>JAVJIX010000061.1:345000-1735000 GCA_036785185.1 Paratrypauchen microcephalus
CCAGATGAAAAATGAGCTACTGGAACAAGCCGGAAAGGGGCGAGATGCGAGAACAAGGCTCTGTTGGAATGCAGTAACTCCAGTAACCTCCAGTAACAGAGGGGTTACATGAAGTACCAGAGTACCTAGAAGACATGAGCGATCTGAAACCAATGTGCTGATATACACTTCAGCAGCTATAAGATACAATACCCACCATGGAAAAGACGGTTAGAGGCTAAAATCAAGGAGCCAATTGTCAGAGGCCCAGAAAGGTGCAATGAAAAAGCAAGTACCCAAGAGGTACAGCCAGATGCCCATACCTGAAGCACTTAAAACTGCCAAGCAAAGGCTACAAGCCTTAGCTAGCCGCCTAAAGAGGTACACGTGAGATAACGAGGCCAACACAACCTACGAAAGTGTACGCTCAATGGCAGGGGGATAACAACAGATGGAGACTGGAGACTGAAAGGTAGTGTGGCTGGTGGCTCTGAGGGAAGACCACAGCAACCTCCCTGAACAAGATCCAGTCACCATCACAGTGGCAGACATTCAGGAAAGAGTCTCAGGCATGAAAAATTGGACAGCACTGGGCCCTGACATGATCCACGCATACTGGCTAAAGAAGCTCACTGCTCTCCATGAGCGCCTGGCAGCACAAATGAACCAGCTGCTAAGGGATGGGACTCACCCTGAATGGCTAACCCAAGGGCATACGATCCTGATCCTGAAGGATCCCTCAAAGGGTACAGTCCCATCCAACTATTGGCCAATAACCTGTCTCTCCACAACATGGAAGCTCATGTCAGGCATCATGGCAGCTAAGGTAAGCCGGCACATGGATCAATACATGAGCACAGCACAGAAGGGCATCGGCAAAAACTCCAGGGGAGCCAAACACCAACTCCTGGTTGACCGAACAGTCGCCCGTGACTGCAGAACCCGTCAAACCAACCTGTGCAGTGTCTGGATTGATTACAAGAAAGCCTATGACTCAATGCCACACACATGGATCACTGAGTGCTTGGAGCTGTACAATATCAATAAGACTCTAAGGGCATTCATTGCAAACTCGATACGGTTGTGGAAAACCACCCTTGAAGCCAATGGCAAGCCACTTGCCCAAGTGTCCCTCAAATGTGGCATATACCAAGGAGACGCACTGTCCCCACTGCTGTTCTGCATAGGTCTGAACCCCATCAGTCGAATCATCGAAAGCACTGGCTACGGATACCGACTCAGAAACGGGGCCACCATCAGTCACCTCCTCTACATGGATGACATCAAGCTGTATGCTAAGAGCGAGCGAGACATTGACTCGCTGATCTACAGCACAGACATTGGAATGTCATTCGGGCTTGAGAAATGTAGTAGGATGGTGACAAAGAGAGGGAAGGTAGTCCGCACAGAGGGGGTCTCACTCCCAGAGGGAACAATAGCAGACATTGAGGACAGTTACAAGTACCTTGGTATCCCACAAACAAATGGCAACCTTGAAGAGGCAACAAGGAAAGCGGCTACAGCCAAATACCTGCAACGAGTAAGGCAAGTCCTAAGAAGTCAGCTCAAGGGCAAGGACAAGGCCCAGGCAATAAACAGCTATGCCCTGCCAGTGATCAGATACCCAGCAGGAATCATAAGCTGGCCAAAGGATGAGATACAGACCATAGACGTTAAGACACGAAAGCTCCTGACCATGCATGGAGGGTTCCATCCCAAATCCAGCACCCTGAGACTGTACACGAGCCGGAAGGAAGGAGGCCGAGAACTAGTGAGTGTCGGAACCACTGTTCAGGATGAAACATCCAAAATCCATAAGTACATCAAGGACAAGGCCCCAACAGATGATGTGCTCAAGGAATGCCTCAGACAGTGGAGTGCAGAGGAAGAGGTGCTGGAGGGACCATCATGGCAGGACAAACCCCTACATGGGGCGTACCACCGAAACATAACTGAAGTGGCTGATATCAGAGGCCCTCATCCTGGCTGCACAGGAGCAGGCCTTGAGCACCCAAGCAATAGAGGCCCAGATTTACCACACCAGACAAGACCCAAGGTGTAGGCTGTGCAAAGGGGCTCCTGAGACAGTCCAGCACATAACTGCAGGGTGTAAGATGCTGGCAGGGAAAGCATACATGGAGCAACACAACCAAGGGGCGGGCATAGTGATGAAGGATCTGCGGTAGTGCTCCTTCTTGCACTGGGGGTGCCTCAGTCGGCTGCTGAAGGAGCTGCTCAGCTCCTCTACAGTCCGGTGCAGAGGGTGAGAGGTGTCGTCCATGATGGACGTGAATTTGGCCAGTATCCTCCTCTCAGCCACCTCCTCTACAGAGTCCAGAGGACAGCCCAGGACAGAGCTGGCCATCCTGACCAGCTTATTAAGTCTGGAAGTTTGTGATGTTTTTTCCTGGGATCTGCTATAACCATTCCTCCAGTTTGGGGGTTACAGCCTCGAGTGCTCCAATCACCGCTGATGCCTTCATCTTCCAGGCCTTCTCCAGCTCTTCCTTGAGCCCATTTTTACATACTGCATATATAATCCATCAGGACTTTGAATTGTGTATACAAATTAATTCGTCCTTCAGTGCTTTTTTAGCTAGGCAGTGGGTATAAGTACATGCCCAGAAAAACAATACAAAACAGATCACCAGAATAATCCAGCTATCAAATCAGATTACTGCTGCTCAGTTTTTAGAGTAACTGTTGTGTTTGGAAGATCAAATAAACAACAACATTAGTTTGCCCTTTTTGTTTTGTCTGCACCTGCACAGCTGTGAAAAATGAGAGAGAAACCAGATTATTCACATCAGATGTAATATGACATTTCAGTAATCTGATAACTCCAGAAATCAGACCAGATTTTGTATAGCCTATGTAGCTTTCATAATTTATTTAGCTGATAGAAACAGCTGACAACAGACACTGCTCAAACTCACAAAGTAATTGGGATATTTTTTATTTTATTTTTGTTTGTGTTAAAAGGTGTTTGGACTCTCTAATAGATGTGTTAAAATAATAGCATCCCAGTAATCACCACCGTAGGGACTCTTCTAATGTACCATCCACTGCCAGCCTTTGTGTGTTTTCATTGATATTGATGTAGACTGACTAAAATTAACCACTAGCCCATTCTCATTTGTGCAGTTATCAGTGAAAACCAATCCATGATGCACAGCTGAGAAAACAAGGCAAATGCAGAGGAAGACATCATTAGGGAGGTAACATTTTAAGGTTTTATCTCTATAGTTTTTGAGTGTGTTTTATTCCTTCCTGTGTTTTATAAGTCTCTGGATACTGTTTTTTGTTTTTGTTCAGAAATACAATGAAACTGGGACAGATAGGTCTTTTTTACTCAACCACAGTGGATGTACAGTCCCTTTGTGCACAGAGATAAATGCTTATACCCAGCTGTTGGAGCAGTGGTGAAGACTGTGCTTATGAATTTATTCAACATAAATGTAAAGGGTTTGTTTTCAATAAAAAGGCACCTTTTTCAGATTATCCCCAACTTCACAGGAAGATTAGTGTTAGTGTTTTTGCACACAACTGTTTGCACTTAAATTGCTTTAGAATTTGGTGGATTACTAATTCACTCATGAGTCACTTTTTTTTTTTTTTTACTTTGACTTTAAATCTGACATATACATGTATACACATCTATACACATACACATCTATACACCCACATTGATATATATATATACACATCTATATACATACGCATACATGTATTTATTTATTTTATTACCCTTTTCTGGTCAATACTGGTTCTGGTCAATACTGCTCTCCCTTCCATATTTTAGCGATATTCCTCTCGCCGGGTTCGCTGTGAGCTGCCTCCCAACATCTCGGCAATCATTACACCCCTATTGAGATTAAGAATAATTTTTTCTTTCTTTTTTTTTTTTTTTTTAAAGGGTGCATTTCTCACTTTCATCTTTTTGAGTTTTCTCCAACATGAATACCAACTAAGCACCTCTGAAGCCTTATACCACACAACAACAGAAATCAGATATAACAAATAACTTTTGACAGGTGACATGACAGGGAGAGTGGAATCAGGATCTTTTAGTTGACCTGTGCTTTGCTCCCTTTCCATCTTGATGGTAAAATTATCCTAATCTTTAGAAATTGGACACAGAGGATTGCTCTGTAGGCTCATCAGAGAAGCTGCTAGAGCATATTAACATAAATATTGTACTATAGGTTTATCAATGTGACTACTGTTCGGAATTAATCAGATGGTACAAAAAGGGCTCTGCTATACAGGTTACTGCTGGTTTTGACAGAAATTAGTGGATACTAAAGTACTTTTCTTGAATCACTTCAAAGAGATTGTACCTCCTCTGAGTATTTTTCTACAGCTTCTTTTCTGCTTGAGCAAGTTTTCGACTCATGCGTCAACTTGTGGGAAGTGGGTGTGGGGGCTGCATGTTACTCAAGTGTTTTGCCTATATTCTGTTATATCTCTTTATGGGAAGACCAACTCCAGCAGTACCAGCAGCAATCTAACATCAGTTCTGCTCTACCAGCTTTTCACTTTATTATAATGCTATTCATTGAGTCCAGTGAACCAGAGCATATCATTGCATATGCTAGCCTGGTTGCATTATTATAATTCAGCCCTGCACATTCCTCTCCATGTTTTCTGATATTAATTGCATTTTTTGATAAATGTCATTTTCCCGTCATTTGCATCGTAATGATTCCCGTAATAGGAATGATACATCTGCCTGACTTTAAACACAAGAGTAATTTGAGCATCACTTTTGGCAAGCTTTATGGATTCATTATTTATTGAAATGTAATTGTTAGACAAACATTTCCCATCATGTTTCCCTTTATGCATTTCATTTGCTTAAAGGTGCACTATGTAACTTTTCGGTTGGGGGTCTGTCACCTTATTGTTTCTATGGATATTTCATTGCTTTGCTTCAAATGTTCCACAATATGACTTCAAACAGATCTACCTCACATGTATTCAATTACAGATGATTTTATTGCTCAAAAAACTAGAAACCTACCTAGAAAAACAGGCACTGTGACATCGCCTCCCCACAGATCTGACCAGTAAATTGGCCTGGTTTGGTCTCCATGATGATAAAATAGTTTAATGTCATACTGTGAAACGTTTTGGACAAAGCAATAACATCTCCATAGAGAAAAGCTTTTGACAAACTCTCCACCAGAAAAGTTACACAATGCACCTTTAGCTCTCAAGCACACACAGTAAATACTGTCATCTTGCAGTTGCCTACAATATATGCTTTGATTAGCCACCAAGTACAATACCTCTTGCATAAATTACAAAAGCTTTGATATGCACATCAGAAATGGCACTTACTTTACGTTTGAAAGTTCCAAAGAAATATGTAATATCCAGCTGTGCTATATTTTTGCATTGTTCAATTTCAGATTATTAACCACTGTTTTGTCAGGTACACAGTACATTCGAAAAATCCATTATTTTTGTTTACACTGTAGCGATTGCTGTTGTTATACTGGGCTGTATAAAGAAATACATAAGATAAGATAAGATAAGATAAGACTTTATTGATCTCACATAGGAGAAATTTACTTGCCACAGTAGCTCCAGGCAGAGACAGTTTGAACAAGAAAGAAAGTGCCTGCAGGCAAGAATAAAATAAAATAACTAATAATAATAGAAAAACAGTAGCTAGGAGAGTATGGCAAAAATATTGCACGTTTGGACTATACAGTAGAATTATACAGTCTGATGGTGGTGGGGATGGAGGATAGCAGTAGCGCTCCTTCCTGCACTGGGGGTGCCTCAGTCGGCTGCTGAAGGAGCTGCTCAGCTCCTCTACAGTCCGGTGCAGAAGGTGGGAGGTGTCATCCATGATGGACGTGAATTTGGCCAGCATCCTCCTCTCAGCCACCTCCTCTACAGAGTCCAGAGGACAGCCCAGGACAGAGCTGGCCCTCCTGACCAGCTTATTGAGTATTTTCCTCTCCCGCTCTGTGCTGCTTGGGGCCCCGCAGACAACAGCGTAGAGGAGAGCAGAGGCCACCACAGAGTCATAAAAAGTCTTGAGCAGAGGCCTGCACACTCCAAAGGACCTCAGTCTCCTCAGGAGATGGAGGCGACTTTGGCCCTTCTTGTACAGGGCGTCGGTGTTGTGGGACCAGTCCAGTTTATTGTTGAGGTGAACACCGAGGCACTTGAAACTGTCCACAGTCTCTATGTTCTACCCCTGGATGTTCCTGGATGTGGGTGAGGTAGTGGTCTCCTCCTGAAGTCGATCACCAGCTCCTTTGTCTTAGTGGTGTTAAGGCTCAGGTGTTTGCGCCCATGCCCAAGTCACTGATGACCGAGCGGTACTCCAGCTCGTTCCACTCAGACACACAGCCCACAATGGCCAAGTCGTCAGAGACCTTCTGGAGATGGCAGCTGACCGTGTTGTATGTGAAGTCCGAGGTGTAGATGGTGAAGAGGAAGGGTGAGAGGACAGCTCCCTGGGGAGCCCCAGTGCTGCAGACTACCACCTCTGACTCACAGCCGCGCAGCCATACGTACTGTGGACGGTAAGTGAGGTAGTCAATGGTCCAGGCAGAGATGTCCATCAACTCCTGTGTCCTCCAGTTTCCCCCGCAGCAGCGCCGGCCTGATGGTGTTGAAGGCGCTGGAGAAGTCAAAGAACATGACTCTCACAGCACTCCCAGCGGTCTCTAAGTGGGTGAGCGCCCGCTGCAGGAAGTAGATGACGGCGTCCTCTACTCCTACATTTGGCTTGTAGGCAAACTGCAGCGGGTCCAAGGTGGGGCTCACCACAGAGTGGAGGTGACTGAGGATCACCCTCTCCATGGTCTTAATGAGGTGGGAGGTCAAGGCAACTGGTCTATAGTGGGCCGGTTCCCTGGTTTGTTGTTTTGGGAGCCGGGACCACACAGGGTCTTCCACAGGACGGGGACCTTCTCCAGGCTGAGGCTCAAGTTGAAGATGTAGCAGAGAACCTCACAGAGCTGGTCTGCACAGTTTCTCAGCAGCCTGGGGCAGATACCATCGGATCCTGCGGATTTCCTCTGCTTTAGTCACCTAAGCTCCCTCCTCCCCTCGTCCGGTGTGATGGGGAGTGAGGGAGGGACTGAGGTGAACTGCAGGGAGTGGTGGTGGGGGGTGGAGGAGGGCTGGTGCTGGGTTGGGTCCGTGTGAAGGGGGGATGTGGCTACTGGCCCGGGGAGGTGTGAAGAGGGGGCAGTCGGAAGAGGTGCAGAGGGGGTGGGGGGCGAATCAAACCCGTTAAAGATCCCATGACATGGTACTTCTTGATGCTTTTATATGGTGCCTTAATGGTTCCCTAATACTGTAAATGAATCCTTCTTCAAAATCAAGAATCAGTACATGAGAAAGACCCATGAACACAGGTAGAGTCAAAAAATATGTCTCTGAACACCTCATTATGGGCGTTGTTGCTTGAATGCAAATGAGAAGGACACAGACAGGCCAGAGCAGCGGGTGATGGGAAGGGGGGGGGGCAAACTCTCCGCTCTTTCCTCGTATTAGCGTTGCGCTGGTGCGCTGGCTCCACTTCCGTGTTTTATGCGCGAAAGAAGAAAGGAGAGGCGTTTCAATGAAAAAAACACATTTTCACAGAAAATAAAATTAAACCACTGCTGTTTCAGAGGTCCAGAGGCTCGGATAAAGGACATCCGAGCCTGGAGACATCCGAGCCTGGAAACATTCTCACGTGCCTCCAGGGAAATAAAAAAACGCATTTCGCATTGCATAGCTCAGGGCTCTCAAGTTTTGAGCAGGGTGGTGCGTGAGACTGCGTAATTTCCGTGGGGGGGGGGGGGTACTTTTTTTTCACGGTGCCTGCATTATCTAACCGATTTTCTGGGCACAGAAGCGCTGTGCGCTGCGCTTCAATTGCGTAACTAAATTTCAGCGTGAGAAATACCATGTGTGGCGTGTGAGCATGTGAACACGTCGAATTGCGTGTGTCACACTCTCAAAGCGTGAGACTTGAGAGCCCTGCATAGCTCTTTCGCGGTCCAAACTCTGGCCGTGACAGTGGGTAGACATTCAGACGGGAGGTGGAACTGCATTTGCATTTTTTCTTCAATGTGACCTCACATAGTTTCCTTGTTCAGAATCGCCCATTTGAGCTGTCTTTTTTTCAAACGCAGAAAAGGATCGCAAATGCTCAGTTTACAAATTTCACAACTTTTAGCCATGGGGGTAGGGCCCTAAACAGGGTAGGGGAGCTCACATTAACGTTCAAAAACCTCAGAAAGTGAAAATTTCATGCCATGGGACCTTTAAAGTAACAGTTTAATTCGTCCGCCCAACGCTGATCACCGTCAGCTGTCCCTCTGTCACTCTGTCCAAATCCAAACATGTTCCTCAGTTCTCTCCGCTGTCACAGCCCCTGGCCGTTTCCCAATTCAGTGACGGCACGCTTGTGAGTGTGCACTCGGTCTGTCGTCGAGACGGCGCATACTCGCTCTGTCCTTAGTGCACTACGTTTCTCACATGTCCGTCTGCGAAATTGAACAGGTCCCGCCTCAGCTCAATGAGCCGGGTGGTCTGCTCCTTGTTCCCTAAAGACAAAAATATTATTCTATTGCGACTAGTAATACTTGGAATTGGGACATGGCCAATGTTCCCCCTAATTTTTAATGTGTCTGAGCAAACACACACTAACTCCACATCCGAAATGAACCCCCCCCCCCCGCGCGGCACGCACTTTGCAGATATAAAAAAAATGCCCCCGCGGCTGAATAAAAAGCTCTTTCATCCCTGATTTACAGGGCGCTGCACAAGTTTTCTTGTGCGCTGAGAATGTGCGAACAGTGCGCAGCTTAGAGTAAACGCTGGACATGGCGATACTGTAGAATATCCAGCATTACAACAGCAAAGGAAATATAGAAGTGTAAGGGGAAAAGCATGTGAACGGTAATACAGGTGCCGTGATCTATGCCGTTACGACTACCGTCACACATGTTTAGCATAGTTTATGAAGAGTTTCATGTAGCATAGTTGTAGGTGAGGAGAACCAGTACGTATATTTTATAGTGACGTCGCAACTCTCACTTGTGGATGTCGCTGGCGAGTCGGTCTTTGTAGTCCCGCGCTGTGCATGCTGGGGCTTTTAAGTGTGCGGAGCGTGCATGTTTGCACACTTGGTCCACGCCCCGATTTCCATGGAAACGACGGCGCCGTTCAGAGCTCGTCTTGACGGTGCAGGTGGAAAAAAACGAATGGAACGGCCCTTGTCGCGCCGGATATGACGCATATCCCGTTCCAAGGACGCTCACAAGCGTGCCGTCGGTGAATTGGGAAACGGCCCCTGTGATCTCATCTGCCACTCCCTCAGTGGCCACCTCCTTCCCCTCCCCTTCTGGTGTTCCAGGAGTGGAGACAGGTGTGCTGGAGCCAGACTCAGCTGAACCCACTCTCCAATCAACTGGGTATAAGAGCCAGTCAAGCCAGATCAGCGGTGCCAGATCGTAATACTTCGTCTGTCAGTGCTTTGATCTTGCTACATATGTTTGCCTACCTACGACCTCTATAGTTAATCTTTTGTTCATCTGCCTCAGATCTCTGTTCTCCAGTCACCTGCTCCAGTCTCCAGCTCTGACCTGCCCTGCTCCAGAGTCCTGCTCTCCATCATATTCCTGGATAAAATCTGTAATAAATACCAACTATTCTCATTTGACCTGTGTCTGGTCTTGGGTTCTTCCGTTATCCGTGACATCCACACACACCGTACGTTTTTCTGGACCAGCTGCTCCTCCATTTTCCTCCCATAGCCCTTCTTGGCCCGTCGGATCCTCCACTGGAGTTCCCACTAGACCCTTTTCTGCTCCTCTCTGTCCCCTGAGTTGAAAGCCCTTTTCTTCTGGTTCAGGAGGGCTTTAAGCTCAGGGGTGACCCAGGGGTGGTTCTCACAGACTTGTCAGTCCAAAATTTCACAGAACGCTTCTGCGCAGGTACCCTTCACACCCTGGGTGTGTATTCAGGGAGGAGGTAAACCAGACAGTGGTCTGAGCGTCCAAGCAGGTGGAGAGGGCAGAGGTGTTGTGTACAAAATTTAGCCATGGGTTTTACTTTGTATTATTGTCATTAGGTTCAATTGTAGGCAACTTAAAATTCCTATTCCTATTACACATAATTTACTCCTGTGAGCTTTTAGCCATGTTAAAATTCTGTTACCTCCTCATAAACATACCTGGAGTCCTGTTTTGTTTCATTCACGCATGTTTGAGTAATCCTGCATTATTAGTATGTAGTTTCCATGTGTGAGTGGTAGTTTTGTCAATTAGTCAGTGAAAGATAGGGGCAGCAAGAGGCAGGGTGCTTGATAAATTAAACCTTATTTTCATCTTTGTTTGTGTCTATGCCTTAGCTGCAAAATAATTCATAATTTGCCAAACATAGCCAAAATCCATCAACTCAAAGGTGAATAAACCAGTGCTCTGTAACATTATGTGCAATTTCCTGACCATTTGCTCTGACCAGACATGTGGTCTGAATATACACTGGGCAAAATAAGCTAGAATCCGGATGTGTTTGGACTGGATATTTTATATGACACGCCACATATCCTGACCAGTTTTTCACCATATCCTTATTTCTTGAGAATCCATGAAAATATTGACATATTTGGACTCCGGATTTCACTGGGTATAATATCTGTTAGTATCGGGCACCACGACCGGCGCCACGAGGGTGCGTTTGATGGCGATGCCCCCTCACGTCATCAGTCCCGCCCCCTCAGATATGAGAGTTGCGCTGTGTTGTGCATTGCCCAATTGCGCTGTGTTTGTGCTTGTGGTGGAGGGCTATGTGGCGTTAATGTACTGTCTCTTGGCGTTGCTCAGATCAGTTGTTGGCTTGGTTTTGTGGTATGCAGGATATCACTTGACCGAGGGTCAAGGAGCAGACCACCCGGCTCATTGAGCTGAGGCGTAGTGATGGGCGGATCGATACCAAAGTATCGATATATCGATCCTGATGGGGTATTTAATATGGATCGATCCTGGTATTAAATTATCGATACCAAGTCATGTTTTCTTACTGACTTAACTTTCAGTTTATTTAGTTCAAATTCATATGTGTTTTGTTCATTAGTCAACCATTGCCAGTTGTCAGGCACTACTTTTCCTTCTGCGTTCTCACCAAACGTGGGGTAGTACGTCATCCTGCGATAGACTCACTGCTGTGAGATTTCAGTCTGAGCGGCGCGGGGCTGCGGGAGCCATGGGAGACCGCAAGCGAAGTGTGGTGTGGAGTTACTTCCACACTGTGGACGACAATGTTGTGAAGTGCAGTGTGTGCCAAAAATGATCCGATATTGTGGCAATACCACAAATTTAAATAAACACAAATAAATCATAAACCTCAACATGACGAAATGCTACTGACCAAACGACGACAGGAGGCTAGTCAGGCAGCTCCCTCCAGCACAGCAGCAACAGCAGAACAACAGAGGTCAGTTGCCGAGGCATTTGAGAGAGGGAGAATGTACCCAGGTAACCATCAAGCATGTAGAAGACTAAGAGTTGTGTATGTGAGGATGTATGTGAGAGTGAGAATAGTGATACTTCATGTGTTGTCTTTTTTCATAGGATGCAAGTGCCCAACTTACAATAGATTTATTTATTTTATTTTATTTATTTGATAGGGACAATGCACATTAATGTGTATAAAACAAATAGAATTTTAGCTACAAAGCTAGTTTTCATCCGCAGTCCCTAGGCAGGCAAATACATAAAAATACAACATACAATACAAGCAGCATAAACAAAAGTCTAGTGGTCACATTTGATGTCTGCATTGCCATTTTCATTTCATCAAAGATTGTTTTTCAGATATCTGGTGTTAGAATGTGTGGAGCTAATCCCCCTGGTGGAGCTTTGCGAAGCCAAGGTATCTAGTTAGAGCCAGGTTTGTGTTTTTCTGTACAGTGAACCCTCGTTTATCGCGGGGGTTAGGTTCCAGAAATAGCCCGCAATAAGTGAAATCCGCGAAGTAGGACAATTTTATATTTTACAATTATTCTACATGTTTTAAGGCTGAAAACGCTTCACCAGACACATTATACACCTTTCTGAGACTGGTATTAACATTTTTCTCTTGTTTAAACACTCAAACTTTTGTAGATTTCCATTAAAATATATTAATAGTGGGGGGGGGGGGGCACGTGACACGCGGACACGTGCGCGCGGACACGTGTGTTTGTTTTGGTACCACATAGCCATGCCATGTGCGAAAGTCGAGTGGAAAGCGACCTGGATATCATTTTGGGCAAGACTCAAGCCAATGCTAACAGTGCCAAACCGCTAACAGACGCCTCTGAGCACCAGTCCTCACCACAAGACCAGGTAAGACTAACCTGCGCTCACAAGAGTTGGTTGCATTTCACCCCGGCTCCAAAATCAGACCGCTATCAATGCGTCGCCAATACTCCACAGTTCTCTAGGACGGGGTCGGGTTCGTTCTCTCAGCGTGACGGGGAAGAGCCACTGTGTCCTCTGTGCGCGCGAGTGTCCTCCCCCCGCTGCGGCTCCCCCGGCCCGTCCATGTTGATTCTTGGCTCTTCCATTTGTCCGGCTCGCACTCAGTCTCTTCCATGGCTCGTGCAAGTAAACAAAGGCCACACCTCCTGTCACCCAGGCGCTCTCGTGAAGGACATCTGAGACTCTGTCCCTACCATCCCTGGTCTAGACCTGGTTTAGTCCTGGTTTAGACCTGGTTTAGTCCTGGTTTAGACCTGCTTTAGACCTGGTTTAGTCCTGGTCTAGTCTCTTAGCTAATCAGGGCGCAGGACAGAATGTTACACTGTAAAAAAAAGTTACACTATAAAAAAAATAGAAAAATAAAAAATAAAAAAATTGGAAAAAAAAATCCGCGAAACAGCGAGGCCGCGAAGAGTGAACCGCGATACAGCGAGGGTTCACTGTAGTATTAAAAAATGTATGAAAGTATTGGTATCGGTATCAATATCGCGATTCTAACCCTGGTATTACTTGGTATTGTATCGAAACAAAAATAACTAGTATCGCCCATCCCTACTGAGGCGGGACTTGCTCCATTTTGCAGACGCCCATGTGATCCCCGGACTGCCCTCAGGGCTGAGCGAGTATGCGCCGCCTCGACTGCAGACTGAGACCACACTCCAAACCATGCACTCGCTGAATTGGGAAACGCAACAATGTTAGCCGTGCTCCTGGCGGACAAGTTCGCAGTCACATTTTGATGGGGAGGTGAACAATCCCACTATCAGAGATGTTTTAAGGTAAGTTGAAATATCAGAATTGCTATTTGGCGGGTGAATGTTTGCGTTAGCAACACCAGGGCTCTCAACTTTCGAGCGGGGTCGTGCGTGTGACTGCGTAATTTCCGGGGGGAGGGGTTGCGAGTGACTATTTTTTTTCTGCGAGGAGCGGGGGGTGGGAGGGAGGGGGACGAATGGCGCTGAAACCGCGTGGTGCCTGAACCGATTTCTGAGCACAGAAGCGCTGCACTTGACTTGCATAACTAAATTTCAGCGTGAGAAATACCATGTGTTGCGTGTGAACACGTCAAATTGCGTGTGTCACACTCTCAGTGCGTGAGACTTGAGAGCCCTGGATTGGGACATAATGTATCATCAGTAATTTGAATGTATAACATGTAATGGCATCGATGTCTGATTTTCGACATACGCAGGGGATGAATTTCAAAATCCCACTTGTAAAAATGTGTAAAAATGGAGAGTAATCTGCTATCTTAAATGTAGCCATCTAGCTAGCGTGACACTGCGATCTATCTTGGGCTAATGAGGTTGTAGCAGCTAGCCTACATAGGTTTTCCACCCAAGTGTTTAGCGTAATAATCTGTGGGTAAAAATACGCTATTTCTTAGTCCATTACCATACAAACCAACTAGGGGCTTTGTGAAATTGGGTGGGTTTTAGAGCCGCCAGGAGACTTGAAGGTAATATGTAGGATTGTGGCCAGAGTAGGTAAGTACATATTGCAACTGTGCTGCTTATTTCCAAAATGTTTTCATGAATATTTAGTAAAAGAAAGTAAGTAATAAAATTATAGTTACTAGTATGACCAAAGTAGTTCTGCAGATTAAAAAATGTCTATTACTGGAAATTCAAAATGACAGACATGGAAAAGATTTCTTTCCTTTCCCAGTCTTTCCTTTCCCAATACTTAGAATTTGATGGTGGTGGTAAGTATTCATGAAAAGGTAACATTTGTGAATGAGCAGCATGCATTCTGGAAATAAACTACCTTTTAAACATGTGTGTGACAAAACGGATTTGTACAGTCATTGCTTTTGCCCCAAGATAGATGTAGCTACATCGCAAACATTACAAAAGACAATGAGATGTTGAAATTAATGTTTCTGAATGCTGCAGGGCAATCGCAATCGGTGACCTTTGCAGTTCAGTGGATGACCTGAGAAAGGAACTGAGGACCATGCAGCTTGCCGTGATGCAGCAGCAACACTCCCGCATGACCCAGAAGAACCACAAAGTCCCTTTGGAACTGGCGGTAACACTTGATTGTGTGTTTTTGAGAATAGGACACAAACTGGACTCATGTATGTGTCCCATAACTAGGCTGACATCATTATCCACTGTTTCTTTCTATATTGCTCGTCTTAACCACATACAGTTGCATTATGATTTTTCTTATTCAGGCACGGGTGAGGCGCTTTCACCGTGGGCTTGGGGAACTGCAGTGGATTGTTGGACCGAATGATGGGTAAATGTTTTTTTTTTTTTTTGCAATTGGAGCCTTAATTATGATGTAGATAGAAGTTTACTACTCACCCATGGTACTGCTGTGTGAATTGGAGCCCTCCGGGAGAATTTAGGTTGCGCTATACCCACACCCACTATCTCTACCATTGCCACTGTGGAAATGTTCATAATTCCCTTCCCCCTGACTAAGGCGCCAGTTCCAGCTCAAGAAAAAAGTCACAAAGCATGATGCTGCCAACACCATAGGCATGGTGTTATTTGGGTTATGTACAGTGTTGTACATTTTCCCACATGCATTTGGGAGATTTCAGATCAGATCAGTCTTTTTGCTAAATTTACTCTGCCATGATTAAAGTGTTATTTTATGCTGTTGTATGCTGGGTAACACTGGAGGACAGGAACAGGGTAAATAAGCTTTTTTTTTTTTTTTTTTTACCTTTATTTAACCAGGAAAGTCCCATTGAGATAATAATCTCTTTTTCAAGGGAGTCCTGGCCAAGACAGCGGCACAGATCAATACAATTACAAAACCATTTCAAAAACAATTTAAGCAATTACAAGCAGTAAAATGTTTCAGAATTAAAAACATTTACAAACAATAGATTTCAATTCCAAACCTTTGAGCAATATTTTAAACTGTCCTATAGAGACCAGTTCCTTTAGTTTCCAGTCTTTTTGTAGGTTGTTCCAAGTTGTGGGAGCAGAATACTGGCTTTACCAGCTTCTGTGTGAACACTTGGCACAGTCAGCAGCAGTGCTTCCTGAGAGCGTAAAGAATAATGTCCAGTTGCTCTTGGTTGAAGATATCCACACAGATATGAGGGGAGCAGGCGCTGAATACCCTTATAAATGAACATATACCAGTGAGTGAGCCTACGAGTCTCCAATGCTGGCCAGCCCACACATGTGTAAAGTTCACAGTGGTGTGTGCGAGGGTTATAGTTTGTGATGAACCTCAGAGAGGCATGATACACACAATCTAACACTTACGCTTATAAAGAAAGCAGGGTTCATCACTGGTGTGTTTTAGTACTGTGGAGCAAATCTTAAAGGAGTGGGTGATTGAGAGGTGAATAGGGGGAAGTGTAAGGATGACCACCCACTGTACATCATGCTCACTAAAAGTGGTAGGAGACAAAGGCTCCTCCTACCTAGGTGCTCCACTAGATTTAGGAGATCTTTTGTTCCTGCAGCAATCAGACTTTTCAACAATAGCTGAGCACTATTTTAATGTTGTGGTTCTTTTTGTATTTCTATGATGGGATGTCACTTATTTATTTTTAGCTCTTTATTTTTTATCTGTTTCACTAACTTGTGTCATTGTCTTACTATTGCGTGTGTATATGCTGTATGAATGGTCAGGTGGCATAATTTCCCCTTTGGGGATTAATAAAGTCTACTCAATCATTCAAAAGTCTGTTAACTCTACTTCTTACTGTCTTGCAGAAGCTTGAAATAGGTTCTTTGAAAACCTGAAGGCCCCCCAAAAAATGGACCTAGCGGGGAGGACCAATGAAGTAAAGAAGAAGAAAAAAATGAACAGCCGACGTGACCGGGTAGGTAAAACAACCCCCAACACACCTCAAACTGGCATCACACCCTGATTAAGGCCGTAGGGCTGATTCACGTTGGTGATTTATAAAGGTCCCATGGCATGAAATTTTCACTTTCTGAGGTTTTTGAACGTTAGTGTGAGCTACCCTACCCTGTTTAGATACGAAATGCATTTTTTTATTTGCCTGGAGGCACGTGAGACTGTTTCCAGGCTCGGATGTCCTTTATCCGAGCCTCTGGACCTCTGAAACAGCAGTAGTTTAATTTTATTTTCTGTGAAAATGTTTTTTTTTCATTGAAACGCCTCTCCTTTCTTCCTTCGCGCATAAAACGCGGAAGTGGAGCCAGCGTACCGCTAAACGAGGACATAGCGGAAAGTTTGCCCCCCCCCCACCCGTTGCTCTGGCCTGTCTCTGTCCTTCTCATTTGCATTCAAGCAACAACGCCCATAATAATGTAACCTGGGAAATCCCAGGCTGCTTTCGTTCGTTCCGATCTGAAAGATAGCCTGGCGACTATGGCAAGCGAGCTCTCCCGATTCTGGGAGCCAGTCAGAGAGCGGGAAGGGGTGGAAAGACGGTGATGCATACTACGTGACAAACGGAAACTTGTAGTTTGAACTGACAACTGACATGATTAGCTATGGGCTACGTATACGCCAAATGATAGACATTCGTAACGCCCAATAAACGGCCATTGGCAATCGTAAACCACACCTCCGGTACAAGATATTTCGAAGGCGTCTCCCAGACCATATCTCACTTGTGATATGGTCATATCTCACTTGTGATATGGTCAGGTGCAAACCAGGCAAATAATAAGGTGTTCAGAGACATATTTTTTTGACTCTGCCTGTGTTCATCGGTCTTTCTCATGCACTGAGTCTTGATTTTGAAGGATTCATTTACAGTATTAGGGAACCATTAAGGCACCATATAAAAGCATCAAGAAGTACCATGTCATAGGATCTTTAATGTATTAGCCCACATAAAAGATTGTTTTGGACTTTTTACAGTAAATCAACTCAAGTGCGTTTTTTCCCCTTTATTTTTTGTTGGCATTACTATCTTTGATCACTGCTTGACCAAAGCAAAAAAATCCAGTTATTCAACCAATATCTGTCCTCTTTAAGGCTGCTTAATTGCAGTCATGAGGTACTACCATGTTGATGGTTGTGAAATTCTTCCTGGCTGCCATGAACTACTATTTGGGTGCAAGCACTGAAATTCAGGTAGGTCTGCATTCTACATTCTTTTGAAATGTGTTGCTTAATATTGCCCTCTTCTGTGTAGCTTTTCAAGAAGCAGCTTCAGGTGGCCAAGGACCTCCTTGATGACGATGACCTGCAGTATCTGAAAGGAGCAGACGCAAGCCTGATGTCTGATGAGGAGAGTGGAGAAGAGGACAAGGGCGCTTTCCTGGTGCTGCAGCCCAGATGGAGGCAGGCAAGGCTGAACCGCATCCTGCACCAGCGTGTCTCCGGCGCCGCACAGACAGCGGCCAGGCTTCCGCATGCAGTCCCCCAGCCAACAAGCCGAAAATGCATGTGACATACGCATGCTGCCTCGTGTCATTGTTTTGAAACGTATTGAGCAATTATGGATGACTTTTTCGGTGCAGGGAGTTCTGAAGTTAGTGAAGGAAGTGATATTGATGATGATGATGATAACGTCAATGATAACTCTGAACACGTGGATCCTATCGACGCGACATTTGGATAAGATACATGTTTGAGGGCTTTGGGCTTTGAGACGGAATGGAGAACAGTACATTTCCTTTCTAATCCTCCCAGAACTCCATTCAACCGCACGCCGGGAGTTAAAGTACAAATACCTGCAGATGCAACGCCGCTCCAGGTATTCAATCACATTTTCACAGACGAACTTTGGGCGCATCTCGTTAAAGAGACAAATATTTACAGTGAACAGACTGAACGTAATCACACTCCAGCGAGGGCAAAGACGCTTAAGTGGTCGAATGTAACTGTCCCTGAAATGAAGACATTTATTGGGATATGTATCGGCATGGGTCTACTTGTTCTGCCTGCACGGAGAGATTATTGGAGACGCACCAAAAATCTCTTCAAGACTCAGTTCTCTGACGCCATGGCACGGGACAGATTCTATGCTATATGGAGGTAAGAACTAAAATACTGATTGATTGTGATAATTATATAATAACAAATGGTGATTATTAATATTATCAGTGCAAATTACATTTTTTTCTAATTATGTAGCATTTCATGTTTACATCTTTGGACATAATGATGAGAGAGGTATTGGTATTATGCACTGAACTTTTATTCATCCATAATCATACATACAAATATAATACAAAAATAGATACATGCATACCATCATACAAATACAAGCTGTAAGACAAGACAACAATGTAATTTACAGTACCTGTAGACATTTAAAAATACATAATATTTTTATTCATCACATACACATAGTTTGCAGTGCCATCTTATTTACAATAGACAGAATATCTCACAAAGCCACAGTACAAATTATGCTGTTTTATATTATACTTTCATCCAAGGTGACTTTCATGTGTCTGTTTCTGCATTTTCAGGTACTTACACCTCCAGAACAACCAGGCAACAGATGTGAACCAGAAGGACAAGCTCTGGAAAATGCGCTGGTTTCTAAATTACCTGACTGCCCGTTTCAAGGCTTTGTATGAAGTCAATGGCACTGTGTCTGTGGATGAGAGCATGATCAAATTCAAGGGGCGGCTATCCTTCAGGCAGTACCTCCCCATGAAGCCAACAAAATGGGGTGTCAAGGTCTGGGTCATGGCAGAGAGCTCCACAGGATATGTGACCAACTTTCAGGTGTATTCCGGTCGTGATGGTCATGAATTTAGCCAGACCCTATTACGGCTCTCACTTATCCATTTATATGGACAATTTTTATACTGGGGTGGAGCTGCTGGAGGAGTTGAAGAGCCATGGACTGAACGCCTGTGGCACTATTCGTGCTAACTGGAAGGGCGACATGCTGACCAAGAGAGGCTCATTAGGAAAGCATGACTTCAGAGTGGCTCAAAAGCAGGACCTCGCATTCTGCATGTGGCAGGACACAAAGACCGTCATCGTCTTGTCAAACCATCACAATCCCACTGAGATGGGGACAGTCAATCGAAGGCAAGAGGGAGCCATCCAGCAACAGGTGGAAGTGCCAGCTTGCCTTGCAGATTATCAAAAAAATATGAAAGGTTTGTTTGCCTTTTTGGTTTTATGGCAAAATATGTGACTATATGATTATTTATTATGTTTATTTCCACTGCTGTCTTGTGAGTGTGTAATGTGTGCTGTGTGTTCCAGGCGTCGATCTGCTTGATCAAATGGTTGGCTACTATGGGTTCCAGCATCGATCGAAGAAGTGGTGGAGGCGAGTGTTTTTCTTCTTCTTGTCTGTGTCCTGCCACAATGCATACATCGCTGCAAGACCTGCCTTCAGCAGAAAGTACAGAGGGTACAAGAACTGGCTGGAGGACTTGGCAGAGGAGCTCATCACACCAATGACAACAAGGGCTGTTCCTGTGACCTCCTCTCCTTCTCCATCTTCTCTTCCTCCTCCTCCATCTTCTCTTCCTCCTCCTTCTCTTCCTCCTCCTTCTCCATCTTCTCTTTCTCCGTGTACTCCACCTCCATCTGCTTCTGCTCCAACTGTAGGATGTTTGGGGGCCATAGTAGCCACACCACCTCCACAACATGACTGTGGAAAGATATATGACAAGCGCAAGCTGTGCCGGGAATGTCAACTGGTCCCAGAGAACGAGAAAGTAGGTGGGCCAACAGTCTTTGAATGCAAACAGTGCAAACTACCTATGCACATTGAGTGCTTTGGCAAGCACTATCGCTGGTATATGTAAGGGATGTAACCTGTTCAGTATGTAGTGCACTTCATCTTACTGCCTTATGGCCTTGGGACACTTTATTTTTTACAGTTTTGAGCCGAATAAGAGCTGTTCTTTATTTCTTAAAACTTGAAAATATTGTGCACTGTACATGTTGTGACTGTTTTCTTTTATTTTTTCCATATTATTGTGTTTCTGGATTATTTCATATTTTTTTCTTAAGGTGTAGAATAATAAGCCACACTTCTCATCAAACCCACAAGTGTAAGCTTTCAAATACTTTTGGAATTTTGTCTCTATGTGTTTCAGAGGCTGAGAAATCACTTATTTAATAGGCGTTGACATTTCCAGGAAAAACCTCAGGATTTGGGAGGTTGTTTTAAAATCACCCTTAGGATTTTCAGGCCTTTTTCCCAGGCGTTTTAGGTCTAAATGGGTTAATTAATAAAGACAACTTTATCAAACGTTCTTGTCTGTTGTATAAATTGTATTAGTGACGTTGGCAGAGGTGGAAAAATGCAGAAAAAATGTGATTAAAATGTGAAGTATCTTTACTTGCTTAAAGCCTACTGAATTAAAAGTACCCATCTAAAAATCTACTTGAGTAAAAGTAAAACAGTACTTGTTAATGTATTTTGAGTAAAAAAAAAATTACTTTAAATTGGTTACATTTTTCCATGACCTCTAGCTGGGCACCAGCAATCATTAGTAGGCTATTTAGTCATTGTCCACCCCTGGAAGTTGGGAGAAAAGTTTGTCAGCTGTGTAGACTTAGCTTTTTCAAAGTAATTGTGATGAGTTTTGAGTTTTTAGTAATGCTAATCTGTTTGTCATTTTGGTCAATGTCTGCTATTTTAAAATAACACTAAGGTATATAATTAAAATATTAACCAAGTTACCAGCCGCGTAGTCAGTAGTACACTGTAAAACATAAATATCTTGAAAATGTTGCATGGTCATAAAGCAGGGCTCTCAAGTTTTGAGCGGGGTCGTGCGTGAGACTTCGTAATTTCCGAGGGGGCGGGACGGGGGAGGAGGGGGAGAGTTTTTTTTCGCTGAAAACGCGCGGTGCCTGCATAAACTGAGCCACACAGACCGATTTTCTGGGCACAAAAAAAAAAAAATCAGTGTGAGAAATGCCATGTGTGAGCGTGTGAACACGTCGAATTGCGTGTGTCACACTCTCAATGCGTGAGACTTGAAAGCCCTGCATAAAGGCTATGGGTTTCACGATACAGTAGCCTATAAATGCCTGAAAAATTAAAGCTCCCTAGTGAATGCTAGCTTGTGTATCCTTGACATATCCGGAGGTGAAGCGCAGTACCAGAACATGACTTATTCGGAGATATATCAACAGTGAATACGTGAAACACGGACGATATCCAGTAAGTATCCGGAGAACAGGATATGTAGCGTGTCGACACAGTGCCATTCCGGAGTTCGGAAATGCTCCGTATACGACCAAAGTATCCGGAGCGTGTCAATCCGAATATCTACAGATATTGTGAATATCCTGGGATATATGACTAGAAACATCCCCGGAAACATAGCCATTTTGCCCAGTGATAGCTGCATCTTCTTGAATGTATATTATTTTGTGTTCATAGTAGGGCATCGATCACACTGTTGTTTTTATTATAGGTACATTATTGATTCACATAAAGTAGAAAAGTTACTCATTCCACTCACGCAGACCTTCCATCACTGAAACACAAAGACTATAAAATATCCATAGATTCTGTGTTTCTTTCCCAAGGACACTCCAGTGTAAAAAATATAATATACATTTAATCACGTTTCACTATGCATGGGAATGCATAGTGAAACGTGATTAAATGTATATTATCATCTAACTTATCCATTCATTGTTGTGACTGTATGAACTGCACCAATCTACAAATTTAATGCACAGAAAGACTTCCTATTCCCAAAATGAAAAAAAAAAAAAAAAAAAGATCACAGCCATAGCCAACTACATGCTGTATCTCTGATTGGAAAATGGTTGTGAAGTATCTTAGCTAGGGACACAACAATAGTTTGCTGCTCCCTGTCTTTCAGTCTTTCAGCAATTGCATATTTTACATATACATACTTATTGTATCTTATATTTTAGAATGGTATAATGTAATAAAAGAATAATTATTATGTAATAATAATAATAGGATAATTATAATGTAATAATAGAATAGTAATGTTAGGTGCCCTCATGTCAGAAGTACATCAAGGCCGGGTGCATCAAGTGACATGGGGTCGTCCTCCCGTGGACCTACCACCTGCAGGAGGATCCATGGGGGCCGGTACACTGTGTTCTGGGCGGCAGATCTGTCTCGACTGTTGCCCCCATGAACCGGAATACGGAGAAGTGGAAAAAATGGATGGATGGATGTTAGGACTAATTAACTTGAGTACTTCCTAGCTGTATTCTATTTAATCCCCATTATTATCTCCATTATCCCCACCGTTAGCTTTGTTCAACCTATAGCAGCATTGTAAGGAAAACAGTCTCATGTCTCAAACCATCATCTGTCAGACAAATTTTCCCCCATTTTCTTTAAAAGCACCCATGGGAGAATTGCCGGTGGGCAGATAGGCAGAGTCATAAGAAAATGCTAAGCTTCGAATCCCCCATTGCAAAGCTACAGAAAGCACTTCCTGTCCAACAATCTGGTATGAAACATGTTGGGAGTTATAGGCTAACGGCCAGAGACTGTATGTACCATGGTTGCTACATAGTGTTGGCACATTGAGCGTCCAATATCCACACAGAAGGCTGCTTTCTTGCAGAGGAAAACTGTTATACAATCAGAGATTAGTGGAAAATCATTGAATCAGGTGAGACCCCCAGATAGAATCTACATGGTTAAAAGGGGAGAACTGACTAAGTTTTTTGTGACTAACTACTTGAGATAAAGAAAACTAAATATGTCATGGTAGCAATTGGTGCTTGTTTCTATGGATATTGGTTTATCTTATATTTATTTAATTACATTTGGTTTTATAGCTCAAAAATACCTAAAAAAAACAAAAAAACAAAACAAAAACAGACATAACAGGCATTCTGACTATGAGGGGGCTTGCCTCCCCACAGATCTGACATGTAACTTGTTTTTTTTTGCTATTCACACTCACGTTCACAATTCTATATTCTGTACACAATAACATATTTTGGTAAACAAATCATTAGTAGCAGCCTTAATAATAAAGTATGAAAAGAGGACAGAAAAGGGCTAATATTGGGGCAAAATAGAGCAAGACTGTGGTTATTGCATTTTCCAATAATTTGAAAATAATAGAGAAGAAAATAATTTCTTCATATCCTTTAGGCTGCCAGTGAGCATATGTTGTTTGTTTTGGAGGCCAGAGAGGCGATAATTTGATACTAAGAAAACTATTGTTGTTTAATAGATCTAATTGACTACATTCAAACACAGACTTGCATTTGGAGTAATTTCCATGGGTACATTGAAAAAAAAAAGTCTGAAGTGTTTTCTGATGTCATCTATTATCACAGAATACCAACTTTTCAAGTAAAAAGAAATGAAGATGACAGAATGACACAAAAGAAATATTGTTGTTTCTTTTTGGCTCAGAAAGGGAAAGGCCAAGGTGATCTTTACTTATTAAGGTGTCAAGGAGCCCATCCCAAACTTTGATATACTCTGATATTATAGAGGTACAGTAAAGGTGCTATGACTAACACTAAAAAATATTAAAGCTAAAAAGTCATCAGAAATTTCATAACCTTTATTTTAGATATTTAATTTGTCATTCTCCTCTTTTCCTGCACATTTATTGTTGTAGATCCAAATATCAAATTCACCCATGAAGATACCAAGGAGAACACTTTGGCTTTCTTAGATTGTGCAGTAACGATAGAAGACCGGCGACTCCAGGTAGAGGTCTTCAGAAAGCCCACACACACTGACCAATACCTGCTTTTTGATTCACACCACCCACTGCAGCACAAACTGGGAGTTATTTGGACATTACAAGGGCCTAAGTGGTTCCTGCAGATAGTAACCCACTATCTCATCGCAGGTCCAACAGAAATTGGGCCTGCGATGAGACCTACTGCCCTGTCTCATCGGCTTTTGAGTACTGTAGTTAAAAAAGCTGTTGAAGATTGCTTCCACTTCAGTGCTAATTTCCCTGTAGAGGTGTGACAGCGTGTCCTTGTCTTGACAACCCAAAGATAAACCAAAAGATAAACATCCCCAGAGACAGAATTGTGCTGATCTGTGAAGGTGAACACAGGCGAAAACAGGTGGTCACATGTGGGGAAACCAAAGCACTTTCTCATATAGACATATCTCAATAAAGATATGGATAAAGTTCTTGGGATGGGGTTGACTGACTGACTATTTTTCAGGAGCCTGTGTTCAATCCGAGCGTTTTAGGAGTTTAGGGCGGTTTAGGAGTTTGATTTTCAACAAAAAGGTGAAAGTGACTGGCTGAAAAACAAGGTCTGAGGAGTGGTTCAGTTTGAGGGAAGTCTTTCAGTGTTCTCTACAGGTCGAGTTAAAGTATTTCCAATCTATTTACAATAACCGCCCATGTAGATCCATACAATATTTGAAAATACAATACTGATCTACACAGCACTTATTTAGATTTTAACCCCTGAGCTGCAGAAACACGCTATCTCATCGCAGGTCCAACAGAAATTGGGCCTGCGATGATGATCCTACTGTCTCATTGACTTACGAGTAGTTGAAGATTGCTCCCGCTTCAGTACTAATTTCCCTGTAGAGGTGTGACAGCGTGTCTTTATCTTGACAAGCAAAAAAATAAACAAGAGGCTCGAACACATCCCCAGAGGCAGAAATGTACTGATGTGTACAGCAGGTGTTTGGCAACTGTTTTCACCTGTGGGGAAACCAAAGCACTTTTGACAGCTCCCAGAACAGTGGGTAAAGTTCTTGTGGTGAGTGTTAAACCAGCCCAAGGAACTGCCAATTGCGGCAAAGGATCTATGGAGAAATCAGAGTCCTCAAATGGATTCACCTCGTCATCACTCTGTCGATCAGCTGACAGAAGCTCACATTCTTCTTCCTCCTTGTCCTCTTCTTCCACCTCTACCTCTTCATCTACTGTACTTCCACAAGATCCATCCTCGTTTCTTCCATGATTGACAGATTGTATATTTTCCTCATTCTTTACTCTTAAATGTTTTATATTAATTTGATTTTGTTCAATTTCCTACTTTCTTGTATATAACAAAAACTGGCAAATGGTCGGTAATGTCATTGATTATAATACCACTGATCATTTCTTGTAGTACACTGGAGCATATGTGACCCGCCATGACAAAACCCACTACAACTCGGGATTCGTGAAAACAAGAAATTCGCGTTTGAAGCAGTTTTTTCCCCAAATTTGCTAATTGAGATCATAAAGAAGCCACTCCATGTTTCAGAGAACAGCATTGGTTGCTTTAAAAACATACATTTTGTCTTTGAAATTGGCTTGTTTTTCGGAAAGAAACGGGGCATTTGTAAATGGCGGCACGCACAGACACAGTGGCCTGGAGCTCCCACTACTACCGTAGTTTTTGTATTTTGTTTGTGGTACTGTGCATCATTTCGCACAGTTTTGGGGCATTTCAGTACAGCAGAAGCGATCTCCTACAACTAAACAGCGGAGAACATCACCTGTCAGCCGAGTTTTTAATCCCTCTGGAGATCATCAGACCGCCTCCCGGGACATCCGCAGCAGAAGGCCAATGGAGGAGACGCTATGAGCGGAGGCGAAAAAGAGGCAAGCGGGGGGGCGTGAGGGCCAGACTAAAAGCTAGCCCATTCAAACCACTGCTCCCGACCATCTTTCTCTCAAACGCACGATCAATCCGGAATAAACTGGACGAGATTCGGCTGGAATTGCACACGCGGAGGGGTATTAAAAACTGTTGCTGCATGATTTTTTGTGAGACCTGGCTGGACGGCTCCATTCCGGACGCGGCTATAGAGCTAGCAGGCCGCACCGCCTATTGAGCCGACAGGACCGCGGACTCTGGTAAAAAGCGGGGGATTGTGCATCTACATTAACAACTCCTGGTGCACTAACGTTACGGTAATGGATGTACTGTGTAGCCTAGATGCAGAACTGTTGCTGTTAAAGTGTCGGCCATTCTATCTCCCACGTGAATTCACTGCTGTATACATCTGTGCTGTTCACATTCCACCGGACGCTAATGCTAAGCTAGCGCTAGCACAAGTGAGCAGCAGAATTAACAACAGCCTAGTAGCATATCCGGACAGTGTTTTTATCGCAGCTGGGGACTTTAATCATGCGGATTTGAAATCAGTGCTTCACAAATTCCACCAAAATGTGAAGTGTGCTACTAGAGAAGATAGAACTCTAGACCAGGTTTATACCAATGTAGCAGAGGCATACAGAGCCCAGGCTTACCCCCATCTGGGTCTTTCAGACCACCTTTCTCTCCTGTTACACTCACACACCAAAGATCAAGAGCACTGGGACTACACTCAGAACAGTGAGAATATGGACAGAGGACGCAATTCCCATGCTCCAAGATTGTTTCCAACGCACGAATTGATAAGATAAGACTTTATTGATCTCACACAGGAGAAATTTACTCGCCACAGTAGCTCCAGGACAATTGGACAGGAGGGAAAAAGTGCATGCAGGCAGGGAGGGGATAAAGTAAGTAATAAATAGTGCAAATAGTAATATGTAATAATAATAATAATAATGGAAAATAGTAATAATGATAATAGTAACAACAAGCATCAACATGAAAAGGAGGATATTGCATGTCTGGCCTATATGTTAGAATTATACAGTCTGATGGCGGTGGGGATGAAGGATCTGCGGTAGCGCTCCTTCTTGCACTGGGGGTGCCTCAGTCGGCTGCTAAAGGAGCTGCTCAGCTCCTCAATAGTCCGGTGCAGAGGGTGAGAGGTGTCGTCCTTAATGGACATGAATTTGGCCAGTACCCTCCTCTCAGCCACCTCCTCTACACGGTCCAGAGGACAGCCCAGGACAGAGCTGGCCCTCTTAACCAGCTTATTCAGTCTTTTTCTGTCCCGTTCTGTGCTGCTCGGGGCCCAGCAGACGACAGCATAGAGGAGAGCAGAGGCCACCACAGAGTCATAAAAAGTCTTGAGCAGAGGCCTGCTCACTCCAAAGGAACTCAGTCTCCTCAGGAGGTGGAGGCGACTTTGGCCCTTCTTGTACAGGGCGTCGGTGTTGTGGGACCAGTCCAGTTTATTGTTGAGGTGAACACCCAGGTACTTGAAACTGTCCACAGTCTCTATGTCCTGCCCCTGGATGTTCACCGGTGAGTGAGGTAGTGGTCTCCTCCTGAAGTCGATCACCAGCTCCTTTGTCTTACTGGTGTTAAGGCACAGGTGGTTGCGCCCACACCAGTCTACAAAGTCACTGATGACCGAGCGGTACTCCAGCTCGTTCCCCTCTGACACACAGCCCACAATGGCCGAGTCGTCGGAGAACTTCTGGAGATGGCAGCTGTCCGTGTTGTATGTGAAGTCCGAGGTGTATATGGTGAAGAGGAAGGGTGAGAGGACAGTACCCTGGGGGGCCCCCGTGCTGCATACTACCACCTCTGACTCACAGCTGCGCAGCCGCACGTACTGTGGACGGTCAGTGAGGTAGTCGATGGTCCAGGCAGCGAGATGTCCATCCACTCCCACGTCCTCCAGCTTCCCCCGCAGCAGCGCCGGCCTGATGGTGTTGAAGGCGCTGGAGAAGTCAAAGAACATGACTCTCACAGCACTCCCGGCGGTCTCAAGGTGGGTGAGCGCCCGCTGCAGAAAGTAGATGACGGCGTCCTCTACTCCTACGTTTGGCTTGTAGGCAAACTGCAGCGGGTCCAGGGTGGGGCTCACCACAGAGCGGAGCTGGCTGAGGATCACCCTCTCCATGGTCTTCATGAGGTGGGAGGTCAAGGCGACTGGTCTGTAGTGGGCCGGTTCCCTGGCGTTTGTTGTTTTGGGAACCGGGACCACGCAGGAGGTCTTCCACAGGACGGGGACCCTCTCCAGGCTGAGGCTCAGATTGAACATGTAGCAGAGAACCTCACAGAGCTGGTCTGCACAGGTTCTCAGCAGCCTGGGGCAGATACCATCGGGTCCTGCGGCTTTCCTCTGCCTGAGTCGTCTGAGCTCCCTCCTCACCTCGTCCGGTGTGATGGAGAGGGGGAGAGGGGGGGACTGGGGTGGACTGCGGGGGGTGGTGGTGGTGGGGGGTGGAGGGGGGGGAATTGGGATGTATTCCGAGAACAGCACCAACAATCGTGATGTGCTGGATAATTACACCTCCACTGTTCTGGATTATATCTGCTTCTGTGTGGACCAAGTTACACTCTGGAGACAATACCCTGTATTTCCCAACACACCACCTTGGATGACACATGGAGTACAACAACTTATCAGACGAAGGAATTTAGCTTTTAAATTTGGGGATCAGGGGGCATACAGCACTGCCAGGGCTGATTTGAGGAGAGGCATCAATGCTGCCAAACAACAACACAGGAGGCGCATTGAGGCCAGATATGAAACCGTCATAGACTCGAGGCAGGTCTGGGAGGGCATCAGGGCAATTACGGACTATGGGAGGAAACCACCACCACCCTCAGCTGACTGTCCCATCTTGGCTGAGAACTTGAACCTCTTTTATGCCTGTTTTGATAGGGATAACACTGACCCCGCCCTGCCCCCTCTTCCCTCTACAGATCCTGCTCCAGTCCTGAGCACAGACGAGGTGAGACGTGTCTTCCCAGGCATCAACAGCAGGAAAGAAGCCGGACCAGATGGAGTGCTGGGTCGTGTACTTAAAGACTGTGCTGCAGAGCTGGCAGACATATTCACCACCATCTACAACACCTCGCTGTCCTGCGCTCTGGTCCCAGCCTGCTTCAAGGCCGCCACAATTGTACCCCTCCCAAAACAGTCAAATGTCACATGTCTCAATGAATACAGACCTGTGGCACTCACCTCCATTCCTGCCAAATGCTTGGAGAGGCTGGTTATCAAACACATAAAATCTGCAATATCACCATCAATGGATCCACACCAATTTGCCTACAGAGAGAACCGCTCAACTGAGGACGCCATCGCCACGGTGCTGCACACGTTATTGGAGCACCTGGAGCATAAGAACAGCTATGCACGGCTCCTCTTTGTGGACTACAGTTCAGCCTTTAACACCATCCGGCCGTTTAAACTGTGGCCCAAACTCCATCAGCTGGGACTCAATACCACCCTGTGCAATTGAATTGTGGACTTTTTAACTAATCGTACACGGAGTGTTAGAGTGGGGAAAAACACCTCCTCCACCCTTGTCATCAACACCGGGGCCCCTCAAGGGTGTGTCTTGAGCCCACTGCTCTACACTCTGTTCACCCACGACTGCTGTGCCACCTCTCCGTCCAACCTCATTGTCAAGTTCGCCGATGACACTACAATGCTCGGACTTATCACCAGTGACAATGAAACATACTACAGGACTGAAGTGCAACATCTGGTGTCCTGGTGCCATAGCAACAACTTGGCTCTAAACACCAAAAAGACCAAAGAAATAGTTGTGGATTTCTGCAAAAAAGGACACAAGGACTACCAACCTCTCTTCATTGGCACAGACGTGGTGGAGAGTGAGCAGTTTTAAGTTCCTGGGGGTGACAGTGATTGAGGGCCTGTCCTGGGGCACTTACATGTGCATGTATCCCCAGACGCCTGATGGTGAACTTTTTTAACTGTGCGATCAGTAGTGTGCTGACATATGTTTTTTTAGTGTGGTTCTCCAGCTGCACTAAGGCCGACCAGCAGGCACTCCAGTGGGTGGTAAAAATAGCGGGGAGAATCATTGGAAGAACTCTCCCAGAGATCAGCACCATCTACTCCACTCGCTGTTTGAGTAGAGTGCGCAACATCCTGCGGGACCATCACCACCCTGCTCACCACCTCTTTCAACTGCTGCCCTCAGGGAGAAGGTACATGCCCATAAAGGCTAGACAACACAGACTGACCAACAGCCTGTATCCACAAGCTGTGAGGCTACTGAACACTGCCGCCCACCCCTTTCTACCCCCCTCCCATGGACAATAACCACACTCACCAATCAATTGTACTGAACTGGTTTTGCATTGCTGCATAATGTCGTTATTCTCATTTATCTGTCTGAATGGTCCTGCTCTCTAATGCACTTTAATAATAATATTAATTACATGCCCTGATGCTCCTACCAATACTGCTGTACTGATGTGAAATGTTTACAAATGTTTACACTGGGGTTATTGAGGGGTATTTATTTCACTGGGTTTGCACTTTACTATTTCGCACTTTACAACTACACATGTGGATGCTCCAAACACACTTTCGTTGTTCTTTCTTGTGCAATGACAATAAATACTTGAATCTGAATCTGAATCTGATCTGAATCTGAATCTGATATTACCATAATTACCCACGCTGGCGCTCCTTGCCAGTCATCTGAGGATTAGCGCTGTTTTGTTTTCGCCTGTTCGCCTATCAGCTGTGAGGAGCTCATGAATATTTATGCTGCATTTCAAGAAAATAAGGACAGTGGAAATGGACTGTAAGTTCTACTTTGACACGGGACAGGGGACACATCCTTTTCTCCGGAGCTCATATACAGAATGTGGTCGGATACTTTAGCTGCCGAAAGACCGTGGATACGCAAATTATCGGACAATGCAGCAAACTGTAGTTACATCGGAGGTGACTGCGTTCTCTTTCTTATGAGGTGAGTCATATTATATTATTTCTGCATCACAGGGAGCTATTTAGCTGAAAACAGGGGCCTTGTGTCAACATTAGAGTGTGTGTGTACATGTGTGTGCAGGATTAATCTTACAATAATACACTTATCCTGTGTATTATTGAATTACAGAATGATTATATGGGCTTTTTGTTATAAAAGCATTTCCATTTTAACAAAGTACCTTCTAATTTTGACCTGCCCTGAAACACCACATCACAGTGATAGTCAGTGATGGAGGGCTTAGCTTAATGTCATGCAAATGAGCTCTGAAGGCCTCGAGTTAGAGATTCTTTAAGGCGGCTTTTCGCAGCTCGTAATTTTCAGATGTGCTGCATTCAAATGGCCACAGATTATTCAAATGTTCTCAGATTTCCATGAGCTTTCGCCCGCAGTGTCAGTTATGGTGGAATAATAAGCGAGGCAATGGCCGGCTCCACCGCCGGCATGTGCCCCAGACCAAACTTGTGTGGATTCTGCATCGCAGCCAATGCCCAACCATCTGAAGTAGGCTTTGAAAATGCCTTGGTATCGATCCAACAGGCATGAAGTTCCTTTACATATTCCGCAGAGGGAGGAACTGCAAAGCGGGAAGCCGTAGACTGTTGGCGAAAGAAGGCACTAGAGGGAGCTTTCTCAGCCAGTGGCACATCCAGTTTTAACTGGCCAAGAGCTGTGCATATCGCTGCAGTGGCAGACTCATTGTCTCCAGACTAAGAACAGGTTGAGCGCAGAGACAACGAGTCTTTACATTCCAGCTGAGAAAGGGTGTCAGAGACAGCCACAGACATGGCTGCCGTTGGTATTTGCTTGAAGATCCTGAATTAAGGCCCGCATTTGGGCCAGTTCAGATCACTGATCACCGTATCCACCTTAGCAGACAACTTCCCCAGAAGTTGTCTGTTAACACATTCCTCCCCAATAGAATGGCACTTGCGATCCACAGACTGGCCAGCCCGTAAAAGGCTTGAAGGTCCCACAGACATCCATGAAAGGGCCATACACACAGACTGGGGAAGAACATACATCATCAGTGAGGGCCTCCCACATATGTTCGTCCCCTAGACATGACATTGGTCATGCCCATCATCAGGCTGTAGCTGAACCAGATAGGACTGGCAGCATAAGGAATCGAGCATTGTGGTGGCATACAGCAGCCCGATAAAAGCTAGAAGTCCAGTAGTCTATACACTTGAGTAGTGTCAAGCAGAAAACACCACTAGCGACTCAGCAATAAACCAGCTGCCTCACCCTGATGAGGGTGAGCAGGGATCACCACTAATGACCCGCAAACAGCGGTGTACTCTAAACCAAGCATTTCACAATAAGGTCAGTTCGAGCAGGGAACGCCATTAGTGATCCACTTAACGCTGATCAAACACCACTAAACAGTATTCACGAATAAACCAAACATGGTTATTCAGTGACAGTAGCAATCCCAACAAAGTAGTAAACGAGCCAAATACCACATAATGAACTAAAGAAAATTAGCCGTGAATGCAGAGTTAACATGGGCGTAGTTAACATGCGTGTAGTGAAATACGCTGCTGGATGTTTCGTGGACAACTGTTTCGGACGCAAATATATCACCTTTCTAACAAATGTTTTGTTTTGAGAAGAAAAACAAGCTTTATTCCATGTTCCAGGGAAGTTACCAGACCTACTTACGTGGGCTCCAGAAAGCGAGCCGAACCGGGATCAGCTGAGACTGTCAGAGGTAAGCCGGTGTCAACACACGTAACTTTTAGAAGATTAACATTAAAAAAAACGCACTATCCCTTTAAGTTAACAGGTACCTATCATTTTTTGTTCAGAAGAGACTGGCAATTCCAGTGCTGAAAATTACCCAGTTGATTCTAGTGAAGGCGTCTGAAATTAAAAACAGTGGGGCGCATCCTGTGTTTTCTAGGTATGTTTATGATGAGGTAACAACATTATAATACATCAGAAAGTAGCATAATATGGGCCCTTTATTAGACTATAGCATTCAGCAGAATAGCAACTTGTCTTGCCTCTCCATAGTGAGCTCATGTGCTGTTTTGACGATTTGCTTTTCTCTTACATATTTTCACATTATAAGACACCTACTACTTTGAAAATGCTTAATTGTAAAGCAGCACTAAGTGACAAAATTAGACCAATAAATACTGTATATTACCCTAAATTGATTCTTGTGAGCTTTCAGCCATGTTATAATGCTGTTATCTAATCAAAAAAACATACCTGGAGTTGTGTTTTTCATTCAGTGTGTGGGTGGAGTGCCTGGATATGAAGCCAAAGCACTCTGTTCAAATTGTATAAGTTAGCCATGATCAGGGAGCCCGGTGAGCAAATTGCACAGCTGTGGATTTGCCTGTAGAAGTTTCCTCTGAACTGGAAATAGGTGGTATTTAGACAAATTTGCAGCAGTTGGCAGATTTTGATCGGGTGAAAGTTTGGTTCTCTCTTCTAGCTTGGTATCCTGCAGTAGTCTCTTTCTTGCTGCCTCTACCACTGTAGGGATACAAGTGAAAAGAGAGGTCACATCAAAGGAAACTTAACTTCGTTCACAAATTCGGCTGTATTCTCGATGTGGTGCTCCGTGTTACCCACCTCACCCAAAGGACAAATCACCGAGCCACAAACAAAGCAATGTGGTCTACTCCATTCAGTGTAGTTAAGACTGCAGTGAGCGCTACATTGGAGAAACAAAACAGCCACTTCACAAGAGGATGTACCAACACAGACGGGCGTGCCAGAGCGGACCTTCATCTGCCGTACATCTCCACCTAGAAGCCACGGGCCACTCCTTTGAGGACAGTGAGGTACAGATCTTGGCCAGAGAAAAGAACTGGTTTGAGAGGGGAGTTAAAGAGGCTATTTTTGTCAAAAAAGAGAATCCTTCCTTGAACAGAAATGGAGGGGTCAGACACAATTTGTCTCCCATCTATAACTCTATTCTCAAACCTAAATCAAAACAAAGAAAACAATAGGGTTAGCCAGGTCAGGTCCAGAGGTGTGAAAACACCCATTATGGTCCTGAATGACTATGCTACCCCAGACAGAAACTGAAAACAATGAGGTGTGATACTTTCATAGTAATTTCATTGTAGTTAGCTCCTCCCTGCAGCTAGTTATAAGCAGTGTCCACCAGCACTCTAGCCAGAACTGAAGAAGTAGCTTGGATGAGCTGCGAAATGTCTGAATTTCTCCTTTTTGCCATGGATTCTACCTGGACGACTGAGGGATTCTTCACACATCATGAGGAAACAATATAACAGAGATCAAAAAATAGTATAAACTCTGCCCTTTATAGTAATATGTTAAATTAATTGATCAACACTATAGTTTGCATGATACTAAAGATACTGCAGGGAGCTGACAATCCTTACAACCTCTTCCCCGCACCAGATCCCCCCATTTGTCGACTATAAGCATTCAACTACATTACTACAATACTGATTTATTTTTCCATTTACTCTTCCCTCTTCCTCTTCTGTATTTCTAATCTACCGTATGACATTTACAGTATAATTGCGTAGTAAAGAACAACATTTGTTATTTAGTGGGGGAAGGCAGGAGCTTGTGAACTGTGAATGAGAGGAGGTCACGTACACCATCTCAGGAGTAATGTGTAAAGCCAGTGATGCGGGAGCCTTACCCATCCCGTAACGTTGTGTGCTAAAATGCTCCATAAATCATACTTTATCTGTAAAAATCAAATAAATAGTACCAGCAAAAATGGGTACTTTAGCCATTCTGGGATGTTTGCGAGCATGTGACTGTAAGGTTGAATGACAATGACATATAAGAGTTATGCTCGTACTGTGAAATGGACAGATAGACGGAAATGTATGTCAGTGGCTATCTTGGAGTGGTGCCTTCAGGGATGTTGAGGAGAGTGGGAAAAATGGCTTCTGCTGCTGCATGCTCTCTCCAGGGGGATTTTTCTTTCATAGCATAGGATAGATATGAGATGCTGGAGACACATGTATTCGAGACAAGGTTATAAAAAAGATGTTTTGGTGACATTTTGTAACATCCAAACCCAACCGAAAATCAGTCTGTCAAAGTCACTATCGCAGTCAATCAAAATACATTACAACTTCAGTCTGCATTTACACACAAAAATTGTTGTTGAGTTAACAGTCTCGTTTACCGCAAAGCAAGCTCTGGTTCCAAAAGTAAAATTCCTTACACAAAATGTATTCTTGTGAGCTATGTCAGAACGTTCTTTCCTCATCATAAACATACATGCAGTAGTGTTTTGCTACATCCACACATTATTTGTCCACATCTCTAAAGCTCAAAATGATCTGTTCCACCTAGTGATGTGATGTAGTGGTAGTTTTAAAGTTGACAGCTACCTCTTACCTTTTATTGCATGACATCATAAGATGGAACAGACTGTTTTCTGTTTGAGAGACGAACTCAGCCTAAATATGCAGGGTTTGTGTGTTAAACACGTGTGAATGAAACAAAATTGAAGAGGAAACAACAACATATACATACACACACAACATAAATTACACATAGATCAGAATAGCATATGAAGCCTTTAAAAAATTCCCTTTTTCCCAAATTTTTGGAAAAATCTAAAACAAAAAGGTTAAAGGCGTGACAGAAGAGAATAAATTTTGTGGGAACTTATTTTCATAATCCAAAAAAGCATTTAAAAACATTAAAATTAGTTGTTTTTTTATATTTTATGTGTTTTCAGATGGGCTGTAGTGTCCTAGTTGCTCCCCACCATGACAGATCAATGAACCGTTTTTAAAATTAATTTAATTTTAATTAATTAATTAATTTATTTATGTTTCTTTCCAACGGAATAAATCACTGGTCCCTTGGAAATTCAAATATTTGTGTATTCATGTTTACTCATTGTGTATTCTTACATGATTTGCAAAAATGGGGTTTATGTAAATCCTGACTTTTTTATTATGCAAAATGAAAAATAATCACTTGCAAGTAGCAATTTATTTTCTGCAAATGAACTCAAGTCCCCAAAATTATGCTGTTATTGTCCTCCAGAGGAACAGATTAATAAACAGTAATAAAGCCACAGTCTGGAGGCATTAGTCCAAAGCAACACATCAGGAAAAAAACAACAAATCAGGAAAAGCACAAACTTTTAAATAAGACTATAATTATTATTGAAGCAGTCAAAATAACAGCTTCAATTTTAAAATTAGTGTTTCATAGTTTACATAATACATGTTTCATAGTTGAATAAAAGTATGCAATTATAAAACGTCCAAAAAAAAAAAAAAGAACAGATTTCTTTTAATATTTTGATTACAATACATGACAGGAGCATTTTATATTTCAGAATAATCTAATTTATCTGGGACTGGGAGAGTTTAAAGGTCTTATATTATGACAAATATAATCCTATGAGCTTTAATCCATATTGTTACCTCCCCAAAAACATACCTGGAGTTGTGTTTTGTTTCATTCACACATGTTTGAGTAGTCCTATATTATTAGTCCAAAATCTCCTAAGCTCAAAATGTGTTGTGTCTGTTCCACCTTGTGTTGTCCTGAAGTGGCAGTTTTCAAGTTCACAACTACCATTTGCTGTTTAATGGACAGATTGTAGATTTGTTGACCTGTTATATGATTAATTTCTCTGTAATTACTGGGTCTATCCACATGAAACAGAAACAAGACATAAGACATAAGATAAATAAAGTTTGTGTAGCTAATCCCTCTCACATAATGACAATGTTCAAAATTTGTGAATTATAAGTTTGGATATTTCTTTTAAAAACAATATATCGCCCATAGAGTTAGGCTATATAGACCTAAATAGACCTGATGATGTTATAATTAAAGGTAGGGATGTCAACAATTAATCGACTTACGATTAATTGTTGATCAAGACATTGGTCGAACAGAATGCATTAATTGTAATTAATGGCTAATCGCGGACACGCGCACCCGCGTGGTCACGAAACAAGGCAACTGCACACCGCGCTGCACCAAGCTCGACTCACAGCCGGCCGCAGGCGCCAACGGCACTGCTCAGCTGCTGAGCACGAGATCGAACCGCGGCGTCCGGAATGCGTAGTCTCAGCCCTAGCCACAAACCAGCCGCACGAAACCAGCAGCGGCACGTGGTTTAATCCTGGTTTAGTCCAGGTCTAGACCTGGTCCAGTCCTGGTTTAGTCCAGGCCCAGTCCAGGTTTAGACCTGGTTTAGACCTGGTCTAGACCTGGTTTAGTTCTGGTCTAGACCTGGTTTAGTCCATGTTTAGTCCTGCTCTAGTCTCTTAGCCAATTAGGACGCAGAACACAATGTTACACTAGGCTATAAAAAAAGTTACACTATAAAAAATAAATAAATAAATAAATAAATAAAAAATCCGCAAACTGCGATAGAGCAAGGGATTACTGTATTTTGTTATTCAGCATCAATACATTTGTCTGCTTTTTACTAAGGAATAATTAATTGAGGAATATACAATATAATAATACTATGATATATTTTTGACTCTGTGTTATGTATACTATAGCTTATATTCTTAAAGACCCTATTGAAACACTAAAATGCAGGTGAAAAACGCCGCTTATCAGTTAATCGTTAATCGATCGATAAGGTCAATCAACTATCAATTAATGAATTAATCGATAATTTGCATCCCTAATTAAAGGTATAGGGAGGGGCCCTATACCTTCAATTATAAAGTCATCAATTTCCAGAACAAGAAGATAGCCAATACAAGTATGAAGATAAATATAAAGACCTCACCTCAGTATGGAGGCTCTTCATTACTCAGTGTGATTGTCACATGGCAGCTGTGTTTGTGCAGGGATGGTCCGCGCTCGTCATGCTTAAGAGATCCTGATTGATTTCAGTTATAGCCTGAAGTCAATGTCTCAGTTCCGCCGTGGGTCCCGTATGATAGAGTCTGCTGTCAGTCACTGGCTCAGACAGGGCCAGACTGGAGCTATGAGTCAATACCACATCACAGACTGCTCCAAACGGGGAAACCAAGTCCTCAAGAGGAAACTAAAGAGACAGCAGTAAAAATCACAATCCTGAAGGCAATTGGAGAGAGTTCTTAACTTATTCAACTTTAGTAAACGAGAGACGCACCAGCCACTTGCAGCCAAAATACCAAAATAAACACAAATTCAAAGCTTACAAGTCTCTATTGTCAGTAGAGATAGTCATACATGCAAAATTGGCAGAGCAAAATACTTGGAGCTTATACAATGGATTCGTATCAACATGTCTTATTTTCTACATTTCCTGACTTACTATTGTGGCAACTGATTCCAATCACTGTGGTAAACACAAAAAATAAATAAGTAATAGATGAATGCATATATTTTAAATAGTCATCTTAATCAAATGTAAACTGAGCATGGAGTTGTGTTTTGTTTCATTCACTATTATATAAGCTGAGTTCTTCTCTCAAACTGAAAACTCTCCTCTTCCTCCTCATGTGGTAATACAGGAAGTGCTCCACTGATTTTTTAAACTTCATACACCTTCACTAGAATCACTTGAATGAGCTCAGCACTGGAATTGACAATCTTTACTAAACAAAAGTTAAAAGGTACATGTTAATGTGCATAACTCCACTATATAGTCTAAACGTGCAATTTTTCTACATTTTCTTATTTGCTTATTACTATTATTATTACTTCTCTTGTCTGTATGCACTTTTTTGTTTTAACTTTCTTTTGCACTAAGCTGCCTGGAGCTAATGTGGCAAGTGAATTTCTTCTGTGTGAGATCAATAAAGTCTTATCTTATCTTATCTTATCTTAACAGCAGTATTCAAACATGGCCTTATGCTCACAAGGGTCAATTTTGTGTATAGGACCTTTAACTTAAATTTTTTTGTTAGAATTTCACACTGATATCAGCTGGTTGAGCTACAATCGACACACCCAAACTGCTCAGTAAACCATAAGGATCATGTTGACAACACATTTGTATGGACTTTTACTATTTTTCCTGCTTTACTGGCTGCTTTGGCCAACTGGCTTCTTTTCACTCTGAGTCAGGCAAACACCAAGGCATCACTTCCAAACTCATTACAAGTGGACAGCTGTTCCAATGGGTCCTTTTCCAAAAAATCAACTTCACTTTTTTTCCACAGAAAATCTTTGCTACATTCCACAATGACCTTGGTAACATTCTGGCAAGCTACATTGTTTAAAGAAGACATTTTATTCTTTTGGGAGGTATTATGCAAAGCTGGTCCACGGACTTCCTTTTCAAAACTGTCGAATCTTTTTGCATTGTAGCAAGAAGCAGATTTTCATTTATGTGGATTTATTGCTGAGAAATAGACATTCAACATTTTTAACCGTGCCTGAATAATCACAAGTAAACACAGAGAAGTAGGCGGAGATACGGGGCAGGTGAAAACAGACCTTTTCTTAGCACTTAAGCCTTCTATGTCGGATATTATAGGATTATTCAGACAAGCAAGGATCAAATGAAATACAATTCTGAGTTAAATAATGATGAGGGAACATTGCTATAACATTAAAATTTGATAACTCTGGTCTACAAATTTTTGGACTCAATCTGCTTCTGAGATAAAAGTGGCTTTATATTGATTAGATGAACTGAAAATCAATTGATAACTGTGCTGGTTAGCTAATGTATTCAAGATATTTAATGATATTGTTTTACATCAAAATCACATCTGTTTATACAATAGATTTGGGCATTTTTGCTTAAAAATAATATTTATATTCTTTATCCGTCAAGAAATAAACAAGAAATATCTTAAGACATCAGGTGCACACAATTTCGAGGCATCTCTCTTATGTGAAATCAAAAAATATTTTATGTTAAAATAAAACAGACATTAAAATGAATGTATTGGAATGTGCAGACAGGCTTTCAGATAGAACTGGTTGCTTGTAGACACACTATACCTTATGATAAACTACCGTTTTTGCCTTATTTTGCATAAATTTCCTATTTTGACCCAATTCTATATCTTGGAAACTATAGCCAATCAGCACTTCTGACTTACTTTTTCTTTATTAGTGACCTAAACCAAGAAAAATTTCACTACTTTTGTTCCGGAAGCATTTTGCTTGTAGACGAGTGTAATACATCCCTTTAAAAAATGTCCAAGGCCGTTTCCCAATTCAGTGACGGCACGCTTGTGAGTGTGCCGTCGGTCTGTCGTCGAGACGGTGCACACTCGCTCTGTCCTTAGTGCACTACGTTTCTCACATGGCCGTCTGCGAAATGGAACAGGTCCTGCCTCAGCTCAATGAGCCGGGTGGTCTGCTCCTTGTTCCCTAAAGACAAAAATATTATACTATTGCGACTAGTAATACTTGGAATTGGGACATGGCCAATGTTCCCCCTAATTTTTAATGTGTCTGAGCAAACACACACTAACTCCACATCCGAAATGAACCCCCCCCCCCGCCCCGCGCGGCTCGCACTTTGCAGATATAAAAAAATGCCCCCGCGGCTGAATAAAAAGCTCTTTCATCCCTGATTTACAGTGCGCTGCACAAGTTTTCTTGTGCGCTGAGAATGTGCGAACAGTGCGCAGCTTAGAGTAAACGCTGGACATGGCGATACTGTAGAATATCCAGCATTACAACAGCAAAGGAAATATAGAAGTGTAAGGGGAAAAGCATGTGAACGGTAATACAGGTGCCGTGAACTATGCCGTTACGGCTACCGTCACACATGTTTAGCGTAGTTTATGAAGAGTTTCATGTAGCATAGTTGTAGGTGAGGAGAACCAGTACGTATATTTTATAGTGACGTCGCAACTCTCACTTGTGGATGTCGCTGGCGAGTCGGTCTTTGTAGTCCCGCGCTGTGCATGCTGGGGCTTTTAAGTGTGCGGAGCGTGCATGTTTGCACACTTGGTCCACGCCCCGATTTCCATGGAAACGACGGCGCCGTTCAGAGCTCGTCTTGACGGTGCAGGTGGAAAAAAACGAATGGAACGGCCCTTGTCGCGCCGGATATGACGCATATCCCGTTCCAAGGACGCTAACAAGCGTGCCGTCGGTGAATTGGGAAACGGCCCATGTATTGCTGTATATTGTTCCGAGCTGTATGCTTTATTAATATGAGTGACAGGTTTGGGAGAGCAGCTTTAAACAGTAAGTCTGAATTGATTAGTGTGCAGAGTAATGTGGTAAAAACATGTTTCTATCTGTCTCCCAAGGGCCCACATGAGCTGAACGAATGCATATGACCACACACACTGCACCAGCGTGTTTCCTACAGGGACTTACACAGCTCATGTTTATTCTCCCAACACACAGCGCATGTCATGAATCAAGTAGCGTTCCTTGACAAGTAAATCTCATTATGGCACTTCCAGTTTTGAATGCGAGACTGGTGGCTTGGGCTTAGATGAGAGAGGAGAGACAGAGCATGCGGTCTCTCTTCCAGCAGATGTTAGCCTCTTAGTAGTCCAAGCCAGCCACTGCACGTCCTCGTGGTAATGTCCAGGTGGTCTGAGAGGGCACTAGAATGTGTTGGTAGTGAAGAAATGTTGAATTAATACATTTTAGGTGCATGCATATTATTAACCATATTTCTATATCATACAACATATAAACATTTATTTGTGTATTCTTCAAATGAACACTGGAGCCTATTAATGTTTTCTGCACATGGGGGGTGTTCTTTGGAATGTGATGTGTGCAGATGTCTTCAGGAAGGGATATCTGCAAACTGAGAGGAGGAGTGGGCGTGTCTGGCGGCAGAGCGGGAGTAAGCGAGGAGGAGCGAATGAAATCCGATCCACATGTTTTGCATATTTGAATATTAATGATTGTATTGGATATCGATCTGGGTCTGAGGCGGAAGGGGGAAGGGGCGGTCACTTCTTTGTAAGCGCTGGGTAAATCTAAATTTTATGTAATGTTTTCATTTCCTGTGGTACAACAGGTACAACATTTGTTATTTTCTGAGCACTTTCTAGTATCTAAATAAATGCAATAAGTTTGATAATTGCGCCATTTCAAATGATGATTTAATTTAAATATATTTACCCCAAAGATTTGCATGCTGTTAACATCCACTGTAATTAAGCAAGTGCCCATTAGCCTGGCTGTTACAGTTGACTGTAAATTATTCAAAAGGGGTTGATGAAGGATTAAAGGGCCCTGGTTATGGACCGTGAATCTTCCATTATATATGCAATATTATGCTGGGCTTCAAATGACAGCATTCTATAGAAATTAACAATTATTTAACCAGGAGAAGAAAAGAAAATCATGGAGATAAAAATGTATTTTTTAAGGGTGACCTGCACCAAAGTGAAAGTAAAAAGTGAAAAATATCGCGTGTTCTATAGAACACGCGATATTTTTCACTTTTTACTACCTTTTCTGGGACACTTTTGCGAAGGGTTGGCAGTTGAGGTGAATGTCTTGAATTTCTGTGATGATTAGAGAGAGAAAGCAATTAATTAGGGTGAAGGAGACATCTATTCAGAGAGAGACAGAAAATGTCAAATAATTGCTGAAATAGCCATTTGGACCCGTTTCACACAGTAAAGAAAAAACTGGGAGCCACAAAATTGAAATGAATTTAAAATGAAATAACACTACATACAACTTTTTTTTTTTTTTTTTTTTTGCTTTTGTGCCATAGAATTACATTTAGAAAATGAACGAGCTAAAATAAAATACATTTAATTAAATACAATGGTGCCTTGCTATATCGCGGTTCCCTTTTCGTGGCCTCGCTGTTTCACGGATTTTTTTTTTTGTTTCAGTTTTTTGTAGTGTATTTTATAGTGTGCGGCGCCAAGACAAGAGGCTCGGTCAGAGGAACTGTGAAATACACGCATATTTATACACGCAATATAAAGCTGAGTACTTCACGGATTACGCCTATCGCGGGTTATTTTTTACAACGTAACCCCCGTGATAAACGAGGCACCACTGTACTGAACCGCATCAAAGGGATCAAAGAGCAGCATGTGGCTCCAGAGCTGCGGGTCCCTGGTCTAGAGTAAGGCTTAGCCAAGCCTGTCTGGATACATTACAGTTTCACCTTTTCATGTCATCATTACTTACCTATACGCTCCAGCCTGTCACAGTTGACCACGAGTGTCCACTCTCCCGTTTCTTTCAAATGCAGCCAGTCTGTGTTCTTCTGCAAACTCCCAGTTTGTACATACACTCCCTGCTCGCACACTACTGCCACCTTCTGTTCTGGAGTTGTACACGCGATTTGCTGTCTTACCCCAAAAGCATTAGGTTCTGTCAGCATGACTGAATTTAGCAAATGTTAAGTTATTGCACATCATGCTAAAATAGCATAACTTAATGATGTTCAACCACAAAACATGATTATATATGGTAGAAGCTACATTTTACACCTTGATTCATTTAGCAGACACACAATCCATTTTTTTGAGTGTAGTTACTAGAAATTATCAGGCTCAACATTTGTGAATTTGCTTTTTAGACAGGAGTCTTTCATACAATACAACATCTTATTATACAAAAACTGGCTATTGTCCCCTATCTGGGAGTATGACATCATCACATTCTAAATTCTGAAAACACATTTTTTTATTTTTTACTTTTTTAGAGTTTCTTGATGTGCAGTAGAATACAAATACTGATTATTGGCTGACCGATTATGATTGTTGGCGGCATGCTTCATAGCAAGAAGGTTCCGGGTTCGGAACCTTCTGTGTGGAGTTTGCATGTTCTCCCCATGTCTGGTTTCCCCCATCAACCCAAACATGCACCATAGGTAAAATCCTCCAGCTTAGGTCCTGACCAAACCGAAGCAAGAAGATCAGGGAGATGGTCCCTGGGCGCAGTAATGTGCTGCCCACTGCTCCTAATAACAGGATGGGTTAAATGCAGAGAAGAATTTCTCCTGTGTGAGATCAATAAAGTCACTTCTTCATTTATTCATAGAAGAAGTGACTTCATTTAATTTGTTTTTATTTACACAAGGAGAGCCCAATGAGAGTACCAGACTCTTTTATTGCAAGTGCCTTGTTTAGACAATACAAACAAAACAAACAAAACCAAATAACTGCATAAGTCAATTCAAAACATTAAAAACAGGTAAAGATGTGATTATTAAAATGATGTGAAACTGATTCAAAATAACCAAAAGCTTTTTTCCCCCACTTCAATTCTAGTGTGGCCAGTTTTTACACGTAGACAATTATGAGATTTTGTATGAAAAGTCAGGCAGTCTATCAAGTAGTCTTTTTAAATACATTTTATACAGTATTGTTCTCTTCTCATGGATAGGAATGGCACATAATCCTGGATATTGACCCCATATGTTTACATTATGTATTGTATAGAATAGTACTTTAAAAATTGTAGATGTACTGCATATTAAGTACCATGGTGTTTGCACAGGTACACATAATCCAATGCAGGAATGTTTACTCCTAATTACCATCCAATCAAAATTCCCATTTATCATACTACTTGACTAACCAGTGTAATTAATGAAAATAAGGCGTGTAAGCTACATCCGATCTGACTCATCCTCATTTCACATTACTGTACTAATCAATGTTTGGTAAATTGTTTTTCACTCGTCAGAAGTAAGACTCTGAATGTGCCTATTTAAATTCTGCTGCTGTACAGTTCAATTACATTTGTTCACTAACAAAATAATGGTGGGCAGAGGAACACTAAAACAACTAATTATTTTTATTTTCAATTAGAAGCTTGTCCTTTCAGTGTTTCTTATGACAAATCAGGTTCATTTTCATTTGCTTATTCTTGTATTGCCAAAGGCTTTTGGCTAAAGTAAAGGTTTGGTGGTTAAAGGAAAAGTAACGTTATTTTACAATCTGAGCCTTCTTTCGGTAATAAAACAAGTCGTTTGACTCACCCATATCACGTTCGTGTCATTTGGAGCTGTTTGAAGAAAGTTATGTTGTGGCGTTTCCGTTAGCATTTGTTAGCATTTGTATTCGGGGCATTACTTTGCGGTCTCCAAATAACACAAACTTTAGCACTTTTCAAATCATAGAAGCCCGATGTCTTAATGTAAGATTTCGTTTGAAGCAAAAGTGGCCTGTAATCCGAGATTTATCCATAGTTTTCAGCTTTGCGTTTCATGTTTGGGTCCCGGAGCAGTCCGCGCATGCGCACTGGCGTCCTCATCTACTCGAAACTATGGCTAAATCTCGGATTACAGGCCACTTTTGCTTCAAACGAAATTTTTCATTAAGACATCGGGCTTCTATGATTTGAAAAGTGCTAAAGTTTGTGTTATTTGGAGACCGCAAAGTAATGCCCCGAGCAAATGATACAGCACCATGTTAAGAATACGGGATCATTAGTAGAACAGAACGGCTCAACATAAGTTCTGCGATACTGCTCCAATTGACAGAAAAATGCTATGGGTGAGTAAAACTACTTGTTTTATTGCCGAAAGAAGGCTCAGATTGTAAAAAAACGTTAATTTGCCTTTAAGGTAAGGGGAACAAAATGTTAGGAGTTTTAAAAGGAAACATGGCAGCAGCTGGCCTCACCACTACCCCAGCTGTCCATGGTTTGATCCATGCCAGCTGCATTGCATTGTGCCGTTGTGTCTTTGGGCCAGACACTCAACCCACTCTGCCTGTGCTGTATGAATGTGTCAGCTTGAAAAACATCCATGTAACGGTTACATTAACATACATTCATTTAGCATTATACATAACATTAAGTTGACTACTTTTGCTGTTTTATTAGAAAAAAAATGTCAGAAAGCCTGACTGTGATATGTGGGGAAGGGAAGATATTTGAGGGGATGTGTTCTTCCTTGCAGGCAATTTACTAATACACTTTTAAGATCTTCTGTATTGTATTGGCAATTTCATACATTTTAGAAACTGAATTTTGGCTTTTATATGTTTTATTTGAAAAGAACAAAATCTCTCTTATTGTTTGTATCCGCATTGAGTCAGAAACTTAGAACAGTTACATTTCTGATCAGGATTTGTGTAGAAGTCAGTTGTTCTGAGTCGGATACAGGGGGTCCTCGGGTTACGACGGTCTCGGGTTACGACGTTTCGTGGTTACGACGTTTCGTGGTTACGAACACGCCCCCATTAAAAAATATATATATATATATATATATATATTACGCGTCATTCCGTCTTACGCGGTTTAGCGTGGTAAGAGATGTAAACAAACGCGAACGGCGTGCGGCGGAAAAATACGCTCTGTTGTGGTTGTAGGGAGAAGAAGACGGCCTCGTGTGCGTGCCCAATGTGGCCGGAAGTACCTGATGTGGGCTCTGATCTGCTCCTATGAAAGCGGCAGTGATAACCAAGCAAAGTAGTGGTCTAATTATTGAGATGGAAAGGTTATTGTTGCTTTGGTTGGAAGATCAAAGGCAAAATCCGACTTACGACGAAATTCGGGTTACGACGCGTCTTAAGAACGGATCAACGTCGTAACCCGAGGACCCCCTGTAATGGATCATCTGTCATTCAGCCCTGGGCAGATGTAATAAAAAGAAAATATAAATAAATATAAAGACTAGCAAGTACAATTGGGGAGCGAATGAAAAGTACCTCAGTGCAAAAGTTGACCCAAAGAAAATATGGTTTATATTTCAGTAGAAACAGTACTTGAATTAAAAATTGCAGTGCCCTGAACAGTATTTGTCTGCAGAGGCATCTCAACAGGTGTCCTTTTCCCTCTCATACAGACACAGAAACACAACCCGCCATGGCCCCTAATTGTCACTTCCCTTTCTGATGTAAACAACATAATATGTCATTATGCAAATGTGCTCTTATGAATGTGCGTGCCCCATGGCTCCACGCTGCTCCTGAGTTTAAGCGGCGGCAGTGACGTTCTGCCTCACGCCAAGGTGACGCTGCTACAATTGTTCTTCTTCCTCACATCGAGACGGTCTGTGTTACACTTGTACTTCTGCCTCACATCGAGACGGTCTGTGTTAAGAGATAAGATAAGATAAGATAAGATAAGACTTTATTGATCTCACACAGGAGAAATTTACTTGTCACAGTAGCTCCAGGTAAGGACAGTTTGAACAAGAAGACAAGTACATGCATGCAGGCAAGAATGGCATAAAGATAGGTAATAATAATAATAAAATAAGTAATAAATCGAATAATAATAATAATAGTAATAATAAAAACAGTGACAGGGAGAGTATTGAAAAATTGGAAAAACGATATTGCACGATAGGAGTATTGAAAAAAAAAACTACACTTGTACCCTTGCCTCACATCGAGACGGTCTGTGTTACACTTGTACTTCTGCCTCACATCGAGACAGTCTGTGTTACACTTGTACTTCTGCCTCACATTGAGACGGTCTGTGTTACACTTGTACTTCTGCCTCACACCGAGACAATCTGTGTTACACTTGTACTTCTGCCTCACACCGAGACAATCTGTGTTACACTTGTACTTCTGCCTCACATCGAGACAGCCTGTGTTACACTTGTACTTCTGCCTCACATCGAGACGGTCTGTGTTACACTTGTACTTCTGCCTCACATCGAGACAGCCTGTGTTACACTTGTACTTCTGCCTCATATTGAGACAGTCTGTGTTACACTTGTACTTCTACCTCACATCAAGACGGTCTGTGTTACACTTGTACTTCTGCCTCACATCGAGACAGTCTGTGTTACACTTGTACTTCTGCCTCACATCGAGACGGTCTGTGTTACACTTGTACTTCTGCCTCACATCGAGACAGTCTGTGTTACACTTGTACTTCTGCCTCACATCGAGACAGTCTGTGTTACACTTGTACTTCTGCCTCACATCGAGACAGTCTGTGTTACGCTTGTACTTCTGCCTCACATTGAGACGGTCTGTGTTACACTTGTACTTCTGCCTCACATTGAGACGGTCTGTGTTACACTTGTACTTCTGCCTCACATCAAGACAGTCTGTGTTACACTTGTACTTCTGCCTCACATCGAGACAGTCTGTGTTACACTTGTACTTCTGCCTCACATTGAGACGGTCTGTGTTACACTTGTACTTCTGCCTCACATTGAGACGGTCTGTGTTATACTTGTACTTCTACCTCACATCAAGACAGTCTGTGTTACGCTTGTACTTCTGCCTCACATCGAGACAGTCTGTGTTACGCTTGTACTTCTGCCTCACATTGAGGCAGAAGCAGAAGTTACACTTGTACTTCTGCCTCACATAGAAAGAGTCTGTGTTATACTTGTACTTCTACCTCACATCGAGACGGTCTGTGTTATACTTGTACTTCTGCAGGACCTAAATCTTTAATGAAGCAGCTCTGCACATGTACTAAAAAAACAAACTGCTTTTATTGATTATTGGAAAGTTTGAAGAAAAATAGTCTCTTTGTTCAAAATCTAATTGGGAGGATTCATGTTTGTTGTGTTTGTTGTGTCTTGTAACTGTGTGCCACTTGGCTAAACCAGGTCTGACTACAGAAGAACAAGGATTAACTCAAATTAAGCGAAATGAACTCCAGAACCAGAACAAGCTGACTTACCACCAGGGCTGCCACAGTTTGAGAACCACTTCACAGAATTTTCACTACAACTTAAGACCATAACACACTACAGGATAATTTGCCAGATTTTGTGTCTTTGTGTCTTCATGTGCGATTCTGAAGCTGCTGCACTCCTCAAGTGTGTGATATAAGTGTGACTATGAGCTGCTGTTTCATATCGTAACCACCAAATATCAGCAACACTACAGCAACAGCCAATAAAACAGAGCGTCAGAGGCAAATGGATGACAGACACAGAGGCTCAAGATACAAACTCAGTAAATAGCGAAAATAATTATTCCTCACCTTTCATGAAGTTGAAAATTTAAACTGTAACATCTCATACACATTATCCACAAAATTTGTCCACCAAAAAAGACAAGAGTAGATCCTCACATGTGTCTGTTTAGGGTGAAGCTGCAGATTAGCGATAGTGACTCTACTTTCTTCAACTTTATATTAACTACTACATGTATTATGTAAGCTAAAGCTGCTATCAGTGGGTAATGGGTTATTGATTGATAAAACGAAGTTGATCACATATGGTATTTCTGCAATGGGCTGTTATCAGGTACTTCAGATTGTATCCCTGAGCTTATTAAGGGTGTCTGTGTATGTGTGTGTGTGTGCGTGTGTGTGTGCGTGTGTGTGTATGTGTGTGTGTATGTGTGTGTGTGTGTGTGCGTGTGTGTGTGTGTGTGTGTGTGTGTGTGCGTGTGTGCATGCGTGTGTGTGTGTGTGAGAGAATGAATAATCCCCATATGTGACACCGAAAGCTATTAAGATTCTACACAGGACTTAGAGTCTACGCCAAGGAGCAGAGGGGGATTCTCTCTCCGCTCAGTACTTTACACCGTAAAGGTCCCATGGCATGAAATTTTCACTTTCTGAGGTTTTTGAATGTTAATGTGAGCTCCCCTACCCTGTTTACCCCAAGTTGCGAAATGTGTAAACTGAGCATTTGCGATCCTTTTCCACGTTTGAAAAAAAGACAGCCCAAACAGGCGATTCTGAACAAGGGAACTTTCTGACGTCACACTCGGGGAAAGGTTTCCACCCCCTGTCTGGATGTTCACCCACCATCTCTGCGAAAGAGCTACGCAATGCGAGATGCGTTTTTTTATTTGCCTGGAGACACGTGAGATTGTCTCCAGGCTCGGATGTCCTTTAACCGAGCCTCCGAACCTCTGAAACAGCAGTGGTTTAATTTTATTTTCTGTGGAAATGTGTTTTTTTAATGCAACTCATATCTTCCTCCGTGCTTACACACGCGGAAGTGGGGCCAGCGCACAGCGCACCGCTAAACGAGGAACCAGCGGCGTATTTGGCCACACCCCACCCGCTGCACTGGCCTGTCTCTGTCCTCCTCATTTGCATTCAAGCAACAACGCCCATAAGAAAGCATTTCAGAGACATATTTAGCCTCATGAAGACAGTCATATCTCATGCACTGAGGCTTGATTTTGAAGAAGGATCATTTACAGTATTAGGGAACCATTAAGGCGGCATATAAAAGCATCAAGAAGTACCATGTCATGGGACCTTTAACATTCTTACTTCAGATACATGAAGCCGTCTATTTCCTCCATGTTCTTATAGTCTACTTTAAAACTGTATCTTATTGTCTGCTACAAGTGACAAAAGGAACAATTTCTCATACTTAACTTCCATTTCCCATTGAATAAATACGAGTGGGCACAGAAAAGGCTGACAGAAATCATTATGTAAGAATATATATATATAATATGAAAATATGCTCAACCTAGAAAGATAAGTTTAGCAGAAAAACTGACCACAAAATTAAACACAAAAGTGCAGACATGTCCTTATTCGAAAGGTTTACACAGGAATATTTGTTTATCAGCTCTTTATTTCGATTATAGCTAATATGATTAGATTTTGAGTGCTTATTCTCCATGGTGCTTATATGTGTTATTTGTGTTTTAAATAGCCTATATAAGATTTATAAGGTCACAGCCATAGTCATTTTATGATGTATTTATTTTACCACTGCTTTTGTTTGGTTGGATTTAATGGTTCCTCTTTCTATCATAACAGCGCTGTTGCTCTTTTAAAAAACATTAAAAACAGAGCTAGTTCATTCTAAATGGTTTGCAGTGGTCCAAAATTCCAAGCATCCTAATTATTCATCTCAAGCTTATAAACATATTTCACTACTTTCAGAGGCTACACCAGGGTTTTTCTGTCAGACCACTACTAACAAAAAGTAGAATGTTAGTGCAACAATGTTAATTCTTGGTTTGTGGCAGATAAATCTCCTTATAATTAGATGCAACCGCCATACACAGCAATCTCAAGTTTACCCTAAAATCTGCTTATGGTAATGGGGCAAAATAAATTTACATGAAAAATTGCTATAGCTGTACTGTATATAATTTCCTCAAAAATTCAGCAGAATAAAATGGCTCAGAATGTCAACAAAAAGTGGTGGAAAAAAATAAGAGACCACCGCAAAATGATTGTTTTTTCTGACTTTACTACTTATAGGTATGTGTTTGTTACCTGGCCAGCCAAATGATATCTCTCTGTATTTCCTATACACCGCGATACCATTTGGACACCCTCCCTTGCTCCTCCGGTTAACAACGGACTCCGCGATTCTGATTCGTTCAAAGATGGTGACGTCAGTGCACCCACCTTTGCCCACAAAGTCACTCTTAGGCAGCGGAAGTTCCGCCTCAGTTTTGAATCAAGATGGCGCAATCTCTGATTGGTTCACTTAGCTGTCTGTCTACGCGCAACTGCAGCGCATTTTGGACCAAGCGTTACTAGAATCACTCGCTGGTACAGCGATGAGTCATGGATTCTTCCAGGCAAATGTGTTTGGGCAAAAGGAACATTTTTGTTTGAGTCTATAAACTATTGACAACATTTTCCCCAAATTCCAAATAAAAATATTATCATTTAGAGCATTTATTTGCAGAAAATGACAAATGGTCAAAATAACAAAAAGATACATGTTTTCAGACCTCAAACAATGCAAAGAAACAAGATCAAATTCATTTTAAAACAACATAATACTAATGTTTACACTTAAGAAGAGTTCAGAAATCAATATTTGGTGCAATAACCGTTATTTTTAATCACAGCTTTCATGCGTCTTGGCATGCTCTCCACAAGTCTTTCACATTGTTCTTGTGTGACTTTATTCCACTCCTAGTGCAAGAACTGAAGTAGCTCAGCTTTGTGTTTGTGTTGGAATTCAACAGACGCTGGAATGGAATGGCTGTAATACATGTAGAGATGCTGATTCCAGAAAAAAATGCAGTGGTCTCTTATTTTTTTTCCAGAGCTGTATAAAACCAATGTAAGTTTCAACATCGACAACAAGGCACCAATTTGCCATTTTTGTGCACTGACCTTTGGATGCAGAGACAACAACTTGACAGGTGCCTCAGCCCTTACTGACCCATAAGCAGCAATACATCCCCTGTGTAGTGACACCATACAGCGTAATCTCACCATACAAGTGTACTGCAAAACCTATTAACCCACACAGAACCTTGGCCAGAGTGGAGGGAGTGACAGAGTGACAGCATGAGCCACACTGAAGAATTTGTAAACCAAGGCTCCTGGATCCATCGTGATCAAAGGTTAAAATATTTTATTGCCCCTGTCCTCCACTTTTGGCCCATCTCTCAATGTCATGGGGCAAGCTGTCAGGAGCAGCTGGTGAAATGATTCTTAAGTGTTTAGCATTGTCAGCAGTGGTGGAAAAAGCATTCAGTTATGTTAAGTAAAAGTACACATACAAGAGCAAAAAAGTACTCACATAAAAACAGCCTAAATACAGCAATTATTAGGCAAGTGGGTATCTTGCCTAATAATTACACAGTCAGTGCATATTCTCCAACTTTTTTTTAAAATGTCAGAAATGTTTATTTGTAAATTTACGAGTTGCTTACTATTCTGACAGATGAAAATAAACAAGTGAGAAAAAAATGTTAATTTACGTCAGTAAGAATTCTGGACATTCATGGTTGTTCAATAATTGTGCACAAACAGATTTTCTTCTAAGAAAGCCAAAGCTTCACATTTATTTTCTTAAATATTCAGGTTTGAGGTTAATTAACATTTTGGACTGACTGAGAGCACTGTTGTTGTTCAATTATAAAATTAATCCACATAAATAGTGATTTGAATTTTAAGATTCCCCCATGGGTTCACACTGAGTCTGCTGTTTGTGGGAAGACCTCTTTACCAGCCCTATTGAGCATAGCGCTTCCCTTACAAATATGTCAGTATAAAGGTAATCCTCTGCTTTACGATTCTCTTTTGGGTGCAAAGATTTGGGAGGATTTGGGTGCGATGTAGAAAGAAGTTTGTTTTATATACAATCTTAAGCTCCCTTGTGCTCAGACCACATGTCTGCACCATCAAAGGTTAATTCTGCTTTTAAGATTTGGGACAGCAGGAGGTTATGAATGTTTAAAGATCTGTTTATTGGTGAAGTTTCTGTGTCTTTTCACAGTTGACTGAACTTTTTAATATCCCTCAGACACATTTTTTTCGTTACCTACAAATTTGTTATTTCACAAATGATGTTTAGTACATACTATATAAACATAGTCAAAGTCAAGTTCAAAGTCAACTTTATTGTCAATTCTGTCATATGTGTTCAACATAGAGTGAACCGAAATTCCGTTTCTCCCTGGCCAAGCAGTGCAAAAAAGACAGTGTACAAAATACATATAAAGACAATACAAAAACTATCTAAGACAAAATCTAAAAGCTGTGCAAATAAATACCTATTTACAGATGTCCAAAAATGTGCAGTGTGCATCAAAAATGTGCAATAGAATGTGCGTTGAAAAATAAAGATAAAAATAAATGTGCAACAGTAGTTCTTAGCAGCAGTTTTTAGTGTTTGGAGTGATATAATAATTAGGGCTGTCAGTTTAAAGTTTTAATTTGATTAATTAATTACACTGCAGATTAAAGCATTATAAAAATGTACGCAGTTAATTATGGCAATTCAATACGTTTGCATTTTAAATTTGGCATGCGGCGAGCAAATCGCTGCCAGAACGGCAAGTTTATTTATAAAAAGAATGAAGATCAACAAGAACGCGCTGATTTGGAGCTTTTGTCAAAAATAATTTTCTGATCACTGAAGCTGCTCCAGCCTGACGGATCATTTGAAAGTGAAACACGTCCGGACAAGTTCCATCGTTACCGGTGATAGTGCGCACTTCACCAAATCACCAAACTACCAAATCACCAAACCAACAAACCACACATGCAGAATTTGGGAAACGATTGTGCAAAGCGACCACAGAAAAACTGACAAACTTAATCGCAAAGTGGGTTCGTTCATTTGCTCGCTCGTTCAATCGCTCGCTCACTCACAATCTCTCTCCCTCTCTCTCTCACTCACTTAAAATGCGATTAATTAGATTAATTAATTACAAATCCTGTACTTAATTAGATTAATTTTTTTAATCACCTGACAGCACTAATAATAATTTGAAATAATTTGATATTATATTGAATATCATTGCATCCCTAATATTTATAATGCTAAAAAGGATGATCTTGCATTGCGGGCTGGTATATGGGTACAAGAGGGTAATTTTTTCGGACCATTTGTGGCTTTGTAGTGGAAGAGTGTTTAGGTCTGGTAGTCCGTGTCAGAACAGTTCCACAGGGACACAGAGAAGGTCCAGTAATTTGGATAAATAAACACACACAAGCTAAGAGGCTACTGAAAGTGAATGCCTCAGGGTACATGAGGATAAAATACTGTATTCTGCACTCAAGTACACTTCTGTTTCTATTCAGTCACATAAGTAGTAAGAGTAGAAGCAGCAGTAGTAGTAGTAGTAGTAGTAGTGGTGGTAGTAGTGGATATGCTATTAAAAAAAGGCCAGATTAAGGCTCAGTTATCCTGTAGCTTCTCTTTTATGTGTCATTTTTACTTTGCTTTGACCCCAATTCATTTAATGTCAATGTACTGTTTTCATTTTAATTGGCATTTTCATCACAAATCCTATCATCTGAAACAAAGTAGACAATACTGTTAAGAGATTTGAGCTGTCGCTTTTCTGTTAAAGTTGGTGGACAGTCAATTTCTTGGTTGGCCTGCATTTAACCTTTTGTCTTTGTTTTAATAAGAGCTATGTATGCAGCTCATTAACATTCAAATATATTCCCTGTATATTTCTCAATGACACATGAACCTCTGAGGACTAAGCACTGAAACGTGTACTACTGAAGGGCAAACTAAGGTGAACCGTTAGGGACCATTTAAATGTTTAAAGGGCCCTTATTACACTATTTTCTGTTATAATGTCGTTTCTTCATCACACACATACCTAAGTTTTGTTTCATTCACATGTTTAACACACAAACCCTGCATATTTAAGCTGAGTTCTTCTCTCAAACTGAAAACACTTGTTTCACCTTGTGATGTCATGTGGTAATAGAGAAAGTGCTTCACTGTGTTTTTAAACTCCATACACCTTCACTAATCATTCAGATCATTTCAGTCCTGGAATTGGCAATCTCTACTGAACTAAAGTCAGGAAAAATTAGCTGAAAATTACCGCTTCATGACAGCATGATGGAAAGAGCATTTTGAGCTTCGGAGATGTAGACAGACTAATAATACTGGTCTACAAGCAAAATGCTTCCGGAACAAAAGTAGTGAAATTTTTCTTAGTTTAGGTCACTAATAAAGAAAAAGTAAGTCAGCAGTGCTGATTGGCTATAGTTTCTAAGATATAGTATTGGGTCAAAATAGGAATTTATGCAAAATAAGGCAAAAATGGTAGTTTATCAGAAGGTACAGTGAGTCTATAAGCAACCAGTTCTATCTGAAAGCCTGTCTGCACATTCCAATACATTAATTTTAATGTCTAATGTCTAATATATATATATATGTGTCTATATATATATATATATATATACAGTGCCGTGAAAAAGTATTTGCCCCCTTCCTGATTTCTGTGTTTTTTGCATATTTATCACTCAAAACATTGTCAGATCATCAAACCAATTTTAATATCACACAGAAACAACCCAAGGAAAGACAAAATTCAGTTTTTGAATGATGATTCCATTTATTAGTGCACAAAAAAAATCTAAACCTATCTGGCCCTATGTGAAAAAGTAATTGCCCCCCCTTGTTAAATCACAAACTAACTGTGACTAACCACAGTTTTGAGAAAACTTAGTTCAGTTCTACATGCCACACCCACACCTGATTGTCACCACCTGTGTTGAATCAAGAAATCACTTAAATAGTTCCTGTCAAACAAAGTGAAGTTGGCTACAACATCTCAAGAACAAACACATCATGCCACGATCCAAAGAAATTCAAGAACAAATGAGAAAAAAAGTGATAGAAGTCTATAATTCAGGAAAAGGTTACAAAGCCATTCCCAAAGCTCTGGGGCTCCAGCGAACCACTGTCAGAGCCATTATTCAAAAATGGAGGAAACTGGGAACAGTTGCAACCCTTCCCAGGAGTGGTCGACCAACTAAGATTACTCCAAGAGTGCGACGACGGCTCATTCAGGAAGTCACAAAAGAACCTAGACGCACATCGAAAGAACTACAGGCCTCGTTGGCCTCAGTTAAGGTCAGTGTTCATGACTCCACCATTAGAAAAACACTGGCCAAAAATGGCATCCATGGAAGAGTTCCCAGGAGAAAACCACTGCTTTCACAAAAGAACACAAAGGCTCGTCTCACCTTTGCCAAAAAGCACCTTGATGACCCTCAAGACTTTTGGAGAAACATTTTGTGGACCGATGAGTCTAAAATTGAACTTTTTGGAAGGTCTGCAGCCCGTTTCATCTGGCGTAAAAATGGCACAGCATTTGATAAAAAGAACATGGTGCCCACAGTAAAGCATGGTGGTGGCAGTGTGATGGTCTGGGCCTGCTTTGCTGCCTCAGGACCAGGACAACTTGCTGTGATTGACGGAAAAATGAATTCTGCTGTTTACCAGAAGATCCTGAAGGAGAATGTCCGGCCATCAGTTCGTGCCCTCAAACTCAAGCGCTCTTGGATCATGCAACAGGACAATGATCCAAAACACACCAGCAAGTCCACCTCTGAATGGCTCAAAGAAAACAAAATTAAGGTTTTGGAGTGGCCAAGTCAAAGTCCGGATTTAAATCCGATTGAGATGCTGTGGTGTGACCTTAAACGGGCAGTTCATACAAGAAAACCCTCCAATATGGCAGAATTGAAACAATTCTGCATAGAAGAGTGGGCCAAAATCCCTCCCCAGCGGTGTGAAAGACTCATCACCAATTATCGCAAACGTTTGGTTACAGTTATTGCTGTCAAAGGAGGCTCAACTGGCTATTAGATTAAGGGGGCAATTACTTTTTCACATAGGGCCAGATAGGTTTAGATTTTTTTTGTGCACTAATAAATGGAATCATCATTCAAAAACTGAATTTTGTCTTTCCTTGGGTTGTTTCTGTGTGATATTAAAATTGGTTTGATGATCTGACAATGTTTTGAGTGATAAATATGCAAAAAACACAGAAATCAGGAAGGGGGCAAATACTTTTTCACGGCACTGTATATATATAAGATAAGATAAGATAAGATAAGATAAGACTTTATTGATCTCACACAGGAGAAATTTACTCGCCACAGTAGCTCCAGGACAATTGGACAGGAGGGAAAAAGTGCATGCAGGCAGGGAGGGGATAAAGTAAGTAATAAATAGTGCAAATAGTAATATGTAATAATAATAATAATAATGGAAAATAGTAATAATGATAATAGTAACAACAAGCATCAACATGAAAATATATATATATATATATATATATATATATATATATATATATATATGGATAGATAGATAGATAGATGGAGAGAGAGAGAGAGAGAGAGAGATAGATAGATAGATAGATAGATAGATGGATAGATAGATAAGCAGGCACATGGATCAATACATGAGCACAGGACAGAAGGGCATTGGCAAAAACACCAACTCCAACCTGTGCAGCCTCCAACCTGGATTGATTACAAGAAAGCCTATGACTCAATGCCACACACATGGATCACTGAGTGCTTGGAGCTGTACAATATCAATCGGACTCTAAGGGCATTCATTGCAACCTCGATGCGGTTGTGGAAAACCACACTTGAAGCCAATGGCAAGCCACTTGCACAAGTGTCCATCAAATGTGGAGATGCACTGTCCCCACTGCTGTTCTGCATAGGTCTGAACCCCCTCAGCCGAATCATCGACCACACTGGCTACGGATACCGACTTATTTCATTTCATTTATTTATTTCAGGACAATGTACAGCCACGTAATGCCAAAAGCAGAGATGCTTGTATCAGATTATAGCTTGAAAGCTCTTGAAACATCTGTAGTCCTTTAGGGAAAAGAGGACAAGGGACATTATATACAGTGCAACAAAAAAAAAAAAAACACATAGTCCATACTCTCAGACACACATACTCCCATTCATCCTCATCCCATTCATCCTCATCATACATTGTAATACCAAGCAGAAACTGTTTACATTTCAAATTCATTATGCTAAAAATTAAGTTATAGCTCAGCAATCTAATATTTGTACAATAAATAGAGACCAATTCATATATTTTTTCTTTTTTAAAAGTTCACTATAATAAGAAGTGACTTTATTGATCTCACACAGGAGAAATTCTTCTCTGCATTTAACCCATCCTGTTATTAGGAGCAGTGGGCAGCACATTACTGCGCCCGGGGACCATCTCCATGACCTTCTTGCTTTAGTTTGGTCAGGAATAAACATAATTGCGTAGTTTTGCAATATCAATTAAAGCAATATCAATTAAAGCATTTATGATATCAATTTAAAATGTTTCAGTGCATGCATCTCTGGTTTTCAATGAACCACTTCCTTACTTCTCTAGAAAAGTTGCTAAAGTTCTTTTCGTGTCTCAGCTCAGTATGGAGTTTGTTCCATTGCTTTGTTGCTTGGTATGAGAATGCAGACTGGGACCAGGCTAGTTCTGCACTTGGGAATACTGCATAGTCCACTGCTAGAGGCTCTGGTGATTCTAGTCGTTACTTCTGAGGTCTGATGAATGAACTCTTTGAGGGGGGGGGCGGAGCCAGATTGTGAATCATCTTACAAACCATTTGGACTTGGGGAAAAGGAAATAAAATGATCAAAGTGACGCAATTTATGCTTGTCCAGTATAAGACAGTGGTGATATAACTGTTAGAAACGGGGCCACCATCAGTCACCACCTCTACATGGATGACATCAAACTGTACGCTAAGAGCGAGCGAGACATCAACTCACTGATCCACGCCACCAGGATCTACAGCACAGACACTGGAATGTCATTCAGGCTTGAGAAATGTAGGATGGGGACAAAGAGAGGGAAGGTAGTCCGCACAGAGGGGGTCTCACTCCCAGAGGGAACAATAACAGACATTGAGGACAGTTACAAGTACCTTGGTATCCCAGAAGCAAATGGCAACCTTGAAGAGTCAACAAGGAAAGCAGCTACAGCCACATACCTGCAACAAGTAAGGCAAGTCCTAAGAAGTCAGCTCAATGGCAAGGCCCAGGCAATAAACAGCTATGCCCTGCCAGTGATCACATACCCAGCAGGAATCATAAGCTGGCCAAAGGCGGAGATAAAGACCACAGACGTTAAGACACAAAAGCTCCTGACCGTGCATGGAGGGTTCCATCCCAAATCCAGCATCCAAAATCCATAAGTACATCAAGGACAAGGCCCCAACAGATGATGTGCTCAAGGAATGCCTCAGACAGTGGAGTGCAGAGGAAGAGGTGCTGGAGGGACCATCATGGCAGGACAAGCCCCTACATGGGGCGTACCACCGAAACATAACTGAAGTGGCTGATATCAAGAAATCCTACCAATGGCTGGAGAGGGCTGGTCTGAAGGACAGCACAGAGACCCTCATCCTGGCTGCACAGGAGCAGGCCTTGAGCACCCGGGCAATAGAGGCCCAGATCTACCACACCAGACAAGACCCAAGGTGTAGGCTGTGCAAAGAGGCTCCTGAGACAGTCCAGCACATAACTGCAGGGTGTAAGATGCTGGCAGGGAAAGTACGGGCTGGAGACCCTAAGGTCAAGATGGGAAACACCTCCGAAGAGAATTGCAGAGAATGACCAAGCCAAGATCCTGTGGGACTTCCAGATACAGACTGACAGAATGGTGATGGCGAACCAACCAGACATAGTGGTGGTGGATAAGCAACAGAACAGAGCCGTGGTGGTGGACATTGCAATACCAAGCGATGGTAACATCAGGAAAAAGGAACACGAGAAACTAGAGAAATACCAGGGGCTCAAGGAAGAGCTGGAGAAGGCCTGGAAGGTGACGGCATCAGTGGTGCCCATGGTGATTGGAGCACTCGGGGCTGTAACCCCCAAACTGGAGGAGTGGTTACAGCAGATCCCAGGAATAACATCAGATCTCATTCCAGAAAAGGGCAGTACTAGCAGTAGCAAAGACAGTAGCAAACATAGATTGAAAACAGCACGTAACACCATGATTCTCCTCCTTCCGGGTTTGAGCGACCTCAGCACATGTGCTTTTGTTTATAGATGTTAGTTCGCTTGGGGAAAAACTGCAGTGTGAAAGCGAACCGCACCAAAAAAAAAAAAAAAATTTGGTCCGGACCTCACACTGCAATTTTTCGCTTTCACACTGCAATTTTTCCCCAAGCGAACTAAAGTCTATAAACAAAACCACATGTGCTGAGGTCGCTCAGCCGTTGGACAAAAATGAGCCCTGTCCAAACACCGTGTCCAAACGCGGAAGGAGGAGAATAACGGTGTTACGTGCTGTTTTCAATCTAGCCTTAGCGATATGGTTTGCTCAGTTTATACAGTTCTCACAAATATTTGAGCAGCATCGTGAGGTTTACACTATTTTACAATCAATTTCCAAACGATGAAGACACAGGGCAAGACGGCTACGGAGGACAGCGCTCGTGCGCGCATCAAGTTCTGACTCTTGCCTCATAGGTAAGTAAGCCTCATAAGTTTCGTTTAGTTTCGTTTCGTCAACCTCGGTTTCCCATAATGAAACCATGGGAAACCGAGGCTGACGAAACTAAACGAAACAAAACCAAATGCAGAAATAGTAACGCACGGTGTATTAGATATGTAACTGTAATCTGACTACTGGTTTTGAAATAGTAGTTGCGTTACACTACTCGTTACTGAAAAAAGTAGTCTGACTACAGTAACGCGTTACTAAGTAACGCGTTACTGGCATCACTGATGATAACATATTATAGTTTAAGCTCAAAAGAGGAAGATTTGCATATAGGACCTTGATAAATAAACTGCAGTATATGTGAGATGATTTGCTCTTCTTTTCTTCAGCCTTTTTAGCTAAGACATGTTCCAAATTTCTGTCCATAAGTTAAATAATACTAAAAAGCATTGCTTGATCAGTTTTAGTCACACTTCAAATGTGTTTGATTGAGTCAGCCAGATTGATTTTGACTGGTTCTACTGTATTATGTAGTGCCATAGTAATGCATTATGCAAAAATGTATTATTATTATTATTATTATTATTATTATTATTATTATTATTATTATTATTATTATTATTATTATTATTATTATTATGCAATGTTTTTTTTTTTTTTCCCAGACACTCAGAGCTGCTTTAATAATTAAGTAATAATGCATGGAATTTATATAAGGACTTTCAAGACACACAAAGAGCTTTACACTGCATTATTCATTCACTCTTCACTCAGTTACTATCTTAGCTACAGCTGCTCTAGAGCAGTCTGACAGAAGTGAGGCTGCCAGTCTGCTTAGTGTAAATGAATGTTTGCATTGTTCCACATTTGAGAGACATGTGATACAGTTTAGCAGCTGGGTTGGATCATATCAAGTTTGGATAGAAGATTTTCACTCTGTTGTCCATTCCCCGTCCCTTCTGGATTCAAACAGAATGTAGAAGGGACTGGCTGGTCAGGCAACCAATCTGCACCACTGACCTCTCCATCCACCACCAAAACTCACATACACTTACACTTATTTTAGTTTATTTTTAGTTTATAGTTTATTTTAGGTCATATTCAGTGTGCAAATTTATGGACTACTTAACCAGAATTTTAAATAGAACTCAAAAACATTGACTTGACATTTCCAATAGGGCAAATGAGGATCTCCAAAATTTAGCCATCCATCCATCCATTTTCTTCCACTTATCCGGGGCCGGGTCGCGGGGGCAACAGTCTAAGCAGGGACTCCCAGACTTCCTTCACCCCGGACACTTCCTCCAGCTCCTCCGGGGGGACCCCAAGGCGTTCCCAGGCCAGCCGGGAGACATAGTCCCTCCAGCGGGTCCTGGGTCTTCCCCGGGGCCTCCTCCCGGTGGGACATGCCCGGAACACCTCCCGAGGGAGGCGTCCAGGAGGCATCCGGAACAGATGCCCGAGCCACCTCAGCTGGCTCCTCTCCACGTGGAGAAGCAGCGGCTCTACTCCGAGCGCCTCCCGTGTGACTGAGCTCCTCACCCTATCTCTAAGGGTGCGCCCAGCCACTCTGCGGAGGAAACTCATTTCGGCCGCTTGTATCCGCGATCTCGTCCTTTCGGTCATTACCCAAAGCTCATGACCATAGGTAGTAGGAACGTAGATTGACCGGTAAATTGAGAGCTTCGTCTTTTGGCTCAGCTCCCTCTTCACCACAACGGTCCGGTACAACGACCGCATCACTGCCGATGCTGCACCGATCCGCCTGTCAATCTCACGCTCCATCCTCCCCTCACTCGTGAACAAGACCCCGAGGTACTTGAACTCCTCCACTTGAGGCAAGGACTCTCCACCCACCCGGAGAGGGCAAACCACCTTTTTCCGGTCGAGAACCATGGCCTCGGATTTGGAGGAGCTGATCCTCATCCCAGCCGCTTCACACTCGGCTGCGAACCACCCCAGTGCACATTGGAGGTTGTGGGATCTCATATTTAATTTACATGTGTACTTGCATATGAAAACTGTCATCTCTGTATACTACTGGTTCTTCTGTGTTTTAACCCTGTGTCCTTCGAACAGCTAAGCGTAACTTAAGACTTACATAGACTATTCTGGGCTGTGTTGACATCACCTGCTCCCTATCGATCAATATTTTGGCTGACTATTGGGAAAACTGGTCTTCTTAGCTAAAGCTGGGGAGTTCTCTACATGGTCTGCATAGCTAAGCTATTCTGCTATAGGTTAGCTGCTGTTGATGTCATAAATATTCAACAGTCTGTACTGTATTTAAAGACAGACCCTTGTGGTCATTTGTGTGTGTGTGTGGGGTGTGTGTGATCTGCCCCCACTGGGGAGGTCCCTCTTCACGTCTCTCTGCTAAGCTGCAACATGGATGCTGAAGATGCCTGATGTCACCATTTTGTTTGTATTCTGCTATTTTTACATTAAAATGCTGAATAACCTTAATTTCGACTATGCCTTCCTTCAGACCTCTTTCTGACCCATTTTTATGAAACTGACAAGGTCCCGGTTTGATGAAGCCATCAGGACAACATCATCTGCAAACAGCAGAGATGAGATCCTGTGGTTCCCAAACCGGATCCCCTCCGGCCCCTGACTGCGCCTAGAATTTCTGTCCATAAATATAATGAACAGAACCGGTGATAAAGGGCAGCCCTGGCGGAGTCCAACATCCACCGGAAACAGGTCCGACTTACTACCGGCAATGCGAACACAGCTCCTGCTCCGGTCATACAGGGACCAAACAGCCCTTAACAAAGGGCCCCGAACCCCGTACTCCCAGAGCACTCTCCACAGGGCCCCACGAGGGACACGGTCAAATGCCTTCTCCAGATCCACAAAGCACATGTGCTTTCAAAATTTAGCAGATGGTGGAATTAAACACACATCTAAAAAAAAATCTGAAATAAGGCTACATGAATACTGCTTATCATCCTTACTGCTCAATGGGGATGGAAAAAAGGGCCCTGGTACACTTTTCATTTTATCTGAGTTTGCTGCAGTGTTACCAATGCATCTCAATAAGTGTGCATGTCTAATGGTCTGCACATATTCTGCATTCTACAAGCAAATACCAACCACAGCAAATAACTTCCTAACAGATGGGGTGAAAACAAAATCTGAAAAACTGAGGATTTTTTTTTAAAACAGGGTGCAAACTTTGTGAAAGACTAATTATGTATTTTAGTAGGAATACGCATTTTCATTAATTAACATGTCTGGATTTATGAACATGTGTATATTTTAAACTCTCTGTTCCACCTTGTGATGGCATGTGGTAATATATCAAGTACTCCACCTTCACTAGAATCATTTGGATCATTTCAGGACTGGAATTGCCAATCTCTACTGAACAAAAGGTAAAAGATGTTACCTTGAAAGGTGGAACAGAGCATTTTGAGCTTTGGAGATGTAGACACTCTAATGCAGCGTTACTCAAACATGCGTGAAAGAAACAAAACACAAGTCCAGGTATGTTTTTGATTATATAATATTATATCATAGCTTAAGGCTGCATCCCATTTCTCTGTCTTACCCCTACCCCTTGGTTTTGCGATTTCATGTGAGGGCAAGGGGTTGCCTGGAAGAATCCATGACTCATCGCTGTACCAGCGGCGAGTCTGGTAATGCTTGGTCCAGAATGTGCTGCCGTTGCGCGTAAACAGACAGCTAAGTGAACCAATCAGAGAACAGTTAACGGACAGCGACGTGAACCAATCAAACAAAAGAAAAGAAAGAAAAGAAAGGCCTCTAGAGCTGTCAGCTGCTGTGGTTTTAAGGAATCAATGTGTTTTAGGTCATTTAAGACCAATTTTACAGCTGAATTGAAGGGACGTTCAGTTCTCGGATGCGCCATCTTGATTCAAAACTGAGGAGGAACTTCCGCTGCCTAAGAGTGACGTTGCGGGCAAAGGCGGGTGCACTGACGTCACCATCTTTGAACGAATCAGAATTGCGGAGTCCGTTGTTAACCGGGGGAGCGAGGGTGGAGCGAGGGTGTCCAAATGGGATCTCGCTATATAGTAAATACAGAGAGATATCATTGGGCTGGCCAGGTAAGGCAAGGGGCGTCCCGATTCTAATTTTAATCAAGGGCTCGGGCCACGACCGAGGGCTACATACCCCTTGAAACGAAGTAAGCTCTTGACCAGACTTGAAAGAAGGGGTACACCTAGAATCTCAGGCAGGTTTTGGGATCAGGATGGCAGCGTCACATCGACCAGCCAAGGAGTCTCATAAATGTATTTTCAGCAGTTGTAATTATCGATTAACAGTTTAGCATGGTTTACAGTAATGACGCTATGTTCTACGTTACTGTTGTTGCGGTTTTAATTGTAGTGATGTCTGTTTAGTCGACGTTATTGTTTTCATCGAACTTTCATGCTAGTTCAAGCTAGTTTTTTTGTCGAGATGAGGTACCCGATAATCCTTTGTAGAGGCAAGGGATGATGACGCAAACAGTAATCAATTGGCATCCAATTTCTTAGGGAATATTTGTACCCTGAGCCCTCTCAGCTTGGTATTGAGGGGCAAGACAGAGACGTAGATAAAGGGGTAGGGGAAGGGGAACGGGGTAAGACAGAGTAATGGGACACAGCCAAACTCTCACAAGAGACAATGTTGCATAATATAGGACCTTTAAATTACTTGGAGAAAATAAATAAATAACAAAAATAAAAATACATAATTCCCTGACTTAAAGCTACAATCTGTAAGTTTATGGTATTTTTTTTCATCAGTAGATGCAGATGTAAATGCATTTCCTCTCCCCTCACCTGGTCTTTGTTCATGCTCACCTATGCTCTCAGGGCTTCTCCTGTCAGACCAAAGCTGAGAATAAAACAGGGGCAGGTCGGCCAATCTAATTACAGATGGTAGTTGGTAGTTTTAAGATGTTCTTTAGTGAGACTAGTTTTAGCTTGGTCGATAAGGTACTTTGATTTGATAGTACTGAACCTTAATTTAGAACTCCCATGTATTTGGATAACAGAATGAATATTGAATTATTACTATCTATCTTCACAAAGTGCTGTCATTTCATTCATTTTTAAATATCAACTCATCATTTTGAGCAATTATGTGTTTATGTTAAAAAAAGATTTTTTTTCAGTAGAGTAGCATTTGCTCAATGACATAAAGTTATATAAATCTTGATAAAGCTCTTATTCTGAATAAATTAGTTTAGCCTCTGCAGCATGGGGTAACAGCTGGAGTGTGAAATAGTAACACATCATCAGCATTACATTTAATCACTATTTTATCCTCCTCTTTGGCCTTATTATGGCTTTTTAAAGAGCAAGCAACATGTTATAGAATCCACTGAGCGATGTATAAGGACACAGAGGACATAGGGCCTGCAGCATTTCCATAAGACTCTTTGAAGTTGGGCTACTGTATCTTGGTTAGCTAAATGCGTTAGTGTTTGTAGAGGCAGCGAGGAGAAGCGGAGATAGGAGCTGTTATGTAAGTCTCCCCAGATGGTGTGTGCGCCTGTGATCGATAGACTGGAGAGGAGCAAAGTCAAAGAGGAGTTTGGGCTTCATCACAAACGCAGAGGAAGCAGCCCAACGCAATGCACAATAGAAGCTGATACTGGATTGGATATCGGCTTTCAAATATTGCTTCAGCCGATTTGCTCGTCGACATACAGCTCTGGAAAAAAATAAGAGACCACTGCAAAATGATCAGTTTTTCTGATTACTACTTATAGGTATGTGTTTGGGCAAAAGGAAAATTGTTGTTTGAGTCTATAAACTACTGACAACATTTTCCCCAAATTCCAAATAAAATATTATCGTTTAGAGCATTTATTTGCAGAAAATGACAAATGGTCAAAATAACAAAAAAAAGATACATGTTTTCAGACCTCAAACAATGCAAAGAAACAAGATCAGATTCATTTTAAAACATAATACTAATGTTTACACTTAAGAAGAGTTCAGAAATCAATATTTGGTGCAATAACCATTATTTTTAATCACAGCTTTCATGCGTCTTGACATGCTCTCCACAAGTCTTTCACATTGTTCTTGGGTGACTTTATTCCACTCCTGGTGCAAGAACTGATGTCGCTCGGCTTTGTGTTTGTGTTGGAATTCAGAAGACACTGGAATGGAATGGCCGTAATACATGTAGAGATGCTGATTTCAGAAAAAAAAAATGCAGTGGTCTCTTTTTTTTTCCAGAGCTGTATAAATCGATGTAAGAATGTAAGAATGTTTGAATTTTTATTTATACAAAATTGGTCATTAATTTACTTGAGAGACTAACGTGAACAGCTCCATAACACATTTGGATCAGTTTGTCTTTTATTATTTTTGTTTTAAGTACATGCTGTTTTCAGTCTCTGTACTACTTTAGGTTAATATTGGGTATCAACAGTTACTTAAAACTATAGTATCAAAATGGGTTTTGGAACTGAAAAAGCTAGATCAGTGCATCCCATACACAATAGTAAGAAAAATATGTATCTATTATTTATTTCAAAGACAGAGCATTTCGAGAACTAGCACTAGAAGAAATAGGTCAGTCAGGTACTAGCCCTTTAAAACCTTTTTTACTGAGTATGTGTAGTAGTCTTTAATGGTGGTTCAAAGAAGTGACCTGAAGCTCTACAGCGCCCTATCGATAAATACTGTTTTGTGCTTACATGTGTGAAAAAGAGGGGGATATGCTGAACTTGTGTTACATCAAAAGAAAATCAGTTGCACAAACAACAAAAATATAGCAGTGGGTAATTATAATGTAATACAATGTGTGCAGAATTATTAGGCAAGTAAGTATTTTGACCACATCCTTTTCATGCATGTTGTCCTACTCCAAGCTGTATAGACTTGAAAGCCTACTACCAATTAAGTATATCAACTTATGAGCATCTGTGTAATGAGAAGGGGTGTGGTCTAATGGCATCAACACCCTATATCAGGTGTGCATAATTATTAGGCAACTTCCTTTCCTTTGGCAAAATGGGTCAGAAGAGAGATTTAACGGACTCTGAAAAGTCTAAAATTGTGAGATGTCTTGCAGAGGGATGCAGCAGCTTTGAAATTGCCAAGCTTTTGAAGCGGGATCACAGAACAATCAAGTGTTTCATGGCAAATAACCAACATGGGTCGCAAGAAGCGCGTTGGAAAAAGAAGGTGCCAAGTAACTTCCCAAGAATTGAGGAAAATCAAGCGTGAAGTTGCCAAGATGCCATTTGCCACCATTTCTGCCATATTTCAGAGCTCCAACGTTACTGGAATGTCAAAAAGCACAAAGTGTGCAATACTCAGGGACATGGCCAAGGTAAGGAAGGCTGAAAAACGACCACCACTGAACAAGAGACACAAGATAAAATGTCAAACTGGGCCAAGAAATATCTCAAGACTGATTTTTCTAAGGTTTTATGGTCTGATGAAATGAGAGTGAGTCTTGATGGGCCAGATGGATGGGCCTGTGGCTGGATCAGTAAAGGGCAGAAAGCTCCACTCCGCCTCAGACACTAGCAAGGTGGAGGTGGGGTACTGGTATGGGCTGGTATCATCAAAGATGAGCTTGTGGGACCTTTTCGTTGAGGTTGAGGATGGAGTCAAACTCAACTCCCAGTCCTACTGCCAGTTCCTGGAAGACAGCTTCTTCAAGCAGTGGTACAAGAAGAAGTCGGCATCTTTCAAGAAAAACATGATTTTCATGCAGGACAATGCTCCATCACATGCCTCCACATACTCCACAGCGTGGCTGGCCAGTAAAGGTCTAAAAGATAAAAAAAATAATGACATGGCCCCCTTGTTCACCTGACCTGAATCCCATAGAGAACCTGTGGTCCCTCATGAAACGTGAGATCGACAAGAGGGAAAACAGTACACCTCTCTGAACAGTGTCTGGGAGCTGTGGTTGCTGTTGCACGCAATGTTGATGGTGAACAGATCAAGAAGCTGACAGAATCCATGGATGGAAGGCTTTTCTGTCCTTGTAAAGAAAGGTGGCTATATTCGTCACTGATTTGTTTTTGTTTTGTGTTTGAATGTCAGAAATGTTTATTTGTACATTTTGAGTTGTTATATTGTTTGCCTGGCAAAAATAAATAAGTGAGATGGGTATATATTTGTTTTTTATTAATTTGCCTAATAATTCTGCACAGCAATAGTTATCTGCACACACAGATATCCTCCTAAGAGAACCAACACTAAAAAAGCCACACTCCAACTTCCAAAATTATTCAGCTTCGATATTTATACGAGTCTTTTGGGATGATTGAGAATACAGTAGTTGTTCAATAATAAAATTAATCCTCAAAAATACAACTTGCCTAATAATTCTGCACACACTGTATAGTTTACCCTTTAACAGCAAAGAAAGCTTTCAAAATGCAGTCTTTAAGTCTCGTCTTATTGGTGATAATCAGTTGTGTGGTCCTCTGATATCTTTGATAGATTTTGTAAGATTTTATGCAAAGCCATTTATTATTGAAATGTGTTATTTTTATTCAGTTGTATTATGTTTATATTGTTTCATTTTTCTTCAGGTTATTATTTTGTTTTATGTTTGCTGTTAGCCACTGAATCATGTAATATTTATGCCGCATTTTGCCAACAAACAGTTTCTTTGTAAACAGTTTCTTTGTAAAATGTGTTCTATAAAAGTGGACAGATTTTATTAGGCTATTTATATTTAGCTGTAATAACATGTCTGAGAACATTTCTGAGGCCAGCAATCTCCCATTTAATCATCTTTCCCAGTGTGGACTGCGCTACAAAACCACCGTTGTGCAACAATTTGAATATCTGCATAATTTAGAGACGTTTTATCAACATTTTGGTATTTCTTTGGGTACATTTGTGGTTTGAACTACTGTGTAAATTTTGTAGTTCTGGTTTGTAGACTTGGTTTAGGCTGCATCCCATTACTCCGTCTTGCCCTTCCCCTACCCCTTTATCTACGTCTTTGTCTTGCCCCTCGATACCGAGCTGAGAGGGCTCGGGATACGAATGTTCCCCTAAGAAATGGAACACCACTCGATTACAGTTTGCGTCATCATCCCTTGCCTCTACCTGGTTGCTACGTCTACAGACAACAATTGACGCAAACAAATGTAAACAAATGTCAAGGATTATCGGGAACCTCAACTCGCCAAAAAAATAGCTTGTTTATAGATGAAAGTTCAATGAAAACGATAACGTCGGCTAAACAAACATCACTACAATTAAAACCAGCACAACAGTTCACTAAAAGTAACGTAGAACATAAGCATCATAATTGTAAACCTGCTAAACTGTTAATCGATAATTACATCTGCTGAAAATACATTTATGAGTCTCCTTGGCTGATCGATGTGACGCTGCCATCCTGATCCCAAAACCTGCTTGAGCTTGTAGGCGTACCCCTTCGTTCCAAGTCTGGTCGAGAGCTTACTTCATTTCAAGGGGTATGTAGCCCTCTGTCGTGGCCCCAGCCCTTGGTCAAAATTAGAATCGGGACGCCCCTTGCCCTCACATGAATGTGCAAAACCAAGGGGTAGGGGTAAGACAAAAGGGTAAGACAGAGAAATGGGACGCAGCCTTAGTCCTAATAAGGACCTGGAATAGTCCTGGTTTAGATCTGATGGTACCTGGAAAACCAAATCTTTTATTAGTGATAGCTGGTCCATCCAATTTGCTATATGAAATCAATAAAGAAAAAAGAAATGTACCTACATAGTAGGCCTATATCGACTGATTCATGCATGTTTGAGCAATTTTGAATCACTTATTTTCAAGATGCCATTTTGCTGATCAACCCCGTTTTCACCGGCACTGCTGTACACCCACTACTCTGTACTAGCATAATTTTCCAATTTAAAAGTAGAACAGGTAGTACTTTTCCTTCTTTGCACTTTCTGTCTGCAGTAAGCAACATCCTGACAGTTCGTAAAATTTCACAGAGCTAACTCCAAATATTTTTACTTCAAACAATGTCCATCCAGCCATGACAGCTCGATGTGGGAATCTCTCATAACAACCCCTTTGACTTTCCCTTCTCTTTCTTATTCATCCCACCTTGTTTAAGTTTACAGCTCCTCTGACGATAATGGAAGCAGACAGGAGAGCCAATTGTAGACAAAACCAATGAAATGACCCTAGCTTCACTGCCTGGTGTGTGGATAGCCCCTAGTTGAAACGTTTCCCAATTAAATCCGCTCATGAGGAAAAATCACAACACAAAATGCGCTAATGCGGTCCCTTCGGTGCGCAGAGGGAGGCAAACTGCAATTGTATCCGATTGACAATTCCTTCTTTTTTATTTATTTTCTTGAGTTTTCATTGAATGCCTCAGTGAAATAATTGGATTTTTGGCATTAGTGAGAAAGAAGAAACATCTGGTGTGGAACAAGGAGATTCCAGTTGAGAGCAATAAAAGAACAAACCTGAAAAAATGTGTCAGTGGTGGAATTTGACTTATTCTGCAATGGACTCTCTGTTTGACCACATTGTTAATAAGAAAATTGATAATAAGAGCTAATTTTTAATAAGAAAATGTTCTAATTTACATTACATTTATAATACCAAACTTACAAAAAAAAATACTAGATTAGTGATAACTCAAAAGGGGCCATGTGATGCTATTTTCTGACTTATTATAATGTTTCCTCATAAAAAAGAGTGGTATCTGTGTTTTATTTGACTCACACATGTTTAACACACAAACCCTGCATGTTATAATAAAGGAAAAGCTCTACTGTGTTTTTAAACTTCACACACCTTCACAAGTTTATCATTTTATTGATTTCATGATTTACCAAACTGCCCCATTGGCCCCTCTGACCACCACGAATACATTACATACATTATTTGTATAGGGTCCCTCACCTTCTTGTTTTCATAGAGATGTTATTGGTTCGCAGGTATATTCAGTGTTAAACTGATCTAGCTCGCTATTATTCAAATACAGTTGCTTTTATTCAAAAGTTCAAGACTCCATGCACAGCTTCCAGGTGTTGGTTACAGCAGGAACATTTAACAATTCCAACCTGATGACGTTGTAGAGGCGAAATGTGTTGTTTGCTCTACCCTAATAAAGAATAAAAAAAGAATAAAGTCAAGCAAGCGTGCGGTAAACCTTCTCTTTTTTGAAACAGTTGCTTTTATTGAGTGAAAAGTCCCTCAGTCGTCCAGGTAGAATCCATGATAAAAGGAGAAGTTCAATTTGTCAACTGGACAAAGTTTGTTTGGTTGAAAACGTTTCGCCGCTCATCCGAGAGGCTTCGTCAGTTCTGGTTATTGTGCTGGTTAGACACTGCTTATATCTAGCTGCCGGGAGGCACTCCCTACACTGAAAAAGCTCTGAAAACGATCCCCCCTAATCTGTCTCTTTGTTTTTCAAATTACTCTGGCGACTAGTTTCGCCCCCCTATTCAACGTCTAATGACCCTCTCCACCCCTCTGCCCTGGATTGTCTGCTCTAATGTTTCTTTGTCTGTTTTGACTTGGTTTAAGGATCGAATTATACATGGGAGACAAGTTATGTCTAACTCCCCCATTTCTGTTTAACGACGGATTCTCTTTTTTGACAGCCTCTTTAACCCCCCTCTCAAACCAGTTCTTTTCCCTGGCTAAGATCTGAACCTCACTGTCCTCAAAAGAATGGCCCGTGGCTTCTAGGTGAAGATGTACGGCAGATGACGGTCCACTCTGGCACGCCCGTCTGTGTTGGTACATCCTCTTGTGAAGTGGCTGTTTGGTTTCCCCAATGTTGCTTTTATTGTTCAAAAACCCTTGAAAAACAAGCAAGCTCATCTCCCCACAAATCTGACCTATATTGGCCTTCTCTCCATAGAAAAAGATACGTTTAATTGCATACTGAGGAATGATCCTGACAAATCAATACATCTCCAACACTAGAAAAGACTGCCTCTGATATGTTGGCACTCAATTCCAATATTAGTTATCTTATAAATAATACAATATAAATAGAGTTTCACATGTTTTAATACAGAATGGCTTTTCCTCCAGGCATAAGTGTGATGACTGACATTTCAAAGGTTCAGGATCTGGCTGTGATCTTTTGGGTTATAGGAAATACAAATTCAAGACAAGTACTACCAAATCATTTTTAAGTTTAAAGTTTTAAGTTGTTCCTGTCCTTTCCACCTGACTAGTCTAGGGCTCTAAAACTTATTTTAATGAGCAAAATTAGTCTAAAAGATAATGGGGAGTTGAGCTTAGAGTACTAACATGGTCTAATGATTTGCCAAAAAAAAAACCTCTGATTTGCCTTAAAACATACAAATACAAAGCAATCCCATAGTGGAAATATGTCTAAGCAACTAGCAACTCCATAATTCTATACTGTCTGCTATATAGTTATAATCTATGACACCCATGGATCATTATGTTACACATTGTATATTTTAAATCACAATATTCATCTAAAACAAGTTAATAAAAGAAACAAGTTCAGTGGGAGCTTATGTTGCTCATCACAAAGAGCCGTGCAGCTGTTGGCACTTTCTATGGATAGCTGCAGATCTTGCTAGGGAGAAGAAGCAGATTTTTTATTTTTTTTTTGTACTAAAATGACTGTGTGAGACTGCCAAATCCTATATGTACTGTATTTCAATTGCATATAGAGAGCAGTGGACGAATGCCAGTGGCGCTGAAAATAAGGATTGATCGACAATGGTGTGGCGGCACGGTGGCTGAGTGGCTAGCGTTCATGCTTCACAGCAAGAAGGTTCCAGTCGCTTGGGTGACCCGGGGATCGCTTGGGGCTGTGTGTGTTCTGTGTGGAGTTTACATGCATGGTCTGGGTTCGATCCCTGGGTTGCCCGAGCTTTTCTGTGTGGAGTTTGCATGTTCTCCACTGGGTGGGTTTCCTCCGGGCACCCAAAACATGCACCATAGGTAAAATCCTCCAGCTTAGGTCCTGACCAAACCAAAGCAAGAAGATGGAGATGGTCCCCGGGCGCAGTAATGTGCTGCCCACTGCTCCTAATAACAGGATGGGTTAAATGCAGAGAAGAATTTCTCCTGTGTGAGATCAATAAAGTCACTTCTTCTTCTTCTTCAATGTGTAGTCTTCAAAATAAGGGATTAAAGACAAATCACTCCAAATACAACTTGGAGAAGTTAAATGAGAAGGGGAAACAACATGGTTAAAAAAGTAAATTTTGCATAATACATCTGCTTTAAGCTAACATTTCTATACATGATTACAGAGATGAATACCTACTGAGTATAGAGCCTGGTATTTCTAAGAACTTACAGTATGTGTTGTTTAAATGGTAAATGGTCACATTTTATACAGCACTTTTCCACCTTCAAGGAACTCAAAGTGTTGACTCACCCATTCACACACATTCATATGCTAGTATACACACACAATGTGCACAAGGCGGGTTAAATGTCACAGCCAGAGTCCGCCCTATTCTCTCTCAGGCCAATACGGAGACACTGATGCATGCTTTTGTCACCAGTTGTATAGACTACTGTAATGCCCTGCTCTCTGGTCTTCCCAAAAAGAGTATTTCAGGTTTGCAATTATTACAAATTTCAGCAGCACATGCTCGGACTAGGACCAGAGGGCGGGACCACATTACACCAGTTTTAAAATCTCTGCATTTGCTCCCTGTGAGTTTCAGGATAGATTTTAAAGTTATTTTACTGGTTTTTAAATGTATTAATGGTCTTGGGCCTTCTTATCTTTCAGAACTGCTTTTTCCTTACGAACCTTCACTGGCCCTGCGCTCCTCCGGCAACAGGCTCCCGGTCATTCCCAACGTCAGGACACAGACTCACGGAGAGGCGTCTTTTCAGTACTACGGCCCTCGTCTATGGAACTGCCTGCCGGAGGACCTCAGGGCTGCAGAGAACATTCATGTTTTTAAGAGTGGGCTCAAGACTCACCTGTTTAGTTTGGCCTTTGATTGAATTTGTTTGTCTGTTTGTTTGTTCTTTCGTTTGTTTGTTTGTTTGTTTGTTTGTTGTTTTTGTTTGTTTTATTGTTGGTGGCACGGTGGCTAGCACTCATGCTTCACAGCAAGAAGGTTCGGGTCGCCCGGGCCTTTCTGTGTGGAGTTTGCATGTTCTCCCTGTGTCTGGGTGGGTTTCCTCCGGGCACTCCGGTTTCCCCAATCAACCCAAAATATGCACTATAGGTAAAAACCTCCAGCTTGGGTCCTGACCATGCCTAAACAACAAAATCATGTGGATGGTCCCCAGGTCAAATGCAGAAAACGATTTTTCCTGTGTGAGATCAATAAAAAGTCAATCTTCCAATCCGTAATCACTGTAAGGCGCTTTGTGTTACATTTTTTGTATGAAAAGCACTTTATAAATAATTGATTGATTGTCCAAGGACACAGCAGCAGCATTCATCTGTGGGAGCTAGAATCATACTGCCAACCTGTAAGTCAGAGGATCTGGCTGCACTCCCAATCGTGTTAATGTCGAGAGCTGGATTCAAACCACTAAACTTCGGCTTAGTGGACAAACACTCCAAGTGAACTATTATTTAACCTTGTGTTCATTTCTTTCTTTTCCATAATCCCAACATGAAGTGTGTAGGAAATTTAGATTCACAATTCACCTACAAATAAAGTGAATGATGTGTGCTCGCTTATGGCGCAAATGTTTCCATTATTGTATGTTACCTATGATTTACTTTAAAAAATATGCTAATCTGGCAACAATTTACTTATTTTAATTAACAACTAATTTTCTATGATCATAAATGTTTTATTTGCTCATGTTTTTTTAATGTATTTTAATTTACTGTTTACTGTTATTTCTCTCACGGATCAATAAAGCCTGAGTTTGTCTAGTCTAAAAGCCAAACGTTACACTGATAATCTTCACTGCAAATTTCTCTGATCTGGCCATGATTTTAAAACTTATATCAGGTTATTCATCTTGTTTTCAGATTTATTATCTACTTACTAGTTCTGAGACTGCTTCGTTCTAGTCTAGAGGTAGTTTATTTTAAGATGACTTCAAGTAAAATTGTCTTGCTGCATGGACAGATAATTTCACTACTTTTAAGTGATTTTCTGATAGATTTAAGTGTTTATATCTTACATTCTGGCCAAGCACAAGTTTACAAGCACAAATGTTAGCACATCCATTTCAGTGCTGCCCTATTCTTTCCATTGTGGAAGTAGAAGAGCTCTATAACCAGTCATGAATGCAGGACACTTGTGGTGCGCACCTGTCTGCATATTCACACGCACTCAAAAGCACTGGAGAATAACGCATATATCATGACATGGAAGGAGACACCTCTTAGCTCAGGGCTGACTCTCCTACCAGGTGACAGACACTCACCCTCACAGCCCGAGAGGTAAACAGGATCCTGGAGAGAGGCCTCGCGGCACCGACCCCCCTTCCCACCCTCCACCCTCCAGGGAGCGGAAAGAAGCACCTGCCTCGGAGAAAGTCAGTGAGCATGTAATGAAATGAGCAGTGGTGACGCAGGGTAGCATTGCGCATCAGAAATGTTTCACTTTTAAATGGCAAAGTGTTTTCTGAGGAGATCCAGAAAGGCTGGAGCCATGAATCAAGCAGGATCTGACAACATGCCAGAGCTGCACAGGCGGAAAAATGCTTTGTGTGCTGGTGAGACAGAGAGAGAGAAACAGAGTGTGGGGAAAGGATCCCTAATGTGTGTATTACGCCTGTCAGGATAACAAATTATGAAGAGCGATATATTGCTTAAAGGTGCTCTATGTAACTTTTTGGCTGCCTAGAATGTTTCACAGACACCATATAGATGATAAACAAGAATACTGATTTTGATTAAATGTGTGATCTCAGCATACTAATGTGTAGTTTGATAATTTAGTTAGGTACTATTTTAATTTAAAATAAAAAAAAAACAAAAAAACATTTCTACCTAATATGCTGTTTTTAACTGTGAATACTGACATGATTTTTTAGCTGTTTACTGGCAGTGGTGACGTAACCTTTTAAAGAGCTTTGTGCATGCTGTAGTTGGACTGGGGGGCAAGACTCTTTTTATATTCTTTTGCTCTAAAATATTCAATGACAAACATGTAAAAATTATTTTATTTTTCATCAGCGGTGTCCTGAACAAATAAGTACTTAACTATTTTGGTGAGAGAGATGTCCTTGCACTTTGATGAGTCTGAATTTAATGTATTAGCTTTCATTACTGCTTTTTTGAGCAAGAGAAATTGTGCTACAGTTCCAAAAAATCTTCATCACATCAGCTGACGTACGTCATAAAGGTTATAATAATAAAGGTTATAATAATAAACAGGGGGTGTAGCACAAAATGCTGGGCTCTGGATACAAATTATCTTACAGACGACCCTCACAGTTCTCTCACACCCCTGATAACACTGGTCTACAAGCAAAATGCTTCCGGAACAAAAGTAGTGACATTTTTCTTGGTTTAGGTCACTAATAAAGAAAAAGTAAGTCAGAAGTGCGGATTGGCTATAGTTTCCAAGATATAGTATTGGGTCAAAATAGGAAATTTATGCAAAATAAGGCAAAAACTGTAGTTTATCAGAAGGTACAGTGTGTCTACAAGCAACCAGTTCTATCTGAAAGCCTGTCTGCACATTCCAATACATTCATTTTAATATGTCTAGAGTTTTAACATAAAATATTTTTTGATTTCACATAAGAGAGATGTCTCGAAATTGTATCCACCTGATGTCTTAAGATATTTCTTGTTTATTTCTTGACGGCTAAAGAAGTGCAAGTTAAATATTTTCAAAATATAAATAATTATTATTTTTAAGCAAAAATGCCTAAATCTATTGTATAAACAGATGTGATTTAGATGTAAAACAATATCATTAAATATCTTGAATACATTAGCTAACCAGCACAGTTATCAATTGATTTTCAGTTCATCTTATCAATATAAATGAGATTTAGCCACTTTTATCTCAGAAGCAGATCAAGTCCAAAAATTTGTAGACCAGTGTAATAAAAACAAACAGTCTTGTGAATTACAGTCTTGTACAGTGCTTTTCCAGATGCTCAAAGTTGCTTTTGTACATTATTATTTAGTGCCTCTAGTGTAGGCCAGAGCAGATGCAAAAAGACACATAGAACTACTTGTCTTAGATACATATTGAGCCTCGACCAGTGTTGTCAGGGAAACATTGTAATTACACTGTTTGAGAGACGTCTTGACACATTACCACAAAGCTAAAACTTGTGTAGTATGTTTCTGTGGCGTCTGCCTAATTTTAACTGACAACGAAGCAGAGACGCGGAGGCATTCTGCAGCTGGGGAGCAGAAAATCACAAAGAAACAAAATGACATGTGTACTCTGAAAAATATCTTTGTACAAGATTTTAGGCGACAGGGAACAACCGTAAAGAAGAAATGTAATGTGCGCCACATTACATTGGCAGTCAGACTAAATATAGAGCCAGAGCACACAGAGCACTCCAAACCTGACAGTATTTGGAGGTGTTTTTAGCTGTACAGAGCTGAAAGACGACACAGATGAGACACAATTGAGGACATCAAACGTGACAACTTCAAAGCGTCACTACAGACTATTTTTTAGCAAAATAAGAATCCATATTTACAAAGATCATTAAGTGTTTCTTAAAAGGTGCACTATGCAACTCCGTGGAAATGTTATTTTTGTCTGGTAGCTCCACAGTTTGATATGAAGTATCAGTTGCGCTTTAAAAAATTTTGATTAAACCTAAATTGACATTCATGATGTCTAGTTGCTCCACAGATGGGAAGCTAATGGTACACTGAAATGGTAAACTGTAATTATGTGTCAATTATAATCTTGGAGAAAAGGCAGGAGAAGAAATGGTTTAACACCACAATAACATGTTTTGTACAGAGCATGACGCATCACACCAAAATGTTGATCCATCTATTTAATGTACAGGGAGCTCTATTGGCAGGTCAGCTCCTCTAGAGTTGCAATCGAGGGTATCGAGTCCTGAGACTGCTCGAGTCCTGGGATGGTTTTGAGTCCTGGGATCTGCTCAGTTCCTGGGAGGATCTCAATTCCAGGGATCTGCTTGAGTCCTGGAAGGGTTTCGAGTTCTGGGAGGGTCTCAAGTCCTGGAAGGGTCTTGAATCCTGGGATCTGCTTGAGCCCTGAGAGGGTCTCGAGTGCAGGAATCTGGTCGATTCCTGGAAGGGTCTTGAATCCTGGGATGGTCTCAAGTCCTGAGAGGGTCTCAAGTCCAGATTGAGTCCTGGAAGGGTTTCAAGTCCAGGTATATGCTCGAGTCCTGGAAGAGTCTCGAGTCCAGGGATCTGCTCGAGTCCTGGAAGGGTCTCAAGTCCAAGGACAGTATAGAGATGGTCTCGAGTCTTGAGAGGGTCTCGATTCCCGGAAGGATCTTGAGTACAGGGAATCTGCTGGAGTACAGTGGTACCTCACCTTACGAAATTAATTCATTCCAGTGGTTTCGTAACGTAAATTTTTTGTAAGTTGAGTAGCTATTTCAATGGAAAAAGCCTGATTCGTTCCAAGGCCCCGATCCAACTTTTTTTTTTATAGTGTAACTTTTTTTTATAGTTTAACACTGTGTTCTGCGTAGAGACTGTAGACCCAGGACTAAACGTGGACTATACCAGGTCTAGACCAAGGTCTAAACCTGGACTAAACCTGGACTAAACCAGGACTAGACCAGGGGGATTAAAGCGCCGCGTGCGGGTCTATTTCCTGGTTTCGTTTCGAGTCACGGCTGAGGCGAGCAGCGAGGGGGACTGCACGCAGTCTGAGCGCATGAACGAGACCCGTGCTCAAACCGTGCCTCCTCTAGACCTCCTCTAGACCTGGTCTAGACCACCGCGGCTCCTGCATGCGTTCGTTCATGCGCTCAGACTGCGTGCGGTCCCCCTCGCTGCTCGCCTCAGCCGTGACTCGAAACAAAACCAGGAAATAGACCCGCGCGCGGCGCTTTAATCCATCTGGTCTAGTCCTGGTTTAGTCCAGGTTTAGTCCTGGTTTAGTCCAGGTTTAGTCCTGGTCCAGTCCTGGTTTAGTCCAGGTGTAGACCTGCTGGCAGCCCCGCGCCGGGTCATGCTGCGCTATCACACCTGTCCGCGCGCAGTTTTCTCCCCCCTCCCCCTTCCCCCCACACTTCACTATTAATAATTTTGTTGAAAATCTATGAAAGTTTGAGTGTTTAAACGAGAGACAAATGTGAGAAAAGTTTAAATTCAGTCTGAGAAAAGCGTATGTGTGTGGCTGAGCGCACATTATTTGAATTCTTTCGTATCTAGAGACCAAAATTTTACGTGAAGGCGTTTCGTAACTTGAAATTTTCGTTTGTTGGGTCTTTCGTAAGGTGAGGTACCACTGTATTTGTTTTTTTTAATGCAGGAAACAGGAGAAATCGAATGAGTCAAATGTAGGCAGATGTGTGTGTAAATATGAGGGATTCTGGGACGTCTTCCAAGTGTTTGTAAGAGTCAGAGGAGCGCAGAGACAGAGCACATGACTGAACCATATCCTCTTCCTCTGCTCTGAGGAGGGCGGGCCTGCCCGAGTCACTGCCTTTTACATAACATGGAACTACAGCCAAAAGTAACCAGGAAATAACACCTCAAGCTCAAATAATCTCTGATAGTCAGAGTAAGGAAGCTCTTCTTTTAGGGCTGTGAAATACATTTTAATCAATATGAATATTCTGTGATTTTATAAATTTGAGTTCACTGTAATAAGGAACACTACAGAAGACTAATAACATTTCCAAGCAGAAAAGCCACATTATGCACCTTTAACTGGCTGCATTTACAAATGGATTTGAGACTCCCTTCCTGGAATTTATAGTGGACAAAACAAAGTTACAACCAGTTTAAACAGATATTAGTAATGGGCCATGGAATGTAGTCCTGCCTCATCAATAGTGCATTATTACAAAGAGATGAGAGGGGTAAAATGTTCTCCTGACAGTTAGACGTGATTTTACATCTGCCCTGGTACAGATCAAACCTAACAGCCAATTACAGAGGTTTGTGTGAAGAGCTGGCTCTGTGTTGTGTCAGGTTCATTCATTTATACAAAGGATTGTCTCAAAATCATTGTACCTATACATCAACTAATTTGTACATATAGAAGTAAACTTTAAAAGTCGCAAAGTCAGACAACAACCTGTGTATCCTTGCTGATTGTTAGCAAATATCTATGGCTCAATGGAAAGTCTTTAGCCATTCTGATATAAGTAAGTATAAAATAATATTACTTGAGTATAAAGAGGACAGAGATATTTGGGTAAACTACTACTCAAGTACGAGTAATTGTAAGAGTAACTGTCTGGGCTTAACATCTGATTTATAATTTGCGCTTAATGTAGGCCTTGATTGGAAAGACAACATATTAAATAATGCACAACAGAAGATATTTTCTGGAAATTATGAGACATTGTGGCAGTGTAGTGGTAAGAGTAGGTATACTGTAAAGTTATACTACTACTATGATAAATTCCATAGTTTTGACCATACTCTATCAGTGACGTGCAGTCAGGGGAAGTAGGTGAGTCCGTGTCATCACAGAGAAGAAAAAAAAAGTTAAATGAAAAAATAACACTCGTGAGCCTAGGGATTCTTCTTGCAAGTTCTGGGGCAGCGGATTAGAATAAGTGACAGCAAACTACAGTTTAGAGTTAGCAAGTCAAATTTTACCAATCTGTTCACTTTTTTCTTCTCGTCTGGCCGTACTGTTTAAATGGAGGAAGATTATGCTCAAGCAGTTTTCTAAACTGGACTTTCGGTCGAAGCAGGAGGTCATAATTAAAGGAAGACCAACGCCAGAGCTAAAGGGTTTGCTAAAGACTCACTCTTTTCAAACAGCGTGGTACACACGAAAAGGCTGGCTGTGTGCCTCCTGCCTTTCTACCTTCTTTTCTTAAACTGCTGTGACAATGTCTGGACTCAGATGAGATATTGTGACCTGAAAAATTTGCAAAAAAGCCTCGTTAAACATGAGCGGTCCACCACTCACATTCAGAGCCAGATCGCACTAAAAACATTGCTATTTTAATTTATGATGCTACTCGGTGCGTTCTGGAAAATGCACTGAACAATAATCATTAATTTTCAGCTTCACATCAAAAATATTATGAGCTACCAGTCACTTACAGGGAGAGAAATTGGCCCTGGTTTACATATTTGTAAACCTGATTTTGATGACGTCAGTGCCTCACCAGCCATGACTCTCACTGCACATCACTGGTCTCTATATGCACTAAAAAGAAAAATAATGATACAGATGAGTAAGCAGATATTATATGGCGTCTATGCATACATTTAAATGATAATGCAATAGACGAATCCATAATTTTAAATGCAGATGCAGAACAATTAAAATATACATGTTAACCGAAGGGAAACAAAATTCAGATTCATATGATCCTAACAAGAACAGCATAAATAATGCTCAGCATCTGGTATTTTCTAGTAGTTCTAAGAAGTTGTGGCAGTGCAGTGGTAAGAGTAGCACACCGGTAGTGGCAGTTATAGTAAAAGTAGTTGCAAGTATACAAAAAATACAATGGCAAATGGTTACTTTTTTACTGCATATACTGTAGCATGTTTCCACCTTAAAGGCGCTCTTTACATCAAGGAACCACTCACCCATTCACAAGCACACTCATACATCAGTGTACTTTAGGGTAATGTCTTGCCCAAGGACACAAACAACAGCATTCATCTTTGGGAACTGCACTGCCAACCTGTGGGTTAGTGGATCTGACCGCTCAACCAACGATGTTTATGTAGAGAACAGTTTGGAGCCGTCATTCTTGAGATCAGTGGGAAAACGCTCGTCCAACTGAGCTACTGCCTCTCCTGACTATAGTGTAGAACCAAATGCAAGGATTGTTGTTGTAATAGCAGTTATAGTAAACATAGTAGTAATGGTAGTAATAGCAGTTGCCTCAAGCTGCTAATTAGTTGGACTTAGTAGTCATTATAAGATCTGATCTTGTGAGTTTGTTTAAATAATGCAGTTTTTACAATTATAACTACTATGACTAACCACAGTTTTTAGTACCAGAAAACTAAAAAAGACATGTGCAGCTGTGGCCCGGGGGAAGTATCTGATGAAAGCAAACTGCAAGTGCTCTTCAAACCTAAAACAAATACAGGCGTCTCTTTTTCTCCCCAATGTAAGATGTCCAAAATATAACTATGGCAGCAGCAGACAGGTACCAAACAGGAAGTGGGTCAGTTAAACAGGTCGACATGAAGAAGGAGGAAAACATGTCTTCTTATGATAATGAATTCCTCACAGAATTGTCTTTTTTTTAACAGTTCAGATTGCAATTGAATGTTCACGGTTCAGCAAATATAACGAAAAATGAAATGTAAATAATATAAATATAGTAAGTGGGTGAAATAAATAAATAAATAAATAAATAAAGTTATTGACTAGCTAAGAATATCTATTTTGAGAGCGAAAGAGGTAGAGAGAGAGATACTTTATTGATTCTTTATTGACAGAGTTTTGCTGCAGCAACATTTACACTGCACTTCTCAGTTACTTTTGTGTCTCAGTCAAAGGTCTCATTGTGGTTTAACAGAAGGACTGGTCAGGTAGGGTCAGCAGATCTGTGTCAGGGCAGTTTGAGGAAAGGAAGAGCCAAAAGAGTCCTTCCCCTGTGTTCTGCAGCGCCTCATTATTGATTTATTGATTTAAAAGAGAGTTTGGCGGCACGGTGGCTGAGTGGGTAGCGCTCATGCTTCACAGCAAGAAGGTTCCGGGTTCGATCCCCGGGTCGCCCAGACCTTTCTGTGTGTGTTCTGTGTGGAGTTTGCATGCATGGTCTGGGTTCGATCCCCGGGTCACCCGAGCCTTTCTGTGTAGAGTTTGCATGTTCTCCCCGTGTCTGGGTGGGTTTCCTCCAGGCACTCCGGTCTCCCCCACCAACCCAAAACATGCACCATAGGTAAATCCTCCAGCTTAGGTCCTGACCAAGCCGAAGCAAGAAGATCATGGAGATGGTCCCCGGGAGCAGTAATGTGCTGCTCACTGCTCCTAATAACAGGATGGGTTAAATGCAGAACTGGAATTTCCCCACTGTGGGACTAATAAAGGCATAGCTTCTTCTTCTTTACCGTACACTTGTTTGACTTTATTCCTTATTTATTCTTTATTCAAACCCTCCAGGAATTCGCGATGTTGCGATTTGCAACTTCAACCAGTGTTGCCAACTCCCCACCATCGGAAGTAGCTATTGGCCCGCCCAGAAGTAGCTAAAAGTAGCTAGACGAGCGAGGGTCCAATCCAAACGTGAGAGCGGGGGGATGGGGGGGTCCAAAATAAACGTCATTGTCAGCAGGGGGCTACAGACAGCACATCCTAACCTTCGTTACCCCGTGACACTAACCATTTATTGGTGTTGTTATTACATATACTTGTTTGTTTGTTTGTTTTTTATTTGTTTTTTATTTTTTAGATATTTTTTTGGAGCTGTAGTCCAAAATCTATAGCTTGCTTTTTTATTTAGTGTTTTTGTTTTTTTTTGTGCTGTAGTTTAACTAAAGCTTTTTATTTCTTTTTTATTTTGTTGTGCTATAGTGGGCAAACTATAGCTTTTTATTTTTTGTTTTGTTTTTTTGGTGCTAAAGAACTAGCTTTTTTAAACTTTCTGTGCTGTACAACTAGCTTTTTAAGCAGTGCTACTTGTGACTTTGTGTCGCCAAAAGGAAAAAGAAAACAAATCAGAGCGCATAGGCATACACTTATTGAGAATCAGAGCCTATGGCAGAGGAATGACCAGACTCCGAGGCGATCTGACGAGATGGGAGGGAGCAGAGGAGAGACTGGTGTGTGTGTGTGTGTGCGCCGTGTCTGTCTGCCTGTGAGTGAGTGAGGAAAAAAAAAACAAGGAAGCGCCAGTCCACGCTGTTCTCAACTCCGCCCCCCTCTGCCTGTGTCTCTCTTCCACTGCCCCTCTCTGTCTCTTTCTCTGAACGGGGAAAGAGAGAAAACGGTGCAATTATTTTTTCCCCCTCCCGCGATCTTGGAGCCTCTGATCACCAGAAAAACTTGCTAGATTTGTCACTAGTCGCTTTTGTCTAATTTTCTCGCTAGGGGGGTCCAGAAAGTAGCTACAAAGTCGCTAAGTTGGCAACACTGACTTCAACGCAACTTCAGCCAATCCCCGTGAATTCAGGGTGGTGTTGCAATTTTGACCAATCACCGCAACTTTCCCGCAATTTTTACCAATTTTGACCAGTCATCAGCGACGTATACTCACGTCGACCAACTTCCTTCTGCCTTACTTCCGTGTGACGAAACGAAACTGCAGCAGTGTCCCCAGTTCGGAGTGTGGTTTGAAGGGGTCTCAGACTGCAGTCAAGGCGGTGCACACTTGCTCAGCCCTGACTGCACTCCGCGGACCGCATGGCCGTCTGCGAAATGCAACAGGTCTCGCAACTACGGGAAGCAGCCGCCGACTCCATTTTCTCCTGTAGAAGAAGTAGCGCGCGGTGCATGCTGGGATATATGAGTGTGCGAAGCATGCTTTTTCACGCATTTGGTCACTTGGAAACGACTGCGGTCTGCGAACGCGTGTTAACTGTGCATGGGACAAAAAAGAAATGACGCACATGCCCTTCAAACCACGCTCCGAACTATGCACTCTGGGAATTGGGACACGGCTTCTAATGGCAAAGAAACATGTCTGCGGCGCCATTTGCCCACAAAAATAACAGCAAAAGACCGCGCGAAACAGTTCCTCTCCTAGTAGTAATTTATTTTCGATGTTGTTAAGGTTGTTTTAGGACCATATCTGTGATCTCTGTGTCTTTGTATTATTCTTTGTCAGTAATAACTCAGTATTCAGAATATTACTCAATTTTAATTACAAAAAGGGAAAATCGCAACTATTTATCGCAACTTTCACTTCCTCCCGCAACAAAAACCTTAAAAGCACCGCAACTTTCATCGCAACTTTTTGGAAAAGCTCACGCAAATTCAGGCATTTTAGCCCGCAACAATCACAAAAAATGCCCGCGAAATCCTGGGGGGTCGGTTTATTAGGCTAGAATGAACAACGCGTTTCGCCTGTGCGGTAATTTTTCTCTTTTGTTTTTGGTTGAATGTTCCTGCTGTTACCAGCACCTGGAAGCTGTGCATGGAGTCTTGAACATTTTTATTTATTAATTGATTGATTAATTTAAGTCCATAGCAATCCTTTACCATCCTATAGATTTTTTTATTCCATATATTTTTGCCCATTGAGGTCAAGGGCAAAGTTTAGTACCACTTTATAATAACCACACCTTGATTAATCCTAATAAAGCATGAACAAAGACTTAAATCATAATGAGCAAATACTACTACTACTACTACTACTACTACTACTACTACTACTACTACTAATAATAATAATAATAATAATAATAATAATAATAATAATAATAATAATCAGGCTTATATAGGAAGAACTTTTTGGACGCTCAAAGACATTTTACAATACAATAAGACAATAAGACAACAGGAAACAGTAGAAAACAGCAGTGGAAATCACAGGAGAATGCCAGACTGAACAGGTGAGGGCATTTTTTGTGATTTTTTGTGTGTATTATAGCTGGGATTGTACATCTTATTTGATATTGTATTTTATATTTTATTACTACTTTCTATTAAAATCTGATTTGTACATACGCACTTATTATCACTATTTTTATTTGTATAATTATGTCTCATCTGACACTGGTCTATTGCTCTTTGGTTGCTATTTCCATCTATTTTTTTTACCCTCTGTTATATATTACAGGGCTCTCAAGTCTCACGCTTTGAGAGTGTGACACACGCAATTCGACGTGTTCACATGCCACACATGGCATTTCTCACACAAATTTAGTTACGCAATTCAAGCGCAGTGCACAGCGCTTCTGTGCACAGAAAATCGGTTAGATAATGGAGGCACCGTGCGTTTTCAGCGAAAAAAGTCACTCGCACACCCCACCCCCCACCCCACCCCACCCCACCCCCCACCACCGCTCCTCGGGAAAAATTGTTCACTCGCCCCACCAAGATTTTTTTTCACCAGCCGCCACTGCACTTCACAAGAGAATGTACCAACACTGATGGGTCAGCCAGAGTGGACCTCAGTCTGCCGTACATCTCCAACTAAAAGCCACGGGCGACTCCTTTGAGGACAGTGAGGTACAGATCTTGGCCAGAGAAAAGAACTGGCTTTTTTTTTTTTTTTTGTCAACAAAGAGAATCCTTCCTTGAACAGAAATTGAGGTCTCAGGCATCATTTCCATCTATAACTCCATCCTCAAACCTAAATCAAAACAAACAAAGAAAACAATAGGACTAGCCAGGTCAGGTCCAGAGGTGTGAAAACACCCATTATCGCCCTGAATGTTTCTGCTAACAAGACCCCACACTCCACTATTGAATAGGCTTACCTAACTAACAGAAACTGTAAACAAATAGGTGTGATAGTTTCAAAGTCATTTCATTGTAGTTAGCTCTTCCCTTCAGGCAGCATATCTGTATCCACCAGCATCTAACCAGAAGCAGCCTGGATGAGCTGCAAAAAGTATTCGACCAAATCAATTTTTGTCCAGTTGACAAATTGAATTTCTTCTTTTGATTCTACCTGGATGACTGAGGGATTCTACATACTCATAATAGTTTGAGTACATTCTATTAGTATTTTGAGTATTATTGCGTACTTGTGCCTGTTGCCTTATAACAGTTTTGACACTCTTTTCTCTTTTAAAAGTAATTAGCTTAGCCATAGTGCTGTCCTTACCTATGTTAGTAGATTAGATTAGATTAGATTAGATTAGATTAAGCGTTTATTGGTCTCACACACAATGACACACGGGAGAAATTTGACTTCTGCATTTGACCCATCCTTTTCAGGAGCAGTGAGCAGCCATCTTTTTCGGCGCCCGGGGGGCAGTACCGTGAAGGGTCTTGCCCAAGGACCCACACTGGTTAGCTCACTGCCGGGGGGATTTGAACCCACAACCCCCGGGGGGAAAGTCAGTGACTTACCAGTTGAGCTAACCAGCCGAGGAATACATGAGGAATACATCTTTAAAGGCTCTCCCTTGAACCCCCTTCATTACAGCCTTGTGGGAGTGGTGTTTTTGGCTCAGGAGTCATTGGTCACGATGATTTGGCCTGTTAGCCGCTCCTGTTTCTTTGGTGGACATTTGTGTACAGAATACCAATGCAGCAGGCCTGATAATGAGAGGTTGCAGATGTGGAGGAAGTCCACTATGAATTATTAATGAGAAGGGTATACATAGACTGAATAAAACATCTTTAAAGCTCATTATACACATCAGATGAGACACATCAGGGCACATTTACCCAGCAATTTAGCAATTATTTTGATTTCAAAATGAGTGCATAACTAAAGTTTTCATCTTTAATGTTGTTGTTTTATTTATTTATTTTTTATCATGATAGAGTGGGTTCAGTCTTTTTTCCATAGGTGGTTAATTGTGACTGGAATGGCATCTGGTATAAGATCCTTTGAATGGTTTGTTTGACAAGCCTGAAAAAGGGAAAACAAACAGCAGAAATTAGACCAGTAAGGTCAATGTTTTCCTTTTTATAATCTGCAGCCTCAAGATATTAATAACCTAACACTAACACTTTAATTAAATAAGTTGAATCATTCTTATTAAATTATCTATAACTATAAACTATAACACTAGACCTTGGGGTGGCGAGCCTTCAGTGCCGCCTCCGCCGATCCCACAATCCATCAGGACCTCGGGCTCATAACAATACTTCAACTTAGACTTAAACCTACTTTATTGATCCACAATGAAAATTGTTTTGGGTATGGTAGCTCAGTCATCAAATATAATATATAATACACAGGGCTCTCAAGTTTTGAGCGGGGTCGTGCGTGAGACTGCGTAATTTCCGTTGATCGCGCGCGGGGGGGGGGGGGGGGTTGCGCGAGTGAACAATTTTTCCCGAGGAGCGGGAGGGGGGCGCGCTTCAATTGCCTGCGAAATGCCGTGTCAATGCATGAGACTTGAGAGCCCTGTGTAAATGTTTGTCTAAAGAGCAAACTTAAAGGGACAGTGTGTAAGATTTTTACCCATTAATTACATAAATTGAAGATACCCATTCAAAAATACAGTGTTTTCCAAGCCTTTTCACTTCCATCATGAAATCAAAGTATTCTTTTGGACTTAGATATAGTCACATAAAAGGGGGATCTTCCCCATATAGAGGCAGCCATTTTGAATACGAGAGCCGCAGAAGGACATTTGGGCTCATCCTTTGCCTAGGCTCCTGCTAGCGCCTGCTCAGCCGCGCTGCATGTGGGAGCGAAGGAGAAAAGGAGAGCGGAGCCGGGGAAGGGGAGGGGGGAAGGGGGAGCCTCGTGGTGTTGGGTAAACAAAGAAAGGGAAGGGGAGGGGGGAGCCTCGTGGTTTTTTGGTAAACAAGACAAGCTGCTGTATCACACGTCGTAATAACACGTGTTTTGGACTAAATTGTTTTACTGGATTTTATTCGCTGGATCCTTACGGACAGATTGAGAGCAAGTTTATGGTGAAATACAGAGTTTGACCTGTCCAGAGCCTTCAAAGGTAAGCTAAGTAACAAACCTCGTTTTGTGCTTTTCTGTATAAAAGCCCCATGTGCTCGCGGAGTGATTGTTGTGCAGGGAAATGAATTGCATAGTGAAAAAGAGGAGACTGTAAGGTTTCATTTGATGTGTAGAGTGTCATGCTACACGATCAGGAATGTGTGTTTTCATGCGTTTTTCATGCATTTTATTTATACCGTAGTTGTCGGCGAGAGCCCGCACAGCGCCGGGTGCGCGCGGCTACGCGAGCTGTCTGCCCGGGTGACCCTCGAGGTCTGCCGTAGCCAAAAGAGGAAGTGGAATAGCTACTGTCCACCTATGCGCCACGAATCCTACACACTGTACCTTTAAACTACAAAGCAACTAATGACAGTTATATAATTGAAGTTATTACCTGATGGTTCTCAGTTTGTTTTATCATCTCCTCCTGTTCAGTCGCTGTCCTTATCACTGAGCGCGCACTGCACTGTCGACAGTCTGCCCAACAACAGAACAATCTATTTTCTGATTGGCTGAAAAGAGCGCGGCGCCTGATATCTGAGATTTTTTTCCGGGTAGCGGGGCGGGGGGGAGCGGGGGAGTTTTTTTCGCTGAAAACGCGCGATGCCTGCATAAACTGAGCCACACAGACCGATTTTCTGGGCACAAAAAAAAAAAAAAGCAAGCCTGAGAAATGCCATGTGTGAGCGTGTGAACACGTCGAATAGCGTGTGTCACACTCTCAATGTGTGAGACTTGAGAGCCCTGACACCAAGTCTTCAGACCGAAAACTTAACTTATCTGGCAATAAAGCATCAAATTCACCTTCCGTGAATCAGTTTAATTACTAAGACTTAGGACAAGCTGAAAACGTGACTTCTTCTAAAAATGCATCTCCCGAATAAGACACGCGCTCATCCCCTGCATTACTTCCTGACAATTTACATGATAATGCAATAGACAAATACATAATTTTAAACATAGAGACAATTAAAAGATGCACGTTATCCAAGGGTCATTATCAAAATTCATATTCATATAATCAAGAACAATCACCTCATATTCTTTTAAATAATACATAAAAAATACAACGGTTTGGCATAGCTCCAAAAATACCCCAGTCATTTCTATGCTTGCTGACACTAGGCTGCATAATGGAGCCAATCACGGAGCGATCTTACACAGTAAAGCATTATCTTCCTTTTTTGTTGGCTTTTCTGTTAACACAAATAAACTATTTCAGAATCCCATATTGTTTCCTGTACTTACTTCCTGTCCACGTAAGCCAACTTTGCGTGTTCGTTCACTGTAAGGGTATGGAATAAAGTCAACACTATACTATTCTATCAGCTAATAATACATACCAGAAAGATAACTAGGATTCGGACGATTCAAGTAAATGAACGCTTTATTCCCTGATACAATATTTCTAAGCAGAGCTCTGGAGGTTCTGAGTCCTAAACAATGGTTAGTTCACGCCGCTATCTCCCCAGAAACCTAACCACTGACTCAGAGACATCCGTATATAAAACACATGAAATGAATATGCATGAATGTGCAAGAGGAGAGGTGTGGCTTGGAGTGGTCTTCCCCCTTCTGGAGGCAAGCTGGAGAGGAATGTAGATGTAGATTCCTTATCAGTCTCTTCTCATGCCCTCTCATGACCTTTTCTCTCCAGACCCCCCTATAACTCAAGGCAGAGTGGTTGCACAAACAGAAAACACAATACATCTTTTAACTCCTCCATCGTAGTCATTTTTATTTTCTACAATTTGAATGTGCAAGAGGAGGCGGCGTGTGTCAACCATTGTAATCCAGCTTAAAGGTGTAGCCTGCAAACTTATGAGCACAACATGTTGCCCCATATAACGGCGTTTAACCAACACTTTATTGATCATCAGAAGCAAATCATTCAAAGTCCCACAATCAAATGTGGATATAAAAAGTAATAATAAAGTTATACTCCTTCAATTCCCCCTTCTGAGGTCTCTTGGACCTCACAGCAATCATTACCTGTGGACCAAAAGTATTTATCCCTGAAAACATTAACATTCAACTTGTAATTGTAAAAACTTGAAAAATGTACAACTTCAACTAGAAAAATATAAAATCGTGAAATGTTAAAATATAAAATGGTAAAAATGTAAAAAGTTTTTTTTTTTTTTTTTTTTTCAAAACCATCATCCCTCAGCCTTCTCGTGCTCCATTGCGATAAGCCCTTACGATATAACAGAGATGCACAGAAACAAATTCTCAGAACATCCTGTAGTATTTGACCCTCGTATACAATCCAATGGTACACACAACTCTGAAAAAGAAAACATAACACTTCCCAAAAACATTTGATTACTCATTCATGAAATCAATACCGCAGTCTCCATTACAGTCCTCCTCCTGACCATTCCATTCCATTTCTTTTCTCATGGCCTTTTCCATTTCATCCTCCACATTCTCATCACCCCCTTCAGACATAGGCCCGTTCAGCAATTCAATTCCTTCATACAGTTTGGAAGGAGGATGTTGAATGAATATTCCTGCGGTCGTTTGTTGCATAGATCTAGAAATACACTTAAAAATGCAAGGCACAACACATCCAAAAACAATCAACACAATTACCAAAATTATCAAAAGAGTTACCACAACACGTTGAAGAACGGCCTTCCAGGAACCAGAGGTGAGCCAATCCCACCAAGAGGAGCCAGTGTCACCAGATTCTTGGGATTCTAGAAAGTTCTTAAGACTGTCAATTTTACGCCTGATTTCAGTCCAATTAGCCGAATTATCCGGTATGTAAGTACAGCAGTGGTCAATGCCAACAGCTGCACACATCCCACCTTGTTCTGCATACAGAGCATCTAATCCTAACCTGTTTTGAGTAGCCATTTCTGCTACTGCCTTCAGTTCACTGTTATCTTTCAACTGATCTACAATTTCACCCATTATGTTGGTTATGTTCTCCAAAGTCCACCATACTTCATTCATTCGTTTAACTAGTGAGGAAGTACCCAGCATAGGGATTGCTGTATATAATAACCCCTGACCATAACTGTACAACGGTGTTCTACCTCCATAGTCGCTAAGGGGGACATACGCTTGTACTGGTTTGAATGATCTACGTTTGGCATGATGCTGATGTACATTATGATGTCCGTATTTTTGTAGGGCTTCACTCATTAGTGAGTCTGAGATTACAATGGAGCTGGGTGTCAATCTGGCTAAAGTACACGTTCCACACCAGTTTTTTTGTAAAAACCAATAAGCCTTTTCTCCACATAACCAAACCATGCCTGGGGGAGTGGGGTAGCCCCATTCTCCTGGTAATAATAAAAAGGCAAACTTTACACCTGTAGTGTTTGGTATTAGGGCAGATATATTAAATGGGTATCCCCCACCTGGGGCATATTGCGACTTAAAGTTTAAGTATACATCTCCTGGTTGTGCCCAATCACTGACCATTGTACCATTTTCCGGAGGCACCCGTAGATATACCTCAGCTTCTTGATTTCCCAAGAGATGGGATTTTATAGAGCACTTCTGCCGAATGGCTAGAGGCGCTGGCCAGGGGTACCTGGCAAATGACAGTCCTTTAAGGAGTGTCGTATTGGATTTACTGGTCCAATTTACAGGGGTTGTCCATTGAGAATATGAGGCATTAACTGTGCACCATGGGTATTCGGTTTGCCTATTCTTACTACTGCCTCGAAAGTACCATTGAAATACTCGTAACCAGCACACTAAGTCTATAGCAGAAATTGGGACTGGAAATGAGCTGGGAGATTCTCCTGAATGGTGTGGTTTTAGAGAACACACCCAACATGGTTTAGTGACATTTGTGATGTTAGCTATATAGTGTGCCAATTTGACCCAAATATTGTCTTCCTCATGATGTGAGTCGATTAGCGCTCTGCGTTTCCTAGAAGCTCGTCCCTCTGCAAAAAAAGACAAGGTTACATCTGACACAGAATGATTCTTCACACCATCCATGAGCCATTGTTCAACTCGTGTCCGGGACTGTATGTGCCGTCTAGTGGCCACCATTACTAACTGTGTATCTTTTAGAGGAGTTTCATGCCAGAACATTAATAATGGGACTGTCACTATTATGATGACCAAAGACAGAACACACAGCCACATTGGAACTCTCCAAAATGGTCCTGGTAAATGACTAGGACCTAAAAACCATCTCTTAAAAGTTAAAGCAGGTAATCTGTCTGAATCATAATCAGACTGTGGTGTTTGTGGACGAGGAGGTGCCCTGTCCCTGATCCTGTCCCTGTTGTCCTCCCCCTTCAGTGGAGCCTCCAGATCCACTTCCATAATAAGGTTTGGCAAATGAGTGATGAAACCAGTTGTCTGAGCCTTTAACTTTAAAGGCGTGTGATGTCCTGTGAGTGACTTCAAAGGGGCCCTTGTAGCGTGGGGAGGCCCAAGATCCACGAACAGCTTGTTTCACATAAACCTTTGAGGGTAAATGAGAGGTGTGATCAGAGATGAGAGTTGGATCTGAGAAAGTGGTTAAGCCAGTCACTAAACCTCTAAGAGTCTCAAAGTAAGGCTTGTATTGGAAATAGTGGAATATGAGTTGTGGATCAATAGGGGCATTTCCCGTTGGCATACAACGACCGTGTGTGAGTTCATATGGGGAATAGCCATTTCGAGAGTTGACCAAATTATGCATGGCCATGTTTGCCGCTGGAAGTTGAGATAACCAATTAGTTGTTTTAGCGTCCGCGCACATTTTGGCCAAGAATTGTTTGAGAGTGCGATGACAGCGTTCAACCATAGCATTTCCCCGGGGATGGTACACGCAGGAGAAAGATTTTGTGATGCCCAACAGCTTACAAACCTCAGCAACATCTCTAGATGTAAACTGTTTACCATTGTCCGAGTGAACTTCTGTCGGTACACCATGATTAGGAATCCAGTCTGTGACTAAGGCCTGAATGATGACAGCTGCCGTTTCAGATTTGCACGGGTAGAATTGAGTCCAACCCGAGAATGAGTCAATGATAGAGAGGAGGTATCGTTTACCTTTACAGGGCGTGATCATGTCTGTGAAATCACAATGAATTATCTGACCAGGGAATTGACCACAGCGTAACTTACCTGGAATGTTTTTGTGCGGTTGTGGGTTGTAGGTAGCACATGTAATACATGAGCGCGTGAAATCACGGCATAGTTTAAGAGGATTTGGATGGTACCATTCACGTTGTAAGAGCTCCGCCATGTGTCCTGCATTGTAATGGGCCTTACCATGGAGTGTAGTCAGCAGTTCGAAAACAATGTTAGGGGAAACATACGGCAAACCTGTAGGTCCCCTATAAATATTGTCCTCGTACCTGTCAGCACCTCTAGCTCTTTCCCAAAAATCTGGGTCTTCTTGGCTGTGTCGATGATGTATCTCATTCAGGGTGAACGGATGTGCTACTTCAGGTAGATCAAATCCTAGAGACTTTAGCGTGTGGGGGATGTTAGGGAATCCCCCTGGAAATAGATACCAGAGGCGTCACAAAGGGCACCCTGGGAAAGCCAATACTGTTCTTCCCCTGGTTGCGCCAGGGATTGAACAGTTGAAAGAAAGACCTCTAATGTAGGAGAAATAAGATATTGTCCAGCGCGTTGATACCCACCTGCTGTTTTAGCAGCTACATCCGCAGCCGCGTTGCCTAAAGCAGTCATAGAACCAGCCTTTGAATGGCCTGGCACTTTTACAACAGCTAATTTCTCAGGGATCAATAGTTTTTCGGCAATTTCTTCCCATAGATCACGGTGAGCAATCGGCTGTCCTTGTGCAGTGAGAAAGTCACATCTGCGCCACGTGGGCAAGTCACGGGTAATGCCACCATGTACAAACTGAGAATCTGTAAAAATCGTACACGGGTTATCCCCAGCAAAATCAAGAGCCATAAGAATAGCTTTTAGTTCAGCATATTGAGCTGAACGTCCAAGTTCAGGTCCCCACATTGAGACAGTAGGGATGTCAGTTTTGTCCTTAAAATGCACTACAGCTGCTGCAGCACGTAGTGAGCCGTCATCCTGTCTGTGACAATGTCCATCAGTGAAAAGGAGAAGAGAGTCCGGAATAACGGAGGCAGATAAATCAGGACGGATCAGAGTCTCAGCTTGAGAATAGGCTTCACAGTTGTGGGAGGAGCCCTGAACAGCCAGACCAGATGACGAGTTGGAAAGGGTGTCTGGGGCAAAGTAAGATTGGGAGCAGTTAGAACTGCTGAAAGTTTCCTCTGTCGCTGAGGAGTCAGGGCAAAAACTTTAGATTGAACATATGCCACCACAGAGTGACATGTGTAGATTGTCAATGGGTGGCCCATAACTACATGGGCACATTTGGTCAACAGTTTTGTCAAAGTATCAGCATATAAAACACAGGAGGGGGCCTTCTTAGCTACCGGATCCAAAAGCGTGGAGACGTATAATAATATACGTCTGTCACCTGTTGGTGCTTTCTGCCATAATGTCCCATATCCGGATGTCGGAGTTAACGTTGTGTCAAGGTAGAATGGCTTACTATAGTCTGGGAGAGCCAGATCAGCACAGGAAGCCAGATTCTGTTTCAGAACAAGGAAAGCGGTGTCAGCTTCTGGGGTCCAAACCAAAGGGGCATTTAAGTCACGAACTCCGGCAGTTTTAATGATGGTTCGCAAAGGAGCAGTCTTACCTGTATAGTCTGGCACATGTCCACGAGAGTAGTTCGTTAGTCCTAAAAAGGAAAGCAGGTCTTTGACTGTTTCTGGGCGAGGTGTCTTAAGGATAGCTTGTTGCTGGCTCGGTGAGGGGCGAATGGCCCCGGATGTGATGATTTTGCCTAAGAAGTTGACCTGAGGGCGACAACACTGTAATTTGGATTTAGACACTTTGAATCCATGGGTCAGGAGTTTGGACAGGACGTTAGATGTAGTGGTCAAGCAGTCCGTCGCAGATCGAGAGCCAATTAAGATATCATCGACGTATTGAATCACCACAGACCCGTCCGGGACCTGGGTGTCCGCCAAACATTTCCGGAGGCAATCATTAAATATACCTGGGCTATTTCTGTGTCCTTGTGGCAGTACAGTATACTGTAACTTAACGCCACAGTGTGTGAATGCAAACTGATACCTACTCTCTTTAGCCAAAGGAATAGAATAGAATGCGTGTTTTAAATCGATTACTGAGAAATGTGTCATGTCAGGTGTCAGGATGGATAGGCACTTGTGTGGGTCTGGCACTGGAAGAAGAGGTGTCGTGGTCACATCATTGACTTTGCGCAAATCATGTGCCGGACGGAAAGAACCATCTGGTTTTGGGACCGGATTTAAAGGAGTGTTCCATGTTGAGTCGGAAATTTCCAACACTCCAGCTTTCCAAAGATCTCTGAGTGCCTCATCAACGCCTTTGAATTGGTTCTTATTTCTGTAAAGACGCTGTGGAACATAAACACGACTGTCTGGCTGCACGGTCAATACAACTGGATCACAAGTGAGACACTTACCAATGTCAGAGCCGTCTTTGGCCCAAAGTTCTTCTGGAAATTGATTAAGCATGTCCTCAGCCGAGTCATGATCTGTCAGTTCTCTACCATGTGATCTGTCTAGAGTTTCTTCGTCCATTTTGATCACGTCAGTCACATGTGGAAGAATAATTTTGTAGGCTTCAGTGGAGTGGCTGAATAGCAAATCAGGTATAGGAGTGGGGACCCAATCAACAACTTTGTTTAACTTGTTTGTTAGAGGCCCTAATTCTCTAGCCTCTGTTCCTAGACCCAAAAACAATGAGCAATGTGGGTCTGTCAAATCATCTCTTTTAAAGAAAGGTTTCAGCTCGCTTGGTAATTGAACTGCAGCCACCACGCCAGTTTTGTGAACATATATACAAGTACTAGTGATGGAATAGTCATGATGTTTGATAGCTAGAAATGAGTCCTCATATAGCTCATCATCACCCTGACGGTCATAGTACATGGTCACGTGTAGAGGATCGGCAGGAGGGGAGAATGGGAAACGAGAGAAGAACCACGGCTTCCATTGGAGCATGTTGTAGAAAAGTCCTTCATTTTCGATGGATTGTGGTTGTAAAAATCCCCAGTATATCTTAGAGTGAGGGTCCTCACCAGGTTGGCAAAGATAAGCTCTATATCCAGGCGAGCCAGAACAAACAACACTTTGTCCATTGGGCCAAGTGACCTGTAGGCCTTCTGGGTGGCAAAGTATAGTAGCTCCAGTCATTTGTAAAATGTCTCTGCCCAACAGGTTAACAGGAGTTTGTGGAGAGTGAATAGCCGGCATAGTTATTGCTTGACCAGCCAATTTGAAAGTCATTGGTTTTGTGATCCGTAGAGGTTTAGAATGTCCCATGAGTCCCGATAGGTTAATGCTCTTGTCGCTTAGGTCAGAAGGCTGAACCTTTTGGACCGTAGAGTGTGTAGCTCCAGTGTCGACGAGCATATTGATCTTACTACCACCCACCTCCACGGGTACCAGCGGTTCAGGGTGGCGACAAGACTCATTGGGCCTCCTCAGAATTCAGCTTCGTAGTACAGCCCCTGGGGTCCCCAGGGCGCTGGACCTTGCCGTCCGTGTGGCCCTTGTCCATTGTTGTTTTGGTTTTGGCCACGACCTCTTCCATATCCAGGTTGATAACCCCCACGACGAGGGTTTTGAGGGGGTGTATTGCATTCACGGGCAAAATGTCCATTCTGTCCACAGTTATAACATGCTTCATTCTGTCCACCATAATTCACTCTCATTCCACCTCCTCCTCTGCCACGTCCTCTGCCCCTGCTCTGTCCTCTCCAGTTGTTGTTTCCAGAAAACTGGGGTTGTGGTGTCACGTATAAGACGTTTACTGGTGTTGGGGCTGGTGTGGGTGCATGAGGTGCAGGTGTTGGCTCAGCAACTGGAGTAGTGGCTACCATCTGCTTTGCGGTTCCCGCCTCTTGTTTATCTTTACGAGTTTTGGTGGCCGCACTCCTGGCATCCGCAACCTGCAGTCTCAGCAACTCCTCCTGAAGCGATACATTTTTACTGGTTTTGTCTTTCTCTTGTTGATTGTATAAATCAGCGTGGTGTCTCAAGTGGATCAGGAAAAGTTCATGATTGCCCGTCAAGCCAGGTACAGCCCTAAGTGCCGTCTGAATGGGTTGCGGTAAAGCCGCAATTACCTGCTGTAAGAACAGGCAGACTGTTTGTGGTTGTCTATACGGATGTACATGCATAGATTTAGTGTAAGCCTCAATACAGGCTTCCATAAAGGCGGTAGGACTCTGTCCTGTGACGAATGGAGTCAAGGTTGGAGGCGTTGGAGTCATTACTGGATAACGCTCTATTAAATTACGCAATATGTCATCAGCAAAGGGCGCGAAGGGTCCTTCCATATCTTCATCGTCGAGACCCAAATCGCGGAAAATAGACGTAGCTACGTGGGCGGAGGAACACTCCACCATGAGGAGCTTAATATCTGCCAGTGCCAGAGTGAGATGACTTGTGTGTGCACGCATTGTTGTGTACCATGGTGCGCCTCCCTGCGATAATGGTGGTAACTTATCTTTTAGTAGGATCAATTCTGCGGCTGCCATGGGTTTGTACACCCGTGGCACTACCCCAGCTACTGCTGGGCCTGTTGCCAGTAGTGGGAAATTGTACTGTGTTTTACCCTTTGGCCTATCTGTCAGTGCAGCACGGAGCTGTTCAATTTTGTCTCTTTCGGCTTTTATGTTTTCATTTAGATCGTTCATTTGGGTATCTAGACTACCTTTAACCCCTTCATCTGTAGTGTGCTTCTTTTCGTTACGCAAGTACTTAAGTGTCATTTGTGATGCGTATATGGATTTGTTCAGGGCGTTAATTTGTTCTAGTAACATATCCTTGCCTGCACTGTCACTGTCCTCCTCATCCGACCACTGGGATTTGTATGTCGCCTTGGGCTTCGCGCCGGGCTGTGCTGGAGCCAAGCGTAAGTCTTCCAATTTGTCTGTTATATCCTTTAGGGCAGGGGCTGTAGCTTGTGAACATTCTTCTTTTATTTTCATCTTCAGTTCTTCCAATCCTTGCGCTTGTTGTTCCAGTGTTGCTTCCATGTCTTCCTGTGTTTTACTTACCTGCTTTGCTAATTTGTTTAACGTATCCACAATATCTGCCCCAGCCAAGGCTTTAGCCAATTCCTCTGTTTGTTTACTCAATTTTTTCTTCTCTGCTTTTGGTAAATCGAGTTGTGTAAACAAATGCTCCCGGACATCTTCAACTTGTTTTTCCGTCAGTGGTTGTGAGGGTTGTATGTCTGCATTCATAAGTCCATGTAGAGCTAAGAGTGGATATAATCCACTGCCGCCAGATGGCGCAGTGGGGCTACTTACCTGGTGCTTGCTTGTCTCTGTGTACGCCGGAGGGCGTTCTGAACTGTCCGACTTCTTATTTTTTACCCGCATGGTCGGGTAGATTATTCTTGTGCGGGCCCACATTCCAGTTAAGGTTTCAAACAGAGGGCCCAACCATTGTTGCTGTTCTTTCAGTTCCTTCTTTCTGCTTTTCAGTTCCTCTTTTTTGTGTTTATCCATTTGTCCACTTGCCAAGCCCCTTCTTATCATACTTAACTCATTTACTGCGTCCATATTCAACGGTGTAAGGTCACCGATCAATTTGGTCAGTGGCATCTGTCCTTCCGCTGGTTTCTGTGCATCCTCAAGCAATTTTCTGCACTTTCCTGTTAAATCACTCAACTTACCCTTTTTCCACCATGCCGATTGAGGCATTTTTGTCCATGCTCTCTCCAACCAAACTTCCAGTGTCTGTACTTCAGGTTTTCCCTGCGCCATGTTATCCAATTGTTACTGTGATTTACTTACCAAATTATTTTATTACTACCCCCGCTCAGGATCCTTGTCCCGCGTAACTAGTAGTAAAAGGCGTCTAAACCTATGTATATACTTACTGTAATTATTTAACTGTTACCCCCGCTCAGAATCCGTGTTCCGCGTAACTAATAACAGAGGCTTCTAAACCTGCTACTTTAATGCGGGCTCTTAGCTAGCTTAGCCCTTTAAGGTTTTACGTCAGCTCCTCAGTCTGACTTCGCTCTACCAGTAACGTTTTATTCCGCTCCCCGCGTCCGGGTTGCAAGGAGATCCTCCCGCGCGAGTCCGAGACCTTTTAAAACTCCTAACGAGTAGCGCGTAGTTCTATTTCCTTTATCACGAAGTATATACAATTATTTCACTTTTAATTTAATTTAATTTAATATCACAGATTTTAGCAATTTAAACGACACTATTACAATCCACGAGGTCAAAACGACAATATTCAAACCAATGTCAATAATCCCACATTTACTAAATTTAGAAAAATAGCCAATAGACTTACTTTGATCTCAAAAAATAATAGAGAATCAAAATAGTCTTACCTTAAGTTGTGGGCGCCCAAGGGAAAATTGACATCAGCCGTGGAGTGTAGATCTGGTATGTCTACCGCGAGGCGCTATTGGGTTGGTCCGGATCGTACGCAGTGTCCGTCAGCCACCGGTCCAAGTGTTGACCACTTCCCCCTCCAGCCAACGTCGGAGTCACCAGTTAAAGCATTATCTTCCTTTTTTGTTGGCTTTTCTGTTAACACAAATAAACTATTTCAGAATCCCATATTGTTTCCTGTACTTACTTCCTGTCCACGTAAGCCAACTTTGCGTGTTCGTTCACTGTAAGGGTATGGAATAAAGTCAACACTATACTATTCTATCAGCTAATAATACATACCAGAAAGATAACTAGGATTCGGACGATTCAAGTAAATGAACGCTTTATTCCCTGATACAATATTTCTAAGCAGAGCTCTGGAGGTTCTGAGTCCTAAACAATGGTTAGTTCACGCCGCTATCTCCCCAGAAACCTAACCACTGACTCAGAGACATCCGTATATAAAACACATGAAATGAATATGCATGAATGTGCAAGAGGAGAGGTGTGGCTTGGAGTGGTCTTCCCCCTTCTGGAGGCAAGCTGGAGAGGAATGTAGATGTAGATTCCTTATCAGTCTCTTCTCATGCCCTCTCATGACCTTTTCTCTCCAGACCCCCCTATAACTCAAGGCAGAGTGGTTGCACAAACAGAAAACACAATACATCTTTTAACTCCTCCATCGTAGTCATTTTTATTTTCTACAATTTGAATGTGCAAGAGGAGGCGGCGTGTGTCAACCATTGTAATCCAGCTTAAAGGTGTAGCCTGCAAACTTATGAGCACAACATGTTGCCCCATATAACGGCGTTTAACCAACACTTTATTGATCATCAGAAGCAAATCATTCAAAGTCCCACAATCAAATGTGGATATAAAAAGTAATAATAAAGTTATACTCCTTCAACAGGTATTTCGTATACGACTCACACCCCGTCTCGCAGTGAAAGAGTAATTTAAGGCACGCTGACAGAAGTGAGGTGACAAGGCAAAGGATCCAAATCTTCACATCACCGTTAAACTTGGAAGGATAAAGTACTCTCAATAAAAACAAAAGGTGCAAGACTAAAGCTTTAGTGAAGGATGTACGGAGGGAATATATTAACCTTCTTTGCTAGTTTTGTTGTCAAGTCAAGCAAGGCAAACCTACACAGTAAGTTTACTTGGATAACAATAACAAACTTTAAAAAACAGAACACATATTGAGCTTGAACCTGCTGCATAGTGACACCCCTGGATCATTATATTATAATCAGCACATTTTAATTTGCTAAACGACTTAATCAAAGAAACAAGTTTGCTGACTTCCTCGTTAGAAAACGGCGGTGCCCAGTGGGAGCTGACGTTGCTGAAAATGTCATCACAACAAAAAGTCAGTACCTCTGAGGATAGCTGCAGGTCACACTAGGGAGTAGGGCATTTTTATTTTCTTTTTTTTCTTTTTCATTTGTACCAAAATGATTACGCAACTCTGCAGAATCCTACGCATATCACCGATTAAAGGAAAAGTAACGTTTTTACAATCTGGACCTTATTTCGGTGATAAAACAACGTCATTTACTCACCCATTGTACTTTGGTGTCATTTGGAGTATTTCTGGAGATTTTGGAGTTTAGCAATATCCGTTTAACGTGAGTAGTCGGGGCAAGCTATTGCAGTCACCAAATAACACTTTTCAAATGACAAAAGTTCAATGTCTCAGTCTGCACTTTCGTTTGAGTCAAAAGTGGTCTGTAATCCGAGATCTAGCCATAGTTTCGATTGGATGACGTCATCGAGGACAGCACGCATGCGCGCATTCATTAGAATAGAATATTTATTTTTATTGTCAACGAAATTGGTCCTCTGCATTTAACCCATCCTGTCATCAGGAGCAGTGGGCTGCACATTACTGCGCCCGGGGACCATCTCCATGATCTTCTTGCTTCGGCTTGGTCAGGACCTCAGCTGGAGAATCCTCCCAGGTGGCTCCCCAGTGTCCGCAGACACTGGGGGCGAGGTGGGGTTAAGTGTCTTGCCCAAGGACACAACGGCAGCACTCATCTGTGGGAGCTGGGATCACACGCGGTCCACCCGTCAAGAGCGGGATTCGAACCGCCAACCCCTGGATCACCAGGCAAGCGCTCTACCAACTCAGCTACTGCCGCCCATTCCGCTACTTTGCTTAGAAGACACTCATAACTTTTCTGTTGCGAGCGACACATGGCTGAAGATTCGGACTTCGAGACTGAAGAGGACTTATTTGAGTATGATGGCCGTCCCTATTGTTTTGAGGCTGAGTATACGGATGAGGAGGTATTAGAAAGAATGAAGCCGAGACAGTTTGAGGAGCAGCGCACCAGAGAACAGCCATCGGTATCGGATTACTTCTCAGAATCGTGTGCTGAATCCACTGGCCTTCTTTCTTTTCCTTTGCCGGTAAAAAATTGTCCAGACTGAAGTGGGTACTGCAAACACGATGGTCCAAGCATCTTATAGCTTTGCCTTTCATGTTTGGGTCCATTCTCAAAGCAACTAGCCACAGCTTCAATAACTGGATTGTTACAAGGAAGCCTGTGAAAACTCAACTTCGTCCAAGCTGTCATTTGGTTTTCACAACCGGGATAAATGCATGTTCGCACCATTTTGGGTTTTCTCAAGCAGAGATGTTTTCTTGTTATTATTCCTTTGCTTCTTTATGACTGAAACCGAGAGCTGAGAGCGTTGTGTTATCTGCAAATCAGCTGTGAATGCGCGTGGTCCTCATTGATGACATCATCCAATCGGAACCATGACTGGATCTCTGGTTACAGGCCACTTTTGACTCAAACGGAAGTGTAGACTAACACATTGAACTTTTGTCATTTGAAAAGTGCTAAAGTTTGTGTTATTTGGTGACTGCAATAGCCCCGACCACTCACGTTAAGCTGATATTGCTAAACTCCAAAATCTCCGGAAATACTCCAAATGACACGAAAGTACAATGGGTGAGTAAATGACGTTGTTTTATCACCGAAATAAGGTCCAGATTGTAAAAACGTTACTTTTCATTTAAGAAAACAAATTTGGAGAACGAAGTAAGAAGTAGTTGTAGAGCAGAGCAGTGAGCATGTGATTAAAGATTGCTTAAATATGCACAAATCACTCTAAACAAATCACTCTAAATACAATGAGAATGGTAAAAACAACTATAACATGGTTAAAAGATCTGAAACATCAGGTTTGCATCAATAGATCAGCTTTGAACACTTCTCCTGTCCTTTATCTACCGCCTCTGACCAATGAAATACACAATGCATTCAAACAAGCAAAGGTGAGTGAAGTATTTTGCTCCAGACCACAACAAAAGTAACAGAGCTGGGATTGAACCCTCAGTCAAATGGGTTTAAGGGCTACATCTCCAACCACTGAGCCACTGCAAGCATGATATTCTATTACTGTATATAGATACATTTGGTTCACAGCATTTCTGAATAAAGAAGAGCAAAGGACAAAAATGTGCAAACCTTGAGATGTATTTTCAGTTCTGTACCCAATGCACAGCATATCAACACAACACACTCCATCTTTATTTCTTTCATGTGGAAGCAATCATATAAGATAAACATTTATCTAGTGCCAGCAGGTTTTTGAATGTGTTGGGAAAAAAACAGGAAAATAAGAAAAAATTTTATCAGCCCGGGCTAAATTGATTTGAACAGTCATAGGAGTTGCAAATGTAATCTGATGCAAGTGTTCAATGTCTTCAGGTAAACAGCACAAACAGGAGCTTAATTGGGGACGTTCGGGCACAGGTTCGGGCAGATGAGCAGTGGGAGATAAGACTCTGCAAGAGATTCACGGAAAACGACGATAAGCTCTCGGAAAGGATGTGCTCCTTCCCAACTGGGTCAGATAAAACACAATGGGTGGGCTCGGTGAACACATGAGAGAGGCGGAGAGAGGGAGAGGGGGAGAGAGATAAAGAAAAAGAGGAAAAATACATGTGAAAGAGAAAGGGAGAGAGGGGAAAAAATATGTAGAGGAGATAGTGAGAGGAGGCCAGAAAAAGAAGGTAGAGAGAAAAAAAACAGGGGAGGACAGGGAGACTGCTTGTGGCTGATTAGGGTAATGGGCACATGAGCACTTGACAATAACATGTATTTTCAATTTTAAACATCACATTGAAAAATAATGTTGGGTTGGATTGTGTTGAACTAAATAAGAGAAACACACAACATGCAAAGGATCCATATTTTATTATAGTACAAAGTGGGTTTAATTATAAGAAAAAGTGCAAGGCTTTGAAAGAAAATTGGGGTGAAATTATTGGCCAAGGAAATGAGAAAGTCAGGCTATTTGCTTAACTGAACTGAACAAAGAGGCAGAAAGTTTGTCCTGCAAATAAGCTTTACTGCATGCAGACCTGCTAATGAAAAGAAAACCTATCCAGGTGTTTCTGGCAAGGAATAATTTCACCAAAACGCATCATGAAATTAAAGATGCACTATTTAACTCTTGTAATTAAAGGCGTTTAATTGCTATGAAATAAACAAACATTCTTATCATGAGTGTGGTCATCTCTCCACAGATTTGACATGCAATTTAGCCTGGTGGTGTCAGATTTTGGTACGGAAAGCACTCTGTTCCACCTTGTGATGTCAGGTGGTAATACAGGAAGTGTCCACTGTGTTTTTAAACTCCATACATGTTCACTAGAATCACTTGGATAATTTCAGCTGTGGAATTTCCAGTCTCTACTGAGGTAAAAGTAAAAGGTAGCTGTTCACTTGAAAGCTACCACGATGTGACATCACAAGGTGAAACAGAGCGTTTTAAGATTTGTAAATGTAAACAGACTAATAATCTATGGTTACTCAAAGATGTGTAAAAGAAACAAAAAAACAGGTATGTTTTTGATGAGGTTACAATATTGTAACATGGCTTGAAGCTCACAAGAGTCAGTTTTGAGTAATATAGAGGAATTATGTATCATGTCGTCTCTTGTTAGATTTCAGCAGATTTCAGGCTCTCCTGGGGGGCGGGGCTAGGTGTATCGATCAGGTGAGTGAGTGGATGTCCGGCTACTGAAGTTTGGGACGTTTCTTCTCGTCATTTATGCACTCACCTGCATTTAATGCATACAGGACATTAAGACGAATCCCACTCACTAATGTTAATTTAACATAACTTCTTTTATCACATTGTGATAAACTGTGAGCTGACAACAGTGCCAGCTACTTCATGTTAACCGCACAGACAGCGGCGCTTTCTGCACACGCATCCGCTGTGTTAATAAATAAATAATCTGACCTTTGAAAATGACCTACTCTATATTACCAAAATTATTCGCTCACCTGCCTTGACTCGCGTATGAACTTAAGCGACATCCCATTCTTAAACCATTGGGTTTAATGACATCGGTCCGCCCTGTGCAGCTTCAACTCTTCTGGGAAGGCTGTCCACAAGGTTTAGGATTGTGTTTATGGGAATTTCTGACCACTCTTCCAGAAGCACATTTGTGACGTCACACACTGATGTTGGATGAGAAGGCCTGGCTCTCAGTCCCTGCTCTAATTCATCCCAAAGGTATTCCATCGTGTTGAGGTCAGGACTCTGTGCATCCCATGAAGCTCTCTACGCACTGTTCTTGAGCTAATCTGAAGACCACATGAAGTTTGGAGGTCTGTAGTGATTGACTTGGCAGAAGTTGGTGAGCTCTGCGCACTATGTGCCTCAGCATCAGGTGACCCCACTCTATCAGTTTACGTGGCCTTTGTGGCAGAGTTCCTGTTGTTCCCATTCGCTTCCACTTTGTTATAATACCACTGACACTGTGGAATATTTAGGGGTGAGGAAATTTCATGACTGGACTTGTTGCACAGGTGGCATCCTGTCAGAGTACCACGTTGGAATTCTGGAGCTCCTGAGAGTGACCCATTCTTTCACAAATGTTTGTAGAAACAGCCTACAAGCCTGGGTGCTTCATTTTATACACCTGTGGCCATGGAATTGACTGGAACACCTGATTTCCATTATTTGAATGGGTGAGTGAATACTATTGGCACTGTCTCTCATACTTTATCTTTTCTATGATATGAAAGAATAGGAGTGTGTGAAGTCTCTATGCCTTTGTCCTTGTGGATCTGTGAAGGAGTTGTCAGACTGGTGAGCCTCAGGGGTGTTCCGGTCCCTCTGCTCTGGAACTGTCAGAGGAGAAGGAGGGGCCCTTGACCTCAGGGACCCTCAGAGCTGTCAGTCCAAATGTGCTGGTCTGTGAAGGGTTAAACCGGACACAACTCATCTGGAAACACTGTCAGCTACACCAGTGTGAGGGGGAAGAGGTAACCACATTCTGCAAATAAAGTCACTATACGGTTAAAATTAAGAGAAAGAGGTTTAATTCATGCAATGTAGTTGGAGTAGTTGGTTGTATTCTTAGTTCTTGTAAATTTTCACTGTATATAGGCTTATGTCATTTTATCTATGCATGTTTATAACAATTTGCAGTGAAATTAGCCTACGTTTTGTATTATTCACACATGTTTAACACACAAACGCTGTATAGTCCTTTGGTAATACAGTAAGTACTCCACTGTGTTTTAAAACTCCATACACCTTCACTAGAATCATTTAATTTCACATCTGGAATTGACATTATAAGATGGAAAGCATTTTGAGCTTTGGAGATGTAGACAGATGAATAAAAAAAGGATTACTCAAACTACATGTGTGAATGAGAGAAAACACAATTCCAGATGTTTTTGATGAGGTTACAACATTCTAACATGTATGACTTAAAGCTCACAAGAGTCAAGAGTGTTGCATGATATAGGACCTTAAAGGGAATTTAATTGTGCACAGCCTTTCTTTAATTAATAATTGAATTATGTGGAGAAACTGTTAAAAATGCACTGCCTCTTCTCAATTAATCAATGTATTTCTGCTACTCACACCAATTACTGTTATATTTCTTGAATCTTGAGCTATTTAAATTACTTAAAACAGATACTTTCTTAAATTTCTCCAAAATATTTTGTAAACTCAAGTGAATGTGAGTAGTAGTATTGAACAGTTTTGATACTTTGCAGCTGACATCAATATTTCTAGGGGGTGTGAAGCTAAATTAAAAGCACTACTCTGTTAGAAGCTCTATTACTCTAATCTGATCATTAGCGGTACATGTAGAAACACCCTAGTATGGTGTCACTGCAAAGTATCAATGCACATGGTAGAATATATTCCACTCCTGGAAACGTTTTACAGCAATACAACAAGCGTCAGTAATATGTCTAGTCAGAACCATTTATTACACATATAAAACATACAAAGTTCCTGAAAAACATACATTCATGATAATGTAATGTACTTATTTTAAATACTGGTTTAATTTTCGTAATAAATGTATAAATTTTGAAAATATTTTTGTTTATATCACAAAAATAAAGCACTTTCAAAGGGAGAGGGCGCAAATGAATTCAAAGTAGATGCAAATTCATTTTGGATAAAAGTGGTTCTCTTCACAAAAGCATCCTGTGAAAAAAGACTTCACAGTGTCACTGGAGAATCACACTTTCTACCCGTGGTTTATAATCTGCTTTCACGTTTGAGGGCAGAACATGGCGTCCTCAGTCTTAAGGCGTATTTCTATCATACCAGAATATGCACATGCGAGCTGTAAACTGCGATTGCCTAGTGTTTTCAAAATTTTAACCACTGCAATGCAATGAAAAAAGGCTAGCCACAAAATGTAATTATTCCGTTCACCACAGCCCATCAACCCCCATTATAGGTGAGAAATTGCTATTTAAATGTAATATGGCATAAAGGCCCCTCTGTTTAATTTAAGTGTTCTACTGAAGTGGTAAAAGGTAGCAATATAAAAGGAAGAATATATATATATTTCATAAGTTGAGAACAGAGACTCAGTATAGCAGTGCAACAGTATAACAGAGACCAGAAAGTAATTACAAAAAAGCTGTGGTATCATTAATAGGGAGCATAAATAAGTTTTAAAGACAAAATGTGAACAACAGAGCCATATTCCAAAGTCATTCCTCACTTACATGTACTTCCTGATCATCAAATACTAAAATGCTTTCTAATTAAGTGCAGAGAGCGTGCAGTGGACTTATTTTGACATCAAGAGCAACTTATACAATATATCTGGACAGGGGCAAGACAAAGTTTGCTCAAATACATGGGAAAAAACTTGCAACACCATGATACAGTGTAAAACAAGGTGCAGGTTCAATCAATGAGGAGCAAGATTAAGTGCTCAGACATGGATTTAAATAACAGTACATTCCAATTTAGCCAAAAAACAAAGCCTTATTTCTCACAATATTTAAAGAAATTCTTGTTTTTAGAGAATATGCTTGGTGTGTTGTCCAATATACAATCCCTCAATCATGAACATACAGTAAACACCATAGTTTGTTCCACAAAGTAAAAACCCAATATAAAGTACACATTTCCATAACAAAAACATTAGTACTTTTAGTTAACACCATCTCAACACCTCCCTCAATCTTAATACGCACATTAAAATCTATAGTTCACAATATAGGCCACCACAGCGTTAACCAGATATAAAACTATACATTATCCTGTATCATTCTTTGCAGTTCATTTCAAGGCCACCACAAGCTATGCACAGACTGTAAACACACACTCATGTTAAGACTTCCAGATTTAGTGCTCAATAGTTCAGCGTGCGCCAATAGTTTTATGTTTTGATATGTGTTGTAGTGGTTTAGTCGTCTGTCGTGCAGTCAGGAATGTAGAGGCACTGTGTTCCTGGGGGCTGCACACGTCACTCAAAGTTCCTCAAAAAAGGCCACTCTGGTCTTCGTGCTTTGGAGGGTTGACTGTAACCGAAATGAGAGAGATAAGAGGTGGTTTAATAGCAATAATGTTAACAGACAAGAGATATGCACAATATAAGCAAGGACTCAAAAACGCTTCAGTTAGGACAGGTAGTCAATATCCAGACCACAGCACATAGTAGCAACAACTTCATCACCAATCACAGGTTAATGTTTAAAGTCTTAGTTATTTTTGAATGTTTTAAATGAAAATCTTTTTAGTTTGGCTAAAAATATATTAGATTTATTTTGCCCTTTTTGGTCATTCAAAGACTTTTGATATTACATTATTATACATTCCCCACACTGGGTAGTCGTAATTACAACAGCTGCCCTAATAGATTCAAGATTCAAAGCTTTTATTGTCATATGCACAGTAAAGAAGCATGTTTCCCTGTACAATGAAATTCTTACTTTGCTGCCCACACTGGATGCCAAGAGTTTGGCTAGGCTAGGTGCTATGTACATATTTACAGAATTAATTATTGAATGATTAAGAATTAATATAGATTTACTCTCTGAATATCATCACTAGTTAATATTCCATTCCTACTTAGGAGGGTGAAGTGTCTTTCCCAAGGACACAACAACAGTATAACCTGCATGGAGTTGCGATTAAACTGCCACCTTCCCAGTTATAGGACAATCACTGTACTGTGTAAGCAACTGTTGCCCATAGTAAATATAGACATCCAAGGTTTTGTTTTAATTCAGTGTAACTTAACAAAAATGTTATCACAGCTATCAATCAGTGAGCAAATCTTCCACAGTCATACCATTTAGAGCTATAAGATTAGAGGAAAAATGCAATTTCAATGTTCACAATTAGCAAATTGCAACAAATTTGAGAAGTGCCATAATTTCCTCCAAAAATAACACAAGCTGCTAACTCTGTAATTTAGAGCTGTACAAACTTGTTCTGAAATCTTCTTTCTTCTTCTTCTTGTATTCTTCTGTCAGCTCATAAGCCTATTTGCCAGGACTTCTGGACATGTATAAAATGTGAACTTTGAGTAGGCTTTTAAAGCATAAATCCCCCTCTCTTGCAGCCTGCTCTGACTGATGGACCAGTGGCTACAGGACAGTGTGCAGTAAACAGGAGTCAAAACAGCTGCACAAAAAAGAAGCAAATCTTTGGATCAGATGGTGTAAAATGACATTTACACCATCAGTGGTTTTCAATTTGCAATGGTTTTATAATAAGGGAATTCATTAGTAACTAAATATACCCAATATTGATTTTTTTTTTTTCCACTCTTGCCTTAAATGGTAAATATCACTGCCTGATATTTTAACAGAAACTATAAATGCAAGGCAGTTCACATCTGAATGCATGGTTAAACAATCTTGTATTAATCTTGTATGTAAGAGCCCATATAACACTATGTTCTGCTCTGTTTTATAATGTTTCCTCATCACAAGCATACCTGGTGTTGTGTTTTGTTTCATTCATATACATAATTTTAGTCTGAGTTCTTCTTTCAAACAGAAAACACTCTGTTCCACTTTGTGATGCCATGTGGTAATACAGGAAATTCTCCATAGACGTTCACTAGAATCATTTGGATGATTTCAGCCCTCTAAACAAAATGTAAAAGGTAGCTGTTAACTAGAAAACTACTACTGCATGACATCACAAGGTGGAACAGAGCATTTTGAGATTTAGGTTTGAGGTTACTTAATCACAACTCCAGGTATGTTTTTGAAGAGGTAACAGCATTATAACGTGGACTAAAGCTCCCAAGAGTCATTTCTGTATAACACAATTTGATGCCTGATATAATGTATTGGAATTTGAACATAGGTGGGTAGTATTCAGTGACATTTATTGAGTTAACTCTTTCACTATGTATTCAGGCCCCATATTTTTACTTATTCTTGAGTAATGTATTGTTTGAAGTAATCATACTATTGCTTGAGAAAAATATATTTTTTTAAGTTATGACAAAAGCTTTATGCTGAAAATATGAAATGATTTGAAAATTTCTGATTCTCTCCTTACGTTCAGATTCGATTTGTTGTGTGCTAACTCTTTGTAAATCCTAGGATCCGCATATTATGTAATGTTTTGCCCGTCCATTTACATGAACCAGATTTCACTAGCAAGGACCATGCCACAACAATGGAAAACAATAAAGATATTTATTGATGGCTGGGGGGAGACTCAGGCTGGGGGCTCCATATCCAATCCAAAATGGTCACCGAGCTGATTCGGAACCCCCCCTCCTTAAAGATGATGTGTTCGGGCTGAAGGATGGACTAGAGACACGGGGAGGGAGAGGGTCGAGAGAGCTGACATGGACGGTGTTGTCGGGATAGGCTGTATAAAAAGGGCTTCTGGGTAACTGAAGGCGTGGTTGAGATGAGCTGTGGTTGCCTGGCGGTTGATCATATTAACTCCACTTCATTACTCAGTACATAAGTTGTGGTTTCTCCTCTATGAATAATTATTTTGGTCACTACTTTTTACTTCTACTGATACTTGAGCACACATTTTGACATCTTTACCCACCTCTGAACATGAATGACACAATCTTTGAAAATCAAAAGCTGTAATAGATTGTAATTACACATTGAATTGTGGAAAATCCTCAAGGGGAAAATACAAACTTATGACATGTTCCCCTTGGTTAATCAAATGAGTGCTGCCATAAGGAGGCTTTAATTGAAAAAATCTGATGTTTACTGACAATACCCAAGGTCATCGAGATTTTTAATGAATCTGTAACGACGCAGGGGCGATGGAGGAACACTCACTATTTGTTTTTCCACAGAATAAACCCAGACACGTTTTACAGCTGTCCTTGGTGGATTGAGAAATCTGTGGGACTGTGGGACTAATTCTCTAAAATCACACTGGAGGAGCAGACTGTTGGCAGGATCAATGCCAGTCAAAGGAGAGCGCAGACGTTAATTGTTTTTCGTTCAAGGTTTACCGAGCTGGTGACAGGCTATTTCAGACCGGAGCCTGTAAGTAACTGCAGAAATCACTGACATTGGTTTAAGGTAAGGAGAATTCAGTAAATAGAGGAGAGGAGAGAAGAACAACATTTTGGACATGGTATATAGAAGAAGATGTTGAAGGAGAATTAGCCAGATCCAAACAGGAAAAGCATCAGACTATAAAAACTCATTATTGACCATAGCAAATTATTTAAGCAGGCAGGGATGTAAAAAAAAAAAAAGATAACTGGATACTAATCGATACTAAGATCAGTGCGAAGTGCGATATATAGATGATAAATGATAATACTGAAACCAAACCATAAAAAGAATTCTTCCCCAAAACCAATTCTAAATTTACAAAATTGTTAGCTGCAATAAATACATAACAGCATGTAACTAAAATTTTCTTACTAGAACAAAGAAAATATCCCCATGATATATATTGTCCCCCAAATTTTATTGTTCCATCTGTCATGTATTGAACGATAAGTCAATGTAGTAATTATCGTGACAGGCCTACCAGTATCAAAACTACAGTATATTCATATAAACATATACAATGACAAATAGGAACTTTCACCGAATGGTTCTGATGTTCATATAAACCTGTATAAACCTGCATAAGACCAATTTACTTTATTTTTCCATTTTCAAAATCAGTATAGACAACTGTGCCTTTTCCTTCGTATCACAATCTAGTTTGAAATGTTAGTATTATGACGCCACATGCAGTCCACAGAATTTACTTGAATAATAATATTTAACCAAGCATTCAATTGTGGAGAATCTTCCTATGTTTTTGGAGAATAAACTAATTTAGTAAGAAGACCTCTTTTTATATTGGATCACAAAAGCACTTTAGGCTGAACTGATTGGTGAATTTGATTTGTTTCACTCGTAAAGTTTAGGTCACTAATAAAGAAAAAGTAAGTCAGAAGTGCTGATTAGCTATAGTTTCTAAGATATACTGTAGTATTGGGTCAAAATAGGAAATTTATGCAAAATAAGGCAAAAACGGTAGTTTATCAGAAAGTACAGTGTGTCTACAAGCAATCAGTTCTATCTGAAAGCCTACCTGCACATTCCAATACATTCATTTTAATATGTTTAGAGTTTTAACATAATCAATATATATATATATATATATATATATATATATATAGAGAGAGAGAGAGAGAGAGAGAGAGAGAGAGAGAGAGAGAGAGAGAGAGAGAGAGAGATAATATATATTATTATTATATCATTACATATCTTGAATACATTAGCTAACCAGCACAGTTATCAATTCATTTTCAGTTAATCTTATCAATATAAAGCCATTTTTATCTCGGAAGCAGATCAAGTCCAAAAATGTGTAGACCAGTGTTAAGTTAATCGCAATGGCAATGGTGCTAACTTTTAATCTCTCTGAAGCGCATGGATAGAAGCTGTACAGAAGCTGAGATGAAAAGCTAGAGCAGAGATTTTGTTTTCAAATGAATTCTAATCTATTAGCAAGTAATTTAAAGTTTGATTTCCAATTGAATAACCTCATAACAATAATCAGACTGCTATAAAACTATTTCAGAGCATTTTGGCAAGAAATTTCTGCACAGGAACAAAGAAATTATCCTAAAAATCTTATCCTATAAAGCAGGCATCAGTGACATTACGTTTGGTTTCCCTTTACGTTTAACTCAGAAATCTGTTAATCAGATACACCTTTGTAACTGAACCACTACCTTGTTATGGTGCTGTGACTGCTATCTAACAACATGGGCTAATACCAAAAAGCACATTAAAGATAAGAGAGGGGCTAATCTTCTTCATACAACCACAACAGCAGCAGTGATTTACTATGAGACTCTGGGTTCTTGTGAATGAGCCTTTGGCAGAGCTGAACCTGTGAGCCGTATCAGTCCAAAAGCATTGGACTGGATTAAGGGGGTTCCTCATTAATCATCCTGGGAGTGTGGCTGGAGCAGTTTTTGCTCGGGGACACCCTGGTGCTATTGGCTGACACATCTGTGATTCATTGGGTATTCCCTCTCCTCTTCCTCTTCTTCCTCCTCCCCATGCTCCTGTACTTTCTTTGGACAACAACTTCACAGCATACAGTCTCAGTCAACACCACCCCCCAATGGATTTTGATTTTGATCCCCTCTGACTTCTTAAACTTGTGTGACGTTACTTCATCTCACATACACTTTCTCCATGCTTCTCCTTGCCCTTTTCAGGCTAACAAGATGAATGGTGACCTCTGCACACTGACTTTTAACTAATTAACCAGGAATTTTAATTTATTTTCCATCTTGATCTTTAGGTTCAAAAGGTTTTTAAGTTTTAGTCAAGAATTAGTTCAAATAATGTCTTAGTTGTACACTGTAAACACATCTCACATGAAAAAAAAACAAAAAACTTGTTCCTGAGTAGTTTGGTTTGAATATGGCTGGTTATTTAAATTGCCTACATTACCCTATTTTTGGATCTATAATGTTCCTTATCAAAAACATACCTTGTGTTGTGTTTTGTTTCATTTACACATGTTTGAGCAACCTTATTAGTAGTTTGTCTACTTCTTCCAAAGCCCAAAATGCTTCATTCCATCTTGTGATGTCATGGAGCAGTTGTTTTCACGTTAGTTTTTAACTTTGCTTTAATAGAGAATAGGGCCGAAATTATCCACTTGATTCTAGTGAAGGTATATGGAGTTTACAAACACAGTGGAGCACTTCCTGTATTACCACATGACATCACAATTTGTATGTAAATCATGTGTGAAAACAAACCACTGCTCCAGGTATGTTTGTGATGAAGAAACAACATTATAACAGACCAGAAAATAGTGTAATACGGGCCCTTTAACTCATATCTTATGTAACACTGAATACATCTATTGTGACTATCAATCACACCGTTACAAAGTTAAGTCATTTCAGTGGCATACAGTTAAATATAATGGCACTGGGATAATAGAGAACATTCAGAATAATCTACCAAGTAATTGAAGTTCTAATGAGAACATTTTAAATTACTATATCAGCCCTGACCAATCACAATTGCGCTCTCCCTGCAGCTCAAAAAGTTTAACAGTATAGATACAATGGATGGACAGGGCATTATAGCTAGAGTAAAGTTGTATGCTGTACCCTACTTCTTCCAATAACTCCAAGTACAGCTTTAAGAGTGGATCAATACTCACCAGTACCACAGGCAATTCAGTGTTTGGATATTATAGCATATTGCACTGCCCCCACTTGTATATTACTTTTGATTTAGTTTTTATATTGCTTTTTATTGAGCCCCATTCCAACTACACTGGTCTGTGCAAAATGGAGCTATTAACTATATTGATTTTCAGCTATAAATGAATGGTACTTATTTTAATAGTGGTGGGTACTGTATTGTCTTTAAGATAATATTTAAATAGTTTTGATGACATGCAAATATAGAAATTACAATACGGTATTAGGTATTTTCTGATCTGATACCAATGTCAGTACTTTGGCTTAGTATCTGCAGATACCTAATATGGACCGATTCTAGGGCAGAGATTGAAAATATGATTTATTTCCTTTAAATACAAATAGTGAATGGTTAAATATTATCCAAATGTTATTTGTCATTTAAAGTACAGAATAGCTTTGTACAAGTTCAATACAAGTTCAATAATATAAGGCGTTCTGCGCCAACATCATAAATCGTCATATTGCACCATTTTATAGACCAAAATGAGATACCGACTGAATATCTTGAAACTGAGATCCAGTCTATAAAAATGTTCAATATCAGCGCCGATATCCAATACCAGTATCGTATCAGTGTCTCCCTATAATGTATATAGCAGACCTGGGCATTGTACAGCTCCCGGGCCACATACGGCCCTTTGGTTGACTCTGACCGGCCCCTTTAAGCTAATTTGAAATTACAAAATAAACATATTTATAATTTTACCTTATGCATGGACTAAAGCTGCATTGCGGTGAGGTGTTTTTTAAATGACATTTTTTGTAGCAACCTCACTTTTTCATTGCTTAGTCATAACACACGCTTACCAGTCTTATCAGCTTGACAAAACAATGTTATTTACTGCTTTTTGTAACGAGATACAATTATATTATGCAGAATTAAAATAAGCATTTTGATCCGGCTCTCCACAATATTTTTTGTTTCTCATGCGACCTCTTGGAAAAAATAATTGCCCACCCCTGGTGTAAAAAAAAAAACAGACAACAGACTGCAACAAAAACAACAAACTATGAATGTTTCTAAATAAGGGTATAAGATGATATTTACAGTCCATTCACGTACAGCAATACTTGAACATACTTGACATAATTAGCACATTTCTGATGGAGTGCTAAAATAATGGTCTGATAAGCATAATGTGAGTCAAATGTACTAATGTAATAATAATGATAAGTTATCTTCCCATACCACAATGTTATGACCCATTGCATGCTATTGACCACAAACGTGCGTTCCACCAGCTTGAAGCCAGTAGCAGTTAGTTAGCAGCATGCTGTGCCATAAGCTCAGGCCACATCAGCGGAGGTCTGGTACATTACAGTGAAAAAACCCACCTGTTTGAACTCAGCTGTGAGGGAATGCTTTGGAGCTCCCAGTGAACTACGGCAGCAACGAGAGCGTACAGGTCAGACAGGCTCTTTCTGAATAATTCATATGGTATTAATACTACATGTAAGGTAGCAGTTTGGGGTTTGCCTGAGGTTTGTGGTTTGATGGATAGAATACTGTGAAGTATGAACTTGAAAGTTGGTTTTGCAACATCTATTTATTTCTACATTTTATTCATGTTTTCAAGCTAATTTATACAATCACTGATTGTATAAATTATTACAATGATGAATTTTTAGAACATACCGAGCGTCCCGTTGACAGAATTTTTTTCTTTTTCTATAGATCCTACCTATAGACAACGTATTGAGAAAAAAATATACACTAATTGGTTCTGGGATTTTTGTTTTTGTTATACCAAGATCTTATCTAAAACTTTTTGGAAATCTACCTTTGTTGGCTTAGTGCACGTTTCCCCAGGCACCATATAAAAATTGGGGATATACTGCGACCAACTTCAGAATTAAACCTAGATTAAACCAGGACTAAACCAGGACAAGAAATGGGCCAAACCAAGTCTATGGCAGAACTATACATGAACTAAACTAGTACTGAATTAGGACAAGGCTGAGAATAGACTAGGCCTAGTTAAAATGATATGCAAGACGCAAATTTAAAACTCTACAACAATTCCCATTACATCCTTTATTCTAATCTAATAATTTGTCGAATGAAAATACAAATGGAATAAAATTAGATTCCTTTGTATTTTGGGAGCTTTTGTGCCCAAACTTGCCCCAAACAATAGTATTCAATTTGTAGAGTGCCCCGAACAATGACCCTCTGTACCGTCGGCACCTAATCAGTGATGTGTTCTGCCATCTAATGAGCTGATGATCTGATCCCACTAGACAGGGCATGAATAGGGACACATTTGTATGCATGAGGGTGTTATGATAAGTTGTGTAACCTGTGAGAATATAACAGTATATAAGCACTGTGACTGGAGTGGGGGGTACCTTTTTAAAGTTGCTGTGTTTGCTGGTGCCCTGCTCAGAGTTCTGGTTGTGAATGATGTCCAGAGGAGTCTCTCTTTCTTTCAACTTCAAACTTTCAATCTCCGTCTTCAACTCGTTCAGCTGCTCCTGCAAGTGTTTACTCTTCTCCATGTACTCCACTCTGTAAGAAGGATGGCAAATGGTATTAAAACAGAATGGTTTGAGCCAAAAATCTCCATAAATTTGGGTTTTAGTAGATGTTCTGATACATCTGTGAAAAGATGCATTGAACAGTATCTGCATTTAAAGGGGTTGTACCCATTTTTTCATGTAACAAAGTAAAATTAGTTTTGCCCTAGTACAGATTTATCATTAAAGCTGCTCTTAAGTTCAAAATGTGTGTAGTCTGCATCTAATTATAGGTTTTTATTGTTCGCAAACTAGGATGCACTGGTGCACTGTTATCATGCTTGTTCTTGTTAGCATTATCAATCAATCAATCAAACAATATTTATAAAGCGCTTTTCATATAAAATTGTAACACAAAGCGCCTTACAGTGGTCAAGGATTAGAAGATTGACCTTTATTGATCTCGCACAGGAGAAGTTGTTTCTATATTTGACCCGGGGACCATCCCCATGATTTTGTTTTGTTATTTAGGCTTGGTCAGGCCCTAAGCTGGAGGATTTTACCTATGGCGCATGTTTAGGTTGATGGGGGAAACCGGAATGCCCGGAGGAAACCCACCCAGACACGGGGAGAACATGCAGTCTCCACACAGAAAGGCCCGGGCAACCGGAACCTTCTTGCTGTGAAGCATGAGTGCTAGCCACTCAGCCACCGTGCTGCCAGGAAGAAAAAAAACACAGACACAAAAAAAAAAAGCAAACAGACAAACAAGCAGACGAACAAATAACAAACAGATATACAAGCAAACAAACAAAAGAACAAGCAAAAGACAAGCAAACAGACGACGGAAGTCAATCAAAGGCCAAGCTAAACAGGTGAGTCTTGAGGCCACTCTTAAAAACATGAATGTTCTCTGCAGCCCTGAGGTCCTCCGGCAGGCAGTTCCATAGACGAGGGCCGTAGTACTGAAAAGACGCCTCTCCGTGAGTGTGTGTCCTGACTTTGGGAATGACCAGGAGCCTGCTGCCGGAGGAGCGCAGGGCCCGTGAAGGTTCGTAAGGGGAAAGCAGTTCTGAAAGATAAGAAGGCCCAAGACCATTAAGACATTTCAAAAACAGTAAAAGAACTTTAAAATCTATCCTGAAACTCACAGGGAGCCAATGCAGAGATTTTAAGACCGGTGTAATGTGGTCCCGCCCTCTGGTCCTAGTCAGGACACGTGCTGCTGAATTTTGTAATAATTGCAAACCTGAAATACTCTTTTGGGGAAGACCAGAGAGCAGGGCATTACAGTAGTCTATACGGCTGGTGACAAAAGCATGCATCAGTGTCTCCGTATTGGCCTGAGAGAGAATAGGGCGGACTCTGGCTATGTTTTTTAGGTGACAGAAACCTATTTTTGTGATGTTCTTGATGTGTGGGATAAAAGTCAGCTCAGAGTCAAAAATGACGCCCAGGTTTTTCACTTGAGGAGATGGGTTAAAAGACTGTGCTTGTAGTTTTGATAAAAGTTTCTCTCTCTGGGCCTCAGGACCAATGACTAGAACCTCAGTTTTGTCCTGGTTAAGCTGGAGAAAGTTTCTTGCCATTAAGGATTTGATATCTAGAATGCAGTTAAAAAGAGCATCCATTGGCCTGGTGTCATCAGGAGACACGGAAATGTAAAGATGCGTATCATCTGCATAGCTGTGGAAATTGATTCCATGTCTCCTGATGACGCCGCCAAGGGGGAGCATGTACTAGTTGAAAAGCACAGGGCCTAAAATGGAACCCTGGGGGACACCACATGTGATTTTATGGATCTTGGAGGAGTATGTGTCCATATCTACCATAAATGTTCTGTCTGTGAGATAGGACTTGAACCATTTGTGAACAGCACCAGAGAGGCCGTGGTGCTTTAGGCGAGTTAAAAGAATCATGTGGTCTACTGTGTCAAAGGCAGCGCTCAGATCCAGCAGAACCAACACAGTCACCTTTTGAGAGTCACAATTTATTCTAAAGTCATTCAAAATCTTTGCCAAGGCAGTCTCGGTGCTGTGGTTCACCCTAAAACCAGACTGAAATTTTTCCAAAATGTTGTGATCATCTAGAAAATCATTTAATTGGATAGAGACAAGTTTCTCTAGAATCTTGCTTAAGAATGGTAAGTTAGACACTGGTCGGTAGTTGTTAAAATCATTAAAATCTAAATTGCTCTTCTTCAGCAGGGGCCTCACCACCGCCGCTTTGAAGGCAGCGGGAAAGACCCCTGTCTGAAGAGAGCAATTCATCGTGATGTGAACACTCTCCAAGTTGTGAAAAGTGCTTGTAAAGTCATTGTAGTAAATAATTAGAATAAGTAGTTTTTATGTTTTGTGTTTTGGGTACCAATTAGGCACAGCGCCTTTAAAATTGGCAAATTATTTATGTATCTTGCATAAAAAAGGCAACTACTATTACATGATAGAAAAGTGAAATCCAACGCAGGATCATCACTATGGACCCCACACACCCGCTGCACCAGGAGCTCCAGCTTCATTGCTCTGGATGGCACTACAAAGTCCCTCGGGGGAAAATCAAATGGAACAGGAACAGTTTTGTTTCTGCAGCAACAGGATCACTAGTAGTAGTGTCCAGGTGGAATCTGCCGAACTGACCTTTGAAGGCATTGGTGTTGAGTGCCTGTATCTGTGTAATCTTGTATGTCTTAATTTTAAAGGAATATTAACATTTTTTACAATCTGAACCTTATTTCGGTAATAAAACAAGTTGTTCTATTTCATCCCTCCTGACCGCCAGAGGGCGGTGCTGAAAGCACTGAATGTTCCCTTCGCACATGCGCAGTTCGAGTAGTAATACCAAATGAGTCACACCTGTGACCCAGGATGACGCCCCGGAGGTAATATAGTCCCTCGTCATCCGTGACTCTGTTCCTCTTTTCTTCTCGCGTGCGGTTCGTACCACATGGCATTAGCCCTAACTCAGAACCTTGTTTTGTCTACTGTCGCCGGACGCCCGTTCACCGTTTCGGTAGGAGCTGCGGCTTTCCGCCCTCCGAGGGCTGTGACAGTTGCGTGTTGCTAAGGATTAAGGTACCACTTTCAATATTTTACAGCCTTTTGTTTGTGATGGCTGCGTCCGCGCCCCCTCTCCAAACACTTGGCGTTTGACTTGCACTAATCTGTTTGGTGAAGGCTGCGTGCGCGCACCCTCCCACATCGGACACATCTGTTTGTTAGCAGTACATTACAGACTTTATGTTGCTAACTGATAAAGTATTTGATTGATTCTTTTTCTGGTGACGGTCGTGTTCACGCACCCTCTCCCATTAAGTAAGTTTTGTTTTCTGAGCGGTACACTGCAGATTTCTGTTAACTATAAGATATTTTGGTTAATTTTCTCTGGTGACGGTCGCGTGCACGCACCCTCTCCCATCGAGTACGTTTTGTTAGTAGTACACTGCAGGTTTTTCTGTTGTTGATTATAAAGTATTTGATTGATTCTTCTCTGGTGACGGTCGTGTAAACGCACCCTCTCCCATTAAGTACGTTTTGTTTTCTTAACGGTACACTGCAGATTCTGTTAACTATAAAATATTTTGGTTTTCTCTGGTGAAGGTCGCGTTCACGCACCCTCTCCCATCGAGTATGTTTTGTTTTCTTAGCGATACACTGTAGATTTTCTGTTGACTACAGTACTTTGGTTAAAATTTCTCTGGTGACGGTCGCGTTCATGCACCCTCTCCCATCGAGTACATTTTGTTTTGTTAGCGGTACACTGCTGAAGCGACTGCTAACGTTGTTAGCCGTTTTGTTTTGATTAATTTTGGCCTATTTGATTTTGGCCCTAATTGGTGAAGGCAGCGTTCGCGCCCCCACTCTCAGTTCTGATTTTTGTGGGCCACATACTATCTGCTATAATTAGCGGGTGTTCATATCCCGCATTTGTACCTTGGTTGGTGAAGGTCGTGTTCCCGCTCCCTCTCCCACCTTGGTTTCCTGACTTACCAATTGACCGCTGTCTACGCTGTCTGGTTTTCTTTTACATACTAGTTGTGGTCGACCATCGCACCACATTGATGGACGGCTCCCATTGTTGTGTGGCCTGTGGGTCCACGCTTCAGGTGGATGATGGCCATGACCTGTGTCCGACATGCCTCGGCCCTGACCATTTGAGGGAGGCATTGTCTGATGACCCATGCATGAACTGCAGCTACATGCCACTTGCTGTCAGGGTGGCAAGGATGGCACAACTAAACCCCGCAGGTAGTGGTGATCTCCCGCCATCGGTGCAGGTACCATTGCCCCTTCCAAGGCGTTCGAAACGCCGTCCCGAGTCTACAGTTGCAAGGGCCCCTTCAAAGTAGAAGCCCAGATCTGATGATGATCTTGCCTCTAAAGTGGAGCAGTTGTCGGCAGACTTGGAAACGATGAAGTCTTTACTGCAGGCTCATCGTGTGGACGCACCTGCTTCAGAGGCTGGGACGTCTTCCCAATTAATGCCCGTTCTGGCCCCAGAGGATGATGTGCTCTCTCTGGCAGCATCGGCCTCTTATTTTCAGGAGGCAGTGCATGCACCATCCTCCCGTGTTTCTGAGGATGGTTCGTACTCTTCCACGCAGAGCCTGGATAGTGACTCGACGAATGGCTCCATGCGGGATGTTATGTGCAGGGCTCTGAATCGTTTGCAGCTGGAACTTCCAGAGCCTGAAAGGCCTGGCCCTGGTAGCGCTTTCTTTAGATGCGGGCGTGCCCCTACACCTTTTGCTGTACCCCCCTCTGTGGAGTATCTCAGAGAGTTGCATGCCTGTTGGAGGGATCCAAGCGCTCTCTCCAGGCTCTCATCAGATGGCCGGATTTTGGCTGCTATGCACAATGCACCGGCAGCTGGTTTGGATCGCATGCCTGCTGTTGAACCTGCTGTGGCTTCCCTTATTGTTTCACCTGAGGAGGCCCTGCGGCAAGATGTTAGGTGTCCAAGACCCCAATGCCGGGTGACGGATGACTTAATCACCAAGGCCTATAACTCCGGTGCGCGGGCTGGTAGACTGGGCAATTCTTTGGCCCACCTGCTCTTGGCCCACTCTGCCTCCCTCCAGGAGGGTGATGGTGCTGCAACAGCCGCAGAATTTAGTGATGCGGCACTGCAGGCCTTTGCACTGATGTCAAGGGAGCTTGGACGTGTTATGTCTTTTTTGGTTCAGGCTCGCCGGCAGATTTGGCTCGCTCAATCTCCCCTGACGGAGGCGTGCCGCAGGACCCTCCGCAGTGTGCCTGTGGAGCCCGGGCAGTTGTTTGGTTCAGCTGCCTTGGAGGCATTGGAACGTACTGTCCATGCTCGACAGACGAGGCAGCAACTTTCTGGCCTCAGTAGAGCTATGCCTCCTCCTCGGCAACCAAGGCACCCGACTGCTGGCCTCAGTGCTCGGCCACCCACTCGGCCTAGTGATGGACGTTTCCATCAAGACAGACCTGGCAGGACTTTTCGGATCGAACCTCACCAGTCACCACGGCGGCCTAGACACCCAAACTCTGGTCGCTGCCCCCCCAGGGCCCCTAGGGGTCGTGGGGCCAGGAATTGAAAGCTCGAGGCCGGCCGTCGGATACTTCTCCCATCAGCAGCTCAGTTATTGGGCTGCTCATGCGTCGGACCCGTGGGTGGTTGCCACTTTGGCTCATGGGTACCGGCTGCAGTTCCGACGCCGGCCACACATGACAGGCCGGGTCAAGATGACTATAATCAGCGACCCGGTGAAGGCTCAGGCATTGGATCGGGAGTTGTCCGCCCTCCTGGCCAAAGGGGCCATCGAAGCAGTAGATCCCTTGCTGCAGCCCAAGGGCTACTACTCCACATATTTCCTCGTGCCCAAGAAGACAGGCGGATTTCGTCCCATTCTAGATCTACGGGGACTCAATCGTTTCATGAAGGTCTTGCCGTTCCATATGCTCACCACAGCAGAGGTTCTCCAAACCGTTGCAGTGGGGGAATGGTTCACTTCTGTAGACCTCAAAGATGCATACTTCCATGTGCCTATCGCTCCACAACACCGGAGATTTCTCAGGTTTGCTTATCGGGGTCGTCATTGGCAATTCCGGGTTCTCCCTTTTGGGCTCTCCCTCTCTCCGAGGGTGTTCACCCGATGCGTGAAGGCGGCCCTTGCTCCGTTACAAGCCGCTGGACTAAAGATATTGCCTTATCTGGACGATTGGCTGATTTGCGCCCCATCCAAAGTGTGTGTGAAGCAGGACACCGATTGCCTGCTTGCACATGTGGCCCGGTTGGGCTTCACGGTGAATATGGAGAAGAGCAACCTGACGCCAACTCAGGCAGCAACTTTTCTTGGCCTGGACTTGGACACTGTGACAATGAAGGCTCGCCCGTCCCTACGTCGCAGAGACGATATTCAAGCTTTGGTCTCTCGCTTCAAACTGGGCAGTCTGCATCCATTTGTCAGCTTTCTTCAGCTTGTGGGAAAGCTGACTTCTGTCACACGAGTTGTGCCTCTCGGCCTGCTGTCACTGCGTCCGCTGCAAATGTGGCTGAACAGTTTTCATCTGGACCCTGCAAGGGATCGACGACGGATGCTCAGAGTGACGTGGCAGTGCTCCCGTGCACTGACCCCATGGAGGGACGGGAGTTTTTTGTCACAAGGGGTCCCCATGGGTCTGGTGGTGTGTCGCAGGGAGGTGGTCACGACAGATGCCTGCCTCACAGGATGGGGTGCTGTATGGCAGCACAGGACAGCTCAAGGGGTTTGGTCTGCCAGAGATCGCTTAGACCACATAAATGTCTTGGAGTTGCGTGCTGTCCATTTCGCTCTCAGGAGCTTTCTGTCACACCTGAGAGGGAAACACGTTCTTATTCGGTCGGACAACACTTCGACTGTTTATCACATAAACCATCAGGGGGTGTCAGATCAGCACGACTTCTCGGGGTTGCTCGAGATCTGTTAACATGGGCTGCGTCTCATCTGTCCACGCTGCGAGCAATGTATTTACCGGGAGACGGAAATCAAGTGGCGGATTATCTCTCCCGGAGGGAACCTTCTCCAGGGGAATGGCGTCTTCACCCGGAGGAGGTGCACAGGATCTGGACCCTTTTTGGGCAGGCGGAGGTAGATCTGTTTGCCTCAAAAGAGTCGACTCACTGTCCCCTGTGGTTCTCCCTCGTGAGGGAACCAGGTTCTCTGGGACAGGATGCACTGGCACACACTTGGCCCCAGTGCCTCCTCTACGCTTTTCCCCCTCTTCGTCTGATTTGGCCAACCCTACAGAGGGTTCTCCGGGAAGGCCACAGACTGTTGCTGGTCGCACCATACTGGCCAGCACGACCATGGTTCCCATTGCTGTACAGTCTGTGTTGCGGTCTCCCATGGCGTCTTCCGGCCAGGAGAGATCTGCTGTCTCAGTTGGGGGGCCAAGTGTGGCATCCGAGGCCCCATCGACTCCAACTGTGGGTATGGCCATTGGCAGGCCCGAGCTGCAGCTGATCGGTCTCACCGATCCTGTTCGGCAAACGCTGTTGAATGCCAGAGCGGCTTCCACTCGTCAGCAGTATGAGAACAGGTGGAAGTTGTTTTCTCACTGGTGCTCTGCCCGCGGTGAGGATCCTGTGTCTTGTTCGGTGCCTATTATCCTGGAGTTCCTCCAGTCTCTCCTGGATAATGGACGGTCTCCATCCACTCTCAAGGTGTATGTTGCTGCTATATCCTGCCATCATGGTTTGGTTGGAAGCTGTACAGTTGGGGGCCATAACTTAGTTTCTCTTTTTCTACGGGGTGCTCGCAGATTGCGCCCACCAACTATACCACGGGCTCCAATGTGGGACTTGCCATTGGTCCTGGAGTCTCTATGTGGCCCTCCATTTGAGCCTTTGGCACAGGCGGACCTCAAGTGGCTTTCATGTAAAACTGCTTTTTTACTGGCTATTGTGTCAGCGAAACGGGTCAGTGAGTTACATGCCCTTTCTGTCAGCCCTTCCTGTCTCAGGTGGAGTCCGGATGGTTCTGGTGTCACTCTGTGGCCAAACACAGCGTTCATGCCGAAGGTGTTGCCCCGGTCTCATTGTAACGAGCCTTTGGGCTTGGCTCGGTTTGAGCCCCCGCTTGGTGAGGACGGGGACAAGCTACAGTTGTTGTGCCCGGTCCGGGCACTGAAGGTCTATGTCTCAGTCACAGCAGGTATGAGGCGTTCAGACCAGCTGTTTGTGTGCTATGGGGGTACTAGGAAGGGCTGTCCTCTTTCCAGACACCGCCTTTCACACTGGGTCGTTGAGACCATTCACCATGCCTACAGCATTGCAGGTCGCGACCCTCCATCTGGTGTGAGGGCCCATTCTACTAGAGGCGTCTCCACTTCATGGGCGGCCATGAGAGGGGTCCCTTTGGAGACAATATGTGCTGCTGCATCTTGGGCTTCCCCAAGCACATTTGCCAGATTCTACAACGTCAATGTGATCTCTCCCCATCCTCTTGGCGTGGTTCTTCATGAATCTCTGGGCCCCTCTCAGTGAGGTATGTGCTCAGGATTCTTCGTGACATAGCTGGTATTAGTCATTCAGTGCTTTCAGCACCGCCCTCTGGCGGTCAGGAGGGATGAAATAGAACGATAGTTACGTATGTAACTACGGTTCTATGAATCCCGGATGACCGCCAGAGATTCTCTGTCACTCAGGATCCTTGCGTTTCCGCGAGAAGATTCTGAAGGAACAGAGTCACGGATGACGAGGGACTATATTACCTCCGGGGCGTCATCCTGGGTCACAGGTGTGACTCATTTGGTATTACTACTCGAACTGCGCATGTGCGAAGGGAACATTCAGTGCTTTCAGCACCGCCCTCTGGCGGTCATCCGGGATTCATAGAACCGTAGTTACATACGTAACTATCGTTTTATTCACCCATAGTACTTTGGTATCATTTGGAGCAGTTGTGTAGATGTTGTAGTTTAGCGATATCCGTTACCGTGAGTGCCCGGGGCAAGCTATTGCAGTCACCAAATAATACAAACTTTATCACTTTTCAAATTACAGAAGCTCAATGTCTTAGTGTACACTTTCGTTTGAGTCAAAAGTGGCCTCTAATCCGAGATTTAGCCATAGTTTCGAGTAGATGAGGAGGCCAGTGTGTATGCGCGCATTCACAGCTGATTTCGCTCTCAGCTTGGGACATGAAAGGCAAAGCTGTAAGACGTTTCGACCATCGTGTTTGCAGGACCCACTTCAGTCAGGACGATTTTTTACCAGCAAAGGAAAAAAAAAGAAGGCCAGCGGATTCAGCGCACGAGTCTGAGAAGTAATGAGATACACATGGATGTTCTCTGGTGCGCTGCTCCTAAAACTGTCTTCGCTTCATTCTTCCTGTATCCATCCTCCATAAGTCCTCTTCAGCCTCAAAGTCCGAATCTTCTGCCATGTGTCGCTCGCAACAGAAAAGTTATGAGTGTCTTCTCATATGGCTAAATCTCAGATTACAGGCCATTTTTGAATCAAACGAAAGTGTAGACCAAGACACTGAGCTTCTGTAATTTGAAAAGTGATAAAGTTTGTGTTATTTGGTGACTGCAATAGCTTGCCCCAGGCACTCACGTTAACGGATATCGCTAAACTACAACATCTACGAAACTTCTCCAAATGACACCAAAATACTATGGGTGAGTAAAACAACTTGTTTTATTACCGAAATAAGGTTCTGATTGTAAAAAACGTCAATATTCCTTTAATGTTATTGGACTGTTGTGATCCCTTCTGCAAACAAATTCACCCTCAGGTACTAATAAAGAAACCCTTAACCGTGAACCTCATTCAAGATTCAACAACTCTCTGAAAGAACAATGTGTATTTCTTTCCATATTTTACATTTATTGTACATGATATTTTCCTTGTCCATAGAAATGCAAGTGACTTACTTCTCCTTCTCTATTTCCATGGAGAGGCGTTTCATGTCAGTGTCTTTAAACTCAAAGCTGAGGTTCTCTCTACTGTAGTCCAGGTCTGGAGGCATTCGGTCTGCTGGCAATCCAGGGGGCTGCAGGAGAAAATACAGAAATACATAGTACGAGAATTAATGAGAAATGTTATCTGAAAATGGGGGACAGAATACAGATATAAATGTATGATGAAGTGTCTATGGAAAGAGAAAAACACTTTGAATACACACTACATTCTTCCTGTGACCTAATGCCTGAAATGCATTCTCCACATGTCAATTTGAGGATCGTGTGTGGAAAAAGAAGCAAATCTGATACACTATTTAAATGTAAATTCTTGAACGACTGTGTGAATTCAAAGTACAGTGAGGGCCTGTCCGCATAAACATGGTGTGGCAGGGCATGCAGGCCAATGTGGCAAAGGGTCCAGGAAAACAGCAAAATGTATTTATGTAGGCTTATGTGTGATGGCGTGTGGAGGCATTTCTGATGAGGACAAGTCTATATATAGCATGTGCTAGTATTATACCCTCTATGAATGATGACCGTTATTGCGGGTGAGTCAAGAATGATATATTTCTGTATTTTTTTCATAAAGAAGTGTTTAAATCTGGTCACCACCCCTTCCGTCGTGCTTCGAGCCAGGCTCCAAACATGACCATGCAATCAGAGTTGTTTATTTCAGTGGCTGCGGATAGACGCTCACCAAAACCTGATTAATATCCAATTTCTATATTTTTAAAATTACTTAAACAAATAGCACAATTTGATGCGAGTAATCAGAGATGCTTTTGCTGTTTACATTGCATTTAATTACGTGATAAACGGAGAAGTTCAATTTGTCAACTGGACAAAGTTTGTTTGGTTGAAAACGTTTCGCCGCTCATCCGAGAGGCTTCGTCAGCTCTGCATTTAATTACCTTTTAAAGGGATATGCCACCCCCAGGTCAAATTTGGGCATCTCCCCACAGTCCAGAGACTAAAATAAGTGGTGGAAAGCGTTTTCCTGCTCACCCAGCCATTGTCCGAGTCTGTCGCCACTGACCGCCGCGGTATCTGGTGCTCCTCCGCCTTAGACTGGAGTCTAACGTCGCCAGAGAAAGATTTCGGCCAAAAGGAATTAATTTGCTCGATGCGTTTCCCAATTACTTTGTGTGTAGTGCGCATTCATATCGAGTGCAAATAAATGTGCAAATCAACACGGAGAGCTTGCCTTGGTCATTTTGGGTGGGAACTATTTTCCAGTGCGTAAGAATACAGCCGTATCACGCAGTACGCTACCAGGGGAATCCCAGTTACGCACCGGGAAGGGAGTTCCCCTGTTGCACAACGTGGTGCGTGATACGACTGTATTCTTACGCACTGGAAAATAGTTCCCACCCAAAATGACCAAGGCAAGCTCTCCGTGTTGATTTGCACATTTATTTGCACTCGATATGAATGCGCACTACACAGAAAGTAATTGGGAAACGCATCGAGCAAATTAATTCCTTTTGGCCGAAATCTTTCTCTGGCTACGTTAGACTCCAGTCTAAGGCGGAGGAGCACCAGTTACCGCGGCGGTCAGTGGCGACAGACTCGGACAATGGCTGGGTGAGCAGGAAAACGCTTTCCACCACTTATTTTAGTCTCTGGACTGTGGGGAGATGCCCAAATTTGACCTGGGGGTGGCATATCCCTTTAAGTATTAAAAAAAAAACGGATAAATATCTGATTTTGTGTGTGCATGTAGCTGCAGCATGTGAAAAAAGGAGCTCTTTGGACACCCAGCATTTCAAAGACAATGAAACACAATTGCAATGTAATATTTTCTGCAGTTTTGTGGTAAATTTGTACAGTGTTCTCAGTATTTGTTCTCAAAATGTCCTTATTTTTACTGAGAAAACTAGCACTTTGTATATTCCCTAACGGCAGTGTTACTTACTGTTTTGGTGTTTCTTAAAGTATTCTTTTCAAACAGTTAATTTGTTTTCCCACCACAAAACAATGTACAAAACATTAGCAGAACACAGAGAAGAGAACAAAAATGTGTTGCTTTATAGGTAAGTGACTACGGGTAAACATTAGTCTTCGATTTAACAATAATTTATTCTATTGCATAATTTTGACACTGTATATTTTTGAACTTGTCATATGCAAGAACCAATGTGAAAATCAAAGGTGTTACGTAGTAGGGTGTTGATGCAAGCTGCCCAAAACAGATGTAACTTGTCTAGTAGTGTACTAGTTGAATTATTCTGAATACTTAAATAGAATTGCATAAAATTGAAATATAATTGCAGGCGCATTAAAGTTCACAACCTTGAGGGGTACAGTGTGTGTCAACGCGTAATATTAATTAAATTATATAGTAGAGGCTCCTTGAGCCGCCACCTTAACGTGGTGGAGGGGTTTGAGTGCCCGAATGATCCCGGGAGCTATGTTGTCGGGGGCTTTATGCCCCTGGTAGGGTCACCCAAGGCAAACAGGTCCTGGGGGACGGGTCAGACTAAGAGCGGTTCAGAAGCCCATTATGATGAATACAAGAGCAAGGCCAGTTACGTCGCCCGGATCAGCGTCACCGGGGCCCCACCTTGGAGCCAGGCCTGGGGTGGGTGCTCGCGAACGAGCGCCTGGTGGCCGGGCCTTTCCCCATGGGGCCCGGCCGGGCTCAGCCCGAAGGAGCGACATGGGGCCGTCCTCCCGTGGACCCACCACCCGCAGGAGGATCCATAAGGGGCCGGTGCAGAGAGATCTGGGCGGCAGCCGAAGGCAGGGGCCTCGGCGACCAGATCTCCGGACATGGAGACTAGCTCTGGGGACATGGAATGTCACCTCGCTGGGGGGGAAGGAGCCTGAGCTCATGCGGGAGGTTGAGCGCTATCGACTAGATATAGTCGGCCTCACCTCCACGCACAGCCTGGGCTCTGGAACCCAACTCCTTGAAGGGGGCTGGACTCTCCATTTCTCTGGCGTTGCCCGCGGGGAACGGCGGCGGGCCGGTGTGGGCCTGCTCATTGCCCCACGGCTCAGCCGCTGTGTGTTGGAGTTCACCCCGGTGAACGAGAGGGTCGTGTCCCTGCGCCTTCGGGTCGGGGACAGGTCTCTCACTGTTGTGTCGGCCTACAGCAGTGCAGAGTACCCGGCCTTCTTGGAGTGCCTGGGAGGGGTACTGGACAGTGCACCGCCCGGGGACTCCGTTGTTCTCCTGGGGGACTTTAACGCCCACGTGGGCAACGACAGTGACACCTGGAGAGGGGTGATTGGGAGGAACAGCCTCCCTGATCTGAACCCGAGCGGTGTTCTGTTATTGGACTTCTGTGCTGGCCACAGTTTGTCCATAACGAACACCATGTTCAAGCACAAGGATGTCCATCAGTGCATGTGGCACCAGGACACCCTAGGACGGAGGTCGATGATCGACTTCGTTGTCGTGTCATCTGACCTCCGGCCGCGTGTCTTGGACACTCGGGTAAAGAGAGGGGCAGAGCTGTCAACCGATCACCACCTGGCAGTGAGTTGGGTCCGCTGGCAGGGAAGGAAGCCGGAAAAACCTGGCAGGCCCAAGCGCGTAGTGAAGGTCTGTTGGGAACGTCTGGCAGAGCCCTCTGTCAGGGGCACCTTCAACTCACACCTCCGGGAGAGCTTCTCCCGGATTCCGGGGGAGGCTGGGGACATAGAGTCCGAATGGGCTCTGTTCTCTGCCTCTATTGTCGATGCGGCCGCCCGTAGCTGTGGTCGTAAGGTCTGTGGTGCCTGTCGCGGCGGCAAGCCCCGAACCCGGTGGTGGACACCGGAAGTAAGGGATGCCGTCAGGCTGAAGAAGGAGTCCTATCGGGCCTTGTTGGCTCGTGGGACTCCGGAGGCAGCCGACGGGTACCGGCGGGCCAAGCATGCTGCAGCCCGGGTGGTGGCAGAGGCAAAAACTCGGAGTTGGGAGGAGTTCGGAGAGGCCATGGAGGAGGACTATCGGACGGCCTCAAAGAAATTCTGGCAAACCGTCCGGCGCCTCAGGAGGGGGAAGCAGTGCTTCACAAACACTGTTTACAGTGCGGGTGGGGAGCTGTTGACCTCGACTGGGGATGTTATCGGACGGTGGAAGGAATACTTTGAGGATCTCCTCAATTCCGCCGTCACGTCTTCCGAGGAGGAAGCAGAGGCTGGGGACTCGGGGGTCGGACTCACTCATCACCCTGGCTGAAGTCACTGAGGTGGTTGGAAAGCTCCTCGGTGGCAAGGCCCGGGGGTGGATGAGATCCGCCCTGAGTATCTCAAGTCCCTGGATGTTGTAGGGCTGTCTTGGCGGACACGTCTCTGCAACATCGCGTGGCGGTCGGGGACAGTACCTCTGGATTGGCAGACCGGGGTGGTGGTCCCTCTGTTTAAGAAGGGGGACTGGAGGGTGTGTTCCAACTATCGGGGAATCACACTCCTCAGCCTTCCCGGTAAGGTCTATTCCAGGGTGCTGGAGAGGAGAATTCGACCGATAGTCCAACCTCGGATTCAGGAGGAGCAGTGTGGTTTTCGTCCCGGCCGGGGAACACTGTACCAGCTCTATACTCTCCATCGGGTGCTCGAGGGTGCATTGGAGTTTGCCCAACCAGTCCACATGTGCTTTGTGGATCTGGAGAAGGCATTTGACCGTGTCCCTCGTGGGGTCCTGTGGAGAGTGTTCTGGGAGTATGGGGTTCGGGGCCCTTTGATAAGGGCTGTTCGGTCCCTGTATGGCCGGAGCAGGAGCTGTGTTCGCATTGCCGGTAGTAAGTCGGACCTGTTTCCGGTGCATGTTAGACTCTGCCAGGGCTGCCCTTTGTCACCGGTTCTGTTCATTATATTTATGGACAGAATTTCTAGGCGCAGTCAGGGGCCGGAGGGGATCCGGTTTGGGAACCACAGGATCTCATCTCTGCTGTTTGCAGATGATGTTGTCCTGATGGCTTCATCAAACCGGGACCTCCAATGTGCACTGGGGCGGTTTGCAGCCGAGTGTGAAGCGGCTGGGATGAGGGTCAGCTCCTCCAAATCCGAGGCCATGGTTCTCGACCGGAAAAAGGTGGTTTGCCCTCTCCGGGTGGGTAGGGAGTCCTTGCCTCAAGTGGAGGAGTTCAAGTATCTCGGAGTCTTGTTCACGAGTGAGGGGAGGCTGGAGCGTGAAATTGACAGGCGGATCGGTGCAGCGTCGGCAGTGATGCGGTCATTGTACCGGACCGTTGTGGTGAAGAGGGAGCTGAGCCAAAAGACGAAGCTCTCAATTTACCGGTCAATCTACGTTCCTACCCTCACCTATGGTCATGAGCTTTGGGTAATGACCGAAAGGATGAGATCGCGGATACAAGCGGCCGAAATGAGTTTCCTCCGCAGAGTGGCTGGGCGCACCCTTAGAGATAGGGTGAGGAGCTCGGTCACACGGGAGGGGCTCGGAGTAGAGCCGCTGCTTCTCCACGTCGAGAGGAGCCAGCTGAGGTGGCTCGGGCATCTGTTCCGGATGCCTCCTGGTCGCCTCCCTCGGGAGGTGTTCCGGGCATGTCCCACCGGGAGGAGGCCCCGGGGAAGACCCAGAACCCGCTGGAGGGACTATGTCTCCCGGCTGGCCTGGGAACGCCTTGGGGTCCCCCCGGAGGAGCTGGAGGAAGTGTCCGGGGTGAAGGAGGTCTGGGCGTCCCTGCTTAGACTGTTGCCCCCGCGACCCGGCCCCGGATAAGCGGAAGAAAATGGATGGATGGAGTAGAAGATAATGAAACAAATTAATTAGTGAAAACTGTGTTATTAAGAAATAGCAGAAAAAAAACCCTCCAACTACGGTAGTTCTGACCAAGCCTAGTTCAAGAGCTGTAAAAGGGTTCCCGGGTGCTCACTGCCACTACTTTGGTACTGTATTTCAGCGGGTTTGTTACATCATTCTTACCATATAAACATCTTTGCTCATGATTTCCAGGAGCTTGTGTTTTGCCCTGCGCTCGGACTCGCGCGCTGCCTGCAGGTCTTGCTTCAACTGCTCTGCTTCTTTTGTCCTGAGGGACAGACACAATCATCACACAGAAAATATGTGAAACCACGCACAGAGACAAACAGAATTAGATCCAAATGAATCGCTTTAAATTATTAGTCTTTGGAGCTTGGAGAACTTGAATACTACGTTGTGATTAGGTTTGGAGATCAATGCGTTTGCCTGGCAGACAATCCTATTATTCCAGCCCATCTCGCATGCATATAGGAATTTCACAATGCTATAGCTGAGTGATTACATTTGGTTTCAATAGAATTCCCAAACAATCAGCACTTCCTGGTTCGTGTGGGCTCGAGTGGACGTAGTCATTTACATGCTGAGTGCCATGGGTCTAAATTCTGCTGCTGCAAAAAGTGCTTATCCACAAATTGCAGTTCTGGCAAGTGGTTAATGGATCCTATTTGAAGTGATTGCCTAATAAATAGTGAGGCTATAGTGCCCATGTATTCAACTTTATTATATAAATGACTTTATTCTCTGGTGCAATGGGCTGAGGTGAGTAAGGGTATCAGATACAAACTTCCTATATTACGCAAGACCTATATTATGGAAAATTTACTCTTTAACATGACTTTAAGTCATGTTATGTCAATAGCTCCTCAAAAACATACTTGGAGTGTTGTTTTGTTTCATTCACACATTTTAGTAATCCTTTTGTATTAGTCTGTCTACATCTTCAAAGTTTAAAATGCACTGTTCCGCCGTGTAGTGGTAGTTTTCAAGTTAGCAGCTACTTTTTACCTTTTGTTTAGTAAAGGCTTGCAATTCCAGGGCTGAAATTATCCATATGATTCTAGTGATGGTGTATGCATTTTAAAAACATGATGGAGAACTTTTTGTATTACCACATGACATCCCAAGGTGGAAAAGAGTGTTTTCTATTCAAGAGCCTAAATATGCAAGTCTGGGTATGTTTTTAATGAGAAAACAAAATTATAACGTAGATCAGAAAATAGTGCAATATGGGCCCTTTAAATAATCCTAAAAGTTTGAAGGAGTCTACGTAGCTTCCTTACTCATAACACAAACATTAAATAGCAGTTAAAAAGGACTGCGCAGTGGAAGGGCATTTGATATAAAAACCCTCATCAATCAGAACTACTACTGATCATTAATGAGCACAAATTAACTGAGGTGCTTAAACCAATAGGGAGAGCCAAATGATAGCCTTCTTTATTTTGCCTCTGTGCACCAGTGTGGCTATAGCTGACTGATTACCTGCTATTCATCTGCAGAGTTGGAAGAATGCCTTTGAATGAAATTGTTTTTAAAAAGTTTCAAGTTTTCTTTCTTTGATCGTCACATTTGAATGCAGCAGATGTAGCTCAATAAGAAAAGAGATATTGTCTTATCAAGATAATCCACACAGACCACACTGTTCTTATGCTCCTAGAATAGTCAGTATGGTTTTAGAGAGGAAAACTGTGCAACACTTCTTACTTATACGTTTCTGATAGAGGGTACACCACCTGCTTATCTCCATGGAGATAGAGCAAGATGTGCCCTTAAGAACCCAGAAGTCAGATTAAAAAGAATAAATTATGCATTGCAATATTGTTCACCACCACTGAAGTTTTAAGCAGTGACAGAGCTGAAGCCAAATACAGAGCTGATGTTTTCAAAGATGCTTTTGTCTCGTTTACCGTCTTTCAGATTCCTCAGCCATCTGCAGCGCCAGCATTTCGGCCTGGATCATCTTCTGCTCGATGAGGCGCCGCTCCTCTTGGCCACGGATGGCACTCACTTTGATTCTCTGCATCTCCGTCTCGGCCTCGGCAGCTTTTTCCGCCAGTAGCTTGGCCTCCTCTTCTGCAATCTGAGCCTTTTCAGCCAAGAGGTCTGCAGTCTGCTCCGAGCGCAACTGAGGACGAGAGGATTAGAGGGGAAAAGGACATGCACAGTAACACAATGACTGGTCAGTGAGGAAGAGACAACGTGGATTCATAATCAGACAATCCTTTCTTGTTTATAGAAAAATGAGAAAAAAATTATAATTTGAAAATGTCAACAAGAATAGCAAAATCGAAACTAACTCTTAAAAAGTAACACTTGGAAAGTTATAAACTATTTATTTTATTTTCCAATTAACTTTCTGGAAATTTCTGGTATTAGGTTGAATTTCTTGCTTTTCAAGGAGAAAAGTTAGTAAAACTTTTTAGAAAAACACAACTTTCTAAACAATAGTACTTTCTTATTACTACTTTTAAAAGACTATTGTATTAGCTAATTAGACAAATTCCATATTCATGTTATGAATTTTGTAATAAAGGCATATTAAGTATAGTAAAACAAACTGAACAAACATCAAATTCATTAAATCTCTACTTACATTACATTTAAGACACAACAGAATACAGACATAATCCTTAGATGCACTGTGCTGATTCTCACCAGTGCTTCGTTGGCCATTTGTGCCTCGTCTTGCAGTTGCAGAAGCCTCCTCTCCAGCTTGTCTCTGGCCCTCTCTGCCTCCTCCCTCATCTGTTTTTCCCGCTGAAGGCGCTGTCTCTCCACCTGTCCACACCACCATTAGACAGATCAAATGAAGAGTCAATGGAACAAAGATGATCAAAGAACACGAAGAACACAAACCGCTTCTTCTGTACCTGTTTCCTGGCTCGCTCCTCTCTCGCTTGGGCTTTCATCTGCTGAACCTCCAAAGAGTCCACACGTCTTCTCCGCATGAACAAATCGTGGTTTCCAATACACAGCTGAAGGATCTACACACAAACATTTACCACTTTACGATTACTCTTGTTATTTTTGCTACTTATTTTGAATTTATTATTACCATTTATACTTTTGCTCTTTGTTGTTATATTATATTGTGATGTGTGAGCTACTGTGTACAAATATTTTCCCTTGTGAATCAATAAAGTTTGTCAAAGTCCAAATTTTGTGTAAACTTTGTGTAACATAAGCATAACTGTATGTGTAATTCCTCAGTCATCTAGGTAGGTTCAATCACAGAAGTAAATTGCTTCTTTCAACTGGATAAATAAGTGAATACGTCTCGCAATTCATCAAAATAGCTTCTTCAGGTCTGACAGGGTTCTGTAAATCACTATCTTAAATATCTGTCTGAAGGGATGAGCTAACAACAGTAAAACCAACACACCCTAGTTGTTTACAGGAAGTAGCATTTAGTTAGAAGTAGTAGTAGGCAAGTAGGTAGCTCAAGAGTAGCTCAATAGATTAACAACAAATACTCCTTACTATAAACAAATACGGTGTGTTTGCAATGAGTTATAGAACCATGTCAAAGTATTCACTCAAAAAAATTGTTCAGTTGATAAACATTACATGGCCACCTCTCACTAGTAATATTATTTTCAACAAACAATAATTGAAAAAAGTATCAAATGCATATAAAAGTCCCTTATTTCAAATTCTAAGATCCCTTAAGTAACAAGAAGCAGCTCATGTTTTCTGTTTAGCAGTGTTATAGTAATTACTTGGGAGGCAGCCAAAACTGTGAGCTCTTGTTTCACAGACTAGTGGTAATTGAATTTCATTGTTATTTACAGAACTGAAAAACTCACCAATTTGTTGACCCTTAATCGTGATGAGTTGAACTTGAAAACATTAGCCTTCTTGTCCAAAGGCTTGATAGTGAACTAAACAAAGGGAAACAACTGTCAAGTGAAGTACAAATAACTGTTTTTAGGACAAAGAAAGTATTTATTCTTCCACCTCTTTGTCACTGTAGGAGATGTTCCGGATCTCGTTCCAGGGGAAGGAGCACTTGGGTGTCAGTTTGTTGTCCAAGTCGTAGATGTGGAGACCAAGGGCATCCACTCCCAGGAGGAGTTCAGTTCCCTTTTTATTCTAGAGCAGAAATATGAACTTGGAATATTTGAAAATAAAATACTAATACAATATAATTTTTTTCATATATAAAGCAACAGTAAATTGGGATACATATTTAATTTTTTACAATGTGTATCGGTCTTTGAAATAATTATTCAGTTTTAGTTATAAATACATTTAAATGCATTGTATCATTTAAACTGAACAACAATGTGGCTATTACACATAATTAATAGTTCTGAGGCAACCTTCCTCACAAATCAATTAGCCTCGGGATGTCTGTATATCAAATTTGAGTGACATGATATATTAATATTTGAATATTGTATTTAAGTATCAACAAAATGCAGTGAATGAACAAAAGAGAAATCTAAATCTAAATCAAATCAATATTTGGTCTGATCACCCTTTGTCTTCAAAAGAGCATCAATTCTTCTAGGTATACTTGCATACAGTTTTTGAAGGAACTTGGCTGGTAGGTTGTTCCAAACATCTTGAAGAACTAACCACAGATCTTCTGTGGGTGTAAGCTTCCTCACATCCTTCTGTCTCTTTATGTAATCTCAAGCACACTCGAGGTTGAGGTCAGGGCTCTGTGGGGGCCATACCATCACTTCCAGAACTTGTACTTCTTTATGCTGAAAATAGTTTACCGGCTGGTTAGCTCAACTGGTAAGTCATGGACTTTCCCCCTGGAGGTTGTAGGTTCAAACCCCCCCTGGGCAATGAGCTAACCAGTGTGGGTCCTTGGGCAAGACCCTTCACGGTACTGCCCCCCGGACGCCGAAAAATATGGCTGCTCACTGCTCCTGAAAAAAGGATGGGTCAAATGCAGAAGTCAGGCGGCACGGTAGCAGAGTGGTTAGCGCTCTTGCTTCACAGCAAGAAGGTTCCGGGTTCGATCCCCGGGTTGCCCAGACCTTTCTGTGTGTGTTCTGTGTGGAGTTTGCATGCATGGTCTGGGTTCGATCCCCGGGTCGCCCGAGCCTTTCTGTGTGGAGTTTGCATGTTCTCCCCGTGTCTGGGTGGGTTTCCTCCGGGCACTCCGGTTTCCCCCACCAACCCAAAACATGCACCATAGGTACCTCCAGCTTGGGTCCTGGCCGGGCCGAGGCGGGAAGATCATGGAGATGGTCCCCGGGCGCCCTAATGTGTGTGCTGCCCACTGCTCCTAATATATGTATATATATATAGGATGGGTTAGAATGCAGAGAAGAATTTCTCCAGTGTGAGATCAATAAAGTTCACTTCTTCTTCTTCTTCTTAGTTCTTAATGATTTTGGCTGTATGCTTGGGGTCGTTGTCCTGCTGCAGAATACATTTGGGGCCAACCATATGCCTCCCTGATGGTACTGCATGATGGATAAGTATCTGCCTATATTTCTCAGCATTGAGAACACCATTAATTCTGACCAAATCTCCAACTCCATTTGCAGAAATGCAGCCCCAAACATTCAAGGAACCTACACCATGCTTCACTGTTGCCTGTAGACACTCATCATTGTACAGTACCGCTCTCCAGCTCTTTCGATGAACAAACTGCCTTCTGCTACAGCCAAGTATTTCAAATTTTGAGTCATCAGTCCAAAGCAACTGCTGCCATTTTTCTGCAACCCAGTTCCTCGGTCTTTGTGCAAAATTGAGTAATTTGGCCTTGATTCCATGTCAGAGGTATGGCTTTTTGGCTGCAACTCTTCAATGAAGACCACTTCTGGCCAGACTTCTCTGGACAGTAGATGGGTGTACCTAGGTCCCACTGGTTTCTGCCAGTTCTGAGCTGATGGCACTGCTAGACAGCTTCCGATTCCAAAGGCCAAGAATAAGCTTGATGTGTCTTGCATCTGCTGCACCAAGTTTCCTTGGCCAACCACTGCATCTATGATCCTCAACGTTGCCCATTTCTTTGTGCTTCTTCAAAAGAGCTTGAACAGCACATCTTGAAACCCCAGTCTGCTTTGAAATCTTTGTCTTGACCTTGTTGATGCAGTATAACTACATTCTGTCTTGTTGCTGTGCTCAGTCTTGCCATGGTGTATGACCTATGATATGGCTGTATGATATGAGACCGTCTTCTAGACTTCACCTTGGTAGCAGAGTTTGGCTGTTCCTCACCAAGTTTTAAGCCTCCTACACAGCTCTTTCTGTTTCAGTTAATGACTGTGTTCCAACCTACATGTGACATTGATGATCATTAGCACCTGTTTGGTATAATTGGTTGATCATACACCTGACTATAATCCTAGAAAATCCGATTTGTGTGTACCACGTGTGAATTGAATTCAAGGCAAAAGGTAGTAACACGAAATATTGATTTGATTTATATTTTTGTAATTTATATATTTTACACACACACACACACAGTGGTACCTCACCTTACGAAATTAATTCGTTCCATATATATGTATATATATATACATATATATATATATATATATATATATGTATATATATATACATATATATATATATATATATATATATACACATATATACATATACATATACATATACATATATATATATATATATATATATATACACTATATTAGTGCCTAAATAATAATGACTATCACTTAATCAATGTTCTTGAAAACCCCAGTAAAAGCGACAAGCCCACTGTCCACTTGTTTACTAAAAAAAGTTATGCTCTGTTGCATTACAGTGAAGCCAAGAGTGACTTGGTGGTGGTATTTTGAAATGTCTTGACCTTTATAACGTCACATTACTGAGGAAGGTTCATTGTCATTAAGATTTATGTTCAAGTTTGCTTGCCAACTTAATTAAATTGCATGTGTATATGGTAGAAACTCAACCATAAAACACCCAAGTTAGAAGTGTTAGGGAACAGACTTCAATTTGCTGTCTACATTTCAGAGCACGATGACATTGACATAAGTGACTAATCCTCCATATTGGCTTATATTACAAAGATACAGCAAAGCAGCATTGGCTCACCCTGATTAAAAAGTAATTTACGCCATACATGTCCAGGTCTTGGGCTATTTTTAAATACTCCATCTCAGCTTCATCTCTGTTTCAAAGACAGACGGAGGAAGGAACATCGAGAGGGATCCAGGGGGAGAAAGGGAGAGAGAGAAAGAGATAGACAGAGACATAGAAAAGGGGAGCGAGAGGGAGAGAGAGTGAGAGAGAGGGTGGGAGGAGGAAACAGAAGATCAGACCTTGCTTCCTCAGCTTTTGTGCACAGCATCTGTCATGTTGAGTGATCTATAAAAAAAATCTGCCACACTGCGCTTGTGAGGGCGTAAAGAGAAATGGAAAAAAAATAAAAATAAAAACCAACACATACATACAACTCGAATCTAAAAGGCTTGAGAGGCCGCGCTTCATGGAAGACCTGACTTATTCTCAAGCCTAGTAGACTCTTTTGTGATAGCAAAACAAAACATATTTTAGCTTTCTTGTTGCTAGTGATGCTTGACAGTTCAGTAGATTTCAGGGTCAAATCTTAAGGGGAAAAATGAATATTAGCGTGCTTTGATGGTTGTGTGAAAGCAGGGCATGCTGGTCTCTAAACTTTTAATAACTGGCTTTTTGATTTGCATGCTGAGAAATGGGTGATTTAGCCTCATCAAAGTTTAGCAGGCAGCAAAGTGTTATCCAAGTAAACAGCATAACTAGGCCTGACTTCAGTGGAAGAGTAAATGAAGAGTTGTGCAGATGATGCACACAGCAGTAGTTCAGACAATGCTCTTTGATGTAGCACTGAACACATGGTTTATTTCACAAGCACTAATAAAAAGAGATGATTTAGCTCTATACCTTTTACTGGATGCTTCAACTTAAAAATGACTTAGAAATGCAACTTTTCTTGTGGAAGGTCTGATATCTGCCTGTCACCATGGAGACAAGTATGTGGCATTACCAGGCCAAGTTGCAAACAAGATCTGTGGAGAAGCAACCTGGCTCATAGTATCAGGTTTATTTTATTTATTTATTTTTAATCAGTAAAGACACCACGATAGATATGTTTAATGCCATACAGTGGAATATTCAAGTCAAGTTAGTGTAGTGTAGGCCTGTCACAATAACACAGCATCTATGGATTGAGCCTTTACTCCTAAACTACAGTGGAGTGCTAATTTTGTAGGTTTGCCCACTGAAACAGAAATGAACAATGGAACAGTGTATACATTTAATGGTATGTTTATTTTAATATCGAGAGTATCAAAACAAAAATCCAGAAAATAAGTTTAAAGAAAATATATAAACTAATTTGCATTTCACTGAGTGAAATAAGTATTTGAACCCTCTAACCAAAAAGACTTAGGACTTGGTGGCAAAACCCTTGTTTACAAGCACAGAGGTCAGATATTTCTGGTAGTTGATGACCACTGCGCACATATCAGAAGGAATTTTGGTCCACTCTTCTTTGCAGATCATCTCTAAATCATTAAGGTTTCGTGGATGTCACTTGGCATCTCAGAGCTTTAACTCCCTCCATTGGTTTCCTATAGGGTTAAGGTCCAGAGACTGGCTGGGCCACTCCATGACCTTAAAGGAAAAGTAATGTTTTTTTACAATCTGAGCCTTCTTTCGGTAATAAAACAAGTTGTTTTACTCACCCATAGCACTTTGGTGTCATATGGAATACTTCCAGAGATGTTTTAGATTTGCGGTTAGCCTAGCGCAACTTCTAGCCATAGCTCGGGGCATATAATATATTCCCCAAGCATATAATATGCCCCGTGCGGGCTCCAAATAGCACAAACTTTAGCACTTTTCAAATCATAGAAGCCCGATATCTTAGTCTACGATTGCGTTTGAAGCAAAAGTGGCCTGTAATCCGAGATTTATCCATAGTTTACAGCTTTGCGTTTCATGTTTGGGTCCCGGGAGCTGAGAGCACAGTCCGCGCATGCGCACTGGCCTCCTCATCTACTCGAAACTATGGCTAAATCTCGGATTACAGGACACTTTTGCTTCAAACGAAATCGTAGATTAAGATATCAGGCTTCTATGATTTGAAAAGTGCTAAAGTTTGTGTTATTTGGAGACCGCAAAGTAATGCCCCGAGAACTCAAGTTAACGGATACGCTACAACATAACTTCTACGAAACTGCTCAAAATGACACCAAACTGCTATGGGTGAGTAAAACTACTTGTTTTATTGCCGAAAGAAGGCTCAGATTGTAAAAAAAACGTTACTTTTCCTTTAATGTGCTTCTTCAGCCACTCCTTCGTTACCTTGGTTGTATGGTTTGGGTCATTGTCATGTTGGAAAACCCATCCACGACCCATTTCCTGGCGGAACGAAGGAGGTTGTCACTCAGGATTTTAATGGTACATGGCTCTGTCCTTCCTCCCATTGACGCGGTGAAGTTGTCCTGTGCCCTTGGCAGAAAAACACCTGCAAAGCAAAATGTTTCCACCTCCATGCTTGACAGTGAGGATGGTGTCCTTGGGGTCATAGGCAGCATTTCTCTGCCTCCAAACACGGCAAGTTGAGTTAATGCTAAAGAGCTGGATTTTGGTCTCATCTGACCCCAGCACCTTCTCCCAGTCACTTTCTAAATCATTCAGGTGTTCACTGGCAAACTTCAGGCGGGCCTGCACATGTGCCTTCTTAAACAGGGGGACCTTGCGAGCACTGCAGGATTTTAATCCATTGCGGCGTAAAATGTTACCAATGTTTTTCTTAATGACTGTGGTCCCAGCTGCCTTGAGATCATTGACTAACTCCTAACAACAGACCTTGATGTACTTCTGCCATGGGGGAGACTAGTGTCCGCAGACACTGGGGGCAAGGTGGGGGTAAGTGTCTTGCCCAAGGACACAACAGCAGCACTCATCTGTGGGAGCTCAGATCACACACGGTCAACCCATCGAGAGCGGGATTCGAACCGCCAACCCCTGGATCAGTAGACAAACGCTCTACCAACTGCCTCAAATATTAATAATGATAATACCTAGATGATGGCCAGGTATGCTATCAAGAGTGCTTTGAAGATCAATTTTGAAATGTACTGTATATAAAAAAAGATCCACAAACCAACACATTTTCACTGTACAGACCTTTTGCTATAGTCATTTCTCTTGTACTTGTTGCCAACTTCTAAACAAAGTCTGGGGATTAGCTGCTTTCTTCTTGTTGGTTTTGAACAGAACTAACAATGACTCATCTAATACTTATCTTCTAGTTGTGGTGCTTATAGATGATAAAAACAAGAACTCTACTTTGGAGCACATATATCACTAATGCAGGGATTTGAAGGGAATTTCCATTAAGTTGTTCTTCAAAAGCCCCTCGAGCGACAGGCATTGCAAACAAGCAGCTACCACTATAAAGGGTGGACTTGCTATCTGCTGATGTGTCTGTGTAACGGAGGGCATGTGATAGATGTAGGCCTTTCACAGTAACAAATTTTGAAGTGCGATATATTGCTGAAGCAAATGATAAACGATTAATATTGAAATAATTTATGCCACGGACACAATAATCTAGAGCAGAAACTGCAAAACCTACAATACAGTGGTACCTCACCTTACGAAATTAATTCGTTCCAGAAGTGGTTTCGTAACATGAATTTTTCGTAAGTTGAGTAGCTATTTCAATGGAAAAAGCCTGATTCGTTCCAAAGCCCCGTTCCAAGTTTTTTTTTATAGTGTAACTTTTTTTTAATAGTGTAAGACTGTGTTCTGCGTCCTGATTGGCTAAGAGGGGGGTCCCACTGGATGTGCGTGGACATGAGTCACTGGATCCGTAGGAAGTCCAGACCGGGACTAAAACATGAGGACCAGACTGGGACCAGACCGGGACCAGACTGAAACTAGACAAGGACCAGACCGGGACTAGACCGGGACTATGAGGACCAAACTGGGACCAGACCGGGACTAGACCGGAACTAGACCAGGATTAAACCAGGTCTAAACCAGGACTAAACCAGGTCTAAACCAGGTCTAAACCAGGTCCAAACCAGGTCCAAACCTGGACTAAACCAGGTCTAAACCAGGACTAAACCAGGTGTCGCGCCGGAAGTGACGTATGCGCCGTTAAAACTTCGAACTGTGCACACTGCGAATTGAGACACGGCTAATGAAATGTGTTTGCTTTGCCTAGAATGTTCCACAGTAAAGACATGAATTATTCAGTTAAAAAAAAACATGCATTCTAAGTGTGGGCAGGTAATCTCTCCATAGATATAATCTGTAACTTGACCTGATAAAATCAATCTCCATGGAAACAAGCAGATAGAGGAAACCTTTGCCAGAAAAGCTACATACAGTAGTGTACCTTATGGACCAGCTTTGTGAGTAATTACCTGTTATTGTTATAAATAGTAAATTGATGAAAGAGAATGAACAATATAGCTGAAAATAGCTGCTGTCCCATATTTCAGAGTGAGATGAACTACATTTAGATAAATAATCCTAAAATGATGTTACATAAGATGAAAAGGTACAACTATGAAACGATAGAGCAGATGAATGCAGTAGTTTTTACCTCGTCCTGCCCCGGTGCTGTGCGTAACACGCCGTGATCCTCTCCTCCCACATTTCGGGAGTCATCTGGTACAAGTTAATTACCTGAAATAGACCAGGCCACATAAATAACCATGAGTGCAGGCTGACAATACAGAACTGAGCTGCATGGTCCAAACAGCTGTGGGCGTAGATACATATTAACACAGCACTCTTACCCTCTTTGGCAGCAGCTCCTCCTCAGCCAAGAAGCCGGGTTTGTGAATGCTAGGGTCATAATCTCCATACTGAAATCAAATAATATTGTGAATATTGCATCAAAATTATAAATCAAATCAAATTGAAATCATGATACAACATTTTTTGAGTGTTTCCTGGTTCAGAATAATCAATGTTACTATAAAGCTATAGACCTATAGGACTCCATACACTTAAGCCCATGCAAGTGAGTGACAGGCAGATTCAGAGTGACAAGTGAACTCTGTATAGTGAACAGTGCTTTCTATAGATTCTGGGGAGATCATGGTGGCAGCAATAATTTAGATTTTAATCATTTAATTTTATACAATTTGTGGAGTATCACTGACGCTTATTGCCTGTTTAATCTTAAAGCAGTCATTTTTGCCCCATATAGTTGTTAAAATGTTTAAATATAATCACACTGTTGCCCATTGTCTTATCATAAATTTTATGATAAGACAATGGGCAACAGTGTGATAATGTGGAGCCAATGTATAGTTCGAGTTGTTTTTGTGCTATGGGGGAGAATTTTAATGGTATACACTCAATCAAATCCAAATTGTGATCTAGACTTTAGAAAAGTGTTTTTGGCATATCGCCCGCCCCTGCCTCTAAAAGCATGCTGCCATTTTTACTCTATTACCAAATCCCATATGTTGTTTGTGTTCAATTAAAAATGTATTATTACTAATTATGCAAATGTAAACATACAATCTAAAAAGCATATGCCTGTTTAATTAATACCAGGCCTTGCAGTGCATCCTTTGGGATTTGTATTCATGAAAAGCTCCAGTGAGAAAACTGTGTTACAGGGACTGAATGGTGGTTTGACAGGCACTAGGTCATTACACTCAGAGTGGCCCAGTTGTTGCAATTGTGCAACAATGTAAATGATGCTATTAGAGAGGAAGGAGACTACTTATTAATCAAACCACACAGTGTGTAAAGGGAGATGTGGTGGATTAGTGGGGGTTCTAATAACGTAATTGTAGGACATGAATTACACATGTACTTTATGTAGCAGACAAGTTATAAATGTAAAGAGGGAGAGGAAGTAGGTTAGGTAATGTTGGATGGAAGTAGGGTAGGTGAATAGGGTTATTGCATGGATTTGTCATTTGGGCCAAAATTCTTTAAGTCTTTAAATCCTTGAAAACATATCTATATAGGTTTTATAGGGTTAGGGTTAGACACAAAAGCTATACTTTGCTCTGTTTGCAGTGAAAAGGTGTAAATCATAAGAAAGAAGTCGCTAATAAAGGTTAATTACTATTTATACTACTACAAATATGTTTACGTTTTTATTTATAAATATTCTGGTTTACTTTTAACATTATTAAAAGGTGCATTATGTTACTTTCTGGTGGGAGTTCTACCATCTTAGGTTAGGTTAGATTATAGGTTTCTTTATTAGGCTACGTTCAGACTGCAACCTGAAGTGACCCAAATCCGATTTCTTTGCCTCTATGCGACCTGTATCTGATCTTTTAATGACAGTCTGAACGACACAGATCCGATTTTTACAAATGCGATCCAGGCCACTTGGATATGTGGTCCTAAAACCGATCTTTTGGCATGCGACTTCAGTCTGAACGGCCAGGTCGCATTCATCTGACCTGGGCGCGTTTCCTCCAGCGAGAGTGGTACAAGTAGGCGTTCACAAATGTACACAAACGTTCTTCTCGTCATGCAAAAATAGTATATGAACTCTGTGTCAGTGAAGAGGCGATGCATGTAGCAATCCCACCTCTCTTAGCTGCGACTCCGCACCCACATGTTAATTTCTACGGACATTGCTGCCACTGCCCCACAAAACGCCGTGGCCAAAAACCTTGTCCTTCTCTTTCTCCATCTCCTCCTTAAAATAAATAAACTGTACATGTTCTGGCTCTGGCACGACAGCAACTTTAGGCTACTTCCGTAAACATTGAGCATGCTCGCTGCATGGGACGTCATCGTGTCCCCCAACGCGCATGCGAGACACTTTTGAGGCATTTAACGTTCACACTGGAGATCACATACAAGTCACATTTAACTGGAAATGTGAACGGCCTCGCAAAAAAAATCGGATTTCACAAAAAAATCTGAATTGAGCATTAAGCCCTGCAGTGTGAACGTAGGCTTAGTCTCCACCAGGGAGAAATTTGTCTTGGAGGTAAGGGAAGGTTGCAGTACAGACAGAAAAAACATACAATATACATACACGACATCAGATAAAAAGATAGTGGCACTCCCCCCAAACCATCACCCGCTCCAGCCATTCCCACTAACATTCACATCATTATCCATCCCCACCAACAGTACCCTTCTCCCAAACCAAGCATCATCACTTTATAAAAAATACATATACACATTCATCCTGTCATAAATAAATATAAAATCAGTCACCAAGCCAAACACATTCACTCTAAAAATACCCCCCCAAACGCTACCTAAAAGGGTCCATATCACTCCAGGCAATCACCTATCTTCTCTGGTTGTTAAATTCATTGCCGTCTACTAAGCTACTTATCTATAACATTTCAACTGTAACTGTATTTGGCCTGGTACTTGTATGCAACTGTATGATACTTAAATCCAAAACTGTAGATTCTCGTCAAAACAAAAACATCTTTAGGGCCGACCCTCCACCAGAAATGTTACATAATGCGCCTTTAATTGTTTTGTGTATTTGTGTAACAGTTCAGTAAATTGTAGTATTGTGATAAAAAATATTTTCTGACAAGCCTTATAAATCTTTTGGATAATTCTTTCCTAATTTACTCTTTAGTTTGTCGCAGTTATAGGAAGGATTTGTTTACAGTGAGAGGACCAATTTTCTTGTTGTTTTGCTCTTATTGCTATTTTGCAATTATGCACTTTATTAAATGCACTTACTGACTGCTCAGAAATTGATTAGCTCTGCTGCAGACTAGAAAGGCTAAAATTCCTGCACAGTGGACAAAGCTGAGGAGAGGTGCCTATAACCATTTAATTAGAGCTTTCTATCTTTCCACACAGATATGCCTCAATACTCTTTGTAGAACTCAATAATACATCATAGTTATTCTGAGTTAAAATGTACTCCAAAGTTGAAAAAGCAGCAGCTTGAGTGACACCTTTTTTCAATATTTAACTTAAAGCAGTGATCAACTCTAAAAGCTACACATCTATATTTTTGATTCTTAAATTGTGTTCGGTAAGAGGAGGAATTCTGGTGAATGCACTTGGTGTATTTGTCCAAATTAATAGTTTCCTTTCTGCACAGCTTGAGCAAATTAGCATGTCTCATCAGTCACTTTAGCTGTGTTACTTGGGCTATTGTTGAGTCATTTTGTAATGGTACTGCAAGTCCAATTAAACTGGCAAAGGCATCAACCCTTTTGAAGCAGGCTAGTAAATAAGTAAAGATAGGAAGATAAACAGATTAATTAGTAACAGTTAACACTTTATAGCAATACTTTTAATGGCCTTAATAACACACAAAGAAAGAATGAATTGAAAATTACATAACATTTTAGAATGATTTTTTTCAGTATTTTTGCTACTTATCACCATTTATATTTTTGCTCTTTGTTGTTATATTTATTGTGATGTGTGAGCTACCGTGTCCAAATAATTTCCTTTGTGGATCAATAAAGTTTGTCTAAGTTTGCCTAAGCTGTGTAAGTGTAAGAATGATTCAGGCATAATAACTACTTAATTAAAACTCCCAACCCCTCAATAGTTGCTTAGCTCAAATCGTTCTTAGATTTAGACAAACTTTATTGATCTACAAGGAAAATAATTTTATATTATATTTATATATTTATATATTTGATTATATTTTAGATATATTATATATAATAAGAGTCAAAAATATAAATAGTAATAATTTTTAAAAGTAGCAAAAATAACAAGGGACTGATGTCCAAGGCATAATTATATAAATGTATACTGTATGTACAAGTCTGTATGTGCAAGTCAAAAAATATATACAAATCTCAGCTATATGCAAGAGGTCATAAGGAAGAGAGTGCAAAAATGATATCATGATCAACAGGACATAGAGTTATCTGTTACATAAGAGCGAGTTGTTGTACAGTTGTATGGAGTATGGTATAAATGTAGTCCTGTATCTCTCACTGTTTGAGTGGAGCTGTTGGAAAATGAGCTCCTCTGTCCCTCTACAGTCTGCTGCAGTGGGTGAGCAGGAGTGTCCATGATGGAGAGCAGTTTGTTCAGTGTCCTCCTGTCCCTCACTGTGACAAATGTCTCCAGTTCACAGCCGATCACGTGACCAGCTTTACGGATCAGTTTGTCAATCCGTCCAATGTCCTTTTTACTGGTGCTGCTCCCCCAGCAGACCACAGCAAAGTACAGGGCGCTGGCAACCACATACTGCTAGAAGATCTTCAGTAACTTGCTACACAAAGTGAAAGACCTGAGCTTTCTCAGGAAGTAGAGTCAAGAAATAGAGTCTACTCATGCTCTTCTTGTAGACAGCATTACTGTTGTCCTTCCAGTCCAGCCTGTTGTTCACATGGACGCCAAGGTACCTGTAGTCTACTACTACTATTTCTACGTCATGGCCCTGCAACAACTGCAGTCAAGTCTATTTATTTGTAAAGAAAAACAATTTAAAAAAAAAAGTGAACCAGAGCTGCAGTATTGCTCCCTCCTGTTTGTTCGGACACTTTTCACAGCACCACAGAATGAGAGGGAACTACGGGTACCAACTTCCTCGTCAGCTTGTGTCAATGGCTCCTTCTGTGCATCTTGATTTTTTGTGCACTTCACCTCAGTACACGTTCAGAATACAGATTACAAATTACCTTAAGCACTGCAGACCAAATGAACACAGCTCTCCCCGGTCGAAAGTCTAAGGAGAGGTTAGATCAAATTTCAGATCTTATAAAGAGGAAATGTTTGACTAATATTTGAGAGTCCTCTTAAGATGGCAAAAGGAGAAATTCAATTTGTCAACTGGACTAAAGTTTATTTGGTCGAATGCCTTTCGCAGCTCATCCAAGCTGCTTCTTCCTCTTAAGATGTTCATTGCCAAATTAACTAAAGTCAACACCAGTGTGCTTTTAATAAGACTTTATTTGGATTGCACAAATATGGTTTGAAATTCATGGCATAAAATTTGACAAGCATTTAAATTAAGGTGGAAAAGGTATTTTTTTCTGGTGGTGGGGTTCTACGTGTGGCATTGAATGGTCCATATTATACAATTTTCTGATTTATGTTGTAATGTCCTCGTCAAAAACAACCTGGAGTTGTGTTTTCTTTCATTGTGTAATGAGGTGTAAACGGGTTTCCTTCCACTAAACAAGCAACAAAACTGTACCACTGTAACAAAATAATTTAGGAAAATATACCAAAAAATACTGTTGGGAATATATCGATACAGAAGCTCAGGATATCGATTCTGTATATCACATTACAGTGGTCCCTCGCTCTATCGTGGTTCACTGTTCGCGGCCTCGCTGTTTCGCGGATTTTATTTTATTTTTTTCAAATTTTTTTTTATAGTGTAACATTGTGTTCTGTGTCCTGATTGGCTAAGAGACTGTATACCCAGGACTAAATATGGACTAAACCAAGTCTAGACCAGAACTAAACCAGGTCTAGGCCAGGTCTAAACCAGGTCTAAACCTGGACTGGTCCTGGACTAAACCAGGACTGGACCAGGTCTAGACCTAGACTAAACCGGGACTAGACCAGGTCTAAACCAGGATTAAACCAGCACGTGCCGCTCTTTGCTGGTTTCGTGCAGCTGGTTTGTGGCTCGGGCTGAGAGGACGCGGTCCGGGCGCCGCGATTCGATCTCGTGCTCGCAGCCCCGGTGTACACGCGGCCTCGTGCCAGTCGTGCTGCTCTGTGTCGCGCACTTCTCCAAGGGGTTGGTGCGCGTGGCAGTGCCGTTGAATGAGCGCGGTGCGCCCTGCCCGTCCCTCTGTGCTCACACTGTGTTTAAATGAGAAGCAATCCGAGCCCCTCTGGGCTCCGAAGCCGGATGCACGAGGAGCAGAGACATGAGTCACTGGATACGTACGAAGTCCAGGTCTAAACCAGGTCTAAACCTGGACTAAACCAGGACTAGACCAGGTCTAAACCTGGACTAAACCAGGACTAGACCAGGTCTAAACCAGGATTGCCGCTCTTTGCCTTGTTTCGTAACCACGGGTGCACATGTCTGCGCTCACCCCCCCCACGCTTCACTATTAATACATTTTGTTGAAAATCTACAAAGGTTTGAGTGTTTAAACAAGAGAGAAATGTGAGAAAATGTTAATACCAGACTGAGAAACGTGTATAATGTGTGTGGTGAGGCATTTACAGCCTTAAAACATTTATAATAATTGTAAAATATAAAGCTGTCCTACTTCGCGTATTTCACGTATTGCGGGTTATTTCTGGAACCTAACCCCCGCGATAAACGAGGGATCACTGTATACAATAAGATATATTGATATTTTTGCACACCCCTATGTGTAAGTAATAACAAAATGAAATAAAACACAACTCCAGGTACATTTTTGAGGTGGTAACAAAATTCAAACATATATTGGGCACAATATATGACCTTTCATTTTATCTGTATTGCATGTATTCATTTGTTTTTATGCACATGGTCACCTCTCCACAGATCTGACTAGTAATTTGGCCTGGTGGCGTCGCTTGCTGGTCTCCATGAGAATAGACAAGATCGATGCCACAGTGTAGAACATTCCAGACAACACAATAACATCTCCATGGAGACAAGCAAGTTTGTTACTATATCAACATATTGTTCAATAAATGAAAGCTTGAACAATATGCTTGGGGGATCAGTATTTATTGTGGGTATTTATTCTTAGTACGAGTGGGACATTTTTCATTATTTGTCTGTACAGCAATAAGATTTGAGCCATAGAGTGTTGAATAAATAACTTCTTTGACACATTCTAGGTACAAAATAACTAGGCTACTTAAGTGTTTCATTCTGCTATTTATTTATTTCAGTTTGTGTTTCTTAACAAAATTGTACATTTATAATATGGGGTAATTTTGTTTTAGGCTCATAGTTTTAGTGGCATAAATTAGCATCAATATTATCGTTTATCATCTATAATTACTTAAGCTATATATTGCTGTTCAAAATCGTTATCATGACTGGCCCCTCCAATTACACAGCACACATTCAAAAGGAGATTTATTATTAGGGTGGAACGCTAGAATTTTTTTTACTTTGGGAGTAGGAACAAATTATTAGTGCACTTGAAAGGCGTTAGAATACACAGTCACAGTAAATAGGACATGCTGTGGTTAGTAATGTCTTGATGGCGTTAAATTAAAAAGAAGCCGATCAACATGTCATCAGGATCCTGCTTCAACAAGCTATTAATGGTGCTCATTTAGCAGACAGACATAATTGTGCCATTCTTCTCTGAAAGTCGAGCAGGCCAGACAAAACAGAACTAATCGTGTTTGGTGGCTCAAGTTTTAATCAAACTTTATGTGGAAATTAATATTTACAACTGTAATGGACATGGTGTTCAATCTGCATTTGGCTCCAACCAAATGAACAACCATTTTTCAATGGAGTTGCGCCCATGCTCAATTCCTGGCGGCCAAGGGGCTACTTAGGGCCATTTATATAGTCCGTGGTTGGTTATAGGTGACATTTTGATTAGGGATGGGGCCGATCCGATCCAGTATCGGTATTGGGTTCCGATATCAACGTAATTCACAGATCAGAAATTTCCGATCATACCTGCAAAAATTTCCGATCCATGAGCCATGTCTGTATATACACATTATCTGCTGAAATGACTCCACGAGTACTTGAGCAACTTTGAAGGTGTAATTCACACCTCCCAACCTGTAGGTAGCGATCTTGTATCATTATCTGCCAATCGGAGACGTGGAAGAGAGGAAGAGTGTAGCGTGTGTACTGTGTATTGGCGAGAGGAGCAAGATGGCGAGGCGAGGGAACACGGAAAAGCAGAGGACTGTTGATCAGCGCCTATGGAGCGATCTGATCGCTCTTGGGACCCAGGATCCCGGATCAGAGGATCACAGAGACACACCGGATCAGGCCGCGAGGTCGGGGCCGAGATCTGCTCTGCCCGAGGCAGGGGACGTGTCGTGCGTGTCCTGCACGGAGCAGGGACTCTGATCAGAACTACGACAGCGCAAAGGAAGAGGATTACTGACTTGGAGCAGTAGATCCTGGTCTCCAGAGAGGCATGAGATGAGAAGAATTAAGTTTACATGTTGCTGCTGTGTGGTAATTGTAATGAATGAAGTTATATGTGTGTGTACGTGCGTGTGTACGCGCGTGTGTGCGTGTGCGCGCGTGTGTGTGTGGGTATAGCTGTGTGTGTGTAAAGGTTTATGCATGGGCTTGTGTGTATGTACATATATATATATATATATATATATATGTGTGTGTGTGTGTGTGTGTGTGTGTGTGTGTGTGTGTGTGTGTGTGTGTGTGTGTGTGTATTAGTTTTTATTATGGTTCTATTTTATATGAAAAGATATATCCTGTAAACATCTCTTGCCACTATTGATTTGAAGGAATTTTCAATTCACAGAGCCTTATATTCTTATATTTGTAAATAAAAAATGTACATTGTAATCAAAAATCTCTTTCTCTGTTGTTTTAGATGTTTGAGGTGTCACTAAATCAATAAATATTGACGTCAAAATCACCGATCTGCTCGAAATGGCTCTTTGTACAAAACGCTCGTTTTCTCCACTTTGTGGTCAAAAAACTGTGTTTTTGCTGAAACTTCCCTATGTTCTACTATCAATTACTTGAGAACCGAAAAGGTTAGAAACATATTTTTTTTCTAGGTGAAAGAAGAGAGTCAACACTTTATTTTGATGTGTGCCATGTTTATATAGTCAAAGAACTACACTAAAACCTCCGGCACTCTGGGGGTTAGAATTCTGAAAACAGGCCGGCACTCAATGAGTTAAGTGATTAAGTGATTGAGTGAAAGTGAATATTTGTAATTGACTGGTTATTGATTGCGGGTGAATGTTTGTAATTGAGTTGTCTTGAGTAATGCACTTTTTAGAATGATGAATTTTAACTGAAGTAATGCACTTTTTAGAATGATGAATTTTAACTTTGTAATGTGATTTTTTTGTTATGTAGAAATGACACCTAACATCTGTCAAGGGACTACAGATGAAAATTAGCCGTTTGGCTAACTCTGGCATATTTACATCCAATCCAATCCACTTTATTTATATAGCACATTTCATAAACTAAAAGCGTTTCCAAAGTGCTGCACAGAAACATCATTTAAAATAAACAAATCACAGAAACAAGTGTGCATACAAATAAATATACCATAAAATAATAAAAACAATATAGAATAAATAAAAAATAAAAATAAATAAATAAATAAAAATACAAACGATAAAAAATAAATAAATTAATACTCTAAGAACAATAAAATAATAAAAAACCCTAAAATACAATAAAAGACAACAGAGGACCACACAACTCACGCGGTGTTAAAAGCCAGAGAATAAAAGTGGGTCTTAAAGGTCCCATGGCATGAAATTTTCACTTTCTGAGGTTTTTGAACGTTAATGTGAGCTCCCCTACCCTGTTTAGCCCCCCCCCATGGCTAAAAGTTGCGAAATGTCTAAACTGAGCATTTGCGATCCTTTTCTGCGTTACACAAAACCAGTGTTGAAACGGGCGAGTTCAGACAAGGCACCTTTTTGACGTCAGATCGGCAAATGCAGCTCCAGCCCCTCCCTCTGTCTTCGCTCAGCGTCCCTGTATATCCCGCCCATAGAGTTTGGACTGTGAATGCACTACGCAATGCGAAATGCGTTTTTTTATTTGCCTGGAGGCACGTCCGAGTGTTTCTAGGCTCGCAAGTCCCTTACCCGACCCTCTGGACCTCTGAAATACCAGTGGTTTAATTTTATTTTCTGTGTAAATATGCTTTTTTTCATTGCGAAGTCTCCCATCTGTCTTCCTGTGTTAAACACGGAAGCGAGCAGACAGCGGTGCAGACAGCGGTGCAGAGCTGCGCTTCCAGCGGGGGAAACCCGCCCCCCCCCGCTCCTTAGCCAATCTCTCTGTCCCTCTCATTTGCATTGAAGCAGCAACATCCAGAATAAAGCATTTTAGACACATATCTAGCCTCATGAAGACTGTCAGAGTCATATCTCATGCAGTGAGTGTTGATTTTGAAGAAGGATTCATTTACAGTATTAGGGAACCATTAAGGAGCCATATAAAAGCATCAAGAAGTACCATGTCATGGGACCTTTAAGACGAGACTTAAAACTCTCCACTGAGAGGGCTGCTCGGACGTGGGGGGGCAGGGCGTTCCATAGCTTAGGACCAACCACAGAAAAAGCTCTGTCCCCTCTGGATTTAAGTCTGGTCCTAGGCACCACCAGTTGGAGCTGGCCCTCAGACTTCAGAGCGCGCGCCGGAGTTTACATGCAAATGTTGATTAATATGCACTGTCCCTGAAATAAACAAATAAATAAATAATAAATAAACGGAGGCGTATCTCAATGAGACACAGAGTAATGATGAGACATGCCTCCATTCTGGAAATCCATTCCACAGTTTGCAGTCAGCTGCAGGCGAACTAGCAACGCGAGCTAGCAGGCGAACCAACTTTTCATCACAACATGTCCGCTGTGCTGTGTGGAAATACTTTTTACTAGAAACACCTCAAAACAAGACACCAATGTGAAATGTTTGCAAAGCCGTTGTACCGAGAGGCAGAAGCTATTTATAAGAGACTGCACTACCCGAACTCTACAACAGAGTGTCAACCAGGTTAGCCAATATCACAGAATGTCCTGTTCTTCTGACGTCATTTTATGACCTATACTTACCTCAAGTTACCTTTTGGGACACACATGCAAACATTTGTTCATTTCATAGGCCTACTTGCCTGTAGAGATGAGTTTATTTGTAATTAAACAATAATGATGATAATGTTGAAAACAAACAGTTTTGGTATCGGGATCGGATCGGAAGTGAAAAAATGTGGATCGGTGCCTCCCTAATTTTGATGACTTTGCACCATTCAAAACATATATTTTCTTTCAAAGGTGCACTTTTAAAGATGTAAGTTTTCTGGTGGAAACTCATCTTATCATCTGCCTCTGATGCTGACCTGCAACTTTTTTACTAGGAAAAGTAACAGGTCAGATCTGTGGGTAAATGACCCTGCTCTCAGTAAGAATGCATGCTTTTCAAGATGATAAAATCCTCTGTAGGTGAATAAATGCACAGAATGCAAGTTTAATGCAATACTGTAGAACTTTTCAGGCAAAGCAATAACCTCTCCATGGACACAAGCAGGTGACAGAGCCTTCCCCCCAAAGGTTACACAGTGTACCTTTAAATTGTTACGTGCTTTGGTCACAGCCCTGTATGTTTTTTTTTTTTTTCAAAGGATGCATCATTAGTAGTACATGAATAGTGTTTTTTCCATCTTCTATAGGTTATAAAAGATAGTAGCAGCCACGCAAGCTGATTTGTATCTGAATGAATGTTACAGTTTTACTGTCCTGACTGAAATTCCATGCAAATTGTTGTTGCTGGTGCTTACTGTCTGATGCTAAATGCAGCTATAATATACAGGTTGAAAAATATCTTTGAATGTTACAGACAGTCATCTAAGAATCTGCCTTACAAACTCACACAGGCGCTGGCACTCTTTCTGAGGCTGATATAAACATGATAAAAATAGTCAGAGTAGATCTTATTTCGTGATACACCTCTGCTTGTGCACAAAACTTCCTCAAACAGTTTTTCTCAGACAGTATGTAAGCTAATCTAAACAGACATCTTATTAAATGAAAATGGATTACATCTAAAATTACATCTTCACGACTTAATGGATTTTATGGGGATTTTACTACAATGTTTGTTTTTTAAAGGGCCCAAATTACACCGTGTTCTGCTCTATGCCATTTTCACACACCACCACCGGACAAGGTGCGGAGAATCCTAACAGAATCATGTCCTGACACTTTCATTCAAATGGTGTCATAGCAGGCTGTTGGGTATATACAGATACACACACCTGGGTAAATGAGCCACATGGCTAAGGCAAAGAAATAGTGCCATGTTGCAACAGAGGCTGCCACAGATACAGAAAACTACTGCTTCATTGCATCACAAGGTGCAACAGGGCATTTTGAGCTTTGGAGATGTAGACAGACTAATAAAAAAGGGTTACTCAAACATGTGTGAATGAAACAAAACACAACTACAGGCATGTTTTGAAGAGGTAACAACTTTCTGACATGGCTTGAAGATCACAAGAGTCAGTTTTGCATAATATAGGACCTTTAAAGATGATTTCCAACATGGGAATAAAGCATTAGGTAGTTTTGTATTACCTGCAACACTCATTTTTTTCTATTCCTAACACTTTGTTATTATTGCATGTATTAATATGCATGAATTTTTGGGTTGCCTACTCAGCTTTGTCAGACAACAACACAAAGCAGGGCGTCCCCAAGCACCCACTGTTAATCTACTCTCATCCCAAAATGTAAGACAGCAAGTTTAACCACATACCAGTTCTTTTGGGCTTGTACTAATTGCTTTATAATTACAACCAGATGCATTTTGCCACCAAGTGCTTCTTTTATAATATGTTGTTTTTGGGGGTGCTTATGACAGTTTATCATGTTTTTATAATTATCCCTTTATTTGTGGGAAGTACCTGTAATTAGTTTGTTAGTTTGTGAAGATTTCGTTGAATAAAATGGGAATTAAATAGAAATTACAAGAAGTAGCACTAGGTTCTAAAACTGTATCTTTAAACCTATTTCATACAAGGAACACATATTTCTGAGCATTTAAACAGCAATTTATTCACATACAGGTTTTGTCATATATTTTTAGTCATCAAATCATAACTATTGTGTAAATTAGGTGACTTACGAAATAACCTCTACATATGTGATATCTGCTGCCCATGTCCAACAAGGAAGTAAAATTATAAACTTCATTAAAATTGTCACACTAAGGAAAACTACACAAGATTTTTAACTTAATTGTAAATATAGTAATGCTTTGAAACTATGATTCAGTGAAATGTGTTGTCTAAACAATTACTGTATATGCACTTTAAAGTTACTAAGAAAATTAGGTATTCCAACATTAACAATGCAAGCATGAAAACAACACAATGAAACTTTCATTGAGTTTTCACAAATATAAATAAATCTGGCAGGAGAGAGGCAGAGGAGACTTTCTTATTCCCATTTATCCACATTTTCTTTTAACCTAAGCCCTAATCTGGCATGGGAGAGATGTGCCTCACAGGGCTGTGGGCCAAAGCTCTGAGCAGCCCTGGTCTCACTGGAGCCTGTCCGTCTGTCCGCACTGCACTTTCCTATCACCATCTCTCTCCTGGAGTTTCCTGAAGATGAAATCCTTCAACCACAACCACAGAGATCGCTTGAGGTTTAATGTGCAAAGCTTTTTATCCTGCAGTGTCTTGATTGAACTTGGAGTAACAGCTTGCTTGGTCCTATGCCAGTAGGTTGTGGTGTTTTGCAAAACAATTATGAGCTAAATAATGAACTCTGCTGTTTATTTGGTCTTATTTTTAAAGATCCCATGACATGGTACTTCTTGATGCTTTTATATGGCGCCTTAATGATTCCCTAATACTGTAAATGAATCCTTCTTCAAAATCAAGACTCCGTGCATGAGAAAGCCTCATGAACACAGTCAGAGTCAAAAATATCTCTCTCAAACACTTTATTCTGGGCGTTGTTGCTCAAATGCAAATGAGGAGGACAGAGACAGGCCAGTGCAGCGGGTGGGGGTGTGGCCAAACTCTCCGCTCTTTCCTCTTTAGCGGTGCGCTGTGCGCTGGCCCCACTTCCGCGTTTAAGCACGGAGGAAGATATGAGACAATTTCCATTGAAAAATAAACACATTTCCAGAAAATAAATATTACAGAAAGTAAAATTAAACCACTGCTGTTTCAGAGGTTCGGAGGCTCGGATAAAGGACATCCGAGCCTGGAAACACTCTCACATGCCTCCAGGCAAATAAAAAAACGCATCTTGCATTGCGTAGCTCCTTTGCGGTCCAAACTCTCTGAGCATGATTACCAGAGACGGTGGGTAGACATCCAGACGGGGGGTGGAACTGCATTTGCATTTTTCCCCCGAGTGTGACGTCAGAAATTTCCCTTGTTCAGAATCTCCCGTTTGGGCTGTCTTTTTTTCAAACGCGGAAAAGGATTGCAAATCCTCAGTTTACACATTTCGCAACTTTTACCCATGGGGGATGGGCCCTAAACAGGGTAGGGGAGCTCATATTAACGTTCAAAAACCTCAGAAAGTGAAAATTTCATACTATGGGACCTTTAAGACTTCTTAATAGCCTAAGATTTTGACTATGGATGTCAATAAAGAGCAGCACAAATAGGCCAGTCACTACAACAAATTTTGAACCATGATATATTGCTACAGAGATGTACTACAACATTTTCTTTTTTGTGTTTTAAGTTTTTATTGTTATATTTAGTGTCAGTAACAACTAGATGGGACAATGTCTCTATTATAAGCTACTAACAATGGTGGGCATTGTAAGGAGTCCATTTCAAGTAAAAAAAATGTCTATATCCTTAAATGTAGTCTAGATGTTGTTATTGTTAGATCTAAGACAGAGAAGGTTCATTGTTCATAACTTGGGCTCCACTTTGAAAAGCAGCACGCACACAAAAATGCATCTTTATATTATTGTGTGTCGTCGACGACATAAATCTATCAGTAATGTTCTCCCCTGATGATGTTCCTCCTCTGTAATCAATCCTATCTTAATATTTACAATCTTCTTACACTGCATATACTTAATATTTTTATTTCAATGATAAGGAAAGGACAAATGAGCTGACCTTGGCATGGACAGCATAGGAAGCCAACAGGACTGAAGCCTCTGGTGGACAGTGGATCTCTTCTTCAAGTATCTTCTTTTTCACCTGTAAAGTTAAAATGGTCAAATCTTGGAACCTGCTTTGAGAAACATAGTGGAAAGCTGCATAATGAAAATCTTTTCCTTGAGCAAAATAATAACATTGTAATAATCTGGGAGAAAGTGGCCACAGACACTTGGCATTTTCATGCTTTGAACTATTTTTCACCAGCAAAGACTCTTTAGCTCTTCTTTAGCTCTTGAGATTGTGTGTTATTTACTGTCATAGATCCAGGCAATCCCTTTAACAAGCTCCCTGCAGAAAAACTCACCAAGTTAAACCAACTCAAGTCCAGTCACTTGTCCCAGAAATTGACTCATTAAAGCTAAGGAAGCAACAATAATCAGAACTGAATCAATTATTTAAATGACATAGTTTTGCAACAATATATAATGTCTTCAAATAAAAAATCTTAATTTTAGAGTCAATAAAAAAAAAACTATAATTAAATATATATATATATATTAAAATAAATAAAAAGTCTTAAAAAAAAGAATTTATTGTTTATGTTCATGAATCAAGGCGTTTAATCGGATCCATTAATTTCCTCCAGAGTGAACACTGCTCCAAACCATGATTTTACTGACAGTGGATTGGCTAGAGTTCCATCAATAAAAAAAACAAAAACAAAAAAAAACACCACTAATAATTTGACATTACATATCAATGTTTCTATTACTTGCCCAGCCCTAGTAAAAAAACCTTCTAACTCTGTGGTATAGACTTCTACAAACATGTTCTGAAGTGCATGCGTTTAACATATATTTCTCTTCTCTCAAATGTTGGTCCTGGATGTGTTTATGCACACGCAATCAAATCCATAACATAAATGACACAGTACCACAAAGCTTGTCAGATTTTGAGAACTACAGGAAGGAGCAAAAATGGTTATGCAAGTGACCCATTTAAAAGTTCAAAAAAACATTTCTCCGATGTCAGTCATGCTGTCATCTCTTGTTTTTGAACTAACAAAAGGTGTGGAGCCAGAGGTGACAGCTGTTAATCGGGGTCAGTCAGGAGATCTGGTAAACAAATGGGGTTACATTGTAGCACCATAGCAGGTTTAAAACAAGTGTCGGGTTGGGTGAGCTGAGCTGTCTAAAGTGAGAGTGTGTGTGTGTGTGTGTGTGTGTGTGTGTGTGTGTGTGTGTGTGTGTGTGTGTGTGTGTGTGTGTGTGTGTGTGTGTGTGCGTGCGTGTTGTATCCGAGTCGGTGATCGTTTGTGATATGCGCTAATCCTGCTGTCATGCCCATGACACTATCTGAATGTGGGCCCTCCTCCTGGCTTTATTGGAATTAATGGGAGCCGAGTAACAGGGAGACAGGCGACATGGGGCAGAACGCATTTGTATTCTTCAGCCCTTGTAGCTGTGACACCTCAACTGTTGGCTAATCTGTCTTATTTTAAGAAAGGTCTCTACTAGGTTGATGTACATAATTAGATAAAAGTAATCAGTAAATAAAAAGCTTCATTATGTGTTCATTTGGCCGCTTCCTTTTGGCATTTGTGAACTCACCGTGCAGTGATTTATAGCAGGTTTTTATGTCGGATGCCCTACCTGTTGCAATAAGCCATATTACTGCGAGAGAAGTGGGCAATAGGTTGGGTTCAGACATCATGACATCACAATAGCACTCAAGTTTAAACAATGCCTGGATACAATAGTAGAATTTGCCTTTTATTTGTCAAAAGGCAGATGTTTTGACCAGGTTTGTCTGTATTCACGGGGGCATTTTTTGTTTGTTTAAATTTTTTATTTTTTTTCACTTAAGTATTAAAATGTGGTGGCATTATTCAAACATAGGCATGATTGTTGTCAGGTAAAAGGGACATTTGGACCACAAGATTATGGCAAATTTGTGCACTCAAAAAAAGTGGTAAAAATCCTTGCCCTCCATCTGTAATTATGACATAAAATCTAGAATGTCAGGAACACAACATGATAGTAAAGTTTCTTCCATACGAGCACAACAGATGTAGTTGTGTATCATTATAGTAACTATTGAATCTGGATACCTTTTGCTCTGAAGGCAATCACTCGCTGTCACGATAATTAAGACTTTAAAATCAGGTCAATCAATAGTTTTAAAGAAAAGTCCCATTTTTAGCTTGAAACAAAAGCTGCATATTCAGTTGGATAAGACAGGACACCAATGATGGACGAGAATCCCACAGGGAACATGCTATTAAATGGGCCAATAAGGGAGCGCTCAAAGCTTAATTGGTAATTGATAAATGTAGCTGGCAGAAACAGATGATTGCAGCACAGTTACAGTCTCTTCTCCAGCTAAAGGAATGATGTAGCTGCCTCTCACAGATCCTCGAGGGAGCATTAAGAGCAGGGAAAGGGCAGTGGTAATATGTTGTGCATCGATTCCACATGGCTGCACACAATCAGACGGGGACAATGGGAAAAAGTGTATTACAGAGTGCTCAGGAAACTGTCAGGAACTCTGTGGCCCGATGCCCCCTTTTGGTGAGAATTGGATTGGAAGAGAACAAACTGAATAGTAGCACGTCAAATGAGAGTTACAACAAAATTTTGAGCAGTTACTGAGAAATTATTAGCTATATTTACTGAAAGGATTGGGCACTGAAAAATAAGCCAATTATGGACAAGAATATCTCTTAAAGTTTTTGACCAAAAACCTAATTCATTTCATGTATGTAATATTTTAAATAAGTACAATCTTTTAAATTTTGAAAATGTTATACATTTTAAGTATGTATGCTTCATTTACAAAGCGCTACATGGACTAACCCCACCCCCCATGTCTGTCTTTTTCAAACCAGGGCGTCCTCCAGAGGAGACTGTGAGGTCCCCCACAGAAGAACCGCCTTTAGTCAGAACACTCTCTCTGTGAGGGCCACTAACATCTGGAACAGTCTTCCTCTGCACATACAGGAGAGCCCTACACTGATCAGTTTTAAAACACAACTGAAACTATGGCTGAAAACCAACCAGTCATGTGACCACTAGACTTGGTTTGTGCTGCTTGTATTGTATGTTGTATTTTTATGTATTTGCCTGCCTAGGGACTAAGGATGAAAACTAGCTTTGTAGCTAAAATTCGGCATATTTACATTTGTTTTATACTTATGTTCATTAATGTGCATTGTCCCTATCAAATAAATAAATAAATGGACCAGAATATATATGATGGATCATTCATGCATATTTCATAAGAATTACCTAGATGTGTCTCATATAGGTCACTGATAGGAAATAAACATACAAATATGGATTGTAATTTCAATAAAATTATTTTTCCACAATTACGGCTTCAGAAAGTAGCATTATTATTGAACCCTAGAGACGTGATTGTTGTCAGTTGAAAGGAATTGAAGCCTTAAACTGTATATGGCAGGTTTATGAGGCTACTTTCAAAGAAATCATAATAAGGTTTACAACATTAGTAGAGCACAAGTTTGGATATTTCTTTCAAAAACAGTAAATCTCCCATATAGTTTTACAGTCTCCTGGTAGATTTTGAACACTACCTATTACAAAGAACATTTAGTTGTTTATTACATTTTGTATTTTAATTTAGTTCCAGTCAGTAAGTAGAATGAGATGCACATTTTCTGCTGCCAGAGCCTATGACCAAAATCAGTTGGCAATAGGGATGCAAATTATCGATTAATTCATTAATTGATAGTTGATTGACCTTATCGATTGATTAACGATTAACTGATAAGCGGCGTTTTTCACCTGAATTTTAGTGTTTCAATAGGGTCTTTAACTCATTGACTGCCGGAGACGGATAAATACGTCCCCTCAAATCCAAACGTAGACTGCCGGAGACGGATAAATACGTCAATTGCGTTTTTCAGCGGGGGTTGCTAGGTTACGACCTGGAGCAACTTTTAAGGTGTAATTCGTACATCCCAACCTGTAGATAGCGATCGTGTGCCCATCAGAGACGCGGAAGACAGGAAAAGATCAGCACATGTGTAGTGTAGTGTAGTGAGAGAGAGTCAAGATGGCGAGGAGAGCGAACGAGGGAAAACGGTTCACTGTCGTCGTCCTCCTCCCTCCTCCCTGATATACCCGCGCCTCGGTCTGCCTTGGGCAGAGACACTTGCGCACCTCCATCGCCCTGCTCAGACACATTTGCGCCTCCATCGCCCTGCTCAGACACATTTGCGCCTCCATCGCCCTGCTCAGACACATGCGCGCCTCCATCGCCCTGCTCCGAAACATGCGCGCCTCCATCGCCCTGCTCCGAAACATGCGCGCCTCCATCGCCCTGCTCCGAAACATGCGCGCCTCCATCGCCCTGCTCCGAAACATGCGCGTCTCCATCGCCCTGCTCCGAAACATGTGCGCCTCCATCGCCCTGCTCCGAAACATGCGCGCCTCCATCGCCCTGCTCCGAAACATGCGCGCCCGCACCTCCCTGCTCCGAAACATGTGCGCCCGCACCGCCGCCCCGGGCAGACGAGACCGCTGCTCCGACCTACCCGCACCCGGATCGCTCGCCTCAGGCAGACCTAACTGATCCGGCGTGTCTCTGCAGCCTGTCTCCGCGGTATCCCGCATCACAGGTCTGCTCCGGAGGCACTCATTTCGTGAGCCAGACCCCGATTCATCTGATGAGCCGTCAGGATCAAGTGGAAGCAGGAGATCTTCGCCTCCAGAGAGGCATGGGATGGGTAAGAAGAACTAACTAAATAACTAACTAACTAACATGATGCTGCTGTTGTGTGGTAATTGTGAAGGAATTTTCTATTTACAGAGCCTTCAACCAGCAGAGGACCACCGGCCGCACCTGCTCGCAAAGCGAAGAAAGGTAAAAAAAATATATTATATATATAAATAAATAAATTCTGTGTGTGTATATATGTATAAAAAAGTGTCTATTCTCCACATCACACTGCAGCAATACAAAATAAAAATACAATTAGGTAATGTATATTTCTATCATTTACAGGTGGTGCATCTGGAGTGGCAAGAACAACCACACATGCCACACATCTACTGTCTGCATATTATCATGGTGGCAGGTGGTCACCATGTCATGCCAGGCTAACACCGTGACCTTCTTGTTGTGCCTCATAACCTTTCCCCCTTGTCCCTGATCCCATTTGGTTCACTGTCACTATCAGCTGAAACCTGTTTCTTGGCATTGTTTTTGAAAAGTTTTTTTTTTTTTTTATTGTGTGAAGAATCCCTCAGTCGTCCAGGTAGAATCCATGGCAAAAGGAGAAATTCAATTTGTCAACTGGCCCCAGTACCTGTCCAGTTGACAAATTGAATTTCTCCTTTATTTATTTATTTTTTTATTTTTTTTATTTTTTTATTGTTGTATATTGTATTGTTTTATGTATGTTGTATACTTATGTATGTTGTTCTGATCTCAAATTTTGTTCTCAAATTTTGTTTTGTTGATTGTTGTCAATTTGTATATAGTTATATTTCTTATATTTGTAAATAAAAGTGTACTTTATCATCAAAAATATCTTTCTCTGTTGTTTTAGATGTTTGAGATGTCACTAAATCAATAAGTATTGATGTCAAAGTCACTGATCTGCTCGAAATCCTTCTTTGCACAAAATGCTCCATTTCTCCAGTTTTTGTCAAAAACCAGTGTTTTTGCTGAAACTTCCCTATGTTCTACTATCAATTACTTGAGAACCGAAAAGGTTAGAAGCATAATTTTTTTCCAGGTGAAAGAAGAGAGTCTACACTTTATTTTGATGTGTGCCATGTCTATATAGTCAAAGAACTCAGTATTCTGTGAGTCTTGAAAAATCAGTGAAAATGACCTAAAAGCTCTGGCAGTCAAAGGGTTGACATTGTGAAAACAGGCCGGCAGTGAATGAGTTAAGAATATAAGCTATAGTATACATAACACAGAGTCAAAAATATATCATAGTATTATTATATTGTATATTCCTCAATTAATTATTCCTTAGTAAAAAGCAGACAAATGTATTGATGCTGAATAACAAAATACAGTAATCCCTCGCTCTATCGCAGTTCGCAGATTTTTTTTATTTTTTTATTTTTATAGTGTAACATTTTTTTATGTTACACTATGTTACACTGGACGACTGAGGGACTTTTCACGCATTTTTTTATAGTGTAACATTGTGTTCTGCATCCTGATTGGCTAAGAGACTAGACCAGGACTAAATGTGGACTAAACCAGGTCTAGACCAGAACTAAACCAGGTCTAGACCAGGTCTAAACCAGGTCTAAACCTGGACTGGGCCTGGACCAGGTCTAGACCTGGACTAAACCAGGATTAAACCACCACGTGCCGCTGCTGGTTTCGTGCCGCTGGTTTGTGGCTAGGGCTGAGACTACGCATTCCGGACGCCGCGGTTCAATCTCTTGCTCAGCAGCCCCGGTGTACGCGCGGGCCTCGCGTGTACACCGGGGCTGCTGAGCACGAGTGCCGTTGAGTGAGCACAGTGCGCGGTTGCCTTTTTTCGTGACCACGCGGTTCGCGTGTCCACGATTAGCGATGAATTACAATAAATGGATTTTGTTCGACCAACGTCTTGATCGACAATTAATCATAAGTCGATTCATTGTTGACATCCCTAGTTGGCAATAAACCCTAAAGGGCTCATACATGATGTGTCCTCGGTATATGACAGCTATATTAAACAGCTAATAGTATCTCGAGTTTAGTTGTGATTATAGTGTACACAGAAAGTGTATACAGAAATGCTATTATGACAAAGCTCAGGGTATTTTGTGGATACAGACAGTAGAAACTCACTTGTAAAAAGAAGAGATGCTGTGTGATATCTTGCACCAGTTCCTCCTCTGCATTTTCAGGGTAAAATTTGGCTAAGAACTGGAAAGTGATCGGCTCTTCCTTTGGTATCTCCTGATCCAGAACCTACATTGAAAGTATTAAAGAGGACAAACATTGAACATTTGATTTTGATGAGTTTTTAGCCATGTTATCACGGTGTTTCCTTGTCATAAGCTTACATAGCGTCATATTTCAATTGATCCATGCATGTTTAAGATCTCCTAATTTTGTCATAGATTTGAGTTGCTTGGAAGAATCCATGACTCATCGCTGTACCAGCGAGTGAGTCTGGTAACGCTTGGTCCCTAAATGCGCTGCAGTTCCACGTAGACAGACAGCTAAGTGAACCAATCAGAGATTGCGCCATCTTGATTCAAAACTGAGGAGGAACTTCCGCTGCCTAAGAGTGACTTTGCGGGCAAAGGCGGGTGCACTGACGTCACCATCTTTGAACGAATCAGAATCGCGGAGTCCGTTGTTAACCGGAGGAGCAAGGGTGGATGGAGGGTGTCCAAATGGTATCGCGCTGTATAGGAAATACAGAGAGATATCATTTGGCTGGCCAGGTAAAGATTTGAGGCTTGAGTGCTCAGAAAATTTCTATTATTACCTACGCCCTATCTTCACCCACTGTTCTGTACTTATTTGGGATTATTCAACAGTAAAAACATGTAAATGGAAATGTGCATCTCGGCTCTGGAGTTTTGAACAGGAAGTCTTTGGACCCGTTTCTATTATTAAGCACTTTTGGAACAATAATACAATGAACAAAACTAATAGTTTATTCTAAATACCTGAAAAAGTATAATGTGTCTTCTTTAATATTGGTCTTATTTACTTGCTCAGAGCAAAGCACTCACCCGTTTTTCCATCTTCAGCCAAGCCACTGTGTCTTTGACGTTGTACTGAAGCCCAAAGAACCATGTTTCCCTAAGGCCCAGAGCACGGCACACAAGGTCAAAAAGCTCCTTTCCTTTCAATTTTACCTGCAACAGTGGAAGCAGTGTCAAGCATTAAAGGTGTGAAAGGTGTGAAAGTTATTAGAGGAAAAAGGAACACAGGCTTCCAGACTGGAATATTGACATTTCTCCTCCACACAGATATTCAAAGCTGCACTCAGAAACAGTAAAAAACATGCAGGTACTTTTGCTTTGCTTTTTACTCTCTATTCGTACAGCATTCCTTCATTTATCTTGTTTTGCCATCCTGGATTTTTAAATAGAAATAGTTAAACTAGTATAATTAATTACCAGTAGTAGCAAAGATCTCCCATGGAAGTACCAAGCCCAAGACCTAGAATGTTTTTTTAATATATTAATTAAATCACAATGTAAGGGATATCACAAACTATAGAATGAATGCATGTCTCCAAGTTAATAAAAGCTAATATTTCATACAAACAATGCAGGACAGCAGAACTTGAGCCAAGTACAGGGCACATAACATAAACGTATTGACTTGACGCCATCTAGTGTCCAATATGTTTTCATAGTTCTATTTGAACTCGTTAGATAGCGTTGAAACTTTGCATTGTTACGGTCTACCGAACATTTAGTTCATATTTTATTGTGTTACCGTGTGGCACGTGAATAAATAATACGCAATTTCGTTAAATGCACAATTATAAGCGCAAATACGTACCTCACAGCTGAACTCCATGTCTGATTCCATCGTACAGATTCTAACGTTAAAGTTTTTTGCCTGTTTTCTCAAAAGCGAGTTAAATCCCATTCTTGCTGCTAAAGCACTTGCCATAGTGTTTTACTAAGTATATCGAAAACCGGTAAAGTTTCACTAACAGTACAAATGGACACGATTTAGCTTGTTGCTTACTATAAAAGCATCATCCACTTAAATCGATTGTGCGCAGTTGCTTGTTGTAAGACAAACCTTTTTCTGACATCATTGCATAATCACTTGAGACATTAAAGTTAATACCTAATTTTCTTCAAAGTCCATGGCAGTCTGGCACTCTGTTATGACTAAAGCTAAGGCTAACTGCTAATACTACGGGTTATATAGCGGTCTAATTATCAAAGATTAATGTCAATGCAAGAAAATAGACACAACGCAAATGGGCTGATACCGCAAAGCTGTTAAAACTGGCATGTTTCTAAGAAATTACAGTAATATTAGTCGTACATTGAACTTATGCTAGAAGCTTTAGCTAACTAAGGCATGTAGTGTTCAAGGACTATCAACAATGTGGTAATATGGAAGTATAACTACCTACTAAAACGGATTGGTTAAATTATGGTAAATAAAAGCAAAGTAATTGTGCAGGAATAGAATTCTGAGGTATTTTCTGTGATCGTTCATGACAGAGACAGTTCTGTAATTGTTAAATTTGTATTTTAAGTTCATCTATTTTTTTTATTTTTTATTTTTTTTACGAGCTTCATGAAAGTAACATGACATCTTCAGAACAAACCAATCAGAAGGCACTGCTGTTCTCGGGCACGCCCCTGGTCCCGCCCCCTGCGCCATAAAGGGGCGGGGCCAGACGAATGAGGTAATCGGAGTAAACAGTAAAGATGGCGACGTCTGTAGCCGGAGAGGGACAACCAAGTCTTAATGGGAATTTTTCAGAGTGTCAGACTAAAAAACTCACCGACTTGCCTACAGAGTTGATTGAACACATCCTTTGTTTTCCCGTTTTAAAACATGTTGACATTTGTAACGTTTCCTGTTGTTGCAAGCGGCTATACGACGTTTGCCATGGAAGGGGAAAGGTCTGGGAACACCAGTACAAACTCAGGTGCTTTGGTCTTTGCGTTATCTGATAACTAGATTTTAGTAGTTTGTTCTTATGTACACGTCCTCTTGTAGATTAGGATTAGATTAGGAGATCTTGATCTTGACCTTACTACATAACAAGACGCATCATATGGAGTGATCTCAAAGCAGCCAGCTGTCACCATCTTTGGCATTTTGCTGATGCATCAGATTCACCGTTTGCTGTGTCTTGACACTATACTGCACATATTGCATTTATTTAGGAGTTTGATGAATCTGACAAACTTGTACTCCTTATGTAATGAATGCATTTTAAAAGGTGACCTTGAACGCATATTGCAGTGCAGTCGTATGCAGTTAAAATCTTTTTCTTCACTAGACTAAGCTTTTGATTGACTGATCAATAAATAACGACGTATAGCTATTGGTAAACTATTTTGCTTAATCTAAAATGCAAAATATTATATTATTCAATTTTATTTTATTCAATATTAACATTGACAGATGGCCAAGGTTGCAGAAATATTATCGTCAGAATGAGTGCTGTGACTGGCTCAAAGAATACAAGACACGCCACAGAGTTGGAATACAAATAAGAGGGACAGTGGAATCAATCTCCAAACGGTTCTTCACAGAGGTTGTAAGTAGTATAATAGTGTGCTGTGCAATTTAGTTTGCTTTAGTTGAACATATCTGCTAACTTTAAGATGTACTTTTTAGCCTTGTGTAGGTCAGGTATTGGGTGACAGTTTTGCTGAGATCAAGTCCTTGGGAATGCCTGAGCACTTTTGTGAAGATGAGCTCCTCTTCATCCTCAACTCTGATAAAAGGTATATCAAAACATTGGATAGCTTTCCTGAATACAACTTGCAACCTTGTTTATGTAGGTTTATGTCTATGTCTTGTTTATGTCTGTGATTTTTTATTTTTTTTTAGGAAAAGCTTGACCTTGAAATACTATGCAAGGAAAATTCTGTACTTCCTACGACAGCAAAATATCCTGCGGAGTTTAAAGATGTTCTTGGAACAACCTGAAGAACAGCAGTCAGCGCTTGAAGGTAAAGAACTATTATGTAAGACAAAATATAAATCATCAGAACATTGGCACTGGAGAACAGAAGCATGGGGAATGGAGGTATATTATATTGAATAAAATATTTGGGGGGATTATTCTGATGACAGAATAATGCCTGTAAGTGTCATTGCTGAGGCTGACAATTAAATTAAATTGACAATAAAACTTAATTAAGTGTTTACACTGAAAGTTATTTTGTATATTTGTATTTATTTATTATAAATACTTCTAGCTTTACATATTTCTAAAATAATTGCAATAGTATCAATTTTTCAATGTATCTCCTCAAGCATGTAGAAAACAACATATCTTTTCCATTCAGGGGCTGTTCTGGTGGATCAGTATTGTAACCCATTGGCTGATGTGACTCTGGAAGGTATATCAGTGCAGTTAGATGAGATGGTTGAGAAAGTCAAGAAAGTGTTAAGACTTAAGAATCCCTCCCATCCCAGCTTGCGTTGTGCTCAAGGTTAGAAATCACAAATTATTGGAGATATTTCATAAACGGTATAATTGTATCAATATTATTGATTAATTGTATTATTATTAATAATTTTATGTAGGTAACTGTTTTGCAATAGAGGACCCTGAACTTCAGAGACAGGTGCTCTGGGCCCTAAACTCTGTCTTATATGAGCAGCTTCAGTTCAAAGGCAATGAGTTTGACTATTACAATCCTCTGAATTCTTATATTCATCAGGTATAATTTCACTTTTTAAAAATCTATAGATTTGTTGTTTATCTTAATTTAAATGCATGTAATTTTTCATTAGGTGCTACTACGCCATACAGGTATTCCTATAAGTCTCTCTGTCCTCTACATGACACTTTCCCTTAAACTGGGCGTTCATCTGGAACCAGTCAACTTCCCCAATCACTTCCTACTACGCTGGTGCCAAAGACCAAGGGGGTATGCTTCATGTCAGTGCTTTGAAGCTGAACTGTGCAAATGTTTAAAGAATTAAAATGACATCTAGTGCTCTTTTATTACACAGAAGTGAGGACATTTATGACTTTATCTACATTGATGCCTTTGGAAAAGGAAAGCAGCTAACTGCTAAGGAGTGTGAGTATCTCATTGGCCATCAGGTGACTGCAGATTACTACAGTGCCATTAGCACCACTGAGGTGCTTCTCAGGATGGTGGGAAACCTACTTAACATCGGCAAAAGGGGGTAAGCCTAAATTCTTAAATTTGAATTAATCAGATAGTATTTTTTTTAAATGTGTGAATATAATTAACATATTAATGTATTCAAGGGAAGGCAATGAGAAGTCCTACCAGCTTTTAAGAGACTCACTGGACCTCTACCTCACAATCAACCCAGATAATGTGCAGTACCTGCTGCTCCAGGCCCGCCTCTACTTTCACTTGGGAATTTGGCCTGAAAAGGTAAATGTTGCTTTTAGCAGTGCTTGCATCCTTTTGCACATCAAACTAGTACTATAACGCAGTACTATTACTACAATTGTGTGTGTGTGGGTGTGTGTAGGTGTGTAGGTGTGTGTGTGTGTGTGTGTGTGTGTGTGTGTGTGTGTGTGTGTGTGTGTGTGTGTGTGTGTGTGTGTGTGTGTGTGTGTGTGTGTGTGTGTGTGTGTGTGTGTGTGTGTGTGTGTGTGTGTGTGTGTGTGTGTGTGTGTCTGCTCGACTGCTCGACTGCTCGACTGCTCAAAAAAATAAAGGGAACACTTATACAACACAATGTAACTCCAAGTCAACCACACTTCTTTGAAATCGAACTGTCCACTTAGGAAGCAACACTGATTGACAATCAATTTCACATGCTGTTGTGCAAATGGAATAGACAATAGGTGGAAATCATAAGCAATTGCCAGGACACACCCAATAAAAAAGTGGTTCTATCGGTGGTGACCACAGACCACTTCTCAGTTCTGATGCTTTCTGGCTGATGTTTTGGTCACTTCTGATTGCTGGTGGTGCTTTCACTCTACTGGTAGCATGAGACGGAGTCTACAACCCACACAAGTGGCTCAGGTAGTGCAGCTCATCCAGGATGGAACATCAATGCGAGCTGTGGCAAGAAGGTATGCTGTGTCTGTCAGCGTAGTGTCCAGAGCATGGAGCCGCTACCAGCAGACAGGCCAGTACGTCAGGAGACGTGGAGGTGGCCGTAGGAGGGCAACAACCTAGCAGCAGGACTGCTACCTCCGTCTTTGTGCAAGGAGGAACAGGAGGAGCACTGCCAGAGCCCTGCACAATGAGCTCCAGCAGGCCACAAATGTGCATGTGTCTGCTCAAACAGTCAGAAACAGACTTCATGAGGATGGTATGAGGGCCAGACGTCCACAGGTGGGGGTTGTGCTTACAGCCCAACACCGTGCAGGACGTTTGGCATTTGGCAAATGGTGTGGGGTGGCATTTCTTTGGAGGGCAGGACAGCCCTCCATGTGCTCGCCAGAGGTAGCCTGACTGCCATTAGGTACCGAGATGAGATCCTCAGACCCTTTGTGAGACCATATGCTGGTGCAGTTGGCCCTGGGTTCCTCCTAATGCAAGACAATGCTAGACCTCATGTGGCTGGAGTGTGTCAGCAGTTCCTGCAACACGAAGGCATTGATGTTATGGACTGGCCCGCCCGTTCCCCAGACCTGAATCCAATTGAGCACATCTGGGACATCATGTCTCGCTCCATCCACCAACGCCAAGTTGCACCACAGACTGTCCAGGAGTTGGCAGATGCTTTAGTCCAGGTCTGGGAGAAGATCCCTCAGGAGAACATCCGCCGCCTCATCAGGAGCATGCCCAGGCGTTGTAGGGAGGTCACACGCACTACTGAGCCTCATTTTGACTTGTTTAAAGGACATTGCATCAAAGTTGGATCAGCCTGTAGTGTTTTTTCCCACTTTAATTTTGAGTATAACTCAAAATCCAGACCTCCATGGGTTGATAAATTTGATTTTCATTGATAATTTTTGTGTGATTTTGTTGTCAGCACGTTCAACTATGGAAAGAACAAAGTATTTAATAAACAATATTTCATTCAGTCAGATCTACAATGTGTTACTTTAGTGTTCCCTTTATTTTTTTGTATAAAGCCTAATCAGAGTTGGGTACTGCAAATTGTAATAGTACATACAATAATTATCATGTCTCTATAATGTATGCCATGCCATTTCCACTCCAGGTGCTAGATATCCTGCAACATATCCAGGCTTTAGACCCCTCCCAGCATGGGGCTGTGGGGTATTTAGTGCAGCACACACTGGAGCACATTCAGCATAAGAAACATCCAGTGACTCCTGATGAAAAGAAGCGCAGTGCTCCAGAACATGTGGAGGTCCAGTACTCTGTGGGGCTCATCATGAAACATAAAAGGTCGGGGAAAAAAAGGAAAAAATAGTCATTTTTAAAATAATCTTTGTCAGGTCTTGATTTACAAGGCTGGTGGTTGATTTTAGGTCAGGATATAACTGTGTCATCTACGGCTGGGACCCCAAATGTACTATGAGTCAGGAGTGGATCACGACCATGAGGGTCCAGCAGCTGTCCAAAGGTGCCAACCAGCCCTTCTACAATGTTCTGGTGCAGGATGGAACATGCCGCTATGCTGCACAAGGTAAGGTGCTGCATACAGATTTTCATTACAACAGTAAATGTGTTGTATTTGTTAAGCCCATAATGTTCTCTGCAACTTCACTCTCCTCAGAAAACCTGGAGCCCCACTCTGCCCCACTGGAAATTGGCCATCCTGAAGTGGGACGCTATTTCTCTGAGTTTGTTGAAACTCATTATGTTGCCAATGAAGAACTACAGACACGGTACCCGGAGGACATACAGGAGACTCTGGGCAAAGTACACGATCTTTACCACAGACTCTCTCTGGACATGGGGCACCAGGAGCAGGCCTCAAACCAACCTAACCACACATCCACCAGCATGTAGCAAACAGCTAAGCATGCCAACACCGCACTGACCGGAATATAAACACGTAACAGGGAACCCTCCATTCACAATTACCACCTGCTTGTATTAGAAAGGCTGCAATAGCGCTGTGTCTAATGAAAGAAACACAATAGTAGATGCAGCAATCAAAAAAATGCTGTTTATCTGAAAAGATATAATCTCATCTTCACAAAAGCTAACAGAATTATACATAAACTCTGAACTGATACTAGTATAGCAATGCAAAGTTGCATTAGATTTTCTACACAAAATCAACAAATTGTTCAAATGCTTTAAAAGTAAGCATTGGTGAGAATGTAAAGTATTTCCCAGAGTGGACAAACTGATAAGCGAAAAGTAAAAGTATGCACCCACAGTAGTGTGAATGCCCCAAACAATAAAATACACAGAATGTCTCCAGTGCCCCCTCAGACCTCTACCACTGTAAAATCCAAATCTCCATAAACAGTGTCACACATTTAAAGAGACTGTAAATGAATCTTGCTTTTATTTTCCACATGGTTTTATTGTGGACTAATGAAAAGTTTAACTTTTACATAGATACCTTTTTACTACATTTCAACATGTAGAAAAAACAGACCTGAGCTGGAACAAAATGATTTATGTTCTTCATTACCCCTGTGAAAATAAAATATATATATATGTTTTGTTTTGTTTTCTTCTTTAGTGTTTTGTGATCATATTTTAAATATCAGCTCTTTCAGCAACTTTACTCTTAAGCAGAAAGGCAAAACTACAAAATAATTTCAACGCCATCTAAGATGACAAAACAGTTTTATTTACGTCAGAAACAAATGCAAAATGGGCTAAGCTCAAATGTATTTGTGTTTATCATTAATCTGTAAAGAGTTTTATCCAAGACTTTTACAGCACGTGTTTGCCAAGGTATAGAAGTGACCTGGATTTAGGACCTTGGGGACGCCAGATGTTTGCGCGCAGCGGCTGCGCGCTGGGGCTGCGCTCACAGAGCTGCTCTTATACCCGTGCGCTTTGACGCACCACGGACTGCAGAAATGGGAGCAGCACAGACACGCGCAGAGCACAGTTACAATGACCTCCCCGACAAAACGGGATGTAAGTAACTTTGAGTTTCACTTTTGGATGAACGAGCGCACCAAACTTTTTTGCGCTTTGGTCCAACAGACGTAATCTACAATAGCGAGCTAAATCCTATAGTATGTACAAGCAAGTTATTTATGGCGAAATAATTCTACTTTTATTACATTCTGAAGTGCATTTCAATGTATTGTTTATTTGGCATTACAATTAGGCTCAAACTAATGTTTGACCAACCAACATTTGACGACAACACAGAAAGGTGGCGAGAGCCTATATTTATTTTTAGGTTGGGTAAAATCTGAGGTGAGTGCGTGCAGTGGCACGCAGAGCATGAGTAAGAGGTATAAGGACTTGATCCCAGATAAAACTTTGCTTTACTGATGTGTGGTATTATCTGTTGAGACTTTGGACTTTTATGGTTCATGTGGAACTTTGCTCAGGGTACTGTCATCTAAGAAACTTGCTATTCTCTTTTTCTTGATCCTGATATTAATAATGGTTTTGTTCTGTAACTTACTATTCTCTTTTTCTTGATCCTGATATTAATAATGGTTTTGTTCTGTAATGTTGCACTAAGGCCTGCACATGTGAAAATAATTACACATGCTTCACTGGTCCCACCCCATCACATTCTGCAGCCAGTTTGTTTTGATTGACAGTGTGTGGATTTGTGCTTTTTACAAAAGCGTGTTTTGGTTCATGCAAACAACAATGTAATTACATGTAGCAATGCAACTACGTGACATAGTAAAATAAGAATTGCCGTCACCGGTTGCTAATAATGTACAGTGAGTTAATGATTGAGTAGAGTGTTTAAAATGGCATTAAAAGACCAGAGATGTGTGTTTGCACTGCCATTAGTCTGATAACATGACCACTCAGGAAACAGGGCGAAATACAAGCAACAAAGTCTTACACGGCAAATATATGCCTTAACTTGTTGGTGCACAAACTTCAAGACCAAAGGTGAGAAAACAGATCGCTCTGTCTTAATGCTGTTCTTGGTTTTGTTTTCAGTTTCATTGGAACAAATCAACATACTTCACAAGAGATTTAAAAAGCTGAGTGGAGAGTCAGACACTATCAGGTAAAAAACGTTGAAATACAGTTTACAGAATAATAGATTACAGTACACGAAATACTATTTGGGTAGCAGTGATTTGTATATTGCTACTGGAATTAAATACAAGCCTGTAAGTGATTGATAAGAACCAAACCAAACAGTCTTAATTTATAAACACACATCACAATGGTATTTTGGCAGTCAGTCTGCACCAAATTCCTGGTCTTAAAAAAAGGTTTTAAAAAGGATTACATGTTGTTGATATAATATTTCTCCCAGTAAACTATGTCCCAGTAAACAACATCATGTGACTGAATGTTTTACGCAGATTATTGTCTTGTCTCTCCACAGCAGGGAAAACTTGAACAGCATACCCGCCCTTGCTGACAATCCAATCAAAAAACAAATCATAGAAGCCTTCTTTGATAAAAGGTAGGTGCAGTCACATTCCACATTAATCTGCCTTGGGAAACAACTGAAAAACGCATAATCATTTAAAGGCAGTTATGTCACAGTCAGCAGCTGTACCTATAGCCTACCATGAAGTCCCTGCTCCCGGACCACGCAAACAGGAACAAATGTCCCTTAATGTAGTTAGTTCATAGATCTTATGTTAGTTCATAGATCTTATGTAAGGATTTCATTAGCATTGGCCCATTTATATGGAAGCTGCAGAGTTACTATGACTTCATTTTAATTTAATAGGTTGTATGATACTTGACACTGAGGGCCTAAAATTAATATTACTATCCAAAGCGGTAGAGACATACAGAATGTGAAAAGCAGCTGCAATATACTGTACTGTTTTTAACTTATTCAGTTAGTAACACTGAGTTTGTGCTGGTCACATGAAATGAGCCATTAAAAAAAAAAAAAAAGGAACAACAAATAAATAAAAGGGACAGCATTAATGATTGCAGAGTAATCCAAAATGTTGCCATATCCATCACCATAAAGCTTCCTTGCCCTATGATCATGATTGGAGAATACCATTAGTCTGCCTGGCAATCTATCCCAAAACAACTGTGGTTACATTCGTATTTTACCACCAAGTGCATAAATAATGTATGGAATAATGTAATTATCACACAAGTAAGTCATGTGCAACTGTTTAAATGTGCAGCACAATATTTAAATACACTGGAACTGGACAGGAATTAGTAGGCATAAATAATGTGCATTTAAAGTGTAACATTACCCATGCATATGTTGCCCATTTGTGTTCCAGGAACCAGCACAATGGCCAGGTGGGGGCCTATGAGGAGATTGGCTTTGAGGAGTTCTTGATGGTCATGTCTCACTTCCGCCCTCCATCACTAAAGACTTCTGAAGACGAGAAGAAGGCCATGAGAAAAGAGAAGCTTCGCTGTAAGTCTTTTGTTACTATTCTGAAACATTATAAACTATTTAATCAGATTAAGTAATTTGGGACCCTTTTAAAATACCACGTATCAAAGACATAGAGGCCTGACCACAGATGCCCTTAGTATTATATTCCATTTATAGCATGTGCAAGTGTTAGATTCCATCCTCTACATTCGACATGACAGTTAACAGCTTCGTTGGCAGTACTGAAAAAAAAACAACCTATACATTATGTAGTTATAATAAGTGCTCGAATTAAGTTGTATTTATCTTGGTTCATTGACTGTATTAAGATTTGTCAATAAAACATGCAGTTAAATTTGATCTATGTCCAAGCTTCACAGGCTTATTATTTCAAAATAGCCAGGAGTACTTATTTTTTGGCCTAGATGTTTAGCAAGCCTGTTTATTAGAAGTTATTTTTGCTTAAGTCAAGGAAGGTGTGACACTGTGGTTTGAGTTTGGCAGGAATAGCAGGATAAACAAGTGAGCAAATTAGCAAAGGGACTAGACAAAGCATCTGCTGGAGTGTAACAGTGGTTACTCAGGTTATAGGATTTCCTCTTTAGCTAGTCTTTTTGAAATATCTATTAGATATTTCATTAGACATAAGTAAATTCTGTCTACTTGAATGGATTGGTGGAATGGATGGTTTTGGATTGTGTTTCCACTCCCCTTTGAATACAAAACACACTAACATTGCATAAGAATTACATATTTATCCTCAAAAATATGATAAATATGTGCATAAAATGAACCAAATTGACCAGTGTGACAAAAGTTAATAACCCAAATAGAAAACCAGCATTTGGCAGGTCTTAATGTTAAACTATTCTCTGTTCAAGTTTGTAAATCTGCACAAAACACAAATTTAGGGCACATTATACTCTATTTTCTGATCTATGTTATAATATTGTTTCCTCATCAAAAACATACCCAGGGTTGTTTTGTTTTATTCACACATGTTTAACACTCAAACCCACAATCAGAAAACACTCTTCCACCTTGTGATGTCACGTGCTCCTGTATTTTTAAACTCTACACACGTTCATTAGAATCATTTGGATAATTTCAGCTCTGGAATTGCCAGGCTCTACTAAAAAGTAAAAGATGGCTGTTAACTTGAAAACTACCACTTCATGAACAAGGTGGAGGAGAGCATTTTGAGCTTTGGAGATGTAGACAGACTAATAATGCAGGGTTACTCAAACATGTGTAAATAAAACAAAACACAACTCTGGGTATGTTTTTAGTGAGGTTCTGCATTATGACATGGCTAAAAGCTCACAGGAGTTGTTGCGTAATGTAAGACTTTTAATATAATGTAATGTAATCCTGACTTATTGAGGCCAGTATTATATGACATTTTTGGAAAGCTCTTCTCTGCCTCATATGAAAACATTCTGCCACACTTGTTTCCTTAACTCTACTGAAAATAATCCCTCGGAGCATTTCCTTTTGGATTCAATTGCAAAATCATTATTCCATTTGTGCCCTCAGTCCTTTTCAACATGCACGACACTGACAGCGATGGAAAGATCACACTGACAGAGTACAGAAAAGTAAGACGTCTCAAACTGTAGTGATCATTGTTGAAGTTTGCAAAGTGCCCTTAAATCTCTCTGGTTCTTTCAGGTCGTGGAGGAGTTGTTGTCGAGAAGTGGTGCCATTGGCCTGGAGGCGGCCAAGGCCATTGCAGATGCCGCCATGCTGGAGGTGGCTAGCACAAGTATGCCCGACATGGTAACTCTCTCATAACTGTTAAGATGGTGACACGTTATAATAACTGCACTTTGAATTGTCTTAATACAGCATGCACCAAGATTTAATTCATAATGAAGAGTTTATTAACCCTAGAACACTTTCGCTATAAAAAGTAACACCATCACTTTTGCTGGGTAATTTTTACCCGATATAATATACCCAACAAAAAGTACTTATTAGTAATTAGTCATAAAAATAGATCAAAATATACTAACACATGATTAATTACAGTGGTTTTCTTTTATTTTCAACTGTGGTATGTCTAACAAAATGGAAAACAAAAACATAGGAAGACCCTAAAAACATACTCCAAAATTACTGAAAAATTAAGTGAGAACAAAAAATTCCTAAAAAAATAAATAAAAATAATAATATTGATACTGGAAAGTTGGTCTTTGACATGTGAGACTTCCCTGGTGAAGGCACAGACCTCTTGAAACACAAACAGTTGCAGGAGGAACAAAAAATAGTATTTTTCCAGTGGGTAAAAATGACCAGTTGACTAAAATATTGTTTTCACCATAAGAATTCCATTTGAAATCAACTCTTTGTGATATTTATTCATAACCACTGCACTAAATAAGGATAGATACACATTCCAGGACCACTCTTACTTACCTATTCCTTACATCCTCTTACATTAAATTCATTACATTCTTACATTCCTCTTTCACTGTTGCCAGGTGAAAATCACCCATAAGCCTGTAGGAAAAAGTGGGCTTTGGGGTAAGGAAACACCTACACCTTCAATGTTAAAAACAATGGTGAAGCTCCCCAGGGACCCATGACACTCAGAAAAATGCAACATATTGAAAATCATGTAAATACATTTGCTCAGGTGAAAATCACCCAGCGATAGTGCTCTAGGGTTAAATATGATTTGGGCTTAATTAATACCCTAACTACTAACTAACCATTTAATTAAAGGAGCTCTGCAACTTTTCTCAGGAAGGGTCCATCATCTTCTTGTCTCTGGGTTTTTTCTTTGTCATTAAATGTTTGACGGTACAGTGAACCCTCGCTCTATCGCGGTTCACTGTTCGCGGCCTCGCTGTTTCGCGGATTTTCCCCCCCCAATTTTTTATTTATTTTTTTTCCATTTTTTTTTATAGTATATCTTTTTTACAGTGTAACATTGTGTCCTGCGTCCTGATTGGCTAAGAGACTAGACCAGGACTAAACCAGGTCTAAACCAGGACTAAACCAGGTCTAGACCAGGGATGGTCACGCAGGGTGGTAGGGACAGAGTCTCTGATGTCCTTCACGAGAGCGCCTGGGTGACAGGAGGTGTGGCCTTTGTTTACTTGCACGAGCCATGGAAGAGACTGAGTGCGAGCCGGACCATGGAAGAGCCAAGAATCAACATGGACGGGCCTGGTGCGGTGGCCGGGGGAGCCGCAGCGGGGAGAGCCGCATTCGAGGGAGCCGCAGCGGGGGGAGGACACTCGCGCGCAGAGAGGAGACAGTGGGTCTTCCCCGTCACGCCTAGGACGAACCCAACCCCGTCCTAGAGAGCTGTGGAGTATTGGCGACGCATTGATAGCCATGCCCCAAACTCCGGGGTGGACTGATTTTGGAGCCGGGGTGAAATGCAACCAACCCTTGTGAGCGCAGGTTAGTCTTACCTGGTCTTGTGGTGAGGACTGGTGCTCAGAGGCGTCTGTTAGCGGTTTGGCACTGTTAGCAGTGGCTTGAGTCTTGCCCAAAATGATATCCAGGTCGCTTTCCACTCGACTTTCGCACATGGCATGGATATGTGGTACCAAAACAAACACACGTGCCCGCGCGCACGTGTCAGCGTGTCACGTGCCCCCCCCCCTCACCATATATTTTGATGAAGTGATGAGTGTTTAAACAAGAGAAAAATGTAAGAAAATGTTAATACCAGTCTCAGAAAGGTGTATAATGTGTGTGGTGAAGCGTTTTCAGCCTTAAAACATGTAGAATAATTGTAAAATATAAAATTGTCCTACTTCGCGGATTTCACTTATTGCGGGCTATTTCTGGAACCTAACCCCCGCGATAAACGAGGGTTCACTGTATACTATTAAAGTTGGTTAAACTATCATCTCCACGGTGACAGCAGATGGTTGGCTCTCTACCAGAAATATTACACAGTGCTCCTTTAAAAAGTTACTAAGCCTGAATCTTTATAAACTATTTGTTCATTATGAGTTGTGGTTCATAATTTATTAAGGTTAATGTAAGATGTAGTGATTATAAAGTGATACCAGATACATATATTCTACTTTGTCTGTACGTAAACTAATCATGCATTTGTATTTCCCCAGCCCGCCGACTACTTTTATGAAGGAATTACATTTGAACATTTTGAACAGGTGCACTCTTATTACGCTTCACTTAACTTCATTTGTACGCTTTTATTTGCTTCCCGTTGCTAATGGAGACACTGTTTGTTTACAGATATTAAATGGACTGGAAATGGAGTCAAGAATGCACATCCGCTTTTTGGATGTAAACACGGTTACGATGCGTTGTGATAAGAAATGAGTGAGAAAGGTAATTACATGAATGAAAAGTCTGATGATTGCAACTTTTCCGGTGGAGGGTCCGTCAAATACTTTTCTCTATGATTTGTCTATATTGATTTGTCTGGAATCTTTCACAGTATGGTATTAAACCTTCATGGCAAGTTATTTGTCAGATCTATGGAGAGGCAACCCCGCTCACAGTCAGAATGCCTGTTTTTCTAGGTATTTTTGAGCTATAAAACCACCTGTAATTGAATAAACGTAAGGTAGAGCTGTTTAATGTCATACTGTGGAACTTTCCAGGCAGAGCAATGACATTTCCAAAGAAACAAGCAGGTGACGGACCAAAAAACAAAAAGTTACATAGAGAACCTACCTTTAAGTAATGATTACGCGCTACAAAAGCACTAATCTGTTGTTTCTGTTTGCAGTTGTATGTTACTGAAAGCATTCATGAACCTGAATGGAGGATAAAGCTGATGAGAGGATCCATGGACAATTTTAATAGTGCTGTCTTATTTGAATTTAAATGTGTTGAATTTCTAATTTAAACAGATTAGAAACCATATAATTTCATATCTCATTAGTGTCCCAAATGTATGACTTAATCTCTCATTTAATGTACTTCGCTTCGTTTTGTTAAGAGTGTGTGAACTTTTGAACACCTGTGATTTTAAGCGGTTACTGTCTGGGTTGAACATGTCCACTTCTGCTTTATTGTGGCTTCCCTCTTTGAGCTGTTGTCTCCACTCAGCGTTACTAACATGTCCTTTCCCATATCGCTGCGGTCAGTTGTGCCAAAGGGCGGCTCTGGCATTCTCAGGGCACTGTGGCTCCGATCCAAAGGAGAAACATACCATTCCCCCTTATATTTAACTCACATTCTATCTACAACCATCCCTTTGAGACTCAAGACAAGCAGTGTTGTTATTCTAGGGACATTTTCCAATAACCACAGTATTTAAAGGTGTCCCCATGTTATGGCCATACCTCAAATGATCCACAGTATGACATTAAACTATCTATAGCTCTATGGAAACAAGTAGGTGACACATGCCAAACTATATGTTAAGATCTGTGGAGAGGTAACCCCGTCCACAGTTAGAATGCATGTTTTAATGTATTTTTGAATAATACATGCAATTAAAATTATACCAGTTATACAGTACATTTCAGGCAAACCTCTAACATCTCCAAGGAGACAGCAGGTGGTATACCCTCCACCTGAAAAGTTGTGCAATGCAACTTCAAAACACTGAATCATTTCCCAAAGATTAAGAAAATTCCAACAGGTGTGTTGTTTTATTTACATATTTTTAGTTTTGTTGCATTTGTATATTTGTAAATGATTTATACATCTAGGATTTTATGAGAAAATTCAATAAATAAACATATTTTGAAAAACAGTCCACAAATCTGTATTTGTGTGTATCTCATAATCATAAAACTTAAAATGCTTTGATAATATGGAAAGCGCTGAGAGAAAAATGAACATTTCCTGGGCTGTAAAAACATTATTGTCAGAATGTGGTCACTTTAAGCAGTCTCTTGTCATAAAGACGGGTGGGAGCCGCTCAGTCTGTCATAAGGCACAGCCAGGCCGATGTTGTAGTTGTATCCATGTGACTCAGTGTAGTCAGATCTGCAGATGGGAAGAATGTGATTCTGGGATAACGCATCCTCTGAGAAGTCGTAGTGGCAGATCACTCCTCTGTGTCTGAAATTAAAACAATACTATGTTAAATTTTAGTTGGACTTTTTATATGCGCTAATTCAGGAAGATATCTATGTCAAAATGTACTTATATAGATTAGAGACCTAAATATTGTTTGTAGGCAGACACATTAGGTCAGCCGGAAACTACTGTAGAGAAAAATCACTGATAGCTTGTACAGCAATATAAATATCCATCTATATTTCGTGGTTAATGAGGGGTTTTTTTTGCAATCAATACAAAACTGTGAATAAATGAAACAAATGTAAAATGAAACATAAAAGCGCAGACATATCACCTTATACTTGATTTTTAACAGTCTTCTTGAAAAACACAATATACTTGATATTCAAATTTGTCACACTTTCAAAAGATAATGTTTTAGAAGTTGTTTATTTCCCAGAAGTTGTTTACTTGAAAGAGTATGATACAGAGTTTCAGGAGTTACAGAGTTTGAGGAAAAGGAAAAGCAGAGGTGCAGTGACAGACCTGCGGTGAGCTGTGAGGTCGTCATCTGTGATGCAGGCCCCCCTCGGAGCTTTGTCGTCCGGGATATTGGCTGTTACCAGCCTGCTGCCGCTGAACCGTATGTGTCTCACTGGATGCCTGAAAAACACCAAACATTAACTTTATGGTGTGTTTACAGCTATAAACATAACATTTATATTGGTGCTAAACTTGGACTAGGCCAGGACTAATCCAGCTAAAACAGGACAAAATCAGCACTAAACTGAATCAAGAAACTCTTACTCTCTCTTTTAGCACCATGAAAGTTGGGTGGTACTGATTAGATTTATTTATTTATTGTTTTTTATTTATTTTGTTGAATTGCAGGAATGGTTCTAGAGATATACGCCTGGCTGAAAGTCTTGTCCACCAAATCAAACCTAATATGAATACACCTATATGACCTCGGTATTAGCCCACCTACATGTTAAGTCTGCCAACCTAAATGTCATGAAGCGGTAGTTTTCAACTACCTTTTACCTTTTGTTTAGTAGAGATTGGCAATTCAAAGGCAGAGATGATTAAAATGATCCTAGTGAAGATCTACTGTATGCCATATGCAGTTTGAAAACACAGTGGAGCACTTCCTGTATTACATGGCATCGCAAGGTGGAAAAGTGTTTTCTGTTTGAGAGAAGAACGTGTCCTAAATAGGGAGGGTTTGTGTGTTAAACATGTGTGAATGAAACAAAACACTGCTCCTTTCTTGATGAAGAAACAACATTATAACATAGATCAGAAAATAGTGTAATATGGGCCTTTTAACTTCTGTACAGTGGCAGAGCTTTGGAAATTCTTTGTTTATAAAATATGTTATGTGGATTTGAAACTGGGCTCAAACTATAACTAAATCAGGAAAGCTGTGAAAGCACCCATAGTTTCAAACAATCTAACATTTCTTTTATCAGTTTTCACAAAGACTTTGAGGGAGAGTGACACTGACAGAGCAGCAAGCATAAGGAGCTCACCTGTTGTGCATCTCCCACAGCTTGGTCCCCATCCTCATCTCCCACACACACACCAGCCCCTCCCCTCCCCCGCTCACGATCTTCCACTCGTCCGTCTGCACCGCGGTGACACCCAGGTGATGGGCATACACGGACACAACGGAGGCACCGGTCCGGAGATCAAACACCCGCACTCTGAAATAGAAAATAAAAACAATAATATGAAATGCATCTTCAAACTTAAGGCCGATCAAATTCACACTGATGCAGAAGTAACTGTCAATCTAAAACTTTTTATTAGTTCAATAGTTTTGCTAGAATAATACGCATAGTCTTACGCAATACTGTTGTAGTCTAATATAAGATACAAAGCACAAAAGTACAAGAAAAATATTACATTTAGTGATTATTCAGATAACAAAAAAACTGAAAAGGAGACCACTGGATAAAACCTGTGTGGAGTTCAGACTGGAGTTCAGAGTTATGGAAATTTAGTTTATATATTATATTTTTTGAATGGAAAAGGTCTACAAAACGGTTACTTCCTGTGTTGACTTTGCTGAACCAAACAAAATCACATTGTTCTACTTGATTTGTTCAGGACAAGAAAACAGAACTATGGGGAAATTCCAGTATAAACAGTCTAGTCATACTCATATAAGGATGAAAACTTCAAACTGTGTAATGTAGACCTCGCTGTATGAGGGAAAAAAGCCAAAAATACAAAAGTGATCGCCAGTAAAACATCTCAACAGTATAAATAAAAGTCATAGTGCTGAAGAGTCAGTTTGGAACAAGTTTCGTCTTGTCTCAAAACAATTAAACCTCAAATAGGTGTTGCAGGACTGTGATGTAGAAGGTAAAGCAGTAATTAAATGGTATCTTTTTTTCAAGCTATACAATTATTTTGTAACACTATAATATGCGTAACCAAAAATAACAATTTCACTCCTACCTATAAATTAACAACTGGGCTTGGTATTATCCTCACACATACACAAAGAATCTTGCTGCAACTCGTAAATCCTTAAAATGACAATTATAATACAATCATTACTACTTTGATTACTAACATCAGCATGATATCATATGTAACACGTGCTAAGATAGAAGACCAGAAGAGCCAACCTTTATTTAGTGAGCAACTTGTGCCCAGGGGAGACCAGCTCCATCTGTTGTCACTGTGGCTTTATTGCATCCAAAATCATCCAGGACATGACTGCATCCAGACCGTCCTTCTTCCAAGCCTTCATTATCATAATCACATTCACTTTGGGGACTCGCACACTTTGCACACCGCTTCCAAAAATCTTTTAAAGACTGTGAATTTGGCTAAATAGTCACGGCGGACTTGTGTTGCGTTTACTTTGTGTGTACAGTTACATTACGTGATGAAGGCCTACGTTTTTACAATGAGGATGAAGCGTTATTGGCAGACCACCGGGAGGAATAAATCTAGTTTTGGAGGCGGATCAGACTTCAGTGAGTTGTCATGGGCCAGACGAGTCTTCATTAATCAGAAGGAACTCAGCCTAATAAGGGAGTGTTGGGAAACGTCTGCATACTTTATACTTTGGATGAGTCTTTCCTGTTGGCATAAACTGTGATTACAACGCACTGAATGTGACTGAAATTTAATAGTCATTTGCATATAATTTTAAATACGCTTTTGCCTAATACAGTAGTGTTTTATAGGCTTGATTTGGTACTGCCCACTACTACTAAAGTACTGCTTATTGTGTGTTGAAAATCACATTATATAGTAAGGCTGCAAAATAAATTGCAATCAAAAATGGAAGTCACAATTTGAATGGACGCAATGAGCAATTCACAAATTTTTCATTTCCTCCACAGATACATTATTCTGTCTACAAACATGTTCTGAAATGTGATTCTTGTATTAGTTTGTCAGTTAATATTTTGACTTTTTGTCAATTCTTCTGGATGCATTAAAAATGTGAAACTCTATTCTATCAAAATTAACAACCTTTTGGAGTTTGGAATTTTACTTTTTTTGGGACAATAGTAGCCCTGTGTTACTTGCATACCCTTATACAGCCTTGGTACTAGCACAATAACTAAACTGGCTTGTCCTATGTCTGAAATTTGAAAGTCTGGAAATGCATGTGTTAGTTAAGAGAAGAAAGCACAGATTGTTTCATCTGAGAGCACACAGTACGCCTAAGGTGGTTTCATGTAAGTATGCAAATCTGGAAGGACCAGAACATTAGGTCAGAACATTCAGAACATCAGAACTGGTTCTGTGTAACAACCATTTACATTTTAGTTTTACCTTCTGGAAACAGGCAATGTTCTAACATGAATTGGCTTGTTAGATGTTTGGCAGCATGACTAAGAAAAGTTTCTAAAATCGGCCAAGGTTGGATTTTAGTGAGAATCCAAGTCTGTTTTCGTAACACATGAAAGATTTTTTTTTTAAATCATAAGGGCTGTGCAATTAATCAAATTCTAATCATGTATTTACTTTTTGTCATCTCGCCCAGCTCTAAATGATATTATGACCTTGCAAGCTAAACAAAAGTAAGTAAAAAAGTGCATACCTAGACTGCAAAGTGAGACTGTAATTTATATATACCGGTATTTAGAGTCATTACTTAAAGGTACAGTAAGTTTCTGAAGGTGGCACATTGCATGCGTGACTATGGAAATAGAAAGTTAAAACTATATTTCAGAGCATTCTCCATGGAGATTAATATGTTTTGTGCCATACCGTTAAACGTTAAATTAACAATAGTTAATTTTTTCAGTAAATTTTTTCAGTAGAATAATCACAATTTAAAAAAACAAAACAAGACATGCTTTTATTTTACTAAAAAGTTGCATCCTTCCATCCATAAACATTATTTATAGTTTTAATGTACATCGAACTATTTTCTTGCATTAACAAAAGCATCCCATTTGATACTGGTACACAGACAGTGTCCACATGGACACTATGTTTCATCATCCTTTTCACTAATGTTTTTGAAGCCCTCCTGTCTGGCCAGATGTGGCATTCTTCCAGGCAGCAGACTTTATCATGAAAACTGCCACCCCCAAAGAAAACAGAGGGACTCGACTCATTTAGAGATGAAGAAGAGATGCATTAGTGGTTGGCCCCATGCCACACTGTGTAAGGGCCAAGATCAACGGCTGCGTCCCCTATATTGTCCATCCATGGGCCAGTACGGAGGAGCCAAGCCTGTGTCTGCCTCTCCATCAGAAGGCAGAAGTACAACACAAAGGAACTGGAGTGACTCTACCCTGGCAACAACACATTTGTATTTGTGGTTCAAACACTGCTGTTGAAATATTTCCTCTTACAAACATGTTTCTAATGAAGCCATTTTCATTGTATTGCATTAAGAGTCCTGAGTAGTGAGAAGTGAGGGTAGACAATGCAACAGAGCACAGTCTTTCACTTTTAGCCAACTCCTTAACAGCCAGATGGATTCGGTTGTGAATAGAAACAGCGGGGGCAGTTTTTGGATGAATACGAACCACGGATTTCTTCTTTTTTTGCCAGCTCGTGCACCCGGTGCCTGCTAACAAGTGAAGAAAAGATGAGAATGGCTCCTTTATGTGGCATTCCTCATCTGGAAAGCCAGGTTATCAAAGGCAGATGTGGTACAAATTGTTAATGGGATGTGTCTATTCAGTGCAACAAAATAAGATGCTGAATCGCTGGCCTGTCTTCTTTTGTTCTTAATCTTTTTAATGTTGTTGTCCACGGAAAAGTGAAGAGAGTCTTGTCACTCACTTTCCAAGCACCTGCTCTCCATTGCCAGCTTGGATCAGGCGTTAAAACCATTTAGCAACTTCCTTCTTTCACCTGCGGTCATTGGCACATTTTCAACAGATGGATCCGAGTTGTAGCATTGCAGTTTGTCATGTTACAAATAAACAGCTCACAACATCTGTACTGAATCCTATTTGTTTACGCGAGCCTTACCTCCTGTCTTTGTTGCCGCAGACAACGAGGTGAGGGGGGCTGTCTCTCAAGTTGATGCAGGTGAAATCCCCCACAGAACTGCCCACACAAACTTCTGCTTTGCCACTCTCCAGGCTGTACACGTGGATCTAAAGCACATCAGTAAAATAGTGACGCTACACAGCTCTGGAAAAATATAAGAGACCACTGCAAAAAACTAAACTACTCACAACATTTCCCCCACATTCCAAATAAAAATATTATCGTTTAGAGCATTTATTTGCAGAAAATGAGAAATGGTCAAAATAACAAAAAAGATACATGTTTTCAGACCTCAATGCAAAGAAACAAGATCAAATTCATTTTAAAACAACATAATACTAATGTTTACACTTAAGAAGAGTTCAGAAATCAATATTTGGTGCAATAACCCTTATTTTTAATCACAGCTTTCATGCATCTTGGCATGCTCTCCACAAGTCTTTCACATTGTTCTTGGGTGACTTTATTCCACTCCTGGTGCAAGAACTGAAGTAGCTCTGCTTTGTGTTTGTGTTGGAATTCAACAGACGCTGGAATGGAATGGCTGTAATACATGTAGAGATGATTTCAGAAAAAAATGCAGTGGTCTCTTATTTTTTTCCAGAGCTGTATGTATGATATGGAATAATAAAAAACAGTAAAGAAAAAAAACTTCCAAAGTTACAACTTGCTTCCCTTGTTGTTTCTCTTGCACTAAAAGTGGTGATATGTAGAGATTGTAATGAATCGCAGACCATCTCCCCATGAGGCAAATAACTTAATTTAACTTTATTTTAACTTGTGCAACTTCTTTGTTTTTTTTAGAAATATTTGGTAGCAATTTATGAACAAAGACATAGTCACTTCTGGCTTGGGTTGTTTTCATTAAAGTTACAATGATGTCATCTGGAGCTGGTCTAATTGGTCGATTAGCGGCTAGTGTTTTCTCATCCAAATTAGATGACAAAACAAACTGACAGCCAAGCAAAATTATCTTGGTATAATTAAAACACTTACAAAATTAAAGTTGGGACAAAAAGTAAAGTGAAGTAAAGTAAAGGACAAAAAGGACATAAGATATGGAGAGATTATCATTAAGATGAAACAAGTTTGTATATTAAGTCAAATAGCTGCATGATGTAAGTCTTGACCAAGTGCCAGCTGCTTTTGTGTGTCCCTTATTTAGTTCCAGGCTGTGGTTTAATTGTGTCCTGGTCCAGGGCGAAACCCAAATTGTTCTGGACGTTGAAATGACAGCTTGATAGGATTTTAACTGGGATGAGATAAGGAGTTCAGAGATGGCATTTTTATATGATCACCATAGCTCAGGGAGGATCCTTCTTATTAAATAAAAGTCAATCTCACATAATACATGAAAAAGGTAAGACAGTAATGTTGGATGACGACATACACATATAGACAATGTGAGGTACAATGGGACTAAGCAATACCTCTCTGTTTTCCATTATTATAATAAAATATGGACTAAAACTTAAGGTGCACTATGTAACTTTTCTGGTGGAGGGTCAGGTACTTGCTTGTCCTCATGGATATATTATTGCTTTGATCCACAATATACCATAAATCTTGCCTGTATTCATATACATGTTTAAATTGCTCATGAACACCTTGAAAAATTCTCCTTCTGAGACATCAAGACAAGCAGAAATGTTACATGACAGGAAGTTACAAACTTCAACTTGGTCCAAATGACATATGTGTTAGCGCGCCTGATTAGTTTACATAGTAACGCTTTCTGGTCTGAAGTCATTTGGCATTTACAGTAGTCCACAACCACAGGGTATAGTAAACCTTTACATGAGCTTTGTTGGAAGATTGTGAGTTGAAATGTTAAACTTTTGAACAATATATTTGCTTTTTTACTCCCAAAAATACAAATCATTTTTGAACTGTAATTACTTCTAAGCACATAGACACAGCTTACATCAGCAGTGCCATCCATACTCCAGTGCTTTAAAGACCTCGCCTGAACCTGAGGCGACAGGAATGGCAGGTCCCTGACAGCACTCATGTGTAATGCTCTGTGGTGGATGCACTCGGCTGAACGGATGTGTTGCCAGTGGAGATGGCACGATGCTGGGTGAAAGCTTGGGTGAACGCCTGGGTCTTTCTGGTCCACAGGATACAAGGGGGGTGCAGAGTAATGAGGATCTGCAGGCTGGTTTGACTGAAAGGTGGCACTACCACTGAGAGGGAGAGGGCTTAGAGATAAAAGAAAGGCTATGAAAAGAGTGAGAGCTGTCCGCTAATGACAAGACTGTCCACATCAGTTTGCCTGGGTTCATCTGAGTCAAAATGTTGTAAATTAAAAAGTGTCACTCCTCAGTTGGGAAAAAGGTGTGAAGTTATTCTGTTGGATTTGGATACCACCTCTTTGCATTTTAACAGATTTTAATGAAGCATATGTTTCCTCACTGAAAGCTGCATAAACCACGTCTGCTTAGAGTTAACAGCCAATTCATGCGTGTTTGCACAAAGCACTTATAACTAGAATTCTTACAAAGTGACAGACAGGTTAATTTTAACAGACAATATTTAATTAGCAAGGTGTGCACATCACATCATTTTTTTTAGTTATGACTTCCTTCAACTTTTACTAACTTTAGTAACACTTCTGCATAGAACACTTTACACAGCTAAAAGGAGCTACAATGATGCGACTCTGCTCAGAGTCCACAGTGTGGTGCTTTAGAGTCCTGGTGAAATTCAACTTCTGATTCAATACAAAGTGTCATTAAAATGGAAAAGGTCTTGTATACATCATTAACAATGGATTGCAACATATGCAACATATCATAGTCCATCTGGAGAGCTACTAAAGGGAAGGGAAACAAAGTTTTTTTTGTTTTGTTTTTTTCAGTAAAATAAGCAACAGATTAAACAGTATTAAACTGTTTGTTTTTGTTTTTTTTTCCTTTACTCTATACGTCTCTACAAGAGCAAATGCATAAATGTGTGGCTTTATATTCTATTAATTTACAGCTTATTATTTTTGTCAGTTTTCATTTTGCTTAAGAACATTTAATAAATGATTATCTTTGTAGGTGATAAGTACAAAACATGACAAACATGCAAAACTCTCAAGAACAGGTCCAGCTGTTGTTTGAATTGTGATTGTAATGACTAAACAATTTGTTCTCCCCCATTTGCACTGAGGTCCATACACACACATATATACAAAAAAATAAATAAAGCATGACCTCACTACAATGTCCACATGTTAATATGATTGCTACACAACGATCCCACTTGAATAGTGAAACCTTCAGAGTCATTTAAGCGCACAGAGCACATAGAAACGTGGTAATAATAGCAACAAACAAATGCATCAGGAGGACAACAGTGGATCAAAGCGCCTGTAATTAGATGCAGAGCCCACTGAGGTTTTCTACTGCTATTTAAACTCACTATTTGTACTATTAGGAAATTCTCCAAAGGACACTTCTGATGGGACGTACGTACTCTAAAGGGATCAGGAGCAGGGTCTTACTGTCAGTAAAGATGTCATACTGTTTATAAAATAGATGTGGTATTTAAAACACATTAAAAGATACATGTATGTGTTTATTTATGGCAACAAATTAGGTAGACTACTAGACCTGTCACAGTAATTACTATATCGACTTACCATTTAATATATGAAAACAATATTTATCGAATGTACATTTTATTTGCACTACTAGGTAATTTTACGTTATTTGTGGCTATATAAGATCTGAGCCATAAAAGGTTGAATTAATAACTTCTACATCTCATCCTCTTTGTTTATTTATTTGTCTCTACAAACATAGAGACTAGTCTTCCTGGGGTCCAATTTAAAATACAATACACTTCAATACATCCAAGCACCATAACAACAGACCAATCAACAGTGAGATTAAGTTACATTATCCAAAACACATACTAAACACTTAAAATATTTTACATTCAACTTTATTCAGCATTATAAAATAGTAATTTCTTAAGACATTTTTTAAAAACAGCATGATTTTGTATGACCATTATGTGTTGTGGCAGCACATTCCAGTGAGAAATGGCTCTATAGAGAAACGTTGCTTTTAGTGCATTAGTTCTTGGTTTTGGTAAAGTGAAAACTGTGGTTGAGGCTCATCTTGTATTAAACCTGTGTCTGCAACCAGTAAGCTGTAACTGTGAGACCATGTGTAAAGGTCTGTGTGTTGTCCACACTTTATGCAAGGATACAACTAAATTACAGGCCAGTCTGTCCTTGACTTTCAGCCACGAAAGTTCCTTATGCATAGTACTGATATTAGTCCTAAAAGAGCAGTTTAGAGCAAGACGTGCCGCTCGATTCTGAACTATCTGGAGCTTTTCCAAGTCTTTGTTTGCAGCACTAGACCAAACATTAGGACAATAGTCCAGCTGAGATAAAACAAGAGAGGAAATTACAAGTTTTCTTGTTTCCGTTGGCATAAAATAAGCATTGCTTCTAATTATTGCAATATTCCTACTCATTTTAGCAACAATATTATTTATATGAGTTGACCATGTCATAGTTTGGTCTAATGTGACACCTAAAAGTTTAATTTCCGTGAGTTGTTCCAATAATTGTTTATCGAGAGATATGTTAAGCTTAAGATTTTTTCGGACAAAATACTTTGATCCCAATAGCATACACTTTGTTTTTGTAATATTCAATTTTAAACGGTTCTCCAGAACTCATTTTTGAACAGACATTAGCTCCTGTTGTAAAATGTCATTGACCTGATCCAAGTCAGCTGAGGAGACATGTATGGTGGTATCATCTGCATATACAGTCATACAGGCCTTATCTAGTGCATATGGCATATCATTAATGAAAATACTATAAAGCAAAGGGCCTAGGCAGCTTCCTTGTGGGATTCCACATGAGAGTGTTACGTTATTTGAAAGTGAACCATTAAATGTTACGCATTGTTTCCTATCAGTTAAATAACTGCACATAAACTGTAAAGCTGCAGTATTAAAACCATAAGCAGATAATTTCATTTGTAAAAGGCTGTGATCAACAAGGTCAAAGGCTGCACTAAAATCAAGAAACACAGCTCCTATCAATTGTTTACAGTCAATTTGATGCAACCATTGGTCAGTGAGCTCTGTGAGTGCTGTATTGGTAGAATAACCTTCCTTATAAGCATGTTGGACATCCGATAAAATACAATTCTCATTAAAATAATTTTGAATCTGTTTGCACATAACTCCCTCCATCAGTTTACTCAGAACAGGCAAGATGCTTATGGGTCTACTGTTTTGTCCAGTTAATTGTTGTCTAGAATTTTTAACCAATGGAACAACTTTTGATATTTTCCACAGGTGTGGGTACACACATTCCTCAAAACATGCATTGAAAATATAACAAAGAGGCTTGACAATTAATTTAGCAGCAAATTTTAGGAGTTTTCCATCCATGTTATCAATTCCACACGGTTTATTGCAGTTCAAATTCTCAAGAAGCTGTAACATTTCCTCATTTCCTATTGGCCTGAACTCAAAGTTGCATTTTTTTCCTTCCATTATTTGTTTTTTAATTATTGTTGTTGAAAAATGACCATCTACAGGGGCCATCTCATTTCTGATTGTGCTCACTTTGTTCTGGTAATAGTTGTTGAAGTAACTTGCAACTTCAAAAGGTCTAGTTATTAAGGTTCCATCCTGTTCAACAAAAGAAGACATTTTACTGATTTTACTCCTACTCATGAGTTCATTTATCGTCTTCCATAACTGTTGACTGTTATTACCACATTGCTCAAATTTAGCTTGATAGTAACGTTTTCTTTTTTGCCTATTAATTTTTGTGACTTTATTCCTAAGAGACCTATAAGACTGCCAGTCTCCAGTAGTGCCAGATATTTCAGCATATTTTTTCAGTTTATCCCTCTCCATCATACATTGCTTCAGTTCATCATCTAACCAAGGGGACTTGATGGTTCTCACAGAGACTTTCCTTACTGGTGCATGTTTATCACACACTGCATTAAATAAATTACAAAAGGTAGTAAGAGACTGTTCAGCACCCATGTTCTGTAGCACAGAATTCCATTGAATATTCTCCACATCTCTCGTGAAATCATCCTCAGAGAAATACTTATACATTCTCTTATGAATGACTTTAGGTCCTACTCTTGGAACTTTTGTTTTAAAATTCAAAGCAATAATGTTATGATCACTGAAGCCGACTGGTACGGAAATAATATTAGAGCACTTTTCCACACAATTTGTATAAACGTGATCAATACAAGTTGATGTGGTTAGCCCATCCTTGTTAGTCACAATTCTAGTAGGCATATTTATTATCTGCACTAAATTGCATAAAGTAATGGTGTCACACAGTATTTTCTTCATAGAACAATTATTAGAGATCCAGTCAATGTTCATATCTGCCAGAATAAACACTTCATTGTTTGTGTCAGTAGCTTTTTGGATCATTGTACACACATTATTCAAGTATTCTATATTTGAGCCTGGTGGCCGGTAACAACAACACGCCAGTATGGGTTTACGATGTGGAAGATACACTTGCAGCCACAATGCTTCTACGCCATTCATGCCAAGGTCTTTTCTTATTTTAACTGGAATATTATTTTGAATATAAAAAGCAGTTCCCCCACCATATTTATTTCTGTCAGACCGGAATATATTGTATCCTTCTATTTCCAAAGACAAATCTTCTATAGTTTCATCCAAGTGTGTCTCTGTAACAGCCATAATGTGAATATTTGTTTCCAACAAAATAGAAGACAATTCACACACTTTGTATCTTAAACTACAGATGTTCAAATGAGCAAATCTCACTCCTTTTTTAGCTGTTTTCAACATCATTATATAAAAATAGAGTACAAAAGATCAAACACATTTAGCCAGCGCCCATGTTTAATCTCATTCAAATGTGATTACTGTTAAACCTTTCTAACTGGTCAGGGCTTTTTATACAATAAACCTTGGCTTCTTCAGGTCCACCATTTGGTGGACCTGAAGAAGAATAGAGTAATAAGTACTCTATTTACTGCAGCTCATGATTTTTTAACAATATTGTATCTTTAGAATAGTTTTTGTGGTTTAAATCTGTTCTTTGGTTATTGTGTCTGTGGCATAAATTAGTTTCAATATTATCGTTTATTGCCTATATTTACTTCAGAAATAGACTACAGGCTACAACAGCAGATAAATAGCTATCGCACTGCCAATCTCCAGGCCTATCTGTCGTTGTTGTTTGAATCAGCTACATATGTACGTATGATAGAGAAAGAACAAACTAAAAAACTGTATTTGCCTCATATTCTTTTCAGAGTTTTTATAAAGTGCCTTCTTTGGGCCTTGGTATCCTTGGTAAGCCTTTTGGCAACCATTTATTTGAATCAAACTAATTTGGGATTCAGTTCCAAGGCCTAGTTCGTAAACAAATCAACATAGTTTGGGTGTACTGGAGCCGGAGCGTCAACAAAGAACCTTGAAACAGCCGAACACTGGGTACCCCATAATGGACAACAGTACTCTTACAGAAGGTCACTTTTAGTACATATTCAAAGTTAAATATGAAGCATTGAAAGGAGAGTGCAGAAGGGATAAGGAGCACTTAGCATGGGGTACTTCAGAGTTATTTCAAATTGAGAAATAAAGTGACAATGAATATATTACATTTTGAAGCAAATATTATTTATACAAAAAAGACATAATAGTAATAGGTATTCTGGTATTCCATATTCCATTTCTGGTATTCTATATTCTGGTATAAAAACAACATTTACAATATAATTAAAATTATGCCTAAGGCTGCTTAACAGCGTTTTATATAATATTTGTATTGACTTTGACTTCTGCTTCCACTCATCACATTTTGTCTTTTTAATTAATAAAAGTTTATGCCTCTGCAAAGGCTACACGCCTTTAGGCTTTAGTAGTAGCAATTAGCCACAATCTCTGTCTGCCTCTAGTCACTGGGAAGATGATCAGCTGCAGTGCACACACATTTCCATCTCAATATTCCAATTTTCATATCATCCCCTAATGTATCATATGCTATACTGTACCACCAGCAATATGATATGGACCAGACCAAAATAGTAATATTTGTCTCTGTACTAGTAAAAACATGTTGAATAACCACCAGCACAATAGTAAAAGTAAACTATGAGACAAAGCTTGGTATGCAATTCTCAGGAAATTAGGTACAGCTGGTCTATGTAATAAATATATAAATATTGACATATTCCCCAATAGTGAGTGAATCATAGTAGACCTACCTTGTTGCCTCCATCATGCATCGCCCAGCCAGTGCGTTTCACCCCAAAAGCCACCTGGGTCTGAGAGGCGTCCAGGCAGGTAACAGGATGACCATATACGGAATGAAGAAGGTGTGGCTCTTCTGTCCGAGAGTCCAGCAAATAAACACTGTCCTCAGCAGCAACAGCAGCTAATGGCCCAGAGGCCTCCTTACCAGGCACCACCACTAAGCTCTCTACCTGAAACAAGCCAGAACAGTATGTTGCTAGTAGTGCTCTTCTATTTTCACATTCAAGCATATAGGTAGTGTTAAGGAAATGTATTAAAGAAATTCATCCCAGACTCCCCAGATACAACATTATCATGTTTAATTCAAGATTGATTTTTTACTACAACATTGACTTTACTGATTTTATTCCTACTCAACTGAGAAACACTTGTTAAGTAATGTAAAAGTTATATTGCCATATTGATTTTTAGATATCTTGGGGGAGGGTAATCCAACATCAATATACAGATGATGTGTTGTGGTAGCCTAATTGTACAGCTCAAACCTGTGTCACTAAATGGCATCTAATGGCATTCAAGTGAGAATAGCATGCTACATACTTTCTCAACTGGTTCGCCTGTATTCAGCCTCACATTACTCTGTGTGTGTGTGTGTGTGTGTGTGTGTGTGTGTGTGTGTGTGTGTGTGTGTGTGTGTGTGTGTGTGTGTAGGTGTGTGTGTGTGTGTGTGTGTGTGTGCGTGTGTGTTACTGTTCGTGTTGTTTGGTTGTGGGGTCAGGCAGCTGTGGGGGCTGGTTGGGTGGGTGGAAGGAAATGTGGGATTGTTTTTAATCACTGTAAAGAACTTTGTGTTACTTTTTTGTATGAAAAGCACTTTATAAATAAAGTTAGTTTGATTGATTGATTGACTGATTGACTGATACTATCTTCAGAGTCATAACTGTGTTAACTGCCTTCGTTCAGAGTAACTTTATAAGGTGAGTGACACTGAAGTTGTATTTGATGCTTACCGTCTTTGGGAGGTGAGCCTGGTACACTGTACTCCAGTAGCCACAGTCATCAGGCCGGTTGAGGCGTATGGCCGGCCCAGAGGAGGAGCCCAGGATGGGAGCGTCGGGGCTCAGGGCCAGGGTCCTGATCCGCTCAGGGCACTGGTAGTGGTAAATAGGCTGTCCTCCTGTCTCAGTGCTCCACACATCCACACAGCCTACACACAGCAGTGAGGTAATCAGTCATCACATATAACTTCACTGCCAAATCTGTGGTGAGTACAATTTGACAAGCTGTTGAAAGGGTAACATAAAGAGTAGAAAACATGTATGTGTATAAATAATACATATTATAAGCTTTTCAGCTATTTAGATAACCCTCACATAATCTATCTATTTTACTTAGTCTATTTATCTATATGTATCTATTGTTATATGTAAACTGTGATCATAATTTAAAGCAAATTGTTAAAAGTAACAGAATGGTCTATTGATTTTACCTGATTCTTTGCTGCTGGGCCCAACATCTTAAAAGTCATTTTACTGTAGTAGACAGAGTCCTTACATTTTTTGTTTTATTTAGGGTTTTTAAAAAATTTGATATGATATGGCATTTTCTTCTTAATTTTCAATGAATCACAAGAAAGAACAGGGCTGTGGGTGGAAATACAGTGGTACCTCACCTTACGAAAGACCCAACAAATGAAAATTCCAAGTTACGAAACGCCTTCACGTTAAATGTTGGTCTTTAGATACAAAAGAAAATTCAAGTTACGAAACGCGAAATCTCAAAAATTCTAATAATGCGCACTCAGCCACACACATTATACGCTTTTCTCAGACTGGATTTAAACTTTTCTCACATTTGTCTCTCGTTTAAACACTCAAACTTTCATAGATTTTCAACAAAATGTATTAATAGTGAAGCGTGGGGGGAAGGGGGAGGGTGGAGAAGTGTGCGCGGGGACACATGTGTGATAGCGCAGCATGACCCGGCGCGGGGCTGCGAGGACGAGACCCGTGCTCAAACCGTGCCTCCTCTAAAACAGGATTAAACCAGGTCTGAACCAGGTCTAAACTAGGTCTAAACCAGGATTAAACCACCGCAGCTCTTACCTGCGTTCGTTCATGCGCTAGGACTGCGTGCGGTCCCCTCCTCGCTGCGGTCCCCTCCTCCCTGCTCGCCTCAGCTGTGACTCGTGAGAAACCAGGAAATAGACCCGCACACGGCGCTTTAATCCACCTGGTCTAGTCCTGGTTTAGTCCAGGTTTAGTCCTGGTCCAGTCCAGGTATAGACCTTGTTTAGACCTGGTTTAGTCCACGTTTAGTCCTGGGTCTACAGTCTCTTAGCCAATCAGGACCCAGAACACAGTGTTACACTATAAAAAAAAGTTACACTATAAAAAAAAAACTTGGAACGGGGCCTTGGAACAAATCCATTGAAATAGCTACTCAACTTACGAAAAATTCACGTTACGAAACCACTTCTGGTACAAATTAATTTCGTAAGGTGAGGTACAACTGTATGGGGTAGGTGAAAACATACATTTTGCAGTTTTGCCTTAAATACCTCATAAAGTACTGTGTATATTTTTCTTTTAACCTGAAGAAAACTCACCGTCTTCATATGCAGCTGCTGCCACAGTTCTATTCACCTGCACAAGGCTAACATATGGCCGTGGCTCTGTGTTTGCAGACAGGCTGTTAGGTTTCAAATAGGAGGCACCTGAGTCCCAGTGTACTGTGTCCCACAGCCTCACATCTCCAGAGGTGTAACTAAAAACAAAACGAAAAAGAAAATGTTGTATTCTAGAATTTAATATCATAATTTCAGATGGCGGGCAGGGGTCTAATGCGGCAGATTCACTGTTTTTGAAAGAAAGATCCATACATGTGATCCATAAATGTTGAACCTAATCATTATTTGTTAGGGTTTGGCTTCAAAAACATCTTTGGGATTGAATAATGGTACCACCTTCTGACGATATTGTGAGGTGGCAGTTTTTGTTTTCATGTAGATATGTTCTAGTTCCACAAATCAAATCAACAAAACTGCAACCTACACAATACATAACAAATTCCACCATAGAACTGGGACTTAATAGTGTGACGTCATGTGAACACTACACAATTCACAATAATATTAAAAAGTCATACATGAGCTGGTTAAGTGTCCATTTCATTCAGTTTGTCCATCTTATCATTTCCCCTCTCACACATTCCTCTTTCCTTCACCCAGACTTGTTGTTATTTGAACTCGAATTAACTTTCTGAACATCTCATTGGTGTTGTTTGGTTGGAATAGATCTTTTTTGTTCAGGTGAACTTTGCATTTTCCCATACTAGTCGCGACAGAATCAAAACTGAGCAGAGGCATCACTTTCCAGGACTTTTTCTATTGTATTCACTTATAGTACAGCACAATGAATGAATTGTCGATAAATAACTATCTTACAAATCTCTGATTGAAAGCACTCCACAATATCCTCCAAAGAAAAAGATGCAGTATTGACAAAACAATAAATTTGTACCCCATTTTATTATAAACCTTGATCCAAATCCTTCCATGATCTCACAACCAACAAGAAAATGTAGGGCAAAAAAGGGACAAAGGTTGTTACAAAAAAACTGCATTGTAATACGTTTGTAATCTTACAACAATCCAACAAAATTAACATTGTAAAATCATGAACATCTTCCCACCCAAACATACAAAAGTATTCCTCTTCTACACTCCAGCACTTTTGTCGATGAGCTCTTGCTGCCTGTGTTCCCACCTCCACAGTTTCCATCATGTCTGAACAGTGTCTCCACCTCACAGCCCCAAAGTGTGAAAAAGTGTGTGACTAACTTCCCAGGGTTTTAGCAGGAAGTCAACAATAACATCAACTCTTAATTGGTCTGTTATTTTCAAGCCAAATGCCAGCCCTCGTATGATGTAATAACCCTAACCTTTTGTCCTTTGCTAGCAGAATAAAATAAATGTAAAAGACAACTCATGCTAACCATTTACGGAATTGTGGCAAAAGGAGAAATTCAATTTGTCAACTGGACAAAAGTTTATTTGGCGGAATACGTTTCACAGCTCATCCAAGTTACTTCTTCAGTTCAGAACATGGATTCTACCTGGACGACTGAGGGATTCTACACACATTTACGCAATTAGAAAAACAGATACTTGAAGGTGTTAAGAGGATGGCACCTTCTTGTGCCGATGGAGATGTTATTGCTGTCCCTTGAATGTTCCACCATTAAATCCTATCTATCTAAAAAACATGTATTTTTACTGTGAGCAGGGTGGCCTCTCCACAGATCTATATAACCTGGCCTAGTTACGTTGCCACACGATTGTGTAGAATGTTCCTATCCAGGCAAAGCAATGACATCTTCACAGTGACAAGGTAGCAAACCCTTCATCAGAAAGGTTACATAGTGCATCTTTAAACGAATGCTACAAAAGACATTTTCTATTTTTTGTAAAAGTTAAACTATTTTGAATTACACATTAATAAAGGGAAATTATGGGGTTTGTGTGTTTATGACATTTCGTTAAATACTGTGTAGTTATTAGACAATTCTCATGCTCCTTTTAAACAGAAATAGTGTCATCACCTTTGGGACATAGTGGGACTGAGGGAATCCAATCATTGAGTTCACTGGAGCCTTAATATCTCCTTAGGCTTCTTTATCAGACACCTGGGAGCCCTTTCACTCTATTCTAGGAACCCCTAATGGTACAATGTGGGTTAATGTTTTGGCTTCATTCTTTGTACAAGCTATTAACTGCAACAGAGTGAAATATAATTTAAACAAATTGTAATAACAGATTGAAAGCAAAGTTTAGGATTTTTTTCTAATATTAAACTTAGACTTAGTAAACAAGAATACCCAATTCATACTATATCAATGCATTGGTTTCCAAGAAAATGATTTTTAAGTTTAGGAGCTAACTGTCTTACTGGTGTTAAGTAAATTTCTCCTGTGTGAGATCAATAGTCTTATCTTATCTTATCTTATCTTATCTTAAACATTTGATGTCATTCTATTTTTTGCAGGGGTAAGGTGAACCCTTTTTAGAAAAACCTATTCACTGTTGCCTGGTAGTAGAGTGGTCTAATCTGCAGCACTTATGCCAAGCTCAGTGCCAACTTCAACAATTTGCTGAATGTCCTCCTTGCTCTTCACTCCCCTTACACCCTATACTGCCATAGACTGTTAAAGGGATATGCCACCCCCAGGTCAAATTTGGGCATCTCCCCACAGTCCAGAGACTAAAATAAGTGGTGGAAAGCGTTTTCCTGCTCACCCAGCCATTGTCCGAGCCTGTCGCCACTGACCGCCGCGGTATCTGCAGCTACTCCGCCTTAGACTGGAGTCTAACGTCGCCAGAGAAAGATTTCGGCCAAAAGGAATTAATTTGCTCGATGCGTTTCCCAATTACTTTATGTGTAGTGCGCATTCATATTGAGTGCAAATAAATGTGCAAATCAACACGGAGAGCTTGCCTTGGTCATTTTGGGTGGGAACTATTTTCCAGTGCGGAAGAATAAAGTCGAATCAGGCACCACGTTGTGCAACAGGGGAACTCCCTTCCCGGTGCGTAACTGGGATTCCCCTGGCAGCGTGCTGCGTGATTCGACTGTATTCTTCCGCACTGGAAAATAGTTCCCACCCAAAATGACCAAGGCAAGCTCTCCGTGTTGATTTGCACATTTATTTGCACTCGATATGAATGCGCACTACACAGAAAGTAATTGGGAAACGCATCGAGCAAATGAATTCCTTTTGGCCGAAATCTTTCTCTGGCGACGTTAGACTCCAGTCTAAGGCGGAGGAGCTGCAGATACCGCGGCAGTCAGTGGCGACAGACTCGGACAATGGCTGGGTGAGCAGGAAAACGCTTTCCACCACTTATTTTAGTCTCTGGACTGTGGGGAGATGCCCAAATTTGCCCTGGGGGTGGCATATCCCTTTAAATAAAGATTATGGGTCAATGCCACTTACCCAGCAAAAACAAAGTTTTCACAAGAGTTGACGTCACACAGCACCTTCCCAAGCTCAAACTGCAACTGGCTGATGGATCCTACTCGATTCTGGGAATGAACCAGCATGTTAATAACATTTCAGTAGCATAGGCACAGATAAAATTATGTACAAAATCTGTTCATTATGAAAATGATGATTTTATAGCTAAAAGAAAACATTTGTGGCATAAATAAAGGTTAAGAAATGCACTAATGATCACTGATATAGAGCAGACGGAGCAGACCTTCCAGTTGGAGCACACAGTTTTGGCTGAGTTCCTGCAGTCCCGTAGCGTGCTCTTCCAGCAGGGGGAATCAGACACACTGGCATCCTGATGAAAGCCTGCCCTCAAGCACAACCTGAACCACAGAACACAGTCCTCTGCAAGGACTCTCCATGCCCGGCTTACCTGGGAGGAGGGGGTTGGATAGTACGTACGTGGATTAAGTCAGCATAAATTACACACTTGCATTACTTAATTTACTTGCACTCAACTGGTTGCCAAACTGACTCTACTGCAGCAGATCTGTCTCATTAAATGTAATCAATCCTTTTGCACTGTCATTGTTAAAGAAAATTTAGTGACTGTGGATACAAGTGCAGTCAGAAATAATTTATCAGATTCATATGAGCCCCAAGCATGAGCAATATGCAGTCCAAACAAGCACTCTGGCATCAATAATAATGCATTAATCAATTAATGGTGCATTAAAAACTACACAAAAGTTTGGTTTGAAAATACAGCATTGTGTGTCAGCATAGTATGCTTACCTGTGCACATCGACCAAGCTCTTTGCAGTTGAGATGCTGAAAAATCTTTAATGCCAGCTCATAAGGCAAGTCTATATCGAAAAATGGAATGTCATCGACCTCATTCTGAAAAAAAAAGAAAAAAAAAGAAAATCAATATTAACATAATTCAAGATTAGTAAAGGTTCACCGGGTAACTTTACTGATGTTATATGTGGTATACCCTAATCACATTGATGTATATTATATTTTATTAAACAAAGACTATCCAACTGCATACACTGGGTCATCATTATCTAAATATTCATAGCATGTATCTCAAAAACTAGAGCACATAAAACTGCATTTCATTTTTGGCAAAGTTGTGTATTATAATCAAACTATAGCCCAGCTAATTAAGATGTTTAAATGATGATGGTCTAAAATTTGATTTTACAGTTCGTATTGTCTATATAGAATAAAATGTTTATCTCTTAAGTTATGCTTTTTATTACAGTCCACATCTAGACATGTTTTCTGCATAAAAACAAAGCTCTGCACTGCTATAGTATTCTCATACCAGGTCCTGAATGAGTTGATCTACCAGCTGCTCTTGTCTCTTTACTTTCTTCTGCACCCTCTGATGTTGCAGTGATGTGTCTGTCACAGTGTCATTTTGTCTTCTTCTTTTTGATCTCTCCTCCTCAATCCTCTCCAGCAGGGGGCTCGTCCGTCCAACCAGTAAACTACTCGCAATGGAAACGTACCCCGGCTGTTCCTCATCATTTGACTTCACAACTTCACCTTTATCTACAGAAACATTATTAGTTGGACTACAACGGCCAATCTTATCGTTTGTGTGGTCATCTTTCTCCTCAAAATAACGCCTTTTTGAGTCTTGTTGCTCACCAGAAACCTTACTTGAATCGGCGTAATGGATAGTTTCGCGTTTTACCTTTTTACTAGTTAATTCTTGCTGCCAGCGCTCCCTAAACGCACTAAGTTCATTATTTTCGGCCATTTTTTACATCGTTACTAACCTATAATAAACAATAGATTAATAGAAAGAAAATTAACTAGACTTTAGAGCACAAAAAAGGTAAAGACGAACGCACAAAAAGCAAAAACAAGCACTGGTTCTACTTTGTAAATAGTCCGGGTAACAGCACGAACTACTACAAAAGTTCCGTATGATTTTAATTCCGCAGGTTTATTATAGGACATTTTTGAATGGCAGAATAAACATAAATGGACACACATTCTCCAAGATATTGTCAAGTTTATATTATTAGACGCCTATATCCTTATTATTAATGAAAATAAAATAATTTAAACTTTTATTTGTAAACGCTAAAGAACACAATGTCCCTGAATTGACTGCACAACAAAAGACTTGATGAAAGTGGGCAGGAGAGATTCAACAGTTAACCACTGCACTTCTCTTTTGGGAGAAGATGATGTAAACCCCACACCATGTGACACCGTAATGAATAATACAGTAGAGAGAGAGAGTTCGAGAGGGAGAGGGGACACTATAAGGTTGGACGAGGATAAAAAAAAGAGTCATTTATCCTTGCGACCAAAAGAGGAAAACACAGTGCTGTTTATTGAAAGAAACTGAAGATGTGCTGGCTGCCGATAGACCAGCCTTTGTTAATGCCGGGAGACTCGTCGTTCTCCCGGAGTCCGTCGCCTTGTTCCGTGGCTCAGGTGGTGGCATCCCGTTTGAGAAGAGTCGGGGACCAGATGGAGAAGAGTTGGACGGCCAGTGATAGTGCGTGCCGCCGCCAGGACACTTCACTGGGGTTTAGTGGTAAAGGACGCTTGCGGAGCGCCCTGTGGAGCCTCGCCGCGCTCGTCCTGCTCTTCACCAAGCGACACCTATAGGGCGCCGGTCAGCAACAGGTGCGTCAGCCAACCATCCCCACGGGACACTTCAAACTCACGCGTGTGGCCTTATGAAACAAAAACAACTCATATTTGTGAGACACGATTTGGTTCTTAGCTGATTTATTATTTAAGTATAATTCACAACAAGTAGCCAAATCAAACCAAGTGACCACAAACATGTCCAGAACTGTCGTGGATGTACTCTGGTAGCCTACTTTGTCAAAGAAACGCCTTGTATTTGAAATAGGAAGGATGTTTTCTCAAGTGGTTACATATGGACGGAGTCTTTTTGAAGAACATTGACACAGTGTTTCTCTTTGTGTAGATGCATTTCGGCGTAAGGAGTGAACCCAGACGATGAAACTACAAAACGTCTGCGCAGTTCAGCCGGAGTATGTGGTCCGTCCAAGTTGTGGACAAGTCTGTCAGCAAAAAGGCGGAAGATGCGGGGCTCTTTGTTCACTTTTTGAGGTTGAACAATCTGACGTGATGACTCAGGCCTTTTTATGGATGCACTATGATTTTGTAGACTGATGACAATGAAAATCTTGAGCTCTTTACTAAGCAGGGCGCTCTGCCGGTTCTGCGCTCATGTGCGTGCCTCTGTCGTCCCCGCTAACTAAGCGGTGATGTAATGCTCCCTTGGTAGTCCGGAGAAGAAAGCTTACAAATAAGACTCCCTGAATGTTCACATTACAAGCTACGAGTGCATCAGTTTCCAGTGGGGGAAAACCCAGTCAACCACATGATGCACGGATAAGTTACATAGAGCGGTAAACAATGCACAGGGCTTTGTCATGCTGTCCTCTTTTCTATAAGCTATTGAACATGTAAATACAGAGAGGATGGCTGTTTTATAACCGTTTTCTACAGTGTTTAGACAATAATGTAAGTCATTTTCTGCGCTTTTGCATCAACTCGTTTCTAAATGCAGTGTTACGTGGCTTTTATTTGTTAAAAAATATAGGACCTGTGCATAGGAAGCTATGCTGTGGAGTTGTCTGTCATTTCTAACTAAAAATTAGTTAATATGATGACTGTACTGGACACAAGCTCTTTATAATGTGTTCTTTTTAGTTACTACTGAAATATTTTATATGGAGTTTGGTATAGTGAAATAAAAACAAAGTTTTCAAATCCGTGTCCTCTCTAATTATTGAACACCTACATTAATTTAAAATTACACATAATTTAAATAAACAGGTAGTTTATTGAGCTGTAAGTTGTATGTTGAATAACAGAAATTACAAATACACTGAAGTTTTAATATGATTATTTCAGAGATGCGTGAAGAGTCCCTCAGTCGTCCAGGTAGAATCCATGATAAAAGGAGAAATTCAATTTGTCAACTGGACAAAGTTTGTTTGGTCGAAAACGTTTCGCCGCTCATCCGAGAGGCTTCGTCATCTCGGATGAGCGGCGAAACGTTTGACAAATTGAATTTCTCCTTTCATCATTATTTCAGAGAATTCGATTTTGCAAAATTAATGCTTAATGTAGTGAAGAATTTATATAGTTATATAACAGAATAAACAACCATGTTAAAATCATACTGTTCACTGGATGCATTACACTGGTAAATGACCTTTGCATTACCCAGACACATGACCTTGGCCTTAAAAACCCTTACTTACAACATGTTTTTAACACAGCCAAGCAGATTGTCTACCACTGTTTACAGAGCCACATGGGACACAGGATGTATATGGACTAATGAAGCCTAGTAGATTTGGAAGTGCGCCGAGGTGGTGCCATCTTTCCAGCATCGCAGGGTTTCGATGACTGTGGCTCTGCAGAGAGGACAAGTCCGTTCCCGATCGAACCACAGACACAGGCAGTCCTCACAAAACACATGCTGTAACAAAACAATGCAAAAAACAATAGTAGCCACCGGCTTGAATATACATAAAAGTCACACAGGTTACAGTCTTTTTTTGTATAGTTCAAAAATTCAATTCAATAAAAGATTAGGTTATGCAATTGTAAATTGTAAAGGTATGTAACTTTTCTGGTACTCCTTGAAGATCTCCTTGAAGATGTTATTGCTTTGCCTGGAATATTCTAAAGTATGGCATTAATATTTATTTCTGTTGCATTTATATAAGTCTATAAGGTTTTTATATTATTCTGCAAACAGATTGACCTCTAACTTGGCCTGGTGGCGTCAGCTGTCTGAATTGACAAGTATATGCCATACTGTGGAACATTTCAGGAAAAGCAATAATATCTCCATGAAGACAAGTAGGCAGCAGATCTTCCACTAGAAAAGTGACATAGTGCACCTTTAAACAAATTAAACTGGGGGATAAACAGGCAAAAATGCTAAAAAAATTCTGAAACAGTATGGCCCATGTAGATGGCAATAATAATCAGCAATTTCTCTGAGCCCAGAATAGGTTATGTTCTCCATTAATTTCCTTGTCAATTCAATGTACTTGTTTCACTGCTGACATCTTAATAACTATGTTGAAACATTTTTCTTTCTCTTTTTCTGGTTTTGGTATTGTTAGTTGTAGATAATGAGTTCTTACCTGACAGAGAAGAGCTATGGGATCTCTGAAATCAGACTGGCAAATAGCACAGATGTCGCCAGCCTCACTGCACTGCTGGCTGCCGGCTCGCACTCCATAGTTCTGGATGAAGAAATTATAATTAAATTGTACTCAAAATATGTTCTTTCAGTAAATCAGAAAAAAATTAAAACCTCACCTGAGTGCCACAAAGGATCACAAATGCCTTGCGTATGGCAGAAACCCGACCACAGATGTCAAAGGACTGAAAAACAGTGACTAAAATTTGAAAAATGATTTGAATTTGATAGAAGTGAGAAAAGTTCCTGTCAGATATTTAAATTCATTCTTAGTAACAGCAGCACTGAATCAACTATATGCATTAATCACATCTGTGTTTAATGACATACTTGGGCTGAAAATATGGTTTGTGGTTCTGTAAAACGACTAAACAGAATTTTGTCCTCCCTTTTTCAAATAATTATAACATGAATCTTGAGCAGTCAGTTTTCTATTGACAGTTCCTCAGAAACAGATAACCCAGATAACCCAGGTTCCTGCTCTTCTCTTTTCTATCATTAGCTTTGTGATTCATGGATTAAGTTTTTTTTAACACAACAAAGAAATAACTCTTGCTGCAATCAATGAATCAGACCCAAATAGGCACAAAACTGATCAACTTATAGTCTTTAATAGGGTTTTTCTAGACACTAAAATTCACTCTACAATTCTAAGCATTATATTTTCACTCTCCACAATCAGTAATGTAAGCTCTGTAGCCATGGCTGTCCAAACTGTAATGGTAGTAGTAGCTGGGTGAAATAACTGAGCTTAAGGGCACAACAGCACAGGTCTGAGCAGGGACAGAAGTACCAACATTTGGGTTTGTGCCTGTCACTCTACTCAAACTTAACTATTATAAAAATGTTTAATTTTCAATGATGGCCTCTTCATACAGTATACAAAACCTGAATCTAGAGGGTAAAGAATGTTAGTTACCTTGCAAAGGCTGTAGATTATGATGAGCGCAGCCCCTAGAAGGTAGCTGCTGGAAGGGTCCTCCCCCATGATGTATTTGTACCAGAGCTGGATTGGCACTAGAGTCCGGAACAACTGGCTCAGCTCTTCAATCAGCAGGTAGCACTTTCCCTATTCAAAAAATAAATAAATAAATAACATACTGAATTATTAAGCATAACCCACCATTCACTAGACATTCACAAAAAATGCTAAGCTTGATTTGATTGACTTTAGCAATTTTCTCAAAGTGGACAAAACTACTAAAGATTTTTTTTTTAATTAATCCCACAATACAAATTCATTTTTAATCCCCTTCTATCAACAAAACAGGAAAAGCTTGACAGCCTCGGGGCACTTTTCTATCTAGTCAAGAGCAGTGCGGTATTAAAAGCTTAAAAAGCAGCACGCCTCCAGTCCAAACATGGCGGCAGTCCAGCGCGCCACAGTTTCACAGCAGTACAGGCAATTTCCCCACACTGCTCGGGAAACTGGCAGCCGCTCTCTCCACCTGCTACCCTGCGCCTGCATTAAGCCTAGCCCTACGGGGGTTACACAGCGGCTCGAGAGGACCTGCAATGCCCTCCATAATCAGACACAAGAACTGAACTTCTCAACTGTTATGTGAGCGACTGACTGAATAGACTTAAGCTTTAGAATTTGAATGTAATTATATTTAGTTTGAAATTGTGTCCTCAATCATCCAATTTTAATAACAGTTTAAAAGTACACTGAACAACTTTTCTGGTGAAAAGTTTGACACCTGCTGGTCTCCATGGAATGTTTCACAGTATGAAATTAAGTATATCTATCTCCATGGAGACAAGCAAGTTACAGGTCATATTTGTGGAGAGGTTAGCCCGTTCATGTTTTTTAGTGTACTCTTAAAAACATAAACAAGTTTAGTTGCATACATTCAAGACAGATAAATAGATATGTTTATAATGCACTTTTAAAGTAATTTCAACTAACAAAAGATTACATTTTGATACTATAATGAAAGAATACCTTTAAATTTCACCTTTTTTGTTTTGTTTTGACAGAAGATGTTGAACTTTGTGCCAGTTTTCGTCTCATGTGGATAGGCCCAACAAATTACAGAGATAATAACCACTAACCAGGTCAAAAATGTCAAAACATCTACAGTCTCATAGAATTCTAAGACAAAATTCTTGGACAGAAAAAGTGAAATATTGATTCACTTATGGTCCCAGTGGCATCTCAGCCTGTGTAATGACCTCCTGTATTGCATCTGACAGAGATTGATGACGGGAAGTGAGAAGCGGAGAGCAGCCAGGTTGGTAGAGGAAGATGGCCTACACTAACAGCTATTTCATCTTTTGTATTGTCCCCTTAGCTTGGAATCCCACTGTGCACATCACGCCCACGCAAAACCTGTCAAATCTAAGGTTTGGACTGAGGCCAAGAAGTTGAAGAAAGCTCCACTGCTGGCAATGTCTGAGCTATTTGCGGTTTAATCATTTTTATTTTAACAGAATATTAATAGAAGTGGTTTCTGTTTTGTTTCAACTGCAGAAGACAGTATTTAGGATTTGATGAAAAATATACAGTATGGCAATATTTTCTATATTATGTTTATTATTATATTGAAGATTCATTATTTTGCACATAATTTGGCACTGCTCAGAAGCGAGGTTTGTCTTAAGAAATGACTTATAAATGCCACAATTTTAACTTATTTATTAGATTTTAATTTATCCAATTTATTCTTCTGATTGATTTGACTAATTCCATTTATCCAAAATGTATTTCTGCTGGCTTATCTTAGTTTTTATTCCTATTATATGAAGCAGATCTTATCTTATTTATAAAATATGCTACACAATTACATTTGGATTGGTTTTAAGACTACAGTGTTGTCTCAGTGTTTACTTTTATTACTCAGTGGTAACAAAAAATTCTAATATACATCCATCCATTTTCTTCTGCTTATCCAGCTGGCTCCTCTTGTCGTGGAGGAGCAACGGGTCTACTCTGAGCTCCTCCTGTGTGACTGAGCTCTTCACCCTATTTCTAAGGGAGCGCCCAGCCACTCTGCAGAGGAAACTTATTTCGGCTGCTTGTATCTGCGATCTTGTCCTTTTGGTCATTACCCAGAGCTCATGACCACAGGTGAGGGTAGGAACGCAGATTGACCGGTAAATCGAGAGCTTTGCCTTTCGGCTCAGCTCCCTTTTCACCACAATGGTCTGGTACAGCGGCCGCATCACTGCCGATGCCGCACCGATCCGCCTGTCAATCTCACGCTCCATCCTCTCCTCACTCGTGAACAAGACCCCGAGATACTTGAACTCCTCCACTTGAGGCAAGGACTCCACACCCACCCGGAGAGGGCAAGCCACCTTTTTCCGGTCGACCGAAAAAAATAAAAAAATAAAAAAAAATATTTAGCATACAAGCCAATATTACAGCAAAAGGTTGTACAGACTTGAATTGACAGTAGTGTCATTATATTGGAATAGTTTTTGTATCCAGAAATTGATGCAATAATGAAGCCATCCAAATTATTCCATAGTATCGAGTTTAAGAATTTAAAGAAGTTTAAGAACGTTTAAAATTGCCATTGCCATAGCAATTTTTGATTTAAAACAAAATATCCTATCTAAAAAAATGCTGCTTATAACAGGAAGCTGAAATCCATGAATAAGTCAGTCCACACTACTTGGCCTGGGTGACTATAGATCAAATCAGGATAAATCCCCTATCAAAACCCATCAGAGACAGTTGACAAGGCGTGCGTATGTTTTTGTTGTGAATGGAGTGAACAGGTAATGGTTCAGCTCCTGGGAGGGATGACCTCACTCTTGCTAACCCCCAGGGGGAAAATGATCTCAGTTGTTGGCTGCTGTATTTCTGATAGGCTTGTAGCTGCGTTTATCAGTGGAAAATTTCATCTAATAATTTGTGCCCTCTGCCCTGTCTGTCCTACACACAGACAAGGTAAATGTGAGCAGCACCTGTCTGTCCCATTGAGTGCAGTGATATTGTTTGGCCTGAGGCTGCACTTTGCACTTGACTGGTGCAGACCTTATGAATACAGAGCAGCTGCATACTGGGACCCTACAGCACTGTCTCTCTGCAGGATTTCATTAAATGTTAAAAATTAATACCTGTTGTAAGAGCTACTCAACTGTTTTGTTCAGGCTAAGATTTAGTTTATCAAAAAAATGTTTGCTTATTTGTAAATTCTATAGTATTTTGTATGTTAGTTATTACTTTTCTTAAACTTTTTGTCATTTTTTTGGTTCACATTTCAAAATTACTTACTAAATTGTTTTTGTATCGTCTTTATGGCTTGGCCTTTTTATTCTTTTTATTTGGCTTTGTTTGTGGATGCCCAGGGGATCTTCAGTCCAGCACAGCTAGACCAGGTAGTCTGGCACAAGTAGGTCTGAATTATGTATTCTTCTTGTTTGTCTGCAAAACTTTAGCGCTTAAGGGAGCATTAGAGTTTTGTTTGTTTACTTTTTTCCTTTTACTCTTTTTCCTTTTATTGAAATTCATCTGTTCAGTATTCTAATGTTTGTTAGTGGTACATTGAAATTCCTATCCCATTTTTTATGATGTAAAGTAATTATCACCTGGAGCAAATACCTATATGCTAACATTTAAGCTATTTACACCCCTTGAGTTCAGGTGCCTCACAAACACACAGTAATGCCCTGTAGGTGCCAAAGCAGAATAGTAATTAATTAGGTGATGGCACCATAGTGTTAATTTAAATGATTGCAACAGGGCCAGAGTTTGTGTCCTAGAATTAATTTTGAGCCCAAGGTTATAAGGATTTAGTTTTTAGGTAGTTTGTTTGTGTTTGCTATTTGATACATAAGAAGCACCCCACAAAACCCACATGCAGAACAGACAATTACTAATACTGTCAGTTAGTAGGTCAGCGGTTTTCTGAGATGTTTTCTATTTTCTGGGATGTAGCACTCTGACTTGTTTTCCAAGTTACTCATGACTCGTCTCAAATGACAGATGACTTCAAACTCAGACTGAGTTTGTGATTCAGGCAAGAGGACTCAAACTTGATCTGCCTACCTTTGTTTTATAAACATGTCACTAAAGCACAGCAGGCGCCACTGAGGGTTTACAGAAGTTACTGTTGTGTTACTTTACCAACTGACTCAGCCTTGGATACGCGTAGACTTGTAGTTGGAGTTGTAATGACCCGTCTCTCTGTCAGTGACTTAGTTGGAATTGGTCTAGAACAATGACTTTACTTGTTTAAGATATACCAGCCAAAAATAAATAGCACAATATAATTCAACTTGTGAACCTTACCCTAGATTTGAAGGCCAGCATAATCTTCGGCAGGAAAAGGACGAAACATTTCAGACCAATGGTGAAGTACTTGAGAACAAAGTCGGTGATGCCCACGATCCAAATAAGATCAAAGAAGTCAAAGGTGTCAAGATTTGGTTTGGCAAATATGAGACTAGAAGAAAAAAAAACACATATCACACTGAGTGGTATTACTGTGAAACTAAAAAGATGCTGAAACAAATAATACAGAAATGACAATGAACTCAACAAAATTATATAATGCACACACACACACACACACACACTCAATACTCACAGAATAATAATAGATATGAACCGCAACACATCCTAAAATGAAACAAAATGGAGGGACTCAGCCCAAACACTCTACGGAAAAAAACATACAACCAAAATACCAAATGAAATGGGGGTGGAGGAACACAGTCTGCATGTGTAAATGTGTACCATACTGTACCTGTTCTGAAGCTCTTCATTGCGAAACGTGTAGTAGATATAGAAAATATTTCCTGCAAGAAATAGGAGGATCCACAAAGAAAGTAGCAGAGAACGATGCTCCTAACAACACAGGATCATAATAATAATTTACACAGTAGAAATTCTGCATCACAGTTATCACACTTATGATAAATAAATACTTTATAGCAAAGCTTTAAATTTGTTACAACTGAAACTAAGACAAAAACAAAATGAGGACTAACACTTAAAGGCCTTTGAGCAGCTTAACTGGCAAAATTGTCTTCTGATAATAATTTAATTAGTTTCATAGACTTGTTTAATTTTTTACCCTTAATGCAACTTGATGCTTTAAAGATGAGTTGGCGTATGCAAAGGTACAAGCCATCCCCACGCAGACAGCTAAACCTAGTACAAAGAAAAGCAATGAGGTGGATCTTTCTTTTAATTTTAGTTACACTTCAAAGAAATACCTAGCTTGTGTTGAAAGCAGACTTTGGCCAGCAGGATGAGGATAAAGGGGAAGCCCCGCTGTAGCCAGGTGACCACCGCCTTCAGCTCAGACAGAGCTGGAGCAGGAGTGGACTGGTCCTCCTGGGAGTCCTCCCTGGCGCCATGCCTCTCAGAGCTAGCTGCTGTAGTGGCCTGTTGGAGCAGAGAAGGGGTCCGGTGCTGCAGGGGCTGGTGGTGGAAGTGGTGGTGATGAAGATGGTGGTGATGATGATGCTGAGGCAGACGAGGAAGGAAAGGGCCAACCTCACTGCGATGGGGGCCCCCTTCGTCCCTGGAGGAGGTGGTCATTTGGATAAAAACTTCAGGAGGAGAGCCCAGGACTAAGCCAGCCGCCTGGAATTGGGCAGAGGACACAGAACCAGAGGGAACGCCCACCAGGCCAGAGAAGATCTGTTGGGGTGACGTTGGTGATTCTGGTTTCAAGCAATCAAACACACCACCCTCATCCAGGCTACTCTCCGACCCCAGAGTCTGGCTACGGCTCCTTAAAAATAACAAAAACCCATACATTACTGTACTGAAAATCAGTGGCGCGCGGTCAGAGGACTCAAGGCAAGCTGTGGTTGGCCAGTAAAATCTAAAATCATTGTGTCAAAAGTAAAATTAAATGGTTTTGAATTATATCCAAATAATCATGTTTTCCCTTCACTTCTGTCTGTTGGAAACATCAACAACCGTGGTTCCAAACATCCTCTTAACTTGTGTTGTTTTGCAGAGGCCTGGAGGCAGATGTTAAATGGTCACAACTTTATATAGCGCTTCACCTTCACGGCACTCAAAGCGCTTTACACACACATTCACACACCAGTGCACGCAGACAATGGGTGGCAAGGTGGGTTAAGTGTCTTGCCCAAGGACACAACGGCTGTGGGAGCTGGAATCGTACTACCAACCTGTGGGTCAGTGGATCTGACCGCTCAACCACTGATGTATCTTATGTTTATGAAGGAGCAACAGTGCCAGTGGAATAACAGCACAATTACACGTGTGAAGGAACGTGTGGCTGTTCTGAACCTTCTCTGCTTCGGGGAAATACAGCACACTTCTTCAGGAAAGATGAGGTTTTGCATCTCTGAGAGGTTAGTGTGAGCGGTCTGTGCCAACCATGATATAGATTCATGGTTCTAATGCAGGGCTGTGTTTAAGGGGATGTTTGTGACACATCAGGCTGTGTTATAATAAGTGCACCTGTCTGACCAGTGCACTGTTGTTGTTAGTATCTCTTCATGATCTTTATGAATGTACATGTTGTGTAGTGAATGCATTACACATGTGTAGAACTGTCATATGTTATTCATATGGTTTCTACAAGATGTATTATAATAATTACATACATAACAACAGTCCTGAAGACTCAGCTGCATAAATAAGATGTAGGAGTAGAAAGAAACAGCCCACAAATAGCCCTGTTTGTACAAAGAGGGTGTCAAATACAGTCCAATATACAAATATTAATAAACTATGTGGTCTAGGTCTCTCTAATTTGACCCCAGAATCGCTCGGTATACATGCAGTTATTGTGAGTAAAAATAAATATACTCTTTTGCAATGTAATTTGCATAAAAAGTGGCGCTATTAAAGCGTTAGCGACTAAATGATGATGTCGACCCAAAGTCTATCCCCAAGTCTACCCATAAAAGTCACCGCACGCTACTGCTGCTGCTATACAACACCCACTCCGACATGCAGCAATAGAAATGATGAAACATATTCAGCTGCTAATGCTGATGAGTCTACAAGCAGAATAGAAAACCTAGAGGGCCTGTGTTCCCACCGTTCAGAGGGTATGCCATCCGTGTTGCTGCTGTGTCTCCTCTGCATCGCACATCACCTGTCACATGGACCAGCTCTAAACACAGCATGAAATTACTTTTATTCATTTGACTCACGTGTGTTATAAGATTGCAAATAGATAAAAGATGTCTTTTACCTGAATATGTATACACATTTCCGAATGGTTGTTCATTGTGGTACGTTGATGGAGAGGCTTTTGTGGATGCTGAGATGCCCTGTATCCCTGCGTCAAGCACTTCCTGTAGGACGGGCCATGTGATCTTCTGCAGCCAATCAGAAGCCTCTTTCAATACCACATCCGTGAGTTGGAGATTTGTTTTGCTGTTTTAGACTGTCAAAATATGCTGGGGAAAAACACATATAGCGCATACCAGCTTTACTTTAACCCGCAATATTTAGGTGCATTGTGTGGTATTAAGAGGCAACATTGGGTAGTTGGATAACTATTCGGAGATCACATCGGTTTATGGGAGCTATCGCGGTGCTACTACGCTAATACGACCGTAGCTAACAAGCTAACAAAGCTGACAAATGCTGCATGCATCTGCGTGCATACCAACTCGCATTTAATCAATAGTAGGACCACATTTCTATTTCATTATTATTATTATTATTATTATTTAGCAATATATGGTTTTGATGCCTCTGGAATTATAATAATGGGCTAGCTTCAAGGACGAGCGCTAACCTTGCACCAAAATCCTCATACGAAATATAAATTTGTAGCTAGTGGAACCTGTAGGTCTTGCATTGCCTCAGAGCTCAGTTAGAAAGACGTGAGATTCTCTACAGTCCATGCGATGATGGTGCTGCGACGCCTATTGAGGAAGCGCTGGGTGCTTGGAGTGGTCTTTGGCTTGTCTCTCATCTATTTTCTCACCAGCACATTTAAACAGGTATGGTTATTCAAAACATGAATGAGTGCATTTATATAGTACGCTATTAAACCATGTGTATGCGGTGCCTGTATTTACTATGATCATTTAAGATGACTGTTTACCCAATTTGACAGTTGTTTTTTTTTTTTTTAAGGAGGAGAGGACCATAAGAGACCGGACACTCCTCGAAGTGAAGGATTCAGACCACCGCATCCCATGGAAAGTGCGCTTCAACCTGGGCAACAGCAGCCGACAAATCACTCAATGCAGAAACTCAATTCAGGGCAAAACTTTACTCACAGATGAACTTGGTGTGTAGAGCTGATATTTCATATGAAATCCTGCATTTTACATTTTGCACAATATATTTATACCATAACTTCTCTATCTTGCAGGTTATGTTTGTGAGCGAAACGATTTGCTAGTTAATGGTTGCTGTAATGTCAACGCTCCCAGCACAAGACAGTATATTTGTAAAAGTTGCCTTGCCAATGGCTGTTGCAGCATATATGAGTATTGCGTATCTTGCTGCCTCCAGCCTGATAAGGTAATCTACGTCATCACAGATATTTTGTAATTTTTTTTCCACATTTGAAAGTGACAAACATACTACGCTGTGGTTATGCTAACCTGATGGAAATCTCCACTGATAAACTGCCTCCTCTTCTAATTCTTATCTGTTCTGTTAAACAGCAACTTCTGCTTGAGCGCTTCCTGAATCGGGCCGCAGAAGGTTTCAGTAATCTCTTCACAGCTGTAGAGGATCATTTTGAACTGTGCTTGGCAAAGTGCAGGACCTCTTCACAAGTATGTCTGATGTTTGAAACTGATGATATTGATAATGATGAACACTGTATTGAGCTATTAAATTGCAAAGCTGTTGTTTAGTCACATTATTCATTTGTTTTGTATTTGTTCATTTCTGCAGAGTGTCCAGCATGAAAACACTTATCGAAACCCTCAAGCCAAATACTGTTATGGAGAGAGCCCACCAGAGCTGCTTCCTATATGACACTTTCTCTACCATTCCCTGGTTTACTATGAAGTCTGACATTGCAGTGGTATATTTACAGGCCACTGTTAGGAGCCCAGTCTGGCTCAGATTTGATAGCTATACTGGAGTAGGGTCTTGAACTGGGAATATTGAAATGGACCTCAAATGGGATAATAGTGACTGTGTTTTTATTATTTACACTTCATAAGTGCGTCAAAGTTTTCATACATTCATCCATGATGATCATTACTGGCAGCTCAGACGTTCAGCATTTCATGACAATGGAAACAACACTGATTCCACTGAGAACAAACCTTTTTTTATTTTGTTATAGGGCTCATATTACGCACATTTCTGATCTATGTTATAACGTTTCCTCATCAAAAGCATACCTGGAGTTTTTGTTTTGCTTCATTCACACATGATTAACACAAACCCATAGCATATATAAAATGAGTTCTCTCGAAAACACTGTTTTACTTTGTGATGTCATGTGGTAGTACAGGAAGTGCCCAACTGTGTTTTAAAACTCCATACACCTTCACTAGAATTATGTAGATCAATTCAGCACTGGAATTTTCCATCTCTTCTGAACAAAAGATAAAATGTAGCCGTTAACCTGAAAACTACAGCTTCATGACATGACAAGGTGTAACAGAGCATCTTGAGTTTTGGAGATGTAGACAGACTAATAATACAGGATTACTCAAAACGTGTAAATTAAACAAAATCACTCTAGGTATGGTTTTGATGAGGTAACATGGTTTAAAGCTCAAGAGTATTCATGTTGTGTAATATCTGACCTTTAAACAACAATTAATGTGTCAGTATCTTTTGTGCATGTGTATTAAACTGTTATTTAATTTAAAAAGTTGTAGAAAATATTTTTGGTATTTTAAAACTGCTTTAGAAAATATAAATACAACCGGTTGTAAAAATTCTCATAAAAAGGGTTAAGACAACCCATACAAAAATAGTCCAAATAATAAAATTACAATTTCTGATTAAATTTTAATTGATCTGTTAATTTGAGGAGGAGGTGGCCCACATTAATCTTTGTTACAGTTTGGTTGTTGTCCCATTTCTCATTGATGGAAGTGTGACAGACTTATCGCCTTACCCAGCGCTGTCCATCTGTCCACTGCTTCACCAATGTACAGTAATTGGAGTCCAAAGCAGTGACTTCTTTAAAGGTGATTTTATCAGCCTTACCGCAGGCAACACTAGCTCACAGGGGAGAGCCGAGCCAGAGTAAAACAATTAATCATTGTGAAGGTTGAGAAAACAAACTGGCATAATTAGGAAATGTAATAGAAGGCTCTCTCATTTGGCACATTGATTAATTACTATCACTTGGGATTGGTCCAAAAAGAACAAAGCACTTCTGGAAATTGATACTTTGTATAAAACATTTTATTGCAAAACGCTTCAAATAAATCAGACAGTTTCAGCTTTGATATTTACACCCATTCAAATATTTTTTAAAAAGACAAAGTGTGAATAGATTGTTGTTAAAAAAGATGACCACTTCCCTCTATGTACATTTGGGGCAAGATGGCTCTTTGTTTGAGGTCGACTCCCCAGCTCTTCTTGGACCTTTGCTTTGGGAGCCTGTGCTGCAGCCAGTGCAGGTAGTGTGCACCTGCTTTGAGCAGAGTGTGGCTCCACTGCTTCTTCCTAAAGGCTGTGGGGGGCATCTCTGGGGGCACTGGAAGAGGGAAGCACTTCCCTCCCAGGATGCCTCGCAGACAGGCAGCCAGGAGCCTCACTCTGAAGATGGACTCCTTCAGCACCATGTGAAGGGACACATCTTCAGGGTTCAGATCGTTTCCCTGGTAATCCAGGATCCTTTCCAGACCTTGAGTTAAGAAAAGTAGACTGCACTGCACTTTGGCCCCATCAACAGAGGAGTTCTGCTCCACTGTGAGGTCAGGGAAACCGGGCACCCAGGTACCAAGGTGCGCACCATTGGCTTCATCCTGCAAACAGCACACACATGACCTCAACATCGATGTTCTTGTAGCAAAAGTTTCCAGATTTTAAGCACTTTCTAATAATCAAATTGATTCAATCATGTAAAGCACATTTTACAGGCACTGTACTTACAAACATTGTTAAACTGATTTCGACTTGTCGTTTGGTCAAAGAAGCCACTTGTCTGGGTTTGCACGATAAACCAGTGTTTCTCTTTGGTAAGTGTCTTGCATCAACAATGTGTAGCATGATCATCATCCAGGGCAAAACAATCTCCAGGAAACCTGCAAAATCAAAGTGTTAAAAACACGAGTAAGGGAAATCAAATAAAGAATGAAAAGCAGAAACTAAAGAAGGCCTGCCTTTTTGGTAATTCATTTTGAATTAAGAATCTTCCCAATGTCAGACTGTTTTATAGAGGTGCATTTCAAAGAGTGTGACGAGGCTGAAGATAAGATCATCTAGAACTTGCTCACATCCTTCAATGAAAAAAAAAAGTACCAAACTCATAATGATCAACTTTCATAGTATATATTTCTATTTGATTAGATTTTTTTTTTTACATGCTTCTCTTTATCTTATCTATTTTAATTTTTTTGCATGCTCTTGGCATCCAGTGTGGGCAGCAAAGTAAGAATTTCATTGTACAGGGAAACGTGCTTCTTTACTGTGCATATGACAATAAAAGCTTTGAATCTTTGGTCAGTTTTGGTACAGCAGAATTTAAAATAAATTAGAACTTATTTGCAATGGGATTTTAAACTCTAATTTAATTTTATTGTCTGGTGTTAAATGCTGGCGACTGATGGCTCAGCTTGGCAGCCTCAGTTCTGTCAGTGTGCCCCAGGGCGCCTTAGACTACAGAAGCAATTTACTACCACAAAATGTGGAGTGAATGAATAAATACTACAATGTAATACTGTACTTGAATGAGAGGCTTTGTCGAGTCTGTAATGTGCAATACGAGTGTAAGGCATTGTTATAATTATAATGATAATTAATGCCTTGCAAGAATAATAATACCAAAACAAGTATATTTGAAACTATGCAAGTATAGTTGAAGCATTTATTTGATCGAAGTAAAATATATACATCTTAAAAATAATAAATAGTAAATGTAAATCTATACACATTTTCAGATCACATCCAGTAGTTACACACACATTTAAATTCCATAAAGCATCATTTTTGATATTAAGTAAAATATATATCTCTTACTAATAAATATTATGTGAATCTATAAATACACATTTAAATCACATTCAGGAGTTACATCATAATTTAAATTGTATTAAGTATAATTTCTGATAATATATGCAGTCATATTTTTAATATTTGCTGAACAACCGATCTGCACTCATAATGTGCATCCTATGTCATACAAAAACTATATTTGGCCCATGTTACTGTAGGTCTTTCATTGTGAGAAGCACCGAATCCACATGTGTGAGCCACTCGTACAGCCGGAGCAGCACAGCTCTGCCGTACACTTTGATTTTGTATCTCCTGAGGCGGACTACCTTCAGAGGAGGCGGGTCGAGGGGCACAGCAGCATGTGGCTCCAGGACTTTGAGAAGCTGCAGAACATTAGAGGCTAAATAACCACATCTGACTGAGACTTGAGTCAAGGGCTCTGGTAGTGGCTCTTTGTTATCCCAATTCTCTTGGTGGTAGACGTGCACTTGGTGAACATGCATTCTGAAAAGCAATGTCTTGTTGTAAATGCTCCTCAGTCTCTCTTCAACACTGGCTCCATTTATGGTGACATCCGGGACTTCAGCAGGAACTGGGGGGTTCCCGGTGAGACCATGAAATTTCTTCTGAAACAAACAAACAAACAAATAAAAACAATGTTACAAATTAGGAGTCAAATTTGAAGCAAATACATAATGGAGGGACACATGACTAGAACATGTCAGTGAATTGCTCAGTTTGCGTGAGGGCCACATTTGGGCCTCGGGCCATAGCTTGGAAATGCCACATCTAAACACTCCTCAGTCACAGTTGTGTTAAAGGCTAGACTTGAGTAGCAGGTGCCTTGGTGCAGATCAACAGTGATATGGTTGTAATTAAGCACCTTGACCACCTCAACAAGCACCACAAAAGTCACAATCGCACCAACATGTGGGTGTCAGGCAGCTGTGGGGGGCTGGTTGGATGGGTGGAAGGAAATGTGGGTTGTTTTTAATCACTGTAAAGCAGTTGGGGTTAAATTCTTTGTATGAAGTGTTTTATAAATAAAGTTTTGATTGATTTTTGAACACACATACTAGTACATACAAGGCACTCAAAATCACAATGACATTATATCTAAATACTTATTTAGTAAAGAAAAGTAAAAAATTAAAATAGGTCAGGCACTTACATATGCTTCAAATAAGTTGGCAGTTTGCTGTTTCAAAAGACGTAAACTATTAATGGTCATGTTCATCTGTTTGGAGTATGTCAGGTTTGAAGATGATGCAGAAAACACTAGAGTCCCCTGGATCTCCACAAGCATCAAGGTCAGCCCTGAGAAAACTTCAAACAGTAGTTAAAATAATGTTAATTATAAATAGTTGTTTTATAGTTAATTCTGAGATAATGTGCAAAAGACTTAAGCTTTAAATAGAGAATTTTTGCTGAGCAGTTATTTACCTACAAATATAAGAGGTCCCTCCCGTTGATAATCCATATTGACAATACAGTGTCAAACAGTACCACCTTATTTATACATCTTGTAAATAGTCATTCCTCCACCCACTGTGACGAGCAATAATGATGACAATAACGCGCCACTGAGGTCACCATAAAGAAATTATAATTTTTGCTAGTGTGAGACTTGACGGCAAGTGCTTGACGCCACCTCCGCAAAGTAACTCAAATGATTAACAGACCAAGGGACATAGATTAATAGAAATAATTCACGTTTTGATAATGTCGACAAACACAAATCAAAACAGACAAAATAATCACATTTGTTTTTGTCTACTCAAATTTAGTACACTAAAATTAAAAAAATAAATCACTACTGCAGTAAATCTGACTCAGTATTAATCAGTAATTACTCAATACGTTTCCACTTTGAAGTTTTCTAGAAACTGGAACTTGGATGGAACAAATGAGTGGGTGTTATCTCGACATTTTTTGCCCACAAAGCTGTTTTAAGTCATGTTTCTTTATTGAATGATGTGGCCTAAAATTACAAATACAGCATACAGTAACTTCTTAAAACTAAAAAAAAAAAAAGCTAGCTGTACCTAATAAAAAATGTCCAAATTATAAAAACTACTACTAAGACATAGTGTTTATGACCTTTGTTAATGCTAACATTGAGAAGTCTACAATGTTTCTAAATAAAAGCACAGCCTAAATGAATGCAAACCTAATTTATGAAGTTTTAGTAGCTTGTAGACATGTAGCCTACCCTTCAGTCAGTGCTTTTACAGAAACAAAACAAAATACAAGATATAAAGACATATGGCAGAATGCAGTTTCAAAAAGTAACAATACTGGAAGATATTTGCACATTAGCTCCGGGGAAATGAAAACAGAAATACTAAAACATAAAAATCCAATAAGTTATGGACAGAACTGTTGTGCTTTGTGTGCATGTCTGTTTACAAAAGATTGTGCATTAGGAGGCACACTTAGTTTCCCCCCTTAACTTGTAACGGCGACCCCACAGTCAAACATACAATCACATGGAAGATCTTCTGGTCTTCATTCATGGCGACACCAGAGTGGTTACTACAGCTAGTAATAAAGAGCTAGCTCGTCTAATAGGCACACAGTTAGTTTAGTCGGTCAAGTATGCAGAGCGAAACAAGAAACGCACTGCTCACGTCAGACCAATCTTCAAGACATCAACTGGAAGACTGTTCTTTTCTCTGATGATGGAGCATGTCCGTTACACTGACAATGTCCTCCTCTGGCACCTAAAGAGAAAGTGGAGTAAAATGAAATATGTATATTCTCCATCGCCTTCGGCCAGCACAATGCTAACTGTATCAACACTGATCAATCAAATCTGCCACTTTTACATATGCTTTATTTTCTCTTTTAATTTACATGAACACATTCATTCAATTAAGGAGCTACTTTCTAAACTGAGCGTGGCGTATGCTGTGGATTAAAAATGTGAAAAATTACACTGAATAGCACATGAGTCAAGACCGATGTCTAATTTTAGGACAATTGAGGAAGCGGGGTTAAAGTATTTACTCTAACACAAGAAAAGTTTGTGATCTCTATCCAAGGAGATTCCTAAAGTGGATGCCAAGAGCTGCTCACTGACAGTACTGAGCATGTCATCTTTTGCTACGGTGGTTACATTTCTTGTTACAATCTGCGCCAGGTTGGGAAACAGGAATTTAGTTTAAATCAGTAACTATACTAATATTATATACAGCTCTGGGAAAAAAAATAAGAGACCACTGCATTTTTTTCTGAAATCTGCATCTCTACATGTACAGTATTACAGCCATTCCATTCCAGCATCTGTTGAATTCCAACACAAACACAAAGCTGAGCTACTTCAGTTCTTGCACCAGGAGTGGAATAAAGTCACCCAAGAACAATGTGAAAGACTTGTGGAGAGCATGCCAAGACGCATGAAAGCTGTGATTAAAAATAAGGGTTATTGCACCAAATATTGATTTCTGAACTCTTCTTAAAGGGTAAACATTAGTATTATGTTGTAATATGTTGGGGGGGGGGTCACGAAATCTTTTGATTTCACTTTAAAATAATATGATTTTATATTTTATAGTGTACAATACAGTATTAACCTGTGTATTATTTCCTTGTATTGGATGTACCATAACAGAGTAGCAATGTTTATACATGACACTAAGGTCAATTTAATATAAAACACAATTCTATGCCGTATATAAAGTAGGGGGTCCCTGGCCCAGTTCGCCATCTGTTTAGGGGTCCCTGGGCTGAAAAACGGTGAAGACCCCTGCTCTAAACGATAATATTTTTAGTTGGAATTTTGGGGAAAATGTTGTTAGTAGTTTACAGACTCAAACAAAAATGTTCCTTTTGCCAAAACACATACCTATAAGTAGTAAAATAAAAATTTAAAAAAAGATAATTTTGCAGTGGTCTCTTTATTTATTTTCCAGAGCTCTTGTCACCACACAGCCATGGGATGCCAGATTTAGGCCCTTGAATTGACATCAGATATCAGACACCCAGACTTGGATGTGGGTCCTGCACATATTTAATTTCTAATACACCCAATCTTTTAACATTCCTCCATGCATCATGTGTTTGGTCTGGCCATAGTTCACCCCTACTACATCCATATTTTCAGACGTCATCAGATTTCATAATGAGATCTTTAGGCTGTGGAGAGTGGACAGGTCAAACTCACCAGGGCATGGTCAAAGCTGAAGGTGCTGATGTAATACGCTGAGATATCACTGTCAGCAAGAGGGCGAGAAATCTGAGCCACAATTCCACATTCATCTGAAAAATCACAAAATACATCAGTACAACTAATGCACAATAGAGAACAGGCTGCCATTACGGAGGATTTATTGTGTGGTGTTTGTCATTGAAAGTGCACTGTATTTATTAGTGGTGTGAAATTAGATTATTGAAAAAGATGAGAATTTTATGCTTTGGATCAGTAAACAATAAAACATGCATCTACTCACCAAATCCAAGTGGCTGTCCCCCAATGCGCACCATCCTCCATAACTCTCCTGATGAACTGGTGAAGAGCAGATCTGCAGGGAACCTATAAGGAAAACATTTTGTCCACCAAGTATTAACATCAATATTACTACATCATAGGTTGTAGAATGGTTTAGTTTTACTTAATATAACTTAACTTAATATAATGATTTTCCAAAATGATCAGAAACTGTTCCTTACAAAAGTATGATTTCATATGAGGTTACGTACTGTCTCTGAGCCTCTGTGTCCATCACCAGAGAAATGTATCCATCAATGAGCGAGAATGAAAAGAACTTAATGCAATCCAGGTCTTGGTTAGACTGAGCATCTTCTTTAGGACTGAAAAAAGACAAGACAAAGTAGCCTAAAAATGTACTCAAGTACTAAAATAAAATTACAAAGTAGTGGTTCAAGAAATTACTCAAGTAAGAGTAAGAAGTGTCTGGAGAAAACTACTAGATTAGATTAAGCTTAGGCTTTTAGGCCTTTATTGGTCTCACACACAATGACACACAGTGACACACGGGAGAAATTTGACTTCTGCATTTGACCCATCCTTTTTCAGGAGCAGTGAGCAGCCATCTTTTTCGGCGCCCGGGGGGCAGTACCGTGAAGGGTCTTGCCCAAGGACCCACACTGGTTAGCTCATTGCCCGGGGGGGGGTTTGAACCTACAACCTCCAGGGGGAAAGTCCATGACTTACCAGTTGAGCTAACCAGCCGGTTAACCAGCTCAAGTAAGAAAACTACTCAAAAGAAAACAATAGGGTTAGCCAGGTCAGGTCCAGAGGTGTGAAAACACTCATTATGGCCGTGAATGGCTATGCTAACAAGACCCACACTCCACTCCCACTGCATATTGAATAGGCCCACCTAACTAACAGAAACTGAAATGTGTGATAGTGATAGTGTGATAGTTTCCTAGTAATTTAATTGTAGTTAACTCCTCCCTTCAGACAGTTTTAAGCAGTGTCCACCAGCACTCTAGCCAGAACTGAAGAAGCAGCTTGGATGAGCTGCGAAACGTATTTGACCAAATAAACTTTTGTCCAGTTGACAAATTGAATTTCTCCTTTTGCCATACTACTCAAGGAAGAGTAACGAAGATTATAAGTGCAGGGACAAAACATAAAATGTATAATTTGATAGTTAATGTAATTGGAAATATAAACAATAAATAATGCACACACTGTGGTATTATCAAAGGGCTTCAGCAATGCAGAAACATTATTCAAATCAAATAGTATCAACATAAAGCTTTTGTCATTTGATTGACTCAGACTTGCTCTCAGTAACCATATGTTTAACTCAAGTAAGAATACTGTTAAACTGTCAAATATATTATTCAAGTAGGAGTAAATTATGGTGTCCAAAAACTACTCTGAAATGGACATTTTATTCCAAATGTTACTCAAGTAAATGTAGCCGAGTAAATGTGAAGTTAGTTTACTTTAGTTTATTTGTCACATACACAAATGCACACGATACAATGTGTAGTGAAATTCGTTTGTACCATCCAGCAACAGTAACTGAGTACTACCCATCTCTCATGTAAATAAGATTATTGAGCAGGTCAGGTGCTGTGTTAACAGTGTTTGTGCTGCCACCTTGTGTTGTAATCCGGCAGTAACAGCAGCAGTGGAGCTCACCTGCTGGAGTAGAAGATGACGTCGATAAGTGTTGTGGCAATGGAGGGCAGAGTGTCTGGGTCCAGAGACATGACACAGAACTGGTTTTGAGGAATCAGCACAGGATGGACCGTGGGCTGCAGGGCTGGACAAAAGGAAATACACAGCTACATTATTACTTTTTATTACAATAATGGTAAAATATTGTTTTAATATTGACATTTGTGATCTACTGTATCCAAGTAATATCCCTTGTGGATGAATAAACTTTGTTGAACGTCTTGTCAAAGTCTGTTATAACAGAAGTTATTCAAATGTCATTCACGCATTGGAGCTTGTCACTCAATAGCCATGTTTAAATGTTCCCCAAAAATCTGATCATGATCAGATTTCTGGAGTTCAGATTGTTGAAATGTCCTGTAAACAGTTACAACTGGTGAGAGTAATCTAATTTATTTTAGATAGATTATTCATATCCATGTGCATTTTGACAAAATTGAAATAATTATTTTAAAATTCAATTTACTTCCAAGTGCAACAGTTATGATAGTGCCAGTGCTTAACTCCCCATGTGTAAACACCATAGACAACTCCATGTACAAATGAAAACAGCTAACCTGCTAGCAGCCACGTTCCTAATAGGAAATGTTCATAGGGGCGCTTCAGGCTCCATCAACTCTTTCCAATTGACTATACATTGAAAAATTATCACCCCTTTCTCTGGTCTTAAAATGTTCCAGTTAACTTGCTGTACATGATCCTGGTGTTTTTATTTCACTATTTTGTCTGTAAATAAATTCCTATTCATAATATGGAACTTGGCTCCAAATTCCTCTAACTGCTAGCCTTGTGAGCTTCAGTTGACTGGAGCCGAATGCTATGGGTGACGTCACACACTCCTATAGTCCGGTTCTTATACAGCTTATGGTAAACACATAAAAGTCAGATTTGAACAATGAGTTATCTGATTATTCACACTGATCTGATTTTTAGTGGCCATGTAAACCCAATGTTAGAAAACAAAATACAACCCTTCCTGCAATGTACTCCGGCATGTTGACACAAAGCTAAAGATATGAGAGACAGGGCCACATATCTTTCTGCTTGTGCTAAACTTGGTGCTGCTGACGTAAAAACAACTTCCTGTAATTTACACTGAATGCAACTCAAAGGCTTCTTTATGTTCAGACCTCTCCGACCTCACTGGCGGTGTGCATTGTTGTTGTTATATAAAAGGCACACACTTCAGCTGGAGGGCGTGCTGTCCAAATCAAAGGAGAGTACAAACTTCACCAAACAGCAGCTTCCTCCAATTAAAAGCTTTTGTGAAGTCTATTGTGTTTTACAAGTATGTGGCTATGACTTGTGTTTTGTGATGGGAGCACAGAGAAAGAGATGAAACACTCTCAAGATTACTTGATTTACTGTAATTCCAAACCTTTGTCTAATTTAAAATGATGTTGGTGTTTTTTGTTCATTTATCTTCCATTATAGCTATTAGGTAAATATTGTCACATTATTTTAAAAAGAAGATGCCTAAACGACACTCCTCTGTATAAAGTATAAAAGGCTGTAAGAACACAATTAGGGCTGACTAAAAAGACATGCCAAGTGTTTTGTATAGAAATGTGAGATTAAACTGTCCAGTGACATCAAAAACTACACTCCATGCCATCAGGATTGCAGCGAGTACACTATTTGGGGTTATTTTAAAAAGATGTCTGCATGATTAATTAAAATACCACCTGAAGGTGGTGCCAAAGACTTCTAAAATAGACACTCAGTCAGAAGGGACAATAAGTCAATGAGTCTCCGGTACCTTCTTTGCCGTTCTTGTGAAGGCCGTTGGAAACATCCTGACTTTGCACAGGCATGGACTCCCCAGCCACTTCTCTGTAGATGTTAAACTCCTCCTCCAGAGTGTGGATCACCACAGACAGATCCTGTTCTCTCACCTTCACACAACAAAAGAGAAGATCAAGCTTCCTTCAAAAAAAGCTGTAGAGTAGTGATGCTACTTTGTCAGGCAAGGCCACGATCACAATGCTACAAGTTAAAAGTACTTTTGTGTGAAAGAAATGCTCATTACCGTTTCTCTTTTTCATAACACATAACGCTTTTCAAAGTACAATGGTACCTCACCTTACGAAAGACCCAACAAACGAAAATTCCAAGTTACGAAACGCCTTCACGTTAAATTTTGGTCTCTAGATATGAAAGAAAATTCAAGTTACGAAATGTGAAATCTCAAAAATTCAAATAATGCGCGCTCAGATGCAGATGAAAGGTGAATACACTTTATCAACACACACGGGGTTAGGTTCCAGAAATAACCCGCAACAAGAGAAATCCTCGAAGTAGGACAACTTTATATTTTACAATTAATCTACATGTTTTAAGGCTCTAAAAGCCTCACCACACACATTATACACTTTTCTCAGACTGGAATTAAACTTTTCTCACATTCTCTCTCGTTTAAACACAACTTTTGAACAACTTTCATAGATTTTCAACAAAATGTATTAAATAGTGAAGCGTGGGGGGAGACACGGCTTCGGAAGTCCCACGCCGCGCGAGGAGCACCTCACCGCGCCGCGCGAGGAGCACCGCTAGTCCTGGTCTGCACGACCGGCACCGGGTCTGCGAGCACGAGATAGAACCGCGGTGCCCAGACCGCGTCCTCTGGAGCCCGAGCCACAAACCAGCCGCACGAAACCAGCAAAGAGCGGCACGTGGTGGTTTAATCCTGGTTTAGTCCAGGTCCAGTCCATGTTTAGACCTGGTTTATTCCACGTTTAGTCCTGGCTCTACAGTCTCTTCGCCAATCAGGACGCAGAACAGAAAGTTACAATATAAAAAAAACGTTACACTATAAAAAAACAACAACCTTGGAACGAATCAGGCCTTTTCCATTGAAATAGCTACTCAACTTACGAAAAATTCACCTTATGAAACCACTTCTGGAACGAATTAATTTCGTAAGGTGAGGTACCACTGTAATTTATAAACACATTAGGGCTGTAACTAACGATTATTTTAGTAGTCGACTAATCTATAGATCCAGTAACGATTAGTCACAATTAGTCACGATAATGTCCATTATCCATTACTAGGATAATGGACACGACACTAACGTTGGCATTTAGTGAGCGCAGTTACGCATGCATGCTTTAAGCATTCCGTTTCAAAGAGGAATGTTGTCAGTATCCAGTTTAAAAAAAGTTGAAGTATTCTGTGAAACAGCGTTTTGTTAAGGGAATACTGCCAAAACACGACTAGACTACATTCGGAATGAAAAAGATTGTCCATGACTCATGAGCAAATTGAGTATGGCCACCATTCTGTTTAGCACTAGTGCTAATATTGGAATATTCCTCACATGCAGATAGTGACTGGTGCGAGCTAGCTGCCCGTCACAACGCTCCCGCACTTTTCCGTAACTTTCCTAACTTTTTGCCCTAAAACCGCCCCACTTTTGTAAATATTTTTGTCAACACTGTTCATTAAAGGTCCCATGACATGGTACTTCTTGATGCTTTTATATGGTGCCTTAATGGTTCCCTAATACTGTAAATGAATCCTTCTTCAAAATCAACACTCAGTGCATGAGAAAGACCCATTTACACAGACATGGTCACAAATTCACTCTCTAACAACTCATTCTGGGCCTTCTTGCTTGAATGCAAATGAGAAGGACACAGATAGGCTTAGAGGAGCGGGTGGGCCCCCCCCCCCCGCTCCTTTAAGCTGCTGGAGCGCTGCTCTGCGCTGTCTCCCAACTTCCGCATTTGAAGCACGAAGACAGAAAGGAGAGCCGTTTCAGTGAAAAAAAACACATTTTCACAGAAAATAAAATTAAACCACTGCTGTTTCAGAGGTCCAGAGGGTCGGGTAAAGGACTTCCGAGCCTAGAAACACTTGCAGGTGCATCCAGGCAAATAAAAAAATGCATTTCGCATTGCGTAGCTCCTCCGCAGTCCAAACTCTCTGGGCGTGATTTCCACAGACAGGGGGTGGAGATCCAGACGATGGTGGAACTGCATTTGCATTTCTTTTTTTGATCTGACGTCAATAAGGTGCCTTGTCCAGAATGGCCCGATTGAGCTGTGTTTTTTTTCAAACGCAGAAAAGGATTGCAAATGCTCAGTTTAGACATTTCGCAACTTTTAGCCATTGGGGGGGCCTAAACAGGGTAGGGGAGCTCACATTAACGTTCAAAAACCTCAGAAAGTGAAAATTTCATGCCATGGGACCTTTAAGCTTGGGCTGCACTCGACGCTGCATTTTTTCCGCACTTTTGGTGGATTATTTACCCGTCTCGGCTTAAGATGTGTAAGGGACCCTGTCCTCCGCTCGTCTACACAAAGGATCAGCTGATGGCGCTGCGCAGCGCTGTTGTGTTCCCCCGAGACAGGCATGTTATCCCTGACAAGATCCTGCGGACGACACGCAGTGGACGCCGCGCGGGATGTAAACTCCGGGAAAAGAAGAGACGCTGCAGGCCGGTCCTCCCCTCCGTCGTAACGGGGAATGTGCGCTCCCTCGCCAACAAGACGGACAAGCTCGCGGCGCTTGTTAGATTTCAGAGGGAGTACAGGGACGCTAGCGTCATTGTTTTTACGGAGGCATGGCTAACACCGCAAATCCCGGACTCTACCATCACTGTGGACAACTTTCACCTGCTGCGCGCAGACAGGACAGAGGAGAGCAGGAAGAAGAAGGGAGGTGGACTAGCGCTGTGAGAGAAATGGTGTAAACCTGGACACTGTACAGTGAAGGAGCAGATGTGTAACAAAGACATTGAACTGTTTGCTGTAGGACCTGCAGATTCTTGACACAGACGAGTATTAAGTTCCAAATTAAAATGATACTTAAATAATACGACTAGTCGACAATGAAATGTCATGTCGACAAAATTGTATTGTTGATGTCATCGACGTTGTCGACTAATCGTTGCGGCCCTAAAACACATGTCACAGAGTTCAGTGGATGCAATACGACAAAGCATTGCACAAGGTGCATTTTATTTTACTTGTTATCTAAGAGGGGGGATATATCGAGTAGATAATATTGAAATGGCCGTTTTAAAAGGTAAACAAATGGGATTAGGTGATTGCCTGGCCAGCCAAAGCTGTATACTTTTCTAATACTCCATAAGAGAGATGTAGTCTAGGCCCCGCTGGTAGATCATGACTGACAGGCAGATTAGCCAATCAAAGAAATGCATGCTGTCCGTATCAAAACAAACATAGCTGCTTACGAGTGAAGATTTTTTTTTTTTTAATATAATAGAGCATAAACACAGACCAGATTTTTACAGAATCATCTAAACTCGCTTAATCTTAAGTGAGAGAGGTTTGATTTTGTTGAGCTGATTAAGCATTGACCATGCGCCATTAAAATAAAACAAAAAAGTGTCTAAATATGGCTTCAGACAAGGAGGAGAGAGCAGTGGCAAGACTGTAAATCCTATTCATGGGGTTCAAGGTGAAGAATTTTTGACCATTCAAAAGATAGAATATTTTATTTTGAATTAATAATTTATGGCAACAGTGCTAGCTTTTTCCATCGCTCATCCATGTGCGCAGTCTGGCAATATCAGGCAAATAATGAATAATGGCTAATTTTCTGGACACTCAAAGGTGCTTTATAGAGCATTATTCATTCATTCAACACTCGGTGGTAGTAGGATACTATTGTAGCCACAGCTGCCCTGGGACAGACTGATGGGAGCCAGGGAGCAAGGCTGCCAATCTGCGCCATTGGTCCCTCTGAAGACCACCATCACTCACGCACACACCACTTTCATACTAGGCAAAGTGGGTGAAGAGCCTTGCCCAAGAACACAACAGTTTTTTTGTAACTAAAGCGTCCCACTGTGGCACCAGATTTTCCCAGCGGTCGCCCATCCAAGTACTAACCAGGCCCGGCCTCGCTTAGCTTCTGAAAGCAGGCATTGACAAGCTAATTTTGCAGTTAATTTCTTATTATTGTGCAGTACTTAAACCTCAACAAAGACTGAAAAAATACAGATATTGAGTGAATAAAAAAAAAACCCAAAAAAACAAAAACAATAGTATGACGTCATGTTTGTGTTTAAATAGGGACATTGACAAAAACTCACCAGGATGAAGTCAGTCTGGTAGGTGGACAGCATGAATACAGAGACGTGCTGCTCGGCGAGTGGAGCAATGACGGACTTCGCTATTTTGGTGACTCCCACGGCTTGAGAGCTGCTGGAAGCGTTGCCGTTGGAGACCACATTGAGAGGCAGCCAGATCGAGCCTTCAACCTGCAGGTGTTCAGAGGGCTGCAGCTCTGTAAAGGAAATGGTTAACTGTGCTGAGGAGACAACCAGAAGAGGTTTAATGTTTTTAATATGTCACTAACATTAACATATTAACTTCTGGGGACCCATCTCCAGATCTTGACTTCGGCTTGGTCAGGACTACCTTAGCTGGAGGATTTGACCTATCGTGCATAGTTTTTTTTTTTTTTGTAGTTAACTGTTACCTTAGCACTCGTTAATAGAAACGAATAGAAACGCTATGAATTAAATTATCCTAGTTTCAAGAGTTTTGCTATCCCTATTTAATCAGTCTTAGCAGATGCCAAAAAACAAAACCAAAAAAATCATAATGACAACTATTTAAAATAAACATTACAAAATATATACAGACGCTCGTCGACATACGAACATTCGATTTACGAACATTCGGAGTTACGACCAGGGTCGAAAAAAAAAGTTAAATGTTTGAGTTTTGTATTTAGCACCTATTCCGACTTCCGGGTACAGTACGTAGTGCGTATTTCCGCCGCTGACGCACAGGGAGGGGCTGCACAGCATCCCCCAAGCGTCACGCCCACTCAGTAGAAGTGTTCAGAACTTCAACTGAGTGGGCATACTACGGTGTTACTACGGTGCGGTGTTATGAACTTTGTTGTTTTTCTTGCATGCGTACAGTAATCCAATATGGTTGGTGAAAAGCGAAAAGCTTCTACTGAAGCTTCTGTGAAAAAGCGGCAAGCCATCTCATTTGAAAAGAAGGTGGCGATAATAAAGAAACTTGATGTTGGTGAGAAGATGGTGAATGTGGCACACGCGTACAACGTGAACCGTTCGACAATTGGTACGATATATAAACAAAAGGACCGCATTATGGAGCATGTGAAAGTGCAGCGGGTATGCAATCCACCATCATAAGCAAGAAGAGAGGGAAACTCATGGAAGAGATGGAGAAACTTCTTGGTATTTGGCTTTCCCCAAGAGCGTAAGGAAAATAGGAGGTAAGTAGGCTACACACACACACAGTACACACACATACATTCACACACGCGCGCTCTCGCTGGCTGGCTCACTCGCGCTCTCTCTCGCTCTCTCTCTCAGCTGACTGCGTTTGCCTCTGCGTGTCCCCCTCTTCTTTTTATCTAATCAGTTTTCCATATTTTTAAAAAGCATATTAGTATTATTTAGTGTCATTTATTAGTGTTATTGTGTTATTAGTGATATTAGTGTTATTTAAATGCAGTACAAATCCATATAGATAACTTATACAAGCCTTAAACATGTAATGTAAACAACTTACGAACAAATTCAACTAACGAACGGGTGTCCGGAACGTAACTCGTTCGTAGGTTGAGGAGCGTCTGTATGTTAAAATTAACAGTAGAATACTTATTCACAAAATTAGTACACTTTTTTAAATATTTTTTTGCCAAAGAAACTTGAACAATGTTTTGATGTCAGCGGTTGGTAAAATGGCCAGCCTTAACTTCAATATTAATTTCACGGAAAAGTCAATCATACCATACTCTGCAATTGATTAAATATAGCAATGTAAAAATAAATAAAGTTTGGTTTGTCACTGGCCATCAAGTACTTGTTTCTTTTGTAGGCCATTATTTTTATTAACACGCACATTTTAAGAGTTGCTGCAATGGGGAACACACATCTTTGCAGTCATTTTCAAATAAAGGTTAATGATAATGCAATACCCATACCCACAGTTTTGTTTTTGTTTTTTTGTATATATAATTGTGATATCAAAATAGGTAAAGCCTTTTCTTCAGAATGTGGATCGAGTTTGAAATGTTTTGATTCTGATAAAACTAGGGTCCATATTGTGCAATTTTCTGATCTGTTATAGTATTGTTTCCTCATCAAAAACATACCTGGAATTGTGTTTTGTTTCCTTCACACATTTATCACAAACCCTGCATATTTAGGCTGAGTCCTTCTCTCAAACATAAAAAAACATCTGTTCCACCTTGTGATGTCATGTGGTAATACAGTGCTCAACTGTGTGTGTAAACTCCATACACCTTCATAGGAATAAGTTGGATAATTCAGGCTTGTCAATCTCTACTAAACTAAAGGTGAAAGGTACTTGTTAAATTGAAAACTACCACTTCATGACATGACAAAATGGAACAGAGCATTTTGAGCTTTGGGGATGCAGACAACCTAATAATAAAAGATTACTCAAACATGTGTGAATGAAACAAAACTCAAATCTGGGTATGTTTTTAATGAGGTTACAACATTCCAACTTAAATCTCACAAGAATACATTTTGCGTATTATAGGACCTTTAATATAAGAAAGTATTCAAGTTAAAAATGATAAATAAATAAAAAAAAAGAGTTTTTTTAAAGTTTAAATTTAAACTTCACTGCACAACTTTCTCAGCTAACACCATGTTCTTCACCTCCTGCTGTGGCACTGCTGCTTTTCAAATTATCTCTCAGTTCTAGTTTCTCAGGGGCTCAGCTGCAGCAGATTTTACCACTTTAAAAATGCCCGTCTTTGTTGGAAGGAGAACCAAAGACATGGAGCACCCAAAGGCCATAGAAGCCTTTTATAGACATCAGAGAGAAAGTGAAGGCTGAGGACGACAGCTTTGGAAAACTACTTCCTACTATAAATGTTGCACAATACTGAAGAAGGGCTCTGACTCGAAATTCACAAATTACCGAAAATACAGGCTCCACAATTTTAGATGTGCGTGTCTGTCATACATATAAGCTTTTTCAAGCTCAATTTACTAAAAGCCTAACAATGCAAAATAGTAGTTGTTTTTTTTTTGGACCTATTTTTGCACAAAATTGACTCTTGTGAGCTTTAAGCCATGTTAGAATGTTTTTACCTCTTCAGAAACAAACCTGGAGTTGTGTTTGGTTTCATTCACATAATGTCTTAGTAATCCTTTATTATTAGTCTGTCTATATCTCCAAAGATTTCAAATGTTCTCTGTTCACTGTTCCACCTTGTGATGTCAGTTTACCTTTGTTTGCTGTGCTGAAATTATCCAAATGATTCTAGTAAAGGTGTATCAGTTTAAAAACACAGTGGTCCACTTCCTGTATGACCACATAAACATCACAAGATGGAAGTGTTTTTTTGTTTGAGAAAAGAACTCGAAGAACCTAACTCTAAGAACCTAAATATGCAACTCCAGGTATGTGATGAGGAAACAACATTATAGCATAGATCTGAAAATAGTGTAATCTGGGCCCTTTAATATTACCTTGTGGTCTTGTACTAGTTTTGATATTGATCAAGATCATCCTAAAACTATACAGGCTACCTCCAATGTTATCCCATTTTTGTGAATTTTTTCCCTTCTTCAGTATACATACTTATTCAAAATAGCATCCAAATCTGATACCAGCGTTATTAGTAGTACGTGGATATTCATTTTTTTGACAAGCCTAAAAACTACAGCATTTCTGACCGTAATTACTTGGGTGAAAATAAACTGGGCGCCATCTGAGAATGCCCCGGATCAGAACTCAGAAAGGTCAAACTCTTTTTTTCTGAAGCCATAATTCAGATGAATGCGCTCTTATAGCTTGGATTAGTCATGGTGAAACGTGGTTACAAGTTCTGTTATTTTTTAAAAGGGAATGTATTCTTTCTGCATTGTCGAGCATAAGCTTAAGTTGTGGTCAAGTGTATTATTGCATTGTATTGTACGTCTACTGTATGTCTGACACTGCTGCCTGCCAATTTCCATTTGGGACAATAGTAAAGTTGAAAGCTGAATAAAAATCTAAGTTGAGTGGATATGTATTGTGCTTGCCTGATGCAATACAAATAGTTTTACCTTTGAAACCCTCTTCATCAAGGACAACTGTGTAGTTCTCTGGGGTTTCCGTCAGGCTGAAAAACTTGCATCTGAAACAAAAGATACAGAGAGATACATGAGGAGGCAGGACAAGCTTTAAAACGTCCTTGTAAGGCACAGACAATGATAAACCAAAGCTGTCATGTGTGTACAGGGTTCAGGGTCTCTTGATATAAGCACTCGACTGCTTATAGATGAGTTCATACGGCGATTTACGGCAAAAAAAAACCAAAAAAAGAACCCATATTACAAAATATTCTGATCTATGTTATAATGCTGTTTCCTCATCAAAAACATACCTGGAGTTGTGTTTCGTTTAATTAACACATGCTTAACACAGTGCTCCACTGTGCTTTTAAACATACACCTTCGCTCGATTCATTTGGATGATTTCAGCTTTGGAATTGGCCATCTCTACTGAACTAAAGATAAAAAGGTAGCTGTTAACTTGAACATCATAAGGTGGAACAGAGCATATTGAGGTTTGGAGATGTAGACTAATAATAAAAGGTTACTATAAATCATTTCCTTGTGGATCAATAAAGTTTGTGCAAGTTTTACTCAAACATATGTGAAATAAAACACAACCCCAGATATGGTTTTGGTGAGCATGCATGGCTAAAAGCTCAGAAGAATCAATTTTGTGTAATATGGTAACTTTAAATTGGGGCTGCTTCTTAATAGGTAAGGTCATTTTTAAGCATTTTCACATTTGTATGATACTTAAACCTAAAATAATAAAGTCAAGTTTGAACACATGTTTATGCTGTATGTCTGAATGTAGTCATTGCATTCCAAACCCACCCACCTCTAGTTTGTTTTTTTTCCCACATTAGCATCTTTTGTGTGGTTCAGTGGGCAAAGAGTATGTAGCAAACCAGTGGAAACAAGCCTTACAGTATAGATCTATGGGCTAAACATTTACTGCCAGTGTTTCATGCACCTTAAACACTACATCTATACACATGACTGAATTTAAAGGAATATTAACGTTTTTTACAATCTGAACCTTATTTTGGTAATAAAACAAGTTGTTTTACTCACCCATAGTACTTTGGTGCCATTTGGAGCAGTTGCGTAGATGTTGTAGTTTAGCAATGTTGTATAATTCCACTATATAGCCCAAACATGCATTTCCCCCCCCATACCTCCTAGTTACCGTTTTATTATTACTTATTTTATGATTACTTATTTTATTCTATTCTTGCCTGCCTTCACCTTTCTTTCTTGTTCAAACTGTCCCTGCGTGGAGCTACTATGGCAAGTAAATTTCTCCTGTGTGAGATCAATAAAGTCTTATCTTATCTTATCTTGATATCCGTTAACGTGAGTGCCTGGGGCAAGCTATTGCAGTCACCAAATAACAAACTTTAGCACTTTTCAAATCATAGAAGCTCAATCTCTTAGTCTACACTTTCGTTTGAGTCAAAATTAGCCTCTAATCCGAGACTCGCAACACAAAAGTTCTGAACGTCTTATCTGCAAATCAGCTGTGAATGAGCGCATGCGCGCTGTGCTCTTCATCTACTCGAAACTATGGCTAAATCTTGGATTAGAGGCCACTTTTGACTCTCACGAAAGTGTAGACTAACACATTGAGTTTCTGTCATTTAAAAAGTGATAAAGTTTGTGTTATTTGGTGACGGCAATCACCTGCCCCAGGCACTCACGTTAACGGATATCAAGATAAGATAAGATTTTATAGATAGTATAGATAGTATAGTAGTATTGATAGTATAGTGGAATTATACAATATCGCTAAACTACAACATCTACGAAACTGCTCCAAATGACACCAAAGTCAGACCCCCCAGGATTTCGCGGGCATTTTTTGTGATTGTTGCGGGCTAAAATGCCTGAATTTGCGTGAGCTTTTCCAAAAAGTTGCGATGAAAGTTGCGGTGCTTTTAAGGTTTTTGTTGCGATTTTGTTGCGGGAGGAAGTGAAAGTTGCGATAAATAGTTGCGATTTTCGCTTTTTGTAATTAAAATTGAGTAATATTTTGAATACTGAGTTATTACTGACAAAGAATAATACAAAGACACAGAGAATAATACAAAGACACAGAGATCACAGATATGGTCCTAAAACAACCTACCAATATCGAAAATTAATTACTACTAGGAGGGGAACTGTTTCGCCCGGTCTTTTGCTGTTATTTTTGTGGGCAAATGGCGCCGCAGACATGTTTCTTTGCCATTAGAAGCCGTGTCCCAATTCCCAGAGTGCACAGTTCGGAGCGTGGCCCGAAGGGCATGTGCGTCACACATTTCGACAGAACACCGGCGCGACGACTGCTGTCCCACTTCTTGTTTGTCCCATGCGCAGTTAAAACGCGGTCCTTAGACCGCAGTCGTTAAGCGGTCCGCGGACTGCAGTCGGGGCTGAGCAAGTGTGCACCTCCTTGACTGCAGTCTGAGCCCCCTTCGGGCCGCGCTCCGAGCTGTGCGCTCTGGGAACTGGGACACGGCCGCAGTTTCGTTTTGTCACACGGAAGTAAAGCAGAATGTTGTGGCTTCCAAACTCAAACCTTTTAGCCGCCGAGGATATGAGGTTGGGTCCTATGGCTTGCAGATTTGTGACGCGCAAAGAGGAGGCTATGGTGACAGATACGCTGAGATCCAGATATGCGTTTTGTGCATTTATTACAAAAAGAGCGCACACAGCTATGACAGCGCAGCAGGATGAACTCATGAAAACCAGCAGGATGAACAGATTAACGTGAAAGATGAATGAATGGTTTGCGTTCAACAAAAAATACGGCTACACCCCAACCCTGACTCTCTCCTCTGTGTGACAGGTGAGCGCGCGCTTTTACACGCACACACTTCCGTACGTGCACACACCCACACTCACGTGAACCACCGCCTCTGCCGCACACACACACACACAAACGCACCGTGCACCTCATCTCAGTTATGTCTCCTACACAGAAGGAAGTTGGTCGGCGTTCAATATGTCGCCGATGATTGGTCAAAATTAGTAAAAATTGCGGGAAAGTTGCGGTGATTGGTCAAAATTGCCACACCGCCCTGAATTCGCGGGGATTGGCTGAAGTTGCGTTGAAGTTGCAAATCGCAACATCGCGAATTCCTGGAGGGTCTGCAAAGTACTATGGGTGAGTAAAACAACTTGTTTTATTACCGAAATAAGGTTCAGATTGTAAAAAAAAAAACGTTAATATTCCTTTAAGGTGCAACAAAACAAGTCTGAAAAGTTTGAATAAGGACAAATCTTTAAAAAGTCCTATGCCAGTTATAATGCTATTATTTAAAACATGTGCGTTGCAACACTGGAATTTCCCCACTGAGGGACTAATAAAGGCATATCTTATCTTATCTTATCTTATACCTGGAGTTGTGTTTTGTTTCAAGCACATGTCTGAGTAACCCTTTATTATTCATCTGTTTATACCTCCAAACCTCAAAATGCTCTGTCCCACCTTGTGATATCATTTAGTGGTAGTTTAAGTTAACAGCTATGTTTTACTGTAAGTAGAGATGGCAGGGTTGAATTCTCCATATCAGTGTTTCACAAACTTTTTTTCTAGGGAACCACATTTTAAAAGTCACAAACCTTCGCGACCCAAGTCAATAGACATTATTCGTGAATCACAAAAAGGTGGATTTGACCATTATTGAACATTAATGAGGATATTTTATTGTTGACTGAGTGATCGTGTCTCTCTAAACAATTAGTATTACACAAGTTATTCAAGTTACACAGTACCTGAAATAGCAATAAAAGGTATCCATAAGTAACCTATTTGGACATTAAATGCAGCCCCCCTTTTTTTTTTTTTTTTTTCCAACATTCAATTGAACCAGCAATATTGGAACAACATAGTCAATAAAATAATTACAAAAAGATTAGAAATTATACAAAACATGTCTCTTCATTTCAACATTTGTAATGAGATAGGCAGGCCTGTCTGTGATTTTGTAGCGCGTTCCAGTCTGGGGTGCAGGAGGAGAGCGCAACATGCATATCAGTCACAGCATTTAGTCTGTTTCTGTGCTTTGTCTTCATTTTTGTGAGTGCAGAAAATCCCAGTTCACACATACGTAGTAGTGAAAGGAATAAGCATAGAAACACTGGCCCTACTGAGGACAGGATATTCTGACAAAATGCTCTCTCGTGTGTCAGAACTGTATATTGCAGACCTACATGCACATCAGGACAAGGCAACCCCCCAAAAAATCTCTTGCGACCCACCTGAGGGTCACGACCCAGTCTTTGGTAAACAATGCTCCATATGATTCTAAGGAACGTGTATGGAGTTTAAAAACACAGTGGAGCACTTCTTGTATTGCTACACAGCACCATAAGGTGAAGCAGAATATTTTATGTTTGAGAGAAGAACTCAGCCCAAGTATACAGGGTGTGTGTGTTAAACATGTGAAACAAAACAACTCCAGGTATGTTTGTGATGAAGAAAAAACATGACAGATCAGAAAGTAGCACAATATGGGCCCTTTAAACTCCAACATGGCCTGATACTGTTCTGTCTGAACGATTGTTTGGCGCTTCCTCTGGGTTTGAGCTGGGCCTTGGTTTTTAATGGGGCGCTCTGGTGAAAGGAGCCTTTGTTTTTTCAGCTAAATAAAGAGTTAGTCAAAGACCTATTTGGCAAAGAACAACAACAGATTTGAATAGTTATACAAATAGTAATAACTTGGCTTTGCTTTATAGTAAATTACATTAAATCTTTATTTAAAAAACAACATTAAAGGCTGACTCCAGTGGCAGATCTAAATTACTTGATAGTGTCTTATATTGCCATGTTATTGAATGAATAAAGGTATTGAGTAAAGCAAAGAAAGTTGTGGGATAGAGCAAACTAATATAAAGCTTTTGTAGAATAGGTTTTGTTTAATTTGCACATGTTGAGTTTGGTTCATACCAGCCTTTAAGATGGGTTTTCCTCTTCCTGAACACGCATCCTCCTAAGTGAGCACAAACAGCTGACTCAACAGCCCATAGACACACACAGAGGCTCTGTGGCAGCGCCAGCTGTGCATGCTGAGCCAGCTCCATTGTGTTAGCCCACTGCATCTCAAATTGATCCTGGAAGCACTGAACTCAAAGCTCCATCCTGTGAGAGAGGTCTGGAGTAAGAAAGGTCTACTCTATTTTGGACTCCAGTCTCACTACTAAATTAAATGCATGAAACCACCTTGTGGATACAATGGCATGTACATAGACGGGTTAATAACTGAATTCCTCTGCATTCGAGGAATGCAGATTTGGATGTTAAAGGACAGAATCAAAAGATTCAAGGAGATTTGTGGACGTGCTAAAATTGAAATAAGGGGGATGGAGTCAAATGAGTTTAACTGCTTGTTAATGATACTCCTAATTAATCAAAATCTTTGGCAAATTCACAAACTAGGAATTTCCAGACCAGTCAATTTCGCTAGACTTGGATGCTTGGACGCTTATTCTTTGTGATCCTTTAGATCATAAACTGGTCAGTGAGGGTCTATATAACATAAGAGAAGGGGGGTAGGATTGCAAGAGATGCTACAGCTGAGGAAACACGATAAGAGCACAACAAACCCATGTTTTCACAAGTGCTAAACTACAACAGACGTCAAGTGGACCATCTCTAGATGACCAAACTGCGTGTACCAAAATCAACTTCTCCTTCATTGTCAGAACAAAAGAACAATAGTTTTTCCTTGACACGTTTGCCCTCTATCAGAAGGGAAGAGAGGATGACCCTAGGTGAACTGTGCACACAGAGCTGCAGCCTTGACAGATCACTGGAGCAGACAAGTGGAACGCTCCCGCTGTGACTCTGCCTCAGCCAAAGCTTTGTTCAGCTGTGGGACTCAGTGTGTATAGGGCTGTCACAATATGTAAAAATGTATTTCTTGTGAGGACAAACATTGCATTTTAATGATTAATCAAGATTATATAACCCATAACCACCATTACTCTATGTGACCAGCATTATGAAACTAAAGTTAAATTGTGACAGCCAGATAAAGCACCAATGCACCATTTTTGAAGGATATATTGAAACGAAGGGATGTTCTTGCTTCCAAAATATTCACTTAAATTTATATTGTTACCTGAATAATCATGATTAGGGCTGAATGGTGGAAGCGCAATTTCAGTGCTTTCGAACACTGCAATTTTTGAAGTACAATAATTTCTTGCTTTATTCTGCATAAAACTGAAAGTTGTTTCTTATATTCTTATATAGTTTGTTTGTATTTCAGTGTTTGTCAGTTCTTCTGGACGTGTTTTAAATGTGAACTTTGAACATAAAGAATTATGTTATTCTAACAAATTGCAGATGTAATGGGAATCACAATGGTTGTTACACATCCCAATTGTGAGCTGCAGATGGAAAAGAAATCTGGCCTGCCTACAAGACCATATCCCCCAGTGTAAAAGTGCAATTTCATATGAACAGTCATATAATATATTTGTGTTGCCTATGCCAAGGGATAGAAATGGTTTCTATTTTCAAACTCAGACTGGGATTGCAGTCTGAACGCTGTGCAGGCATTTAAACAGCAGGGGCCTGGGAGAGGGACAACTTAAGTAACCAGCATGTTGTTTTGCAGTTTGTTTTCAGAGCAGTGAATGTGGTTCGCTTCAGCCACTCCCCATTGTACTATAGCTCGACCAGAGAAAATAAGCAGCATAAAAAAGAAACAGGAAACACAGCAGGACAAGAGCAGAATTAAAACGCACAACACAACATAAAACACAGGCCAATGTGAACCAAGGAAGTTAAAGGTGCATTATGTAACCTTTGGATTCTGCATTGCTCTGCCTGGAATGTTCCACAGTATGACATTAATACATGTAAAGTAGAGCTGTTTAAATTACAGTTGATTTTATAACTTAAAAGTATCTAGAAAAAGCAGGGTTGCCCCTCCACAGATCTGATCTGTAACTTGGTCTGGTTTGGTCTCCATGAAGCCACACTGAAAAATGCCACACTGTGAAACATTCCAGACAGAGCAATAACATCTCCATGAAGAAAATTTGAAGGCCCCTCCACCAGGAAAGTACCACAATGCACATTTAAGCCCGAATTGTTTTAGTTGTTGTAATAGATCAGACACAATTTGAATCTTAATCTTGTCATGAATTGCCAGACTACAGATTAATGGCTAAATAAAACGGAAAAACCCCTGGTGAATTGCAATGACACAGCTACTTAGCACATGAGGTCAGTTGAGACCAAGTTATGTGTCAGAACTTGTTACATAATTCTGTTGAGTTGGCATGTTAATTTAACACACACAAAGCAAGAGGCAATATGGTAAACAGGTTTTGAGGCCTTTATTCATTTTGTTAATCGGTAGGTGGTGTCTTAGTTGACATTAACATTTTAAAATCAGTTGAATTTTATGTAATTATAATTAATAATTCATTGCATTTATATAGCGCCTTTTATGACACCCAAAGCGCTTTACAGTTCATTGTTCATTCACTCCACACTTGGTGGTGGTAAGCTACTTTCTGCAGCCACAGCTGCCCTGGGGCAGACTGACGGAAGCAAGGCTGCCAATCTGCGCCATCGGCCCCTCCGACCACCTCCAACACTCATGCACACTCAACTTTCATACTATAAAGCAATTTTATGGATAACTGCAGTCAGGAAAAACTTACAATAACCAGTGACTACTTTTAAATGCACACAAGCCCACACAATAATGTTTTATGGTCTCCTGAATGCAGATACTTAAAGGGATATTCCAGGATTTTTGACATGGGGGCTCATTTCCGAGTTAGCCAGAGTGTTGCAGAGATGTGGAGACACTTTTTAGCGAATTTCATGCAGTCCTTCCAGCTGCAGAGTTTTCAATTGCTAGGCTAGCGCAAGTCAATGGTAAATGGTAGCCTGATTTTAATCAGGCTTACCCACACCGAAGGACAATCGAGGCCAGTCAACTATAACGCCAGACTGTCGATGTAAATGTCTGTGTTGATGGAACAATTTTAGAAATATAATCAACCTTGTACTTTAAAGGATTTATGTCCTTATGCAACAGCACGTTTTTTTTCCTGATCAAGCTAGGCATTGGCGGAGTGATATCACCTTGCAGCTAGGTTTCCAGCTGTTTTTTGTTTACCTTCAGCTGTCATCGTTAGCCGTAGAGTACAGTAGCCTGCCCTGTTCTACAATCTAGACATGGCCACGTTTGGAGGTCTCCCCGATGCTTTTGAAGACGATGCTGAGCAATTTGCCTTCTCCACTGAACCGTACCTGTACGAGCCGGAATATACAGAAGAATGTTCACGGGCTAGCAACAACTTTATGAGCGTGCATGCCTTTTCTGTCAGCCAGGTAGACTACAAGAGTGAAGCAAAAGCTCTAGCACAGTCTTCATCAGTCTACCAGCAGGCTAACATAACGACATGAGCAAGCTTGGGTAAAAAAGGTACAAACCTGTTCTTCATCACGGGATCTTGCGCTTGGAAAGACAGATGGTACTGCAGTGGTTGTCAGACTAGGCTTTCCAAGGGATTTGGTGTAGTAGTCTGGTCCGAAATGATCACTGCAAATCTTCTGTTTATGTAGCGTCTCCACCGGTGTGTTGATGTCTAAGCCAGCAGCTACAAGCCACAGTCGAGTCCTTTCTCGATCGTGCACCGGAAAGCTGTGAAAACTTTGTGGTGCCCACCTGCGGGCTTTATTTGTACATTTTCGAAATGCACACTGAAACACCATTTTGCCCGGTAGTTCTTTTTAAATTCACCTCTTCACTCTGTGGTCTTCCCTACTACGACTTTTCTCGCTTCTCTGTTTACGTGATTGGTCACTTCACAACCAACTAGAGTAAAGTAAAATTCTGCTGCTGCTGCGAAGCTAGTCCCTCAGATATGGAATGATTCATGCTATTCGCAGTCAGTTTTATTTCAAAAATTACTCAATCAACATACATTTACATTGACAGTCTGCCATTATAATTGACTTGTCTTGGGTGCACTATGGAGTGGGTAAGCCTGATTAAAATCAGGCTACCATTTACCATTGACTTGCGCTAGCCTAGCAACTGAAAACTCTGCAGCTGGAAGAACTGCATGAAATTCGCTAAAAAGTGTCTCCACATCTCTGCAACACTCTGGCTAACTCGGAAATGAGCCCCCATGTCAAAAATCCTGGAATATCCCTTTAATAGTGTAGACTAATAAATTGACCAATATATGCATTAAGAGCATGTCTTCAATGAACCAGGAAATGATGTAGTCTACTTGAAGCTTTAGAAAACTAGTTGACATTATAATCAACTGATCAATTTGACGACAATGACACATGCATTTTTCTGATTCAGTCACACTTTTTTGGACCTTGTCATGTTGGCTCAAATCATGAAGATACTTTCTATCAAACTGTAACTTCACTGCTAATCGCAAATGCTTAATTAAATGTGTTATTCTGCATTCTGCATTCTATTTGATGAGTGAGCTACCGTACCCAAAGTAATTTCCCTTGTGGATCAATAAAGTTTGTCTAAGTCTAAGTCTAAAGTCTAACCTCGTAGTTTAAAGATGTACAAACCTTGTAGTTTAAAGCTGTTCTGAAATTTGATTCTTGTATTCATTTGTCAGTTCCTGTCTTTGTCCATGTTTCTTGACATTTAAAATGTGAACTTTAAATCCTAAATTGCAAATCTAATCGCAATGCTTATCATTTTCCCAATTCGCTCATCTGGTGTTTACTTGCTTCAACATGCCACTGCCATAATGAAATACTAAATGTTTAAAATCCTTGTTTGATAATAGGCCTACATAATCATCTCCAGACTAATGTTTTGCACAAGTTTGCCTCAAAATATGTATTCACTTCATGTCCCTTTATGTCCCATTGAGTAGCAAACACCTGTATTATGATGTCACGGCAAGGTTGAATGGCACATTACCGTTGGATCCTTTCTATTGAGCCTATAATTTATGATACAGTGGTCCTATTTGCATACAACAGCTGCTCTCCTATGAATGAACCAACTCCATTCATTTGTCCTGCAAAAGAGGCGAGGGCTAGGCAGATGTCCAGTCAGTCCCCATGTCATCTATGAGGGGGGAGTCAGTCCAAGCAATACACAATTACATAACAAAGGCTGCACATCAGGGATTAGGAGAAACAGTAAAGCCAGCATGAGATGTGCAATGAGATGATCTTGCAGAATGGTTGTGACTGATTGCTAAAACTCCACTGCAAAAATTGACAGTAATTTAAAAGGTGACTAGCAGATTTGAGTAGAAAATACCTGTTAACACTTCAATGCTCAATGCAGTTTTTTCAATGGAGGAATCATTGAGGGCATGTGCAGACAACCACCTGAACGAGAATGAGAAGTCTGATAGTGCACGTAGCTTTCCTTCAAGCCTGCGTGACTCCAATCTACACTGATGAAATGACTGAGCAATCTTACCGTGTCCTGTTGCGCAGAAATATGAGTTTTATCAAGGGATGGGTGAAGTGCACCAGACCATTCTTGGATATGTTGGTGACCCGTAGTCTGTGGTCCAAAATGTGCAAGTCCATGTTCCAGTAGCAGCAGCAGCGGGCAGTGCGGGGTCTTGGACGTGAGCATGCAGCGCAATAGCCTTTCCTAACCGAGTAATACCTTTTAATACGCAAACACAGGGCAAAATCAGCCTATCCAAGTCAGACCATTTCGTTAGCGTCACTGTAACGCTACCACAAAACGAAAAAAACATCCGACGCCCCTCTCAACTACTGTATATTCAAATAAGAAGGCAGGCCAAAGACACGCCTTCTGCTCTTAAAGCAACACGCTGTGCACGTGGACGATCCCTTCAGAACCTGTTCCGGTCAAATACTTCAAAATAAACTCCACTGATAGCGAATGAGCTTTTATTTTGGAAGGTTTTACACAGCTTGTTACAAATACAGTCGTGATTGAGTTGATTATTTTGAATCACTGCGTATGAAAAATCTATTTATATTAATTAACACAGAAAAAAGTTTGCCGTCGCAAGTCTGATGTCTGCAGAAGATTTGATTGTAAGTGTTATATGCATAGTAAGAAGCTTTGGTAAAAGGAGAAATTCAATTTGTCAACTGGACAAAGTTTATTTAGTCGAAGACGTTTCGCAGCTCATCCAAACTGCTTCCAGAACTGACGAAGCAGTTTGGATGAGCTGCAAAACGTCTTTGACCAAATAAACTTTGTCCAGTTGACAAATTGAATTTCTCCTTTTACATGGATTCTACCTGGACGCCTGAGGGATTCTTCACACATAGTAAGTTATTGTACTGTTACTTCCCAACCACAACAGAAAACACTTAAAGGGATAGTGCGTTTATTTATTTATTTATTTTTTTAATGTTAATCTGTATGGGTTTCCTTCTAAAAGTTACGTGTGTTGACACCGGCTTACCTCTGACAGTCTCAACTGATCCCGGTTCGGTTTGCTTTCTGGAGCCCACGTAGGTAGGTCCGGTAACTTCCCTGGAACATGAAATAAAGCTTGTTTTTCTTCTCAAAACAAAACTTTTGTTAGAAAGGTTATATATTTGTGTCCGAAACAGTTGTCCACGAAACATCCAGCAGCGTATTTTGCATTAGCGTATTGTCTCTCTCCACTTGTATCACTACGGCCATGTTAACTCTATCAGCCTGTTCACTTGTAAACTTCGGCATAGACATCCGCTGAAGGTGAACAGGCTGAGGCTAGTGATACGAGTGGAGAGAGACAATACGCAAATGCTAAATACGCTGCTGGATGTTTCGTGGACAACTGTTTCGGATGCAAATATATCACCTTTCTAACAAATGTTTTGTTTTGAGAAGAAAAACAAGCTTTATTTCATGTTCCAGGGAAGTTACCGGACCTAATTACGTGGGCTCCAGAAAGCAAGCCGAACCGGGATCAGCTGAGACTGTTAGAGGTAAGCCGGTGTCAACTAGGGTGACCATTCGTCCGGATTTCGTGAGGACAGTCCGGTTTTAGAACTGTCTGTCCGGCCGTCTGTCACGTGTCCTCCTTTATACATTTTGTCCTCCTTTCGGACCCTCATCGGCCACCCTTGCATAAATCGTCATAAATCCCCACCCATTATTTACACTTACATTACACGCTATCTGCGATGTTGTCGTATGCAAACATTCGCGATGCGCGTCGCGTGCAGTTAATACAGCCCGTCAGCCCCTCGTATTGTCCGCTCTCTATCTGCGCTATCAGCCACTCTTTGAGGTGCAACTTGGCTCCTTCTTCCATCTTCATCGCCTTATTACTGTCCCTTAAAATTGTGTTTTCTTTAGTGCCGTGCGTAACAGGTTTCGCTTACGTTTCCTCTCAATGTAGACAGTTAAAATACGTTACAATATTTACATTACGGCTTTCATAATTGCTAATAATATTTTGGGGATTTTGTGCGAATTACACAAATCCAGGTAGCGAGATGTTACCTCTTAAAAGTGAAATGCAGAACTACTAGTTCTGCATTTCTTTCTTCTTTGCCATGGCATATGATGGCATGGTAAAGACTGTTTTTTCAGTGAATTAGTGATGATATTGTTTTTTGTTCATATCATCTTGACCATAATTTGCCACATTTTTCTTTTTGATGGGTGTTCCATGTTAATAAATATATGTTGACTTCATACATTATTCATAATCCCCCCGAGGGAAAACAAAAAAACAAAAAAACAAGGTGTCCTCACTTTAGGGCCTTTGTCCTCCTTTTTGGACACAAGTGTCCTCCTTTCCTGTTTCATGCCGGTGGTCACCCTAGTGTCAACACACGTAACTTTTAGAAGGAAACCCATACAGATTAACATAAAAAAAACAAAAACGCACTATCCCTTTAAGGTGCACTGTGTTCTTCATGGAATGTTCCACAGTATGGCATTAAACATGTCCCATCTTCATGCAGGCAAACAGATGACTCCACCAGACCAAGATACAGAGCAGATATGTGGAGATGGAGAAACGACGCTCCTCACAATAAGAATACATGTTGTCCAATGTTTAGGTGAATAGCTGGAATATAGATTCTTCTTCAGACATTCTTTACAAAGCAATCACAATTTCAATAAGACAAACAGGTGGTTAACCTTCCATAAAAATTAAAACAAGAATGTGCATGTTTTAACTGTATGGTTTGAACATCCATTGCTCACAGTCTTTGACCCATGATAGTTGTGCACCGTGGATTTGCAAAAGGGTTTTAATCAAACAGTATAGAATCACATTCTCTACTTTCACTTTGGAATTACACAATAAAAATGCAGTTCAAAAGTTACTTGACATTAAAAATGACCTTAAGTTTTTTTTAAGTTGTTCAGAAATTAGGTTGAACATCTGCGAAGAGAGATGGGTTGTTGCAGACGCCGTTTTATTGCAAAGGTGAATACTTGGTGGGGATCATTATTCTAGACTCCATGCTTCTAATCAAAGGTACTGTTGGAAAAGAGAAGGTAAACATAGTATTTACAACAATTATGGATTATAGTAACAGTAGACAGATTAGAACAAGAAATATCCAAAGAGAAAATACACAAATGTTGAATATGATAATTGACTTTAGTGTCAGTGTCAAGAACTCACGTTACAACAAAACCAAATTTCTGTTCATAATTATAGGCTCAATAATGGGTGTACTGGTACCAAAAAGTACCAATTCTCACAAGAAAATTGTTATTATGGCACTTATGGCACTAATGGTAATGGTACAATAAAAGTTCATATTTAGGTGAATTCTTTTAAGAGTTTCATGGGATTTTATTACAAAAACTCATCTGTATCAGAGCAATACTGCAATACCAGTATTGCCCATGTAATAAAACACAGTAATTTGAGGTGCAAATACAGCCTCCACATATACTATATTACTCACCAGTGTAATAGACAGTTGCATCCCATCCTTCTTTTTGCCAGGCTGAATTCCTAGTTTCTTCTCGTGATTGCAAATTTTCATAGGCTGAAACAAACCCATGTTTAAATGAATGGCGTGATTTGATTGGTGCTTGGGACGTCATGTACTCAGAATGTATTTACCCCACAAATGATGAACTACATAAAGGTCACCAATCTGAGAGAAGAACCCTCCTACTGCTTCGTTGTTCTCCTGTCTGTGGTCGATGGCCCTGGCCCTGTTGGTGGAATATTTCTATATCATAGGGAAATTTTGAGTACAATTTCATGTTTGTGCCACACATTTTGGCGACTTCTTACCAGTGGTTGCCCCATTCAATCATGGTCCCTGGCTGAAAGGGGGGTTAAAAATCAGTATTATTAAATTATTGTAATGCAAATGCACCAAGGTAAAAACACACACCGTTTCACTGTGTGGGTGTGTATATGTGTTTGTACATTTAAAAATAGCAGTTAATTTAAAAGTTGTTGACAGAATCACAGACCCAGAATATATCAGTAGTGCAATGCAGTCTCAACTGTGGTGGTCAGTAATGACAAAAATGTCTTGATATATATTTTTTGTATCCCAATGACAATATTTAATCCAATTTAATCCAACAGAAATGTGCTTAGTTGAGAATTGATATTTGAATGGAAACCCAATTATTTTGTTGTTGCTTTTCTTCAAAACATCCTTTGAAATATTACTGATAATACACGTTAACTAGTATAGAGATTAAGATTAAGCCTTTATTGGTCTCACACACAATGACACAGTGACACACGGGAGAAATTTGACTTCTGCATTTGACCCATCCTTTTCAGGAGCAGTGAGCAGCCATCTTTTTCGGCGCCCGGGGGGCAGTACCGTGAAGGGTCTTGCCCAAGGACCCACACTGGTTAGCTCATTGCCAGGGGGGATTTGAACCCACAACCCCCAGGGGGAAAGTCAGTGACTTACCAGTTGAGCTAACCAGCCAGTAGTAAATTAGTCTTACTGTTCAGAGTTTTCAGAGTAGGATAAGTGCATCAAAAATGTGCCAATACCTTTAAGTTATATGTTCTCATTTCATAGATGTTGGGTCCAGGTCTCGGCAGTGGTTCATTCCAGAAGCTGAATTCCAATAATAGCTGATTCCGTCTTGAGATCAGCATCTTTGCCCGTTCTTTCCGAAAATCCAAGTACTCCTAAAGAAAGAAGTGAAATATATACAACAAAATGACTACTATTAAGCCACATATATAATTGCACAGCGCATTCTTACCTTGTTCTTTTTCAACTTTTCAAGGCATTCAGTCAAAGCTGGGTACCCTCCTCTATATCGCCAAAGGTGCACTGCACAAAGAGAACACCAGATGTCACTGTTGGATTGCAGGGGAATGGGACCAACGTGCTGCTACTGTATCAAGACTTCGTGGTTTGTCATTTCTTTTTACCGACATTTTTCAGATTTTTGAGCTGACACTTAAATAAAACAACAGATTTTTATAACTTATTAACCTATTAACATCATTTTTTTTCAGGGGGGCTAGATGCTTACCGGCTTGATCCTGGTCTCCATACCAAGTATTCCAACTCCCCACCACTTCACATGGGTAATCCTCATCATTATGGAGCTTACTCTGCACCTCAGCCCTATAAAAACACAAAAAAACATGATCTTATTTGCATAAAAGGTGAACTTTTCTGATGGAGGGTATGCCACTTGCTTGTCTCCATTACTTTGCCTGGAATGTTCCACAGTATTGCATTAAACCAGTGACAACTCCAGACCAGAGCCAAAGGTTAGATCTATGGAGCCCATTCATAGTACTAAATTCAGGTTTTGCAAGGTATTCTTCTAACAGTGAAAACACCTGTAGTTCAAATAAATACAAGATAGACAAGTTTAATGATGTATAATGGAACATTCCAAGCACAGCATTAACATCGCCATGGAGACAAGCATGTGTCAGACTCCCACAAGAAAAGTTACATATTGCGCCTTTAACAGTAAACAAATGCTTGCACTTCATTATGTAAAAACAACGTAAGTAAACACATTTTCTGCAGCATATGATTTATTTTCTTTTTCTCAATTTAACGCTCAGTTGAACAGGATTTTGCAAGACAGGCATATCAGTCGGTGGATGTCTTTCTCAATAAAGGACAAAACTAAGAAGAACTGACTTTCTTTTCCATTAGAACTGACTTTCTTTTCCACACTGTAAGTCAGTTCTAATAGAAAATGTAAATGGAAGTATTACTAATTTTTGAAAAGGAAGTGACTGAACATTAGGAGGGAGCACTTACTCAAGACTGTTGTAAGCTTCCAGGCACTCTGGTTTGACGTTATGAACTAAAAAGAACAGGCAAGGTAAGAAACAGTCAAATTCTTTCACAAAGTAATTTCACACTGGGGTTCAACAAAGGATTGTAAATGATTTTTGCTTCATGGCTCATAGGCTGTGTTCAAATTGAAATCTCTACATGATGTGGAGTTCGCCGGAGAGAAGCTGAGGAGAGGGACAGTTGGCAAGACAACGGAATTTAAAGAACCCCAAAAGTGAAATGTTCCGAGTTAGCCAGCAAAGGTTTACAAACTGGATACAAGACTTAGAGTAGGTTTAAAGGTGCTCAATGCACGTTTTTGGTTGGGGGTCTGTCACCTGTTTTGTTTCTATGGATATGCCATTGATATGTTTGGAATGTTCCACAGTATGACATTAAACAGCTCTATCTTACAGTTACTGAATTACAGGTGGCGTTATAGCTCAATACAACCTAGAAAAACAGGGATTCTTGCTGTGAGCGAGGATGCCTCTCCACAGATCTGACCAATAACTCGATCTGGCTTGGTCTCCATGAAGATAGAAAGGTTTAATGCCATACTGTGAAACATTCCAGACAAAGCAATAACATCTCCATGGAGAAAAGCATTTTACACACCCTCCACCAGAAAAGTTTCACAATGCACCTTTAAACTTAAGCTGGCAGTGCAGTGTAGTAGCGTAAGCAAGTAGGGATATTGGCACCAATCTGATTAAAGAAGAAAATGATGCGATGTTAAATCAGGATAGATATTCCCTTCTAAGCTGCATCAGTGTCTGTACGCTCATGCGTCATTCCCAGTTTGTCCTCAATGCATAAGATGTGTCTTAAACGTTCAGAATAGACACTAATTAAATTAGCAGGGCAATGAAGATAAAAATGTGGCTGTGCGTACATATCAAAAAAGTATAACTGATGATGACAAATGTAAAAGTTAGTTTGTGAACTTTTCACCCATTTTGACCCATTTCCAGATGAAATACACAGTAAAAGAGCAAGAAAAACAAAATTAAGATGACTTAGGTTAAAATAATAATAATTTCATTGACTATACTGACACTAAGACTATAATGACTGAAGGCTTCTTCACATTTACCCCTACTGTATTATTCATGAATATCAAAATATATAATATAATATTTTTAAAAATTGACTAGTCACAGTTAGTTGATGCAGCTACACACATCTGTAAAGCAGTGAAAAGGTGAAAGGTCTGAAAATTGGATAATGTAATTTTGTAATCTTCCCAACTGTCAAAGGCATGCTGCAGCAATACTACCAGTAGTACATCCATCCATCTGTGAAGAAGCTACAGAAAGTTGGGCAGCCATAATTTAGGCATTACTGTAATGTCTAAAACTTTGTCATTTTGTGGTACATTTAGTTTGATAATGTGATGCCATTTGGAGTTGCGTACCAATACACGTTAAGGAAAAATACTTTTAATTAGAAGGCAATTTTTTTGATTAAATAAAAATGTGGCTGTGTGTACATCATCGTCAAAAAAGCATAACTGATTATTACAAACGTGAAAGTTAGTTTGTGAACTTTACTGGACCCATTCTGACTCATTTCCACATCTCAAGCTTGGTCAGGACTAACACAGTTGGGAGGATTTTACCTGTACAAGTTTTTGCATTGTAAAATCTTGATAATGTTATCTGCAAATATCAGTGAAAGCCACAAAAGCAAGACAGATATTGGACAACAGCATAGATCCATATCTGACTATCCCCTAAGAATCAGTAAAAGTAACAGTACAATCTCTAATCTCAGCAAATCTCTAAATTAATTTAAGTATGAACAATGCTCATGTAAATAAATTACTTTTTTTTTGACAGTATTATGAAACTGCCATCACCGCTTTTAATATGTTAAAATAAGATACATACATTGGATTTTGTAGAGGTTGCTGGTTTCCCTCTTTGACAGCAGGTTGGAGTGGGCATCTTTTCTGGCATCCACTTTGTGAACAAAAAGGGAACGGAACCAGCCTTTGTCACCATTCTCAGAAAACCACCTACACAGCAACAAGAAGAAAGAACTTTTACAACAGCTCAAAGCAGACGACTTAAACAAAAAGTTGTCCATATAACAAAAGCGTCAAACTTAAAAGGGCCTATATTACGGCATTTTTGTAAATCTATGTTTTAATGCTGTTTCCTCATCATAAACATACCTGGAGTTGTGCTTTATTTCATTCCCACATTAAGACACAAACCCTGCATATCTTTTGCCAATCAAAAAGCATTATCTTCCACCTCGTGATGTCATGTGGTAATACAGGAAGTGCTCCACTGTGTTTTTAAACTCTATACACCTTCACTAGAATCATTTGGATAATTTCAGCCCTGGAATTTCCAATCTCGCCTGAACAAAAGGTAAAAGGTAGCTGTTAACTTGAAAACTACCAGTTTATAGTGGAACAGAGCATTTGTCAAACGTGTGAATGAAACAAAACACAAATCTGGGTATGTTTTTGATGAGGTAACAGCATTCCAACTTGGCTTAAAGCTCACAAGAGTCAATTTGCGTAATATAGGACTTTTGAAAGTTGTTCAGATATGAAGTATAGGGATGAGAGAGATAGTCATGCTAAAATGCAGGAAGATGAAATGTCTATATACTGCATGAATGAGTGGGAGACCAGAGTGCCAGCTTGTGACTCCATACGACTTTCACCCACTCCAGAGCTGATAAAAAGGGGAACATTGTGCACTTTAAGAAAAAATGTTAGCATGTCTGCAACCCTGGCTTCAAATCAGTCACTGAACATAACTGTCAACCCAGGACAGATATGAGATAAGTGGGACTACAATTGCTCCAATAGCGCTCCGATAAAATTAAAAAGATAAGAGCAACTACTCAACCAAGGAACAAGTCAATAGTGGCTTCCATCTCAGCACTTCATAATAAAGGTTTAATCTATCCGAGTTTCCCATTGAACTCTGCTGAGACCTTGGTGTAACAGCTGCTTGTTATTTCAACCACTTGTCTTATACAGTTGCCAATATTTAAACAGAGCTTTTTAATTTAATTTTTAATTATAGGTATTTATTTTAAAAAGAAGACAACAATACAGTTGCCTCTTTGCAACTACAATAGGTGTTGCGGATTGAGTCCAACAAAATTAGTAAACCACTCTTGCGCTGTTATCTTACAAAGCAATGTTGATTAATTAAAACAAATATAAACAAGTGAAATTATTATTTCTTTTGTACACTGAGACATTGTAAATATATTATGAACCAAATAAAGGTTGAAAATATAGTTAAGTCATATATCTATAGCTCATTTAAAAACAACCTCACCTGAACAAAGTGCTTAATGTAAAGTAGTATAATATAATATAATATAATATAATATAATACAATACAATATAATACAAGATAATACAATACAATACAATACAATACAATACAATACAATACAATACAATACAATACAATACAATACAATACAATACAATACAATACAATACAATACGATGGTAATATAATGGTAATATAATATGATATATACCATTGTGTTCTGAGCAGCAGATCTGCTTGGACTGCTGCTCCCGTGACCCAGAAATGGAAAAGTGGAAGATGGATGGATGGATAAAATATACCTGTAATGTAATGTAATGTAATGTAATATAATATAATATAATATAATATAATATAATATGCTTTTTTTGTTTTGTTTTGAACAATCGACTAGTCACAAAAAGTTGATGCATCATTGCAGCTGCTACTAAACTACACACATCTGTAAACCTTAAGCAGTGAAAGGTCTAAATACTGAATAATGTAATTCTGTAACCTTCCCAATTGACAATAGTACATCCATCTATCTGTCAAGAAGCTACAGAAAGTTGGGCAGCTATAATTTAGGCATTACTGTAGATGTCAAAAACTTTATCAAACTAAATATACCACAAAATGGCAATGTGATGTCATTTGGAGTTGCGTACTAATACACGTTAAGAAAAAAATACTTTTAATTAGAAGGCCATTTTTGATTAGATTTTCTTAATATTTCTCATCATCAGAGGTGTGAACCCACTGACACACACACACATCTGCCATCTAGTCATTAGTAAAGCATATTATTTTCTTTAAAACTTTCAAGGTCATTGGCATCTTTTTTTAATAACATCATGTGCCAATAGCTTTATTTGGAAAGTGCTAATTAGTTTTTTTTTACCCCAGGGAAAAAGATGCCCTTGAGTCTTATGAAGCTGTTATTATTGGCCAAAACCTATTCTGATAACAGCCAAAGAGTGTACAATGTGGAGGCAAAGATAAGTAGTGACTGGCTTACAACAGTGGGTTGCAGTGGACAAAGTTCAGAGCTCAGCAAATGATTAAAGCTGCTTTCTTTTTAGAGCTTACTTCCACATAGGGGTAAACTCACATGATGCCAAAGAATGTATTCATGGTTGGCCTGAAATAGTGCAAACTCTGAAAACTGATACTAGTTTACAACAAACTAGTTCTGCGTACAAATATGCAATGCTGTTTTTATTGGCGCACTATGTATTACTATACTGTACTGTGAGTATTAACTTGGTAAAGGATTCACCATCTGCTTGTCTCCATGGTGTTAATATTTTACTGTATTTCATTTCCTTAACAAATCTGGCATTTCTTTTGGTAAAATGTCTTTCTCAAAAAATGCCTTGAAAAGCATGCATTCCACTGTGAGGGCTCGTCCCTCCACCCATCTTGTTCAATGCCATACAATAACTTCACATGAAGAGTAGTAAGTAAGTAGACTGCCCATCAGTAGAAAAGTTACATAGTGCATAGTTAAGTTGGAGAAGACAATACAGACGTAAAGTCCAGTTTAACTACATAAAACACGGAACTATGTAACTTTATAATCTATACATTTGCTTAGAATAGTGTAAACTCAAGGAAAATAACGCTGGTCTACAAGCAAAATGCTTCAGAAACAAAAGTAGTGAAATTTTTCTTTCTTTAGGTCACTAATAAAGAAAAAGTAAGTCAGAAGTGCTGATTACCTAGTTTCCAAGATGTAGTATTGGGTCAAAATAGGACATTTATGCAAAATAAGGCAAAAACGGTAGTTTATCAGAAAGTACAGTGTGTCTACAAGCAACCAGTTCTATCTGAAAGCCTGTCTGCACATTCCAATACATTCATTTTAATTATTATTATACATATTAATTATGATATGATATGATGTGATATGATATATGATATATGATATGATATGATATGATATATGATATGATATATGATATGATATATGATATGATATATGATATGATATATGATATGATATGATTTTCAGTTCACCTTATCAATATAAATTAGATTTAGCCACTTTTATCTCGGAAGCAGATCGAGTCCAAAAATTTGTAGACCAGTGTAATCTACTGCTCAAGACACGGAACAATTTAACTTTATTATCTATACATGTCCTTAGAATAGTGTAAACTCAAGGAAAATTATCTATATTTGTTATTGCGTACAACGCTAAAAGCTAATGCTAGTTTAGACAAATTAATCACATACTTCCGGGTACACACAAGTTAGACAATATGTTTAAGTTGGAAAATACCCCAGTTTAAGCTACCAAGACTCGGAAAAAACAACAAAGTAGATTTTACATGTGACAACTAACGAGTAAACTAACCGAGGCATTAACCCGCATTTAACCTACGAATAGCATTTAAGTGTGAGTGACATTCATTACCGTGTCGCTTGGTGCCAGTTGACAAAAGTCCTTAACATTTGCCGTCTTGACCACGCAGAACATGTTGTTGCCATCTTTTCCTAGTGGGGTAAAACTTTTTGTCACCTTTACACACGTCTGAGTTAATGTTTACCGGCTTATCAGTTATATTTTGACGGCTAATCCTGTCACGAAGAGGAGAACCCGCTCGGACATTTAAACACAAAACACATGACATGGACGCTGTCCGTGACGCACGTTACGCAAGGTCTTTACGTAGTGATTTTTCGGAAACGTCAGGTGACCGCTTGTTCCTCTTTTGGCTGTCCTGTGTTTGCATAGTAATTAAGGCCAATTTTCCCTTATTCCATACTTATTTATAGAATGTCACACATTAAATGTATGTTAATGTTGCGTGAAAAGTCCCTCAGTCGTCCAGGTAGAATCCATGATCAATGTTATGTTGAATGTTATGTATGTTAATGTTGAATTTTTTAAGCAAATAAGACTTTAGGGTGTAGACCATATGGTGTAGGCCTACAACTTGCTTTTAGTTTACTTTACAATTAGTACCTATTGCTATTCAAATGTGTGTGTGTGTGTGTGTGTGTGTGTGTGTGTGTGTGTGTGTGTGTGTGTGTGTGTGTGTGTGTGTGTGTGTGTGTGTGTTGTGGTTGATAAAAAAAAGAAAATAATTAACTATTAGCTTAAATGTCCTCCCTAACCCAGAGGCTGCATTAGCACTGATTAATGATTGCTACAGGTGCCATTGTTTAATAGTTCAAAAGTTCAAAATCAGCTTTATGTTCAATTCTGCCATATGTGTTCGACATACAGTGAATCGAAATTTCGTTTCTCTCTGGCCAGCAGTGCAAAAAGACAGTGTACAAAATACAGTACAATATAAAGACAATACAAAAACTATCTATAAGACAAACTCTAAAGTCTAAAATCTAAAAGCAGTGCAAAGAATAAATAAATACCTATTTACAGATGTTCAATATGTAGCCGTTAAATGTGCACTAAATAGTAGTATAGATTCAGGTACGAGTGACTCATTTTAACACTGAAACAGGCAACTCAAATTTTGCTTACTGATAGGATAATTGATTTGAAAACTGAAACATTAAAATATAATAAAAATAAATAGGAAATCATGTAAAATGTTTTTGTAATGACGAACCAGTCAGCATTAGACTAGCTATAAATGATGTTCCTTGTATCTGTGAACACTGATAATTCAATATTATGACATTTCAAATCATAATCATGCATACAGTTTCTTTAAAATGTAAACTAAACTAAAAATATATTCTGTTTGGTTGTAAACAGTGAACTTATCTAATAGGCTACTAACTGTTCTTTAGAGGTCTTCTCTATCACGCTGGTCATGCAGTACTTAAATCCTTTTTGTGCAACCCACTTTCAGTTCTTTTCATACACAATGTGGTGCTCTTTGATCCTCTCCATCACTCTACCCACTGCCATTATGTAACAGCAAATCATATCATAACTAAAAAGACTCACTCAGTGTTTTGCTTAGCTTAAAAGCATGGTGTATTATTCTCCAGTAGTCTATTCATAATGTTGACAAACAAGTGACTACTCAGCACTCAATAGCATCATTTGGCATATTTCACTTTGAGTCACATCCTACAGCTTCTTTGACAATCAAGAAGTTGTATCACTTTTAACACTTTTACTAAATGTACCAAATTTTGTACCATGTTTTACTACAAGAGTTGGAAATGTATCTTGCATTGACTTGAACAAATCCTCAAAGTCCTGGTTAACAAAAATGTCCTAAGAGACAGAAAAGGAAGTTAACAAGTTGTATGTTTTAAATATAGTTTATAGCTTGAATAGCCTGAATTAGTATTTGATAATTTACCGTAAGTTCCAACAACTCCATAGCTGAATCTTTGTTGTCGTAAATTGACTTGAGGAGCCCATAGCAGCCAGCATTCTGGATAGGGTTCCTTCCCACCTGACAAATGAAACACCAAAATACTTTACAGTTAATCAACTTAAGTAGCCTATTGTAGGTGTTGGAAGGTATGACCATTTTGACAACTCTATGTGTGGGCGTAATAATACAAGGTTTTTGTCTCGTCTATTGTTTCTTGATTTGGCATCCATGAATTTCTCATGGTCATGGTTCTCAACCGGAAAAAGGTGGCTTGCCCTCTCCAGGTGGGTGTGGAGTCCTTGCCTCAAGTGGAGGAGTTTAAGTATCTCGGGGTCTTGTTCACGAGTGAGGGGAGGATGGAGCGTGAGATTGACAGACGGAATGGTGCGGCGTCGGCAGTGATGCGGTCGCTGTACCGGACCATTGTGGTGAAGAGGGAGCTGAGCCAAAAGGCAAAGCTCTCAGTTTACCGGTCAATCTACGTTCTCACAGTTCCCTATGGTCATGAGCTCTGGGTTATGACCGAAAGGACAAAATCACGGATAAAATCGGCCGAAATGAGTTTCCTCCGCAGAGTGGCTGGTTGCTCAGTCACATTGGAGGGGCTCGGAGTAGAGCCACTGCTTCTCCACGTCGAGAGGAGCCAGCTCGGGCATTTGTTCTGGATGCCTCCTGAACACCTTCCTTGGGAGGTGTTCCGGCATGTCCCACTGGGAGGAGACCCCTGGGAAGACCCAGGACACGCTGTAGGGACTATGTCTCCCGGCTGGCCTGGGAACGCCGTGGGGTCCCCCCGGAGGAGCTGGAGGAAGTGTCTGGGGTGAGGGAAGTCTGGGAGTCCCTGCTTAGACTGTGACCTGGCCTCGGATAAGCGTAAGAAAATGGATGGATGGATGGATGGATGGAATTTCTCATCTAACTATGTATATGAAATGTATTAGTGTCAAGGAGGTTTTTACGTTGTTTTTAGTTTGTGAGGGAGAAAATATTGGTCTCCTCCCTCCTCCTCTATTTAAAAGAAGTTAACAAGAATGATCTTATGATAATTATGATTATGATAATGATCGTATTATTGTTATTGTTTCGGTGCCTTAGTGTCAATGTTATCATTTATCACTGTATATCTCTGTAACAATATACATTTGTTATTGTGACAGGCCTAGGTATAATGCCTGGTTGTTTAAAATTAGGTTTAAGCTTTTGGCAAATGCATCTGTAAAGAGTTGTGGTTATGAAGTTGTGCAGCCATCATTTCCTGTCATACTTATTGTAGATTTACAAAATAGATTAAAGCTTGTCTTACTCAAGTCAATTTATGGTAATATGTGTGTGATCTGTTTTTTCAAAACAGTGTGATCTGTTTTTTCAAAACAGATCACATTTAGGTGCACAGTAGATATCCTGCATACACATTTAAACAGCAATGCCCCAATCCAGTGAAGAGAAAACCAATACCGACTCACCAATACTGAGTCTGTGATTTAATATCTCTTGTCTTGACAGTTTTGATGGAAGACAAGCCTTTAAAAGAACACTCTGCTGTTGATTTTAAAAGAATACAGTGATACTTTTTTTTTTTTTAAATCTCATTTTTCCCGCTGATGCTCCCTATTGCTTGTGTTGCCCGAACCAATCTCTTTTGAGCAGCTTACGTTCAGGGATTTGATCGTCTTGTTTGCTCTGAGGCCCATGGCGAGGCGGATGACTCCTTCAGGGGGGATGCGGTTGTTACTGTGGCAAAGAAAATACAAATACAACTTAAAAAGGGCACTGGGGTGTGATGGAAGTAATCATAAAGTGTTATATTGTAAAAGATCTGTCTGTAGTATATTGACAAATCCACAGACAAGGCTTGTTTTTGGAAGAGATAAAGTTGTAATATGTTTATGGTAGATTACATTAGCACAAAAAGAATTATAGTCCTATAATAGCAAATTAATTATGAGGTACACATTATTATTCCAATAGGTAAATTTGTCCTCTGCATTTGACCTACCTTTAAATACAGCTTGAGCAACCTGTCAGGAGCAGTGGGGGGACCCATGTCCAGATGTTGAGGTAGTCTGGGTCAGGACTACCATAGCTGGGGGATGTTATTTATTGTGCATGTTTTGGGTTGATGGGTGAAACCAGAGTGCCAACAAGAAAATAAAAAGGCCCTCCAGCATCTTAAATATGACAATTTGGCTGGATCGCCCCCATGATATTGGTTCAGCCGATATCCTGTGTGGGCCTTTAATTGGAAAAGTATTTACAAGCTGATGTAGGCTTAGAATATTTCATAATGTTTGAAGTTTAATTCATACAAAGCTGTTCAGTAGTTTCTTGTAAGATAAATAACACAACTGGATAAATTTTGTAATAAGTTATCAGTGTTTTTTGGGGGAAAAAATCCCAGTCCTTATACTAGGTATACTGGGTTTCGACAGATACTTAAAGCCAAAATATCAATATTGATATCGGTATCAGAGCTTAAAATGCTGCATCTGTGCAGTCCTAATAATCTATGTATGGAAATAACTTCATTAACTTGAATAACTGAATTTAAATACTGTGCTTTTATGTGCTCATTCTCAAAACTAACATACCTGATGTTGAGCTCCTCTAAAACATTGTTCTCCTTAAGTGCTTGCCCCAGTGCCACTGCTCCTTCTTTTCCAAAGCCATTGAAGGACAGGTCCACTGATCTGAGGAAAATATTGCCCTGGAACACCCAGTTAAATCAGATTTAGTTGCCCATGCTTAGCTACCTTCACAAAGCAGTAACAAATTATGTGAGGAAAAAAGTAACTCAAAAGGTTAAAGAAAAAGAGCAGAGGAGCGATTATCATGTGGAAGTAGTGATTTTTTTTTTTTTTTACAAGAAAATGGCTACTGTATTATCTGGCATTTTCTAGGTGCAATTAGAGCAAGGGCATTACACCAAATTATAAATCAGAGGACCTGCCAAGCCAAGAGCAGTTTTCCATCAGTTTTGCAAAGAAAATAGTCTATATTTTGTGAAAAACTAATGCTTGAAAATGCTGGTTTGTAATCATCAGTAAGAGATAGACTGCTGAAATGTGCACTTTTAATGTATGTCTTATTTTTGTAGATGGCAATATTGTTGTGCGTAATTTGGCAAAAGCTTACAGCTAGGCCACTGGCTAACATCACAGCTCCTCTGCCTCGGATGCAGTTCCATGCCAGATTCAGACTTCTCAGCCCTGTGTTCTCAGACAGTCCTTCTCTCAGATGGTGTCCTGAAACAAAAACAAAAAAAGGACCAACCTTGAACAACTCAAAGGACACTGGACACTCTTCATTGCAGATGTTTTGGTACCTTCATAGGGGTAAGTCAGATCCTTGTATGAGCTCCATCATGGTGGTATAGGCTCGTAGAGCTCTTGTGAAGCAATCCCTGATCTACATATCGCTCTGCTCAATAAAAGGCACAACTGTGTACTTGCAATCCCTAATGTGGATATATATTTTTAAATGTTTTTAGATTTGCCCATTTTTTTTCCAACTTTGATGTATGAGTAGGTGAATATGTGACACACTTTGCCTGTTGAGCCAGTGCAGTAATATTATTTAAATTATTTTATGAAGAAATCGAAGTGAGATATTTCTGTAGCTCATCTTCCTTATAGATCAAAACATGTACTGTTAAACACAATGGTGACACAATCACAGTCACACATCTGCCCAGACCGTGGGTGTCTTGCCAGTTCAGTACAAATATCTGCTTCTCTCAGTTTAGGACTTAACAAAAAGAGACATTTTGTGCTGTGTTTTATTGTGATTGTGTTGGTACGAAAGCCCTTCAGAGAAAAATTCCCCTTGAATTACCCATGAAGGAGCAGCATTACAGCTGAAGATCCTACCATGTGTGTTTAGAGCACACTGAATGAGATGCTGCTCTGGTTTACATGATATGTAGAGTGTGCTACAGAGTAGAGGGCACTTAAGTTTGTCCTTTGATATTTGTACGCAACAGACACCATGGTCTGTATGGAGATGAATCACGCGGCAGCACATATGGTAATGTAGCTGTCCCCTTCTCCACACTCATATTTATTTTTAATTATGGCCATCAGATGCTTGGTGAATATTGAGTTGATAATTTTTCGTGAGCTGTCACCCACCATAATACAGTAAGTGGCTCTTAATGTAGAATATAATATTGACCTTTGAATGCCACAGTCTGCTGCTGCCTGCTGTTACAATAGGTTAGGAATAGTGAATGCCTTTATTTACTTCATCATTATTCTAAAACAGGTCTGTGGGCCAGCCAATAATGAAAGAACAGAAACAAGTTGTCATATGCAATCATTGACTAATGGCTTAGAAATCATGAAACACAAACAACTAAGGCCCCATTAGATGCACGGGCAAGAATTAGGTTCCTATTTTGGTATTGCAATAGTTTTCTGGGTAATGTTCATGGGTGTTGTTTGGGTGGTTGTCATGGTAAGCTGATCATGGGAGTATAATAAGAAGTTATTCATGCGTGAAGTACATCCAGAGCAACCATCATGTCTCATCATGTGGAATGGCCATTTTTGTATTACATGTACAGAGTACTGAGGTATGCTGTCAGAAGTTGAGAGAGGCTCTGTACTACTAATTCAGTTAACAATTTTGACTATAAGTTGTTATTAGTCCATGTGGGTTGCTAACCTGCTATCAATGCAAGCATTCATGGTCCTGTTTTTCAACAAAAAGATGAGAGTGACTCAAATTACAGTTTAATAAAGCCTCAGACAGAGTATGCCTACAATTAGCACCATACTCCCAGAGAATGTTGATGACATCAGCTGCAAAGTATCAATATTGTTGTCCTTGTAATAATCCATGCAGCAAAAAGACAGGTGAAAGATGTGGGTTGCTAGCCTGCTATCAGCCTTCAGTCCACATTAGGCTATTGACCAACAATAATTAAAAAATGTGCACTTTGTTTTGCTTAAAGCTGGGTTGAATGAATGCAGAGGTGTCTAACATACCTGCTGTGTCCGCCAGGACGTTGTGGCTCAAGTCCAGATACTGCAGTTTGTTGTTAGTGATCAGAGCCGGAGAGAGGTGCTTCAGAGCACGGTCCGTGAGGCCATTGTTGGACAAACGGAGCTGAGTCAGAGTGTTGTTCTCCTTCAACATACTGGCCATGGCCTCCGCCCCCACATCCCCCAGCCTGTTGTCAGACAAGTCCACTTCTGCCATGTGGACACAAACGCAGGTAAGTGTTTCTAAGGTATGTAATTGAACTGTGCAATTGAGCCTTTTCACTTTTGCCTAATGAATTTAAGTCTGTTGCCCTCATAGGACTATAATAAAATCTGAAAGGTGACCCCAAGATGGCGTATTGTTTTCAATGGCCTGTGCTCATTGGCGCATGGGCTTCTTATTATAGATCCATGCATGGGCCCAAAAATTATTTTCTCTTCCGCATTTACTTCAATACAGGCTAGCTTCTCCCACCCATGTAATGTCTGTAATGTACACGGTGTGGTGCGTTGAGTGCATTTGAGTGTTAGCACGGTATTCCTATCCTTAAAATGATTCAGCGAACAGGTTATGGGCCTAGGGGGAGTGGAAGAAGCCGATGGAACCATTTGTGCTTCAATGGGGACAAAAGAACTTAGGAGTTATGGGAAACAAATTTTCTCGTACGTATGCGGATACTCGGGCTAAGGGACAAAACATTTTTATGAGCTGAGTGGCAAAAATGAAGATGCTGATTACGAAGCTGAAAAGAACAAGGAAGCCTATGCAGAGTTGATACAGTTTCTAGACAATAGAAGACTTTTTAATACGTAGTTTAAAATGGTAAAAAAAAGAAAAAAAAATCATTTAGTATTACACAGTTCAAATTAGTTATAGCTGAATCCACAACACCTTTCACTTGTGATGAGAGAAGGCACAGATGATGGGCAAAAAGCACTAGAAATTTTAAGAGAGCACTATGCGGGTAAAGGAAAACCTTGTGTCATTAGACTCTAGATGCAGTAAACGTCGCTACAGAAAACAGCTAGTGAAAGCATCACAGTCTATATTATAAGTAGAGTAAATGCTGAAGAAACTTTAAGTGACGGGCTGCTTATTGCAATGGTTCTAAAAGGTTTGCCTGAATCATATGAAATTTTTTCGATACATGTGACCCAGAGCGACAAAGATATTACATTTGTGGCCATACCTGCCTGTCAAAGCCTGATCCCGTCAGATCTCAGAAGCTAAGCAAGGCAGGGCCTGGTTAGTACTTGGATGGGAGACCGCTGGGAATTCCAGGTGCCACAGTGGGGCGCCAGTTGCAAAAACTGTCGTTGTGTCCTTAGGCAAGACACTTCACCCACATTGCCTAGGATGAAAGTGGAGTGTGTGTGTGAGTGTTGGAGGTGGTCGGAGGGGCCGATGGCGCAGATTGGCAGCCTCGCTTTCCGTCAGTCTGCCCCAGGCCAGCTGTGGCTACAGAAAGTAGCTTACCACCACCAAGTGTGGAGTGAATGAACAATGAACTGTAAAGCGCTTTGGGTGTCATGAAAGGCGCTATATAAATGCAATTAATTATTATTATTATTATTACATTTAGCAAGTTCAAGGCAAAGTTAAGAAGTTACGAGAGCACGGAGAAAAGTGTGAACTCAGAAGATGTCATAAAAGCAAATAACTGGGCAAAAGGCAAAAGCAGTTCAGATTTTGTGTTTCAACTGTAGGAGCACAAAGCTTGTGAATGCAAAAATGAAAGAAAAGAGCAAAAGAAGAGGCAGTGCTGCACTTATTGCAAGAGCCCCACACGTAAAGACAGTAATTGTCAGCGCAGACCAAAAAATCAATGTAAAACAAGCCCACACTGAAGACCACACTTTTGCATCTAAAGCAAATGCCTGGGATGTCAGGCTGAAACAAAGAGGTTTGATGGTTGACACAGGAGCCACGTCACACTGACATCAAAAAGTTTGATGAGACCTTTACGCCGGGAAGACACTTCATGGAGCTGGCTGACAGGACGAGGATGAATGTAGTCGCACTGAAATGCGGAGCAGCAGAAGTTTACCTGCAGGACAGAGAAGGACGCAGAGAACAGGTGATGCTGGACGGAGCGCTTTACATCCCCACGTATCCACATGACATCTTCTCAGTTCAACCATAGAGCACAACAAAATGGCTAAAAACAGCCCTATACAATGATGTGGGTGCATGTGGAGCACGGGGCTAATACATTTGAACACAATGCTTGTGCTTTTGTCTGGCCTAATGTAAGACCTTTAGCAACCATTGAGTCTTCAAACACCTAACTATCCACTTTTGCACAGCAGTACAAACTTCTGTAAGAGTGGTGGTGTTTAATAGTGTGAAACAGCTTGGTCAGCTCAGCAGCAGTGGTTTTGTCATCTGTTGTGTTGTTAGTTGGTGGGACAAAAAAAGATGTTAAAGAAGAGTAGTTAAAGAAGAGCACTGCTGGCATTCTCCTTGTGGCGTTCTGTGTCTGCGTGTCGCTCTAACACACCTTTTACCTCGGCAACTTACATCAATGTCAATACAGCAGAGCTTACAGAAAGCATGGTATTCTCCTTTGGTGCTCTTTCTGGCAAAACAATGCTCCGAGCACCAAGCATGTTTGAAAGGTGTCTTCCTTTTTGGCATTAGCTTTTGTTCAATAGCAGACAGTTTCAAACGTTGCTATCGGAGCACTGCAGGTGCAATATGGGCGGGGATTTGTGGTGATGCAGAGTCCAACGGTGGTGGCTGAGGGTCCAAAATGAGGACAAAATGTAAAAAATGACGCATAATAGAGGTCCAGACAGAAGGCTCTAAAACTGGACTGTCCGGTTACATGCTGACAGGGAAAAAGTCAGACATGTCTAAAATGGAACATTTTAGGTTACAGTTATCGACAGGACAAAAAGAAGCTAGACTCGTGGTGTGACAAAACCAGTCCATCATATGTAGTCTTCTACTCAGATATTGGACAAGTTCTGAAACACAGGTTGGTTAAATTCCTCACTAAGAGCGTAGTTGAACGCCATACCCAGACAACCCAAAATGATGATCCACCAGTGGGACAGTTGTGGTGGCCTGATACACAAGATGAGACAAGCAATGAAAATCAAAGTGAGGCATAGGAAACTAGCACTGAGTCATGACATTAGCTCAAATGATGGTGAACCTGCACAACAATAAAATTAAAAACAGACTGAGATTACTCACGCACGATATCCTATATAGAAAGACTATGTTCATACTGAGGATGATGATCAAGCTTTGATATACATTAATTACTGTTACAGGGTGATGTGTGGTGTGCCAAAGACATTTGAAGAAGCTATGCACTCCCCAAAGTCAACGTTATGGATTAATGCCATGGAAGACAAGATGAAATCTCTGAAAGAGAATAACACATTTACACTGACCACACTGCCAGAAGGTAAAAATGCAGTTGGTGGGCGTTGGGTGTTTGCAATAAAAGAGAAGGCTACAGCCAGGTTGAAGTGATTGACTACAAGGAAACCATTTCTCCAACCACGGACATGACATCAGTAACTTATTTAATGCAAATGGCAGTACTTCACCAAATGGATGTAAAAACTGCTTATCTACACACTCCAGTTGATTATGATGTGTGTATGGAGCAACCGCAAGGTTTTCAAGTAAAGTCAAACACTGGTGAAAAGTTAATGTACAAACTGAACAAATGTTTACATGGCTTGAAACAGTCTGGGAGAAATTCAAACAAGATGTTGCACAATAATTTATGTGAAAGAGGTTTCTTACAAAATCCTGTAGATTGTGTTGTGTTTACTGTGTTTACAACAAACAGAAAATGAGAGAGTAGTTCTGATCATTTTGGTCGATGATGTTGTTAAATTCATTCACTATTTTACAGGAGAAGCTTCAGTGGATGCTGAAAGCCCAGCTCATCCCCTCTGTGTTTTCTGTGAGCAGCAGGAGCAGGTCAAATGTTGGAGATGTAAGTTGTATGCAGAGTCCCTTCAAATGCATTTTTGTACAACTATGTAGTAGACAACCTGTATCTTTGTACTGTATATATCCTTACCCAACCTCTTGTACTTAGCCTATATAAAAAATCATATATAGATCTGTATTTGTGTATTATTTGACAACTATTTTAATAGTTTTATTTCTTAACCAAAAAACAAAGTGTGCTAAATAAACTGAGTATAATACTGTGTGTACATACAAATCTAACCAGAATTATAATACCCTTTTCCCCCAAACTCTGCTGCCCTAACTGTTGTCAAGCTCCCATTGTATTATTATTTGAACAATATAGAAATTTGATAATAACATGAAAATGCAAGATGTTTCCTTTTCCCTTGTACATTGTGCACTAGACATTAATGAATGTAGGCCAACACATATTTATTCTACTGTAATTACACAAGGCTTATCAGATCATTGCTTTGCAGTTCTTTTATACCAGTAGCCATATTTCAAAATGTTTACATTTACTGGACTAAAAGAGAGACTTAACCAGAAGGTTTCATTGGATCATTTCTTAGTTATGTTTAAGTTATGGTTATACATTGTTATGGTTATTAGGCATTCACTGACTTGTGGCTGTCGCTTTACTCGAATAAATACTTGGTCACTGGATCATCCATAGCTCCATCAGGTCATCTGGTCAGCCGGCCTGCCGCCATCGGATTTTACCAAAGTAACGCCCCCACAGAGTCAGTGATTGTACAGACCGACAGTTCCGAGATCGAATTCAACTGAACCTGTCATTTCTTCCGCATCCTCCGAGTTTAAGAAACAAAAAAATCCCTCCTAAAACGTGATTGTTCACACACAGCTTCTCTTTTGTTTCTGTTTTAGCCCTGCTCCTGAGAAAAAGGCACAATGTTAACACTGAATGGGTTTATTCGTAGTGGCCAACTGCTGTGGGTCTATTTTAGTTTAATTATAAGAATTGGCAACTTATTTTTAAAATTTATTTTAGAAAGTGATTTATTTTTCATTTATTCTGATATCTACAGTAGGAACACTAAATGTTATGATTTATTGTTCATGCTAACAAAAGTTCTGAGCATTGATTACAATGACATATATATTTTTATATATATTTTAACTTAATGTTAATAGTATATTTTATGTTTTAAGATAAAAACAACAAACTAAAAATCTTTAAATTAAATCTTTAAATTAAAATTATAAAAAATAAAAGAGAATTGAAAGTTGAAAGCTGAATCGAATCGTGACTTAAGTAAATTGTCTCATCCCTAGTTAATAATACAGATAATCCCTAATCCCTAGATAATAATACAGTTTATTTGTGAATGGGCCCCAGGGGTGATTTTGTATTTTGATTTATTGTCAAAAAGGTTTAGAACCTCTGAACTAAATGCAGTCAAATGGGTGGTATTTCCAATGCAGTTGAGTGCTTTAATTTTTAGGGAGTGAATGAGTCCTTGGCTAGCAAGGATAAATGCTACATTAATATGATTTCCTTTATGATCTATGATCATGATCTAGTCGCTGTTTACATCCCCCCCACAACGCTGATAGAAGGGGGGCACTGTACGAGTTGTATAACTCCATTAGTGAACAACTGACGGCTCACCCGGACGGATTTTTTATTCTAGCTGGAGATTTCAATGCAGACCTCAGGACTGTCATCCCACAAATGTATCAACATGTTGATTTTCCAAACAGAGGAAACAACCTTTTGGTCATGGTTTATACAGCACACAAAAGGTTGTTTCCTCTGTTTGGAAAATCAACATGTTGATACATTTGTGGGATGAGCAGCATACAAGGCTCCCCCCCTCCCCCACAGAGGCCTCTCTGACCACATCTCTGTTCTGCTCAGACCAGCATACAGACCTCGGGTGAGAGTCATCAAACCGGTTCTGAAGCAAATCCAGGTGTGGCCAGAGGGTGCCTCGTCTGCACTTCAGGACTGCTTTGGCACAACAGACTGGGCAGTGTTCAAACAGGTCGCCACACACAACAACCACACGGACAATGAGGAGTACGCAGACACTGTGACTTCCTACATCACCAAATGCATTGAGGATGTTACACACACCAGGACCATCATCACCAGAGCTAACCAGAAGCCATGGCTGACAGGGGAGGTTCACTGTTGAGAGCCAGGAACGCTGCCTTCAGAGCCGGAGATGTCACACATCTCTGAAGGCAGCGAGAACCAACCTGTCCTGTGGCATCAGGAAAGTTAAGCACAAATACACACAGAAAATAACCGGGCATTTCAAAGACAGCAGGACACATGGAGTCTGTGGCAGGGCATCTAGAACGTCACGGAATACAAACCCTCACCACAGACCTGTGACAACAACAACACCCTGCTCAATGACCTCAACAGCTTCTTTGCACAGTTTGAGGCACAAAACGACATCCGGCCACAGAAAACTCCACCATCTTCCCACGACCAGCCCCTGTGTGTGTCTGCAGCCAGCGTGAGGAGAACACTCTCTAGGATCAACACCTGCAAGCCTGCAGGCCCGGACAACATCCCTGGTCATGTGTTGAAAGACTGTGCAGAGGAGCTCAAGGATGTCTTCACCGACATCTTTAATGCTTCTCTGAGCCAGGCTGTCATTCCCTCCTGCTTCAAAACCGCCACCATTGTTCCTGTGCCAAAGAAGTCCACTCCAGCCACTTTTAATGACTATCGCCCTGTTGCACTGACCCCCATTATAATGAAGTGCTCCACCCCCCCTTGGACCCATTCAAGTTTGCATACCGGGCCAACCGCTCCACCGAAGATGCAGTCTGCTTTGCTCTTTACCCAGCCCTCACCCACCTGGATAATAATGACTCATATGTGAGAATGCTGTTCATAGATTTCAGTTCAGCATTCAACACCATAATCCCACAGCAGCTCATCACCAAAATGGACCACCTGGGGCTTCAGACCTCGCTGTGTAATTGGCTGCTGGACTTTCTCAGTGAGAGGCTATAGGCAGTGCTGTTCGGCAGACACACTTCGAGCTTCATTAGACTGAGCACTGGAGCCCCCCAGGGCTGTGTGCTCAGTCCAATTCTCTTCATTCTGCTGACCCACGACTGTGCACCAGCCTTCAACACCAGTCACATTGTGGATGATACGACTGTGGTGGGTCTCATCTCAAATAACGATGAGACAAACTACAGGAGTGAGGTGAGCCTTCTGACCAAGTGGTGCAGCGATAACAATCTCCTTCTTAATGTTGACAAAACCAAGGAGATTGTTATTGACTTCTGGAGAGGCCCCACCCAGCACCCCCCACTGACCATCAACGGTGCTGCTGTAGAGAGGGTGAGGAGTATCAAATCCCTGGGGGTGCACATCATTGAGGACCTCTCCTGGACAGCGAACACTGCATCACTGGCAAAGAGGGCTCAGAAGCGCCTCTATTTCCTCCGCAAACTGAGGAGAGCTGGAGCCCCCCCACCCATCATGACCACCTTCTACCGAGGCACCATTGAGAGCGTTCTGACCAGCTGCATCACTGTGTGGTACGGGAGCTGCACTGAAGGAAAGCCCTGCAGCACATAGTGAAGGCAGCTGGGAGGATCATTAGTGTCTCTTTCCCCTCCCTCCGACTTCATGAACCAGAGTGCTGTAGTCATATTTGCTCCAAAGCCCGGGCAGTGGGTCCAGCTTCTCAGAGGTGGGTGCCCTGGGTACATCTGGAGTGGGCAATGGACATTCAGCCGCTCTCTCTAAGGGCACCACATGCTCCAGAGGGGCCTGAGAAAGCTGAAGATAGAGCTGTAGCTCTATCTTCAGCTTTCTCAGGCCTGGAGTCGCTCTATAGTCCTGGTTAGTGGGGTGAGGAGAGAGGGCTGGCCCATAAAACTGCGCCTGACGGGTCTTGGTGTGTTCTGGCACCCGCCAGATTCTAAAGGGTATGGACTCCTGCAAAGTCATACTGCCAGAGCTCTGAGCCCCATGATTGGTTGGTGCTGAGTCCTCCCCCTGTTTATTATCTATGGGCGCTTGGGTCCCACTGGGTGCAGAGCCAGTCCTCACATTAGGCTCCAGATGGGATGTGGTAGAATTTGAGGCCCATGATGCACAGCGCTGGTCCTCTTGGATTTCAGTGGGGCTCTCGATAATTGGTGTCACTCCCAACCCACTCCGTCTCGGTTCTTCTGCAAATCTGACATGTTTGATTCTCTTCTTGATAACCTTGAGTACTAGAAGTTACCATGGCGACACACTGCATTACCATGGCAACACACTGCATTACCAACACATTACCATGGTTATACACTGTATTACCATGGCAACACACTGCATTCATCAGGCTTTGATGGTTTTCACATTCTAGATGATAATTACAGATATAAATATAGCTGCAAGCAGCAATGTGGGGGCCAAGCACCGTTTGACAGGGTCTAACAAGGTCTGACAGGATCTAACAGAGTCTGACAGGGTCTGACAGGGTCAGGGTCTAACCCTGTCAGAACAGACACATCAAACACATATCAAAGGTTGCTAGGTGCGTTGCTAGGCAGTTGACAAATTTCTGCAACTTTGACCTGCTGGTGCCACTAGACGGTTGGGGCTGGGGACCTATAAATTGCTGTGGGTAATGAGGAGACTGGCTGGAATGTGCATGCCAAATTTCACAACTTTTTACCAGACGATTCTAGGGACTGCCATAGACTTCCTATACAAGAAGTATAATTATAATAACTTTGAGACCAGAACGTCAAAGGAAAGATCAAAGGGTTACTAGGCAACTTGCCTAGGCAACGGAAAGCAATTCCTTTTTTTTTTTTTTTAAATCTTTTAATATTACAAGGTACACAATAATACACACTTCAGGTACATAATAGTACATATTTCATCACCACAATAACATTCACAAAGCACTCAGAAGACACATCGGGGGATGTGGGTACCTATAGGGTGGCCAGCACCTTCGGTGCTTGGCCCCCTAATAATAATCTTGAGACCAGAACATCAAAGGAAAGATTACTAGGGTTACTAGGCAACAGAAAGCAATTCCTATAGGGTGCCCAGCACCTTCGGTGCTTGGCCCCCTAATTACAGATGGTAAAAGCTCAGCTCACTGTACTACAGGATAATTTTGCATTTTAACAATATACATTTTTTTGTATTATTTAATATTGCCCTTGAATGCTGTGATGTCATCTGAAACCCAACAACTGGTAATTTTCACATTCTACAATGTGAAGATGTAATACTCCCAGAGGGTCAAAAATAACGTATTATTAGTTTCACAATGAATAGATGAAAATGGACACCTTCCACCATAGGCTAAATTCCTTGCTCCATTCGGTTTCCCCGTCACTCCACGTGAATATTGTATTGTATATTTGATGCAATACCCACAAGTTATCCAAGTATCCTGCAGGTGACCCAAGTCCAAATAAGCAGCTTGTGTCCAGTTCAATCATCGATTTAGATGGAATTAATATCAAGATAACAAAGATTAAGATGACAAATGTAAGAACACATTTCTCAGACAAATAGTAACAAATAAAATAACTCCTCTGTGCAATTTTTTATTTTTTTCAAATATTGACTGGGATAAAATTTTGGTTTATAACAATAGATATTTAGTTAACAATAAAACCACAGAGGTTTATTTTAAAATGATACATTTGATGTATCCAACAAATTCTTTTATGGAAAAAAATACGAATAATTATTGTAAGTGTGACCCATGTGTATTTTGTAATAGAGAAAACGAATCAATTAAACATATACTGTATATATATATATATATATATATATATATATACATATATAGCTCAGTGTTCCAACATCCACAAACGGCAACTGCTATCACAACTAGAGATTGACGAGGTACAACACAAATGCTACGGCAAGGGGGAGCCAGGACGCCAGGTCAGAGGGGAGTTAACACCAACTCCCCAACCAGAGATTGGGTACGAAGCCCCAATAAGTATCACGCTGAGCGAGGCAGCGTCTGACCTGAAAGATAAGATCATGGCCTGAACACAAGGCAACCCCGACGTCAGTTACAGAGGCTAAGTGAAGTACCATCTGAAAGTCTCCTAGAACATGTGAATGCAGCACTGAGAGCGATCCCTACCACAACCATCACTAAAATCAATGAGCTGATATACACTTCAGCAGCAGTGATCCTAGAGGTGCTGGGCTATAAGAGCAACTATGGGAGCCATGAGAGACAATACCCACTATGGAAAAGACGATTAGAGGCTAAAATCAAGCAGGTGCGGAGAGAAGTGAGACAATTGTCAGAGGCCCAGAAAGGTGCAATGAAAAAGCAAGTACCCAAGAGGTACAGCCAGATGCCCATACCTGAAGCACTCGAAACTGCCAAGCAAAGGCTCCAAGCCTTAGCCAGCCGCCTAAAGAGGTACACTCGAGATAACGAGGCCAGACGAATAAACCGGTTGTTCGCAACACAACTTGTGAAAGTGTACGCTCAATGGCAGGGGGATAACACCAGAGCAGACCCACCAACGCTGGAGACTGAAAGGTACTGGAAAGGCATGTGGGAAAGGGAGGCATCACATAACACCGATGCACAGTGGCTGGTGGCTCTGAGGAAAGACCACAGCAACCTCCCTGAACAAGATCTAGTCACCATCACAGTGGCAGACATTCAGGAAAGAGTCTCAGGCATGAAAAATTGGACAGCACCGGGCCCTGACATGATCCACGCATACTGGCTAAAGAAGCTCACTGCTCTCCATGAGCGCCTGGCAGCACAAATGAACCAGCTGCTAAGGGATGGGACTCACCCTGAATGGCTAACCCAAGGGCGTACGATCCTGATCCTGAAGGATCCCTCGAAGGGTACAGTCCCATCCAACTATCGGCCAATAACCTGTCTCTCCACAACATGGAAGCTCATGTCAGGCATCATGGCGGCTAAGATAAGTGGGCACATGGATCAATACATGAGCACAGCACAGAAGGCCATCGGCAAAAACTCCAGGGGAGCCAAACACCAACTCCTGCTTGACCGAACAGTCGCCCGTGATTGCAGAACCCGTCAGACCAACCTGTGCACTGCCTGGATTGATTACAAGAAAGCCTATGACTCAATGCCACACACATGGATCACTGAGTGCTTGGAGCTGTACAATATCAATCAGACTCTAAGAGCATTCATTGCAAACTTGATGCGGTTGTGGAAAACCACCCTTGAAGCCAATGGCAAGCCACTTGCGCAAGTGTCCATCAAATGTGGCATATACCAAGGAGACGCACTGTCCCCACTGCTGTTCTGCATAGGTCTGAACCCCCTCAGCCAAATCATCGAAAGCACTGGCTACGGATACCGACTCAGAAATGGGGCCACCATCAGTCACCTCCTCTACATGGATGACATCAAGCTGTACGCTAAGAGTGAGCGAGACATCGACTCACTGATCCACACCACCAGGATCTACAGCACAGACATTGGAATGTCATTCGGGCTTGAGAAATGTAGTAGGATGGTGACCAAGAGAGGGAAGGTAGTCCACACAGAGGGGGTCTCACTCCCAGGGGGAACAATAACAGAGGTTGAGGACAGTTACAAGTACCTTGGTATCCCACAAGCAAATGGCAACCTTGACGAGTCAACAAGGAAAGCAGCTACAGCCAAATACCTGCAACAAGTAAGGCAAGTCCTAAGAAGTCAGCTCAATGGCAAGGCCCAGGCAATAAACAGCTATGCCCTGCCAGTGATCAGATACCCAGCAGGAATCATAAGCTGGCCAAAGGAGGAGATAAAGACCACAGACGTTAAGACACAAAAGCTCCTGACCGTGCATGGAGGGTTCCATCCCAAATCCAGCATCCAAAATCTATAAGTACATCAAGGACAAGGCCCCGACAGATGATGTGCTCAAGGAATGCCTCAGACAGTGGAGTGCAGAGGAAGAGGTGCTGGAGGGACCATCATGGCAGGACAAACCCCTACATGGGGCGTACCACCGAAACATAACTGAAGTGGCTGATATCAAGAAATCCTACCAATGGCTGGAGAGGGCTGGTCTGAAGGACAGCACAGAGGCCCTCATCCTGGCTGCACAGGAGCAGGCCTTGAACACCCGAGCAATAGATGCCCAGATCTACCACACCAGACAAGACCCAAGGTGTAGGCTGTGCAAAGTGGCTCCTGAGACAGTCCAGCACATAACTGCAGGGTGTAAAATGCTGGCAGGGAAAGCATACATGGAGCGACACAACCAAGTGGCAGGCATAGTGTACAGAAACATCTGTGCAGAGTACGGGCTGGAGACCCCAAGGTCAAGGTGGGAGAGAATGAGAATGACCGAGCCAAGATCCTGTGGGACTTCCAGATACAGACTGACAGAATGGTGATGGCGAACCAACCAGACATAGTGGTGGTGGATAAGCAACAGAACAGAGCCGTGGTGGTGGACATTGCAATACCAAGCAATGGTAACATCAGGAAAAAGGAACACGAGAAACGAGAGAAATACCAGGGGCTCAAGGAAGAGCTGAAGAAGGCCTGGAAGGTGAAGGCATCGGTGGTGCCTGTGGTGGTCGTAGCACTCGGGGCTGTAACCCCCAAACTGGAGGAGTGGCTACAACAGATCTCAGGAAAAACATCAGACATCTCAGTCCAGAAAAGTGCAGTACTAGGAACAGCAAAGATACTGCGCAGAACTCTCAAGCTCCCAGGCCTCTGGTAGAGGACCCCAGCTGGATGAGAGTGAGAGAGACCAACCACCGTGGAAGGTGAGGAGCACTTTTTTTTTTTTTAATATATGAATGTAGGTTAGGGTCATTTTGTCCAGGGGGAGCCAGGTAAACACAACAGGAAATTCCTAATTCTTTGCCACTCTGTTGTTTTGGTCGATGATGAAATCGTTCATTCCCTCAAAGTGTTTTAATCCAGGTGGGGCGCAGCAGCAGGTCAAATGTCGATTGTTAAAATTCTGTTTTCTATTGTAATGCAGATACTTGGGCCTATGATCTGATCCAAAATTTGTGACTTTACCTTTTGGATATATCATGGCAATGTACAATGTGATCAGTAAGGTAAATCCGGCTCCTGAGACCATGTCATCATCACATTCTAGAATGTGAAAATGACCAATTTACCATGGCGACACAATGCACACATGAGCAAACACAGGACTTATCAATAGTGAAGTATCAGGTCATGTGCTGATCACGATCACAGTGGAAAATCAAAACTTACAGACAGTTAAGAGCAAAAATCAGAGGCACTGCAGAAAAAGTAATTTTATGTAAAAAACATGTTTGGGCTGTATAGGGCCTAATTCAGGGCGTACAAGAATAAAAGGACTCTTTTAAATCGATTGGCGATCAGTCATATGGCACAGGTCACATGATCCCAATTAGACAAACGACAAAAGCACTGGATATGTGACTGACGTATATGTCTATGTAGACCAAATACACTTTGGACCACTTTAGTCCATGTTAGAATGTTGTTAGCTCGTCAAAAACATACCTCCAGTTGTTTTGTTTCATTCAGACACTTTTGGGGAACCTTTTATTATTCGTCTGTCTGCATTGCCAAAGCTCAGAAGGTTCTGTTCCATTCGTGATGTCGTGAAGTGAACAGAAACTTTTACCCTTTGTTCACTAGAGACTGGAAACTCCAGGGCTGAAATAATCCAGTGATTCTGGTGAAGCTGTGGGCTTTAAAAACACAGTGGAGTACTTTCTGTACCACCACATGACATCACAAGGAGAAACAGAGTGTTTGTGTTTGAGAGAAGGTTTGTGTGTTAAACATGTGTGAATGAAACAAGCATTAGAACCTAGATTAGACAACAGTGCTTGAATTGCGTGAGAAATGCTGTGTGAGCGTGTGAACACGTCGAATTGCGTGTTGAGAGCCCTGTGTAAATGTTTGTCTAAAGAGCAGTGTAGTAGTTTTCATTTCTTGTGCTATAATTGTGCTATAATTCAGGTGCTATAATGTCCAGTGCATCACTTTACCGTTTATAAAAAAAACAAAAAAAACAAACACTAAGCAACCCTGGGATCAAACCCAGAACCTTCTTGCTATAAAGCATGAGTGCTAGCCACTCAGCCACCGTGCCATCTAGGCGATATCCCATGGCTACAGTCAGATAAGCTTGACAATCCTTGTTTAACAGACTACAGTACCGGCTGTGAGTTTTATACCGGTGCGCCGTTCCGGTGCGCCGTTCCGGTTACTTTCACCACTGCAGTTATATAAATGAAGTTATTACCTGATGGTTCTCAGTTTGTTTTATCATCACCGTTTTGTCAGTGCGCGCAGTGCGCGCTTAGACACTCGCTGAGCGGGGCGGGGAGGAGGGAGCGGGGCAGGGAGGAGGGGGGGAGGGGTTTTTTTTGCTGAAAATGCACGGTGCCTGCATAAACTGAGCCACACAGACCGATTTTCTGGGCACAAAAAAAAAAAAAAAAATCAGCATGAGAAATGCCATGTGTGGCGTGTGAGCGTGTGAACACGTCGAATTGCGTGTGTCACACTCTCAATGCGTGAGACTTGAGAGCCCTGGGTAAGTTAATGCAGGCACCGCGCGTTTTCAGCGAAAAAAAGTCACTCGCACACCAGTGGAGTTGAGCGATCAGCTGTGAGGCCGATCGCTCACAGCTGATCGGCTGTGAGCCGCGTGATATTTACGCGGCATTTCCAAGAGAATAAGAATCCTTAACTTACTACGTTAATGCTACGTAAGAAGGAACTCTCGCCTCAGGACACGGGATAAGTTCGGGATATGTCCTTTTCTCCGGAGCTCCGGATTAGTAAAGACCGTGACATGTGCATACATGGAGTGAGTGACGGGAGTGACCACGTTCTTATGGGTGAGTCATATTATCAGATTATTTCTGCATCTATTTCGGCACTAAACCAGGATTAAACCAGGACTAAACCAAGACTAAACCAGGTCTAAACCAGGTCTAAACCTGGACTAAGCCAAGACTAAACCAGGACTAAATTGGGTCTAAACCAGGATTAAACAGGGACTAAACCAGGACTAAACCAAGACTAAGCCAAGACTAAACCTGGTCTAAACCAGAACTAAACTAGGACTAAACCAGGACTAAACCAGGTCTAAACCAGGACTAAGCCAAGACTAAACCAGATCTAAACCGGGCTTAAACCAGGACTAAACCGGGACTAAACCAGGACTAAACCAAAACTAAACCAGGTCAAAACCAAGACTAAGCCAGGACTAAAACAGGACTAAACCAGGACTAAGCCAGGACTAAATCAGGACTAAACCAGGACTAAACCAGGTCTAAATCAGGACTAAGCCAAGACTAAACCAGGACTAAACCGGGTCTAAACCAGGATTAAACTGGGACTAAACCAGGACTAAACCAAGACTAAACCAGGTCTAAACCAAGACTAAGTCAAGACTAAACCAGGTCTAAACCAGGACTAAACCAGGTCTAAACCAGGACTAAACCGGGACTAACCCCGCAATAAACCAGGACTGAACCAGGTCTAAACCAGGACTAAACCAGGTCTAAACCAGGACTAAGCCAAGACTAAACCAGATCTAAACCAGGTCTAAACCAGGACTAAACCGGGACTAAACCAGGACTAAACCAGGACTAAACCAAAACTAAACCAGGTCTAAACCAAGACTAAGCCAGGACTAAACCAGGTCTAAACCAGGTCTAAACCAGGACTAAGCCAGGACTAAACCAGGACTAAACCAGGTCTAAACCAGGACAAAACCAGGACTGAACCAGAACTAAACCAGGACTAAACCAGGTCTAAACCAGGACTAAACCAGGACTAACCCGGCACTAAACCAGGTCTAAACCAGGACTAAGCCAAGACTAAACCAGATCTAAACCGGGTCTAAACCAGGACTAAACCAGGTCTAAACTAGGACTAAACCAGGTCTAAACCAGGACTAAGCCAAGACTAAACCAGATCTAAACCGGGTCTAAACCAGGACTAAACCGGGACTAAACCAGGTCTAAACCAAGACTAAGCCAGGACTAAAACAGGTCTAAACCAGGACTAAACCAGGACTAAACCAAGACTGTGTGTGATAACATATTATCCTGTGCATTATTGAATTATTGAATGATAATATGGACTTTTTGTTATAAAAGCATTTCCATTTTAACAAAGTACCTTCTAATTCTGCCCCCCCCCCCCCGGAAAATATGTCACATAAATGAAAAATTTCACCATCTACCCTGGTTGGTTTCATTTTGCAACTCGACTACTCCGACTACTCCCGACTCGACTACTCCCCCCGCTCCTCATGAAAAAATGGTCTGGTCCTCGGAAATCTCACTCCTACCAGTCTTGAAAACTTGAGAGCCCTAGTAGTAGTAGTAGTAGTAGTAGTAGTATTGTAGTGGATGGAGACACTGGAACACCAGGAGCCACAGGGGGGCACTAGTAGCAAAACCTGTCGTTGTGTCCTAGGCAAGACACTTCACCCACATTGCCAAGTATGAAAGTGGAGTATGTGAGTGTTGGTAGTCGGAGGGGCCGATGGTGCAGATCGGCAGCCTCACTTCTGTCAGTCTGCCCCAGGGCAGCTGTGGCTACAATAGGTAGTATCTTACCACCACCAAGTGTGCAGTGAATGAACAATGAACTGTAAAGAGCTTTGGGTGTCTGGAAGGCGATATATAAATGCAATGGTTAATTTAATTATTTGACTTACCATATGATATCACTGCGCGCCTATTAGTATTATTAGCCTGTTCACTTGTAAGTGAACAGGCTAATAATACTAATAGGCGCGCAGTGATACAAATCAACAGAAAATAGCACCGAGCGATTCCGACTGCTGACTTTGTGACGCAAATATATTACTTTTTGGACAAACATTGTTTTGAAAAGAAAAACAAGCTTTATTAAATGTCCCCGCTAACTTGCCGGAACTCGGCTCACAGGACACGGTCAGCCTGAGCTAGCTCCTGTGCTAACTCAGCGCTCTCAAGTCTCACGCTTTGAGAGTGTGACACACGCAATTCGACGTGTTCACACGCTCACACGCTACACATGGTATTTCTCACGCTGAAATTTTGTTAAGCAATTCAAAACTGTAGCCACTGTTCACAGCGCACTCGCACCCCCCGCTCCCCCAATATAAATCTCACTCTTACCAAACTTCAAAACTTGAGGGCCCTGGGCTAATTCATGAGCTAGCTTCTGTGCTAACGCATGAGCCAGCTCCTGTGCTAACTCATAAAACTGGGACAAATCAATAGTTTTGGATAAATCTGCTGGGACAGGTGACAGAGGACTCAAAACTGGGACTGTCCCGGGTAAATAAGGACATCTGGTCACCCTGCCATTGCCTCTGCCCTTCCACCATTTAGTATTGTTAGTGATTCGTGTTAGTGTCTCTTGAGTCTTTGTTATTTGCTGTCTTGGCTGCCATACATACGCCCTGGTGTCAGATAATAGTGGCTGCGTATGTTGAAACGTACAAATTGGCAATAAGCTCAGAAAACATTCACAACAACTGGATTATCTTTAAGTCAATGCACAGCAGGTGGCGCAGGGTGTTAAAGTACAATAAACCTGAGCTGGAATCATTGCTCACAGATCCCCGAAGCCTGAACTGCTCGTCTGACTGACATTTACCAGATAGACGGGTGAAGCCCAGATGTTAAATCCTGTACCGTGGCGTATAATTGGGGTTAGAGTGGCATGCGCGTGGGAGGAAGGTGGCACTTCTCAACACAAAGGTGACATGGGGAGGAAGAGAAAATGAGTGTATGCCTGAATGGCTGCTAAAAACCCACCTGTAATGTAACAATTTTCCTTCAGCATTTGGGCTATTGCAGCTCCGCCCAGTCCCTCCATCCAATTATCTCGCAGGTTCAGCTTCAGAATTGAAGTGTTGGTTACCAGGGGAACCGCCAGTGCTTTGGTACCCTGTAAAAAAAATGGGGGGTGAAATTCTTGTGTTTGGTGGCTGTAGAATGTTTTTGTTTCTGTATTTCAAGGTATCTTAAAAAACAAATGTGGCTAGCAGAGCCACATTTTGTAGCAGAGAAGATATGAATTAATATGAAGCTGACAGAATAAAAGAGTGTGAAAGTTTTTTTTTACATACGAGACTGAATTAGTACTGCAATACAGGCTATTTGCTGCTAATGAGAAATTTGTGTATGAGTGTGTATCTTTGACAACATGTAAAGTACTTTTAATTATCTTAAAGGTACACTGGAGGGTCTGCCATGTGGTTCTCTCCATGGAGATGCTATTGCCGTGAAAAAAGAACATATTTTGACTGAGTGGGGGTCACTTCTTCACAGATCTGACCTGTAACGTGGCCTGGTGATATCACTGCTTGTCTCCATGACAGGTTAATGCCTTGCCATGCCATATTGTGTTAACATTTCCATGGTGACCAGCAGATGGCAGATCCTCCACTAGAAAAGTTACATAGGGCACCTTTATATCTTGATCTTTTTATTGTCTTTTTGGTATTCAGAAGTAATGTCATACTATAAATAAAAGTCATAGCTTATTACTTCGATCATTTTAGGCTTTTTCACCTTAACGGTCGGCAGTTGCACTTGTATTAATCTTCATTGTAACTACACTAGAACAAGCTTGAGTCATTCTTCATTTTAAGATACGTTTAAATCTGACAGGCAGTTTCACATTTTGTACCGAGCACTGGGGCACTTGCTTTTAAACTGTGAGTGACATTAAAGAAGCACTATGTAACTTGGTGGATGATCTTGGAGATATATTTTACTTATATTGTTGAATAAATGAATGCTCCACAATATGGCTTTAAACTTACAGTGGTACCTCACCTTACGAAATTAATTCGTTCCAGAAGTGGTTTCGTAACGTGAAAAATTCGTAAGTTGAGTAGCTATTTCAATGGAAAAAGCCTGATTCGTTCCAAGGCACCGATCCAAGTTTTTTTTTTATAGTGTAACTTTTTTTAATAGTGTAACATTGTGTTCTGCGTCCTGCGTCCTTTTCTCACATTTGTCTCTCGTTTAAACACTCAAACTTTCATAGATTTTCAACAAAATTATTAATAGTGAAGTGTGGGGGGAAGGGGGAGGGGGGAGAAAACCGTGCTCTGACACGTGTGTGATACCAGGACTAAACCAGGACTAAACCAGGACTAAACCAGGACTAAACCAGGACTAAACCAGGAATAAACCAGGACTAGACCAGGTGAATTAAAGCGCCGCGCGTGGGTCTATTTCCTGGTTTCGTTTCGAGTCACAGCTGAGGCGAGCCGCTGCTCTAGACCTGCCCGCGTAAGGTGCTCACAAAGCGGCCTGGATAGAACCATCGGAGCTGACAGCAGGTCTAGACCAAGGTCTAAACCTGGACTGGACCAGGACTAAACCAGGACTAAACCAGGACTAAACCAGGACTAGACCAGGTGGATTAAAGCGCCGCGCGTGGGTCTATTTCCTGTTTTCGTTTCGAGTCACAGCTGAGGCGAGCCGCTGCTCTAGACCTGCCCGCGTAAGGTGCTCACAGAGTGGCCTGGATAGAACCGTGAGGTCGGCCTCTTCAAGACCTCCAGGCCGGTGACCGGGACAATCCCCGGACCCATGCCAGCTTAGGGAGCTCTTAAGGCGGGCTGGCAGTGTCCCCCTGGGTCCCTGGATGTCTGGGGCTCCGTGCCTGGAGTGGCCCTGGAGAGCAGGTCTAGACCGCGGCTCTTGCATGCGAGCAGCGGCTCGCCTCAGCTGTGACTCGAAACAAAACCAGGAAATAGACCCACGCGCAGCGCTTTAATCCACCTGGTCTAGTCCAGGTCTAGTCCAGGTTTAGTCCAGGTTTAGTCCAGGTTTAATCCTGATTTAGTCCAGGTCTAGACCTGCTGGCAGCGCCGGGTCAGCTGTCACACATGCCGCTATCACACACGTGTCAGAGCGCAGTTTTCTCCCCCCTCCCCCTTCCCCCCACACTTCACTATTAATAATTTTGTTGAAAATCTATCCAAAAATAAGAACTTCGCACTTCTATCTCTTCAGACGGGTGCGTTGGAGGCGAGGGAGCAAACCCAGAACACACAAGGAGAAAACAATCCCGCACTCCGTCTTACTTGCAAAATGAAAAAGTTTATTAAGACATGCGTTTATTAAGACATGCAACGTTTCGGCCCTAGGCCTTCATCAGGCAAAATGGAGTAAGAGCTAAAAAAAATCTATGAAAGTTTTGAGTGTTTAAACGAGAGACAAATGTGAGAAAAGTTTAAATCCAGGCTGAGAAAAGCGTATAATGTGTGTGGCTGAGCGCGCATTATTTGAATTTTTGAGATTTCGCGTTTCGTAACTTGAATTTTCTTTCGTATCTAGAGACCAAAATTTACCGTGAAGGTGTTTCGTAACTTGAAATTTTCGTTTGTTGGGTCATTTGTAAGGTGAGGTAAGACTGTATTTATCTTCTTAGAAACAAGCATGTGACTCCACCAGGCCAAGTTACAGCTCAGATTTATAGAGACAAGCAGGTGGCAGACTATGTCTTTTTTCTTAATATTAATAAAGAGCAACATAAGATGGATGTAGCCTACTGTATTTATGGCTTTGTATTTGGATGAGTCACACTGGCTACTTCTGAGGACATTAAATAAGAAACCTTTTCCACTGCAGATAGTTACATCACCATGACAGGCAGGTGAAGACTATCTAGAAGATAAATCTATTTTAATTCTGTGAGGATAATGGCACCTGAGACCAAAGCCTTGTTAAGCAATGGATTTACTTTAATTTACTCTGTAGATAGCAGCAGCAGACAATCATGTGTAGGTTCTTCACTAAGAGCTTTTTCTGAAATTGCACTGAATTAACGTGAGCTGCGACTTTTACATTACATCTGCCAGTGCACTATTCATTATGGGTGCATTAAAATCATATATTTTAAACCATATACAAGATTATGATAGCATTTTCTTTAACATATCACTGAAAATTAATAATATTTGAGAGTTGTTTTTCAAATAAACATTGTCTTTGTTTTCTATTTAAAAGCACCATTCCATTATAGTTACCATGGTGACAATGCACATATTAGCAAACACTGCCAAAAATTGTGCCCCCCCCCAAAAAAAAAAAATTGATTTAAACAACACATTTTCAGGAGCTTGTGATCAATGTAAGTGTTCATGGTAATTTTTCAACAAAAAGATGAGAGTGACTAAACTATTCAAATAAAGCTCAGATTAAAGTTTAAAGGGATAGTTCTGTTTTTTTGATGTGAATCTGTATGGCATCCCCTTCAGCAGTGTCGTGCATTAACACTGACTTATCGCTGACAGTGTCCTGTGAGCTGAGTTCTGCCCCGGTTCCGGAGCTGACGAAAGTAGGTCCGGCAAGTTAGCCAGGACAGTTAATAAAGCTTGTTTTTCTTCTCAAACCAATATTTGTCCAAAAAGTGATATATTTGCGTCACAAAACAGTTGTCCACGAAAAAGTCAGAAGTCTAAATTGCTTGGTGCTATTTTCTCTCGAGTCGTATCACTGCGTGCCTATTAGTATTATTAGACTGCTCACTTGTAAGTGGCGATGTTTACAAGTGAACAGGCTAATAATAATATTATTATTATTATTATTATTATTATTATTATTATTATTAATAATAATAATAATAATAATAATAATAATAATAATAATAATAATAATAATAATAATAATAATAATAATAATAATAGGTGTGCAGCGATAGGAATCGAGAGAAAATAGCACCAAGCGATTATGACTTCTGACTTTTTCATGGACAACTGTTTTGTGATGCAAATATATCACTTTTTGGACAAATATTGTTTTGAGAAGAAAAACAAGCTTTATTACCTGTCCCCGCTAACTTGCCGGAACTCGGCTCACAGGACACGGTCAGCCTGAGCTAGCTCCTGTGCTAACTTGCTGGACCTACTTTCGTCAGCTCCAGAACTGGGCAGAAACTCGGCTCACAGGACACTATCAGCGGTAAGTCAGTGTTAAAGGGATATGCCACCCCCAGGGCAAATTTGGGCATCTCCCCACAGTCCAGAGACTAAAATAAGTGGTGGAAAGCGTTTTCCTGCTCACCCAGCCATTGTCCGAGTCTGTCGCCACTGACCACCGCGGTATCTGCAGCTCCTCCGCCTTAGATTGGAGTCTAACGTCGCCAGAGAAAGATTTCGGCCAAAAGGAATTAATTTGCTCGATGCGTTTCCCAATTACTTTATGTGTAGTGCGCATTCATATCGAGTGCAAATAAATGTGCAAATCAACACGGAGAGCTTGCCTTGGTCATTTTGGGTGGGAACTATTTTCCAGTGCGGAAGAATACAGTCGAATCACGCACCACGTTGTGCAACAGGGGAACTCCCTTCCCGGTGCGTAACTGGGATTCCCCTGGCAGCGTACTGCGTGATTCGACTGTATTCTTCCGCACTGGAAAATAGTTCCCACCCAAAATGACCAAGGCAAGCTCTCCGTGTTGATTTGCACATTTATTTGCACTCGATATGAATGCGCACTACACATAAAGTAATTGGGAAACGCATCGAGCAAATTAATTCCTTTTGGCCGAAATCTTTCTCTGGCGACGTTAGACTCCAGTCTAAGGCGGAGGAGCTGCAGATACCGCGGTGGTCAGTGGCGACAGACTCGGACAATGGCTGGGTGAGCAGGAAAACGCTTTCCACCACTTATTTTAGTCTCTGGACTGTGGGGAGATGCCCAAATTTGACCTGGGGGTGGCATATCCCTTTAATGCACAACACTGCTGAAGTGGATGCCATACAGATTCACATCAAAAAACCAGAACTATCTGTCAGGGATTTTTCCTAATAAAAATCAACAAAGGGAACAAATGAGAAAACAGACACAGAAGTAATTCTACTCGTAACGAGGGAGAATGAGGTGTAGCATGTGTTAAGCAGAGCCGCCTCTGCTTCCGTCCCAGGCCACACTCAATTCTCAAAGAACACCTCCTCATTCCTTCCTTTTATTTAGAATCACATAGGCACGGAAAATTCCCAGTTCAAGCACTAACTTTCAACAAAGTTAATCTTTACCATACATACATCACTAATCAGCAGTTGCTTTGATTGTTTGTCTAAGCAGTTAATCAGTCTTTGTCCTTGTCCCATACTATGGTTTCACAATAGGAGATGAACCAACACAAGGATAATATAACACTTTGATAATTTGTTAAAGGCACTATATACAATTTTCTTTAACATTATCCCTTTAACAAATCCTCAGAGAGAGCATGCCTACAGTTAGCATCACATCCCCAGGGAATGTTGATGACATCAGCTGCAAAGTACCCATAAAATATTGTGGTCCATGTAATAATCCATGCAGCAAAAAGACAGGAAGGTGAAATGTTTACTTTTTGAAGTTGGCTTTTATCCAAGGAATCGTCAGAATCACTAACATTAGCAATTGTCACTGAACTGCAATTTATATGTTGTCCCATTTTCATTTTCATTGTTATATTTTATCTTTTCTCAAAAAGTAGTAAAAATATCGAAGATTTTTGTTCATTTAATACAAAATGATTACAGTATAAAGGGCATCATATAAAATGTAATTACTGTTCATTTCCAACTTTGTCACGCATACACATGAGTTCCCTTTTTTACTATGTGTTCAATTACATATTAAGTATGGACTTGGTGTTGTGGTGAAGTGGGTGCCGTGATTTCAGGGAAAACAAGACAAAAATACATGTAGTACAAATGTTAATGAGTTCTCAGAGGAAAACAACACAGCTTCTATTTGTAGCATGGAGTTTTTGCTTTTAAACTGCAGCAGTAGACGGGGCCTGGAGGATTTCATATGCAAATGTATACAGTCTCGTACGTCATGCATGCTATATTTCTCTGTGAACAGGGCTATCTCCTGGAGCTTCAACTTTATTGTGTCTTATTTCTGATTTCCCCCAATATGGCGATGATGAGTGCATTTCACATCAGGGTATGACTTGAATTAATCAGCTCTCCACCGAGCAAAGAGCGGGGAGCATCTCCTGCAGAGGCAGAGTGGAATCATTTGAGCATATTTAGCTTTGGCTTAACCTGGCCCTGACCTTTGTAAATGCTGCATGCTTCGTGGGCTCATTATTAGCTATACCAATGATGCTAAAGTGTGTAAGGTGAAGAGATGGTCATGTAGGATGCAATTGAAAGCACTTACCACATACTTGCATTCTAATTTGGTCCTAGTGGTATAAGTGACAGCCACATGCCACCATATGCAATTACGGCTGTCAGCTGGATAAATGCGTATTGTCTGTAGTCTGTGTTCACATCACTGAGCTCAGCTTCTCCTGTCAAACTGCCCTGCACACCTGTACCTGATACATTCTGTGTATAAAGGTCTTATGGGGGGCATGTATTGTATGTATTAGGGCTAGTTGAGTAAAGAAATTCTTGGTCTAAAGACAGGCCTTGCAAAGCTCTCAACATTGTTAGCATCTCACTATAATCTCTACTGTATTATGTATAGAAGTACAAGACATTAAGACTAACTCACTCCATGCACTGGCCTTTCTGTGGTTGGGCATATCAATCCTTAGAACCCTAATAAAATAATTTGTTGAAAAATCACAAGTTTGGTTATCTAAGACTTGATTAATCAATTAAATTAATGAATAAAGACGTCTGCCCTAGTATGTGTGTGTTATATTACAACTGGAGCATAAATAGGATCAGACCACTGCCAGACATTAACCTGTAACAGTAACAGCACCCAAATGGACTCACACACTAGTTTTCTGGTATGTGCTGCTGTAATTTAAAATATTGTGTATATAGTTAATTACTTAATTGAGCTACAATACATCTTGACATCCCAATAAGGTTGTTTATGTGGAAAGCTAGGACTTCATAGATTACATTACAGTAATGTAATCTATGAAGAGAGCGCTTTAGGTGTACCTTGGGTCCCAGGCCTCGGTGCTCCATGACCAGCTCACTGTCCCTCATGTGCTGCAGGAAGTAGGAGGCTGGGGCCACCCTGAGCCTCTCACACATGTTCAGGTAGCACTGCCTTCCTGTGAGATCGTACTCCGGACCCTCATCTGAAACACAGATCACTCAGGAAGAAGCATACCTCTATCATAACCTTAATCAGCACTTGTAGAAAACAGGTTTAGTAACTATATGTAGCCTGCACTGTTATTATTTTCAAAATGTACTACAACCCTATCTGAACCTTGGTTGCCGGTGTGTCTTTACCTGAACTGTTACATTATAATATCCTTCCCTGAGCTGCAGAGGCTTCACTAGCACTGATTAATGATGGCTGCAGGTGCTAGGGTAGGTAGTGAGGATTCAAATCAGAGAGAGGCATTTCAGGCAACTATAATTCAACACTGAAACTGGCAACCCAAATGAGAGGCTCATTCTGCTTTCTGATTGCGTAGTCCTTTTGTAACACACTATGTAGCACCAACCAAAGTCCACGTGTGAACATTTGTGCTTATCCCCAGTAAATGGTTTTGGTGGTTAAAAGGAAACAACACAAAGCCTAAGATGAAATCATTGAGATGCAAAATAGGGCTTTCTACATGTGTGTGGGTAGTGTTTTTTCTTATTTCCATTCTTTTCTGAAATGATTAAGGGACACAAGATGGACGACTTTGAAAGAAAATGGAAACACAGATGGGCCAACCGGGTTTTTGCTCATCTGGTCTTGTTGTGATTACTACTGAAAGCCCGCGCCAAAATGTTCTACCTCTGGGCCTTGTAAAACCACAGTAAATAACAGGGGACATAAAATGGCCTCTATCAGAATCATCGCTCTCATCAAATCTGGTTATAAACTGTTACAACTTTCCCTCACAACACTTTTATCCTCAATATAAAATGACTACCTTCCTGCTCCAAGTCTGTGTCAAATTCTTCATAAAGGAATAGTTCATTGCTCAGTGGTCCTTCATATCCCCCTTCTTCTTTCTCCTCCCCTTCTTCAGTGTGGTGGTCTGCAGCAGAGCCACTAACACTCCGGCTCTTTTCCTCCAGCCCACGCATGTCATCTACTGTCCCAGATGCTCTTTCCTGCTTGAAAAATGAGTAAATTAGATGTCGTGACTAGTCAAAGCTGACATATCTACTTTATCAGGTCCATTTGTTGCAATAATAATCCAGCCTGACTGAACAGGGTCAGAGGTGGTTAGCCAAAAATTCACATGTAGAATTAATCACAAAGGGAGGAGTAACCAAAACTTTTAGTAAGTAAAAGTACTGTTACATTATAAAATATATTATTCAAGTAGAAGTAAAAGTATGGTCTAAGAAGTACTATTTCCCTACCACTACCCACCTCTGCTCAGAATAGGTCAACGGTCACTGTTACCCTCTGGGAGATGATACAGGAGCCTGCCAGCACGCACAAAAAGACTCAAAGACAGCTATTACCCCCAAGCTGTCAGACTACTGAACTCTGGATAATACTCTAAATAATACTGAACTCTCAATAACACTGCACTAAACTACCTTTCATTATGCATAATTATGTTTACTGCTGCTGCTCTGTATGAATATATGTTTGTCACTACCTCACTGTAAATTGCCGTTACCTGTGCAATAATCTGTGCAATAATAATGTGCAATATTTATACCATACTATGTGCAATACGAAATCCACATGCAGCACCAATACCACACCATATTATGTGCAATATGTGAAATACTTAACCTTTTTTGATCTTTGATTTAATCCTACCTGCACCTTTCTACATTGTACCTTGTATTCTTTTATTACATTTTATTACATATTTTATTATATTGTTTATTATATTGTTTGCTTCTTCCCCTGCACTTTTGCAACACTTTTTTTTACCATGTACTATTATTGCATGTTATTAGTACTTCTGACTATCTTAGCGAGTCAACGGTTCTTCTGATCCTAAGCATTTCATTGCATTGTTGACCTTGTGTTGATTCTGCATATGACAAATAAACAATCTTGAATCTTGAATCTAATGCTGATTTAGTTAGTCCTACCTTGTCCCGTAGCAGCTTCTCTAGGCTCATCTTAAATTAATGTTCTTCCAGAAAAAGGAGTCACACATTCCCACCTCCCGATTTAATAATCCATCCAAATACTGTAAACTGTTCATTCCACATAAATACCCCCAGAAGACTGAATACTCGCGCTGCAGTTGTGTGTCACATTGTCCTACATGGCCATAGCTGCATAGACCAATCACAGCCGCTTGTAAAGTTTGCAGGGCCCTTTTTGTTGATCAGTTGCCATGACAGTAGCAGTGTCTCAGCTCTGCCAGTGCTTGACTTGTGCTTCATGACAACCAGCACTTAAAGACACAGTCAAAGTGGAAGCTAATGGACTTTTTGTGGCCATGCAAATGAGCTGACCTTATGAGAGTCTCTTCAGCTGTGAAAAAATAAAAACAGGAAAACAGATTATTCTGTAAATATTTATTTAAGTAAATGCAAAGTCCTTGCAGTTGATGCATTAAAATGTGATAATCATTCACACAGCAAAGGTCATAGTAGCATTGGCTGACTGGAGATAATTATATTAGCAGCAATATGCAAACACAGAAGAAATCTCAGTCCATAGCTGTGTGGAGAGGCCCACGGGCCCAACAGTGTCACTGACCAACAGTGCTGATTAAGACAGCTTTTTTTTAAACTAGGACCTGGAAACAGCGTCATGCATCGATTTAATGCTGCTCTTTACCCACATTATGACAAGAAACTGTCATTTTGAAAACAAGCAATACTTTTTACTTATTCAAAATACATTCTTAGAAAAGAGATTTATATTTTATACTCTGAATACAAGTTATGTATATATTTATATAGAAGCTATATCCTTTGTTTTCCTTTTGCACATTTTACATCACAGACATTTGACAGCTCAATACAATTAAACAAAATTTTTCTACAAAGGGGGCATTCATTCATAACAAGGGCAACAAGGATAACATTGGTGAGAAAACATCAGCTGATACGAAAGCTCGAAAAGTACATGTTTTAAATAGTCATGCCATAAATATTTTTAATGAAGAAAAAGACAAACATGGAAGCCACAGGTTTCTGCAGAACAGATGAACAAGCAGCAGTGGGCCTCCTGCATGCATATTTAAATCACTGACTGATTGGAAAGCGGCGAATGACCACAGCGCCAGTCTAATTTCCCTTCTCAATGAAAAACTTCAACGATGGGTGCCAAAGTCAAGCTAAGAAAGCCAAAGCCACGTGGGCAGTTTCCTACAGACCACAACACCATCTGTACAATAAAATATGAGTCAGAGCCAGTGCATGCCAGTTGAGAATGAGTGCCATGTTGAGGAAGGGAGAGGAGCAGCGTACACCTGAGGGCACACACACATAGCCACGCCCACAGAACACACTGGTCAGGTGACGGGCCCATGCTACACAACAGATCACAGTGAGATCGGAGCGCGAGCCACCATAGATTCATGCAAACACCTAAAGGAGGGGTGCGTAGGCAGAGTTAATGTAAGGCAAGAGGCACACGTGTTTATGACGTTCCATCCCAGTTTGGTTGACAGCCAAAATAATTTTACATTTTTACTTACAAATATGTTTTATTAAATCACAATTAAATATTTATAGACTTTTTAACAGCATCTTTCCACCAGGGTGATTTTTGCATCACTTGAATACAGTTACATTGAACACGTGTAGTTGCAGGCTTTTGGATAGCATAAAAGAGCATTGATAAAAGAAGGTCTGCGGGCTAGATTTAAGGCGTCCATTTTGTGTGCAGATGCTGTGAACACAAGCACCAGCTGGAGTGTAGTGATGAGAGGATAGACAGGCCACTAAACAACTGCCACTGCACTGATATACTCTGATGGATGACCATTGAACAGCAAGATTGCTTGTTTGGGGCTTTGACAGAATAGTTTTTTATAATTTAGGAAGAGCCATTGGATTGGCTCTTTTCTGGCAGTGTCTGGCCTGTTGATTCTTCTGCAATTTCAAAACAATACCCGTTTTAAAAAAGGACACACTAACATCTAGCCGTGCTCTTGTGTTCATTTTAAGGTTTCTGAAAGAGTTTCAATGTCATACAAGTCTTTGCAAATAGAAACCTAAAAGAAAGCCTGTAACTCTTAACAATAACACATAGTATAATATTTTCTTGAGTATATTCGTGTCATGCATTCACAATGAGGCAGGTCATTTCACTAAGTGCACATTTTAAACCCATTTCAATTATATTTGGACAAGCAGAATAGAGTCTCAGAACATTTCCTGTTTGCTACAGACAAATTGCAAAGCCCAACAGAAATGTAGTATCAAAAAGGAGCAACCCATTTTTACAGTACAAAAGTTGGCACAGTATTCTCTCAGTGACGTGGGTCCATCCAGACTTGACACTGCAGACCTATGAGCAGAAAACCCTGCAAAAAAACAGACATTGTAAGCAATCGCCTCAGTGATGGATGCAACAGTGATTACTCATGCAATAACAGGCAGCAATGGCCAAATGTGAAATTCAAGTGACAATCCACATTATACTGAAGCTTAATGAGCCATAGTGGTGATGCAGGGTCCTCGTTTTGTACAGCACATGGATACGTGAAGTGTCGAATCTTCAATACGTACAAATAAGGCACAAACAAATGGAAGAGAGCCACTTGCTCCTCATCTAAGCCTGTTTAAGTGCCTTTCTACATGGGTTTCCATGGTAACCTACTGTTTTCACTGGAAACAAGGGGCGATCACACATCCTGGTGCCAATAACTACAGGTTGCAAGATGGAGTTGGACTTGAACACAAAACTGGCTCACATTAAGTCAGATGAAATGGCACACACAAGAGATTTAATGTGTTAAAATTAGGCAAATCAGACATTAAACTATACAATGTTATAACACTGAATAACAGTGCCCACTTCTACTTTCAAGTGCTTTATCATATAGCCTTTTCTCCAATAAACATTTGTGGGCAAATAACCAATATTACCTCTTAATGCAGGGACCATATTCATGCCTGTAATGCTCCTTTAAAGGGGGTCATTACAGAAATGATTGAGCACTTTATAAACATTAGCCTCAGCAGGAGACCTGTTCCTCACTAAATTGCCTGCTGCTCTAATGCACATGATTGAGAGGTACTCACTCATCAGAGTCCTTTTTGTTCTCCTCGATGTAAGCGATAGACTCCGAGCGCAGGCGGTTTGTGACCTCATAGGTGCGCAAGGTGACACCAAAAATGTCCTCATGGTAGCGGTTTTCATCCTGAATGAAAGGAATCAAGGTCATTTATATGAACAGTGCAGTTTAATAGAGAAAAATGTCAATCTAGATTTGTATAGTCATGTAAGATTTTTGTACGTCATTGTGAGTTTGTGTCATAACCAGAGGAAGAGTTGAGGGAGTAAAATGGGCCGGTGCTCACCCGCAGTTTGCTGATGAAGAGGCCTGCATCCTCCAGGCTCAGGTGGCCGTGTTGCTTAATGATTTGCTGAACAGTCTTGAGAACATCTCCAGCCATAGTCACATCTCCGCACACATAGATGTGTCCTTGCTCCAGCTTCAGGCACTGGTACACCATCTCCGACAGCTGCTCGCGCAGTACATTCTGGACATATTTCTGAAGCACATCCACATGATCATTAGTGTTGCGGAGTATAAGCAGGAACCATTAAAAAAAAAGACAAAACTCAAATCAGCACTGAGGTTCTTTACCTTTGGTTTGCCGGGTTCTCTTGAATATGCAGCGTAGAGTTCCTTGAAGATGTTCTTGTTTTTAGCTTGGATGGTCTCCTCTTTGTAAATGTGATCGATCTCAGATTGCCGACATCCAAACACAAGGACCATAGGGCACGACTCAATCCCTGATCAAATACATGTTCAGGATCAATTGGCCGTCTTATTGAATTTCAGAATTCTAGAGACTGAAGTGAATACTCACCTTTGTGTTCAAGATCATACAGTCTCTGCTGCCAAAAGCTTCTGAAGGGTGCAATGCCAGTCCCAGGACCGACCAGGATGCAGGGCGCATGGTTGTCCTTAGGAAGATGGAATGATGGAGCCCTAGAACACAATTCACACACACCAATTTAATTTACTGTAACACTGATGACCAAGACATTTAATCAGTGCATTACAATTGTAATGAGACACCTTTCACCACAAGTAGGTATCATTTAATTACCCTCTGACAAAGCAGGGCACCATCTCCCCCTTCTGTATCCTGTTAAGCCACGAAGAGCACACTCCATGGTGGATAGGTCCTTTTCCATCTGAAAGCAATCATTAACGCTTTAGTTTCCTTCATACACCCACTCAGAACAAACCAAGTGCATATGAGTGGCCATAACATGTTCAAGGCCCAAGTCTCAAGCATATTTTAAGCCTTGTCTAGCTTTGTGCTCACAAGAAGACTCACAAGGTAGATTGATGTAATATAGATTACAATTATACCTGTGATCTACCTTCTTCACAAAAGAAGGCTGCATTAACAAGGCTTGAAATGAATGTCCTTCATGCCACTGGAGGCTTTTACAGCCACTGAGTCATTTGATATTTTGGATTTTTATTTTTTGCAACAACCTTGAAGAACCACAGCTGCTGCTTTTATTCACTACACTGAAGGAGCTCACAGTATTTTGACTGAGAATATTGATTTGCCAGAGAATATGGAAAAACAATACATCTTAGGTCATGTTGTGAAATAAAAGCAGTAAAAGAAAGACTTACCTTTGGCTCGATAGGAGACCACAGCCACAGTCAGGTGGATCTCCCCAGGGTGTAGATCTGGTGAGGAGCTGATGGAGTAGTAACGGGGCTGCAGCAGGGGCAGCTGGGTAAGGAGCAGTGTGGAGGGCATCTGAATTGAAGGGAACTCCTCCAGCACCTCCACCAGAGTGGAGTTATTGTACCACTTCCACTCCTCGTATTCCTGCAGGCCCTGGAGACATGAGAGAGAATAAACATTTCAGACAGAACCAAGGGATAATTCACAAAACACACTGATAAAGCCTGAATTACACAGGATTTAGTGTTATCCCCTTGTTTTCAGAATAGCAATAACAAACTTGTTGCTATGGCAATGTATTCTGGAAAGAAACAGCCAGACTGTGGGGTGAGCAAAACAATTTCTTCACAACACACTCCTAATGTTAACTAATGTGAAGACTACCACATGATAAACTGAAAATGCATAGGTGTAATGTGACCAAAATGATACCAAATTCAGTTTTTGCACATTTACTATTTGGGGCACATCACAAAAGGCAAATAAAATCACTAATATTTTCACACGTATATGCCAGACACTGCTTAAATGCTGCTCAATTTGTGCAAGTCCAAGTCTAACCCAGTGGTTTTCTGAAGACCTCCATTTCCTCTTGCTTTGTGACAATGATTTGATGTTTGAACATGAGTCATTGCTCGGCCTCAGTCGCCTTTTCCACACACTGACAGAAACATGAAATGTGGAGGCACTGTGAGGGGGACTGCTTTGATAAGAGTGTTTAGCAGATTTAAATTGGTTCAAGCTTTTGTTGCCATGACTTGCTGTTAGCTGGGTACATACAAATTCTGTGAGGTACTAAAATTTGTTAAAGGCCGTACATGAGAAATTTGAGACATGCAACTGTACTAAACAGTTCTAAATCCTCCTGATTAGCGGGCATAAATTGTTTCAGGAAAATGGACCCAACAGATTTAGCCAACTTTAGTCCAGGATCAAAATTAATATAGATTTTTCTATCATTTCTGAAAATCTCTTGAATATATATTTAGAGTGCACCTGTGTTTTAAAACCCTGGAGTAGATTCAAATCTTGTTTGTGTGCATTTAAGCAATGTCAAAACAATTAACTTTTTGAAGGGGTGTCAGGCACCTGCATATCCGCATGGAAAGTTCCACAGTATGACGTTAAAATTTCAAATCTTGATTTTTTTATTTTTTTTTTTACAGGCTTTTAGTAAAATTACATTCTTACTGTGAGCACGTCTTCATGGACAGTGCCATTCTGCGGTACACTACATGCAAAACAAAATGTTTCCATTGAGACAGTCAGGTGGTGGTCCCTCAACCAGAAAGGTTTCATATAGTGAACCTCTAACAGTGGATCAGCCCAATTTCAGTGCCAGTAGTTTAATTGTCTCATTACCTTGCTAAGGACTTCCAGTCTTTTTTTCTGGTCTTCGTTGGTCGCCAAAGCAGCAAACTGCTGCAACAGAACTGGACTTGGAGGTGTGGTGATGTCCAGGAAGTACTGGAAAGCCTGGTAAATTGTGCAGGGTGGAATTCTGGTCTCATTTGTCCAGTTGCTGATAACACCTTCAAAATACAATAGAAATAGCAACATTAGCATAAACATAGTCTTTGTGGGGTACATGGTTATGAAGATGTGAAAATTAATTTCTCTTAAACCTAGACATTCTTATAAAATATAGTCTTAGGCCATATACATTTTATTTTAAGTACACGATTTTCTGGAATATAATGTGTGAAACCAGCAAGTTTCCAGTGATTAAGATCAGACTTGCAGCTTTAACACCTTGTTCACACAAAACTACAAACTGTTTGCCAATATGCAGCTCTCTGGACAAATCCTGCCTCTCTTAAGCAGAGATGTCTTACTTGAAAAGCTTCCCACACATAGACTGTATTTGTAAAGACGGTAATGTCACCCACCAAGGGCAGTGTTTCTCTCCTCCAGAAACTCCACTTTGATTATTTGATTGACAGGTGGTGCGTCCTCTAGTTTATCTATGAGCGCCGTAACCAGGTCCTCATGGTTGCCAGGGAAGATGCCCAGATGGTCGCCGGGATGGTAGCTCAGGCTGTCATGGTTGTTTGTGTTGAGCCGAACAAATATGGTGGACCGACTGCTTAAAGGGCAGAGATGTAGGGATTAAATATTACTTTCCTTATTGGCACCATTACACAAGAATATAATGCGAAACAGCCAGTCACTATGGTTTTCTTGGCATGCATGTAAACATCTGCCCTTGATCAATTTGAGCAGGATTTTTTAAATGCATGTTCAAGGTTTGAGGTCACTTTATACCAACAGGCACATTTGTTTAGCAGCAAGTGAGCCCTATACCTTCACATTTGAATAGTTAAGACTCAAACATCAACACTACATTAAAAAAAAGGTCCCATGTTCTGATGCGGTTTCCTCAGTTACAAACACATACCTGGAGTTCTTAACACAACACATGTGGTAATAAAGTGCTCTACTGCATTTTCATACACAATTAGAAAATTATTTCACACCTGGAATTTACAATCTACTAAACAAGGTAGCTGTTAACTTTTAAAAAAACTACCACTGGAACAGAGCATTTTGAGCTTTGAGGTTTAGATTAATGGTTACTCAAACATGTGTGAATAAAACAAAACTCCAAGAATGTCTTCGATGAGGCTACATTAGCTCACAAGAATCAATTTTGCATAAGAGTATTTTGTTTAAAAAGGCATATACATGCAAATAAAAGCGCTGATGCCTGATGGAACAAAGGTGCTTCGTAAACGCAAATTCTGATGGAAGATTTAACCCTTCTGAATTCTACAAATACATCTAGAATACTTCTGAGTGAGGCGTATATGGGATCAGAATGATCACACTGGGATGGACATTCAGCTGCTTAGGGCAAACAGTTGTCTCATCTATATTTGGAAAAGTGATTATATGCACGTTTAGAAACAGTTACTATACGCTCCTGAACGTTTATAGTCACTGCCGCTTTGTTTTGACATGCAGACTGTAGAAACGTAACAAATCTCCGTCTTGTCACAGAACAAGACTAATGCTGGTTCGTATATAAAGAATCGGTTTCACTTACTTTGATTTTTGGCTTTGCAAGTTTTGAGACTCCAGCATCTTTGCCCCATAAACCTTTTTCTTATGAATGCTGTACAATGCTGCAAACAGAAAAAGAAAAAAAAAAAAACTTATTAAAAAAATATAAATATATTCACTTTTAGGCACCCATTGTGAAAATCTGAATAGCAAAACAAAGTGCATAATTTCATGCTTTCACCTTCTGTAAGGGCTGGGGCCTCTGCAGTGTACGTCAAGCGGAATTTGCCATTCTTCCAACTGCGGTCATTGCTGATCAGAGAATCATTTGCCTTTTCAATGTTTACATCGTCACCAACACAGAACACGTCACATGCAGCCTGCAAACAAAATTAAAGTTTAACAATTAAAAATCTCAAAAAGCAAAAGGTGAGTAGACCACCCACACACACCCACACCCCCACCCACACACCCACACCCACACCCACACCCCCACCCACACCCCCACCCACACACACCCCCACACCCACACCCACCTTGAAGACTTTTTTGGCCCAGGTTCTGAATGATTCTTCCTGACCACACAGTTCATCTCCCTCTCCCATTCGCAGAATACGCTCCCCTCCAAGCTCCTCAAACAGTGTGTCCACTGCATGGGCAAAGGCGCAGAAGTGTGGGTAGGCCCTGGAGCCAAGGCCAAACACTGAAAACCTAGAGCGAAGTAAAGAGTGAAACATCTGTTGCAAACAGAATACATTTTACTAAATAAAATATTGTATACCTGACATTAGCCAGTGGTCCTGTGCTCTCAAAGTTAATCTTGGTTTCTGGTTCATCACTAGAGGACTTGCGTGTGTCAGAGTAGGAGGACACACTGTTGAAGCGCACCTTGTAACTCCTGGTACCAAAAAAGGGACATCTTAAGAATATTTTTGCTATACAATACAAATATAAACCCAGTCATTGCATGTTATTCCAGAATTATCAAAAGGGATAAAAGGGATTAAATTAACTGTAAGATTCACATGTATTTCAGATGTTTGCAGAGGTCTGGGATCAGTTTTTGTTTGGATAAAATAAAACTACTAGCAAATTGCAGCTTTTGTATTTAACCAGTTGCAGTCTTTCACATGGACTCACTTTCTGTCTTCAGTGTTGGATGTCGGATGACGCATCTCCATTAAGGCAGCTCCAAATTTCTACACAGAAAAGGCCAGTAGTAATTAGGGTGCTGGGCTGTGCATAATTAAGCACTGTTGGTTTATAGGACATTTGCTCACCTCCCCATTCTCTGGAGGGTCCCCATTCCCAAAAGTGCTGGTCACTACCAACACCAGTGTCTCATGCTCCAAGTCCACCACATCGTACTCATCCATGGACATAACCTGGAGAGGCAGACAAGAGCAGTGCACTGAATACACTCCAATGACACATGACTTGGAGTGAATTAAGGTTGAACACATAGCCGCTAGCAGAGGAGCTAGTAATGACCACTCTGTCCTCACCCCTAACGAGATGATAATATGCTGCCGCCACAGAGGGCTTCTACAATGTGGACCACTCACTCATGGTGCTGTCTGCCAAGAAGACATCCCCCCCTTCCACACATACACAGGCGTGAAAAGAAAAACAAGCTTTAGCCCCACAACACGACAACAGATTTGCCCAGGGCGCAGCAACTGCCCTGCAATCTATCCACACACCCACACACACGGATTGCCTCTTAAAAGATGTTTACATGGAGGAAAGGAGAAGGGAAAATGAGATGTGACCTGGAGCTAAACATTGTATATGATGGAGAGAAGCACGAGTTCCCTTCCATTTTCTAAGCAAATTCACACTTTGAGCATTTGCCTCTGCATCGTTGGGCTTTTGGACAGTCCTAAAATGGTATCATTGCCCCAAGTGAACAGGAATAAAAATATCAAATGTAAATCTGCTGTCCGCTTTGCAGAAGGGGGAAGGTCCGGGTGTGTTTTCCATTAGATTGTATGGCAGTTTTAATTTTCAGATATGATGCAAGATAGAGCAAGTACCTTCGCATCAAAAGCATGTTTGAAGATTTCACATAGCGTTTTGGCGTAGTCTTGAGATTTGCCCGTTTCCGTGGCAAACAGTATGGTGGCTTTTACCCTCTTGGCCATGGCCTGACCCATCAGCTTGGCAGAAAACTTCACAGCCCTGTCAAAAATAAACAGAATATACAACTGACCAAATGTTGACCCATGACAGATAACCCCTGCCTAATGAGCTGGAGAGTGACAGTTGTGATTACCCAGCTTGTCATATCCTCTGTATATTCTGCTAATTGCTCAATGTCTGTGCAAGGCTCTGATTAGTCCCCAAGGGGTTGATTTTAAGCTTTAAAATTCCTATATTATTATATTATGACTCTTGTAAGCCATGTTAAAACAACTCTAGTAGGTTCTGGTGAGTAGTGTAATTTGTGCATTTGAGTAACCCCATCATTAGCCTGCCTACATATCCACAGCTCAAAAAGCTCTGTCCACCTTGTGATGTCTTGAAGTAGTAGTTCAAGTTAACAGCTATCTTTATCTTTAGTTCAGCAAAGGCTGGCAATTCAAGGGCTGAAATAATTCTAGTGAATGTTTATGAGAGTTTAAAAACACAGTGGAGCTCCTGCATTACCACATGACATCAAAGTGGAGTTTTTTCAATTTGAGACGAACTCAGCCCAAATATAAAAGGTTTGTGTGATAAACGTCGGCCACTGGTCAGAGGGCGCAAGTGCGCTGCACTCCCCAACTTGACCTAGACTTTATACATTTTTACAAATGTTGTATTAGGCTATACGTTTAATATTTTGTTTAAAATTTTACGTGTATCTGAATAGACATTTCTATCATGTTAATTTGCTCACATCATGGCAAAAGAAGAAATTCAATTGGTCAACGTTTATTTGGTTGAATACGTTTTGTCCAGTTGATAAATTGAATTTCGCCTTTTGCCATGGATTCTACCTGGACTGAGGGATTCTTCACACATCTTTGCTCACATCACTTTATTTGGTTCATGTGTTTGGCCTTTGAGTTCGCCAAGTTGGAGCGACTTAATCGAGGTCTGGGAGATCCCATAGGCTGTATAAAAAGTGGGCTAAGCGAGTGGCGTCACTCATAGCGTTTGGCGCCACTCAAATAAAGCTCACGTTGCCAACGGTTACAGGGGTGAGGATGAATAGGATTTTTTTTTTTTTTTTTGACAGACAAAATAGCGCGAGAAAAAAAACAAAACACTAGGATCATGTAGAGCGGGTTAATATGAAAATTTAAAGACCAAAATGACAACAAGGCTCACAGTGGCAGTACATCAGGGCGCAGGGTGTGAACTCAAATCAAGTGAAATGGATAATAGTGCTATGTGCTATACAGTTATAGCAGGGCTCTCAAGTCTCACGCATTGAGAGTGTGACACACGCAATTCGACGTGTTCACACGCTCACACGCCACACATGGTATTTCTCACGCAGGGAGTTAGTGTGTTTGCTCAGACACATTAAAAATTAGGGGGAACATTGGCCATGTCCCAATTCCAAGTATTACTAGTCGCAATAGAATAATATTTTTGTCTGTAGGGAACAAGGAGCAGACCACCCGGCTCATTGAGCTGAGGCGGGACCTGTTCCATTTCGCAGATGCCCATGTGATCCACGGACTGCACTCAGGGCTGAGCGAGTACGCACCGCCTCGACTGCAGACTGAGACCACACTCCGAACCGTGCACTCGCTGAATTGGGAAACGGCAAACATCGCAGAGTAGCAAGTGTAAATAATGGGTGGGGATTTATGACGATTTATGCAACGGTGGCCGACGAGGGTCCGAAAGGAGGACAAAATGTAAAAAAGGAGGACACGTGACAGACAGCCGGACAGACAGCTCTAAAACCGGACTGTCCGGAGGAAATCCGGACGAATGGTCACCCTAACTGTCAGTGAACGACAAAACGGAGAACCATCAGGTAATAACTTCATTTATATAACTCTCATTAGTTGCTTTGTAGTTTAAGTTTGCTCTTTAGACAAACATTTACACAGGGCTCTGTGTAAATGCAATCGCAATTCACACGGCATTTCTCAAGCAATTCAAGCGCCGCCCCCGCTCCTCGGAAAAAAATGTTCACTCGCCCCCCCACCCCCCCGCCCCTCGGAAATGACAGTCTCACGCACGACCCCGCTCAAAACTTGAGAGCCCTGGTTATAGCAAGTTCAACTTCAAGTCAAAGCATGTCCAAGGAATTGTTTTTAGGGAGTAACGTCTTCTCTTCAACATTGGCTGCAGCCATATGCTACAGCTCTTATTATGATTCACACACTGGCTAGTAGCGGCTAGTTACTTTCGCCTAAACCTCCACACAGACCCAGAGCAGGGGACACACAGACCTGCTGCCTGGACTCGGGGCAGTCGCTCGCTGCTCTATCAGTCTCTGCCCACTCATTTCTGGGCGGAAAAGTTTGACCTGGGTGTAACCCACCAGGTGCCCTAGTCCAATATGGACTGATCACAACTTTCAGATTTAAGTGGGAAGTAGGATTAAGACTAGTTTGGACCAGTTTGATCTCTTCATATTGGACCATACATTTTTGGAGACAGACCACCACCACCACCCATAACAGATCAGAAAATGGTGAAATGTGGGCCCTTTAAGTGACATGTACTTTTGGTAAGCTTTAAAATGCATACTCACTTGGCAAGCTTCTTGAACCCAATGGCCCTTTTCTTTGTAGGTGTCCCATTGACCCCTTTCCACACATGAGTGTTCCATGGATCAGGCTACAGAGGGAACCCACACAAGTGATTATAAAGATAAAGGATAAATGTGGGTACGTGCATGCATCTGAATATTATACTCACAAAGACTCGAATCTGGTTAATGTCATAAAAGTGAATACTCAATTTTTACCTGATACTCAAAAGAAGGAGTGAGCCGGTAGTTCAGCATCTCTTGGTGAAACACTGGTGTGATGCTTCCTGACATTGGAGGCACGATCCAAACCCAGTCTCCAGGACAACCGCCCCGAACACGGTATTCGTTCTCCAAGTGTTTCATAAAGGACTCTGTCGCTGAGTGGTGGTCCACTATGGTCACTTTGCACGACTGTAAATATTGAATATGGAATTTCAATATGGCATTTGATGCATTTTTTAACATAATCCAATGTAGTAATAAAGGCTTACCTGGAAACTGTGGAGAACTGCTATGTTGATCTCCACTAAAGCCTGGTCTTTCCACAGGGAGGAAGTTTTCCTTGTATCCAAATTCATCAGGTTCGCAACTTCCTATAAAACCACATTTGATTAGTAATTTGCATACAGTGTCATTTCTGAGAGCTTGTTCATACCTCTAGAATGTTGTAGCGTGAAGCGTCACAGAAGTCCCTCACTCCGATCTCAGTGCCCATGTACCAGCCACTGAAGGGGCACCCAGGGAACTCCAGTCCCCCCACCTCCAGCAGCATGTTGGCCACTGCAGGCAGGCCATACCACTTCAGATCCAGATCCTTGAACCATTCAAATCTGCACACAGCATTTTTACTGATGAGTTTCTGTTAAATCATTTCCAATTTAAGATTTAAGAGTTCCAAGCCTTTTCTGATTGGTTCCAAAAATAAAGATGGTGTTCAGGGACAAGCCAATTTGACAGTTGCCATTACTTAAAGTATATGGTATTTATTTGAGAAGTTTATTTTGATTGCATTATTAATTCAAATGTATATTTTTAAACATCTCTTGAGCCCCTGTACCCCTTTTTGAGAACCACTGAACTATACAGCATGTATGCAATATTACTGACACACCAACTCAGTCACTGTAGTAATGGTATCTCACCAGTGGGGTCAATATAGTACCCCTTAATCAGCTCAGATGTGAGTTAAAACATTATAAAATGGCCCAAGTTCTGAATGATGCTTACAGTAATGGGAGACAGACCCCAAGTTTATCTCCCATTACTCAGTGTCTCTCTGGAGGTTTGATAACATGATGTTCATTTGTGAAGACTGCATCCACCGACCACAGCTCAGCATTACATGAGATTTAAGTGTGTGAGAGGGGGCTGCTGCAACTAAGGGCTGCAGAACTACAAACGCCAATTTTGAAGAATCTGGCAAGGAACAGTGTCCCAAGGGATAGCACGCTGGTTTTTGTGGAGTGTCATGATGTGTAAAATCCACAATGTGTAAAATCCATCCTAATTTTTTTTTTTTTAATCATACAAACAGTTACACTGCTGAGAAATATTATGACTTTGCAGCATGAGATCTGCACAGCAACCAAGGATTGCAAAAGGCATGCAAAACAATAGACTGTAAAAAAATTGTAGCATGGCTAAACTGGCATGGCAACAGAAAGGCAAGCTGTGATAATTGGGAATAAGTAGCACATTTGCATGATTTGTGTGTTTTAGTAAAAATACATTAAGATACCCACTTGGGATGTGTAATGGGCACCTCCAGGACAAGATCTTCTGGTATTTCAAACAGCTCAGGGTCATTTCCATTAGCTTGGAGCAGCAGGGGCAAAACATCAAATCGTGACTTTGGCGGCTTCCATCCGAGCTGTAAGCAAATCTACACAGACAAACCCAAGAGTGAATACAAAGTAATTTAACATTTATAGTTGATACAATTGGTTACACTTTTTGCTAAAACATGGGTTACATAATTCTATTTAAAAAGGTGCATTGTGTAACAGTTCTGGTAGAGAGTCCAACATCTACTTGTCTCTACCAGGATGTGATTTTTCCTGTAACATTCCAGAGTGCACCGTTACACTTGTCCATTCTGTGCTTATTCCATTACAGATGTTTTTATTGCTTAAATACTATGAAGGCACTCCTAAGATAAACGGATGCCTCTCCACAGATTATGACTCCATGAAGATAAGCAGAAATGAAACTAGGCCAAGACAATAGTTTAATGCGGAACATTCCAGGCAAAAAATTGCCATGGGAAGTTACGCAGTACACCTTTAAGACTGTACAAAAAAATCATGCAAACTTTATTTTATACCCATTTTAGAATTTTACTTCCTGGTTCGACATTAGGCAGTAGATGTGAGATACACAGATCATTACTGTTACCCAGCAACCATATGTTAAGGGCCAAAACATCTAAATTGTGCAGTCATGATTACACTAATTAAAACATGTCTAACAAAATGTCAAAGAAAACAAAACCTATATATATATATATATATATATATATATATATATATATATATATATATATATATATATATATATATATATATATATATATATATATATATATATAGGCCACTTCCTGTATTTTGCAATTTTTCCACAAACTGCTGTAAACATGTGATGAATATTTACCACAGGTACCATTCCACCCAACCAAGTTATTAGGATATATAAACCTCATTTCAAGAAAACTGCAAAAGTCTACCTCAGTGAATTCTACATTTGCAGGATCTCCTAGGATCGATCCGTCCGGCTGCTTATATCCTGCGTATCTAATGAGCTGGGCATTCCACACACGAAAGTCATGTTTGCCGTCTGTTCTTTGTGGGAAAATGGTAATTGCTGACCTGCAGACAAAAGGGAAAAAAAGACTTTTATAGTTACTGGAACCAGTCTTTGTTGACCAACTTTACTAGTTCAAATGTGATGCATTTGTAAATATATATATATATATATATATATATATATATATATATATATATATGTTGTACTATAACATACATGTATTTTTAGACAAACATTTGAGCTATAGTGTGTCAGATAAACATGACTCAGTGTTTTCATTTATGGATTGCAGTTTATACGGTTTGACTTCAGGGTAAATCCTGTTTCCTGTTTTAAATGAACAATGGAGCATCCCTTGTACTATAAATGTGTCACTCCTACAGGCCTAGAGCTACAAGCTATGCATGAGTGCAAGATTAATTTGAAAGCTCAAATTTAAATAATTTAACAATGTACAAATCTCAAAACCCTGCCAACCCTGTACTACAGACATTCTGTTAAACTTGTATGAGAATCACTTGTGTTTTGGTCATTTCAACCAACATCCAAAATACTTTTCTGAAACTTATGCCAAATTTTAAAAACCAAATAAATTTTCCAAACACTACCTGTCAGGAGGACAAAATGACGACAGATAATGCTCAAAAAATTGTTCAGCCCCACTTCTATGAGTCAGTAATATGACAGATACAAGTCTACATTCCAAACATACTTCAAGGAATTGAACCATCTAGGCATTACCTTTGGCCTCCTCTGAATCTGGAGTGTTAATGCTACACAGGGTAAAGTGTTAGTACTGCTAAGCTGTTGTAAGTCGCTGTAGGGAGCACAGCTGGCATAAATCTGGGCCACTAGTGTCACTGTCTACATGTGGCCAGAATGGTATCGCTGTCAGTTTAAGCTTGCATATGAACCTTAAAAGCTACATGATTTTTGAAAGAAATCCAACTCAATCCCATGCACTTTAAAACATGTACTTCAGACTTCTACAAGCAAGATTTTTCTATTAGAATATTTTGTTCTTCACTGACATTCTATTTAAAGATCCCATGACATGGTACTTCTTGATGCTTTTATAGGGTGCCTTAATGTTTCCCTAATACTGTAAATGAATCCTTCAAAATCAACATTCAGTGCATGAGAAAGACACATGTACACAGTCAGAGTCAGAATCTCTCTGTCTGAACAACTCATTCTGGGCCTTGTTGCTTGAATGCAAATGAGAAGGACACAGATAGGGTTAGAGGAGCGGGTGGGGGTGGGGCCCAAATGCGCCGCGGAAGTGGGAGACAGCACACGTGCCTACAGGCAAATAAAAAAAAAACACATTTCGCATTGCGTAGCTCCTTCGCGGTCCAAACTCTCTGGGCGTGATTTCCAGAGACAGGGGGTGGAGATCCAGACGGTGGTGGAACTGCATTTGCATTTCTTTTTTCGATGTTACGTAACAAAGTTGCCTTGTTCAGAATCGCCCGTTTGAGCTGTGTTTTTTTCAAACGCAGAAAAGGATCGCAAATGCTCAGTTTACACATTTCGCAACTTTTAGCCATTGGGGGGGCCTAAACAGGGTAGGGAAGCTCACATTAACGTTCAAAAACCTCAGAAAGTGAAAATTTCATGCCATGGGACCTTTAAATAACGAAGGCAGCAAATTACCATCTCAATTCAGTTGTAATGTTGGTCTAAAAATTTCAGATGCAGATTGTTAAAAAAAAAAAGAAGAAGACTTGTTTGTAGTTGTATTAACTGCTCCATTTGAAACCAATGTTCCTCGTTTGTGATTTTGCAGTTCTCAAACTGCCGAGTCAGTATTCATCACCACAGCTCCATGCAGTGGTGACATTTTTTCCCCTTTGCTGATAGAGTAAACATAAAGGGGCCTCCCTTATAAAGTCAGATAAAACCAATTAACAGATTTTGCATTATAATTACTGCCAAAATCATTCAAGATTTTGTTAGTCAGGATGTATTTGTTCACTCAAATCTGCAGTGGAGTGGATGCAATGTATTCTGCCATCAAAGTTCGTCCCATTGTCCTTCAGGAGGCTAGAGCTAAATGAAGTAACACGTCACAACCCATCCATCAGCTGACAAATAAGGTGTCACACGTGATTATGACTTGGCAGAAAAGTGCTCAGGTCCAAAGATGATGGGTCCCTCTCCCAAAAGACAGACAGCAGATAGCATCCAAAGTGTGTTAAAGAGGCACAAGCTCACACAGCCTGACAGATGGGACAGTGGGTCACGTCAGGGTAGACGAGCATGCACTGGGTTATGGGAATGGACAGAGACAGATGGGGTGCAGTGGAGGAATAACAAGCTTAAATATATATATATATATATATATATATATATTTTTTTTTACCTCAGGTTGCCTTTGTTGGTGGCGTACTTAATGTGGTTGCAAATGTAGTTGTACATTCCGTGAGCCGTGGTGCAGTCTCGTGCATCAAAAACCTGAAATGGATGAAGAAATTTGCATCATTAAAAAAGAATCAAGTTAAATAATAGACCCTTAGATTCTTTAGCAGTGCATATTTAGTCTGTCAATATTTTTAAAAGGTGCACATTTTCTGGTGGAGGATCAGCTAGGATCAAATACAATTTTTAAGTAGAGAAAATTGACAAATGATCATTTTTCATACCCTTAAGGCTGCCACACTACAGGATTTTTCAGTCTTAAACATTTTTTAAACAAAAAGCGCACACAACAGACATGAGGAGAATCTGATCAGATCGCACAGACTACTGTGGGATATACCGGCGTACTGCAGGCTACGAAGTTGTGAGCACATCTTGTGTCAGCTGTTTCCTATCTAAAGAAAAACATTTGCTTTGTGGACCGTTAAAAAGATTAGAACATTGCATTTCCAGTTTAGATGGAAGTCAAAACTTATTTGTGAAATGTGGTGCAATACTTCAGATACATGATTTAATGCACAGAAGCTTGGAGATAAAGTCTCGATCGCTAATGTGAAGCTTCACTCTGAGCTGCTGAGGAGCTACTGTACTTTTAAGAACGATTCAAACAATTGCACATACGCCTACAAGTTGTTTGGTGTCCCTTGACTATGATAAACAGGTTCTAAAAAAGTAAGTAAGTGGGTGTGTGGGCCAGGCATGCAAGGTCCTCAAAAGGACACAGCACAATCAAGGTTTTAATAATAATGGTAAATTGTCCAAAGTGGGTGACACAAGATAACGTGCCCTGCCAGGTGTCACATCATGATAGAAGCAAAGTTTGTGTTGTAGCCTTTTAAACCACCACCTGTAGATATGTTCAGCGCCATAGTGCACACACAAGGCATAGTAAAAGGACTGAATTGCACTTCTATAAACAGTATTAACTTATCCTATGTTAAGACTGGCTTTCAGTGAAGCTTAAGCCATAGTAAAATGTGACCAATGTGCATGACAGATACAGGTGATGAAAATAAAGCTAGTTAAATTGATGTAGTGTAGTGGTTAAGACTCCTGCCTTGTCATCTTCACGCGTGACGCAAGTTTGAGGCCCACACACCCTCGTACTTATTTTTAGAACCTGCTTATCACAGTCAATAAAAGGACACCAAACAACTTGCAGACAAATGTGCAATTCATTTACTTTATTCTGAACCCAATGTAGTTAGTGCAGTCATGCCAGACACAAGTTTGACTGGAGTTGCCATTGTTCTTGTCGAATCTGCAAGTGAAACAGTACGGCAGATACAATTTTTTATCATTTAATGGTTAAAAAAAATCTTGGGGTACATATGCCTGATGCAGCCTGAGGGTGGCTCAAAAATGGAAACACCAGTGTACATAATGACATCTTGACACGATCACACAGATAACCAGAACACCCAGGGGAGCATTCCATGAAGCTAAAGCCTGGCTTATTTGGCCAATCAAGGCTTGTCAAAGCCTCAGTTCCATTCCACCAAAGTGACAGACCAGAGCTGAACACCCATCTGATATAGTTTAAAAAGTAACTCTTCTAGTCGCCTGCCGCTCGAGACTTTTACAGTCCATTCGCTCCTACGAAAATCCCTGTCTGGACGCTGCACTCATCCAAAAGACAAACCATATAAAAACCTGTGGCAATTATTTCATCAAAATGACCTTGCGCATATGGAAACAGCAGGGGAAGGGGGAGTGTCATATCTTTACTCTTGCTCCTCAGATCAGAATGGCCGCAAAAGTTCTGTGTCCCAAATCAAACTCTGCGGGTGCACACTGTGGCTCCTCTCGTTTAGTCAGATCATAAAAAGCTTCTTTTTTTTCCCCGTGATGTCGTGCCATTGATCTGGCCTTTCCAGAGTCACCCTGAGTGCACACAAAGCGCGGCTTAAACTTCAGGCCCGAGTTAGCTTTGGCCAGACACAGGTGAAGGAAACCAGAGTGCCTGGAGGAAACCCACCCAGAACCTTCATGTTGTGAGGCGCGAGTGCTAGCCACTCAGCCACTGTGCAGCCTTAACAAACAAACAAAAAAGTCACGTGCTCTTGTTTACCCCAGTGCAATCTCAGCATCTGCTTTGAGGCAGCAGGCTTTAAATGCCCTTATCTAAGATATCAACTATAAAATAAAAGTTAAGCACAGTTTAGGCCAGCAACATTTTTTTTCTTCATATAATTCAAAGTGAGTGCGGAGCAGAGAGGACTGTCCTATAGACAAGACACATCTGCTGTCAACATGCTGGATTTTTCTTTTTACAAACAATAGTTTTGAGTCCGGATCAAAAGGACACTTATTTGTGAAGTCCTGTGATCCGGGAGGTGGGAGGTGCCTGTATGAGCGGTGAGCGTTGCAAATGTGGCAGCTTGGAAGTTACTTTGGTTGTCTCCCATTGGTTAGCACTTAGCTGCTGTAATCTACCACCCATAAACTGCCTACTGGACTTGCATTGATATGTAAATGAACTGAATAGTCCGCATTTACGCATATAATTAATTACCGTGACACGCACGCATTACGCTAACCACTAAGGCCAAGTAGTTTACATGCCAAAATTGTCATGCAGAAATGCCATTAGGCCTACCCACTGATTTAAATATGACTGTAAAGAGGCAAAAAACAGAAAATATAACATACGTAAAGTTAAGTAAATAAGCAAGTTTTAAAAATCCATATCGGTCGGGCCCTAGTGGTTACGATCGGACAATGCAGCTCAGTTACACCATAGACTATACAAGTGGACATGGCCATATAGCGAATGTGCTAGCCACCGCAGTCCAAATAGGAAGTTTTCATGCGGCTCTTCCGGTTCCTACTGACCCTGGCTCCCATTGACTCAATTGGAATATTGTCACCCCCCAGTTGAAGTTTTGAAGTTTGGTAGGAGTGAGATTTATATTGGGGGAGCAGGGTGGTGTGAGTGACTTTTTTTTCCCGAGGAGCGGGGGGGAGTGAGTTTTTTTCGCTGAAAACGCGCGGTGCCTGCATCAACTAACCGATTTTCTGGGCACAGAAGCGCTGTGAACAGAGAGAAATTTCAGCGTGAGAAATACCATGTGTGGCATGTGAGCGTGTGAAAATGTCAAATTGCGTGTGTCACACTCTCAAAGCGTGAGACTTGAGAGCCCTTTCACCCCCGTCTCCAACTGCTGCGAGCCATGTCATTTTGGTCTTAAAATGTCCGTAGCCTAGCCTGGGAATTCCCAGGCCGCTTCCGTTCGTTTCGAACTGGAAGGCGGCCTGGAAACTCGTCCAAGCGAGAGTCCCAGATTTAGGGCCCCAATCAGAGAGCGGGGGAGGTGTGGCAAGACGGTGACGCGTACTACATGACAAACGGAAGCTTGTAGTTTGAACTGACAACTGACATGATTGGCTATGGACTTACGTATACGCTCAATGATAGACATTCATAACGCCCAATAAACGGCCGTTGGCAATCGCTAACCACACCTCCGCTACGGGATTTTTCGAAGCGAGTTTCCAGACCCATATCTCACTTGTGATATGGTCAGGTGTTAACCAGACTATCCGTAGCCCATTAACCCACTCTACTTTTTTTTTTTTTTTTGCCATTTTGTCCAAAATTCGATTATAATGTAAAATGTATATGTTATAACACAGAGTCTGGCTTCAAATTCACTCCTGTAACCGCTAGCTTCGCAAGCTAAGCTTGATTTGAGTGGGTAACATGACACTCGCTTAGTCCACTTTTTTATACAGCCTATGGAGTCACAGACAACACACACAAGCGCAGCAACTTCAAAATTGCACAAAGTCAGACCATACCTCCCCAAACTCGGGAATGAACCAATTGCAGCCTAAATGGGCAAATTCTCCTGTAGTGTGTGGCAGCCTTTAAGCAACAGATGAACATGAGCTGCCATGACTAAATTAAACACTTTATCATAGAAGCCATTTATTAAACTCTACAGCTCAAATCTTATTGTAGTACAGAATATATAACATAAAGTTCCCCAGTAGTAGTAAGAAAAACCACATGATAAATATTGGCCCTCAAAATGATTGTTCCATCATATATTGCTAGTAATCTGCTTGGCTTTACGGAGACATTTTTGTTTTTCCTTGAATGTTAAACAGATTTGATGCCATACAGTGTAAGTGAATGCATAGTTTGTTTTTAGCAATAAAAGTGAAGGTAGATCAGTTTAATGCCATACTCTGTAACATTTCAGGCAAAATGGCATAATCGAACATCCACCAGAAAAGGCAGTCCTGATTTTAAAAACAATCTAGCAGTGCTTGTCAGTAAAATGCAGTTATAAAGTTGATGCTATAGTCACCTGCAGTTTAGACCACTGGATTCTCCCCACACAGCGCGAAGCATTCCTCCAGGCTGTCTTGGCTCCATAGATGAGCTCAGTGTCTTTGAGCTGATACATTCCTGATGATTCAATTTCCTTAGTCACTTCTTCCAGTCTGTCCATGTGGGCCTTGGAGCCAAACCTAATAGAGTTGTAAGGGATAATGACCATTAGACAATAATTTATCATGAGACAGGCCTATTTGTGTGTGGACTGACATGCTAACACGTTTTGCAGTGGGATGTATTGAAGAAAATGTTGATTATTCAATTATGCTACTAAAATAACCTTCAAGCAGCATTACCCCCAAAGATATGAAAATTCCATTAAAACCATTAGCTGCAATACATTAATAGAAGAATGAAACACTTAAACAGCTAGTTAGTATGTATGAGTCAGGGGTCATTTAAAAAAATAAAACCTTTTACAGCTCAAAACTTATTGTCAGTGCTTTTGTCTCTTTGTACTACTGTGGTACTTTCCTGTGTCTATCCATTTTTTTTAATTAAGTCAATATGCCTACATACACCATGTATTCAATCCTCTAAACCCAACTCCTTGCCTTCTGATGGAGGTGTAGTACTGGTCAATGAAGTCTCTGGCCAATGACAGCAGCTCGTCTTTGGTCCTGACCTCATCTGCTTTACGAACATAGTGGTTGGGCATCATCACAGAGCCGGTGCAGGCAATCTCACTGCACACTGGCTTCTAAAAAACAAGCAAATAATTCTGAGGGCAGATATGGAAATTTCTTTCACAATTTGAAATATTTTGGTCCAGTTCATAAAAGGCAAGAAAAGTTTATTTGTGAGGCACAATTCAGACAGTATTTCAAAGTGCTTTATAGAAAAAAACCTTTCAGCACAACTAAACCATTTTGACCCTGGATTTCAAACATCGTCAAAGTAGAGGCCTGTCTCACATGTTCAGGAAGACTGTTCCAGCTTTTAGCTGCATAAAACTAACACTGAAACCCCATGTTTAGTCCTGATTTTAACATTATATTATCCTTTGTATATAAACATGTTGGTGAAAAAGTGCCCAACATAAAATCACAGTCCAATCAATACGCATAGATAAGGCCTCAAGTAAGGGGTGGTCAATATTAGGGATGCTCAGATATTTCAGTTCTGTTATGGATACTTTGACTTTAATCATCTGCTGATACCAGAGTAGGGATGGAAAGTGGAACTAATTTCCTTGAAATAGTGTTAACTTATTACACAAGAGATCCAGTTGTGCTATGCATCTGTTATTTATGGGTGATTGTATAATTAGGGGTACATTTCATGTCGGCTCATTGTATCAATTCCTCAAAACAATGATAGTTTTTACATTGGACCATCAACCCCTCTTTGGATAAAATTTGAGGACCAATAGCATTGTTTTGTTTTTTTGTTTTTTGCAGATTTATCCATCTCCATCTATAATTCTGCAAAATAAATAAATAAAAAATAAATAAATGCTATTAGGTCCCCAAATTTTGTCCAAAGAGGGGCTGATGGTCCAATGTAAAAATTAGCATTGCTTTCATATAATTTTGCTTGTCTGCTTTACACTTAATTTATAAGCTCCAAAATTCATGAGAATCTTAAATGAGTCTTAAATTCTAGAAAAGACGGATTCAAATGATTTAAAACTTGTGCTCATTACTTGTATAAAAAGAGAATCCGTCATTAAACAGAAATGGGGGAGTGAGATATAACTTGTCTCCCATTTATAATGCGATTCTTAGACCAGTCAAACAGAGCCAGGGCAGAGGGGTGGAGAGGGTCGTTAGACGTTGAATAGGGGGTCGAAACCAGCCGTCAGAGTAATTTGAAAAACAAAGACAGATTAGGGGGGATCGTTTTCAGAGCTTTTGTCATTGTAGGACGCGCCTCCCGGCAGCTAGATATAAACAGGGTCTAACCAGTACAATAACCAGAGCTGACGAAGCCTCTCGGATGAGCGGCGAAACGTTTTCAACCAAACAAACTTTGTCCAGTTGACAAATTGAACTTCTCCTTTGATCATTACTTGTATACTGAATACTTTATATGCTTGTCCAAAAATGTTTTTGTCAACTGGGTAACACCTCGAATAATCCCTCAAAACTATAGGCCTAATGGTTCACTCCAAAGTCAACACCACACTGAAGCCTCATCCGTTGGCATGCGGTCAGGGGAATCAAGGTAAGCAGTGGTTATCCAGTAAAATCTAAAATCATCGTGTGTCAAAAGTATAATTAAAATAGTTTTGAATTACCCAAATAATCCCAGTTTTCCCGTCACTTTTGTCAGTTTGAAAAAAATGGTTGTAGTGGCGGTGTCCTACACTCTTCTGGTCACTGAGTAAATGGAAACAACCACAGTTCCAAACATCCCTATGTTGTTTTGCCCTTCTGAGGCTTGGAGATCCATGTTGAGGGTGCGGTTTACAGTCATTACAGTGTATGCCTTCTACATACGCTTTTGTTTTAGAGGTTTGCGCATGCGTCCTGATGACCACAGCGGGCTCAAACAACACTGAATAAACCCATATCATCCATGGGAACCGGAGATGTGCGACAGGAGACGACAACAGCACAGTTTCAACAGAAATGTCTAAAAATAACTTTAGCGATCTCCAATTTGACTCCAGAATGACTCAGTATACATGCAATAAACGAGTAAAAATAAATTCATTTGTAATGTAGTTTGCATAAAAAGTGGCATTATTTAAGTATTAGACTAAATGTTGATGTCCACCCAAAGTCTGCTTGCCTACCTATAAAAGTCACCGCATGATACTGTAAACTGGTCACGTTTAACCTGCTTCTTTGAAAGAATCATCCATTTTACTACAAACCCAGCGTCAGAACTTTTTAGAGGGCAACAGGAGAATTCCTTTTTTTTTTTAAATAGAATTACATTTGATTTGGTAACAGGTATGGTATATTGGTGACAGTAATAGGTCATGGTAATGTCGGGGCTTCTCTCAGCCTAAAATGTTACAAAATCCCCATAGACAATTATAAAATCAGCATTACCCAGTTGACAGTGATATTTAGTTGCAATCATCTTTAGGCTTTTGAAGCACGGTACATACATTTTTCTCATTTTATCAAGTGTTAAAGCTTTTTCATTCATGTCCAATAGATTGTAGATTTAAACCAAATTATGTTTTCCATATAATTTAGGTATTTTTTGGACCACAATTTCTTAAATAGGAATCACTCATAAGGTCCTTTACCCAAATACAAAACAATTTATACAAGTGTAATTTTTTAAGTTATGCATGAGACTATCAGTAATGGTGAGCATTCTGCTTTATCATTAAACCACTCAAAATTCCTCATTTTAAATCTGTCACATTTTAAATCTGTCACCAAAAGCACTACAGCTACAGTTATTTAAACACTCTTAAAACATGAATAATTTTAAAATGACAAAAGTTTAAGCTCAAATAATTCTTATGTCCCCCTCAGGGATCCATTTTGAAAATATGTTAGCAAAAACAACTTATTTTATCACTTTTTATTGAAATGAACTCCTAATTATAGAATCACCCTTATCCTTCAAATCAGCTTTGCATGAATCAAAGTTAACAATGACAAATCAGTCAGTAAGTAATATCACATCCATTTAAAGGCCCAACAATAGTATCTGAATGACAGACATGACATCTAGCTAATTTCAGTTTCTGCAGATACAAGCTAACAGTATCCGTATATCACTAGTCAATATTGACATTTTCTGATAATAATGCATCAGGAGTGCACTAAAGTCAAAATGTCTGGAGGAGGTGCATCAGGAGGGCACTAAAGTCTGTAAATGTCTGGAGGAGGTTCAAGTCTAGCACAGAACATGAATGTAGTATAATCTCCCAAACAAGGGTATAAAGGGAGTTTTCTGTAGATGTTTAGGCGGTGTTTAATAGTTTAATAGGCATTCTTCTTGACATTCTAATGTTGCAATATTATCCATTTTGATACATAGCTCCCATCTCTTGCCACAAGCCAAGCACCCCTCCCATCCTTTTTCTGTGGATATTAGTTCCTTTTCTCATGGAGTGAATGAGGTCCGTGAGTCATCTATTGGAATTACCTCTAAATCGCAGACAGGAAGCCATAGAGCATGTGGTGATATTCATATTATAACTTAGGACAGCTGTCAGTTCTGATCTGAACAAACACCTTATAACAAGGTCCCATTACACAAAATTAAATCTTGTGAGCTTTAAGCCATGATAGAATGTTGTTGTGAGTTGTGTTTTGTTTCATTCACACGTTTGAGTAATCCTATATTAGATTGTCTACTTCCCCAAACTTTAAAATGCTGTTCCACCTTGTGAGGTCATGAAGAGGTGGTTTAAGTTAACAACTACCCATTACCTTTTGTTTAGAGATTGCAGTGCTGAAATTTTAGTGATGGTGTACAGAGTTTACAAACAGTGGAGCACTTCCTGTATTACCACATGACATTACAAGATGGAAGAGTTTTGTTTGCCTCAGCCTAAATATGCAGGGTTTGTGCATTAAATGTGGGAATGAAACTAAAATTCAGGTAGGGTTGTGATGAGGAAACATTAGAACAGATCAGAAAATGGCATAATATGGGCTCCAACTACCAAGAGACCCAATGAGCATTGACAACAGCAGCACTGAAAAATTGGAAATCTACCAATGAAGCTGCTTCTTACATGGAACCACCCACAACCACCGTTTAAAACATTGCACTGGAGCCAAAATAGACTACTTCATGACCCTCCAACAATTTAAGAAAAAATTCCCAATTTTAAATAAAAGCTTTTGTTCCCGTTTAAACAAATGAACACTGCAAGAAATTGAGCTGTGTAGAGCAAATGTGGGCCAATTTTCCAAAATAATGTCATTTAATTTTAGGGCAAACTCATCCATGACCTTGTTATTTTTTACAAAAAGAATACAAGATCAGTGTAGTCACTTTTTTGCACAACCCTCTTTGCACAAAAGTGTTTGAATAAAGCTTTGAGTGTTCTTTACGCACATTTCATTGGCTGACCGGACCAAACAATTTCTACTGGGGATTTAAGGTACACTGAAATGGGCAAATATTGGAAAACCGCCAATTGATGTAGTCCCTCTAATATTAATAGGACAAAATTACAATGTTTGGGAGATTACAAAAGACTTTTGTCACTTCTTGAAGTACTTGTTAAGTTTTAAAATGATGGACTAGATTATAGAGATTTCAATTTTTGCATACATCTGTAAACATTTGCAATATTTTGATACATTTCCCACCTATAAAGAACTAGTTTTAAGCTGTATTTTGCATAATATTCTTTAAAACTATGCAAACGTTACAAAAAATATCCCTAGTGCAGAACAAATATGGTTGTTGAAAGGGGGAAGTGCACGTTAAAGCAGAGAGTGTTGAAAATAAGACAAAGGAATCACTTGTGCTCTAGCTTGTCCGCTCTTATTGCTTGGGGCATTCATAGCAGCCAGCTGTCCTTTTGGTAAATGACGGATCAGCCGTGAATATGCCATCGTCCACAATGTAGAATAAATCTGAAGAGTGCTTCATTAGGATGCACACAAGCGCGCGCCTCAAAAGTCACCTAACTGTTGGCCGCCAGTTGTTTGCGAATGGCCACTGCAGTATTTTTGGCACGAGTCCTTCTATAGTGATGCTCTTTTTGACAACAGCAACAACAAGAAAAGTATAGGTTAAACTTCAGGTCCTATATTATGCAAAAGCTCACAAGAGTCAATTTAAGTCATTAAAATGTTATCTCCTTAAAAACACACCAAGCATTGTGCTTTGTTTCATTCCCATTATGTTTGAGTAATCCTTTATCATTAGTTTGTCTACACCCCCAAAGCTCAAAATGGTTCCACCTTGTGATGTCATGGCATGGCAATTCCAGGGCTGAAATTATCCATACAATGCTAGTGAAGCTGTATGGAGTTTAAAATACAATGGTGCACTTCCTGTCTTACCACATGACATCAAGGTGGAACAGTAAGTTTTGTTTGAGAGAAAAACTCTGCCCAAATATGCAGGGTCTGTGTTAAATAAGTGTGAAGGTAAATTTGTGAGGGGGAAACAAAACAGATCAGAAATCATGTTCAACGTAATGTTTCCAAATTGGCAAAATAAATAAAGTAATACACTGACCAATACAAAGTAAAAAAAATATCGCTTTTATTTTGTCACATCACTCAGGTGACTCCTTAATAAAACCATCATGTTTTTAATATTTGAATAGATATGATTCACTGCAAACCAATTACAAACCTAATCATTCAATCCAGGAAGAGGCTACATGCTTGCTGAAAGTTAAACCGGGTGTACACTGCAATATTTTCGATCGTTTCACTCAGCCCCAGCTCAGACGGTATGACCAAATCGCAGGGTTTAAGAGTTCACCTCATGATTCATATTCTCACACTACACGATCCGATGCTGATGCGACTTGCCTGTGCACACTGTACGTCCACATCACGACATGTGGAGTTTTTGTTCTGGAAATATAAAGTAGAAAACCATGGAAGTGCAGACACAATGCTGGCAAAAGACAGACACGCTGCCTCTTGTTGCCATCATGGTAGCCCTGTGAGGCCACATCGAAAAGGCTCGGGTGAGCCTGCCAAAGCTCAATTAGCTGAACCTCCATTGTTTGTGTCCAAATTACTCTCTGGCCCGCCATGGTACCCCACCAACTTCATATCCTTCCATTCCGTTTCTGTCTGCACATGTGCAGTCTGGTAGAGTCTGGCAAATTGGCTTTGTGGAACTACTTCAGTGCAAAACCCTCACAAGAGACAACTGGATTTCAAACAGGTCTGATATTCTTGTGACCAACGATTGACGATCACAAGCTAGTTGTGAGGTATTAACTGGTTCTCGTTACCCCATGTATATTACAAGAAGAACAGCACACGATTAAGTCAAAACTTGGCCCGATCCCAAAAACAGTCACACAATTGAAAAATCTGCTCAAAAAGAGCCAAAAATCGTACAGTGTACACCCGGCTTTACTCAACCATTTTGCAGTGTTGAGCTATAGTCACATCATCTAAGACCCAATTCTCAAAAAACTTTATCCACAGTTAAATTAGATTTGATTTAATACACAAATAACTGGTTATGGTTTAGCAGGAAGCATTGCAGAGCAGGTGTGTTTTTATTACATTAGTATTGCATCATACAATCTGCGGTCACCTGCTCAGTGAGTCAGAACAGATAAATTAAGGCTATACACACACTTGCATTTGTGAGCTTGTGGAAAGAATTGGGTTTTCTCTGAGTACATTACAGAAGGAGCATACCTTGTTGCCCCCCTGGTGCAGTACATCGTTGTAGACCGTGCCAGTCTCCCAGTTCTTCACCTTCATGAAGCGGGGGCACTTTGAGGGGCTGCCATTCTGATGAGACTTTGTGGGCGACATCATGCCTGGAGCTTGAGCCTGAGCAACACAATAAATAAATAAATAAATATTTGTGACAAAAGCTGGGCGTACACTAGGATCCAGTTTAGAGGTGCACTGCAACTTTTCTCCACATGTTCCACAGTATGGCATGATACTAATCCGTTGCCATGCCAAGTTTGTGAGTAGCATCCCTGCCCCTCACAGTAAGAATCCATGTTTGAGCAATAAAAACACCTGTAAGTGAACAAATGCAACAGACTAGTATAATAAAATCATACTGGCAAAGCAACATCTTCAGGAGACGGACCCTCTCCTAGAAATGTTACATGTCACACTTTACTGCAAGTTTTTGTAATTCAGTCTTTTTTTCTTCAAAAGTGAACATAGACACACTACTGCTGTTCAAAACCCATGTGTACCCATCTGCGCTATATTCCTCACTCTTGGATAAAGGCAATCAGAATTTAGCAGCAGGCTGAGGGGAAAGCCAACACCAGGCAGCTCTGCTCTTCAGCCTCACATCTATTGACTCATGAATTCCTGCAATTTCACCCACAGCCGACTGCAAGCATCTGAAAAGCACAGCAGCTGGTGATTGCCACGATCAGAGTAATCAATCGTACACCTTTAGAGGCCTCACAGTCATCTCCCTCGGCATTGTTCATCTACAGTGGAGCTGCTTCAGAGCAACAATGAGACAATGGCAGCTTAAATACCAACACTGCTCCTGTTGTGGTCTCTCAAACTCCAGAGGACTGTGGGTGGAGACAGTTTGATTTTGCAGAGTAAAAAAGGAGCTTCATTCTTAGATCCATGCTTAAAACTCAAATTTTACTGACTTTTACAGTTTAATGCATTAGCTACTGTCAAGCTAAAATGCCTTGTGGGTCACATTTACATAGCACTTTTGCATCTTAAATTTTTTTTTTTTTTTAAAGTACATTAGCTTGTGCTTGCACTGAGGGAGGAGAGTTAAGAGTCTTGCTCAAGGACACAGCAGCAGCATCTGTGGGAGCTGGGATCACACTGCTAACCTGTCGGCCAGTGGATCTGACTGCTCTACCAACAATCACGTTGACAGCGGGATTCAAACCGCAAACCTTTGTAAATATTACAAACTATACTGGTGATAAGAGCAAAAGTCTAATGCTAAATATTAAAATTACAAACACGAGCCAGTCTCAGGTGCTTAGATCAGGAATGAAACAACCAGTTATGAAAATTAAGTCATTATATTGAAGATTTAACTTAAAAAGGCAAATCCTATACATCAGCATAATACTGCACCATTAAAAATGATTATAATGCATTTAATTTTCTCATAAAAATAGCCTTTTAAAACAGCAGGTGAGCAGGTAATAATTAGCACACGTCTGCTTCCCGTCACTCGTCAATCACAAAGCCCAGGCTGAGAAGGTGTGGATGAACAGATGGAGCTGGAAATGAACATAACTGAAGCTAATCTGATCAAGATAATTTCACTGGGGGATGTAATCACCAGAGCCTTCTCTTGTAAATGCAGTTACGTAGTTTAAAAGTTTTGTCTATCAATTAAAACTTATAATGGGGAAAGCAACTGATGAGACACAAAGGAGGGAAAGGGGAGGTAGGGGAGACTTAATTCATGTGTTAAATTATTTTATTAAATCTTACAAAAGCAATACATTTAATAATTTGTTATGAGGGCGAAAACTACACTGCGGCATACAATGTATAAAAAGTAGTTTCCTGTGAAAGAATCTATTTAAAACATTAAATACAGTCACACAGATTAAGACGGTGCTTAAAAAAAAGGGTACTCATGTGCCACTTGAAAACAAGAAAAATATCTGAATTTGAATTTGAACTGCAGGTACAAGTCAAGCACTTTGTTTACAGAAAAAAATTTACTTTCTACTTCTAAAACGTGTTCAAAGGAACTCTGCTTCAAATGCGCTATTAAGATTTAAGATCAAGAAAAAATATTCAGGGGATCCAGATAAATTATGCTCATTTTGGGTCAACCCATAATGTCAGCAAGCACCATTGTTAAAATAAACTTCTAAAAGGCCACTTAATCAAAGCTTTCATAGTTGCACTTATATACTCCATAAACTAAATCTTAACTTTTTAATTAGTGAACTTAAAAATAATAAGTCTGGTGTCAAGATAATTAGTTTATTAACATTATATTACAATCTGAAAATGTTAAATTTAAGCAAAATGTAAAATTCAAGTACTTCTTATGAGACTTAGCATTTCAAAAGGTTTGATTTAATAAAACTGCTCACTTATTGGAATATTATAGATTCAAGATTGTTTATTTGTCATATACAGGCTCAACACAAGGTCAACAATGCAATGAAATGCTTAGGATCAGAAGAACCATTCACTCACTAAGATAGTCAAAAAGTACTAACAGCATGCAATAAAAATACAAGGGAAAAAAGTAAACAATATAATAAGAAAATATGTAATAAAATACAAAGGTACTTTATTACATATTTTTCATTATATGCATCTAGTGTATGTGTGTGTATATATATATATATATATATATATATATATATACATACATACATACATACATACACACACACACAGTGGTACCTCACCTTACGAATGACCCAACAAACGAAAATTTCACATTACGAAACGCCTTCACGGTAAATTTTGGTCTCTAGATACGAAAGAAAATTCAAGTTACGAAATCTCAAAAATTCAAATAATGCGCGCTCAGCCACACACATTATACGCTTTTCTCAGACTGGATTTAAACTTTTCTCACATTTGTCTCTCGTTTAAACACTCAAACTTTCATGGATTTTCAACAAAATTATTTATAGTGAAGTCTGGGGGGAAGGAGGAAGGGGGAGAAAACACGTGTGATAGCGCACGTGTGATAGCGCAGCATGACCCGGCGCGGGGCTGCCAGCAGGTCTAGACCTGGACTAAACCAGGACTAAACCAGGACTAAACATGGACTAGACCAGGTGGATTAAAGGTCTATTTCCTGGTTTCGTTTCGAGCGCTCAGACCACACGCAGTCTGAGCGCATGAACAAGACCCACGAACGCATGCAAGAGCCGCGGTGCTCTAGACCTGGTCTAGACCTGGCTCTTGCATGCGTTCGTGGGTCTCGTTCATGCGCTCAGACTGCATGCGGTCCTCCAGCTGAGGCGAGCAGCGGCTCGCCTGGAACGAATTAATTTCGTAAGGTGAGGTACCACTGTGTGTGTGTGTGTGTATATATATATATAAAATCTGAAAAGAACTTCTTATAAATTATGATCTTAAAATAGTGTTTGTTCATAATATTGGTACCACTTAATTCAATGTTGAATCAAGCAGGTCAAAAACTGCAAAAAGTCAAATTATTCAACCAACGTTTCTATTCCAGCCATACTCCAGATTTCAAATTGTACCTGCAAACCACAACACACATAGTCTGTCCTCCAAATCCATCACTCTTCTATAGCCACCAGTGGGGAGATCTTAATATGGCAACTTGCATGTAGTCACTGAAAAGCATGCATCACCCTCTTGTCTCCTCCTCCTCTATTCTCAAACACTGTGGCTCTCCCTGCAGGTCTGGGGGCTGGATACTTTCAAGAGGGGCCGTGGATCAACAGCTGCGTGCATTCATCTGGCCTCCTGCAACGCTCGGGCTTCTTCCGGACCCATTCATGGAGGAGCCAGTGACGTAGCAAGTGGGTGGATAACATGTGCAGATTATACACAGACCTGAGAGCAGCGGACCCTCACATGCGAAGAGTTAAGCTGGATTTAAAACTACAGCAGATTTGTGTGTGTCCGGGCCGGAAGAGACTAATACCTCCTAGGTGATGGGAGCTTTCTGTATATGACAAGTCCAGGGTCTGTTTTACAAGCTAAAGTGCAGATTATAGTGCATTAGAAAGCGACAGAGGCATGTGGTGGTATTAAAGGCAACTGGAGACAAACTTCTTGGATTGCTGTGAACAGTAGATGAATGTATGTAGACCTAAAATTCAGTCTGTTTAATATTTATGACATTTACTTTTCAGATTTTGTAGGCTGTAGTCATTTTGTTGTAATACAAGATTTGAGCTTTGAGGTTTAATCTACGGCCAGTTGTAGTTTCAGTCACTCATCTCCAAACATTGGTATATAAAGCAAAATCATCTCATTGGAGACCATCCACTAGAAAAGTTATAGTTCACCTTTAAGACAAAACGGTGAAATCAGCCTGTGCATTTTCATTTACAGTTATTTTGGCCAAGAAGACATAGCCAGACAATTATCATATTATTGTGGGTTGAATAAATAGCCATAGATGTTATGGCCAGTTCTCGTTTGTCATTTGTGGAATTCTTTTGATGATAAGATGAGACAAACTATCATTGCTGTGTAGGTTAAGGTGAGCGCATGCATTAGTTTTACCTTGTTGAGGTCGACGTGGCGCTCCAGTGGCACGTTTTCCAGTGCCTCCTGATTCTCTGGCTCCAGCTGTGGGGAAGTCCCATTTCCCACACCATTATCCCTGTAAAAGAGGCACAGGTCAGTCAGGTGGTCCGTTCCCATCACACAAATACTGATTAAACCTTATGAAACCACATCCATACATTTTTTCAACTACTGCTAAAAGGAATTGCAAAAACTACATGAGATAAAATACAAAAATCATGTTCTGAAAGAGCTTTTTCTTCCCTTAAATGTTCTATAATCTTAGACAAAGTTTAAGCATCCTCAACAGATAATTAAACAGAATAGTTTAAAGCTATTGCAATTTCAATTACGCAATTTTCCCATTAATCAAGCAGTCTTTTATAAACTGCCTTCATAGACTGCCATACATTTGCATTAAGCCCTTAGGTAATTAATAATTTGTAGTGGTCATAAATGTAATCATGCAATCACATGACATCAGTGTCTGCTGTGGAGAAAGGGATTCAATGCACAATCAGTAAATTATAGCATGATGAAATAATGAAGAGTTGACTATATAATCAGCTATCACTTCCCCCCCCCATAGATAACAGCCAACAAACTGCTAGATCTCACTGGGAGCGGTTAACCATGCGATTGAGGGGCTTTGAGAAACAGGGGGAGGGGTACCGCTCTGAACCACCGCTGTACAAGAGCCGTATGACACATGAACAGATACACAGCAAACTCAATTCCACACCATCTCAAATCTGCAAGCGAAAACACCCACTCGCATCCAGCGCTGTTCACACTCCCTCCCCCGCAAGCACGTGTCCATGCTGATTGTAAATTGTCACAGGCGTCCCTTCTCGCCTTCTCAGTGGGGCTCTGCTTTGGTTCCATTTGCCGGAGCATATTCTACCATAAGGGGCTTTAGACTTGCACAAACAATACAAGTTGTGGCTGTGCTTTAAAAAAACAACAACAACAAAAAAACACACACACACAAACACATTATAGCTTCATCTCTGTACAATGTGATCTATTAGTTGATGGCTTAATCTAAGAAACTGTGTGGTTAACTTTCATGTTAATACTAAATGTGCATTGTTGAAGAGTCCACCACCTGCTGTCTTCCTAGAGAGATTACTGCTTTGCCTGGAATGTTCCACAGTATGGCATTCTAATCCATCTACATGATGGATTTTAAGTGTTTTATTGTCAAAATACCTTGGAAAAAACACTGAGCGGGGTCACCTCTACACAGATCTAACCTGAAACATTGCCTGCTGTAACAACATGCTCATTTCCAGACATGGGTTAATGCCATACTGTGGAACATTCCAGGTAAAGCAGCAACATCTCAATGGAAACCAACCATTAAAAGTTAGACAGTGCCCATTTAAGACAAAACATGTGGAATTATCTTGCGCATTTGACCAGTCCTAATGCTGCTGGAGCAATTTGACAGGAGCAGTGGGATTATTTTGGTCAAGAAAACATCGCTAATTATTGTATGTACACATCATGTGCATGTGTTAAACTGGTCCAATGGGGTGTCAAAAACATTGAAGTACACTGTCCTGAGCTTTAATGCATTTAAGAGTCCTTGGCACATTTGGGGCCCCATTAAGTAAAGTATTTAAGCAAGACTGACTTTCCCTAGACGGCAATGAATCACTCAAAGTGCAATTTTCAAAATAGAGGTCATTCCCGGATAGGTCAAGAATGAGATATTGATTTAACAAGGCTCAATTTGATTTAAAACAGACAAGGGACTACAACAGATGATAAGTGAGATGCCAATACAAGATTTGAGGAAAAAAACTAAAGTTTACTCTTATCAATCAAAGGCATCCACCATTCAAGTAATTTACTTTTTACTCCCAAAAAAATCATGAGGAAAAGCATTTTATAAAAGTTTTCCCTTTAGTGAAGTTTAATGCGCTATACTCATTAAAAGAGCATTTAAGGTGCTGTATATAGTTGTGTGCAATTAGAACAAGCTAGGGGGTCTAAATAGCGCCATTAAAAAAACAAAACAAAACACACCTTTACTTTCAGAGCAAGAGAAGACACTTAACATTAACTGGATTAATGAAACACAGCTAATTGTGTGGATTACAAATACATTTAAAGTGGTTGTTGGCTTGAGCTTAAAAGGAGAAGTTAAAAAAAAACAAAAAAAAAACTTGCAACATAAATCTAGTTCCATTTTAGTACTGATAATGAGATATTGTTAGATGTCACAATTACGACCGGAAAAAAAACAAAACAAAAACCATTTTTTTCCACTCACCAGCCGGGCTTGATTAGACCAGGCATGATTCCAGTTGAGAACAATGAAGGGTGGGGCCAAAAATGAACTCCTCCAATCATTTTAAAGACATTTAAGGGAAGTGACCCAGAGAGTGAAAAGGTGAGAATTTTCAAAAATAAATTAAAAGTTGTTTTTAAAAAAAGGGAATTTTGTCCTTTTTTTCTTTCTTTTTTTTTTACTTTTTACTTTGGCAAACTTCATTGGCCCATGAAGGATTTTTTCAGACCATGTTAAGAAAATGAACAAGATGATTTATGTAAAGTGTGTCTAAACATTTGAAGCATGAAGGTAGCTTTAGTCCTTTAATTAAGTGTTCATTAATATTGTTGCTGTATGTTGTTGAAATTTGCATTTTGTATTGACAAACAAGCAAACAGTAATTAGCCTGCGCTCTGCTCTGAGTCATTTCAGGTGAGAGAGGAGAGAGGAGGTGCAGTGCTCCTCATGTCAGGAGCGACTCTGGGCTCAGAATGTGCTCAAGTGGAGATGCAAGTGTTGTTTTCAGAACCAACGGCCAGGTGTGCCTCTCCTGACAGCTGATAACTGGCTCTGCACAGCCCTCTGCCTTAATCCTAATTCTCATTCTACCTGTGTCCTCCTGATGAAAACAAAGACACTTGAACTACAATGAATCAATGAATTACAATTTACCAGGATACTTGAATCTCCACGTCCTTCCTGGCCACACTCCTCTGGCCTTCTCCGTTGATCTCTCTTTTGCTGTTTTTGATGAGGCGCAGCACAGGTTCGATCTCCTTGAGAAGCTCATTCTCCTCCAGGCCGTTACAGAGCAGAGCAGCCCGGCCCCCGTCTCTCAGCAGCAGGGTGTCCTGCACTCCTCCTCTCTGCAGGATGGAGTGAGTGATGGAGGGAGAGGACAGGTTCTCGATGGCTCGGAGCTGTGCGGTGCAGTGCTCGTAGGTCTTGGACGGGGATATGGTGGGCCGGGTAACCCTGACTGTGCGCTGACGCCCGTCTCCAGACAGGGTGGTCTCCAGGTGGGTGGTGAATCCCTCAGGCCCACGCAGGATCAGCACGGCGTGGCTTTCAGGAGACACATTCTTCAGAGTCTCCAGAGCCCTCTCATATGACAGATCCACCAGGGGCTTGTTGTTTACAGCTAACACGATGTCTCCCACCTGCACCAGGCCACACTCCTCAGCTGCTCCACCCCTGATCAGGTCAGACACAATCACAGGGGGCTTGGAGACCCTCTGCTTCACCAGGAAGCCCAGCCCGCCCACCTTCCTCTTGAAGAGACGCACAGAGATGATGTTGGGCTGCAACTGGCAGACGGTGGGCTCAGACTCCTGCATGGTGTCGTCAGAGTGTATTCGTGTGTATGAACGTGTCCCCAGGGAGGACTCTGAAACACACAAGGGAGGAAATAGGACTTCTATTAGCCTGGGAAATTACCTTGACGTGCTCACAGTAGTGTGTGCGTCAGTAAGAGAGCACATGCATTATTGAAGCACACTTTCTGAAACAATATTAGCTCCACACATCATTAGCTCCTCTTCAGCTACAGGTGCAACAATTATAATGGACAGAAAAATCAATTATACATCAATTAGAACTGCTCTTATGTAGAGATAAACTCCACATTTGGATCTCAGTGGATAAATAATGAATCACACTTGGCCACAAAGGCAAATATTGGCTTTAGAGCTTTTGGATTACAGAGGGCTCTAATTAAAGAGGTAGATGGCAACCGTCAGGGTGTAAGGTGCAGCTTGAACTGTGTTCTGGCAAATAATATTGCAAACTGCTCTATACTGAAGAACTGAACTGAAGAAGCAGCTTGGATGAGCTGCAAAACGTATTCGACCAAATAAACTTTGTCCAGTTGAGAAATTGAATTTCTCTTTTTGCCACAAACTGCTCTATACTCACTAATGGACACATTTAACTATACATACAAATATCTTAGATGCTATATTGTGACAACTATAATGCAATATCTGTCTGCAAGCAATTCAGTCACCCAGGCATGTCTCTTAGATGCCTTTTTAAAGATCCTACAATTATTATCTATGAATCATTTTGCCTGTTTAGCTGGAACTGTGATATCCAAATTCCCTCATCATATGTGATCATGGTGTATACTATTTCTAATAAGAAATGTGTCTAAACTATTGCAACATACAATACATCTGCAAATGGTGCAATAGCATGGGAAGAAAATGAAAATGAAAATGAAAACCATCATTTGTCAAGTACGTACACTGTTTAAGACAGTAAGTATAATGCACATTAGACATTACAGTGCTAATTATAATAAGACTTCTGTTCAAGTTGTTGCTAAAAACAGGACATGCTGCTAAATAAACAACCCCACATCACATTGAGCCAGTAGCACGCGTACTTTATCCATGGTTTTCAGAAAGATGAAGAATTAGGGCCGTTTCCATAGCAATAGACAACCGACAATTTAAAGCAAAACTTTATATATAATGTACTCGGGAGTGAAACCCACGGATAGTGCATATCTGAAGCGCATGCACGGTGGAGCGTGGATGTTGTCGCCGAACCTGAGCACGAGCGAACAGCCTGTGCCGCGCGGGGTAAAGACTGAAGCGCGCGGAGAACAGCTGGAGCCGATCAGCACCAAGGTCAGCGCTGACCTCTCACTCTGCCCCTGATGTATGCGCTCCACCAAACAGTAACAGTACCCTTTCTCCTGAGGTCACCGTGAACCGAGAAGATCTGACAACTTCACACTCTTCATCATCAGCATCATCGTCACTTTTGATCAGTTCAAAACTTACGATCAGAGCTTCGTGTCTGAACCAAAGCAGAAAAACATTTAGTCTTCCCTTTAAGTTCTTTGTTTGTGCTTCACTTTAAGTTAAACTATAGGCTGAAGATCCGATCAAGTACGTAGCTATTTTTGTAAACGTATACAATCATTTAAACGTCTCTAACACAACGTACACCATATTTTATTTATTTATATTAAAAAAAATTATCTACCCACAAAGCATTTTCAAGGGTTTTGTAGCTTTTGTTCCTCTTTTGTTACGAGATCAAAATAATAAAAGAATACATGGGTTTGGATGAAATTCTTCACAAGGATACAGATAACCAAGGCACAAACAGGTGGTTATTTTGCTAATCAGACTTAGGAAAGTGTTTTGGTCAGAAATGAGCGAATGATACAAATCAGCAGATGGTGACACGGCTGTGTGAAAGAATTTGCATTTTATCTCATTTCTGCGGTCAACCATTTCGGCGCATGTATGCAGTACAACACAACTCTATTTTTAACAATCACAAGTCATCTAATAATGTGGGAGGGAAAAAACTCACCAAAATAAACACTAAGCACCTTCCCTGTAAATATTCATGCTCATTTTTTATTTCTTGTCTCCGATCAAAAAAACTGCGCGAAATGCATTTCGTAAACGCAACAAGTTTTATCGACAACGTGTGCAAAATGTATTAAAACACAGTGCCAAAAAGTTTTATTTTCACTGACTGTATGGTTTCAACAGTTAGGCTATTTCATAAGCTGTCTCATCGACTCGCAGAGTCCATCTTTTCTAACATCTTTTTGTTCAGAGCGACGGAATGCAGCTCGATAATCAGCCACAATACAGACAAAAAGCGCGAAGAAATGGAATAAAAACTCACCCCTGAGAACCGGGTCGAGGTCAGAGCAGCCAGCAGCTGGAAACTTGCGCTCAAAGTGGAGCGGTGTTGTGCGGTGCTTCGGTGAGCGGCAGCAGCACGGGTCTGTCATCCACAGTGCGCGCTCTGCCTCTAGAGACGAGGCATAACTCCGCGCGCACTGTGGATCTGCCTTATAAAGACACGGGGACACGCACACCGGCACACGCGCACCGGCACACGCGCACGGGTATTTCAATCAGTTGGAGGTGGGCTGGCGTCATCAACCCTCCCCCACGCGCAGAGCGCACTGGACGGAGGGCCTCTGATAAGACTGGCCCCCAGGACACTGCAAAAAGATCTAAGCACTCCACTCAGGGAAATGGTAGCAATAAGCCCTGCATTGGCTCACTGTCTTTCTCTGTATCCAGAATATAAATCATTGCTTTGAAGTCTGTGTGGATTTAAGATCTTGTCTTAATGGGATTCCACCAAATAGATATTATCCAACATGTTTGGGATCTTCCAAAATAATACTGTACAGCAGGACAACTTTGGTAGATCCCCAAACTGCATAGACCTATAGATTTAATAGATTTAATCAAATTGTATACCAACATTTATTTTTATATTAAGTATTTAGTTTGAAATGACAATCACAACATTCAGACAAGTAAAATAATAATTATTGTTAATGGCTATTTTTAGGTCTATTTTTAAATTATTTAAGCCATTATTCATTATCTTGTTTTATTGCATGCTACTTTTTCCTGTTGTTCTTGATCTGTACGCTGCAACACTGGAATTTCCCCACTATGGGTCTAATAAAGGCATATTTTATATTATTTCAAGGCTGTAGTCATTAATCAGGTTCAGCACTTAGATTTCTGTCAATGTTCCTTAAGTAAAAAACAAGAAAGTTCCATGAGCAATAGTGAAAGGTGTCTCTTGCCTATATCTTGCAAGAGGAGATCTGGGAGGATTTAAACATCCCTACAAAATGAATGAATTGAATACACCAAACATTTTTCTCCTTGTTTAGGAATTTTGTGTATCCAGTGTTTGGGAATCTTTAAGTAAATACTTGCACTTCCTGGATGTTTGTTGGCTTTATTATTATTATTATTATTATTATTATTATTATTATTATTATTATTATTATTAGTAGTAGTAGTAGTAGTAGTAGTAGTAGTAGTAGTAGTAGTAGTAATAATAATAATAATACTAATATATTTTTTATTCAAACATTTTTGGTGCCTCACTGTGACTGTGATTGTAAGTTATGCTTGATCGCAGTAAATTCCACATCTCTAATTGAAATTGTACCAGATGTCTTTGATTCCTTCTGCTTTTAGTTGTCAGAATAAGGTATAGCATTTAAAAACTTTATGAAATTTCTAACATCCTAGTTGTAAATCTGTCGGTTCCCTTTAAAGGGCCCATATTACACTATTTTCTGATGATAACAGGAGAAGTTCAATTTGTCAACTGGACAAAGTTTGTTTGGTTGAAAACGTTTCGCCGCTCATCCGAGAGGCTTCGTCAGCTCTAATAAGAATACTGGTAAGACACTTGCTTATATCTTGCTGTAGGGAGGAGCCATCTAGCTAACTACTTTCCGGATGATAGTTAGCTAGGTAGCTCCTCCCTACAGCAAGATATAAGCAAGTGTCTTACCAGTATTCTTATTAGAGCTGACGAAGCCTCTCGGATGAGCGGCGAAACGTTTTCAACCAAACAAACTTTGTCCAGTTGACAAATTGAACTTCTCCTGTTATCATGGATTAGCTACCTGGACGACTGAGGGACTTTTCACGCACTATTTTCTGATCCATATTATAATAATGCTGTTTACTTACTAGAGTTGTGTTTAGTTTAGTCTAATTAGTCTGTCTACATTTCCAAAGCTCAATATGCTCTGTTCCATCCTGTGATGTCATGAAGTGGTAGTCTTGAAGTTGTATTTGTTTCATTCGCGGCAGTAACTCAGTTGGTAGAGCGTTTGTCCACTGATCCAAAGGTTGGCGGTTCAAATCCCGCTCTTGACATAAGAAACATCAGTGGTTGAGCGGTCAGATCAACCTGACCCACAGGTTGGTTGGTACGATTCCAGCTCCCACAGATGAATGCTGCCGTTGTGTCCTTGGGCAAGACACTTAACCCTCCTCGCCCCCAGTGTCTGCGTACACTGGTGTGTGAATGCGTGTGTGAATGGGTGATTGGTTCCTTGTTGTAAAGCGCTTTGGGTGCCTTGAAGGTGGAAAAGCGCTATATAAAGATGTGACCATTCACACACAAAAACCCTGCATATTTAGGCTAAGTTCTTCTCTCCAACAGAAGTAAGATTTTAACAAACCAAATTTAAAGGTTTAGAAATTAGTATCTACCAAGCAACTTTTACATGCTACAGAACGACTAACAACTATTTGAAACACATTCTTGTTCAGGTGGTTTAAGTGAGCCCCTCCACCCCTCAGATGTTCAGAGAATCTTCCAAGAATAGAAGAAAATAATTACCTCTATTTGTCAGAACAGGTTGGAAAAGACAGCAGCAATGGCCTCCTGCTTGTGTTTTCAGATTATATAAATAAAAAAAACATACAGGTGTTGAGAAGTAAACTAGCCTCTGTCTCTAGGCGATAATAAGCAACAACACGCATTGGTTGATCTTCCAACAATAAAAAAAACATGAGATGAGAAATACACCGTGAACTCCCACTTCTGACAGGTTGACACAAATTGTAGGGTTGGTCAAATGCAAAATTCCCACAGTGGTAATGAAGGGTTGCAATAACCTTTATACAATTACAGTACACGATAAAAGGAGAAATTCACACACACCCACAAACACTTTAGACAAAAACTCGTCCACCCAAAGGACAAAACACAGAGCCACAAAGTAATGTGGTCTACTCCATTCAGTGTAGTGAAGACTGCAGTGAGCGCTACATTGGGGAAACCAAGCAGCCACTTCACAAGAGGATGTACCAACACAGGCGGGCGTGCCAGAGTGGACCGTCATCTGCCGTACATCTTCACCTAGAAGCCACGGGCCATTCGTTTGAGGACAGTGAGGTTCAGATCTTAGCCAGGGAAAAGAACTGGTTTGAGAGGGGAGTTAAAGAGGCAATTTTTGTCAAAAAAGAGAATCCGTCGTTAAACAGAAATGGGGGAGTTAGACATAACTTGTCTCCCATTTATAATTCGATTCTCAAACCAAGTCAAAACAGACAAAGTAACATTAGGGGAGACAAGCCAGGGCAGAGGGGTGGAGAGGGTCGTTAGGCTTGAATAGGGAGGCTAAACTAGACGCCAGAGAAATTTGAAAAACAAAGAGACAGATTAGTGGAGATAGTTTCAGAGCTATTTCAGTGTAGTGAGCGCCTCCTAGGGCTGAATAGATATGCTAATACTAGACGCCAGAGGAATTCGTAATACAAAAGAGACAGATTAGTTGAGATAGTTTCAGAGCTATTTCAGTGTAGTGAGCTCCTCTCTGCAGCTAGATATAAACAGGGTCTAACCAGCACTAGAACCAGAGCTGACGAAGCCTCTCGGATGAGCGGCGAAACGTTTTCGACCAAACAAACTTTGTCCAGTTGACAAATTGAATTTCTCCTTTTATCATGGATTCTACCTGGACGACTGAGGGACTCTTCACGCAATTACAGTACACATTAGCCTTACTTAAAAGTGGATTATAACACTTCAATAACATTTTTGTTATTGAAGTGAAATACACATAATATGTGAAATATTACACAAAATTGATTTTTGTGAGCTTTAAGCCATGTTATAATGTTATCTCCTCAATCTTGTGTTTTTTCATATATTCTTACATTCTTATACAGTGTTACCTCACCTTACGAATGACCCAACAAACGAAAATTTAAAGTTACGAAACGCCTTCACGTCAAATTTTGGTCTCTAGATACGAATGAAATTTCAAGTTACGAAACGCGAAATCTCCAATCCAATCCAACTTTATACATAAAGCACTTTAAAAACAACAAATCTTAAAAATTCAATTAATGCGCGCTCAGATGCACGCCCCGAAACGTAAATACACTTTATCAACACACACGGGGTTAGGTTCCAGAGGTGGCCCGCGGTGGGAGAGGTCCGTGAGGTAGGACAACTTTGTATTTGGCAATTGTTCTACATGTTTTAGGGCTGTAAATGCCTCACCACACATTCTACACTTTTTTCTCGCATTTCTCTCTCGTTTAAACACTCGAACTTTGATAGATTTTCAATGGAATGTGTTCGCCGCCGAACATGCGATGGGAGCGGAGACACAACGACACAGTATGGTAAAACTCACCTGTCTTACGACGGTCTAAACCCCGCTCACGTTCCCTTAGTGAATTGGTGAATTCTGCTTCACAATGATAGGAAGAGCCGACATCGAAGGATCAAAACGTCCATACGGCGCAAGGCCGCGCTACACCGGGGCTGCAGGATTGAGCTGTGGCGCCACGTGCCTCCTCCTCGGGCTCGGCCCGCCCGCACGGCTCACAGCTCACAGTGTGAGCCGCGCTCTGGAAATCAGAGAGAACCAGAGCCCACCGAGCGAGACCCCGCGGTCTTGCCCGCCGATAGAGCGGCCTGTTAGCTCACAGTGTCAGCCCTAGGGTCCTAGGGTGACCATTCGTCCGGATTTCGTCCGGACAGTCCGGTTTTAGAGCTGTCTGTCCGGCCGTCTGTCACGTGTCCTCCTTTTTTACGTTTTGTCCTCCTTTCGTTGCATAAATCCCCACCCATTATTTACACTTGCTACTCTGCGATGTTCGCCGTTTCCCAATTCAGAAAGTGCACGGTTCGGAGTGTGGTCTCAGTCTGCAGTCGAGGCGGTGCATACTCGCTCAGCCCTGAGTGCAGTCCGTGGACCGCCTCAGCTCAATGAGCCGGGTGGTCTGCTCCTTGTTCCCTAAAGACAAAATATTATTCTATTGCGACTAGTAATGCTTGGAATTCCTGTGCGCGAAATGCAGAATGTCCGAGCAGTGCACATTCTCAGCGCACATTCTTTGTTTTCCCCGAGGGAAAAAAAAAAAAAAAAAAAAAGGTGTCCTCACATTAGGGCCTTTGTCCTCCTTTTTGGACACAAGTGTCCTCCTTTCCTGTTTCATGCCGGTGGTCACTCATCCCCCCGGCTCTGGAGGTCAGATAGAAGCAGAGCTCGCCCCGCCCCGCTCTTATTCCCGCTGAAAGAGCGTCTTTCTCGGCCTCTTAAAGGTGCGGAGACACGAGCACCGCGCTCCTCCAACGGCACTGCCATGTTATAATAATAACAGGTCCAATCCAGGTTTAGTTCTGGCCAGACCTGGTTTATTCCACGTTCTTTTAGTCCTGGTCTAGTCTCTTAACCCGTCAGGAAGCAGAACACAACGTTACACTATATAAAAAATCAAAAAAAGTTACACTATAAAAAAATAAAAAACTTGGAACAATCAGGCTTTTTCCATTGAAATAGCTACTCAACTTACAAATTTTTCACGTTACGAAACCACTTCTGGAACGAATTAATTTCGTAAGGTGAGGTGCCACTGTATTTGAGTAATGTTGGTTTATTGGTCTGTCTACATTTCCTAAGCTCAAAATGTTCTGTTCCACCTTGTGATGTCATGAAGCAGTAGTTTTCAAGTTAACAGATCCTTTTACCTTTTAACTAACATAAACTGAAAACAAGCAGGTGTGGTAGTTTCAAAGTAATTTCATTGTAGTTAGCTCCCCCCTTTGGGCGAATATACACAGTGTCCTCCACCGCCTGACCAGAACTGAAGAAGCAGTTTGGATGATCTGCGAAATGTATTCGACCCAATAAACTTTTGTCCAGTTGACAAATTGAATTTCTCCTTTTGTCATCTACCTGTGAAATACTTACATCTTATTTAATCCTACCTGTACCTTTGTATTTTATTATATTACATATTTTTTTTATTATATTGTTTACGTTTTCCCCTGCACTTTTTGCAACACTTTTTTACCATGTACTATTATTGCATGCTATTAGTACTTCTTGACTATCTTAGTGAGTCAACGGTTCTTCTGATCCTAAGCATTTCATTGCATTGTTGACCTTGTGCTGATCCTGCATATGACAAATAAACCATCTTGAATATTGAATCTACCTTTTACCTTTTGTTTAGTGGTGATTGGCAATTCCAGGGCTGAAATTATCCAAATGATTCTCGTGAATGTGTGAATGTGGAGTTTAAAAAGCACAAGGGAGCACTTCCTACCACAAGACATCACAAAGTTGAACAGTGAGTGAGTGTTTTCCATGTGAGAGAAGAACTCAACATAAATATGCAGGTTTTGTGTGTTAAACATGTGTGAATGAAACAATTTGCAACTCCAGGTATGTTTGTGATGCGGAAACAAAATAATATGGACAAAAAACAACAACATCCTATGGACCCTTTAAAATATGATATAGAACATAAAAACAGATTACACCAGTGAGATTTCTTTGATAGTATCCAACACGTGCACATACAGTGTACACCCACATCTCAGGAGCGGTCATGTCATTATGTCAATCACTTCCTGCTCCAATGGTACCATCTGCCCTGTCTCAAAGCTACACACCCCACCCTCCACACACACACACACACACACACACACACACTCACACACACATACACACAGAACCCGTCCGCGGATCACTGCAAAGCCCCTGCTTAGCCAGGCTCCACATGCACACCAGCCACACTTAAGACCTCCTTGACTCCCAAACACCTTCCCACAACGACCATTCAACCTTTGACTCTCAATCTTGGTTTGTGCATGAGATTTAGAGTCACGTGTGTGCCTGCATATCTATAGAGGACTGTTATTCTCAATATAAAACAACCATAGACCATATATATATATGGACATAGCTAACCTGCTAGCCGCCGCTTTCCAAATAGGAAGTGAGCATGGGGGTGCTTCCGGCTGCAATTTTGGTCTTAAAATGTTCATATTAACCCAATCTACATGATCCTGGTGTTTTTATTTTGCTATTTTGTCCGAAAATAAATCCCTATTCCTAAAATCCTATAACTGCTAGGCTTGTGTGCATCATTTGACTGGAGCTGAACTCTATCTGTGACGTCACACTCCACTTCTTTATACAACTATGAGCACATCCATCATTCTTCCAATCATCTTTAGTACAATGTAGCACTTTTGTATTACAGTATTAAGAGTCTTTATTGTACGGCCGCACAATCGTTTCGAGGATGTGTTTCTCAGTGCGTTTACCATGCTGTTAGTGGCTGTGCTGGAATTATCACAGCACGAGAGCATGCGTTCTATTCAAACACAGCACAACATCGCAGTTTTAAGAAAGGCGCTTTGACGATTGTACAGGAACAATTTGCGTACAGTAGGGCTTGTACCATTATTCAGACTACTCTAATTAGTCTAGCTGTAAAAAGAGGTTTTGTTTGGCCGCTTCAATGTGTCACAATGCAAACAGTTTTTTCCACTGAAATATTTAAATAAAGCTTTCTCGAGTGAAAAGTGATTCAGTATTTCATCAGTTGTAACTATACATGACATTTACTAAAGAGCATGATTATTTTATGCATTTGGGATGTGGCTGTAATTTGTGTTAAAGTTGAAAATATTGGAAATAGAGGGAGGGAGTAGTGTCTAAGGCGGACATAAACAATACCATGTACCATGACAAATTCTACAGCATGACCATTTTTTTTTATAATATTACACCATCTTGTGATCATTTCATTTCCCCCAAATTCCAAATAAAAATATTATCGTTTAGATACATTTATTTGCAGAAAATGACAAATGGTCAAAATAACAAAAAAGATACATGTTTTCAGACCTCAAACAATGCAAAGAAACAAGATCAAATTCATTTTAAAACAACATAATACTAATGTTTACACTTAAGAAGAGTTCAGAAATCAATTTTTGGTGCAATAACCCTTATTTTTAATCACAGCTTTCTTGGCATGCTCTCCACAAGTCTTTCACATTGTTCTTGGGTGACTTTATTCCACTCCTGGTGCAAGAACTCAAGTAGCTCAGGTTTGTGTTTGTGTTGGAATTCAACAGACGCTGGAATGGAATGGCTGTAATACATGTAGAGATGCTGATTTCAGAAAAAAATGCAGATGTTGTCAGTAGTTTATAGACTCAAACAAAAAGGTTCCTTTTGCCCAAACACATACTTATAAGTAGTAAAAACAGAAAAACTGATCATTTTGCAGTGGTCTCTTATTTTTTTCCAGAGCTGTATATAGTGGAACATTCCAGGCAAAGCAATATCATCTTCATGTTGGTTACAGGTAAAGAAGTATTAACCGAGCTCCACCATGGGTCAGTCATTATTATTCATTGGTTGCCAGTCGAGCAATCCCTATTCCAACTCTGCCGCTGGTCCAGATTGTCCCCGGGGTAAACAGTATTGTGAAAGGGTATTTCCCCAAAGACCAAAGTGTAACCGAGTGTCCACAGTTCAGGCCTAAGCATTCATAGTTTAATCAAATTTAATTAACGTGGTCTTTAAGACATTTAGCTGTAGAGCATCTTTTGAACATTGCTGCGTTAATTGTGAGTTGCATATTGATGTACGTGAGAAAAATCCATTAGTGCATCAGTAGAATTCTTTTTAAGTTATATTTTTTGTCATTTGTATTATTACTGAGGTACAGTAATTTTAAAAGGTCATGAAGTACCATTTTCCCTGTTATGAAATGTTAAAGGGATATGCCACCCCCAGGTCAAATTTGGGCATCTCCCCACAGTCCAGAGACTAAAATAAGTGGTGGAAAGCGTTTTCCTGGTCACCCAGCCATTGTCCGAGTCTGTCAGCACTGACCGCCGCTGTATCTGCTGCTCCTCCGCGTTAGACTGGAGTCTAACGGCGCCAGAGAAAGATTTCGGCCAAAAGGAATTAATTTGCTCGATGAGTTTCCCAATTACTTTCTGTGTAGTGCGCATTCATATCGAGTGCAAATAAATGTGCAAATCAACACGGAGAGCTTGCCTTGGTCATTTTGGGTGGGAACTATTTTTCAGTGCGGAAAAATAAAGCCGAATCACGCACCACGCTGTGCAACAGGGGAACTCCCTTCCTGGTGCGTAACTGGGATTCCCCTGGCAGCGTGCTGCGTGATTCGGCTTTATTTTTCCGCACTGAAAAATTTAAAGAAAATTGTATAATAGTGTCTTTAATGAATTATCAAAGTGTTATATTCTTCTTGAGTTGGTTCATCTCCTATTGTGAAACCATAGGATGGGACAAAGGACAAAGACTGATTAACTTAGCTTATAGACAAACAATCAAAGCAACTGCTGATTAGTGATGTATGTATGTATGGTAAAGATTAACTTGTTGAAGACTTTGTGCTTTGAAACTGGGAATTTTCCATTACTATGTGATTCTAAATAAAAGGAAGCAGCGAGGAGGTATTCTTTGAGATTTGAGTGTGTGGCCTGGAAGGAGGCAGAGGCGGCTCTGCTTAACAAATGCTACACCTCATTCTCCCTCGTTAATGAGTATAATACTTCTGTGTCTGTTTTCTCATTTGTTCCCTTTTGTTGATGTTTATTAGGAAAAATCCCCAACATGAAATATCTTTTTAGTTTGGTCAGTATTGCTTCGATTGGGAGACTCAGCACTAGGAGGTAGAGTGTTAGGAGGTTAGGAGGTTAGAAGGTTAGCAGTTCAAATCCCACTCTTTACATAATTTTGAGAGCAGTCAGATCCACTCACCCACAAGTTGTAGGTTGTGTGTGATTCCAGCTGCTCAGATGAATGCTGTCGTTGTGTCCATGGGCAAGACACTTAATCCACCTTGCCCCTTGCATACATGGGCATGAACTTAAGTGTGAATTTGTGAGTGGTTCCTTGTTGTAAAGCGATTTGAGTGCCTTAAAGGTGGAAAAGCTCTGTATAAAAATGTGACCATGTACCATACGTGTTGTTGGACACAACAACAATATAGTTCAAATGGGATTTAAACCATTAACTTTCTGTATTTTTGCTTCACCACTAGAGCAATCTCGAATCTGAACACTGCTGTTAGGGTGCATTTCAACTAATTTCCATAAAACACATAATAAATACAGATACAGTGCATTGCCTATACTAGCCATGGTTTTGCCATAGCCACACAGTAGTTTCAGCCTGAGGCATACCATTTATACACAGGAAAAATGTTTATTGCATGTTAAACCCCACTCATAAAATAGTTTGCCAGTGAAGCAAAATTATGTGCATGATGACTGGAATAAGAGTACTGTCGCATGTACGGTACACATGGCATGTTCACACATTAAAACTGGTGGTGGATTGGCCACCATCAATATAATATATACCAAGTCCTATTTGTGCTGGACTTTAGAATTCCACTGTACCACATTGCAGTTTGTCATCAGTTTCTATTTGAAAAAAACATTCATTTTGTCCTTTTTAGTACATTAACTTCTTGGGTTCTTTTTAAAGAAAATACACTAAGAGATGTATTTACCTTGCTAACATGTACAAAAGTTTATTTGGTCGAATACGTTTTGCAGCTCATCCAAGCTGCTTATTTAATAGGCCTACCTAACTAACAGAAACTGTAAACAAATGTGGTAGTCTCAATTTCAGTGTAGATAGCTCCTCCCTTCAGGCAGATAGGCAGTGTCCACCAGCCTCTGACAAGAACTGAAGAGCTGCGAAATGTATTCGACCAAATAAACTTTTGTTCAGTTGACAAATTGAATTTCTCCTTTTGCCATAGTAGTAGTAGTAGTAAAAGTGGTAGTCGTAGCTATAGTAGTAGCTGTTGTACTGTTTCCCAATATAGGTTAATGTCAGATATCCTTAGTTCTTGTTTAGTGCGCAGACAGACCACACTGGCCGTGTCCTAATAATTCTTCACAAAGGTTATTAAGCACGAGTCTACACACAGACTGATCTGACCTGTCCCTGGACCTGCTGCTGAGCTGTCGGAAGTTTCCTCTGCAATGCCAAAGTATGGCATTAAACTTATCTATCTCCATGGAGACACACAGCCACAAGAGACACCAGTGAGCCAAGTTACAGGTTAGATTTGTGAAGAGGTGATTCAGAAAGAATGCTTTTTAAAAATGTATTTTTGAGCAATAAAAAAAATGCTGATCAGTTTAATGACACACTGTGGAACATCTAACGCAGGTTTCCCTCGCACACACACCATAAAAGTTACATCATGGATCTTTAAATTAAATAAAACATGATTGTCTTTTTTTCCCTTAAACATTTCAAATTCAAAATCACTCAAATGTTACTAAAATGACTGGAGATTTTCATCACTTTTCAGCTCCGCATGTACAGTGTTGATTTGCACAAGATCAGCTGTTGGCCTTCAGCAACGCACCAGTTTTTATGCACAAAGAAGTAGAAGCAGATGGAGAGACCTGAGATGGAGGAGAGAATTCTAACTCTTAAATTACTGTGTGTACTATCATCTATCTTCAACTTCAAAGACTTCAACTGTATAATTAACTTTGACAAGAAACGGAAAGTTAACTAATGAATCATCAACAAACTAAACAACCATGTTCTTTTGCTTACTGCCACTTTGTTCTGCCCCTTTACTGGGTTATGAAGAATCTGTAACAGCTACTGCTGAGGTTTACAAGCATTTATGTAGAATTTATATGCCTAAATGATGTAGTTCTACTTTTTTATTTGTTTTACAGCCAATAATTAAAAGTTACATGTGAAGTAAACATGTGTGCAAATACGTCTAATGAAATTCATACAGTCTTTAGTACAGAATGAGTAGTACAGGTAGGATTTTTAAATCAAACATAAACTAACACAGGTTTTACTGACTACAAAGTTAATCTATTTACAGCTCTAACAACATTTAACATGATGAAAAGTCATGGTTATACACTGTGTAGCTTTTCTGTGTGTCTCCGTGGAGATGTGTTTTTCCCTTTAATTGTTTCACAGTATGGCATTAACTTGTTTGCATGGAGACAAACAGGTGACACAAACAGACCAAGTTACCTATCAGAATTTGAACAGTACAAACAACTGTAACTGAATAAAGGCAAGATGGATACGTTTATTGCGTACTACTGTGTAATCTATCTCAACCACCAACCAGAAAAGTTAATGCACCTTTAACCAAAGAATGACAGATCTTCAAGTAAAAGTGCTGGTAATGGAATAAATGATTGTAAATCGTGTTTTGATTTACAGTAGAAAATGTAATTTATTGGGCCTGCGTAGATAATTCATTTACATTGTTTCCGTGGTGAGAAACTGCATTTGAATCCTGATGAACATGTTTGCTGTCAACTGAAGATTTATGACTGAGATAGATGCCTGGAGCGAAATTCTCTGACCGTAACGTACCGTACCATTGCGAGAGGAGAATCTGATAGCGGGCCAAGCGTGCTGCAGCCCGAGCGGTCGCAGAGGCAAAAACTCGGGATTGGGAGGAGTTCGGAGAGGCCATGGAAAGGAGGACTATCGGATGGCCTCAAAGAAATTCTAGCAAACTGTCCGGCACCTCAGGAGGGGGAGGCAGTGCTTCACCAACACTGTTTACAGTGCGGGTGGGGAGCGTTGACCTCGACTGGGGATGTTATCGGACGGTGGAAGGAATATTTTAAGGATCTCCTCAATCCCACCGTCACATCTTCCGAGGAGGAAGCAGAGGCTGGGGACTTGGAGGCGGACTCATTCATTACCCTGGCTGAAGTTACTGAGGTGGTTGGAAAGCTCCTCGGTGGCAAGGCCCCGGGGGTGGATGAGATCCGCCCTGAGTATCTTAAGTCTCTGGATGTTGTGGGGCTGTCTTGGCTGACACGTCTCTGCAACATTGCGTGGCGGTCGGGGATAGTGCCTCTGGACTGGCAGACCGGGGTGGTGGTCCCTCTGTTTAAGAAGGGGGACCAGAGGGTGTGTTCCAACTATCAGGGAATCACACTCCTCAGCCTTCCTGGTAAGGTCTATTCCAGGGTGCTCGAGAGGAGAATCTGACTGATAGTCGAACCTCGGATTCAGGAGGAGCAGTGTGGTTTTTGTCCCAGCTCTATACTCTCCATCGGGTGCTTGAGGGTGCATGGGAGTTTGCCCAACCAGTACACATGTGTTTTGTGGATCTGGAGAAGGCATTCGACCGTGTCCCTCGTGGGGTCCGGTGAAGAGTGCTCTGGGAGTACGGGGTTCGGGGCCCTTTGCTAAGGGCTGTTCGGTCCCTGTATGACCAGAGCAGGAGCTGTGTTCGCATTGCCGGTAGTAAGTCAGACCTGTTCCTGGTGCATGTTGGACTCCGCCAGGGCTGCCCTTTGTCACCGGTTCTGTTCATTATATTTATGGACAGAATTTCTAGGCACAGTCAGGGGCCGGAGGGGTTTCGGTTTGGGAACCACAGGATCTCATCTCTGCTGTTTGCAGATGATGTTGTCCTGATGGCTTCATCGAACCGGGACCTCCAATGTGCACTGGGGCGGTTTGCAGCCTAGTATGAAGCAGCTGGAATGAGGATCAGCTCTTCCAAATCTGAGGCCATGGTTCTCGACCGGAAAAAGGGGACTTGCCCTCTATGGGTGGGTGGAGAGTCCTGGCTTCAAGTGGAGGAGTTCAAGTATCTCGGGGTCTTGTTCACAAGTGAAGGGAGGATGGAGCGTGAGATTGACAGGCGGAATGGTGCAGCATCGGCAGTGATGCGGTCGTTGTACCGGACCGTTGTGGTGAAGAGGGAGCTGAGCCAAAAGGCGAAGCTCTCAATTTACCGGTCCAACTACGTTCCTACCCTCACCTATGGTCATGAGCTCTGGGTAATGACCGAAAGGACAAGATCATGGATACAAGTGGCCCAAATGAGTTTCCTCCGCAGAGTGGCTGGGTGCACCCTTAGAGATAGGGTGAGGAGCTCAGTCACACGGAAGGAGCTCGGAGTAGAGCCACTGCTTCTTCACGTTGAAAGGAGCCAGCTGAGGTGGCTCGGGCATCTGTTCCGGATGCCTCCTGGATGCCTCCCTTGGGAGGTGTTCCGGGCATGTCTCACCGGGAGGAGGCCCTGGGGAAGACCCAGGACACGCTGGAGGGACTATGTCTCCTGGCTGGCCTGGGAACGCCTTGGGGTCCCCCCGGAGGAGCTGGAGAAAGTGTCCGGGGTGAGGGAAGTCTGGGGGTGCCTGCTTAGACTGTTGCCCACGCAACCCGGCTCCGGATAAGTGGCAGAAAATGCATGGATGGATATTTATTTTTTAGTTATTTATTTAGAAGTCAGTATGCATTAAGCAAGTATGTAAACCTTCAACCACATAATCATTTTGTTAAAGAAGACATATTACACTTGGTATACTATAGATCTGTGACTCACCTGGCCCATTATTTCATACTGTGGAGATAATAAATTGCAATATTGATCTAAAACTACATAATGAAAGAAACAAGTTTGCTGACTCTTGGTTAAAAATAGCAGTTCTTATTTCCGCCTGCCTCTTTGTGGTACAAAAACACCATCGCAACAAAGCGCCATGTTGCAGGCTATCCAGACAGTCGCCTATAGCTGCAGTTCACAATTTAAAGTGCCCATATTTTGCTATTTTCTGAACTATATTATAATGTTGTTTTGGAATTGTTTCATTTACACATGTTTAACACACAAATCCTGGATATTTAGACTACATTCTTCTCTCATACAAAAAACACTTTGTTTCACCTTGTGATGTCATGTGGTAATACAGGAAGTGTTCCACTGTGTTTTTAAACTCCACACACCTTCGTTAGAATCATTTGAATAATTTCAACCCAAAAACTACTGCTTCATAACATCACAAGATGCAACAAAGCATTTTACTGTAAGATTAGGAGACATAGACAGACTAATTATGCAGGATTACTCAAACATGAATGAAACAAAGCTCAAGGTATATTTTTGAGGAAGTAACAACATTATAGCATGGAGAAATGCTCATATGAGTCAATTTTACATAATATAGGTTGAAGAAAAGGGAATTATTAGTTTTGAACGCAGGAGAATGAAGATTGTATGCAAACATACAAATGTGTGGGTTAATATTGAAGGAAAGCACACACAACATGGTTAAAGCTCTCAAAAGGTAATTTGCATAATATGTACCTGTTAAAATAACTATAAGGATGTGTGCTGAGCCCCCTTCACTCTGCTGACCCACGACTGCACACCATCACACAGCTCCAACCTCTTCATCAAGTTTGCGGATGATACATTTGTGTTCGGCATCAGCAATGATGATGAGACACAGTATAGGAGCGAGGTGAGCCGCCTGGTCAAGTGGTGCAGCAACAACAACCTCTCCCTGAACGTGGAGAAGACAAAGGAGATTGTCGTAGACTTCAGGAGAGCACACACACAGCACGTTCCCCTCACCATCAACGGGGCTGCTGTGGAGAGAGAAAGCAGCACCAAGTTCCTGGGAGTGCATATCTCTGAGGACCTCTCCTGGTCGAAGAACACTGCGTCACTGGCCAGTAAAGCCCAACAGCGACTCTACTTCCTCCACAAGCTGAAGAGAGCCAGAGCCCCAGCTCCCATCATGAGCACCTTTTACAGAGGCACGACAGAGACCATCCTCAGCTGCATCACTGTGTGGTATGGCACCTGCACCGTGTCCTGCCGAAAAAAGCTACATCAAGTAGTGAGAGCAGCTGAGAGAATCGTCTCTCTCCCCTCCCTGCAAGACATCTACTGCACCAGCCTCACCTGCAAAGACCTCTGTGATCCCACCCACCCATCCAACTGCCTCTACAGTCTGCTGCCATCAGGAAGGAGACTGAGGAGCCTCAGGGCAAAGGCCAGCAGACTGAAAGACAGCTTCATCCACCAAGCTGTCAGGATGCTGAACTCTCTCCCTGCCCTGCCCTCCCTCCCCCAATGACACTGCTGCTTAAATGAGACTTAAATGACACTGACACTGCTGCTTAAATGACACAATTTGAGCTGTATTACGCTACACATTGTGTGTTTTACCTATTTGTATATATACAAGTTTACTGTACTTTTGCTATGGGTATTTGTGATGTTTTAGTCATGGTGTTTATTGTCTTGTTTATCAGATGTTTTATGTTCACTGTGGGCCTAGGGAGCGCTGCAATTTCAAATCCTGTGTGTGCAACCTGTACATATGTTTTTTGACAATAAAGCTGACTTTGAACTTTGGAAATTTGAATTTTGATAAATGACAATGTGAAATGACTATTTGATCAAAGTAAATTGAAGCAAATAACTCTGATTATCCTTCATTGTGGCACTGGGCAACTGAACATTTTGTCATTTCGTATTAATAGCAGGAAATCAACCGGCGTTAGAAAATGAATGATGTTGACACAAGACAAGGGCCTTTTATTGATTGAACAATTTTTATTCTTTTTCACTGTTGGACAAAAGAATTTAAAACTCTGTAAGCTCTACAAATATTGAAACGTGGCTCAGCGGCAGCACTTCATGGGGACAGTGGGAGCCAAATTCAGCATTGAAAGATGAACTTGGAAAATAGTAAGTAAGGAGACAGAAAAAAATATTACGTGGATGGAACAAATGAGTGTGACCTGCAGCTATTCATTCTGACTGCATGTGGTACTTTGTTATGATGTTTATGGAGACATACCATTCATAATAATAATAATAATAATAGATAACACTTGCATAGGGATTCCTTTACATCAAGAAACAATAAAGTTAATGAAAGAGATGGGTTTTCAGGACTGTAAAGGGGTGGGCAGGAATCGACTCAGTTCCTTATACCTCATTGTGATTTCAAATATCCAAAATATAACAAGGATCCACGGGCGTCATAGATTTTATCTATAGCAGACAAATGCACATGTCTTCAGTTCAATAACGGACTTTTTAAATTGACTTGGATTTTACACCCTCATCAACACTATTGATGAAGGGTGCATTTATGTTCTCTTTTATTTCAAATGTCATTAAAAAGCACCTATTTTTAAAAATATCATGTTTTGTTTTGTTTGTTTTACTTAGAAATGCTTCCAATTATTGTTCTTACAATGTTTCAGTACCACTTTTTAAGAACTACACCTTAATTAGCCTTAACAAAGTCAGTTTATTAAGAGTGATAAGAAGTGGTAACTACTTTAACTAAACTAAACTAAATCAGAATATAAATTATTAGGATATTAATTCATGGCATTACAAGGTCGAACCTAGCATTTTAGATATGTAGACAAAGATTACTCATGTGTGAATGAAACAACACAACTCCAGGTATGTTTTTAAGGAGGTGACATTTCAACATGGCATAAAGCTCACAAGAGTCAATTTAGTATAATATACGATGTTTAAGTAGCCTGGATCACTCTTTATTTATTTAGTAATTATGAATTAAGCCTTTGTTCATGCTTTATTATGGCTAATGCAAGTGTAGGTATTATAGTGTCACCAATAGTTCTTATATCCTTATAATACTGTAAGTTTACATAGCAGTTATTCACACAGCGTAATGGAAACCTCCAGTGGGATTACCTTCACCAAAACATTTTACACCCCCTGCATCTTGTCAGGCGTGTTGCAAACAAAACATGCTTAAACATGATTTTCTCTTCAGCTGTGACAGTGGGCAACGCAGGCAAGAGGCTCACAAAACCGGGGATTTCTGTGCAGATTTCCCAGAAGCCATATTTCTCATTCTTTTGATGTAATCGCAAACCTCTCATACACTTGTTTCGCTCGTGGCTGAAGCAGGAGATTCTAGGAAAAGACCAGTGGGATGGTGGCAGAGCTACAAAACACTCAAGCGGGGCAATTTCTCACTTAAAAGATAAACTCCCACTCGTTTTTGGAGGAAAAAAGAACAGAGCAAATTGAGCACAGCTAAAAGGGTCAGACAGAAGAGCCAAAGACAGAGGCTGGAAAAGGGCTCAGGGCAGTTCTGGCTCATGAAGATGTTGCAGTTTTTCAACAGTTAGAATCATTACGGACACGTCTCATACATGCTATGAAATGTCTGGTCTTAAGTGCAGAACTTAAGATAATTGCGCAAAATGTGTGGACGCCTAATGTTGTAGGTGGGATGAGAAAAGCTCCCAGTGTTTAACATGTAGGAAGCCTCTAATCCAAACAAAATCCTCCATAATGCTGTATACATTTGAATATGATTAATGGTTAATTTTACAAAACTCTTTCAAGTAACATTTGTAACATATAAGGACTTTTTTGCATATCCCAAAATCATTTTTTATTAAAACTAGGGTGGAGACTGCAACATTTGCCCCAAGGAGAAAATATGATATACTTTGTCTTCTAACGGGTTGCATGAATTTTCTGTGGCCTATTTTTGGCACCACGAATACATTGTTCAATTTGATTCCAAGGCAGACACAGTTAAGTTAGGAGGGATTCATTTTGCGTCACTTTTTGTGATTTACGGTCATGAATCGTTTTTTCTGGGAGAAAAAAAAAGAAAATTTTGTGACTTTATGAACCATATGTCATTTACAATTCATTCATTCATTTTCTTCCGCTTTTTTCCATTTTCTGGGTCGCGGGGGCAGCAGTCCAAGCAGTGTTCTGCTGCCCAGAACACAATGCACCAGCCCCCATGAATCCTTCCGCGGGTGGTGGGTCCACAGGAGGACGGCTCACGTCACAACGGGCCTTGATGTATCTTCTGCCATGGGGGCTACCAGTGTCCGCAGACACTGGGGGCGAAGTGGGGTTAAGTGTCTTGCCCAAGGACACAACGGCAGCGCTCATCTGTGGGAGCTGGGATCACACGTGGTCAACCCGTCAAGAGCGGGATTCGAACCGCCAACCGCCAACCCCATTTACAACAGCTTGCGATATTTGAAAAGGTTAACTGTTATGTTTAAAGGTGCAATATGTAAGTTATTTGGTGGAGGGTCTGCTTTGTGCTTGTATCCATGGAGATGTCATATGTTTGTTAAAAACTGCCTTTAAATAACTGCATCTTCTGTTTATCTGTTTCTTTCATTTGTGTCTGTGTGTGTTTGGATCTATGTGAAGTCTTTGAGTGTCATGAAAAGCACAATACAATTATTATTATTATTATTATTATTATTATTATTATTATTATTATTATTATTATTATTATTATTATTATTATTATTATTATTATTATGTTTGCCTTTAATGTTCCTGTTAGAATAATTATAAATGTGTTATTATTGCTTTATGTGTTTTGATCAAATTAAATTGGAATATTATAGCTCAATGTTATGGGATTCGGGGAAAGGGAGTCAGAAGGTCCGAGAAGGGAGTTGTAACCTGCATCATTAAATATCATCAATATCATTAAATATCAAGGTTGTTGAGTTTCTAGGAAAGCTGAGTTTCTGGGAAAGAAGTCACATTGTTTTATCATGTGAAATTTGCATATTTGTGTACATCCATCTGTGAATTAATAAAAGATGCAAGAAGGAACAGCCCAGCGGAGAAGACAACTGACTACTCCGTTGGTATCTGTCTCCCCCTGTGCAAGTAAAACTTAAATAAGTGTTTGCTGTGGTTCTTCACTGAGCTCGTCTGTGTTTTCAGACAAGATAATTTTTCTGACAGTTCCACAGCATGGCATGAAATGTATTTATCTTGTATTAAAGGAATATTAACATTTTTACAATCTGAACCTTTTTTCGTTAATAAAACAATGTCATTTATTCACCCATTGTACTTTGGTGTCATTTGGAGCATTTCTGGAGATATCAGTCACCAAATAACACATACTTTAGCACATTTCAAATCACAGAAGCTCAATGTTAGTCTGCACTTTCGCTGGAGTCAAAAGTGGCCTGTAATCCGATATTCAATCAATGTTTTACATTATGCAAAATTGTCTCTTGTGAATTTTAAGCCTTGTTAGAATATTCTTCTTTAATCAAAAACATACCAGGACACGTATTTTGTTTCATTCACATATATGAAAAAATCGTGGATTAGATGTCCACATCTCCAAAGCTGAAAATGCTCTGTTCCCCATGTCATGTAGTGGTAGTTGTCAAGTTAAAAGCTACCTTTTACCTTTATTTCAGAAGAGATTGAAGTTTGAGAAGTTTAAAAACACAGTGGAGCACTTCCTGACATCACAAGGTGGAACAGAGAGTGTTTTCTGTTTGAGAGAAGAACACAGCTTAAATATGCAGGGTGTGTGTGTTAAACATGAGTCATTGAAACAAAACAAACCTCCTGTATGGAATGAGGAAACAACATTACAACATCGATCAATAAATGGATCAAAAATGGCCCATTAACAATATGTTGAAAAACCTGCATTCTTACAGTGAGCAGGGTGGTCTCAGTGGTGTCGCCTGCTTGTCTCCAAAGAGATAGATGCATTTAATGCCATACTTTGGTACATTCTGGGCAAGCAGGTAGCAGACCATTTATCAGAAAAGTTCCATAGTGCACTGTTAGTATTCTCTGCAGTTCTCCGCTCACCTTTTTGACTCTTGGCAGAATGTCCATAGTGCGGTAATGTCGGCAGAATTAGGTGCACAAATTGCTTTCCCAAATTCCAATGAAGCTCAATAATAGCTTCCGTGGGAGTGGCAAACATTTTCAAATTCATAATCCATAATTCCGAGGATGAGCCCACTGGTCCTATTGATCCTCACAACTTTAAATTAGTTGTACAATAAAACTTTTTCCTCCAAATGGCAATGCTGTGAAGTTAGTTAAAAATTGTTGTGAGACAAGTGGATGGAGTAAACAGCTCTAATGGCATTTGATAGTCTGAATCTTGGTGGGGAAACAATATGAGCTGTCACAATAAAAAAAAAGAAAAAAAAGATCACTTTTGTTTTTCTTTACTGCACAGAAGCAACAGCAGGCAAAACTGTGAATGTGCAGGCAGCTTGGAGGGTGTTAAAAGGCTGTGGGTTCATCTTGTTCATAGTGGAGTGACTTGTGTATCAAGGATAAAAATGCTGTTACCTCCTCAAAAACATACCAGGAGTTGTGTTTTGTTTAATTCCTGCATTTTTGATTAATGCTTTATTGTTATTCTCCAAAGCTCAGAATACTCTTTTCCACCACAAATCGATAATGTTCAAGTCAACAGTGACTTTTTACCTTTAGTTCAGTGAAGGTGTGTGGATTTTAAAAAACACAGTGGATCGCTTCCTGCATTGCCACATGACATCACAAGGTGGAGCTGAGTGTTTTTCGTTTAAGAGGAAAAACTCCTAAAACGCCTAAATATGCAGCTTTTCTGTGTTAAAGACACGCTAATGAAACACAACTCCAGATATGTTTTTGATGAGGAAACAACATTAAACATAGATCAGAAAATCACATATTATAGACCCTTTAAGGTTAAAAGGGTTTGTCACTTGGTTGTATCCATGGAGATGTTATTGCTTTCTCTAGAATGTTACACAGTATGGCATTAACCTTACTTATGTTGTATTTATTCAATTACTAGTGTTTTTATTGTATAAAAATACCCCTTCTACAGCTCTGGAAAAAAATAAGAGACCACTGCATTTTTTTTCTGAAATCAGCATCTCTACATGTATTACAGCCATTCCATTCCAGCGTCTGTTGAATTCCAACACAAACACAAAGCTGAGCTACTTCAGTTCTTGCACCAGGAGTGGAATAAAGTCACCCAAGAACAATGTGAAAGACTTGTGGAGAGCATGTCAAGACGCATGTAAACTGTGATTAAAAATAAGGGTTATTGCACCAAATATTGATTTCTGAACTCTTCTTAAGTGTAAACATTAGTATTATGTTGTTTTAAAATGAATTTGATCTTGTTTCTTTGCATTGTTTGAGGTCTGAAAACATGTATCTTTTTTGTTATTTTGATCATTTGTCATTTTCTGCAAATAAATGCTCTAAATGATAATATTTTTGTTTGAAATTTGGGGGAAATATTGTCAGTAGTTTATAAACTCAAACAAAAATGTTCCTTTTGCCCAAACACATACCTATAAGTAATTAAGAAAATAAAATAAAATGATAATTTTGCCGTGGCCACTTATTTTTTTCCAGAGCTGTGTACAGTCAAGATATATTTTGTATTTGTACTTATAGTACATTAGTATAATTACGCCTTATTTGACATCAGTCTCTTGCTATTTTTGCTATTTTGCTTATTTTGAATGCATTGTTGCCATTTATATTATTGATTTTTGTTATTATACTATATCGTGATGTGTGAGCTACTGTGTCTAAATAATTTCCCTTGTGGATCATTAAAGTTTGTCTAAGTCCAGACTGTAACTTGGTCTGGTAACACCTCCTTGTCTCTAGACATGTAATGCTATCTCTACGTAAACAAGAAGGTGGCAGACCCTCCACCATAAATTTTGCATAGTGCACATTTAAAGAGACTTAAATAGAATCAAGCACTGAAACCTGCACAGAACACTGTTTTGTTACTGTGACTCATGTTTCAATATCAACATCATCATCAACATTCCTTGGGATGTGATGCAATTTTTTTTAAATTAAACTCTGTATGACCGGACTTAGCTGGAACTACAACTGGTCAGCTGATTTGTGCTGATAAATACATTTTGTCAGACGATGCTGGAAATCAAACTCCTAAACAGGACGCTTGTATTGATCTCGGGCTGCTGTTTAAATCCATTTTGTGTTTTGTATTTTATCTTTCAAAAAATGTGGCAGGGTTTGCTAATGTGTGCACTGTGTCACCGTGGTAACTTCTAAATATTCCACCATATACATACATGTAGAACACCCCCAGTGTGATGTCACTGCAAAGCATCAATCAAAAGCACGCACTACAACCTGATAAATGAATACATCGTAAACTGTATATTCTAGATTGCACTTTAATAAATATCATTTGTAAAACTTTCAATTACCTCTACATTTTTTATGGAGTTCTGTATCATTCAGTCAGTCACTAATGCCTGTGGTTATTGCAGAATCATAATGTTTCCTATGAGAGTGTAGAAGTGGCAGTTAGCATCCCCAGCCCTTAGCCTTGTGTCCTGCTGGTTGTGCAGTAGCCATGTAATCACATGCAAAAGGTGAACACAAGGTGAGTCCAAATCACTGTAATTAACTGTCATTAACTGAAATGGAGTGAGTGCTGGGACACAAACCAGCAGAGTCACAGCAGCACAGACAAAGGACAGTTATGGAGATTCACTGGTTGGATGTTTTTAGACTTCTGGTGCATAATGTTCTCTTGTGCATTTCTGTTTCTCATTAAGAGTAGGCTAAATGTCCACTTAAACCAAAAGAATGCTGTCTGTCAAAGGTCAAACTTAAAAGCAGAGTCAAAACCATTATTTCAGCAGGTAGGAACTGCTTTTAGCTACTTTACAGTGACCAATTCACTTGCCTTATAAGGAAGTTCGGAATAAACAGAAAACATCCATCTGCCTTTAATTTATTTGAATTTATCACAGTGAGGGACAGGAGGACATTGGACAAACTGCTCTCCATCATGGACACTCCTGCTCACCGACTGCACCAGACCATAGCCTAGTCTCCAACAGGCTCACCCTTATGTAACAGATAATACTCCCTACAACTGTATATAGCTGTGATTGGACATCATATTTGATATTGTATTTTATACTTTATTACTTACTTTTCTATTTAATGCTGATTTGTACATATACATTTATTATTATTATTTTATTTTTATAATTATGTCTCATCTGACACCAGTCTATTGCTCTTTGGTTGCTGTTCCATCTATTTTTTGTTACCCTCTGTTATTATATTTGATGAATGAGCTACTGTACCCAAAAAATTTCCCTTGTGGATCAATAAAGTTTGTCTAAGTCTAATGATGATAAAACTCTTGCAGTTCTGGTTTAAAGGTGCACTGTGTAACATTTTTGGTGGTGGATCAGCCTCATGGAGATGTATGGCTTAAACGTATCTATCTTAATTAAATCAATCAATTAAACTTCCTTTATAGAGCCCTTTACAGCACTCGAGGTGACCAAAGTGCTGTACATCAAAATCAACACAATATAAAAACATGAAATAAAACAAACTGTGCAAAGTGTCACTGCATTACTCAGTGTTAAAAGCCAGTCTGATAAATCATCCAATTATTTAATCACATGAAATGCCCTGTTCAGTGAAAGAATGCATGATTTTCAAGGAATTTTCAGCACTAAAACACCAGAAATGTTACATAGTGCACCTTTAAATTACTTTGTGGTTTGTGTACAATGGCAAAAATTACAGTCATTGCATTCTGTCTTCTACGTAATAATAGTCTTTACTGTGTCCAGTTAAGCCATAAATTAGAGCGTGAATTACAGTTATTTTTATGCAGCTTCACATTTTTCAAATTTGTTCTTTCTTGAGATTGAGTAAAATGTACCTTGAAAGATTCAAATTCTGATTATTTTATTATTATTTATTTTTGGACATTTTTGTGCAAAGGCAAAATCAAATTACTATATTGTTTAGTATGGCAATTAGGGATGGGCGATACCAGTTATTTTTGTTTCGATACGATACCAAGTAATACCAGGGTTAGAATCGCGATATCGATACCGATACTGATACTTTCATACATTTTTTAATACTACAGAAAAACACTAATCTGGCTCTAACTAGATACCTTGGCTTCGCAAAGCTCCACCAGGGGGCTTAGCTCCACACATTCTAACACCAGATATCTGAAAAAAAATCTTTGATGAAATGAAAATGTCAATGCAGACATCAAATGTGACCACTAGACTTTTGTTTGTGCTGCTTGTATTGCACGTTGTATTTTTATGTATTTGCCTGCCCAGGGACTGCGGATGAAAACTAGCTTTGTAGCTAAAATTCGGCATATTTACATTTGTTTTATACTTATATTCATTAATGTGCATTGTCCCTATCAAATAAATAAATAAATAAATAAATAAATAAATAAATAAATAAATAAATAAATAAATAAATAAATCTATTGTAAGTTGGGCACTTGCAGCCTATGAAAAAAGACAACAAATGAAGTACAGTGGTACCTCACCTTACGAATGACCTAACAAACGAAAAATTCAAGTTACGAAACGCCTTTACGGTAAATTTTGATCTCTAGATACGAAAGAAAATTCAAGTTACGAAACGCGAAATCTCAAAAATTCAAATAATGCGCACTCAGCCACACACATTAGTACTGTTTTTAGTACTGTTGTTACTCCTGTTATTGAATTTTACCCCCGTTGCACTGTTGTTTGCTACTGTTATTGCACATTTACTACTGGAATTTTTAGTACTGTTGTTTACTCCTGTTATTGCACTAGAATTACTACTGTTGCACACTTATTTTTATTTTATCTTAACTCCGATGCACATTCTACTGCACATGACCAATTCACTGCTGTATCTTCCATTGCACATTTTGATGCACACTGCACACTTTGGAAATCTGTATATAGTATAGTTTATTTATTATGTTGCACTGTTTTAAGATTTTAGATCTTAGACTTTAGTTTTAACTTTAGATCTCTGTCTTAGATAGTTTCTGCTGTGTTTTGTCCTCATATTGTATTTTGTACACTGTCTTTTGCACTACCTGGCCAGAGAGAAACGAAATTTCGATTCACTGTATGTTGAACACATATGGCAGAATTGACAATAAAGCTGACTTTGATCTTTGACATTATACGCTTTTCTCAGACTGGATTTAAACTTTTCTCACATTTGTCTCTCGTTTAAACACTCAAACTTTCATAGATTTTCAACAAAATTATTAATAGTGAAGTGTGGGGGGAAGGGGGAGGGGGGAGAAAACTGTGCTCTGACACGTGTGTGATTGTGCACATGACCCGGCGCGGAGCTGACAGCAGGTCTAGACCAAGGTCTAAACCTGGACTGGACCAGGACTAAACCAGGACTAAACCAGGACTAAACCAGGTGGATTAAAGCAGCAAGGAGGGGACTGCACGCAGTCTGAGCGCATGAACGAGACCCATGCAAGAGCCGCGGTGGTCTAGACCTCCAACTAACTTTTCTCGTGGGGGACCTGCAAGTCTCCATGGAGATCATATTGCTTTGCCTGGATGGTTCCACAGTATGGCATTAAAATAATCAATCTTCATGGAAACCAGTAGGTGCCATCACCAGGCCAAGTTACTTGGCAGATCTGTGAAGTGGCAACACAGCTCACAGTCATTTTTAGCAACACAATTAAACTAAACTAAAACAGGACAAAACCAGGACTAAAACAGGACTAAGGTGTGTGTGTGTATGTGCGTGTGTGTGTGTGTGTGTGTGTGTGTGTGTGTGTGTATTAAATTGACAATACATGTGATTTTGACTTAACATATTATCCTGTGTATTATTGAATTATTGAATGATTATATGGACTTTTTGTTCCATCCATCCATCCATTTTCTTCGGCTTTTCCATTTCTGGGTCACGGGAGCAGCAGTCCAAGCAGATCTGCAGCCCAGAACACAATGCACCAGCCCCCATGAATCCTCCCATGGATGGTGAGTCCACGAGAGGACGGCCCACATCACAACAGGCTTTGATGTACTTCTGTCATGGGGGCTACCAGTGTCCACAGACACTGGGGGTGGACTTTTTGTTATAAAGAAGGTACTTTGCTAAAATGGAAATGCTTTTATAATGGACTTTTTGTTATAAAAGCATTACCATTTTAACAAAGTACCTTCTAATTCTGTCCTGCCCTGAAACACCACACCACAGTGATGTCACTGATGGGGGAGGGCTTAGCTTAATGTTATGCAAATGACCCAAGAAGGCCTGGAGTTAGAGAATCTTTAGAGAAGCTCGTCGTTTTCAGGCGTCCCGCTTTCAAATGGCCACAAATTCTTCAAATGTTCTCAGATTTCCATGTATAAGACATCGTTGGAAAGCTTAGAATCTACACTTTCAGAATATGTGAATATCTCAAAATGCCTCCGGGACGACTTGTGTCTGGTTTTGCCACGGCTGGTCACAAATGCAAGATGGACAAGTTTAATACCATCCTAGAGAACATTCTAGACAAAGAATGAAACATCTCCATGAAGATGGATCTCGTCAGATCTCAGAAGCTAACCAGGGCTGGACCTAGTTAGTACATGGATGGGGGACCGCGGGGAAAATCAGGCGCCACAGTGGGAGGCCAGTTGCAAAAACTGCTGTTGTGTCCTTCAGCAAGGCTCTTCACCCGCATTGCCTAGTATGAATGTGGAGTGTGAGTGAGTGATGGTGGTGTCCAGAAAAGTGCTATATAAAACTCATCCACAATAATAATAATAATAATAATAATAATAATAATAATAATAATAATAATAATAATAATAATAATAATAATTGGCAGATCTGTGAAGTGGCAAGACAGCTCACAGTCATTTTTAGCAACACAATTAAATTAAACTAAAACAGGACTAAACCAGGACTAAAACAGGACTAAGGTGTGTGTGTATATTATTATTATTATTATTATTATTATTATTATTATTATTATTATTATTATTAATAATAATAATAATAATAATAATAATAATAATAATAATAATAATAATAATAATAATAATAATAATAATTGTTGTTGTTGTTGTTGTTGTTGTTGTTATTATTATTAAGATACAGGAGGTGGCAAACCCTTAACTAGAAAAGCTACACAGTGCATCTTTAAAGCTATCATCTGTTATTAGACTGGCTGACCCGCCCATGTTGTATCCTCACAAATCACCACTAGATGCTATCTACATTAATTCAGTCAGATATAGTGCCAGGTTACAGATGGTAGTGTAAGATTTATATTTTTGTTTGTTCCCTGTAGTAATACTTTATAATATAGACTACTGTTGGATGGAACTATTTTGGGGTTTTATTGGTGTAAGGTCTCATAAAACTATTGAAAGGGATGGTAAGGGAATGTTTCAAGGATCATAAATTGCCTTCTGGATGAACTGCCCCTCTCCTGGTGGTCTTATCTCGCACCCACAAGTTACTAATCTACAGTAACACTTTAATCACACATAAGCTTTAAGGACTGTTGTGTTTTGAGGTTGGCTGTCACTCATTTACAAAACTGACAAAACACACCACATAGTTTATTTGATTTTTATTGACAATATTTCTCTTCTGGACAGTAGAACAAACCCAAATGTAGCACAAAAAACACAAACTTTATAACAAGGCCTGCAAAGTTGAAGTCAATGACATTCAGTTCTCTTTTTTTCAACAGCAGAAACTAAATCATTTCTGGAAGGGTAGAAAAACGTCTTTAGAAACTTTGTCCTGTACAAATTATACAAATGCAGTGGATGTATTACAAGCTCAAGTGATGGATGGGCAGTTCGCCAAGGGTGCAGTGGTACTCATGAGGTCTTGAAGCGTCACTGGAGGAAGATGACTTTTGTGTGAAGATGCGGATTTAAATCAAAGGCGGCGACCTGGAGAGAACACGCATTATGGACTGTGACTGCAGCGATGCGTCATGGTGGAAATAAAAAGTTGACAGAGAAAAAAACCCGAAAATAAAAAACTCAAAATATATGATCAGGTTAAACAGGGAGAAGCAAAAAGAAGTCTGTCTACACAAAAACACAAAAACACATTAGATTTCATTCATACTTTAAAACTGGAAAATGAAAATCCGGACAAGCATGTTTTACAATCAATAGAAAATAACAACTGGATTAGTGCAGGCAAGAAATTGCAATACCTCAGATGCAGAAAGTTTTACCAAACAATCTGTAAAACTAATAATTTTAACTAATTACCCATTTTGAGCATTTTCGAAATCTGAAATTACTCTTAAAACAATTTCAGAACAGGATATCAAGATTTTCAATAGGCTGTCTCTGTCTTTTATCTCATGTCACTTTTTTTTCTTTTTTTTTTAGCAAGTCTTTTTGTTTTTTGTAATTATGAATCATTGTTTTCTGTATCTTAGGAGCTACTCTCCAGTTAATTCCTCTTGTGCATCAATACATTTCATCTTCTATTCTCCTATTGTATTCTATTGAAACGTAGTATCTGACCTTTTTCCACTCAGCGCTCTTGTACACACTTTGTTTGAATAATACAGATAGCATCAGTTCAACTATTGACCCATGAAAGAAACAAGAAAACAATCAAGGAAAGAAAAAATAAATAAAAGTGGACCACAGTGAGAAGAAGCCCTTTCTGTGTGCTCCCTGGTGTAACAGTCGCTTTAGGTACAATACCAATAGCAATACATCGCGAATGGGGCTTTAAAGCTTATGCAACTATCTGTAACACGGAAACCACTTCTCGTGAACCCGCAGTCCTGGTCAAGCCTGGTTGAGTCCTGGTGTAGACTCAGTTTGGTCCTGGTTTAGTTCTGGGCTAATCCAGGTTGAGTTGCACTTCTAAATTCCCCAAATAATGATTATTTCGTCCACAAATTTGTCACATCAATCTTGTGTCTTACTTTTTAATATTATAGTAGAAAAAAACATTTAAAAGTGCACTATGTAACTCTGGCAAGGAAAGTCCACCACCTGCTCCACTGAGACTGATACTTGAAACTTGATACGACGCTGGGGGTGTTCTACATCTATAGCTTTGGGGGAAAAAAAAAAAAGAGACCACTGCATTTTTTTCTGAAAAGCATCTCTACATGTATTACAGCCATTCCATTCCAGCGTCTGTTGAATTCCAACACAAACACAAATCTGAGCTACTTCAGTTCTTGCACCAGGAGTGGAATAAAGTCTCTCAAGAACAATGTGAAAGACTTTTGGAGATCATGGCAAGACGCATGAAAGGTGGGATTAAAAATAAGGGTTACTGGACCAAATATTCTTTTTTGAACTCTTCTTAAAGGAAAAGTAACATTTTTTACAATCTGAGCCTTCTTTCGGCAATAAAACAAGTAGTTTTACTCACCCATAGCAGTTTGGTGTCATTTTGAGCAGTTTCGTAGAAGTTATGTTGTAGCGTATCCGTTAACTTGAGTTCTCGGAGCATTACTTTGCGGTCTCCAAATAACACAAACTTTAGCACTTTTCAAATCATAGAAGCCCGATATCTTAATCTACGATTTCGTTTGAAGCAAAAGTGGCCTGTAATCCGAGATTTAGCCAGAGTTTCGAGTAGATGAGGACGCCAGTGCGCATGCGCGGACTGTGCTCTCAGCTCCCGGGACCCAAACATGAAACGCAAAGCTGTAAACTATGGATAAATCTCGGATTACAGGCCACTTTTGCTTCAAACACAATCGTAGACTAAGATATCGGGCTTCTATGATTTGAAAAGTGCTAAAGTTTGTGCTATTTGGAGCCCACACGGGGCATATTACATGCTTGGGGAATATATTATATGCCCCGAGCTATGGCTAGAAGTCACGCTAGGCTAACAGCAAATCTAAAACATCTCTGGAAGTACTCCACATGACACCAAAGTGCTATGGGTGAGTAAAACAACTATTACCGAAAGAAGGCTCAGATTGTTAAAAAAAAACGTTACTTTTCCTTTAAGTGTAAACATTAGTATTATGTTGTTTTAAAATGAATTTGATCTTGTTTCTTTGCATTGTTTGAGGTCTGAAAACATGTACCTTTTTTGTTATTTTGACCATTTGTCATTTTCTGCAAATAAATGCTCTAAACGATCATATATTTATTTGGAATTTGGGGGAAATGTTGTCAGTAGTTCATAGACTCAAACAAAAATGTTCCTTTTGCTCAAACACATACCTATAAGCAGTAAAAACAGAAAAACTGATCATTTTACAGTGGTCTCTTATTTTTTTCCAGAGCTGTATATGTGCATTGGTGGAATGTTCACGAGTTACCATGGAGACACAATGCACACACTATCTTTTTGGTCAGATTGTGTTCAATTAAAGCTTATATTAAAGTCTAACAAGCCTCAGATAGAAAGATAAAGCAGTGCTTACAGTTAGCATCACACACACCCCAGGGAATATTGATGACAACAGCTACAAAGTATCAATTGCTTGGCCTGGAATAATCCACAGTATGGCATTATACTTAAATTAACTCAACTGTTTTTTCTAACAATAATAACTAGAAAAAAATAGATGCGTTTAATGTAATTCTGTAGAACATTCCAAATTAACAGCAAAATAATAAATTCTCCATGAACCCCCACCAAAAAAGTTACATAGTGTACCTTTAACTTTGTGCTGAAGACGGTGAACTTTATGCCAGCCTTTGTTTCCTATGGCTAGATGAGATTGAGTAATTACAACCGTAAACCAGGTCAGAACATTTTCACTTTCACAATTAAAAAGTACATTCTAATTCTGACTTAAACTTAAACTACGGACAGTTTCGAGCGTTTATAGAGCTGTCTCTTCCGTCTCTGTAAGTGCCCTGTTTTTGTCTTCAGTTTGATGTCGTGCCACTGTGTTTGATCTCAACAGGCTCCCATTGTACTCATGCATGTAGGAAGGTTAAGAGACGAGCCAGAGAATAGGCCCTAACAGCTTGTATACTACCCACACACTCGTATTTTCAGTAACCGGCATTGTCCAAAATGTCTCCGATCGGATGTTTTGAAAGAGAGCAGGTTTGAATTTGAAACTATATAAGAGGTTGAAGCTAAATATAGCAGCAGTTTATTTTATACTCTTTTCATATCAAAGCATTCTTATTTATAAAAATCTTTATTTCGTTTTTGTGCCATGTCGTGTTGGTTTCTCTCTCAATATAAATATCTGTTTTTGTAAATGTGCTTTTAAAATGTTGACTATATATATATGTCCTATGTATTGTTCTGTGAATTTTACTTCAGAATATATGGTAGAGGCTTGGAAAATTCATAATGCCCCTTTAAACGTTGTCTCAAATCGATCTTTTTAATGTGCGGTTGTAGTTTCAAATAGTCCTATGCTCTTTTTTTAATCTACAATTATTTATTCTTGAGTTGTAATTTAAAATAGTCCTGTGCTCTTTTCACTTCACTTTGACTAATAAAATACATTCTGGGACTTAAGTTATCCTTTAAACTTGGTCTCTTGGTCTCTTCAGTGTGCTTTTTAAACCTTTACAATGACTCTGGAGTAAAATAGTCATATACATATGCTCATTTCAAGTCACTTTTACTAAATCCACACGAGTTCTAAATACATTCAAAGGGCTTGATAAATATATAATAACCCCTCTTTTAAACTTGGTCTCAAATCGATCTTTTCAGTGTGCTTCTTAAAAACTTTACAATTATTCTTGAGTTGTAGTTTATGCATATCCTCCTGCCACTTCCAGCTTAAGCTAAACCTGATCCTGAGCAGCTGTTCAGGGGGATTATGTTATGAAGCTTTTTTTGAAACAGGAAGTACATATATTTTCTATTCGAAGTTTTGGCCTAGGCTAGTAGAGGAGACGCAATTTGAGTCTTGAATTCCGTCCTTTTTTTTCGCTTATCCGGGAGTTTTTAATTTTTTTACTTAATATTTCTGACATTCAAATGTGACTGAGGATGAAAAGGAAGTATACTGTTGACTGGTACTGGGTTGTTTATGCAGTTCACTTTGGAAAGGAAGAAGGAAGAAGGAAAGTATCATGGTAGAATCTCATTCTGTGCCAAATAATACGAATAGACTCTTTGTCATAGTCACTGTGTCATTGGTGAGAGATTTTTCCATCCACCATAAGGTTTGTGGTTTCATGCATGAATGTGAGAACCGCATCTGTATTCATGGGTTCCTCCTTCCGGTTATATGCTAGATTTAGATTTGTTTTAAATTGTTAATCGCTATAGTGACAGTCCTTATTTCTCATCATTCTGAAACACTTGGAGGTGGACACTCAATTCATGGGGACCTGTTATCTTTATGGGGACAAAAAGCCCCCTTACAGGTAGATTTTTTAAATTTAAAGATTAAAAATAGGAAGTTTAAGCCTAGGGTTTAGGTTAAGGTTAGTCAAGTACTAACTATGATTAAGGTTAGGATCAATCTCAGAAAATGAATGCAAATCAATGTAATGTCCCTGTCTGGCCCAGGGCAGCTGTGGTTATAAGTGGTGCACCAGCAGATGGATGAATGTAAAATTATTTTATTTATTTGAGCCAAATCCGTGTCTATGCAAGAGCTACAACAAGTAACTGGACAGGTAAAAATATGATTGTTTTAATTTCTGCATTAATTATTACTTTGCAGTGACATCATGCTGGGGGTGTTCTACATCTGCAGCTCTGGAAAAAAATAAGAGACCACTGCATTTTTTTCTGAAATCAGCATCTCTACATGTATTACAGCCATTCCATTCCAGCGTCTGTTGAATTCCAACACAAACACAAAGCTGAGCTACTTCAGTTCTTACACCAGGAGTGGAATAAAGTCACCCAAGAACAATGTGAAAGACTTGTGGAGAGCATGTCAAGACGCATGAAAGCTGTGATTAAAAATAAGGGTTATTGCACCAAATATTCATTTCTGAACTCTTCTTAAGTGTAAACATTAGTATTATGTTGCTTTAAAATAAATTTGATCTTGTTTCTTTGCATTGTTTGAGGTCTCAAAACATGTATCTTTTTTGTTATTTTGACCATTTGTCATTTTCTTCAAATAAATGCTCTAAACAATGATATTTTTATTTGGAATTTGGGGGAAATGTTGTCAGTAGTTTATAGACTCAAACAAAAATGTTCCTTTTGCCCAAACACATACCTATAAGCAGTAAAATCTGAAAAACTGATAATCTTGCAGTGGTCTCTTATTTTTTTCCATAGCTGTATGTGTAGCGGTGAAATATTCACCATTTACCAAGGATGCATAATGTACACTTTTGTAAACACAGTAAAATTTTAACATTTTAAGATGGTCTGAAAATGAAAGAAATACAATTGATTACAGGAGTTTGTATTTAATACAAGCATTCATGGTCCTGTTTAGGTGTTTGATTTTCAACCAAAAAATGAAAGTGACCAACTAAAAAACTGTTGGCTAACTACCTAGCTGTAATTTGAGAGGGACTCACCTTCTGTAATCCTAACTAAGTCAGTTCTTTTTGATGAAATTATCCAACAAATATTTGGTAATAAATCTCAGATTAAGTGTGACACCGAGCACACTTATAATTAGCATCACACCCCCAGGCAATGTTGATGATGATCAGCTGCAAGGTATCAATTATAAAAAAAGAATCTAAAGAATGTAAAAGTAAGTTTAGATGAGTCAGCTTCACTTCTGAAACTGTTTAATTTTCCCCTTCTATCTGATTGTAACCATCTCCCCAGACAACAGCCTCAAATGTCAATAAGGATCTGTATGAGTCAAACCTGCTCAGGGCCAGGGCCACACTCTCTCTAATTGCCTTAATTGCTGGAGAGGTCAATAGTGACATGTACAGTGCTATTAAATAAAAAATAAAAAAGACTATTATATAAATTGGAAAAATAAAAACAAAACCTAATAATGCGGACTTAATGTATATCGTTTCCATTAACCAGTAGCAGCTTTTATTGCATAGTGTATAGGCGAAGAGTCTATTGGGAGCTAATTTGCTGTAGAAAAAGTACAATTGCATTTGATTGGACTCGATAAAAAGTGGTCGTCAGCGCTTGTGTGGCTTTCAACATTCATTTAGCTCTTCCTCCTTGGCTGCCCAGGGGTTCATTTATCAGATGGGACAAAAGCTACGCGTTGATTTCTAAGTTAGCAGACCATGTAATAGAATCAATTAAGTGCGATCACTTTGGGGGGCGTGTGATTGTGTCCACCTGCACAGGGTCCCTCTTTGCCTTATTTCACACACAAAGCATTTAGAAGTGAAGGAAAGTTGGAGAAAAACAGCACTTTTCTACTAAACTTTACAGACATCTGTGTGTTTACATCCAGAGGTGGGTAGATAGTATTCAGTTCAAATTTCAGTGAAAGTTTCATGAGCTGGATGAGTTGGATGAGTTGGTTGAGCTGCGGAATATATTCGGCCAAATAAACTTTTGTCCAGTTGACAAATTGAATTTCTCCTTTTGCCAGTGAAAGTTTCAGTTAAAATATGTTTGCTCTTTGTTATTTTAATAGGCCTTTATTGTAAGATTTGAGCTACTGTGTCCTTGTGAATCAATAAAGTTTGTGTAAAGTCAAAGTCTAAATAGGTAGTATTGAGTTACATTTACTTTAAATTACATTTTGCATTAAAACTTTACGTTGACCATACTTTTACTCCAACCTCAGTCACATCTTTGCCAGTGTTACTTGAGTAAAAGTTTTAGTTGCTCTTCCCAATGTGAATAAGTCTACAAATGACAAAAAAATATGTTGACAATATTAAATTATGATAAAAGGAGAAATTCAATTTGTCAACTGGATAAAGTTTGTTTGGTCGAAAACGTTTCGCCGCTCATCCGAGAGGCTTCGTCAGTTCTGGTTCTAGTGCTGGTTAGACACTGCTTATATCTAGCTGCAGGGAGGAGCTAACTATACTGAAATTATTCTGAAATTATCTCATCTATTTGTTTTTGAGTTTCTCTCTTTTGTTATACCAATTTCTCTGGCGTCTAGTTTAGCATACCTATTCAACACCTAACGACTGTCTCCACGCCTCTGGCCCTGACCTGTCTGCCCTATTGTTTCTTTTGTCTGTTTTGACTTCGGTTTGAGAATGGAATTATATGGGAGACAAGTTATGTCTGACTCCCCCATTTCTGTTTAAAGAAGGATTCTCTTTTTTGACAAAAATCGCCTCTTTAACTCCCCTCTCAAACCAGTTCTTTTCCCTGGTTAAGATCTGAACCTCACTGTCCTCAAATGAATGGAGAAATTGGTATAATAAAAGAGAGAAATTCAAAAAACAAATAGTTGAGATAGTTTCAGAATAATTTCAGTATAGTTAGCTCCTCCCTGCAGCTAGATATAAGCAGTGTCTCACCAGCACTCGAACCACAACTGACGAAGCCTCTCGGATGAGCGGCGAAACGTTTTCGACCAAACAAACTTTGTCCAGTTGACAAATTGAATTTCTCCTTTTATCATGGATTTTACCTGGACTGAGGGATTCTTCATGAATATTAAGTTACTTGAGCATTTGTGTTTCTTGCCATACTCCTTCCAATGTGAGAGTTTTTTTTCATGTTTGTCATGTCATGTTTGTGCTATAACTTTGAAAACCAGATTTTGTGAATAATGTTTTATTACATTAACTCCAAATTATAAATCAACCGCTATGTCCAAACAATACTTTAGTAGTGCTTGTTTATCCCAGCTTAAGTAATTTCTGGGATCACTACTTGTATTTCTACTTGGCTCATTGTTTTGAAGTTTACTCTTACTTGTGTACAACTTTGAACTCCTCTACCCACCTCTGTTTACATGCACAAGAATACAAAATGTAAAAAATAACATAAAAGCAGAGAGGAAGTAGAAATAAACAAACTCATAACTGAAGCGATCCTTTCAACACCGGACAGAGTTAACGTTTTAATAATTGTCAAATGTTTTAGATTCATATTCTCTGTCACGTACCACTCTGCACGTTGTCTGTAATTGATGTTTGTAAGGTTTCAGGTTTCAGGGTTTCTGAGGCCAAATGTTTAAATGACGCAATGCCGATTACAATCTGATAGACCTTTGTTCAGTTTGCCCCACAAAAGAGATTGCTTAAACCCCATTCACACACACAGCCTGACACTGTACCTCCATTTTATCAGAACAAATGTATGAACAAAGCCAGAACTCTTTTCCATGCGTTTTTGATCAGGCAATTTGGAATGTGCAAGTAATGTTTATGTGTCCCCAGAAAATTACCAATACTTCCACTTGGTTTCCTTGATACCACACTCATTTTCCTGGTTAAAGTCTTGGTTTTCTGCATACACCACATGTTTAATTCCTTTCTCATACAATTTAACCTTCCTCTTGTGTTAGGGTCGCCACCGACCCGTTTTAGTTTTTAAATGCATAAAATAATCACTTAAAATTTGTTTATTGCATCAAGGCTTTTTGACTTTGTCAGGAACCTTGATTTCAACAAAATTCAACAAAGACTTTTTTTTTCACTGTATTATAAAATGCTCTAGTTAAAATTATGTCCTTTGTAGTGTTAGGGTCGGTTTCGACCCGGTTATAAAAATAAGATTATAAAACAATAATTAGAGCCAAAATTTAAATGATAAATGCATTGTCAGCCAACACAATGACAGCCACCTCCTCCCCCAATCATGTGAGCTTCTGGGGATGCTCATTTGTCCAGGATTGTTGCAAAAAAACAAAACAAACAAAGATGAGCATGTCCAGACACGTCAGGTCACTTCACTCATTTGACTTGCAGAGAGCACATCTCGAATTTGCAGCATACAAAAATGAAAAGAAGATTTACGGTGAGCGAAGCTCGAGATGACATTTTTGGAGAAAATGAGGGAGAAGACACAGATCAGCATAGTGATGCAGAGGAGCAAGTTTCTGAGGAAGAGGACAATGTGGAGTACAAGTCAGAAGACACAGACACATCTGAGTCTGATGCTGGTGCTCACCCAGCACTCCATCCACATCATCAGCAACACAGAGAGAATCTGCATCAGCATCCTCCTCAGCCAGCCCTGCCTCAACACCAACCAGAAGAGCCACGGCCACAACACCAACCAGAACAACCACGGCCACAACCCCCCTGAGACCACCTGATTCTAAAAGAAAGAGGTGTCAGGTCTGCCCAAGCAATAAAGACAGAAAGACAAACATATTGTGTTTCCGATGCAAGAAATATCTCTGCAAAGAACACACAAAAAGTGTCACTTTTTGCCACACGTGCATCTAAACACACACACACCTACACACACCTACACACACCTACACACACACACACACACACACCTACACACACACACACACACACACACACACACACACACACACACACACAGGCAAGTTCTTGCACACAGATACTTTTTTTTAAACTCTGATTTAGCGTTCTAATAGTTTTGGAAGTAATAATTGATTTCTATTGGTTTGATTTGTTTGATTGGTTGTTTGTTTGAACTTGTAAATCAATATTTTGTGTTATGACCTGTTCTGTGTTTCAATGTGTTTATATTGAAGTTCTATTGCTGACATTTTTTTGTTTTTTTGCATTTTCTTGAAGAAAATATATATGGGTCGGAAATGACCCATAACACCATAGATGTTACTATAGTTATTAATTTTAAAATGAAAAAATAAATCAAGCAAATTCATTTCAGAGATGTGTTCTATACCCCTTAGCAATATTCTGGTAACACAACATCCTTTCATTTATTTATATTATTCTCTTGAGGTTAATTTTTCTTTTTTTTTATTGAAATCGAGAGGTATACTAATAACAATAAAAAGGCCCAGAGACCCAGAACAAAAATATTAAACCCAACATTTTCATGGATAAGGAAGCCTAACAAGGTAACCAAGAGATGAGAAAAAAATTGGAATTTAAGTTTTTATTTTTAGTGTATTTTAAAGCTGATTTAAGACACGGGTCGAAACCGACCCGTTAACACCGGGGATGGTAACAGAAAACTAACACAGGAGGAAGGTTAAATGAAGCACAGAGCCAAATGCCTGGTTAAGTGTGAACAGAGCAGACCTCACCATGTTCTGGGACTGAGTGCATGTGTGAACTATGTGTGAATGGGGCTTTAGTTGTCTTAAAGCAAAAAAAACAAACAAATAAATACATAGAATATTACAAATACAGTGAAAAATCTATAAACCAAAGATAATTCATGCATTCAAGGCGGTATACTCTCACTAAGTGGACATGTTTTCATCGGAATACATGGAAAGTTTCTGTTAAATGAAAATGATAATTATAGATAGCAACAACAACAAAGAAAGTTAAGTAAACACAGATGGGTTTTCTTTGACAACATATTGGTGGTTCTTCATCCTCTCTAATGAATGCATACAATGTTTTGACTTGAAAGCAAATTAGTGAGAGCATGTCCCATGTCCTGTGTCCTGTTGTGTTCTCCTAATGGTACCGAGCTCTACAATCTCTGCAACATCAAAGCTTTAAAGAGTGGATTCTTTATTTATGACTTTGATGGCAAACCGCTGATTAGACCCTTTAAAGGGTAACTGCACCTGATCTAATCATTCTGACTCCATTGTGCAGTTACATTTAAACATATAGAAACATACAGTACATATAGGTCCAGTGTTTTGCTTCATTTGGCTTACAATACACTGTTAGTAAAGCTTCTATGTGGAACTTTAAATGAATCATAGTTTTTAAATGTGTTTTTTTTTTTTGCAGTTGCTCAAGACATCTTTTAATGAAAACAAAATTCAATTAAGTTACCACTAATACAAAACCAGTTTTTAAACTGAGAGGACTTGTATAATACATGGTAAACTAAACTAAACTAAACTAAATTAAACTAATTTCTTTTAATCAATCAAGCTTTGTAAGGGGCACAAAAACTCATGGACTATATGAGAGAAAATTTAAAGAGAGAAATTAAAAAAAAAATACAATAATGGAAGATTTCAACCTTGGTGTCTTCTTTTACAACTGGTTAAATAAAACTTAATAAAAATAAATAAATAAAAAGAGTTTTAGTGACCATGAAGTATCATTGTCAAGGTGTCCTAGCTGTATTAGGTAAACAAAATAACAAATGACACACTATTGCATAATGTTCCACAAAGAAGCTCTAAAGGTGTGTTCACTCTTTGTTTGGTCTGTTTGAAGCAGCGTACATGCACTCCCTGTATATACACAGAAACATTTATTCAACCCCAACTTGAGTCATACATTGTACTTGCCTCGTATAGTAAAATTAATTTTACTTTTACTCACCTCTGCTTACATTGACAGGAAATTATTACGTCAAAAATAACATAAAGTAGAAAGATAGGGGGGTATAGCCTTACTCTAGGCACTTGACCCTGGCAGTGCAGATGCATTTTCAGCAAAAGACTCACAGCTGTGAAGAGGAAACAAACTCTGATTCTGCCCGAGGACATAATAAACGCTTTAGTCAGTGTCAAATAGTTTTAGAGTCACATTATCTGTCACATACCACCCTGCATGTTTTCGGTAATGTATGTTTGCAAGGTCTAAGGTGAAAAATTTGTGAGGTAAAATGTTTAAAGGGTCCATATTACGCTATTTTCTGGTTTATGTAATGTATTGCTGTTTTCTCATCAAAAACATTCTTATACTGCAAAAAAGCTTGGCCAAAATTTAAGATATTAACACTTAAATCTATCGGGAAATGTCTTAAAAGTAGTGAAATTATCTGTCTGTGCAGCAACAAGTTCTCTTAATATAAACTCCCTCTAGACTAGAATTAAACAGTCTCAGAACTAGTAAGTAGATAATAAATCTGAAAACAACTGCTCAAGACTCACCTTTTTAAAACTGCTTTTTGTTTGATTGTCTATTGTTTTATTACTTATTTTACCTTCTGTACAGCGTCTTTGAGTGTCTTGAAAAGCGCTTCATAAATCAAATGTATTATTATTATTATTATTAACAAGATTAATAACCTGATCTTGGCCAGATCAGAGAAATTTGTGGCGTGGAGGTTTGTTTTGTTTCATTCACACATGTTTAACACACAAGAACTGCATATTTAGTTATTCCCTCTAACCGAACAGAACACCTTGTGAGGTAATAAAACAGCTCTTCTTGCATTACCACTTTAATATGGTAATTCAGGAAGTGCTCCACTGTGTTTTAAAACTCCATACACCTTCACTAGAATCATGTGGCTAATTTCAGCCTTGAAATTGCCGATCTCTACTGAACTAAAGGTGAAAGGTAGCTGTTAACTTTAATATTACTGCTTCATGACATCACAAAGCATTTTGAGCTTTGGAGATGTAGACAGGCTAATAATAAAGCACATGTGCGAATGAAACAAAACACAATTTCAGGTATGTTTTTGATGAGGTAACTACATTCTAACATCAGTCTAACAAGAGTAAATTTTTCATAATTAGACTTAGACTTAGACATAATAACGGACCTTTAACAAACAGTTGTTTTAGAGCACTCTCACCTCAAACCAGTCCACAAAAGTTTGAACACACCCCGAGGTCTTCACATTACCTTTACACTGCAACACCTTTCTATTAAAATAACTTTGTAGTTTAAACATTTTTTTGCTGATGCAGAAATCACTGTGGTCTCCAGGTCTGGGCTAAAACCAAAAAGCAGAGTGGCAAAATTTACAGTCATGGTGGAAAGCATATTTGCAGCTGGACGTGAGTTGCAGCATGGCATGAATGGTTCTGTAAGCACTGTTTTTGTGAGAAGAGGAGGAGGGCTTCAGGCATAGAGCGGACAAGAAGAAAGGCCTCTTTGTTTTAGCGTCTGCAGCAAGTTTTGTCTCAAAAAATGTACGAATCCTAAAGCGCTAAAGGGTCCGACCAGGCATTTTGTGGAGGTTAGGAGTGAGCGAGGGGGGGCAGGGGGAGCAGGGGAGGATGGAGCACATGTGAGCAGAGCTGAGGGCACGAGGAGCTTCACTGGTGCTTCTGTTACAGCCTAGAGCAGAGAATGGAGAGAAGGAAAGAGAGAGAGATGAAGAGAAAGAAGGAGAGACAGAGAGTGAAGAGAGAGAGGGAAGGAGAACAGATACAATGTTAACCACTGATGTTACAGCACACAAAAAGGCAGAGACAGACGTTTGACACAAAAGCAACACATGGAATCTACTACACAATGAAAACAACTTCAGAGTTATGCAAACATTTAATAACTCCCCAATTTAAAGTTGAGTTCAGTTAGTTTGGAAGCAGAGCAGTGCGGGTAAATTGTTCTGTAAAGAGGCCAGCGAATGATGCACAGGTGCAGCCTGTGAATTATCCAAATGGAGGAAACAAGCTATCAAGAGGGAGGGGAATTTAACCATTTGGAATGGCACTTGATGAGGGACTGATGACGCGGACCGCTCCTGAGTGGTCTGGCCACAAATGCTTCTCTCAGATAGAAAACAGCCCAGAGTGTGAGGAACATTATCTGACCTGCTGTTATTGAAATTAAAGGTGCTCAATGTCACTTCTCTGGTTGCTACCTTTTTTTCTCCATGGAGAAAGTATTGCTTTGCCTGGATTTTCACGGATTTCTCTGAAGGAGAAAGGTGAACGCATGTGAACGCACCATGGCTAATGTCCACGTCAGATCTGTGAAAAAGAAAGTCCACTCACAGTAAGAACACATAATGTTCAAAAATTTTGTGTAGCTGAAATTATAGCTAGATACAGTACATATATTTAATGCCATACTATGACACATTCCAGGCAAAGCAATGACGCTATTGGCTCAATTTTCTACTGAAATGTTGTTTCTCTCAAAAGTGTCTTTTTTATCTCACTATACCCACACACCACTCACTGGTTTAGCTTTAAAGAGCTCATATTACGCTATTTTCTGATGCATGATATAATGTTGTTTTCTCCCCCGAAATATGTCCAAAGTTGGGTTTTGTTTGCTCTTCTCTTAAACAGAAAACACTTTGTTCCACCTTACGATGTCAGGGTAACATAATGTAAGATCACTCCATTCTGTGTGAATGAAACAAAACTCCAGGTATGTTTTTGATGAGGTAACAACATCCCAACACAACTAAAAACTCACATGACTAAATTATGCGTAATATAGTACCTTTAAGGGGCCATTAGAATGCACAGTCCCATTGGAATGAATTTGGAGAAGATACAAGATTACATAGCTGCATTCTTCCCCCCAAAAATTGAGGCAACACAAGTACAACACAAGTGCGTTTAGCCACAGTGTGCAGGACAAATAAAATGTATTATTATTATTATTATTATTATTACAAGAATGCCAGATGGGTCAGGACCCAGGCCCGCTGCAGGGAGAGCTGGGTCACATACACCATCCCTGCTTTGCTCATTATGTAACACTTATTTTTTGGCCACTACAGTTCAAACCAATATAGCTTTAACAAGTGCACAGTGCAGAACACAGTCAAGAGGCACTTGATGTTAAATAACCAGGCCCAAAACTTGAATTGTTTTATAGATGGTTAAAATAAAGGTTCAAATGTTACCTCGTCAAAAACATACCTGGAGTTGTGTTTTGTTTCATTCACACAGGTTTGAGTTATCCTTTATTATTAATCTGTTTACATCTCCAAAGCTCAAAATGCTCTGTTCCACCTTGTGATGTCATGAAGCAGTAGTAGTTTTCAAGTTGGCAGCTCCTTTAATTTTTAGTTCAGAAGAGATTGGAAATTCCATGGCTGAAATCATCCATATGTTTTTTATTTTTATTTTATATGTATATTATTGTTATTATTGCTCTTTTTTGATTTCATAGTTTTATTGTCTTAACAAGGACCAATAGCGTTAAATACAGCTTTATTCTATATTCCCACTGTATTGTTTTATCTGTATTGTGCAACATAGAAATATTGTTCATGAAATATGCTATATAAATAAAGTGATTTGGCTTGGATATGATTCTAGTGAAGGTGTATGGAGTTTAAAAACACAGTTCCTGTATTACCACATGACATCACAGGTACGTTTTCGATGAGGAAACAACATTATAACATAGATCCGAAAAGAGCACAACACGGGACCTTTAAATAACAAGGGCAAAGCTTCCTGGCTCACGATATATTTTATAGAAGGTCAAATTCATGATAGTTACACAGGTTACTGGAGGTTGTTTTCTGTAAAAGTTGCTTCAGATTATTCAAAGGTGCACTGTGTAACTTTTCCACTTCGAGTATGGCACATGCTTGTTTCCATGGAGATGTTATTGCTTTGACTAGAATGTTCTCTAATTAAAGCTGAAGGCCAAATCTGTAGAGAAGCAACCCTGCTCAGAGTGAAAATGCATGTTAACAACTGTAACTGAGAATAGATATACAGCTCTGGTAGAAAATAAGAGACCACTGCAAAATGATCAGTTTTATTGATTTTACTACTTATAGGTATGTGTTTGGGCAAAAGGAACATTTTTGTTTGAGTCTATAAACTACTGACAACATTTCCCCCAAATTCCAAATAAAAATATTATCGTTTAAAGCATTTATTTGCAGAAAATGACAAATGGTCAAAATAAAAAAAAAAAAAAAAAAAGATGATACTATGGTTTCAGACCACAAACAATTATTTATTTATTATCCTTTATTATCCCCGAAGGGAAATTTGTGCTCTGCATTTGACCCATCCTTTTTTTATTAGGAGCAGTGGGCATCACATGACTGTGCCCGGGGACCCATCTCCATGATCTTATTGCTAGACATTCGTCAGGACCTCAGCTGGAGGATTTTACCTTTAGCATGTTTTTGTGTTGGGGGGGAAACCCGGAGTGCCCGGAGGAAAACCACCCAGACACAGGGAAAACATGCATACTCCACACAGAAAGGCCTGGGCGATTGAACCCAGAACCTTCTTGTTGTGAGGCGTGAGTTCTAGCCACTCAGACACCGTGCCGCCAATGCAAAGAAACAAGATCATATTCAAGAAATCAATATTTGGTGCAATAACCCTTATTTTAAATCACAGCTTTCATGTGTCTCTCCACAAGTCTTTCACATTGTTCTTGGGTGACTTCCACTCCTGGTGCAAGAACTGAAGTAGCTCAGCTTTGTGTTTGTGTTGGAATTCAATAGACGCTGGAATGGAATGGCTGTAATACATGTAAAGATGCTGATTTCAGAAAAAAAAAATGCAGTGGTCTCTTATTTTTTTCCAGAGCTGTAAGTTGAATGCCATACTGTAGAACATTCCGGGCAAAACAACACCTCAGACAAGCAGGTGAAGGAACCCCCACCAGAAAAGTTACACAGTGCACCTTTAATCAGTCAAGAGTGAATTCCTAGACGCTATCTACTAATTTAATAAGGGGAGTTTGCATGTTCTCCCTGTGGCTGTATAGCACAATAAATTACTTTTTGCAGCATGGATTTCCCTGTAAAAGAGATGACTAATCTCAGCAGGACAATCCTGGTCATTAAGATATATATGGGACCAAAACTTCAGCTGTCTGCACTCTTACACAATACTTAGATTTAATTTAAGATACTGGGGTACATATTTCATGAGTAATGGCCCAACAGGCATCAGATAATTTAATTTAAAATGTCTCACTTCCTGCTACTTTTTTGGGCAACTTGCTCCATGTACTGTTTTGTTTCTTTAGACAAGTAACATTCCAGTGGCATTATTGTTGTAATCACTGTTTACAAGACCCATTTTACACTGTTTTCTGATCGATGTTAGAATGTTGTTTCCTCGGCAAAACATATATAGAGTTGTGTTTTGTGTTTTGTTTCATTCACATGTTTAACACACAAACCCTGTATATTTGAGGAGTTCTGTTCCACCTTGTGACATCATGTGGTTACACGGGAAGTGCTCCACTGGGTTTTTAAACTTCATTCATTTTCACTAGAGTCATTTGGATAATTTCGTCCTGGAATAGTCAGTCTCAAGTGAAAGGTAGGCAGTTAATTTGAAATCAAAAGTGGAGCAGAGCATTTTGAGCTTTGGAGATGCAGTCAGACTAATAAACCAGGATTACTCCAACCATGTGTGAATGAAACAAAGCACAGCTCCAGGTATGTTTTTGGTGAAGGAACAGCAACATAACATGGCTTAAAGCTCACAAGAGTCAATTCTGGATTATACTGGATAAAAAAGGACAATATGTAACATTCTGGATGTGGCATGTCACCTGTATAATTCCATGGAACTGTGAAGTAAAAAAAAATACTGTGAACTGGGAACCATACTGTGAATATTCTCCATGGAGATAAAGCTCTGGAAAAAAATAAGAGACCACTGCATTTTTTTTCTGAAATCAGCATCTCTACATGTATTACAGCCATTCCATTCCAGCGACTGTTGAATTCCAACACAAACACAAAGCTGAGCTTCTTCAGTTCTTGCATCAGGAGTGGAGCAAATTCACCCAAGAACAATGTGAAAGACTTGTGGAGAGCATGCCAAGACACATGAAAGCTGTGATTAAAAATAAGGGTTATTGCACCAAATATTCATTTTTGAACTCTTCTTAAGTGTAAACATTAGTATTATGTTGTTTAAAAATGAATTTGATCTTGTTTCTTTGCATTGTTTTAAGTCTGAAAACATGTATCTTTTTTGTTATTTTGACCATTTGTCATTTTCTGCAAATAAATGCTCTAAACGTTAATATTTTTATTTGGAATTTGGGGGAAATATTGTCAGTAGTTTATAGACTCAAACAAAAATGTTCCTTTTGCCCAAACACATACTTATAAGTAGTAAAATCAGAAAAACGTATAATTTTGCAGTGGTCTCTTATTTTTTTCCAGAGCTGTAGATACATTTTATGCCATACTGTTGAATATTTTAGCCAAAGGAACAACATTTCAATGGAAACAAGCAGATGGAGGCCCAATAAGAGTCAGGTTTGTGGAGATGCAAGCCCTCTCACAGTAGGGACCCATGTTTTTGTTAGCTTTTCAGTACAATAAACACAACCATAATGAAAACACCCTTTATTTCAGTCTATTTTTTGCCTATTTTTTGACTTTAATGATCTAAGGTAAGAATTGTTGCTTTGACTGCAGTGATTTCCTATAGTGTGTCTGAACAGAAGGCTTGGTGGGGTGCAGTCTTGGTGGGGGACCTTGTGTAAGTACTTAACAAGAAAGGCAGTGAAGCATGTTGGTTGGAGCGCCACCCAGTTGAACATTTCTGCTCGACTGGTCTCTGGGCTTGTTCAGATTGGGTGAATGTGGATTATTTTACACCTCAGTGGCTGGAGGTGGAAAAAAGGAGAGAGAGAAATCCTTAGTGCAGGCAGTTCAAGCTCTTATCTATCTATTCGTTTATCTGTCCATCTATCCCTCGCTCTGCCCTCAATAACCAGGCCTCCCATGTTCAGGCAGTGAGTCACAGGTCAAACAGGCTGCATGGCGATCTGTTCTAGCATATGAGGACACACTGGCGCTAGCTTGTTTTTCAGCCTTTCACAACGTTAATGGACTGTAAGAATCCAGGGATATAGTATATAACAGCTGCTGTGTTTTTGGTGGGTTTCTGATGACATCACTTTATTCTACAGGCTAAAATTTTTAATACAGATAAGGGCAAATGAAATTAATATTGAAATAAAGCTTGTAACATAGTAATCTTGTCAAGTTAAAATGACTGGAATTAAGAAAGATTTATCATGATGTGAGTAAATTTCAAGTACATTTTTGAGAAGTAAAAGGATGTACGAGTGGAACAATATTTTTTGTACTTAAAATATGAAAATACATCTGGCTACACTTAAGAAAAGAAAAACAACAACCCATTGCACTTAACATAAGAAACCGAATCTAATTTAAGAAAAACACACTTATTCCATTGTAGATAATTTTACTTGTTAAATCTAGCCAAATAAAGTAAAAAATTCTTAATTTCAGTCATTTTAGCTTACCAATATATTGTTTTTTGCAGTGTAGGAATAAACTGGTTCAACATTGATGAATTTAAATTTACGATATTTCTATGAGAACACCATGTAAACAATAGGGAAAATTGGTACTGGTACCTATCAGAGAATGAAATGGTTACATTCTTGTATCGGAAAACCACCAAAGCAAAAGTTTTTGATTCACAATATGAAACAAAGCAGAATTTCCAAAGACTAGTCAGGGTATAATTGTCACTGTAATTTTTCTATAGCTTCAGCTTGGTGCTCCTGGCTAAGATTGTTGCATTCACCCACAGCTTCTTATCATCTCAGTGTCACTAAGGAAGGATAACATGCAGAGAATCATTTTCCAAGAAAAAAGATCAGTCTTACATTGAACCATGATTAAGCAAAAAGGTGTGATCGCTGATAAAAGGCTACTACCTCTAAATCTAAAATGATTCACAGAACCAGCTAAAACAGTAAAGTGGTTTTAAGGTTTTAGCAATTTCCCTTCCACTAAGAGCTGAGATTAACCCCAGATTTACTGTTGTATGCGCACTGAGACTACCTTTCTTTTGGCAAGACACTTTACCTGCCCTGCCTAATTTGAGTATAACACTGTGTGCATAATTATTAGGCAAGCTGCATTTATGATAATTAATTTTATAATTGAACAACTACAGTGCTCTGTTAATCCAAAATGTTAATAAACCTCAAACCTGAATATTTAAGAAAGTAAATGTGTGCACTCCAACCTGTATAAACTTGAATTGTTATTGGATTTAAGCATATCAGGTGATGTGTATTTGTCTAAGTTAGGGTGTGAATTAAGAAGATCAACACCCTATATCAAGCTCTGTAGATTTATTAGGCAAAATGGGCCAAAAAGGAGATTTTAACTAACTCTGAAAAGTCCAAAATGGTATAAAAAAAATAAAAAATCTTTCAGACAGATGCAGCAATCTCGAAATTGCCAAGATATTGGGGCGTGATCACAGAACCATCAAATGTTTTGTTGCAAATAGTCAATAGTGTTGCATGAACACATGAACTGCAAGAGATTTTAAAAGGATCAAACATGAAGCCATTATGCTCCAGTGCTGTCATATTCCAGAACTGCAGCCTACCTGGAGTGCTCAGAAGAACAAGGTGTTCAGTGCTGAGCGACACGGCCAAGGTAAGGAAGGCTGAAACTCAACCACCACTGAACAAAAAACATAAGCTGAAACGTCAAGACTGGGCCAAGAAATCTCTGAAGACAGATTTTTCAAAGGCTTTATGGACTGATGAGATGAGAGTAACTCTTGACGGACTGGATAGATGGCTCAGAGCTCCACTTTGACTCAGACACCAGCAAGGTGTAGGTGGGGTATTAGTATGGGCTGGTATTATTAAAGATTAGCTTGTTGGACCTGTTCAGGTTGAAGATGGACTCAAAATGAACTCCAAAACCTACTTTCCACTGCACGGCTAGCCAGTAAAGACCTTAAAGGTCCCATGACATGGTACTTCTTGATGCTTTTATATGGTGCCTTAATGGTTCCCTAATACTGTAAATGAATCCTTCTTCAAAATCAACACTCAGTGCATGAGAAAGACACATGTACACAGTCAGAGTCAGAATATCTCTGTCTGAACGACTCATTCTGGGCCTTGTTGCTTGAATGCAAATGAGAAGGATACAGATAGGTTTGAGGAGCGGGTGGGTGGGCCAAATGCGCTGCTGGTTAGGTGCGCTGTGTGCTGTCTTCCACTTCCGCGTTTTAAGCGCGGAGGAAGAAAGGAGAGGAATTTCAATGAAAAAAACACATTTTCACAGAAAATAAAATTAAACCACTGCTGTTTCAGAGGTCCAGAGGGTCGGGTAAAGGACTTCCGAGCCTAGAAACACTTGCATGTGCCTCCAGGCAAATAAAAAAACGCATTTCGCATTGCGTAGCTCCTTCGTGGTCCAAACTCTCTGGGCGTGATTTCCAGAGACAGGGGGAGGACATCCAGACGGGGGTGGAACTGCATTCGCATTTCTTTTTTCGATGTGACGTCAATAAGTTTCCTTGTTCAGAATCGCCCGTTTGAGGTGTGTTTTTTACTAACACAGAAAAGGACCGCAAATGCTCAGTTTTGACATTTCGTAACTTTTAGCCATGGGGGGGGGATTAACGTTCAAAAACCTCAAAAAGTGAACATTTCATGCCATGGGACCTTTAAAGATGAAAAAATAATGTTCCTCACCTGACTTAAACCCTGTTGAGAACTTGTGGGCCCTTCTTAAAGAGGAGATTTACAGTGAAGGAAAACAGTACACCTCTCTGAACACTGTCTGAGAGGCTGTGGAGGCTGCGGCACAAAAAGTTGATAATCGACAGATCAAGAAACGGACAGACTCCATGAATAGATGTCTTATGACCATTACTGAGGAGAAGTGAGAATGGAAAATGTTTATTTTTCATTTAGATAATTAGTTAAGCGTAATTATTCTGCACCAATAATTGTGCACACATTTTTCTCCTAAGAAAGCCAAAACTTCACTTTTACTTTATTAAATATTCCGGTTTGAGGTTTCACTGTAGTTAATCAATTATAAAATTAATCCTCATAAATACATCTTGCCTAATAATTAAGCACATAGTGTACAGTGAGTCTTTCAGATAGAGCCATTTTACTTGTATCGCTGTGCATTGAGCTGTTATTGATGTGGCAGTAATAGAAATACTTCAATTTGCAGTAACAATAATTGCCTAAGAATTTAGATATTTTAATTTGTTAATCTGCTCAAAATGTTTTGGGAAATAAAATATTGTTGAGTACTGTCTGATCGCTTAGGCCAATTCAGCAGGATCTCTGAGTGCCAATAAAAAATGTCCTGAAGGCCTCATTTGGCCCCCGGCCATAGTTTGAACACCTCTGAATTAAGGTACACTTCACTGTCCCCGTATGAAAGTGTGTCCTCTGCATTTGACCCACTCTTCATTGTCACTGACACAAACTGTAAGGAGCAGTGGGCACTACACTATCTTGCCTGATGAGCCATGTCCAGACCCTGAACAGCTGGGAGTCAAACCTGTAACCTTCTTGCTGTGAGGCGAGAGCTGTAAACCCCTAGCCACCATGCTGCAATATTGTGACAGACGGTGTGGTACTATGCATCTATACAGGGATGCATATTTTAAAAGTTGTAAATCACTTTTTACTTTATTATAAATTGTTTATGCATTATGGCTAAATCTTTGAACTGGAAAAGTGACCTTTTCATAAGACAGGTGTCTTCTGATACTTAGGGCACTGTGGATATGAAACTTCAATGCATTTTGTATTCAACATAATGAAAGGGTTAGTTTTGAAGACTCTTTTAGAGGTATGCCTGTATATACATACATATTGTGGACCATGCATCGGGATATGTATTGTATTATGAGGTTCTTGGCGATAACAAGGTTAAGGAGATTATTAAGACTGCACAAATTCTTACAAACCTGCTACTAAATATACAAACATAAATGCTCGTAGGTGAATTCTTATGGCCAACTAGCTCTTATAATAGTTGACAACACAAAAGCTATGTGAATCTGCTCTACATAGAATTTTACACTGTTGGTTATCTATATTTAGTAGCCAAGGATACACATTGTACATGGAAAACCTTAAAAACAACTGAAGGCTTAAAGTTCAAAGAAATATAATTTAAACCAAGGTAAAAGACACAAAATAAATATTACATCAAAATGACATAAATGAACAGAAAACAACCAAACTGAAAAGATCTTTATTGTCAGACACTTGTTAAAGAATGAGTGCAAATAAAGAGCTTGTGATCATTATCTATATACTCATCACTAAGCCATGGACCATAAGGCATCATTAAATACAAGCTACCATCTACAATACAGGAACTAAAGGAACACAGCATCAATGCAATCAAAGGGAACTGAAGAGATATAAAGAAACAGAACCAAAATCAACAAAAACACAACACAATTACATTCAAAAGAAAACCACAAGAAGTTTTATCACAGCAAAACTCTACATTTTTTTTTTATTTACAATTGGCGCTAACTAGATCTTTGATAGTTGTCCAGCTCCTGTCACTAGCCTCTTTAAATGCCAATACCTATAAGTCTATAAATATATCGAACAATCATTCTCTCAAACAAAGTGGTTTATAGTTTGCAAAGCTAAATACAGCGCAAGTTAAGTATTTAAACCAAAATGAAATGGAAAAGTGTAGCAGTTTTCCTCGATATTCTCGGTGTATTTCTGATAGTCCATCTCATGCATGTGTGCTGTAAACAGTACAAATATATGGATCCACTTACAGTATTTGAGTCCCAGAAATTCCCCCCAAGAAAATAAAAAATAAAAAAAAATCACAGAAAATCAGCAGCGTTTTGTTTGTATGCATGGCAGAGTGGAGATGGCTATTCACTATGATTGGATTGTCATTATCTGATATATCTGATATAGTTTGTGGCTGGGAAGGATCAGAAGCAGTATACAGCTGAGTGACGCCAAAGCTTTCACTGAACAAAGAGATGAGCCAGGTTCTCAAAAACATATTAAGGTGGTATTAAGATGGAAATCTGCAGGAGATACAGAAAATGGCCAGGAGTGCTCTTCGGCATCGTGATATATGTATTTGATATGTGAGCATGATCATAGTGGTGCAGTAAATAAGCCTGCCATGATAATTCCTAAAAAAGATGGAATAATATTTTTTGCGGCCAATATCTACTTTGCACTACTGGGATTTTTTTGCTTGTATTTTAGCTATACTATAAGATTAAAGCCATATCTGGTTGAATTAATATCTTCTATGACTCATTACAGATCCAAACTATGTACTTAATTCATTCTGCTGTTTATTTATTGCAGCTATATTTAGAATAGTTTTTGTGGTTTAAATCTGCTCTGGGGTCTTTGTGTCAATACCATAATTAGTTTCAATATTATTATTTATCATCTATATTTACTTCAGCAATATATCACACTTCAAAATGTGTTATTGTGACAGGCCAAGCAGTAAAAGTACTTTGAATGTGCAAGTCAGCAGATCATTTGTTGTATATATTTCATTGATATGAAAATGTTTTACTACGAGCCATTAAAGCAGTGTTGTAGTTGAAATCTGTCTTTTTCTTCCTAGAATACCTGTGCATCTTCAAGAAAATAATGTGTATTTAAATGTACAGTATGTATATTGATATTTTTCAAGAGCCTGTGATCAATATGAGCGTTCATGGTCCTGTTTAGGTGTTTGATTTTCAACAAAAAGGTGAGAGTGATTAATTGAAAAACGAGTTTGTGACTGTAATTTTATGTGTGAGAAAATTGTTTAGGTGCACGAATCAGCTCACCTGTTGTAGTCCTAACCAAATCAGCTCTTTCTGGTCAGATTGCGTTAAAATAAAGCTAAAATTAAGTCTAACTTGAGTAACAGAGCTTCTAACAGAGCTGCAAACTATCAATAAGTATGCGCTCGAGGCATCTCTGCATTAAACACTTCACCAGTTCTATCTAATCTAGTCTTCTCAGCTGTGAAAAATAAAAAATAATAAAAAATTAATAAAATAAATATAAAAAATGTCATGCTTTGGTGACCTCTGACAAATTGGGAACAGCCTAATAAAATGTTAAACTAATATATGCTGTGTAATACATTCAAAATTTAAAATTCAACATGAATATGAGTCGCACTAACACAAAAATTATGCATGCGCTGGTAAAATTATACATGCACTGGTATTAAAAAAGGTCCTATATTATGCAAAAATTGACTCTTGTGAGCTTTAATGAGCGCTTCTGAGCATGTCAGTATGTTGTTACAGATTTATGCATACTTGAATTTTCAGTTACATCAACTCTAACACTGCTTTAAATGACTGTACTCAAAAACTATAAACATAATTATTTTTTCTGTGCTTATGTCTCAGGTATTGGGCATGTGCGTTCCTTTCACTAACAGTCAGTATCACTGAGCTGGATAATTTTAAAAAGTCATTATCTACACAATAAACATTCAAGTAATTTTCCCCTTAGGCAGTCAGTACCTATATAATCTCACACATACATTTCCTAATAAGCTAACCTATCATTTTGGTATTCAAGAGTCAAAATGATAAGTGAAATTATAGCTAAAAATATCAAAGCCTTAATGCAATGGCTATGTGTGGTTAGCTATAGAAAGTCAAGTAATTTAGATATATTTGGAAATTTCAGGGCTCAGTGGTTTTTGAAAGGTAATTGGTTCTTGGACAGTTGAGATACATTCTACGTTGTCAGCGGTTTTGTCAGCAGAGCAGCATGGAGTGAGGAATGACGGCCTTTCTCTGAACAATATCACAGTGTAAATGTTATATAAACATTAAAGGTGTGGAACTTTTCTGGTGGCTGGTCCGTCAAATGCTTTTTTCTCTGTCTGGAAAGTTTCACAGTATGGTATTAAACCTTTCTATCTTCACAGAGACCAAACCAGAATAAGTTAGAGGCGAGATCTGTGGAGAGGCGACTCTGCTCAAAGCCAAAACCCTGTTTTTCTCGGTATTTTTGAGCTATAAACTATACAATTTAGCAAATGTAAGGTAGAGCTGTTTAATGTCATACTGTGAAACATTCTATGCAGAACAATGACATCTCCATAGAAACAAGCAGGTGATGGACCCCCGACCAAAAAGTTACATAATGCACCGATAAAGTGCACATGACAGGTTAGACTATTCAAAAAATTAAAACATACTTAACATAATTTTATTTAAGATTTTATTTTTAAAAAAGAAAAAAAAAAACTTGTCTAATTTTTTTTTTGTTTTTTTTTAACGTTTTGACATAACTAGAGGTAATTCGATCACTGCAACCATAATGTAAACCAGGGCCAAAACCTGTCTAAATTACATTATGGCTGTGAATAGACAAATAAAAATAATGATAATACTTCTATACTCAACAAAAATATAAACGCAACACTTTTGTTTTTGCTCCCATTTTCCTGAGATGGACCCAAAGATCCAAAATTCACTCCAGATACACAACACTACCATTTCTCTCAAACATTGTTCACAAATCTGTCTAAATGTGTGATAGTGAGCACCTCTGCCCCGCCAAGACAATCCACCCCACCTCACAGGTGCGCCACATCAAGATGCCGATCCGACATCATGACCAGTGCACAGGTGCGCCCCAGACTGCCCACAATAAAAGGCCACCCCGAAATGTGCATTTTTTTTTTTTTGCTTTATTGGGGGTCTGGGGACTCAGAACCAGTCAGTATCTGGTGTGACCACCATTTGCCTCATGCAGTGCAACACATCTTCTTCGCATAGAGTTTATCAGATTGTCAATTGTGGCCTGTGGAATGTTGGTCCACTCCTCTTCAATGGCTGTGCGAAGTTGCTGGATATTAGTGGGAGCTGGTACACGCTGTCGTATACGCCGGTCAAGCACATCCCAAACATGCTCAATGGGTGACATGTCTGGTGAGTATGCTGGCCATGCAAGAACTGGGACATTTTCAGCTTCCAAGAATTGTGTACAGATCCTTGCAACATGGGGCCGTGCATTATCTTGCTGAAACATGAGGTGATGTTCATGGATGTATGGCACAACAATGGGCCTCAGGATCTCATCACGGTATCTCTGTGCATTCAAAATGCCATCAATAAAATGCACCTGTGTTCTTCATCCATAACAGCCTTTGAAGAGGAGTGGACCAACATTCCACAGGCCACAACTGACAATCTGATAAACTCTATGCGAAGAAGATGTGTTGCACTGCATGAGGCAAATGGTGGTCACACCAGATACTGACTTGTTCTGAGTCCCCAGACCCCCAATAAAGCAAAAAAAAAATGCACATTTCGGGGTGGCCTTTTATTGTGGGCAGTCTGGGACACACCTGTGCACTGGTCATGATGTTGGATCGGCATCTTGATGTGGCACACCTGTGAGGTGGGGTGGATTGTCTCGGCGGGGCAGAGGTGCTCACTATCACACATTTGGACAGATTTGTGAACAATGTTTGAGAGAAATGGTAGTGTTGTGTATCTGGGGTGAATTTTGGATCTTTGGGTCCATCTCAGGAAAAATGGGAGCAAAAACAAAAGTGTTGCGTTTATATTTTTGTTGAGTGTATTTTGTAAAACCATTGTTTAATCTGTTAGAAAAAATGCCTTCCTTGTGCATAAATTGACATTGGATGTCATTTTTAATATTGATAACAGGTGGAGGGATTCTTACCACTACTTCCTGTATTTTTGTAATTTTCAACTTTTTTCACAAACTGCCACTTAGCTGAATTTAACTGTTCCAATTATGATAGATATTTACCACCTGTCCATGCCTGTCATATGCACTTTAGGTTATACTGTATTTGGGAACAACTCTCCCATCAAAGGCCTACGCAATCAGGGACGCTGGCTTCTTCACATTCAAATGGTACAATGTCAAAATAAAGACATACTATGATAAATAAAGCTTTTCAAACAAGGTGCAAACATACACACATGAGGTAATCGACAGAATGGATCACATATTGACAGGAAATGGCACGACAATGTTAGGAAAATATACAACGTGTTTTGTACAACAGTTACAGTACATTCATCCAGAGCAAAAGAAAACAAACATGGAGTAGACAGTGTTGTTCTTATGACAGATTTGTCCAAAAAATACAAAGAAGATACATTCAAGGAATAAATGCAGTAAATTAAAACTCCATGAAAGTCAATTGTAAAAGACAAAAAAGTAAAAGATAAAGAATTACAACATGATCTGAACCAAAATATGAGTCCCATAGTTTTGAGAAGCCGGACAGTCCCTTTTCCACACACACATCCATAGAACACACACTTTTGGGTTCAGTGCTATGTTTAAGGTGGTGGTTTTAATAGGACGATTGGTTATGACAGCGTTTTATATGTATTTGTTGATTGTTTTGCAGTTGTGTCCTAAACTCATTTGACATACTCAGCTGACTTCCAGAAGTGCCCCGGGTGCGAAAGGCGGCGGTTTCGTTTTGGCAACTTTTCCAGTAAATCCACCAGTTTGGAGAAGCTGGGCCTCTCCTCCGGCTTGAACGCCCAGCACAGCAGCAAGATGTCCTATTAGGAAAGAAAGGAAAATATTATAAAGATTGTTTTTTATTAAAGAAGACCCAGTTATGATTTTTTTTTTCTTTTTAGTTAGTAATAAACAGTGCTTTCACACCGACAGCAGTTGGTGCACACCAAACATTCCATTTGAACCAGAAGCTTTTAGTTCTGTTCATTTTTATTGGTGTGAATGCATCAATTGCACTCAGAGTCGCACTAAATCAATTGGACCAAGACCTCAAAAAAGAGGTGGTATCAGTCCGCTTCACTCTGCACCAAATACCAAACTCTGGTGAGGTCCCTCTGGTGAGAATGCAAACTCGAGTCCAACCATAGACTGTATGTCCAAACAAACTATTTGAAATGCATCATGGGAAGGGATACTAATTATTTCATTTCCTGTTTGTGGTGAGTGAAGAAGACATAGGGCAAACCTCGAACTGTGGCCAAACGTGGTCCAAGGAATGGTAGAGCAATCAAAGGAACCATAACTGATTTAATGAGCAGTTCACAGTTTCACTGTAGCAGCTGTGTGTACTTAGACTTGCGTGGCTTAATCTTTGAGACAAGCATATGCTACTGGCAGGATCAACCAGGTAGGTGGGCCCCCCGCCCCGGTTAAGGGGTGTGACAGGGGCCGGGGTTGGGTCCAGACGCCTACCCTGCGGCTTTCGGTCTGTAGGTTTGTGAATCCGAGCTCCCCCGGGCCAGGGAGGCTCTTAGGCAGAATTTGAGTAACCGTGTCTACCAGAGGCTGACCTCAGCTTGGGCTCCGTGGGAAGGCCACTGGGCATCTTGGCCTCGCTTCGGAGTGGTCTGGCATGCAGGCGAGCCTTAGCTTCCCCGAGCCACATGCAGTTGAACTCGCTGTGTGCAGGAGCCTTGGATATACGTCTATGTTTGCAGGTATGAAAGCGGACCACACTGGAGTCTATATGCTACAAAATAACAATTTTATGGTCTGGTGTGGACCAAATCATCGAACGAGCGGTTTCATTGTAAATTGCAATGTTCCAAATTGACTTAATTGATGGGGTTTAGCTTCCTGTTATATGTAACATTTTGAGGACTTTTATCTTAATAAAAAGTTATAATATTTTGTTAAATTGAACATTTTAATTGCTATGGCAATAGGTTTAATTTTTTCGAGGAATTATAAGTAAATCTAGAACCATGAAGAACAATGCAAGTTGCATGAATCAAAAAAATACAACTAGTAAAGAGTGATTTTGCATAATGCATGCTTTATTTGATAGCAGGTTGTAATTGCTCTGAAAGAGCCGGGTACATGTGCCAGGTAGACCACTCATTTAGCAGGAAGTAAAAGATTATATTAAAATTTGAATGTGAAGTAAACTTACAAAAAGGGCTGTATGTAGTTGCTGCAATGCATGCAATTAACTCAAATAAACATAATGCCAAAGAGATGCTACAGGCGGCTTGCACACAGCTTTACAGAGTTGAGCCAAAACACAGAAAGTACTAATCATGTTGAAGCTGTGACTAAAGCACTTTTCTAACATCCAATTAAGACTCAAGATTTTTTTTTTTTTTACAGATTTTTAAACATGCTCATTAGACCAAATATTGGCTGGTGACTTCTTGTTCTAATCATAAATTTTCTGTTTCACAAAATTAAATTTACTCTTACCAGAATCTCCTTCCCCATTCCAGTTTGGGCAAGGTTCGGCTTCACACCAGTGCCAATCTGCCAAATGATCACCTCAGCAGGCTGACTTTTGTAAGGCCACTCTCGTGCGTGTAACTCATACCAGATAGTGCTGTGGGAACAAGAGTTATACATTCAGTCTAAATGTGTTACCTCAGAGCAGGTCACCTCGTCTTTCTCCACTCCAGAAGCTGAATCCTGAGAATGAAATTGCTGTAGACACTTGCACCTAAAGTTGTTAACTGACCATGGCTTTTTAATTAACATAAAGCAACCTGTCTTATGCAAAAGACAACTGTTTTTAGAGCAGGCTAGGCAGGTCACGCTTGAGGAGTGTAAAAATAGCTCTTTGGCCAGAGTGGGAGGAATGACAGCTTATTGTTAATGAATATGTAAAAGAGCCACAGGGGTCACCTCCAGACACGAGGGCTCACAGAGCAGCTGGACACTGCGCTGAGTCCCCTTCGCTTCAGAGAGATCCTCTGACCATGCTCCATATGGGGCTCCATCTGAGAATGCAATTGTGTTAGGAGTCAACAGAGTAGGGTGCACCTCCAGCACTGAGCCACTGATGGAGGCTGTGGGATTTTTCATTGCCTGAGGTCAGCTTTTAAAAGTGGATTTTTGGACATTTTGTTTTTGGACTTGAGTGACAGAGCTGTGACAGTAGCTCGAACCACTAAACTTTGAGTTTGGTGGTTCGAGCTCAGCCCAGTGAATGCTGTCATTCTGTCCATGGGCAAGACACTTCACCCACCTTATACTTGGCTATATTATTATGGTGAGCGAGTTATGATGGTCAGGGAGACAGCTGGTGCAGACTGACAGCCATATTTTTGTCAGTTAGCCTCAGGGCAACTTTGACTGTGGAGACTGACAGAATAATTCAATGTAAAGTGCTTTGAGGAAGTGCTTAAAGGAGCCATTTAAATCAAATTACTATTACAATGATTGTTGTTTAAAGTTTTAAGTTTAGTCTTAGAAAATGGTCTTAAAATATGCCAATGGCAATAGTGAGATATATATGACAGGAAAACTTCTCCTTATCACTTTTCATTGTACCAGATTGTGAGTGTGTGAAGATTTCAAAGTTCAGGTCACAGGTGTGACCTCCCTCCTTCTCCATTATAACATCTATGATGAAGGTGGACTTCACCAAGGATAACAGCAGTTCCTTCAGGCCCAAACCTGAAATCAATCTTAGACTCTACAGCTGAGTTTTACCTGGTAAACAGCACAAAGGCCCATATCCTCAGAGCAGGTGTGCACGAACCCCCAAGACGCTTACCATGTGTTCAATCTTGGGCTCTACTTCACTGTCAGATCTCTCCCCTTCATTCTCACTCCCTTTTAATCAAATAAGTGAATGCTTTTAAACCATTTGCAGATTTACAGATCCTTTTCCTGTAATCATCCAATCATATCTTCTCCCTTTTGGGCTTGATCACCTGTGCTTCTGAACTATCACAAGCTTGCGTATAGGCAGAATAGTCCCTCATCAGCATGCTCTTTATTTACTCCAATTAGCTTAGTGTGGTGCGATGATGAAACATTTCCTTCGCCTTTTAGCATCTCAATAATCCATCTTCACCAAGGACCTGTTAGTAAGTTTAATATGGATTTATGCCAGCGACCAAGGGGCTAATTGTTACTGAAACAGATGGGGCTTGAAGGTCAAACTTGGACCAAGTTTCAACAGAAAGATGAATGCGTACATGTTGCGGCGCCTAATATCTGTAGTAATAAATGACTCATTTAAATGCCACCTTATTCAATTATGAACTACTTTGTATGGTCTCCTGAGGAATCAATCATTTCTAAGTGATGTCGGAAAACCATTAATAAGCCTGATCCTAATCCAATTCTTGTTTGTGTAAAAACATGGATTGTAAGCAGGGAATTTATCAATGTGAAAAGTACATTCTGAGTACTGGACATGAAAACTTTCTTCTTGTGTACATTAATCTGCTTGAAATAAATACATACATACATAAATTATACATGCAAAATTAGAATACTGAGTAAACATAAAAAGCAATAAAAGGAGCAAAAAAAGTTGCCAGGTAATTTGATCTAAAAAGGATATTTTTATTACTTTACAATCCACTTTTTGATCCGCTACTTGAACCTCAACCACAGAAATGCTTTATTACGATATAAAGCTAAAATGTTATCTGATATTGGTTACAGGAGTAATCCAAAATCCAAAAACAAACAAGATTTTTTTTGTTTTTGTCAAAATTGCCCATGCCTTATCTAAACCTACATACACGTTGTAGAAACCTTTCACATTTGATTAAAAACAACATTTAATCACAACTTCTTGGTAACATGACAGACCAAACTTTAGTTGAGCTGGCGTGTAAAGAGCAAAGTATTTGACTTTTTAAAGTGAAAACAATGTTCAAGTACGCGGAAGGCGGAAGTTTTTCATTGGGATCCTATGCAATGCCAGTGGTAATTAGTGGTGCAGTAAACAGTAGGATGTCTGGACAAACAGCTCCAAGTCCAACTCACCCAAAAGCAAAGACGTCAGATTGTTTGGAGAAGGGGAGTTTGTCTTCCTCTGTATCGGGAGAAAGCTGCTGGATGATTTCTGGAGCCAGGTGACAGAGCCAGCCGTTCGGGATGCGGAGTTTGTCCTCTCTTCGACTGCAAAGACAAAAAACACACACATGCCCTCACTGTATACCCGCATCACAGTACAGGTAACTTTTATTAGTACCTACAGGTAGATTTGATTTGGAGTGCTAAAGTTGTACCTGACTTTCTAATTCCTTTTAATTCAGAAAAACACCCCATTACTAACTGAAGTGTAATGTGTAACTTTTTAAGTGTAATTTTTAATGTGTAACTTTTTAAGTGTATTTTCTTTTAGGATGCCTTTTTGACATCTGGCAAAGGGACTACCGATGCAAATTAGCTCTTATCAGCTAACTCGGGCACATTTACATTGTTTTGATGTTGATTAATGTGCATTGTCCCTTTTTAGATAAATAAATGAATAAATAAATAAAAGCAACTATATTTCTGAAAAACATGAGACGGAATGATTTGCATATACTATACTATATATTACACACTCTAGTTATCAAGATGTATTCACTCTTCAAAACCTTTATCAAGATGACAGAATTGAATTTACTTTTGCTATGAACCCTTCCTGGATGACTGAAGGATTACACAGGTAAAATAAAAGGCATTTTGTAGGATGTGAAGCATGCTGAAGCAGTTATTGGTGTTCCTCTAAGGCACTTTATCCCCATAGGAAAATTTGTCCTCTGCATTTGACTCATTCTTAAATGTTGCTGGAGATGATGAAAGAAATGATGTGAGAACCAGTCAGTGGGGGAGCCTGGGGACCCATCTCCAGATCTTGAGCTCAGCTTGGTCACAATTATTTTAACTGGAGGATTTTACCTATGGTGTTTTGGTTTGATGGGGTTAACCAGAGTGCTGGGCTAACAGTACAAAATTAACTCTCATGAACACTCTACAATGGATCAAAATCAGTTATGGAACCTGCTTAAAAACATAACTCAGTCATAATCCAAATTGATTAAAGGAGAATTAACGTTTTTTTTTTTTACAATCTGAGCCTTATTTCGGTAATAAAACAAGTTGTTTTACTCACCCATAGCACTTTGGTGTTATTTGGCGCATTTCCGGAGATGTTTTAGATTAGCGATATCCGTAACGTGAGTTCTCAGGGCATATGTTTGCGGTCTCCAAATAACACAAACTTTAGCACTTTTCAAATCATGGAAGCTCAATGTCTTAGTCTACACTTTTGTTTGAGTCAAAAGTGGCCTCTAATCCGAGATTTTGCCATCATTTCGAGTAGATGAGGAGGACAGTGCTCATGCGCTCATTCACAGCTGTTTTGCAGATAAGAAGACGCAACTTTCTGTTGCGAGTGACACATGGCAGAAGATTCGGATTTTGAGGCTGAAGAGGACTTATGGAGGACTGAGGACTGAAGAGGAGTATATGGATGAGGAGACAGAATTGATACGGAAAGAATGAAGCGGAGACAGTTTTAGGAGCAGCGCAGAGAACAGCCATCGGTTTCGCATTACTTCTCAGAATCGTGCGCTGAATCCGCTGGCCTTCTTTCTTTTCCTTTGCTGGTAAAAAATCGTCCTGACTGAAGTGGGTACTGCAAAAATGATGGTCCAAACGTCTTACAGCTTTGCGTTTCATGTTTGGGTCCCGAGAGCTGAGAGCGAAATAAGCTGTGAATGACCACATGCGCACTGGCCTCCTCATCTACTCGAAACTATTGCTAAATCTCGGATTACAGGCCACTTTTGACTAAAATGAAAGTGTAGACTAAGACATTGAGCTTCTATGAATTGAAAAGTGCTCAAGTTTGTGTTATTTGGAGACCGCAAACATGTGCCCCAAGAACTCACATTACGGATATCAGCAGTGGTGAAAGTAAGCCGGTGCGCACCGGAACGGCGCACCGGTATAACATTCTCAGCCGGTGCGCAGCACCGCTAAAAGAATTGAAACTGAAAAGAATTGAGAACTTAAAGCTACCCGAGTTTCGGGCCGAAACTCTTGTGCAGAGATATCCGCAGTCTGTTACACAAGGATTGTCAAACTTATTTGACTGTAGCCAGAGAAATAGCCTAGATGGCGCAGTGGCTGAGTGGCTAGCGCACTAGTTTTATAGGTTCTGGTTCGATCCCTGGGTGACCTAGTGTTTTTTTTTGTTTTGTTTTTTTTAAACGGTAGTGATGCATTGGACATTATAGCACCTGTAAGAAATGAAAACTACTTTCACCACTGGATATCAGTAATCTAAAACATCTCCGGAAGTGTTCCAAATGACACCAAAGTGCTATGGGTGAGTAAAACAACCCCAATTCCAGGGCTGCAGAATTGGGGCACGGCTACAGATTGGCAACAAGTGTTTTTGTTTAAATGTTTGCTTTAATCATGTGCTATGACTGCAGTAAACAGTCTAATGGAGTCCCGTATAGAACAAACAAATATTGTTTACAATGACTCAGACTTCAGTTTAATCACTATGAGGAGATTGGCTCTCATGAAGGATGCGTTTCACCTAGCCTGATTTGAGTCTTGAGCAGATAAAATGATTATGGGTTGCTCAGCCATGACATGGTAAATTACACATAATACACTCTCTTTTATATTTGATAGAAGGGTTAGAGCCACTTTACACAACTGTGTGATTGCCGGTGCTTTATTCAGGAAACTCAGCCTGGATTTCTTTCTGGTCTTTGACCCAATAACTCATGGGAGTCTCACTGAAAAATATTTTTCTTTCATTCTTCATGTGTTGTATCTTAGGGGCTTCGGTGGTTTTCTGACTTTGAAACATTTCTAAAAAGAGCAGTTGGAAGCACTTGGCATGGGTTCACCCTAAAAAGTCCGATGTTGTCAATACTATGAGCATAAAAATAACTTTGGAATATTTTTTATCGAAATACTGCCTTGAGATCTGATTTCTGCACACCAAAAACTCTAAACTGAAAACTGCTTAGTTTTGTTTAAAACTACTACTGAAGTACTTTAAAATTCTGCCAATAGAGCTTGGGAATGTATTGTCACACTTCAACAAATTCTCAGTTGGCCCAGTGAACATTGGCCATGATGCTACCTACCTGAGTTTGCTTTCACTCAAAACTATTCTGACAGTAATTTATGGGGTTCTTGCATATAAGTCAGTCCTGATTTTGTGAGGAATGTCATTCCCCAATTTGAATCAGAGCTGAATTTATGTGCTGCACTTACTATGTAATATGCTATCTAGGGGTGTGCAAAAGTAATGAAATATGATATACTGTAATACTAACTGGTGATACAGTATTGTTATCATGGGCTGCTGTATGTATATCAAGTACGTTTTGGTATATTTTACCAATTTTATTTTGTGACCACACTACTGTCCTTGTTCATGTAATACTTTTGACATATTCACTATTTTGAAAGTTTGTCTAAGTTTTGTCTAAGTCTAAGTATCACCAGATCATGATAATATTGTATCGTGAGCCATGTATCGTGTTGTGAGGGAGCCTATGATTCTTTATTTAGTCTTTATTTAAGTTAAATATATGTCTAAAGTTCATGTTAACACCACATTTAACTGCTAAAAAGCTCAAGCAAACAGATAAGTGCAGAGGCCAGCTGATGTGAGAGTAATATTTCATGTGTTAGATTATGACGCTTTCTTCGCAACCTATTTAACTTAAAATAAAATGGTGAAATAAGTTTTCAACTTTTAACTAATTCTGGTGAGTTAAGTAATGAAAACATAGTCAAGCTAATGACTAACATGAATGATACAAATTCTGCACATGACTCAAATTGGGGACTAATAAGGACCTTTCCCCATTCATTATTGCTATAATCTGCCTTGCCAAATGATTCAATTCAGGAAGGAATCCTTAAGCCTGAAACTCCTGATGAATAGAGAGACCCAATTATTACTGCGGTTACATCAAGACTCCTTTGTTTTCTTTTCATATTGTTTAATCCTGTTTACAACAAACAAGGCCAATTTCCAGTTCTCTTTGATATTCATGGTGTTCAGTTTCCTTTTAAATGTAACATTCTCCAGACTTTCTCCAATTCAAAGTTATAATATTTAGCTTTAAAATGTTGATCACTATTCACACTTGGCAGCTGATGTCATCAACATTCCCCGGGGGTGTCATGCTATCTGAAGGCACTATGAGCTCTGTTACTCAAAGTAGACTTAATCCGAATTTGGTTGGAACTACAACAGATGAGATGATTTGTGCGATTAAACAAATCTCTCACATACAAATTTAAAGGTCCCATGGCATGAAATTTTCACTTTCTGAGGTTTTTGAACGTTAATGTGAGCTCCCCTACTCTGTTTAGCCCCCCCCCCCCCCCCCCCCCATGGCTAAAAGTTGCGAAATGTCTAAACTGAGCATTTGCGGTCCTTTTCTGCGTTACACAAAACCAGTGTTCAAACGGGCGAGTTCGGACAAGGCACCTTTTTGACGTCAGATCGGCAAATGCAGCTCCAGCCCCTCCCTCTGTCTCCGCTCAGCGTCCCTGTATATCCCGCCCATAGAGTTTGGACTGTGAATGCGCTACGCAATACGAAATGCGTTTTTTTATTTGCCCGGAGGCACGTCCGAGAGTTTCTAGGCTCGCAAGTCCCTTACCCGACCCTCTGGACCTCTGAAATACCAGTGGTTTAATTTTATTTTCTGTGTAAATATGCTTTTTTTCATTGCAAAGTCTCCCATCTGTCTTCGTGTGTAAAATACGGAAGCGAGCAGAGAGCGGTGCCGAGCTGCGGGGGAAACCCGCCCCTATAAAAGCATCAAGAAGTACCATGTCATGGGACCTTTAAAATCACAAGCAGTTTTCCACTCTCACCTTTTTTGTGGAAAAACACTTAAACAGGACCATGAACGCTCGTAGTGATCACAAACTCCTGAAAATGTGTTGTTTAAATACATTTTTACTTGTTTTTTCACATCTGTGTCTGTGTTTGCTAGTGTGTGCATTGTATCACCATGGTAAATGATGAACATTCTGCCCATAGAGATGCATGTAGAACACCCCCAGCGTGACGTCACTGCAAAGTATCAATTGTAATGGGCCTAATTTTTCATCATTCTAACACCATGGACAGACATAACAGGTTCAATCACTCAGTGCTACCCCACTAACTATCTGAATCAGGAATGGAACAATATGAAACGTGATTTGACAAATTTTTGTCATTCTTAAAACTGCCAGAAGTCCCTTAAGGCTGCGTCCCATTACTCTGTCCCTTTATCTACGCTTGTCTTGCCCCTTGATAATGAGCTGAGAGGGCTCGGGGTACGAATGTTCCCCTAAGAAATGGGACGCCACTCGATTACCATTTGCATAATCATCCCTTGCCTCTACCTGGCTGCTACATCTACAGAGGCGACAACAATTGACGCAAACAAACGTAAACAAATGTCAAGGATTATCGGGTACCTCAGCTCGACAAAAAAAAACTAGCTTGTTTATACATGAAAGTTCGATGAAAATGATAACGTCGGCTAAACAGACATCACTACAATTAAAACCGCAACAACAGTTCACTAAAAGTAACGTAGAACATAAGCGTCATAATTGTAAACCATGCTAATCGATAATTACAACTGCTGAAAATACATTCATGAGACTCCTTGGCTGGTCGATGTGACGCTGCCATCCTGATCCCAAAACCTGCCTGAGCTTGTAGGCGTACCCCTTCGTTTCAAGTCTGGTCAAGAACTTACTTCATTTCAAGGGGTATGTAGCCCTCGGTCGTGGCCTTAGCCCTTGATCAAAATTAGAATCGGGACACCCCTTGCCCTCACATGAACTCGCAAAACCAAGGGGTAGGGGTAAGACGAAGGGGTAAGACAGAGAAATGGGACACAGCCTTAGTATCTAAAACAACTGTAATTTCTCATAAGTTGTTTTTGTTTGCTACAGTGAAAATCTCTTGACAACAGCATGCACCTGAGAGAATAAGCTTGACATTTCAGATAATGTGGGAACAGTAGCGCAGGCTTGTAAAGGCTGCTTCACTTTAAAATAGCTCCATGTCTGTGGCATCGGTTGCTATGAGACGGTACAAACCAGCACCGAAAGAGTAATTATTTTCAAATGTTTTTCATTAGGATGTCTCCGGTGTGCAGTGAGCGTAATTACCTGCCAGCCTGCAGAACTCCTGATATGGTGAAGAGTCCGAAATCTGTAATGACCACTTTACCGTTGTCATAAAACACATTCTTGGACTTCATGTCTTTGTGGAGGATCCCTTTCGCATGGAGGTAGCCCATTCCCTGAGAGATGAACAGAAACGTGTCAAAGGGGCGTATATCAGAACAACTGTATAATCAGAGTCAGGATTCAGCTCTGCGTCGTCTCACCTTCACCATTTCTTGTGCGATCTGTCGAGTTTTGTTCACGTCCAGCATCACCTTAGCATCCCGCACCACCGAATACAGTGTTCTGCCTTTGCACAAGCTGTCAGAGGAGAGCATACTGTTAACACATACAGCCATAACATATATAACTTGATTATTATGTGTCAACCATTGGTGAAAAATAACCAAAAACAGACCATTTAAAGGGCCTATATTACACATTATTCTATTTTTATAAAGTTGCTTTCTCATCAAAAACCTGGAGGTGTGTTTTATTCCACTGGCACATTTTAACACACACACACCCTGCATATTTAGCTCACAAGAGTCAATTAGTATAGTATAATATAGGACATATTTATAAATGCATTTTCTTACTAATAAAATTCATATGTCTTTTAATAATAAGGTTAATGACAGAGGTTCCCCATATAATTGTCATTAAAAGTGCACTCTGTAACATTTCTGGTGAGAAGTTTATTATTTTTTCGAGGATGTCCCAAGTATATCAATAAACTTATCTCTATAGACAAGCAGTTGATGTAACCAGGCCATGTTACAGGTCAGATCTACAGAAAGGCAAGCCAAGTAACAGAAACAACGCATTTTTCAAGGGGTGTTTGACAAAAGGAGAAATTCAATTTGTCAACTGGACAAAGTTTATTTGGTCGAATACATTTTGTAGCTCATCCAAGCTAGAGTGCTGGTGGACACTGCTAATAATTGCCTGCAGTGTCCACCAGCGCTCTAGCCAGAACTGAAGAAGCAGCTTGGATGAGCTGCGAAATGTATTCTACCAAATAAACTTTGTCCAGTTGACAAATTTCTCCTTTTGCCATGGACTCTACCTGGAGGACTGAGGGATTCTACACACAAGAGGTGTTTGAGCAGTAAAAACACTTGAAACTGAATAAATAAAAGATTGATAAGTAATGTCATACTAACCATCCAGGCAGAGCAGTGACACCTCCATGGAAACTCCATACACCTTCACTAGAATCATTTGGATAATTTTAGACTTGGAATTGCCAATCTCTACTAAACTAAAGGTAGCTGTTAACTTGAAAATTACCACTACATTACATCACAAAGCGGAACAGAACATTTTGAGTATTGGAGATGTAGACAGAATAATAACAAAGGGTTACTCAAGCATGTGTGAATGAAATAAAACACAACTGAAGGTATGTTTTTGATGAGATAACACCATTATAGCATGGCTTAAAGCTCAGAAAAGTCCAATTTGCCTACTATAGGGCCTATAAATTGCAAGTTTAAGATTTTTACTATTTCACTTTGGTTCACTAATGTTCACATTTGCAGCTGCTTTTGTGATGTTTTTCCCATCAAAGTGTTGCCAAGAAACAATGATGCTGCAGGAGTCATGTGAACAGCATCGTGAATGAATGTCACCCGGTCCTCATGCATATGCTAATGTAGCATCTCTTTTGTGTCCTCAATAATGCGGCAGAATAGTTTTTGTGATTTTACGTACAGCCAATTTTGACACTAGCGCATTGTGATAGAATACTATTACTCAGAGAATGTGGACACAGGGCCAGACAGAAAATGAGAGGAAATGTTTTTTTTTTTACACCACAGCTCATTCTATATACACATTTTACACATTTTAGGCTTTTTTGCAGTTTTTAGTATTAAACTATACATGGAACAGAACACTATTTTACATTTTGTTCTTTGTAAACAGAAATATTGATCTAAAATGGCTTCAAACAGGTCCACTAGCTTCCTGTTCAAAACAACAGAACTGAGATTAAAAAATATATATATATATACAGTATACACATATATATATATATATATATATACATACACATATACATATATATATATACATACATATATACATACATATATACAGGGGGTCCTCGGGTTACGACGTAGATCCGTTCTTAAGATGCGTCGTAACCCGAATTTCGTCGTAAACCGGATTTTGCCTTTGATCTTCCAACCAAAGCACCAATAACTTTTCCATCTCAATAATTAGACCACTACGCTGCTTGGTTATCACTGCCGCTTTCATAGGAGCAGATCAGAGCCCACATCAGGTACTTCCGCCCACATTGGGCACGCACATGAGGCTGTCTTCTTCTCCCTAAAACCACAACAGAGCGTATTCTTCCGCCGTGCGCCGCGCGCCGTTCGCGTTTGTTTACATCTCTTACCACGCTAAACCGCGTAAGACGGAATGACGCGTAATATATACATATTTTTTTTAATGGGGGCGCGTTCGTAACCACGAAACGTCGTAACCCGAGGACCCCCTGTATATATATATATATATATATATATATATATATATATATATATACATATATATATACATATATATATATACTGTGTATACAGGCAGGAGATAGAGTAAGTGATATGTTTATATGTAACTTATCTCTATAGACTTGAAAACATTTGTGCCATTATGAAGTGGGTGGCGTGGTAACTACGCTCCTGCCTAAGAGCAAGTACAGTTGGTCTCTATAGAGGTTGTGGGATTGTTTGGTTTCTGTTTACAGTACAAAGCATCAAATCAAAACTTGCCCTGCAGAATGAATGAAGTACAAATGTGTGTCTATCTCCAACTGTGCCTGTTAATGTGATAATGGTCCAGGCCTCATCTTTAGGCTGCTTAAGGAGGATAAACAATAAAAAAAAGAACTGCACTAAAATCACTCCAAATTAACCGTTGTTTAAGGGGACATATTATGCAAAATCAACTTTAATGAGCTTTAAACGTGTTATTTCTGCAAAGGTTTACATGGGGTTGTTTTATTGAGTCAGGCATCTGTATTGTCCTGAATATGAAGCTTGAGTGCTCAGGCAGTAAAATGGTCTCTTTTCACTTATCCCCTATCCCCGCCCATATCCTTGTCTTTACTTGTGATTTTTGAATATATTTTATAATTCTTGGATTTGTGTTTCGTGGGTTTTATCTGTTTTAAATATTCATCATAGTTTTCATAGTTTTCATGTAGTATTCCACATCAGTTAATTGGTGGTTTTGTGGGGGAAAAGCTGAGAAGTAGCAGCGAGTTTGAAAAGGAAACACTTCTTCACCTATATCATCAACACAGAAAATTCCAACCAAACTGCAGGAACAAATTTTAGAAAACATTTTTGCCAATTTAAAGATCCTACAGTATACTGTATTACACAAAATTGACTCTTGTGAGTTTTTAGCCATGTTATAATATTATAATATTTCCTCATCAAAAACATACCTGGAGTTGTGTTTTATTTCATTCACACATGTTTGAGCAACCCTTTATTATTAGTCTACCTACATCTCCAAAGCTAAACAATGCACTGTTCCACCTTGTGACATCAAGAAGTGGTAGTTTTCCACTACTCTTTTACCTTTGTTCAGTAGATATTGCCAATTCCAGTGCTGAAATTATCCAAATGATTCAAGTGAAGGTGTATAAACACAGGGGAGCACTTACCAAGGTGGAACAGAGAATTCTGAGTTTGAAAGAATAAACATGTAGGATGTGTGTGTTAAACAAGTGTGAATGAAACAAAACACAACTCCAGGTATGTTTGATGAGGAAATAACATTAGAAACAGCATTAGATCAGAAAATAGTGTAATATGGGCCCTTTAACCTCCACTTAAAGGGATATGCCACCCCCAGGTCAAACTTGGGCATCTCCCCACAGTCCAGAGACTAAAACAAGTGATGAAAAGCGTTTTCCTGATCACCCAGCCATTGTCCGAGTCTGTTAGCACTGACCGCCGCGCGCAGCTGCTGCTCCTCCACATTAGACTGGAGGCAACGGCGCCAGAGAAAGATTTCGGCCAAAAGGAATTAATTTGCTCGATGCTTTTTTTTACTTTCTGTGTAGCGCGCATTCATATCGAGTGCAAATAAATGTGCAAATCAACACGGAGAACTTGCCTTGGTCATTTAGGGTGGGAACTATTTTTCAGTGCGGAATCCCTGTTTACGCACCAGGAAGGGAGTTCCCCCGTTACGCTGCGTGCTGTGTGCTTCGGCTTTCTTTTTCCACACTGAAAAATAGTTCCCACCCAAAATGACCAATCTTATCTTTGTGCCCTTGTTAACATGATGGTTGCTGGAAAACAGTTATGGAATTCCCTCTACCGTATCTACTGCCCATGTCCAACCAAGAAGTAAAATTATACACTTCACCAGAATTTTAAAAATAGAAAAAAATAGGCATATTTTTAATGAAACCTTAAATATAATGATGTTTTAGTGAAATGGGTAGTCTAACCTGTCATCTTGCACTTTTATCAAAAGTTGTTATTTTTTTCCGTCCAAACAAATACTGTGCGCGAGTATGTCAAGGAGTTTGAGATGTAGTTAGAGGATAAAGTGTCAGTGCTGTGGGGTTGAGACGTAGGCTCGCTCTGTGCCAAGGTGAAACTGTTACTGCGCCATGAGGGGGCGATGGCACATATCTGGAGGGCTGCCATCACTGAGCCAGTAATAATAGACAGCACTACACGCACACATCACCTCCAAACTCCAGTCCCCCGTCCCGACTGTGCCACGCAGGTGACCAGCGAAAGACCCCGAGCCAACACACCATGAATATTCATTAGGAACAATGACCTGACAGCCACTGCATTTTTAGTAGCTCTTCCCGCAAGCTTTTGAGTCATGCTTTTTACTTCAGGAAAACAAATAAATAGCAGACACAGTGGCCAAGCACTTATCATAATATCTTGAAACAAAAAGTAGTGTATACAAACATTTGATAAAATAACCCATCAACATGCGACCTGAGTCACTATCAGTGTAAACGTATGCATTGATTTAGTAAATTTTACTGAATACAATTTATCAATCGATTTATCCACACATTTGATTCTCTGGTTAATTTTTCAAATGGGGTCCACTGTTTGTGTTGCCATTATGGCTAAAACAAACTTGTGTCTGTATCTGCAATAAGTGGCAGCCAATGGCATCCAATATGGGGATCTTACTGCCTAACCTAAACTGTTCCAGAGTGTGGATTTTAATGTATATATCTCCATGGAGACAAGGTGACGCCACCAGGCAATGTTTCATGTCAGAGAGGAGAGTAAGAATGCATTACATGTTCTATCTGGTAAACATTAAAAGGGCAAGTATTTAGGAGTTTTTGTTTTACCTGGAATGTTCCACTAAATGGCATAAAACTTAAAGGTACACTTGCGTAACTTTTCTCAGAGAGGGTATGCCACATGCTAGTCTCTGTGTAGATGCACTTAACTGTCTGGAATGTTTAACAGTAAGGCATTAAACTTATCTGTCTCCATGGAAACAGGCAGGCTAAGGCATAGATCAGTTTGGTGGAGAGGCAGGCCCACTCACATGAATGCATGTTCTTAAAGGTATTTCTGAACAAGTAAATCACCTCTAATGAAACAAAAGCTGATTAGACTTTTAATGCCATACTCTGGAACATAACAAGCAAAGCCTGAAAAAAAAACATGTGGCGTACTCTCCACCAGAAAAGTTATATAATGCACCTTTAACAATCTCCATGTAGACAAGTAGGTGACATTATAATTTTTGGCAATAAAAATAGCTGAAATACAGATACAGTATGTGTACTGTATACCATACTGAAGCACATATACAGACAGATATATATCAGACAAAACGACATTTACCATGAAGCCATTAGGCAGGTCAACTCTCATACAGCCCTGACACTAATGCACCAACAAAATAGCACTAACTTGGAAGTACTTTAAAAACAGTGTTTAGTTTCTGTGTATTTTTATAATGAAATGACAAATAAATTCTGATGAAGTCTGATTCTGACAAGTCTAGAAGGCCCAGAAGGTGACAGACCCTCCACCAGAAACCTCTCATGATGCACCTTTAAAGGGATATGCCACCCCCAGGTCAAATTTGGGCATCTCCCCACAGTCCAGAGACTAAAATAAGTGGTGGAAAGCGTTTTCCTGCTCACCCAGCCATTGTCCGAGTCTGTCGCCACTGACCGCCGCGGTAACTGGTGCTCCTCCGCCTTAGACTGGAGTCTAACGTAGCCAGAGAAAACCCAATTACTTTCTGTGTAGTGCGCATTCATATCGAGTGCAAATAAATGTGCAAATCAACACGGAGAGCTTGCCTTGGTCATTTTGGGTGGGAACTATTTTCCAGTGCGTAAGAATACAGCCGTATCACGCAGTAGGCTACCAGGGGAATCCCAGTTACGCACCGGGAAGGGAGTTCCCCTGTTGCACAACGTGGTGCGTGATACGGCTGTATTCTTACGCACTGGAAAATAGTTCCCACCCAAAATGACCAAGTCAAGCTCTCCGTGTTGATTTGCACATTTATTTGCACTCGATATGAATGCGCACTACACACAAAGTAATTGGGAAACGCATCGAGCAAATTAATTCCTTTTGGCCGAAATCTTTCTCTGGCGATGTTAGACTCCAGTCTAAGGCGGAGGAGCACCAGTTACCGCGGCGGTCAGTGGCGACAGACTCGGACAATGGCTGGGTGAGCAGGAAAACGCTTTCCACCACTTATTTTAGTCTCTGGACTGTGGGGAGATGCCCAAATTTGACCTGGGGGTGGCATATCCCTTTAAAGTCCCCACAAGCGTAAAGTTACAGAGTTCCTTGTGCTCGCTGAAGTCTGGAGGAGTGATATTAGACTATAGGTGAACAACAACACCTGTTCCTATTGTTTCCTGCAATCAGCATCCAACATTTCTCAAATGCAGCCAACTCATCTGTCAGCTCACAACAGTTTCAGCTGGATCGAGTGGCAATCACGCATTTCAATCAACAAGTCAATCACTGATTTAACAACATATTTACAACCTCAGAGACTGCACTCGAGAGGCAGGTTCTCTCCTACATACACAATAGCTCGAGCTGTTCTTTTTCTCTGAAAACTAAACAACAATATTTAATCAATCCTATCCAAAACAGAAAGAATACAAATGATTTTTGATGGGTTTACGATCTTCAGATCACAACATTCTAAAGGCCAATAATATTTAATACAATTAGTGGGCAGATAAAATTGTGAAAAATGGTTAGAGCCACAATATAACAAAAAAATAGACGAAAATAAAAAAACAGTGGAAACAAGCCTCTTCCGACTTGTTTCCACTGAGATGTTGTTGCTTTGGCTATAATCTTCCACAGTGTGCTATAAAACCTATAAAATCTACATGGAGTATGCGTTTAACTTTCTTTATCCATGGAATCATGAAGGTGACGTACCACCTCCAGAAATTTACATACTCAAATGTGGATTTTTGTTGTAAAAATTCTAGGGTCTAGTCACTAATAGAAATGGTCAGGTTGTATCAGGGAAAATAATATATAAAGTAGGATCTTTAGCATCCATTGCTACTACATGCAACAATTAATACAGTATGTCAACCCAATGTAAAAAAAAATAATTAAAAAGACAAAATTGTGAATAAAATCCAAACTGACACAAGCAATCAGGTATTGAACTCAGTAGTGGAGGTGGATCACTCACAACAGCCCATTCTAATCACTGGGCCTCTTCATGCTGTAATAGCCCCACTGGGAGCACTTAGGCCTCCTCTGGAGTAAACCTTACAGCACAGGTCTGGTACTGACGGACCCTCTTGTGCCACTGAGGGCAAAGTGCACCACCAGCACCACACAGGGACTTCCGCTGGACTTCTGCTCATGAACTTAAGTAATACATTCAAAACAAAGGGTGCGGGTAGCTTGATGTCAAAGCGAGGGAGCAAGAAGTTATGACGAGGCCTGCAGGCTGGAGGGCGTTTAGTCGATTAATCGGTGGATAGTGATTTAAGGTCGCCACACACTACAGGAGAATTTGGCTGCGATTTGCTTCTTCCCGAGTTCGGGGAGGCGTGACCCGACTTTTTGTCTTTGTGTGTGATTTTGTAGCCACTGTGCACCTAATGTGTGTGGTGTCAGTGTGACTCTGAGCTGCTCTGTCAGATCATAACCATAAACATCAGCAACGCTACACTAACAGCCAATAAAACAGAGCGTCAGGGGCAGATGAGTGACGGACACAGAGGCACAACATACAAACTCAGGAAATAGCAAAAATAATTATTATTCACCTCTCGTATAGTTGTAAATTTAAACTGCAGCATCTCATCCACATTATCCATAGAATTTGTCCTCTGCAAATAATGACACCAGTCCACAAAGCATTGCTGTGAATCCAGTCTGAAGCGTTCTTTAGAAGTAAAAAAAGTGATAGTTCCTCATGTGTGTCTGTTTGCATCCACACAGCACACGGATTGGGGTGAAGCTGCAAATTAGTGACTACTTCCTGTGTGCTTTATCACCAATCTTTTATGGTTTAAAAATCATGTATCTGAAGTATTGCACCAAATTTCACAAATAACAATAACTCACTTTTGACTTGTGTCTAAACTCGAACTGCTGTGCTCTGATCTTCTGAACACTGGAAAGTCTCAAAGCGAGTGGTTTTACTGTAGATAGGAAAGAGCTGATGCGATTGCGCTCTTAACTTTTACCCTGTGGTCCGCAGCCATATCCCACTGCAGTTTTGCGATTGCAGATTTAAAGTCTCATAAGATTCTTCTCGTGTCTGTCGTGTGCACTTTTTGTCACACGTTTAAAAATCGTTTAAGACCGAAAAATCCAGTAGTGTGTGACGGCGTCAACCAAAATTTGTATTAGCTGGTCAATTAATTATATTATTTTGAGTTAAAGGATTTGTATGGGACAAGAGCAGATAGGAAAATGCATGATTTGAGTTACCTGATGATTTGGGAGTTAAAGGTCCTATATTGCACAAAATTGCTAGTAAATTTCTCCTGTGTGAGATCAATAAAGTCTTATCTTATCTTATCTTGACTCTTGTGAGGTCTTCTACCTTGTAGAATGCATTGTTTCCCAGTATATTTTTGTTTAAATACAGTGGCACCTCACCTTACGAAATTAATTCGTTCCAGAAGTGAATTTTTCGTAAGTTGAGTACCTATTTAAATGGAAAAGGCCTGATTCGTTCCAAGTTTTTTTTTTTTTTTATAGTGTAACATTTTTTTTATAGTGTAACACTGTGTCCTGCGTAGAGACTGTAGACCCAGGACTAAACGTGGATTATACCAGTCTAGACCAAGGTCTAAACCTGGACTGGACCAGGTGTAGACCTGGACTAAACCAGGACTGGACCAGGACTAAACCTGGACTAAACCAGGTGGATTAAAGCGCCGCGTGCGGGTCTATTTCCTGATTTCGTTTCGAGTCACGGCTGAGGCGAGCAGCGAGGACTCCCCTCGGGACCGCACGCAGTCTGAGCGCATGAACGAATGCATGCAAGAGCCGCGGTGGTTGTAATCCTGGTCTAGACCTGGTTCAGACCTGGTTTAGACCTGGTTTAGACCTGGCACGGTTTGAGCACGGGTCTCGTGCTCGCGCCCCGCGCCGGGTCATGCTGTGCTATCACACGTGTGTCCGCGCGCACACACACCGCCCTCCCCCTTCCCCCCACACTTCACTATTAATACATTTTGTTGAAAATCTATGAAAGTTTGAGTGTTTAAACGAGAGAGAAATGTGAGAAAAGTTTAAATCCAGTCTGAGATTTAAGTATACGTTATTTAGGTTATTTAGGTTATTATAGGTTATCTAGTATAGGTTATTTATTATGTTGCACTGTTTTAAGATTTTAGACCGTAGACTTTAGTTTTAACTTTAGATCTCTGTCTTAGATAGTTTTTGTTGTGTTTTGTCTTCATATTGTATTTTGTACACATTGTCTTTTTGCACTACCTGGCCAGAGAGAAACGAAATTTCGATTCACTGTATGTTGAACACATATGGCAGAATTGACAATAAAGCTGACTTTGAACTTTGAACTTTGAGAAAAGCGTATAATGTGTGTGGCTGAGCGCGCATTATTTGAATTTTTGAGATTTCGCGTTTCGTAACTTGAATTTTCTTTCGTATCTAGAGACCAAAATTTAACGTGAAGGCGTTTCGTAACTTGAAATTTTAGTTTGTTGGGTCTTTCGTAAGGTGAGGTACCACTGTAATGGATTTTACATGAACTCTTTGTTTTTGCCATGCCTTTTTTTTAATCGACTATGACTATATAACATTTTCAACTCATCAGATCAAAAGGCTGTGGTTGGATCCCAGCTGTGACTCCTGTGTATTTCATTTTTGTATTTATTAGCAAATGATTAGTTTTTGCTCAAATAAAATGTATAATAATAAAATAAAATTTGCAAGTACTTGAATCAAACATTTAAATGTCCCATGGCATGAAATCCCTCCCCCCCCCATGGCTAAAAGTTGCGAAATGTGTAAACTGAGCAAATGCAATCCTTTTCTGCGTTTGGAAAAAAAGACAGCCCAAACGGGCGATTCTTAACAAGGGAACTTTCTGACGTCACACTCGGGGAAAGGTTTCCACCCCCCATCTGAATGTCCACCCCGTCTCTGGAAATCACGCCCAGAGAGTTTGGACTGCAAACGAGCTACGGAATGCGTTTGGTTTTTTTTTGCCTGGAGGCACGTGAGAGTGTTTCCAGGCTCAGATGTCCTTTATCCGAGCCTCCGAACCTCTGAAACAGCAGTGGTGTAATTTTATTTTCTGTGGAAATGTGTTTATTTCATGGGACGCGTCTCGTATCTTCCTAAGCGCTTAAACTCGGAAGTGGGTGACAGTGCACACCGCACCGCTAATCCAGGAAACAGCGGCGTATTTGGCCACAACACACTCGCTGCACTGGCCTGTCTCTGTCCTCCTCATTTGCATTCAAGCAACAACGCCCAGAATAAAGCGTTTCAGAGACATATTTATGACTCTGACTGTCTCTCTCATGCACTGAGGCTGGATTTTGGAGAAGGATTCATATACAGTATTAGGGAACCACTAAGGCGCTATATAAAAGCATCAAGAAGTACCATGTCATGGGATCTTTAAAAGAGAGTATTCTGCATATTATGCTCCTAATATATGTATATATATATATATATATATATATATATATATATATATATATATATATATATATATATATATATATATATATATATATATATATATATATGTATATATAGGATGGGTTAAAATGCAGAGAAGAATTTCTCCAGTGTGAGATCAATAAAAAGTTCACTTCTTCATATTATGTACCAATGGCGCGCTTTGATAAATTATAGAAGCCATGCTCTCTCTTTTCCATAACAAATGTCTAAAGTCTAATTACGGTGCTCTTTACAAAGAAACACATTGCCCTTTTGCTCTATATGATGAGTGGAGCTGGATATTGATTACTCATTCTGTTAAAGTTAACCCAACGCATTATGAAAAGTGTCAAGGCTAACCTGCTGTTTCATTAGCATGTGCCCTGAATTAGCCTGTATTAAAACTTTGATAGTTGCATGCCAGTCATTGTACTGTAGAGGTGTCATACTGAAATCCAAGTAAAACATAGGCCCAACTGACTGACTGAATGGTACAGCTGGGTGAATTTAGCAAAAGTTTGACTGTGCAGCCATGCTTGTATTCAGACTTAGGACTAAGGCTGCGTCCCATTTCTCTGTCTTACCCCTTCGTCTTACCCCGACCCCTTGGTTTTGCGCATTCGTGTGAGGACAAGGGGTGTCCCAATTCTAATTTTGATCAAGAGCTAGACGACCGAGGGCTACATACCCCTTGAAATGAAGTAAGCTCTTGACCAGACTTGAAACGAAGAAGTACACCTATAAGCTCAGGCAGGTTTTGGGATCAGGATGGCAGCGTCACATCGACCAGCCAAGGAGTCTCATGAATGTATTTTCAGCAGTTGTAATTATCGATTAACAGTTTAGCAGGTTTACAATGATGACGCTTATGTTCTACGTTACTTTTAGTGAACTGTTGTTGCGGTTTTAACTGTAGTGATGTCTGTTTAGCCGACGTTATCATTTTCATCAAACTTTCATGTATGAACGAGCTAGTTTTTTTTGTCAAGCTGAGGTACCCGATAATCCTTAACATTTGTTTACGTTTGTTTGCGTCAGTTGTTGTCGCCTCTGTAGACGTAGCAGCCAGGTAGAGGTGAGGGATGATGACGCAAACGGTAATCGAGTGGTGTTCCATTTCTTAGGGGAACATTCGTACCTCGAGCCCTCTCAGCTCGTTATCGAGGGGCAAGACAAAGACGTAGATAAAGGGGAAGGGGTAAGACAGAGTAATGAGACACAGCCTAAATGTCAAGAGAGTCTCACAGCAAAATGACGTTAGCATATAAAACAAAACATTGCAGTATAAACTAGGGTTTCCAAAGTATCAATACTCACATACTAATCATTACAAAGAATAGTACTGAAACTAGATACTCACTTGAGCAAGCATTAGTATTTAAAAAAACAAAGTGCACAAAATATGTCCTTTTCTGAATAGTTTTAGAGTGGCCTTGTATATGTCTAGTAGAATGAAACCATTTGATAAAATTAAAAAGTACTATAATTTTTATTTGAAAATTGCATTATATCATTGTGTTATTGAAATTGGGATTGTAGGAACTGTAGTGTATATAAGCCTCTCTGTGCAGTGTTACCTGGTGATGATGGCCAGGTGGGGCGGGCTCATACAGGCTCCCATGAACAGCACCACATTCTCGTGCCGGGTGTTGCGGTACGCCATCACCTCACGCTTGAATGCTTTGAGCTGATCTTCGTTGTCTCGCTCGATATCGATGAGTCTAATAGCCACCTCACCATGCCAGCGTCCATGGAAAACTTTGCCGAATCGCCCCTTTCCGATCATCTCTCCGATTTCGAGCTGTTCAAATGGGATGTCCCATTCCTGCAGGAAGATGCTGGTCTGACTGGCCTTACGGGGGAAGTTACGTGCCGACAGAAGCGACAAGTTCATCTCCTCAAACTCGTCACCTGAGTCCTCATCATTGCCCTCCTCGTTCTGGAGAAAAGCAGAATTTACACATAAGTTTCCTAAAGAGACTCTGCGTACACTGGTGTATGAATGTTTGTGTGAATGGGAGGTTCCTTGATGGAAAGCGCTTTGAATGCTTTGAACATATAAAAATGTGACCATTGACCACCATTTACCATTATTATCTATGTTAGGTGGCAGCTAAAATGATTTTTTAACCATTTATCCGTATCCATCCAAAACACAACATTACAAACAATATTTAACAAATTAACAAGTTCATTTTTAAGCCCTTTTTGTTAGACATTTTTTCCATTGATTTAGTTGGAGTTTTAAAGCAGAGGCAGTGAATGCACTAAATGCTTAGAACACAAATGCACATTTATAAGAAATGATTGTAATAAATACATAAATATTTAAAGTAAAAAATTTACAGCCAAACCTATAGCTTTGCAATTAATCAAAATATAACTGGAATTCAATCACCTTTAATATTTTTTTTTTTTTTTTTTTTTTTTTTTTTTTACAATTAATAGATATACAGCCAATCCAGCTCAGTCCTGGGCTGTCCTCTGGACTCGGGGCAGCAGGTGGGGGACAAGAGGGTCCTGGCTAAACTCATGTCTATGCTGGACCATGAGGGTCACCCCCTGCAGGACGCTCTGTCGGCTCTGGAGAGCAGCATCAGTGACAGACTGATTCACCCTCGCTGTGTTAAAGAGAGATTTTGCAGATCTTTCCTTCCTGCTGCTGTCAGACTGTACAATGATCAATGCTATTCATGTTCATCTCCCTAGCAACCATGTGTCATCTCCATAGTATTAATAACAATGTGCAATATTATTTAGTGTCACTTTACCTGCTACTTATTTATTTAACAACCACTTTACACAATCATCTGAGTCACTTTATTGTAGTGATATTATATATTACTATACTGGAGTCACTTTAACTGCTGTTTGTTCACTGCTCAGAATCAGACATTTATTGTGCAGCGTTCCTGTGCCTTTTAACCTTACAGTGTTGTGTTTTTTAGTTGATTGTACATACTTATTATTATCATTATTTATCTTAATTTTGATGCACGCTCATATTTTCCTACTGTTTCTGAAACTTGCATTGTGACACTGCAATTTCCCCATTGTGGGACAAATAAATCTTATCTTAATCCTCTGTCAAAAAAAGCATGAGGTTTGGTCAGGGCCGGCCCAAGCCTTTATGGGGCCCTAAGCAGAATTTGAATTGGGGGCCCCCCACACCACCAAAACTGCACTAATAGCTGCTTTATCATTTCATAGACTACACAGTTAGTCTAAGACACCCACTATCATCTGCGTTTTGAGTTGGTTTACATTATACTGTAACTTGTGTCATTATGGCTATTGCAATATAAAATATTCAGAGAGATATGAACTTTGTTTTTGAGACAGCTTCACAGCCGACTAGTCCACCTAGCTTATCCAACATTAAAATCACTCCTGTCGTGTTTGTTTGGTTGCGCAGCAGTGCAGTGGCAACGACCAGCAGCAAGAATTGGTTAACCTACATTGTACCAACTATGAAAATGACACAAAAAATTTTGTTTTTGTTTCTGCAATATCATATATTGATATTACTGTACTTTTCGTACTACAGAGCGCACCTGATTATAAGCCGCACCAACCAAATTTTTTAAAAGAATTAAGATTTGTACATATATAAGCCGCACCTCACTATAAGCCGCAGGTGTCCACATTATTACTTGAGATATTTACACAGAAAGATGGTACACAAAACAGGGCTCTCAAGTCTCACGCATTGAGAGTGTGACAAACGCAATTCGACGTGTTCACACGCTCACACGCCACACATGGCATTTCTCACGCTGATTTTTTTTTTTTTTTTTGAGCCCAGAAAATCGGTCTATATGGCTCAGTTTATGCAGGCGCCGCGCGTTTTCAGCAAAAAAAAACTCTCCCCCTCCTCCCCATCCCGCTCCCCGGAAAAAAATCAGCCAATCAGAAAATAGATTGTTCTGTTGTTGGGCAGACTGTAGAGTGTAGTTTCAGCTGCTAAGCGCACACTGCGGTGATGATAAAACAAACTGAGAACCATCAGGTAATAACTTAATTTATATAACTCTCATTAGTTGCTTTGTAGTTTAAGTTTGCTCTTTAGACAAACATTTACAGCAGGGCTCTCAAGTCACTCGCGCACCCCCACCCCCCCCCCCCCCTCGGAAATTACGCAGTCTCACGCATGACCCCGCTCAAAACTTGAGAGCCCTGACAAAAGGTTTTTTTTAATTCTAATTAACGTAAATACCGGTACATTCGAACAGCACCTACGGCAGAAACACGGCAGAAACACAACGGCAGAAACACGGCAGTAACTTCTCTTATACTTTGACTAACTTGACCACACTACCACAATCTTTTACCGTTCTATTAACTTTCATGAGAAACGCAACTAGTGCCGTGATTGGTCAATTCTCCGGCCGTGGGAATTTCCCATAAGGCACTGCTTTACTTAAGTTGTCGGAAACAAATATAAAATACAGATGTATTTGTTTTATTTCAAACTGTGCACATTTTTGACATCGTAGGAAGAAATATCCCGACAAAATAAAATAATGTAATACCTTAAACACATCATCACGGTGCGACCGTGACTGTAATATATATGTAGTTTTAAGTGGTATAAATACCAAGAGGGTCCTTTTAGTTATAGGAATAGGGCAGAAAATGCTGACACGTGCAATGGAGCTAGGTTTATGCGTTACATTTGCTGTCTTGATAAAGAATTAATCCATACAGAAGAAAAATATTTTAGCAGGTAGCCATTCGAACTGGTCTTGGGGGTCCCCTGGTGGCGTGGGGACCCTAAGCGGCCGCTTAGTTCGCTTATGCCTTGGACCGGCCCTGGGTTTGGTGCAGCGTTCAGACTGGAGGAGAAAAAAATAATTTCTTGTAAAGGGGCAATGGTTAGACTGCATTTGTAAGCTTTTTGAAGGCAGGTTTTCTTTGCTTTTAATAAGAAAAATATTAGGAAAAAAATGTGATTAACTGTGATTTTTTGGCATATCACGTAGCCCTATAGTCTACACCGGGGGTCCCCAATTAAATTTCCTTGAGGGCCAAAACATTTCCACATTGCACAACGGGGGTCCACAAAAAATCTGCCAGTACACAATATTTTATTTGTCAAAATACAACGGTAATCAACAACTGATCAACAATTATAAATCCCCCCAACTGGTCTTGGGCGGCCGCTTAGTTCACTTATGCTTGTGCATATGTAAACGGCACTGGAGGACACTAATGGACTTTTAACTTCTACTTGGACACATGACACGTTCGAGAGACCTTCGGGACAGGTTCGGGACATGTCCATTTCTCTGGAGCTCGTGTACAGAGTGCGATTTAGCTCCGAAAGACCGTGGATATACACGATACGCACATACACGTGAAGATATGCGAATTATCCGAACAACACTGCAACACGGGGTGAGTCATTACCATATTATTTCTGCATCAAATGGAGATTTTAGGTGAAAGCAGCGGCCTTGTGTCAACAGCGCTCTCAAGTCTCACGCTTTGACAGTGTGACACACGCAATTCGACGTGTTCACACGCTCACACGCCACACATGGTATTTCTCACGCTGAAATTTTGTGAAGCAATTCAAAACTGTAGCCACTGTTCACAGCGCTTCTGTGCCCAGAAAATCGGTAAGTTAATGCAGGCACCGCTCCTCGGAAAAAACGCAGTCACACGCACCACCCCGCTCTCCCAATATAAATCTCACTCCTACCAAACTTCAAAAGTTGAGAGCCCTGGTGTCAACATTAGCTTGTGTGTGTACAGGATCAAACGAGGACTAAACCAGGACTAAAACAGGACTAAACCAGGACTAAAACCGGGACTAAAACAGGACTAAACCAGGACTAAAGCAGGACTAAAGAAGGATTAAACCAGGATTAAACCAGGACTAAAACAGGACTAAACCAGGACTAAAGCAGGACTAAACCAGGTCTAAACCAGGACTAAACCAGGACTAAACCAGGTCTAACCCAGGTCTGAACCAGGACTAAGGTGTGTATGTGTGTCCAGAGTGTGTGTGTGCGTGTGTGTACGTGTGTGATAACATATAATCCTGTGTATTATTGATCATTGAATGATTATATGGACTTTTTGTTTTAAAAGCATTTCCCTTTTAACAAAGTACCTTCTAATTCTGACCTGCCCTGAAACACCACAGTGATGTCAGTGATGGGGGAGGGGTTAGTTTAATGTCATGCAAATGAGTTCCTTTCTGCTCCACAAGCAGATCTTTAACATGGAATTTCTCAGCTTGTCGATTTCAGAATGTGCTGCTTTCAAATGTTCTCAGATTTCCATGTGTAAGGCATCGTTGGAAAGCTTAGAATCTACGCTTTCAGAATCTGTGAATAAGTCAAAATGCCTCCAGGACGACTTCTTCTTTGCCATGGCCGGGCAGATTTTCAAACTCTGAAAAAACATGTTTGAATCATTTTTATTCAGAATTTTAGTGGCTGAAATTTGAAATTTGAAATAAAAAAAAAAAAAAATCACCTTTTAAATATTCAGCACAAATACTTTGAAGTCCTCAAATTCAAGAGTCAAAAGTGTCAAATTTGCAGTGAAAAAAATTTGCAGATCCGGATGCCCAGGCAGAAGCAATCGATCCGATCTAATTTAGTGACAAGCAGGAACTGGTGCAGTGAACTAGTCTCATTGGTCAGAATTAGCCTAGTCAAAATCACATCTCTTTTATTTCTTAAAGGAAAAGTAACGTTTTTTTTAAAACAATCTGAGCCTTATTTCGGTAATAAAACAAGTTGTTTTACTCACCCATAGCAATTTGGTGTCATATGGCGCACTTCCGGAGATGTTTTAGATTTGCGATCTCCATCATGTGAGTTCTCGGGGCACTTATTTGCAGTCTCCAAATAACACAAACTTTAGCACTTTTCAAATCATAGAAGCCCGATGTCTTATCCTACGATTTCGTGTGGTCAAAAGTGGCCTGTAATCCGAGATTTAGCCATAGTTTCAAGTAGATGAGGACGCCAGTGCGCATGTGCGGACTGTGCTCTCAGCTCCCGGGACCCAAACATGAAACTCAAAGCTGTAAACTATGCCTAAATCTCGGATTACAGGCCACTTTTGCTTCAAACGAAATCGTAGACTAAGACATCGGGCTTCTATGATTTGAAAAGTGCTAAAGTTTGTGTTATTTGGAGCCCGCACGGGGCATATTACATGCTTGGGGAATATATTATATGCCCCGAGCTATGGCTAGAAGTCATGCTAGGCTAACCGCAAATCTAAAACATCTCTGGAAGTACTCCACATGACACCAAAGTGCTATGGGTGAGTAAAACAACTTGTTTTATTACCGAAATAAGGCTCAAATTGTAAAAAAAAACGTTACTTTTCCTTTAAGTGTAAACCCCGCCCAAAGATGAGAAGAGCCAATAGGAAACAGTCTCTGTCATCCTCACTCACACATGATCGATTGCTTAGACTTTGGCATCTTGGATCTTTGCTGCAAAATCTTTCCTTGCTAATTTTGCACTCTGAATTTTGACTGATGAATTTAAAAAAATGTGCTGAATATTTACGGTGAAATTTTTAAAACTTAAACATTTTAAAATTCAGAATAAAAATAATTCATTTTTGCAATTTTGTTCATTTTGTTAAAAAAATAGAAGTGAGAATTTCAGCGGTATTTAAAATTCAAAATCAAATGGAACAAATTATTTTCTATAGACTGATCCTGAGCAATGTTGGTAGCTTATGCATTTTTGTATTTATGTAAAGCATCTTTAATGTTTTTTGCACATTGTCCCTGTCAAATAAATTAATAAAAGAGTAGAATTTAAATTGGCCCATTCAAATTGGGGTAGGGGTCTCACGAGCCGGTCCAGATCCTCTCGGGTCTGGAGTTGGAGACCCAGGGTGTAGACAATGCTATATTACATTGATAATTGTACCTTGTTCACCAGTCTCCACAGTATTCACATCCTAAATTAAGAGCAACCTGTATGATACTGCACAGACAGGTACATACTGTAAAGAGTTTTAAGTATGGCTAGTTAAATGTTCACTCCAAACAACTCTGTCTCGGTCCATGAAGTGCTAGACAAAAAGGCTATAATTATATGTCTGAAAATATATATAATTTCTCTTGAATCTCAAATGTGAAATATTCGGAAAAGTAAATAGATGATAGAGAAAAATGTCTAGGAGAGGCCGGACATCCTTTTAAAGTAATGCATTCCGCAAGTAATGATGTATTGAAAATTGATGTATTGCCCGCTGGAGTCTGAGAAAGGCAATTCCAGCCTCACTGTTTTATTGTTCCACTAATGACAATCAGAGGAGCTGTGTGCGGTCTGCCAGTGACGTACATATAACTCACCTGAAGGCTGCTGACAGAAAACTGACAAATTATGGTAAACTCAGTCCCTCCGTCATGGTTCTTTCTTTTAATTTAACAAATGCAAACGCAAATGTGGCGCCAGTGGCAGTGTGAAGTGCGAGTGGTAAAGGTGCACTGTGGAACTTTTCTGGTGGAGGTCTGCCACCTGCTTCTCTCTATCCTACAATCTGTACAATTGCTTTGCCTGTCATATTATCTATCCTGCATGTATCCTGTGACAGAGGTTTTAATGCCAATAAGAGAACCTTGAAAAAGATGCATTCTTGCAGCTTCGCATCTCCACAGTTCTGACCTTTCATATGACCTGCTAGTCTCCATGGAGATAGATAGGAGCAGGTGACGGACCCTCAACTAGAAAGGTTACACAGTGCATCTTTAAAGTAGAAAAAGAGAACTCACATCTGATGTAGGCTCCACTTCAATCTGAAGTAAAGGGTTGCCTTCATGCCTAAAAACATCAACAACATTGAATGAGATGAACTGCAGAGCACCGTTTGTCTGAGACTCAATTGCCGAGCTGATTCATTGATAGTAATCATTCTCTCGAACTTTTCACTGGCCCTGAACATGTTACGACTGCAAACAGGAAACACCGACCTGTGCTGGTGTGACCTTCTCTGCCATTTAAGCCTGTCAACTCAGTAACAATAATACATTCTTAAGCATAATACTATTTACAGCATGTCAACACCTCAAGTCAGTCCACTGCCCCTTGTAATGTATTTGTAATTTCTGTAAAACATAGAATCTACGCCACTGTGCAAGCCAATAGCTGGAAATTGCAGGAGCAGCTGGTCAGAAAATAAAACACATCTATGTACTGTCTGATTTATTACACTTGTTAAATGTTTGACTGTGGGTGGGGCATGTCACCTTCAGGGGAGCTACAGCATAAATGAGGCCAGTTCTGTGGATGACTAGAGTGTAGCATCATTGTAACCTCTCACAACCTTTTCTTCGGTATTTTAGCACGCCTTTGCAAAGCACTGCTGCACTGTGGGCCAAGACACAGGTGAGGCAGTGAATAAAATAATGTGATTCCTGCGGCGCCATGGGTCCCTGTGCTCTGTAATGAGAGGATCCTTTCGGAGCAGGGGTCTGAGACAGGCCCTCATTAACCCAGGGACAGGACCATTAAGGCCACAGACATGTGACTACCTCTGTAGCAGCATAACATGAGATGTGGGTTAGGAGGGAAAAAAGTGTTAATTAAATCACACACAACAATGTGCTCGCATTCATCAAAAGACAGAGGAGACCTTTAGAGAAATCAATGCTGAAATACACCAAGAAGAATCACACAGATAATGCTGGGATCAGTTTCTCCACTCGCCATACTTTAGAATGTATGTCATGTATGTCACTTTTAATACACTGAAGTCTATTTATTTATTTATTTAAGTGTCTCATTAGCTCCAAAGCAAAGGCAGTGAAATTGGATTAAAATAAGATTAAAATGTGTTTTTGAATATTGCTTGAAGGGAACACAGATCACTTTTTTGCCTGTGGTCAATGATGAGAGAAGCTCAACTCAGCCCAGAGCAGGCTCCATATTTACTGTTGGACAGCTTCCAGGTTGTGCCTACACACTTTTATGCCGCATCAGTGGTTAATGTGATCTTGGCTTTCTCTGTCAATAACCAGGTTAGTGCACCTCATTCAGCAGCAGACGGTGAATGTAGGAGGTGATTATGTGTTATTGGCTCCCATTATGATAACATTTACACAAGGGCTTGTCATTGTAGATATACGTATACTTTTATGAAAAATATGATATTTAGCCCCCTAAAGAACTTAATTTAAGCATGTCCTTTGTGAGGGTAAAGAAAAAAAATCGAAATTAGTCATGAACAGTGGAAACCCTGTCCTGGCTCCAGGCCCATGTGACTGTTCTTAAGAATTGAATGGATACTAATGACATTGGATTATCTGTGGCATTTGGTGGCATTTTGGTAAAATGAATATAGACCATTATGTTAACATTTGAAAATAATATAATTTAACCATTTAGGGTATTTCTCTATAAACAATGCACTGAAAACATATAGCCATACTATTCCCTTTCTCCATTTGAGAACCTTTTAAAATGTTGTTGATATTTTGTAATTGAATTGTTGGTAGTTTTATTAACTATTGATTCACGTATGCCTGTCCATGCCCATGCCATTCTGTGCAGCCTCTGCCTACATATGTTGACTTTCTTGGTCTATTTCTTGTGATAGATTGAGCTCCTGATCTAATTAACATTTGGGTCGAAAAGCATCTCATCGCCCCACCTCCTCCTCTTCCGGTTGTTTTCCTGAAACCGCTGCTTCCTCACAGAGCCAGAGCAAATCCTCTTGGCATCACAAGTGTAGCGGAAACTTAAGGCCATGTTAGCATTAATCTCGTGGCCGTGATGTCAGCCCTCATATTGAAATTGTCACCCAAATGTCCGTGCTCCAATAACTTTGAAACAGCCGTCAGAGACAAAGAAGAGAGTTGAGAGGTCCAAAAACAACAACAACAAAAAACGATTTGTTGTACTCACCCTGGTTCAGACAGGACAGGGTGCAGAATGACCTGTGGGGCTCTGCTGGGAGGGGCTTCTGGAGGCGTAACATCTGCAAAGGAAATACTCATTCAATTGAACAAACACATAACATAAGATGAGCTCTCGTGTTGGGGATAATACAAGCTCAAGCAAGGTTCACTAATCTATTTCCATTACAGTGAGTGACTCAATTATACTTGCTACATTTACTGCCAAGAGAGTGCTAAGCATAACCATCACACCAACCACATTTATTTAGACAGAGAGTAGACACAGAGCACAGAGTGGGGCTATTACACCAATGTTATCAATATTACACATTGTTACTGGCATTACATTTGTATTAGAGGAATGAATGAATAATTTAACAGTAAAAAAAAAATGGAAAAGCACCCCTCCTGCTTTCTGTGAAAATAATTTAACCATTTTTCAGGTACAACTCATGAAATAGCCAATGCCAACAGGATAACCAGTCATGAGCAGTGGACTGGGCATATGCCAGTATTCTCTTAGCTGGAAAATTTGTCTGCTGTACATACTTTAAGTTGATACAGGGAAAAAACATCAAGAGGAAACTGACACTGAGAGAACATGGAGTGTGGTTAATTTTGAAACAAACATGGTTTGTTCAAGTTCTACTAACTGTGGCACCACATGCCCAACCCAAAACATGCGCCATAGGTAAAATCCTCCAGCTTGGGCCCTGACCAACCCCGGGTCAAATGTAGAAACAATTTTTTTCTGTGTGAGATCAATAAAAGTCAATCTTCTAATCCTTAATCACTGTAAGGTGCTTTGTGTTACATTTTGTATGAAACGAGCTTTATAAATATTGTTTGATTGATTGATTGACATATAGTTGTGTGCCTCATACTAAGCTCTGATAGAGTGCTGAGCTGTAACCATAGCATTAGCTCTTACAGTGTGTTTCTCAACAATAGTTATAAGCAGAGAGAGGGCGTTGATAAGTTCTTGTTTCTGCCTTTTCGACACAGTTCCTCGTGGATTACGGTCAGCTCTTGTGGGAGGAGGCAGCGTTTTGGTTGTCACCTGTGAAGGCACACTCTATTCACTTTGGACAATAAACTGTTCCCCTTTGAGAGTGGTGCATTAGCTGATGGCACAGTTGGCTGACAGGGACAACAGCCTGGTTCTGCTCCAAGCCCATTTTTGTTAGGATGGTTATATGGATTAAGTCCAAGCCAGGGAAGATCAGAGGCTCTAAACACCACTGTGTGTGGGTTTGGGAGCTGGCCAGTCTGTCTGTGATCATATGACTACTGTTGTTTTGGATATAACAGAAAAGACCTCCAACACCAAAAGCAGTTATGTAAAAGAGACACATTTTCACACATACACAAAAATCCCAGATGGTTTTTGGGGCTGTTTTAGCTCTGTGGGGGCCTTATGCAGTATTCATTTCAGAGTAGTTTGCCAAATATGAGAAAATGGTCAGGCTTTTATGACTGGTTGTCAGCTGAAGGGTCAGGGCTGAAAGTGTTGTAGGTCCTTCGCCAAATCACATGCCATAACATTTTTGGAGGTTCTTCCTTATAGTGGTTGATTAACCTTATGGAATTGCATTGGTCTGTACGTACTAGAAAGTATTCTCATCTGAAAATAGTGGTTTAAATCAGTCTGAATTTAAAAGAGGGAGACAAAATTTGAATGTATAGTAAATTTTCTATAATAATCTATAATAAAATGAATCTATAGTAACTGTTTTTTTATTTAAGTTTAGCTCCATTTTGGATGATGTTTCTTCTGGTTGAACATAATCCGTGTTTGTGGGTAGCTACCAGAGACTACCCATGTAATTTGTCAGTTGAAAAGCACGCAATCACATCTGTGTGGCTAGACTCGGCACTGTCCACTGAATTGACGCCTTTTCCAAAACCTCGGCTCCTTATAACTCAATTACACGTCTCCTCTCACACCACTTCACACTTGTGAGCTGTAAAAATGCAGCCAAATGAGTGGAGAGTGTGAGGCACAAGAGGCACGAGCTCAGACAAGTCATTAGGAGGCCCCGAAATGAGACAAGGAAAGAGGGGTGTGGGGGCAGACCAAAATAACCCAGCAGGATTAAACAAGCTGCACTGTAAAATGCAATATCTAGGTAAGTTAAAAATGACATAAATGAAGCACATTTTACTTTATTATTGTAGATTCAACTTGGCAAGTAAAATTATCTACCAATGGAATAAGTGTGCTTTTCTTAGTTTCTTATTTTAAGTGAGAGCTGTTGTTTTTCTTATATTAACTATAGCAAGATGTGTTTTTCATATTTTAAGTACAAAAAGTCTTATTTCACTAGTAGATCATTTTACTTGTCAAGTGAAATGTACTCAAATCATGATAAATCTTTCTTAATTCAAATAACCTTAATTTAGATAACTAGATTTTAGTTTTTGCAGTGTTGTCCTCCTTATTCATTCTGAGCATGTGCCTGGCGTCATGGTTACTATGGCTAGACTAATGATCAATTAGGAAGCACCTACCTGGAAAAATGAACTGTTGCTTGTATTTAAAATAACTGGAGGCTGCAGAAAGAAAGAAAAGTTAGAGTTACAAATTTGTTTTCGTGGACCGAGGAAGACAAATAAGCACACGCAGAGGCTGGTGCAGAGCCTTTGGAAATGACTCACTGTTTCCAACTTCCATTAAACATATATATATATATATATATATATATATATATATATATATATAAATGTTATATAATATATTGAAAGAAATGTCTGTTTGAGTTTGTTTGTAAAGGAAATTTAAGATGCACTTTGTAATTTTTCTGCTGGAAGGTCTGGCTCCCACTTGTCTCTATATGATGTTATTGCTTTGCCTTGAATGTTCCACAGTATGGTATTAAAGGTCCTATATTACACAAAATTGACTCTTGTGAGCTTTACCTCATCAAAAACATACCTGGAGTTGTGTTTTGTTTCATTCACACATGTTTGAGTAACCCTTTATTATTATTATTATTTAGTCTGTTTATATCTCCAGTGCACAACAGTGTTTGTGATCAGAAATTAATCACATAGAGCAGAAATGAATGTAATATTGGCCCTTTAAACACACACGAAAGCATCACTGCTGTGGCTTCAGGCCTCAGCTCCTCCTGTAGCCATATCTGTTTAAATCCCTGCTGTTGATGTTTGTGTGTGCAGGCTTCACGCTGACAGACCTCTCCTGCGATTGGTGGATTCATTTCAAGCTGGCACCTGGGTCCCTTCCTGCTGATTGGTGCATTGCCCTAACATCTGGCCAATCCTGGGCCTTCACCGGCAGCTACCTTAAAACACACCAGGGCAAAATGTTCCACAAACGGCCGGTGTGGCTGCAGGTTTTTGTTCCAACCAATCAAGAGCACACTTTCAACTGTCTGAAGACTGAGATCAGTTGATTAAAGGTCCCATGGCATGATATTTTCACTTTCTGAGGTTTTTGAGCGTCAATGTGAGCTCCCCTACCCTGTTTAGGGCCCCTCCCATGGCTAAAAGTTGCGATATGTGTAAACTGAGCATTTGCAATCCTTTCCCGCGTTTGAAAAAAAAAGACAGCCCAAATGGCCGATTCTGAACAAGGGAAATTTCTGACGTCACACTCTGCAAATGCAAATGAAGTTCCACCCCCCGTCTGGATGTCTACCCACCGTCTCTGGAAATCATGCCCAGAGAGTTTGGACCGCAAACGAGCTACGAAATGCGAGATGCGTTTTTTTATTTGCCTGGAGACACGTGAGAGTGTTTCAAGGCTCGGATGTCCTTTCTTCCGAACCTCTGAAACAGCAGTGGTTTAATTTTATTTTCTGTGGAAATGTGTTTATTTTTCATTGGAAATCGTCTCATATCAGCGCACATCACACCCCCCCCCCCACTGCACTGGCCTGTCCCTGTCCTCGTCCTCCTCCTCATTTGCATTCAAGCAACAACGCCCAGAATAAAGTGTTTGAGAGACATATTCATGACTCTGACTGTGTTCACGAGGCTTTCTCATGCACTGAGTCTTGATTTTGAAGGATTCATTTACAGTATTAGGGAACCATTGAGGCGCCATATAAAAGCATCAAGAAGTACCATGTCATGGGATCTTTAAATGAGTCACGTCTGGTGTGCTGCTGCTTGGTTGGAAAGAAAACCTGCAGCCACACCGGCCCTTTGTGCCCAGGCCTGCCTTAAAAGGACCTGCTCCCTGCCACTCCAGGCTGCTGTTCTGTCTGTAGACTGCATGCCACGTTCTGTTAACTTGGTTTTAGTTATACAGTTAACTACTGTCTAGTGCCTCTTTTTGTTAATCCTTGTAAATATCATGCTTTTGTTTGCTCTATCTTTACATTCCTTTTAAATAAATTATAACTTTAGTTTTACCATTTTACATCTTGGTTCTTTTGGGTCATCTCAAAATGGAGAGTGAGCGCAATGTGAATGAGTGTGAGTTTTCAAATTATTTAGGCCACCAGTTGCTTCTCATTAAATCATTTTGATATTGTAACACCCATATTTACCTGTCAGGTTGAACTGCTTCTGCTGGCGTGCAGACTGGGGCGAGGGGTGCAGTGGCGAAGGGGGCGTGGCACTGCTGGGAAGGGGCGGGGCTGGTGATGAAGGTGTGGATGAGGTGGTGGACGAAGGATTACTGCTGGAGTCGGGCTGGTACGGGACGGCAATGTGGTCCTGAAAGGGAGAACAAATCAGGAATTGTCATGATTATTTTTGTATTCAGTGGTTTTAAAGTTGAATAACCAGCATAGCTTAAAATGACTTAAATTCAGACTATAAATCTTGAATTAACTAGTTTGACCAGGTGGGATCTAAGCTTCAAGGCATTTCTGACAGATTCTAAGATCACTGACCTGGAAATTAATGGAGTGAGTAATATTTTCTTAACCCCATTGGGAAATAATTTAACTTGAAATTATTCATCCTTTTTTTTTCATTCATTTTCTTCCGCTTTTCCATTGTCTGGGTTGCAGGGGCAGCAGTCCAAGCAGTGTTCTGCTGCCCAGAACACAATGCACCAGCCCCCATGAATCCTTCCGCGGGTGGTGGGTCCACAGGAGCTTGAAACTTGAAATTAGTGCTAGCTAGTCAAGATAGTAAAATTTCAAACTTGATTTTTAAATCTTGAGACCAATAGCAGTTTCAACACCCAAATCTAGCACACACATACACACACACACACACACGCACACGCACACACAAATACTGTACTAGTATGGTAAATTGTCACACACACTCATACACCAGTGTACACAAACACTACGAGTGAGATGAATAAAGGCTGCGTCCCATTACTCTGTCTGACCCCTTCTCCTACCCCTTTATCTTTGTCTTTGCCTTGCCCCTCGATACCGAGCTGAGAGGGCTAGGGGTATGAATGTTCCCCTAAGAAATGGGACAACACTCGATTACCATTTGCGTCATCATCCCTTGCCTCTACCTGGCTGCTACGTCTACAGAGGCGACAACAACTGACGCAAACAAACGTAAAAAAATGTCAACGATTATCGGGTGCCTCAGCTCGACAAAAAAACTAGCTTGTTTATACATGAAAGTTCGATGAAAAACTACAATTAAAACCACTAAAAATAACGTAGAACATAAGCATCATAACTGTAAACCATGCTAAACTGCTAATCGATAATTACAACCGCTGAAAATACATTTATGAGACTCCTTGGCTGGTCGATGTGACGCTGCCATCCTGATCCCAAAACCTGCCTGAGCTTGTAGGCGTACCCCTTCGTTTCAAGTCTGGTCGAGAGCTTACTTCGTTTCAAGGGGTATGTAGCCCTCAGTCGTGGCCCTAGCCCTTGATCAAAATTAGAATCGGGACACCCCTTGCCCTCACATGAATGCGCAAAACCAAGGGGTAGGGGTAAGACAGAGAAATGGGACGCAGCCTAAGTGTCTTGCCCATGGACACAATGACAGCATTCATCTGTGGGAGCTGGAATCACACCACCAACCTGTACGTCTGTGAATCTGACAGCTCAACCATTTATATATATGTCAAGAGCGGGATTCGAACCACCAGTTTTAGTCTCAATTAATATCTGTATGTAACATTTTTGACAACCATTCTTGAAATAAAAAGCAATGCATCAAAACAAGTCAGAAGTCAGTCATCTTGAAACCAGTCAAACAACCTTAGTCCATCTTAACTAGTCAAACCTATTCAAATTAACATTCAAGTCATTTAAAATCTTTTTGTTTTTTTGTTTTTTTTGTTTTGTTTTGCAGTGTTGTAACTCAAACAACAGCACTTTATTAAGCCACATCATAACTTTTACCCAAACTTTCAGCCTAGATTGATTTTCTACCTTCCAGGCATAACTCGTCTTCCATTAATTTCAAAAGAAAAGTAGGAAAAACGTGCAGAAACAGACACCTCCATGACAGAGGTAATACATCAGTCTGTGCAATGTGCTGTCTTTTTGTTTCTTCTGCCAATTGCCTACAACTGTTTGGATGGTTTGTTTGCGAGGGGGATTAACGCTTCAGTAAGCAGAAACCAGAGGAAGTGTATCTTTCTATGAATTCAGCTCAAGGTGTGAATACAGTACAGCAAAAACAGAACTTTTTTTTTTTTTTCTCCTTGATTTGATTATTGCTTAAAGGTGCATTATGTAACTTTTCTGGTAGGGCCCGCCAGTTGCTTGTTTCCATGGCGACATTATTCCTTATCCTGCAGAGTTTATAGTATGGCATGTATCAATCTTCACAGAGACAAGCAGGAGATGCCAACAGGCCAATTTACAAGTGAGAGCTGTGAAGAGGCGCCCCCACTCACAGTCAGAATGCATTTTAAAGGCATTTTTGAGCAATAAAAACATCCATAATCGAATAAATGCATCTTATATAAGTTTAATACCATATCGTGGAACATTACAGGCAAAGCAATAGCATCTCGATGGTGGCGGACCCCCAACCTGATAAGATGCGCAGTGCACCTTTACAAAAAATGACCCACTGCGTGACTTTTAAATTAAAATACAAGCATGTTCATTTGGATTTTTTATTGCAGTGAAAAATATAGAAAATATGTGACTCTTATTTGGCCAAAAGAAGGGATTTAACCTTCTTGTTTCTATGAGAATATTGGAGTGAAGAGTGTGAAGAGTGTGAAGGTGACATGCCATCTCCAGAAAGTTATCTGCAGTTACGTTAAATTACCTACACATAAAATTAAACCATGCAGTCTGTTATTAGTTTATTAAAATCATAATTGCAGGTTCTCCGTGTTCTTCCAACTAGTAAACCATAAAAATAAAGATTATTCATCACACGGGAGCCAAGCAGGTAACAGCACTATGCTATATTACATTTCAGATCTATGGAGAGTCACCCATATTCACAGAAGGAATTATTGTATTTTTGAGCAACAGAAAACACCCATAATGAAATCATCTAGATGTATATGTTTAATGTCATACCATAGAATATTCCAGGGAAAGCTATAACATCTCCATGCAGACAAGCAGGTAGCGGACCCTTCACCAGAAAGGTTACACAGTGCACCTTTAAAGAAGACTTACTATGCTTTCCCTGGTATTAATAATACACTAGCATATACGAATATGCGATAGCACAATGTGATACTTACATGTGGATTTTGCATTAGAAACTTCCTTTAACCAAGAAGAATAGAAGTAGTGTAGCACATCAATGAGTTAAACAAACTTTTAGAGCTACTATTATTAAACTTTGGAGCTGTGCAGGGGTTGTTTACAATGCTGGGGAAAAACAAAAACAATGGATGCATCAAAAGGCATTCAAACATTCCTGGCGCTGCAGATATTTTTGCACGGTTCTTGATCCCCACGGAGAGAGATGATGACTCATATCAGTTTTACAAGACCCGAAATACTAAAGAAAGAACTGCAATGTGAAGGAAAAGAGGCGGTATGGGACCTGTCCGTCTATAGATCACACTCACCTTGTTGATTTTGTTGGTTTTGGGGAGGGTCTGGCTGATGTGCAGGTCTGTGTACCTGAGAGGATTGTTGATGTCACATGGCACGGACTCGGTTCGTACCAAGCGAGCTACTGTGTGAGCAGAGAAAAAATACACCGAAAATGAGCAAACCAGGATTACACTGAAACAATGGACATACAAATGGCTTTAGGAAATTAGGAAAAACCTCTTTATCAATGCCTGCTTTCGGAATACAAAAGAAATTACAATCTACCCTTCTGTTATCACTCTCCCATATGCGAAGTCATTAAGAATTCTCTTTTTTTTTTACTAAAACTGGCAGGGGGAAGTCTGATTAGTTCTTTACCTTGAGTTGTTCCTTGGTGATCTTTATGGAAAAGAAGAAAAAAGAAAGCAGAAAAAGCACCATTTTAATTCAGATATGCAATAATAGGATCTCTACACTGCTTTCTATGTCAGTGCTTGTAGTATATGATGCACACGTTTGTCAAATTAAAGTGGCTTAATTAATGTGAGATAGCCCTCTATTAAACCAAACCAACGCCTCTTACGTCTTTTTACTGGGCCTCAGCTCCACTTAATAAGGCTACCCTGTCTATCAAAGCCTTTGTAAAGTGCATGAATAATCAGGAGTCGGCTTAAAGTGGAGTTTGCATGTCAATTAGCAAGACTCATGTTTAATTTACAGTAAACACATCCCCTAAGCTAATTACCAGTGTTACTAATAGTTTTTAAATATTTGTTATAAATATAATCCTTTCTCTTTACAATTGGACTATATTCCATCACGGCTTTGCATTAGAAAATAAAGACTACTGAAATGTGTATTACTGAGTTTCATCATTGCACTTTCACCATTATGTTTCTCTAGAGATGCATCGATCCAGGTCTTTCAGTTCCAATACGAATTCCATCAATTCTCAATATCAACTGATACTAGTGCTGAGACTGAAAACTTAATTTATTTCCTTATTAAATAAGATCCAAATGTGATACGTAGCTGTTTTATCTCTCAAGTAACTTCAGAACAGCTTTGTATAAGTAAAAATTCTTACTTTGTGAGACTCTGGGCTGAAACAATATTTGGAAGCGGATAAATGAAATCTTTGAGTATCTGATACCCATACCGTATTGGTGCATCCCTATTTTTCACTATATTCAAAATGAGATTACAGAAGAAATGCACATTTGTGTTGTAGCGTGGGAAGTTCATGGGCCTAAAGTTGAGTGGATACAATAGTTGAATCTATCAACATGTTTAGATTTCCTTCGGATATTGTTGTTTTTGAAAATGCAATGCAACTACGTGTATGACACAATCTATCTTGGTATTTTAATTGATGACAGTCTAAATTTTAAAGGACATGTTGAGCAGCTGCTTCAGAAACTAAGGCTGAAAATTGGCTTTTACTTTCGGAACAGGTTATGTTTTTCTTTTAATCCCAAAAAAGAAATTAGTAGCAGCAACATTTTTACCCATTTTGGATTATGGTGACCTGATTTACATGAATGCCCCAATTCAAATATTGACGCTGTTAGATTCTGTGTATCATGCCTCTCTGAGGTTCATCACAAACTGTAACCCTCACACACACCACTGTGAACTTTACACACGTGTGGGCTGGCCAGCATTGGAGACTCGTAGGCTCACTCACTGGTATATGTTCATTTACAAAGGTATTCAGCGCCTGCTCCCCTCATATCCCCTCATATCTGTGTGAATATCTTCAACCAAGAGCAACTGGACATTATTCTTTACACTCTCAGCAAGCACTGTTCCAAGTGTTCGCACAGAAGCTGGTATTTTGCTCCCACAACTTGGAACAATCTACAAAAAGACTGGAAACTAAAGGAACTGGTCTCTATAGGACTGTTTAAAATCTTGCTCAAAGGTTTGGAATTGAAATATATGGTTTGTAAATTGCTTGTAATTGCTTGAAAATTGTTTTTGAAATGGTTTTGTAATTGTATTGATCTGAGCCGCTGTCTTGGCCAGGAGTCCCTTGAAAAAGAGATTATTAATCTCAATGGGACTTTCCTGGTAAAATAAAGGTTAAATAAATAAAAAATAAAAAATAGATTCCAGTGTCACCAATATTGAGGATATCCTTGGTTTCAGGCAGGATTTCTTCCTGATTTGAAGGATTTGGCATGGCAGCAGTCCTCTGTTGTTATAGCAATGCCGCAATTCAAATCAAAATATCATCAATATAACATCTTTTGAATGGGGAAAGGTCCACACAAAACCTTAAATTCAGAAAAGATTTATTTTTCCTGGGTTTCAGCATATAGGCCATTTTGAGGACTTTTGAGATCACTATATTCTCTGTTGAATTGTTCATTGGTATGGTATCTGAACACATTTTCATCAGTATGAAAGCTTAAATATTTATAAAATGTACTACCTTTGAGAGAATCTCGTCCTCCTCGCTGTATGATGAGTAAATGGCAAGGTGGGGCTTCTTTGGTGCATTTGTTGTGGCACTTCAGCCTGTGTGAGCCATCAAACACACAAGAGATTAGAGCAGATCTGTACAAACATTACAGACTGACAGTACAATACAGGGCAAATACAGGGCATATGTTGCACTATTTTCTGATCTACATGTATGTTATAATGTTGTTTCCTCATCAAAACATACCTGGAGTTGTGTTTTGTTTCATTGACTCATGATTAACACAAACTCTACATATTTAGGCTGAGTTTTTCAAACATTTGAGATGTCATGTGCCACTAGGTTTTTGAACTCCATACACCTTCACTAAAATAATTTTTGGGTTAAAACTCACAAGAGTTAATTTTGCACAATATAGGACCTTAAAAAGAGAACTGCCGAAGGACCAAACAATAGAGACAAAATTACAGAAATTGTATGCTGCTTTAAATCGAGTCGTGATCCAATTGGCATTTTGAAATGTGGGCTGGAGCACAGCGGCTAATTCATCAATAATACATGGTTTATATGCATTAGTATGTGTAATTTTCACTGATTAATCTGAAACCATGTATTAATAATTTGCCAGTTGCAAAGATAACAATTTTACATTTTTAACAGAATAAAAAATCCGGGATAAGGGGTCAGTGAAAACATAAATGATCTATCTACAATTTATGAGGAAACGCTATTATAACATGGTTCAAAGTTTAAAACTGTAATTTTTGTAATATATCTCCTTTATATATACTAATAGCTCTACTGTATACTTGCTTATACATCTGTTTATATACCCTACATACATTAACAACAAGTACACCCACATGTTCATATTGCCCTATTTATTTGTACACTGTCTATATTGTATATACTGTATAGCAATTGCTGCTCCTTGCACTTCTGATAAGATGCTAAACCATATTTTGTTACCTGTTTGTGTACCTGTACATGTGTAATGACAATAAAGTTGACTCTAATCTAATGGGTCTATATTATGCTATTTTCTGATCATAGATCAAAAAATAGCATAATGGTGATGGTGTTTCCTCATCAGAAACATACCTGGAGTTGTTTTGTTTCAGTCACACATGTTTAACGCACAAATCCTGCATATGTACAGAACACACTCCATTCCACCCTGTAGTGTCATGTGGTAATGCAAGAAGTGCTCTACTGTGTTTTTAAATGGCCATACCTGCTTGTCAAAGCCTGATCTCGTCAGATCTCAAAAGCTAAGCAAGGCAGGGCCTGGTTAGTAGACCACTGGGAATTCCAGGTGCCACAGGGAAGGCGCCAGTCACACACAAAAAAAAACTGTTGTTTTGTCCTTAGGCAAGACACTTCACCCACTTTGCCTAGTATGAAAGGTGAGTGTTGGAGGTGGTCGGAGGGGCCGATGGCGCAGGTTGGCAGCCTCGCTTCTGTCAGTCTGTTTTTGTAGCTGTAGCTACAAAAAAGTAGCTTACCACCACCAAGTGTGGAGTGAATGAACAATGAACTGTAAAGCGCTTTGGGTGTCATGAAAGTCGCTATATAAATGCTATGAATAATAATAATAATAATAATAATAATAATAATAATAATAATAATAATAATAATAATAATAATAATAATAATAATAATAATAATAATAATAATAATAATTATTATTATTATTATTATTATTATTATTATTATTATTATTATTATTATTATTATTATTAAACTCCATACACCTTCACTAGAATAATTTGGAAAGCTTCAGCCCTGGCTGGAATTGCCAATCTCTACTGAATAAAAGGAGTTAACTTGAAAACTACCACTTCATGACATAACAAGGTGGGACAGAGCATTTGAGTTGTCTACTAATAATAAAGAATTACTCAAACATGTGAATGAAACACAACTCCAGGTATGCGTTTGCTGAAGTAAAATATTATAACACATAGTACCTTTAAGCGAATATTATAATACATTGACACGTACTTGCAGTTTTTACATTTCAGTCCAAACAACATTCCCTTTCCACAGACTATGCAAGTCTGCGACATCCAGTACTTTGTGGAAAACCTGTGCAAAAACAAAGCAGAGCATGAGATACAGAAATGTTCACACAGAAGTATAAATTGTTCTCATGACCTTTTGCGTTTTATTTTCTCACTGCAGCAGACAGTTTTTGTGAAGGCAGGCCTGAGTTTCACCGTGTAACCTTTCCACAAACATAATAGGCACCTGAAGATAAGAGTCCTGTTTCCTTCCTAACTCTCCTCACCTGCTGATTTAATACTGCCCCATTTGGTTTGCATCATTCAGCATTCACCTTATGCCAAAGAGAGCTCTACGCAGGATTTACATGGATGCAGTTGGTCCACCGTCCAAGGCTACAGGGTGCATTTTAGAGTTGAACTATGCAAGTATACAGATCAAATGCAAGTAAAGAGCTTTGTGATTATTGAATGCATTTACTCAACCTGGCGCCCAAGAGAAGCAGTGGACTAGGCTAGCTGGATAATGCCAACTGACGCAAGCAAATCTAAGCTGCTCCTTTAGTTCAATGAAAAAAATAGAAGCATTTTATTGTGGTCCTAGTTGAATTTCTTGGTGTTAAGTAAATAAGTGTCTTAAGGGTATAATACAGCTCTGGAAAAAAATAAAAGACCACTGCAAAATTATCAGTTTTTCTGTTTTTACTACTTATAGGTATGTGTTTGGGCAAAAGGAACATTTTTGTTTGAGTCTATAAACTACTGACAACATTTCCCCCAAATTCCAAATAAAAATATTATCGTTTAGAGCATTTATTTGCAGAAAATGACAAATGGTCAAAATAACAAAAAAGATACATGTTTTCAGACCTCAAACAATGCAAAGAAACAAGATCAAATTCATTTAAAAAAAACAAAACATAATACTAATTTTTACACTTAAGAAGAGTTCAGAAATCAATATTTGGTGCAATAACCCTTATTTTTAATCACAGCTTTCATACGCATGAAAGCTTGACATGCTCTCCACAAGTCTTTCACATTGTTCTTGGGTGACTTTATTCCACTCCTGGTGCAAGAACTGAAGTAGCTCAGCTTTGTGTTTGTGTTGGAATTCAACAGATGCTGGAATGTAATGGCTGTAATACATGTAGAGATGCTGATTTCAGAAAAAATACAATGGTCTCTTATTTTTTTCCAGAGCTGTATGTTATCATAATGCATAGGTTTAATACAGTGCTGAGTCACTTTACAGGTTTATGCATTATCAGTGATGGGAAGAATACTTTGAAAATGTATTTAGTTACAGAGTACCAGGTAACAATATTCTAACACGGCTTAAAGAATATATTTTGTGTAAAATAGGACCTTTAAAGGGTGGTCATCTAGACACTGGTTTCGAAATCAGATATTTCAACTTCAGGAAGTCAATTTCCATTTGACGATAACGGTCTAAGATATGAGGATTTTTAACACGGAACTAAATAAATAAATAGTAACTTTTCTATCTTGAACCACTCCTGGATAAATGGTGATGGCTTTTGCCCAATGACATAACAAAAGCTGTAATCTTCCAGTCATAAGACAACCACTCAACCACCTGAGGCACTGCCAGTGTCTTTCAAATACTTAAAATTTATTCCATTTTCTCAGCCCACAGACGGCCCTGCAGATAAAGAACTGTTTTGGGTACGAACACAAATAAAACTAAAGGCATGCAAATGAGATATGCAAAGAGAAGTGTCAAGGAGACTTTTTACAATAATAAAAGTAGGTGTTCATTTCATACTATGCTGTAAATGACAATGTAGCCAAGCAGGATGAAGCAGCCCTTGCCATCTCGCAGATGTTGAGTTGCCGAGCACCCACACGCTGACATATCAGAGGTGCCATGGCTATTATTGAAGGTAGATGGGTTACATTAGGAGTAGAGAGGGGTGACAGACAGAGAGTGAGATGCTGTGAATGGCCTGCTTTTAATGGCTTATGTAATCAATCAGACTGGAGACATACATGAACTCTGGCTTACCTGTGTTTGATGGAGTTTCCCAGATCTCTTCGAGGAATTTGCGGGGACCAGCGAGGCACTGAGAGCGTATCTGAACACAGGAAATAAAAAGAGCATGATCAGCAGAAAATCATGACAAACATACAGGGTTTAAAGGTCCTATATTACACAAAATGGACTCTTGAGGGATTTAAGCCATGTTAGAAAGCTGTAACCTCCTCAAAAATATACTTGGAGTTGCGTGTCTTGTTTCATTCATACATGTTCACAAAAATTCTCCACATTTAGGCTACTGTGTTCTTCTCTCAAATGGAAAACACACTGTTCCACCTTGTGATGCCACGTGGTAATAGAGGAAGTGCTCCAACGTGTTTTTAAATTCCATTTCAATTCCACTAGAATCATTTGGATGATTTCAGCCTTGGGATTGCCAATCTCTACAGAACTATAGGTAAAAGGTAGCTGAAAACTATCACTTCATGATATCACAAGGTGGAACAGAGCATTTTAGATGTAGACATGTACTCAAACATGTGTGAATAAACCAAAATACAACTTCAGGACCTTAAACATATTTTCATGCAATACCAGCAAAACAGCCACCACTGAATAAGTGTCATATAATTAATGGCATACTGTAAAAAAAAATCAGGCAAGAAATTACACTCCAAGACATAAACAGGTAGTCACCCCTGAAAAGTTACATAATGCACCTTTACACAGGAAAATTGACTGAATTAGCAGCACAAATCTGACATTTGAACTCAGATTTAATCGGCTCTTATGGTCCACATGAAAAAGGGTGACTCACTGTCCACTCATCATTTAAGACGAGAGATGTACTTTTAACATGGGTGAATGGAAACCGTACATGCATAAATACATACACAGGTTTACAGGAAATGCCTCCATAACAATGTATTTTTTTCTAGGGAAAGGGGGTTTAAAATGGCACAAACATGTCAAGGCCCTGTTGGAGCAGCCTGTGCAGAGCAGATAAGACCACTTCTGTACTGGCTACGTGTCATTGTGAGAAACTCTTACTTTAAAAGGCTTTTACAACAACATAATCCACAGTCCATTAGAGCAGCACCTCTTAATACCAGAGCATTCGCTGTAAAGAGGCTGCACCGTATTGTCATCAGTGCTTTCTAAAGGCGGCATATCTCAAAAGGCCCAGACCTGTTAGACCATATTCATTATTATTTCAATTTCAAAATCCACCTGTAATATACAACCAATATAAATTCAACTTGCCTTTGAAATGTGGTTTCAGGTTGGTGTATTTGTTTGGGGAAATGTTTTGTGGAGGTTAAATGCAACAGAAAACCGCAGTGTCCACTATATAACCTAATCAGATCTTTGTAAGGCTGTTAGGATCTTAAAGACCAGATCCTAACAGGTCTTGTGGCCTTAATGACAGCTGTGAAGCAATCTTCACACACTATCATTCACGTGTGATCTCAGAGAGATCTTGAGAACATGGCTCATTTAAAACCAGACTGCTAAAGAAGCTGTCAGTGTGCAATATGTGATAATGGTTAAACTCAATACTATGAGAACATTTTCCTCTGGGAGTGACGTCACTTTGAAATCTGTGATTACGATGATTGAAAAGGAGTTTTTGCCTGTTTTGATTTGCACAGAGAAGAAAGATCCCCTAAGGACACAAACATGACATAGGGGTAAACAGTGTTACTGCGGCTGGCCACAGAGAGGGCTTCTCACAAAGGCAAAAGTATTATCGCTATATCATTATAAACACCAATGGAAGCTTTCATGTAAATTTATTCATGACAGTTTTGTTGTCATTTTTCCAGGAGCAATTGCAGTGTGTTTGTACAAAGAGAGAGAACCAAAGATTCTTGATTCTTCTTCTTAACGATAATATTTATAAACTAAACATAGTGGGGATGCGGATCTATATAAATGGGAGGCTTCCAAGAAAAGCAGATGGTGTAATCACGCTGCCTTACAGAAAAAACAACTCTTGAAATATACAGCTGTCCTCAAGTGTTTGGATATTCTCTTAATCCTCTCCTCTTAAAACGGCAGCATAAGGGACTAAAGTAAGGTTGGAGCGTTGAGTTTAATCACATGTGTGAAGTGTTGTGAAGAATACTTTGTTGATGTATTTACTTACAGAATACTGAATATTTGCAATAAAATGTATTTTGCCACACAGCGCCTTGCCTAAGGACACAACAACAAAAGTGGGCCCCTTTCCCCCCTTTTTCAAAATAAGTGAAGTCTGAATTTGTTGACCATTTTAGGACTATAACTGTAACTTCTGAATACAACCACCTGTACCAGAATTAGGCCTGTCAGTATTAATCATGGGTTCTTTTTTTTTTCTTTTTCTCTGTACGACAGGATTTGTGCTGTAGATGATTGAATAAATAACTTCTATGACTCATTATAGATACAAAAGTACATTAGTATCTCTCTCTCTCTCTCTCTTTATATATATATATATATATACTGCATATATATACTGCTACCAGGCGATTAAAAAAATTTATCTAATTAATTACAGGATTTGTATTTAATTAATTAATCACCTGATTAATTGCATTTTAAGAGTGTGAGAGAGAGAGAGAGAGATTGCGAGTGAACGAGCGATCAGACGAACTAACACACTTTGTGATTGAGTTTGTCAGTTTTTCTGCGGTCGCTTTGTCGCTTCATTTCCCAAATTCTGCGAGCATGGTTTGGTGGTTTGGTGGTGCTCGCAGAATCTCTTTTGCTCTCTCTCCTTACACGAGATTAAAATGTGATTAATTAGATAAATTAATTACAAATCCTGTAATTAATTAGATTAATTTTTTTTTATCGCCTGACAGCACTAATATATATACAGCTCTGGAAAAAAATAAGAGACCACTACTTATAGGTATGTGTTCGGGCAAAAGGAACATTTTTGTTTGAGTCTATAAAGCATCTATAGAGCATTTATTTGGTCAAAATAACAAAAAAGATACATGTTTTCAGACCTCAAACAACAAACACAAAGAAACAAGATCAAATTCATTTTAAAACAACATAATACTAATGTTTACACTTAAGAAGAGTTCAGAAATCAATATTTGGTGCAATAACCCTTATTTTTAATCACAGCTTTCATGCGTCTTGACATGCTCTCCACAAGTCTTTCACATTGTTCTTGGGTGACTTTATTCCACTCCTGGTGCAAGAACTGAAGTAGCTCAGCTTTGTGTTTGTGTTGGAATTCAACAGACGCTGGAATGGAATGGCTGTAATACATGTAGAGATGCTGATTTCGGGAAAAAATGCAGTGGTCTCTTATTTTTTTCCCAGAGCATACTGAAAACCCCGAAACATAACTATTGGCTGATCAAGAAATCCTACCAATGTCTGGAGAGGGCTGGTCTGAAGGACAGCACAGAGGCCCTCATCCTGGCTGCACAGGAGCAGGCCTTGAGCACCCGGGCAATAGAGGCCCAGATCTATCACACCAGACAAGACCAAAGGTGTAGGCTGTGCAAAGAGGCTCCTGAGACAGTCCAGCACATAACTGCAGGGTGTAAGATGCTGACAGGAAAAGCATACATGGAGCAACACAACCAAGTGGCGGGCAGAGTGTACAGAAACATCTGTGCAGAGTACGGGCTGGAGACCCCAAGGTCAAGATGGGAAGCACCTCCAAAGAAAATTGCAGAGCCAAGATCCTGTGGGACTTCCAGATACAGACTGACAGAATGGTGATGGCCATTGATGACCAGACATAGTGGTGGTGGATAAGCAACAGAACAAAGCCGTGGTGGTGGACATTGTAATACAAAGCTATTTTTTTCTTTCTTTTTTTTAAGGGAATCATTTAGAAAGGTACTTTTTTTTTATTTTTTAGAAAGTTTGTGCTTTTACTGTTTTTGTAAACAGTAAAAGTTTGGCTCGGTTTGGCAACAGTGTTGAGAAATCAGGATAATGCGTCTACATGCCACAATATCCCGGATACCAGTGACCGTATAAGTAAGTATAAGTATAAAACTGGCTTATCCACGTTATCAGGATAATGATCCACTGAAATCAGGATAATGTGTTAACACGGACACTTATAAAACCAGGGTATTCAAAAAACCCTGTCATAACCGGCATACTTGAGCATATACACACTGACAATGACAATAAACCTTTCGTATGTAGTCATGATCCCCCCCACACACACACACAATCCTCTAGAGGCGCAGTGTCTTCTCTCTCTCTCCAATGCGTCACTCAATTACACTAAATCAGGCTGATAACTCAATCCAAAGGAGGAACTGACATCAGCACCTGTCATGGGCCGCTCAGACCATTGGACCTGTCAGTGCTGTGGTGCAAGATGAGTAGTATCTTTGTGTATCTGCTGACACTTCTTATCTGCAAACTGTGCTCGATAGCTCTAATAAGGTTCATTGTGCACAAATAGAAGAAAGCAGTTTTCAAATGAATTGGCTGGAATAATGAAAAATCTGTTTGCATACACTTACGCAGAATGTTGCCTTTTCACATTATTCTGCCAACAGGAAAGAGGGGTACATAGCATGGATGGAAAATACAAAAATAAAAATGGAAAATAAAAATGTCACTTTTTAAACTACAATTTACAACACTGAAGCTGTTATAATAGGGCTCCCTCCTGTCATGGTTCAAACTGTTTGTATTTTACTTTACATCAAATCAATACTCACACATAGCAGTTTTAAATGACAAAAAACTATCTACAATACTGTAAACAAAAAAAAAACATGAGCTACATTAGATAAACATAACTTCTATGACGCATCTTATTAATTTCTCTGCAGCTCAAACCAGACAAAAAATAACCATCAATTTCCCACTAGTGCAAAGAAGAAAAAAAAAAGAACATTTTACAATTTGGTTTCACAAGGACAATGGTAAAGTGCTTTGTAATCAACTGCCCACAGAACTATTGTGTGACCTTTTCCTATAATATGCTGTATTTATAATTTGTTCTTAATGTTTTTGTTCTGGTGCAATTTTCCAAGTTGAGATCAGTCTCTAGAGTTGTACAGCTCTCATCACAATCTTTGACATTAGACCTGGGGTTCAATTATCTATAGTCACAGGGTCACACGATCCATCCTCCAGCGGGTCCCAGAGCCAGATAAAAAGAAAACATTTATTTCAATTGCAAAAAGACAGAGCAAAGTGTGGAGATTCCCAAGTCAATACAATCCCAAAATGGACACAGAAAGAGGTTTCATTTCTTTTGAGTGGGACAGAGACGTTTGGGGACGCTTTAATACAGATACATAGTAAATGTCTAATGCTCAGAAGTCCTATGCAGATGAGACAGGGGTCAGGAGTGGCCTATAATGAGGTCCAAGTGTGTCACTCAATATGACAAAAGGTTAATGGTCACTGCTTTAAGTATGCATACAGATTCAAGCATTGAATCATACCAGTACATTTTATGAAACCAGGTGTAATCTCATCTATTCTATTCCTTCCTTTCTCCATTGGGATTGCATTTAGATTAAAGTCCTATATTACGCAAAATTTACTTTTATGAACTTTAAGCCATGTTAGAATGTTGTTACCTCAAAAACGTACCTTAATTTGTGTTTTGTTTCATTCACACGTGTAAAGAACCCTTTATAATTAGTCTGTCTACAGATCAAAATGTTCTATTCCATGATGTTGTGATCTCACGAAGCAGCAATTTTCAAGATAACAGGTTAACAGCCTCACTGCAAAAAGCTTGTCCAAAAACAATCAGAAAATGACTTAAAAGTAGTGAAATTATCTGTCCATGCAGCAAGATAATTTTACTTGACAAGTTTTCTTAAAATAAACTACCTCTAGACTAGAATCAAGCAGTCTCAGAACTAGTAAGTAGATAATAAATCTGAAAACAAGATGAATAACCTGATATAAGTTTTAAAATCTTGGCCAGATCTGAGAAATTTGCAGTGCTTTTATCTTTCAGTACTGATCAGTAAATGCCAGGGCTGAAATGATCCAAATGATTATAGTGAAGACGTATGGAGTTTAAAGGAGTTTGAAAATGTAAACTGTAGCGTTATGTGGGTGGGTATGTGTAACTATTGTATGTATGTGGGTATTTATGTGGATTGGCTGCTAACTTGGCCAGGTCTCTCTTGAAAATGAGATTTTGAATCTCAATGGGACTTCCTGGTTAAATAAAGGTAATGAAAAATGCGCTTAGCATTACAAGCTGGGACAGACTTTTTTCTGTTTGAGAGAAGAACCCAGCCTAAATATACAGGATTTGTGTGTAAAACATGTGTAAATGAAACAAAACACAACTCCAGGTATGCTTTGAACAGGAAAACTTTATTTATGTTGTAATAGTCTGATTAAGATTAAGCCTTTATTGGTCTCACACACAATGACACACGGGAGAAATTTGACTTCTGCATTTGACCCATCCTTTTCAGGAGCAGTGAGCAGCCATCTTTTTCGGCGCCCGGGGGGCAGTACCGTGAAGGGTCTTGCCCAAGGACCCACACTGGTTAGCTCATTGCCTGGGGGGGATTTGAACCCACAACCCCCAGGGGGAAAGTCAGTGACTTACCAGTTGAGCTAACCAGCCGGATCCAGGAGCATTAACATTTGACAGATGACTGGAATATGAACTACCAAACTAAAAGAAATCACTTTTTGTCATTGTGGAGGCATGTTAGTCAAGGCAGGGTTAGTAATTTTCTTTTTGTTTATTTGTTTTTTTTACATAATTAAAACGCAATCATGTTGTTTGAAGAGAGAATTATGTTACCAATAAGCGTAGTCTACTTCCTAATTGTGACTATTCAATTTCACTTCAATTAAGTTGTGATAAATCGTGCAGCCTTGTATTCCTGCCTGTTGTTTGTGAAATACTGGAGACATTTTTTTGCTGTGAACATGGAGAAAATAAGTGAGCATACAGCTTGTTCCAGGGCTGCTGCTGATAAAAGCAAGAACTTGAGATAATTTTTAACAAACCCAGACCTAAAAAAACAATCTTTTTTTCCAAGGTCTCCAAATTGAAGTCATGTTTGTATGAAGTGGCTAGCCTTGTATTACCCTGCAGGTAATAGGAAAGGACAGCATGGGAAATGATTACAGCATCCTGTGTGTGTGTGCATGACAGATGAGCCTGTGGCAGCTGAGAACCCCCCAGGCGCCAGACAGCAGTGTCCTCCTCCATCTTGTGTGATTGGCCTCCTTCTAATTAAACCCGCAATCGTCCTCCTTCAGAGACATCATGTGAGGCGCGCCGGCCAGCAGGTTCACACATGCACAAACCTATTGACACGTATGTACTTTAGATAGGGTGACCAGATCTTAAAAACTCAAAACTGGAACACACCCGAGTTGGGGTGGTTGGTATAAATAAAATTGTGAAAAGAAAGTGTAACATTGTACATTCTCGTTGTGGGTCATTGTATAATCTGAGGGACTTCTGTTGTTACATTTTTATTTTACTTTATGATTCATTTTCAAGCTCATATTTCTGTATTTTAGCTAAACAAATGACAAAATATTATCCTCTTGACTGTTGGTGGTTATCAGATCAAAATAGGAAACTTTTTTGTATAAAACTGGGACAACTGGACAGGGCTTAGGTGCAATACTTTTCTGGTGGAGGGTCCGTCACCTGCTTGTTTCCATACAGATGTTTGCCTGTAATGTTTCACGATATGACATTAACACATATCTAGCATTTATTCATTACACTGGTCTACACATTTTTGGACTCAATCTGCTTCTGAGATAAAAGTGGCTAAATCTCATTTATATTGATAAGATGAACTGAAAATCAATTGATAACTGTGCTGGTTAGCTAATGTATTCAAGATATAGACTTAGACTTAGATTTAGATCAACTTGATTGATCCACAAGGGAAATTGCTTTGGGTACAGTAGCTCACTCATCAAATATAATATACAATATAAAACAGAGGGTAAAAGAACAAGAAGAAAAATAGATGGAATAGCAACCAAAGAGCAATAGACCTGTGTCAGATGAGACACAATTATATACATAAGATAATGGTAATAAATATATATGTACAATCAGATTTAAATAGAAAAGTAGTAGTTAAATACAAAATAGAGTATCAAATATGATGTTCATTACCAGCTGTATACAGTTGTAGGGAGTATTATCTGTTACATAAGGGTGAGTTGTTGTACAGTTGGAGTATGGTATGAAGTCCTGTATCTCTCACTGTTTGAGCGGAGCTGTAGGAGCCTGTTGTAATGATATAATAATAATATATATAGAGAGATATGATAAAAGGAGAAATTCAATTTGTCAACTGGGCAAAGTTTGTTTGGGCGAAAACGTTTCGCCCAAACAAACTTTGTCCAGTTGACAAATTGAATTTCTCCTTTTATCATGGATTCTACCTGGACGACTGAGGGACTCTTCACGTATATAGAGATATATGTTAAAAGTCTAGACATATTCAAATGAATGTATTGGAATGTGCAGACAGGCTTTCAGATAGAACTGGTTGCTTGTAGACACACTGTACCTTCTGATAAACGTTTTGCCTTATTTTGCATAAATTTCCTATTTTGACCCAATATTATATCTTGGAAACTATAGCCAATCAGCACTTCTGACTTACTTTTTCTTTATTAGTGACCTAAACCAAGAAAAATTTCACTACTTTTGTTCCGGAAGCATTTTGCTTGTAGACCAGTGTTATGGGTGTTCCTATTGCTCAAAATATTGAGCAATTTCTCTGTGATTAAGGTTGCCTCTTCACAGATCTGACCTGTAATGTGGTGTATTGATGTTTCCCTTGAGATAGATAGGTTTAATCTCTACCGTGGAACATTCTGGACAAAGCAATAACACTCCATGAAGACAAGCAGGTAATGGACCCTCCACCAGAAAAGGTGTGCAATGTTAAAACTGGAACTGTCCAGGGTAAATAGGGACATCGGGTAACACAAAATTTAGCATATATAATTTTAATTCTTATATAAGAGGCGGGAAAAATACTTTTCCTATTTCCAGTGTATATTGGGGTTGTCAAAAGTATCATGAATCAGATACTAATCAATAGTAAAACTAGTATCAAAACTAGATACTCATTTGAACAGGTACTGATACTGAAAAGCCACATTCATAGGACAGAAATGAACCTTTCCTGAATAGCTTTTGAATGATCTCAAGCTGTATCAGAGCACATAAAATAGCACATAGTATACGCCCATGGACCACTATGGAACCAACTGGAAGATTGCACATACAGTATTTCACAAAAGTGAGTACACCCCTCACACTTCTGCAAACATTTAATTATATCTTTTCATGGGACAACACTGAAGAAATGACACTTTGAGACAATGTAAAGTCATCTGTGTACAGCTTGTTTAACAGTGTAAATTTACTGTCCCCTCAAAATAACTCGACACACGGACATTACTGTCTAAACCGCTGGCAACAAAAGTGAGTAGAGCCCTAAGTGAAAATCTCCAAAATGGGCCCAAAGTGTCAATATTTTGTGTCGCCACCATTACTTTCCTGCACTGCTTTAAATCTCTTGGGCATGGAGTTCACCAGAGCTTCACAAGTTTCCAATGAAAGCCTCTTCCACTCCTCCATGACGACATCATAGAGCTGGTGAATGTTAGAGACCTTGCTCTCCCCTACCTTCCGTTTGAGGATGCCCCACAGATGCTCTATAAGGTTTAGGCCTGGTGACATGCTTGACCACTCCATCACCTTTACCCTCAGCTTCTTTAGCAAGGCACTGGTCATCTTGGAGGTGTGTTTGGGGTCGTTATCATGTTGGAATACTGCCCTGTGGCCCAGTTTCCGAAGGGAAGGGATCATGCTCTGCTACAGTATGTCACAGTACATGTTGGCATTCATGGTTCCCTCAGTGAACTGTACCATGACACTCCCACCACCAGGCTTAACTGTAGTAGACAAGACTCTCTTGTCTTTGCACTCCTCGCCTGGCTGCCGCCACACACATTTGAAGCCATCTGAACCATATAGGTTTATCTTGGTCTCATCAGACCACAGGACATACTTCCAGTAATCCATGTCCTTAGTCTGCACGTCTTTAGCAAACTGTTGGCAGGCTTTCTTGTGCGTCATCTTTAGAAGAGGCTTCCTTCTGGGACGACAGCCATGCAGACCAATTTGATGCAGTGTACGGCTTATGGTCTGAGCACTGACAGACTGACCCCCCACCCCTTCAACCTCTGCAGCAATGCTGGCAGCACTCATATGCCTATTTCCCAAAGACAATATCTGAATATGATTCTGAGCACGAGCACTCAACTTCTTTGGTCGACCATGGCGAGGCCTGTTCTGAGTGGAACCTGTCCTGTTAAATTGCTGTACGGGCTTGGCCACCGTGCTGCAGCTCAGTTTCAGGGTGCTGGTGATCTTCTTATAGCCTAGGTCGTCTTTATGCAGAGTAACAATTCTTTTTTTCAGATCCTCGGAGAGTTCTTGGCCATGAGGTGCCATGTTGAACTTCCAGTGACCAGTATTAGAGAGTGTGAGAGTGACAACACCAAATTTAACACACCTACTCCACTTACATACTTGAGACCTAGTATCACTAACAAGTCACAAGACACCGAGGAGGGAAAATGGCTATTTGGGCCCATTTTGGGGATTTTCACAGGATCGTACTCACTTTTGTTGCCAGCGGTTTAGACATTAATGTCTGTGTGTCGAGTTATTTTGAAGGGACAGTAAATTTACACTGTTAAACAAGATGTACACAGATGACTTTACATTGTCTCAAAGTGTCATTTCTTCAGTGTTGTCCCATGAAAAGACATAATTAAATGTTCGCAGAAGTGTGAGGGGTGTACTCACTTTTGTGAGATACTTTATAAGACCACATGGTAATATAAAGGAAAGTTCTATTATTTGATGGTGAAAATCGCATGAGGATTAGAATATTGAGTATCAAGTTTATTTCTTGGTATCAAAATAAAATAGAAATTTTAGTATTGTGACAACACTAGTGTATATGAACTAAAATAAATAAAAGTGGTTGTAAAATAGGAAAATTGAAAAGCTTTTTTCTCAGCTTTCTCTAATCTCATGTGCATGCTTTCAAATGGCCACAAATTCTTCAAACGTTCTCAGATTTCCATGTGTCGTTTGAAAGCTTAGAATCTACACTTTCAGAATCTGTGAATAACTCAAAACACCTCCGGGACGACTTGTGACTGGTTTTCCTGCAGCCGGTCACTAATGTGTTTGATCTTAAACACTGCTTATTCTGGAGCTTAAAGGTCAAAATTTACACTTCTTAAGATGTCTGTCATTTCTTTTGTAACTTGAAATTCCTTAATATTTTTTCTTTGAGCAAATACAATATTATTAAATTCAGTTTATTTTATTACACCCCTCTGTCCCATTTTTAAAGATTCCCCACAAAGCAAGAGAAGAATATAAAAATTACATCAACAAAAACAACTATTCATTCAAACCGTTTAAGTAATTGTCACAGCCGGTGCTATCAAGTGATCATTATACCATTTTGAAAAGCATCAAACTCTTCCAGCTCTATTTGCTAACTGCAATCGCCCAGGATCACAATATAATCAGGGGCTAATCAATAGAATCCATTTACAGCAGTGGCGTGTGCGTGCCGTGAGGAGGCACACGCAAAGCTTAATGAGCGGAGCCTATACTGATCCTATGTACAGCGGACTAGAAGTGAACAGAGTGTAAAATGTGTGTGGGCGTCCTGTGCACAAAGCTCTGTATTATAGCACATGAGAGCTGCAGAGATGTGACACAGGCTGTTACAGAGAGAGTCACAGCCCCCTCCTCATTTGCTGCTTTAAACGTGCACTATGTAACTTTTTGGGGGGGGACTGTCACCTGCTGTTACTTTCTTTTTTTGTGTGTGTGTTAAATTTTGTACCGTTTATAATAGCAAATTAAAAAAACTGTAGTCCATAACATCACCACATAAATAAAAGCACATCCAACGAGAGCTTAACAAAAAGAATGCTCCTCGTGTACCCCAACAATTATCCCTAACCTCAATCTGCTTGTTTCTACGGTTACGTCACTGCTCTGCTTGGAATGTTCCACAGTGTGACATTAAACAGCTCTACTTTACATTTATTCAATTATAGTTGGTTTTATAGCTCAAAAATACTTAGAAAAACAGGCCTTTTGACTGTGAGCGGGGTTGCCTCTCCACATATCTGACCTGTAACCTGGTCTGGTTTGGGCTCCATGAAGATAGAACGGTTTAATGCCATACTGTGAAACATTCCAGGTAAAGCTTTTCTACAGCTTTCGACAGACCCCCACCAGAAAAGTTACACAATGCACCCGAGAGCTCCATAAGGTGAGCAGGACTGTAGGAGTAGGGTTGTCTAAAGTAACCCTATCGAAACTAGATACAGTGGTACCTCACCTTACGAAAGACCCTACATACGAAAAATCCAAGTTACGAAACGCCTTCACGTCAAGTTTTGGTCTCTAGATACGAAAGAAAATTCAAGTTACGAAACGCGAAATCTCAAAAATTCAATTAATGTGCGCTCAGATGCGCGCTCAGATGCGCGCTCAGATGCACGCCCCAAAACGTAAATACACTTTATCAACACACACGGGGTTAGGTTCCAGAGGTGGCCCGGGGTGGGAGAGGTCCGCGAGGTAGGACAACTTTGTATTTTGCAATTGTTCTACATGTTTTAGGGCTGTAAATGCCTCGCCACACACATTCTACGCTTTTCTCAGACTGGAGTTTGGCTTTTCTTGCATTTCTCTCTCGTTTGAGCACTCGAACTTTCATAGATTTTCAATGGAATGTGTTGATAGTGAAGCGTGGGGGGGGACACGGCTCAATATAGCGCCGAACGCGCAAGGGGAGCGGAGACACAGGATTACTATCACAACACATCATCAGTATGGTAAAACTCACCTGTCTCACGACGGTCTAAACCCCGCTCACGTTCCCTTAGTGTGTGAACAATCCAATGCTTGGTGAATTCTGCTTCACAAGAGGAAGAGCCGACATTGAAGGATCAAAAAGCGACGTCAACACAGCGCAACAGTACACCAGGACTGCGGGCGCGGGATGGAGCCACGGCGCCCGGGCCGTGCCTCCCCCTCGGGGCCGCGGGGTGATTTAATCCTGGTCTGGTCCCGGTTTAGTCTGGACCTGATGCGGTCCTGGTTTAGACCTGGTCTAGACCTGGTTTAGTTCTGGTCTAGACCTGGAAGTCACATAGAACCAGAGCCCACCCCGAGCGAGGCCCTGCGGTCTTGCCCGCCGATAGAGCACCTTTCTCGGCCTGTTAGCTCACAGTGTCAGCCCCCCGGCTCTGGAGGTCAGATAGAACCAGAGCCCGCCCCGCCCCGCTCTTATTCCCGCTGAAAGAGCGTCTTTCTCGACCTCTTAGCTCTAGCGTGGAACGCGCAAGGAGCGCGGAGACACGAGCAACGCGCTCCTCCAACGGCACTGCCATGTCCCGGGATAATCCTGGTTTAGTCCAGGTCCAGTCCAGGTTTAGACCTGGTTTAGTTCTGGTCTAGACCTGGTTTATTTCAATCAGGACGCAGAACACAAATGTTACACTATAAAAAAAAGTTACACTATAAAAAAAAAACCCTTGGAACGGATCAGGCATTTTCCATTGAAATAGCTACTCAACTTACGAAAAATTCACGTTACGAAACCAGTTCTGGAACGAATTAATTTCTTAAGGTGAGGTACCACTGTACTCATTTGAAAAATGTGAATGTGACTAAAAAAGTCACATTCACAGGACAGAAATTAACCTTTCCTGAATAGTATAAGCGCACAATTACCATGATAGAACATTCCTGTATGACTGAGGGATGACACAGATATAAAAAGTACTATTATTTAATGTTGAAAATCACTGTGGTATCGGAATATTGAGTATCACGTCTATTTCTTGGTATCGAAATCAAGTTTGAAATTTAGCATCATGACAACACTATTATGACATGACATGTTTAATGAGAAGAGCGTATTGTAATAACAACCGTACTTGAAAAGATTAATGTTGCTCTTAAATGCTGCTAAATTCAAGGTCTTAAATGTCAACTTCTTAATATGTATGCATGGTAAAATAAAATAAAGTACTATGACTTAAAGTTGAAAATCATTTATATGTGATTAAAAAGAGTAAAGAGTGTTTTTTATATCATCACTTCTTGGTGTCAGAATTGGGATTGAGTATCGAGTCTATTCCTTAGTATGGAAATCGAGTTTGAAATTGAGTGGCGTGGAACGAGGGCACCAACAAGAGCACACGAGAAGAGAGAGATCTGTTTTAGCAGCCAGCGCTGTTGCTATGGAGATGGCTACATGCCAATCAGCTCTATGCACAATATTATGCTGTCATTTCAGACAATGAGTGCACACGTACAGTACCTCTGAATGAGACGACAGTAAAAGCTGCAATGCAGTGACAAACGCAGGCAGAAAGGATTGACAAGGATGATGCTGAGGCGGCTGTGTGCAGACTTATAGAGAGGATACACTACAAAGATCTAGTCAAGTTAAAGTGATTTGAATTAAGAACAAGTTATTAGACTTAGACAAACTTTATTGATCCACAAGGGAAATTATTTGGACACAGATGCTCACACATCATATATATTATATCAACAAAGAGCAAAAAGTATAAATGGTAATAGTACAATCTAAATAAGTAGCAAAAATAGCAAGAGACTGGTGTGAAATAAGAGATTTTTTTAAATTTATATGTACAACTAAAAATAAAATATAGAAATATAGTAGTAATATAAATATGTCTCAGCTATATATAAGAGATTGTAAGGAATAACTGTGGCATCTATTTATTTACAGTAGAAATAACAGAACAAGTCTTTTTGTACTTGAAAGAGGAAAACATAAGAAAAACAACAAGTCTTGAGCTTATTCTATTGGTAGATAATTTTAGTGATGTGAAATAAGTTAAATCTACTCAAATCAAATTAAATCTAATTTGAACTTACATAGACATTACTTTTTGCCATCTAGGATCTGGAGCTCAGAGCAGAACTGTAGGGAGGAAGATGGAGAGCAGATGATCCCCAAAGCTATTTGGCTTTATAGACATGTCCTCAGTGTGTGTGAACATAGAAGCTTGCCCATGTAACACAGACTCAGGGATACTCAGGTGACGTAACCAACTCTGTGCTGCCAGCATTAATGCTCTTGGACAACATAGATGAAGCTATAATAGTTTAGCAAATCCGCAATTAGCCATCTCATTACGACTAAATAGACAAGGGCTGCATTATGAGCTGTTTGTTTTTGTCCATTTGGAAAGAATGGAGAAATGAATCCTGGGACGAAAGCAAGGACAATACTAGCAGATGGAAAGACGTCACACAAACAGAATTCACCATGAACATTAGCACTGAGTATAAGTCATACAGTCAAAATGATCTAACTTTACTTGTAAAATATGGCTTTGAGTTTACTGGAATGAGTATATTTGAATGTCTGTTGCTGATAATATACATTCTGTCTATAATACGGCTCAGTTACTACAGGACTACATACATACTATACTCCACAACTGTACAACAAGTCACCCTTATGTCATAGATAACTTTCTGTCATGTCAATCACTATTTCATCTTTCCACTGTTTCTCTTTAGCCACCATTTTTATTAATCTGAGATTTATTTGTATTACTATATGTCTATATTTTATTTTTACTTGTGCATACAGTACATTTGTATCATTATGCCTTATTTGACACCAGTCTCTTGTTATTTTTGCTACTTATTTTAAATCTATTATTACCATTCATATTTATGCTCTTTTATGCTGTGATGTGTGAGCTACTCTGTTCAAATAATTTCCCTTGTGGATCAATGAAGTTTATCTAAGTCTAAGTTAACGGTACAGTATGTAACCTGCATGATTCCATGGAAACAAAAAGAATAAGTCAGGTTTGTGGAGATGCAAGCCCAATCAGTAAAGATGCATGTTTTTTTCTCTGTGCTTTTCTAGCGCATTTAACACAACCAAAATAAAACAAATCATTGGCTGAAAAGTTACATTCTACGGCTTTAACTGAGGTAAAGTCCTAGTACAACCTATGATGTTTCATAGCTGTTTTCCTGCACTCGCTGTGTTTAGGAGTCGTCCTACTTTCATTGGAACAAACATAGTAACCATTGACCCATCAACCTCTTTATTGACTCGTGCTTATGACCTCCTCCACAAGGTTTCATTAGAGGAAGTCTGAGCTACTGCATCAGCGCAGATTAAACCTCTGTCTTCATTCCCATGTTTACAACTTCAATTCAAGTCAGTTTAAGTCTTACATGTGCCTTACATCTGGTATAACTAACACAAATGACATTTTAGAAAAGCATGTGAAAAACAACTATCACATTTGAATGAAATCCAATGTGTAAATTTCATAAAACTTTAAAAGTGACATTTACAAGTTAAACGTGCACTATTTCACTTCTGCTTGTCTTCGTGGAATGTTCTACAGCAGGGGTGGGCAATTATTTTTTTCCTTGGGGCCACATGAGAAACAGAAATATTGTAGAAGGCCAGGCCAAAATGCTTAACTCATAATTCTGTATACTATTAATTGTATTTCTTTATAAAAAGCAGTAAATACCATTGTTCTGGCAAGTATTTCTTATGACTAAGCAATGAAAAAGTGAGTGAAAAATGTCATAAAAAACCCTCTAAAATAAAAGCAACGTGGCTTTAGTCCATGCATGAGGTAAAATTATAAAATATGTTTAATTTGTAATTCCATATTAGCTTAAAAGCTCAACCAAAGGGCCGTATTTGACCCAGAAACTACAATGCCCAGGTCTGTTCTACAGTATAGCATTAAACTTGTCTATCTCCATGGAGATAAAACTAGGCCAAGCTACCATTTTTGGAAACGCAAGCCAGCTCACACCATTGTTTGTTAAGGTATTTTTGAGGAATCCAAACACCTGGAATTGAATAAATATAAGACCGATATGCTTAATTCCATGTTGCTTAAAATTTCAAGGCAAGGCAATAACATGTCCATGGAGACAAACAGGGGGGCAGACCCTCCACGAGAAAAGTTGCACAGTTCACAGTAGGGGTGGGTATTGGCAAAGAAGTCACAATTCAATTTGAATCACGATTCATATGCCACGATGCGATACTATCACGATGCATCACGATACTTGAATTATTGCGATGCAATAATTGCAATAATTGCATATTGCAATTGCAATATATTCGACATACTTCAGTGAAAATGTACCAACAAAAAAGAGGATAACTTAAATATCAGTGGCTGTGTATCTGGGTAGTGTCTTCAATTGATACATAACTCTGAGCAACTCAATTCATAACTGAATTTATTGAATAACAAAAACAAATAAACCAAACCAATAACAAAAAAAGTGCATAGGGTTAGGGTTAGGGTTAAAAACAAAAACAAAAAATGATGTTCAAACATTTGCCATTTTGGAGGTAGCTACCATCATAACAAACAATACCCTTTCGCAAAGAAAAAAGTGCATAGGATTTATAAAAAAAAATAAACTAATAATTTATTTATTTATTTATTAATATAAGATATTACATTATTAAATATTAAATTATTAATTGATAATAATCGATTTGTGGCATCAAGAATCGATGCAGTATCTTGTGAAAGTTAGTATCGCGATGCATTGTCATGACGATTATTTTGCACACCCCTAGTTCACAGCTGATTTAACTTAACTTATAATAAACACCCATTTCTCTATTTTCCGCTCAACCTCTCATCACGCTGGGAAGCTAACAGGTACAATCTTTTGGCAACTCTCAAAGGGGCATTCTTGGTTGCTAAGAGATGTGTGACGCAACCGCTAATAGTTTTTATGAGAGATAAGTGAAAGACAGTGAAGTCATCAAAACAGAGCGATATAAATACACACCCTGGCTTGTGTACAAAGTATTTCAGGCAATGTTTCATTTAATTTCAGAATTGATAAAAATTATATGTAAAGTAATTTCAACATGCTGTACTGTGTCTGAGTGGTTGGTAAGCATGTATCACAGCAGAAAGGTCAGACTTTGCACAGGTCTACTCTGGCTGTATTGACCAACAACAGGCTAATCCTCCAGTTAAAGCACTCTAGACCAAGGCTGCATCCCATTACTCTGTCTTACCCCTTGCCCTTCCCCTACCCCTTTATCTACATCTTTGTTTTGCCCCTTGCCCCCCTAGAGGTATGAATGTTCCCCTAAGAAATGGAACTCCACTCAATTACCGTTTGCTTCATCGTTCCTTGCCTCTACCTGGCTGCTACGTCTACAGAGGCAACAACAACTGACGCAAAGAAACGTAAACAAATGTCTAGGATTATCGGGTACCTCAACTCGACAATAAAACTAGCTTGTTTATACATGAAAGTTCGACGCGAAAACGATACTGTCGGCTAAACAGACATCACTACAATTAAAACTGCAACAACAGTTCACTAAAAGTAACGTAGAACATTAGCGTCATAATTGTAAACCTGCTAAACTGTTAATCGATAATTACAACTGCTGAAAATAAATTTATGAGACTTCTTGACTGGTCGATGTGACGCTGCCATCCTGATCCCAAAACCTGCCTGAGCTTGTAGGCGTACCCCTTCGTTCCAAGTCTGGTCGAGAGCTTACTTCGTTTCAAGGGGTATGTAGCCCTCGGTCGTGGCCCTAGCCCTTGATCAAAATTAGAATCGGGACGCCCCTTGCCCTCACATGAACGCGCAAAACCAAGGGGTAGGAGTAAGATGAAGGGATAAGACAGAGAAATGGGACGCAGCTTTAGTCACGGCAGTGGTGGAAGAAGTACAGGGGGTCCTCGGGTTACGACGGTCTCGGGTTACGACGTTTCGTGGTTACGAACGCGCCCCCATTAAAAAAAATATGTATATATTACGCGTCATTCCATTTTAAGATCTAATAATGCTTCAAATGTGGCGTTTTGGATTTTAAAAAATTGTGCTGAATTTTGATAAACAGAAACAATTAAATATTTTTTTTTCCCTAGCAGATTTTATTTGTAAACTTTGGCTTGCTTTAATGAACTTGTTAAAAATAAGCCTGCCTCTACACAGATTTGACCAGTAATCTTCATAGAGATACAGATCTGGAAAAAAAATAATAAGAGGCCACTGCAAAATGATCAGTTTTTCTGATTTTACTACTTAAAATCAGAAAAAATTACTACTTGGGCAAAAGGAACATTTTTGTTTGAGTCTATAAACTACTGACAACATTTCCCCCAAATTCTAAATAAAAATATTATCGTTTAGAGCATTTATTTGCAGAAAATGACAAATGGTCAAAATAACAAAAAAGAGACATGTTTTCAGACCTCAAACAATGCAAAGAAACAAGATCAAATTCATTTTAAAACAACATAATACTAATGTTTACACTTAAGAGGAGTTCAGAAATCAATATTTGGTGCAATAACCCTTATTTTTAATCGCAGCTTTCATGCGTCTTGGCATGCTCTCCACAAGTCTTTCACATTGTTCTTGGGTGACTTTATTCCACTCCTGGTGCAAGAACTGAAGTAGCTCAGCTTTGTGTTTGTGTTGGAATTCAACAGACGCTGGAATGGAATGGCTGTAATACATGTAGAGATGCTGATTTCAGAAAAAAATGCAGTGGTCTTTTTTTTTTTTTTCAGAGCTGTAGATATGTTTAATGCCATAGTGTGGAACATTCTAGAACATGCAGACAAGGAGGTGGCGATACCTCCACTAGAAAAGTTACATATTGCAGCTTTACCACTACCACTATCCCTTATGGACTGACCTTGCACATAAACTCAAATTATCCTCACTCATCTTGGCCAAACGTGTAAATAAGACTGAACCGGTCTGACAGGAGTGATCGAATGACGTGTTGACATACAAGATGGACACAATAGCACAGCCCCAAACCCAGAGCAGGGCCGGATATTTAGCTTGGCTGACTGGGCTCATCCACATATGCACACAAGCATCGCCACCATTATCTGCCTCTGAAAATAAGAACCCAGGGCCCTCGGGGCACTGGGGGAGCTGCATATAACAACAAAACATTTCGCTTCTGTACTTGCTTATTCACAAGTAAACACAATGACAAACAGAGTGCACTGATGGGTCACTCTATTTATACATCCCCAGAAGAGTCATCCAGTTTGATCAGAACAAAAAGTAGCATGGATAAATATTAAAATAACTGCACACAATGGTTGGTGTTTGGATCATTTTGGATGACGCAGGCCAGTGCCTTTTCACGTTCTATTTGAAATATGGCTTTCCAGGTCTAACACTAAAAACTAAAATAGACCTGTCCTAAATAAACTAAACACAAATCTGCTAAAAACTAATTAATTAAAGGGCCCATGTTATACTATTCTGTGATTTATAATACCATACCTGGGGTTGAGTTTCTCAAACAGAAAACACTGTTCCACCTTGTGATATTATGAGGTAATACAGGAAGTGCTCCACTCTATTATTATAATTATTATTTTTTAACTCCATACACCATCAAAACACTCAAAAGAGTTAATTTTGCGTAATATAGGAGACACTTGGGATTTGAGAAACACTGATGTAGGCTGGTTGACTGAAGAAAAAAAGTAATTTATTTTAGTGTTGCATTTGAAACCATCATTTCTGAAATATTTACGTAGCTTATGGTCAAAAGTTTATGTATTCACTCATCTTTTAGTAATTAATTTACAGAAGTGACTTTGCTCCAAGTTTTGAACAAGCACCCAGAGCAGAATATTATCAATTGTATAACTTGATGACGCTGTAGAAGCGAAAACGCGTTGTCCATTCTCACCTAATACAGGAAAAATAATAAAGTCAAACAAGTGTGTGGTAAACCTTTTTTTTTTTTGGAATCGTTGAATATTCCTGCTGTTACCAGCACCTGGAAGCTGTGCATGGACTCTTGAACTTTTGAATTATCAATTGTATATTTATTTAACACATGTAAAAGTTCAATGTAATCATGATTAAAATTTGATTCATTGCATTACTCTAGTCATATGTTGTTGCTTTGACAATATTTGTGATACCTTCAACTCAATGGTCTAATGGGATTTACAATAAGCTTAATTTAGCCTTTTGTTGCAACAGGTATGTTCAGTTCTGATATGCGTGAGGATAAGCCAACTACAGGATATATTTAAATGTTCCACAGACTCTTTAACTTTTTGGCGGGGACACAGTAAACAGTAATACCGAGCATGGTGATGCTGGAAGTCAGAGGTGAAATTTCAAAGAAGACACAGAGCTTGTTTATGGCACAACGCTTGGAGCAGAAAATGAAACTCTGTGACTCCTTCCGCCCCCAGAGTTATCCATGGCAGACGGCTTATTTTGGGGTTTATGAGGAGCGGGCAGGTCTCCAATCCATGCTGTGATCACCTCTGTGTCTAATAATGCGTTCTATATACTGGGATAAAAAAGGATTGTGTTCTACCTCCCCAACTCCATAAAACTGCAGGTCTTAGACAGTGTGAGGTAGCCTGGAGCAGTAACCTGGGCTGCTCTGCCTTGCTGGGTCCTTTTGTGTGCTCTGATACACACAGGAAAACAGGGAGATCTTATCTGAACTGAACCTGAACCTGACTGCCACCTTCAGTTAGGCACATGAACAATCACCATGATAAAACTGTAGCTAAAGACCTGATAAGGTTTATATTACATGCTGCTCAGTTTAGAACCAATGGAAGACTGGCTGGAGGTGGAGTATCAATTATATTCAGTAAAACAATAGAAAACATAATTATATGTAAACAAATATAGTTTTTCATATTAAGAATATTAAGATTTGAGTAGTTTGACAAATAGACCAAGAGTCATTTTGTAGGTTACATGACATTTCTGACTTGTTTTGACATAATTTAAATGGCCCATGCTGTATTATGCTATTTTCTGATCTGTGTTCAATGTTTTCAATGTTTCCACATCAAAACATACCTGGAGTTGTGTTTTGTTTCATTCACACATGTATTCACACCCTGTATATTTAGGATGTGTTCTTCTCTCAAACAGAAAACACATATCACAAGGTGGAACAAAATATTTTGAGCTTCTAAGATGTAGACAGACTAATAAACATGTGTGAATGAATCTAAACACAACTCCAGGTATGTTTCTGAGGAGGTAACAGCATTATGACATGGCTAAAAGCTCACAAGAATAAATTTTATGTAATAAAGGACTTTTAAAGGTGTACATTGTAACCTGCTTGAAATGTTCCAGAGTATAAAATTAAAGGTATAGATCTTATATGTTTTTTATTGCTCAAAAAGACAGAAAAATATGCATTCTTCTGTGAGAAAGGTAGCCTCTCCGCAGATCTGACCTGTAGCTTAACCTTGTGGCGCCATCTGCTTGTCTCTGTGAAGATAGACAACTTTAAAGCCATACTGTGGAAAATTCTAGGTAAAGCAATCTCCATGAGACAAGCAGGCGGAAGAATCTCCACCAGAAAATTCACATAGTACACTCTTAATGTGAAATAAGAAATTGTATCTGCCAATGGGGTATGAACTATGTCAAATGCAGATTTCTCACAGCCTCGAAATATAATTTTGACTGAAATAACACAAAATATATTAAAACAAGTCTGAAACATGTAAAAATAAAAATGGTTAAAACAATTTCTATTAAAATTAAAATTTTGCAGTATAATCTTTTGATTTTCTAATGCCACATGTCAATGTGACTTTGCAATAAAGTCACGAGTTGAGCTATAAAACCATTCATCTTGACAAAATTACATAATAACTTAAAAATTGTGTTATAGTTTTCAGTGGTTATCCATAAGACAAAACGTTATTGGTGTTTTTTAGATTCTAGAATGAGATCATGTCCTATTCCCATATGGGGGGACAAGAGCCAGTTTTCCCTATTGATTATATTGTATTTTCATAAGAAATATCTAAAAGGTAAATTCATACATGTTGAACCTGATCATTTCTATTTGTGACTAGACCCAAGAACTCACCATATTACAACAAAATCTACATTTTAAAGGTCCTATATTACACAAAATTGATTCTTGTGAGTTTTAAGCCATGTTAGAATGGTAAATGGTCACATCTTTATACAGCGCTTTTCCACCTTCAAGGCATTCAAAGCGCTTTACAAGGAAGCACTCACCCATTCACACACACATTCACACACCAGTGTACGCAGACACTGGGGGCGAGGTGGGTTAAGTGTCTTGCCCAAGGACACTACAGCAGCATTGATCTGTGGGAGCTGGAATCATACCTGCCAACCTGTGGGTCAGTGGATCTGACCGCTCAACCACTGATGTTTCTTAGGATTTGAAACACCAAGCTTTCATCAGTGGACAAACGCTCTACCAACTGAGCTACTAGAATGTGTCCTGGAGTTGTGTTTTGTTTCATTCACACACATAGACATAATCTGTCTAGTGTACATCTGCTAAGCTGAAAACGCTCTGTTCCATCTTGTGATATAATGAAGTGGTAGTTTTCAAGTTAACAGCTATTTTTTACCTTTAGTTCAACAGAGATTGGCAATTCTAGAGCTGAAATTATCCAAATGATTCTAGTGAAGGTGTATGGATTTTAGAAACACAGACGGAACACGACAGACGGAACACGACAGACGGAACGGAGGTGGAACACACCTTAGATATACAGGGTTTGTGAATGAAACAAGACACTACTGTGGGTATGATTTTGATGAGAATAGAATATCATAACATAGATCAGAAAATATAACACGGGCCCTAAAACAATATTCAATTTAACTGCCATCTGGATGAAATATTATTGGCCAATGGTGCACTGGATTACTACATGCCATTGTAGTCATGAATCAAACTAGTAATAGAAAATTCGTCTCTCTCGCTGCACCTGTTGGTTCCGATGTATTCATGTGCAGTCTCGTATCTGCAGGTTGATTATTCAGAGCCTGGCCTTGCCCATAAACATGCGCTGGTTAAGCTCTAACACTATTCATTGCACTGAGTGAAAGTCATACATCAACTCCACCAGACAGGCCTCCTTAGACTTCACTTCTTTTATGTTTCCCTGTTCTGCTAATGGCTTCCTCAGTTCCACACCTAATGTGTATGCACTAACAGAGCATGCACTAACAGACTTCCTCCGGTCACAATGCACAGCTGATTGCCAACTGTGGACACCTCCAGCACAATTACATTTGAATGAAACTCTATGGCAGTAAACGTCATTGTAGGAATTGAGCTTTTTCATTCAAGGCCAGGAATGCTATTGTTAAAGCCCTGTACCATTCATCTAATTCAGGTAAAACACTGAAATGTGTAATAAAACTTAGACTGCATCCCATTACTCTGTCTTACCCCTTCCCCTTTATCTACGTTTTTGCCCCTCGATAACAAGCTGAGAGGGGTAAGTGGGTGGGACTAACATTGTAATGATATTATCTGGTGTTAAACCTATATATCTCTATGGAAACAAGCATGTTATGAAAGCATTTTTCAGCGTTTCAGCGTTTTTCATCTGTAATTGAATAAATGCAGGATAGATAAGTTTAGTGCTATACTGTGGAATATGCCAGGCAAAGCAGTAACATCTCAAGACAAGCTGACGAAAAACTGCATAGTGCACCTTTAATTTCCAATAAATTAATTTTCATGTTATATTTTTCATAAGTAAGTTCATACGGCACAATGCCTTTACAGAAATGAAACTAAATGCATAGAAAAGTTGATAGAAATACAGTGGTACCTCACCTTACGAAAGACCCTACGAAACACCTTCACGTTAAATTTTGGTCTCTAGATACAAAAGAAAATTCAAGTTACGAAACGCGAAATCTTAAAAACACGAATAATGCGCGCTCAGATGCACGCCCCGCTATTATCCCTGTTCAAAGAGCACCTTTCTCGGCCTCTTAGCTCATAGGGTCAGCCCCCCGGCTCTGGAAGTCGGGATAGAACCAGAGCCAGCCCCGGGGAAAACCCAGCGGTCGTGCCCGCACAAAGAGCACCTTTCTCAATCTCATAGCTCTAGCGCCGAACACACAAGGAGCGCGGAGACAGGAGCACCGCGAGCACGAGATAGAACCGCGGCAAACACGCAGCCCGAGCCACAAACCAAACACGCACAAACGAACGCAAGAGCCGCACGAAACCAGCAAAGAGCCACACGGGGTGATTTAATCCTGGTCTAGTCCCGGTTTAGTCCAGGTCTAGACCTGGTCCAGTCCTGGTTTTGTCCAGGTCCAGTCCAGGTTTAGACCTGGTTTAGACCTGGTCTAGACCTGGTTTAGTTCTGGTCTAGACCTGGTTTATTCCACTTTTAGTCCTGGTCTAGTCTCTTAGCCAATCAGGACGCAGAACACAAAGTTACACTATAAAAAAAAAAGTTACACTATAAAAAAAAAAACTTGGAACGGATCAGGCCTTTTCCATTGAAATAGCTACTCAACTTATGAAAAATTCACGTTACGAAACCACTTCTGGAACGAATTAATTTCATAAGGTGAGGTACCACTGTATGGTACAATTAATCAAATCAAAATTGCAATATAAGTAGGTGCAACTCGTTATAAAATCAAAGTTGGAATTTGAATTCCTACAACTGTCACAAACAACAAATAACCTGCATGTTTAGGGGTAAATATGTTTTAGTCTGAAGGTTAAAGGTCCTATATTACACAAAATTGTCTCTTGAGAGCATTGAGCCATGTTAGAAATTTGTTACATCATTAAAAATATACCTGTGTTGTGTTTTGTTTCATTCACACGTTTGAGAAATCCTTTATTATTAGTCTGTCTACATCTCCAAAGCTCAAAATGCTCTGTTCCACCTTGTGATTCATGTAGTGGTAGTTAATAGCAACATTTAATTTTCTTCTTCAGTCGAGAGTGGCAATTCCAGGTCTGAAATAATCAAGTCAATCAATCTAATGGTGTATAGTGTTTAAAAAGACAGTGGAGTACATTCTGAATTTCCATATGACATCACAAGCTGGAACAGTGTCTTTTCTGTTTGAGTGAAGGGCTCAGCCTAAATACACAGGATTTGTGTGTTAAACATGTATGAATGAAACAAAACACAACTCTAGGTAGGTTTTTGATGAGGAAACAACATTACGACATACATTAGAAAATAGTGTAATATGAGACCTTTAATTACTTTACTAATTACTTTAGTCATACTTCTTCTCACTCCTTGTTGGTGTGTATGTATAATGTATAATATTTTTCCTTTTGATTGGTGACTGCTCTTGCGATATCATTATTTGTGACATGAATTGTGTTTTATAGTTTGTATGCTCAAAATAAATTCGTTCAAATTGTGGAGTGACTTACTTGCAGAGGGGGTTTCGGCGTGCACAGGAGGGGTGGATGGGATGAAGGAGGGGAAGAAGAAGGAGCGCAGAGAGCGTTCGCTGTGGATGGGAGAGCGCTGTGTAGGCAGGTTCTCACAGCTGCCCACGCTGCTGTGAATCTTAAGGTTCAAGGGCTTGGTCTTCTTCTTGGCTCTGAAAAAAACAACAGCGAGGTCAGAAAGAACATGTCTAATGTGTCTCAGTGTTACCACAGGAGAGGACTGTACTAAGGTCCGCCATTAGAAACATCATTCTTCACTATTTCATACATTATATGAGCATTTTTTACTGGTTTTCTCATTCTTAAACGGGTTCCTACAGCTCCTCAAGTAGTGAGAGATACAGGACCACCTTCATACCATATTCCATACAACTGTACAACAACTCACTAGATACGTGAAGAGTCCCTCAGTCGTCCAGGTAGAATCCATGATAAAAGAAGAAATTCAATTTGTCAACTGGACAAAGTTTGTTTGGTCTAATTAGAGCTGACGATGCCTCTCGGATGAGCGGCGGAACGTTTTCGACCAAACAAACTTTGTCCAGTTGACAAATTGAATTTCTTCTTTTATCAACTCACTAGATAACACTACGTCCTGTCAATCACTATTCTATTATGTTTTTCTTCTTACAACCGCTTGTATATAGCTGAGAAATATTTGTATTTCTATATTTTATTTTTACTAGTACATATACAGTACATTTATATAATTATGGCTACTTATTTATATTCTTATATGTATTATTACCATTTATATTTTTGCTCTTTGTTATATAATATATTTTCATGTGTGAGCTCCTGTGGCCAAATAATTTCCCTTGTGGGTCAATAAAGTTTGTCTGAGTCTAGTTTTGAGTAGTTTTTATTAGCCACTTGCCAATAGAACTTTTGTTTAATTATTCAATTAAAATTATTTTTGTTGAGCTCAAAACGAGTTGGGGAAAAAAAACTGTTGTCTCACAGGGCTATGTAAAGTAGTTGATTTAACCAACAGAGACAGTTCGAAAAGCGAACAGTCTTTTTGTATTCTCATAAATGTTGTAAGAATAATGATCTAAAATGGAAAAAAATATGTATTTTGTTACCCTTTTATCATTTTCCCTCAGTTACTATTCAGTCATTTAATTCGTGCACTTTTTCACATAATCAGGATTGTTGTTGTTTTTTTTGTTGTAATATTGCATTCTATAATATATTCCTCAAACAAATATATCACATGTCCCATTTTCATAATTAGCACAGTCAGTTCTTGTAACAAGTTTCCTTTGCAATCAAGTGAGTGCTGCAAATCTGTACTTAGCCTCGTGTATCTTGGCATGTGGTTGCTAAAGTGGCTGGGTGGAAGGGTGTGTGGGATTAAAGCACTTTTAGTTTTTTAGTTTTTTGTAAAAAAAAAATAAAAATAAAATAATAATAATAATAATAATAATAATAATAATAATAATAATAATATATAAACAAAAATAGCTTTATCAATCAACAGAAATTTTGTCACAACCCTGGTATGTGCTGTGGAAATATATCTGAATGGAAATATGTAAACTGGGGTATCGTGGAGGAAATAGACACGTTTTTGGCTGTCATCCATAGATCACAAAGCAAACAGTGTAGACAGTGTAGATGTGTGATGTAATTATGGAGTTAGGGAATTATGGGGTTAGGCAGTCATGATACAGTGAGTGGAGTGTGACGCTGACAGACCGGCCTGCGTCAGGCACAGAGGGCACAAATGAAGGGCATCAATCACTGAATAAAACTATACTCAAGTTTAACAGGAGAATGACAGAGGTGTGGTAACTGTACGATCTGCACAATGCAATACTGGATTTCAGAGTGATTGACTGCAGGCTACGAAAGAAATCAATGTTGTATAGTAACGAAGTAATAATACTTCACTACTGTACTTAAGTACATTTTGGGAGACTTTGTACTTTACTTGAGTTTTTTTTTAAATTATAATTTTTACTTTTACTTCACTACCTGGTTATACCTGGTTCAGTCCTGGTTTAGTGCCGGGTTAGTCCCGGTTTAGTCCTGGTTTAGACCTGGTTTAGTCCTGGTTTAGACCTGGTTTAGTCTTGACTTAGTCTTGGTTTAGACCTGATTTAGTCTTGGTTTAGTCCTGGTTTAGTCCCAGTTTAATCCTGGTTTAGACCTGGTTTAGTCCTGGTTTAGTCCTGGCTTAGTCCTGGTTTAGACCTGGTTTAGTCCTGTTTTAGTCCTGGCTTAGTCTTGGTTTAGACCTGGTTTAGTTTTGGTTTAGTCCTGGTTTAGTCCCGGTTTAGTCCTGGTTTAGATCTGGTTTAGTCCTGGCTTAGTCCTGGTTTAGACCTGGTTTAGTCCTGGTTTAGTGCCGGGTTAGTCCCGGTTTAGTCCTGGTTTAGACCTGGTTTAGTCCTGGTTTAGTCCTGGTTTAGACCTGGTTTAGTCTTGGCTTAGTCTTGGTTTAGTCCTGGTTTAGTCCCAGTTTAATCCTGGTTAAGACCCGGTTTAGTCCTGGTTTAGTCTTGGCTTAGTCCTGGTTTAGACCTGGTTTAGACCTGGTTTAGTCGTGATTTAGTCCTGGTTTAGTGCCGAAATAGATGCAGAAATAATCTGATAATATGACTCACCCATAAGAACGCGGTCACTCCCGATAGTTTGCATATCCATGTATGTACGTGTCACGGTCTTTAAAGGTTCCATAGCATGAAATTTTCACTTTCTGAGGTTTTTGAATGTTAATATGAGCTCCCCTACCCTGTTTAGGCCCCCCCAATGGCTAAAAGTTGTGAAATGTCTAAACTGAGCATTTGCGATCCTTTTCTGCATTTGAAAAAAACACAGCTCAAACGGGCGATTCTGGACAAGGAACCTTATTGACGTCAGATCGAAAAAAGAAATGCAAATGTAGTTCCACCATCGTCTGGATCTCCACCCCCTGTCTCTGGAAATCACGCCCAGAGAGTTTGGACTGCGGAGGAGCTACGCAATGCGAAATGTGTTTTTTTTATTTGCCTGGAGGCACATGCGAGAGTTTTTAGGCTCGGAAGTCCTTTACCCGACCCTCTGGACCTCTGAAACAGCAGTGGTTTAATTTTATTTTCTGTGAAAATGTGTTTTTTTTTCACTGAAATGGCTCTCCTTTCTGTCTTCGTGCTTCAAACGCGGAAGTTGGGAGACAGCGCAGAGCAGCGCTCCAGCGGCTTAGAGGAGCGGGTGGGGTCTCAGATAGGACCTATCTGTGTCCTTCTCATTTGCATTCAAGCAAGAAGGCCCAGAATGAGTTGTTCAGAGAGTGAATTTGAGACCATGTCTGTGTCAATGGGTCTTTCTCATGCACTGAGTGTTGATTTTGAAGAAGGATTCATTTACAGTATTAGGGAACCATTAAGGCACCATATAAAAGCATCAAGAAGTACCATCTCATGGGACCTTTAATAATCTGGAGCTCCGGAGAAAAGGACATATCCCGAACTTATCCCGTGTCCCGAGGCGAGAGTTCCTTCTTACGTAGCATTAACATAGCAAGTTAATGATTCTTATTCTCTTGGAAATGCCGCGTAAATATCACGCGGCTCGCTCACAGCTGATCGGCGAACAGGTCTCACAGCTGTGAGCGATCGGCCTCACAGCTGATCGCTCAACTCGAGTACTGGTGTGTGAGTGACTTTTTTTCGCTGAAAACGCACAGTGCCTGCATTAACTTACCGATTTTCTGGGCACAGAAGCGCTGTGAACAGTGGCTACAGTTTTGAATTGCTTAAAAAAAATTCAGCGTGAGAAATACCATGTGTGGCGTGTGAGCGTGTGAACACGTCGAATTGCGTGTGTCACACTCTCAAAGCGTGAGACTTGAGAGCCCTGCTGTAAGACTTTTACTCAAGTAACATTTCAGTCAGTGACTTCGACTTTTACCAAAGTCATTTTGGGGAGGGGTACCTATACTTTTACTTGAGTTTGATTTTCCAGTACTTTATACAACACTGAAAGAAATATTACTCAAGGTGTATTTTCAAATCAATGTGCATGTGAATCATGTACAAATCAAAATGTCTTGTTACACATTGTCAATCATTACTGCAAGTTTTCTGATGAAGAGTTTGTTACATTTTGAAAAGATTGTTTCAGAGGTATAAATGTGTATCTCTATGGAGACAAGCAGATGATCTATGAAGAGCCGAGCCCTCTCACAGTAAGAATGCATGTTTTGCATGACTGAACAACTGCAAGATAGATGTTTAATCTCAGACTCATAGACTGTATATATAAACAGACACAGCCAACCGCTATCTGGTGCATTCCAAATAGAAACTTTGAAAGGCTTTCAGCTCCATCGACTGTTTCCAGTTGACTTTACTGAAAAATTGTCGCCCCTCTCTTTTAACTGCTGCTGTGAGCCTCCTCATTTTGGTCTTAAATCTTAAAATGTTCGTATTACTCCGCTCTCCATGATCCAAGGTGTTCTTATTTTGCTATTTTGTCCGTAAATAAATTCCTTTTCCTAATATGAAACTTGGCTCCAAAGTCGCTCCTATAACTGCTAGCCTCATGAACTTAATTTGACTGGAACCAAACGCTATGGCTGTCCCTTAGTCCACTTATTTATACAGTCTATACTCAGACTGTAGAACATCAGAGACAAAAAAAACAACTCCATGGAGACAAGTACAACTTCAACTACCAGCAGACCATGTGAATAGTCTAATAGTTAATCTTCTTTTGCATTTAGTGTTATGTTTTATTAGTTTCACATGAGTATAATTCAGTTTGTATTGTTAAAATGAAAAAAATGAAAAAAAAAAATCAGCTTAACCATGATGAGGCAACATTTCACAAACTTTACCACAGAGACCTGGTTCTTTGGTGTGAGTCCTCACTTTCAAAAGCAAAGTCGTTTGAAGTTGAATTCCTCCGTGACTCTTTGGCCCCATGTCAGTTTCTTATTCCGCTCCCAGGGATACGCAATTAAACCAGTGATTCACAACCGTCTCCTGCACCGCGGCACCATCCCACAGGTTAGTGTACAGGCAGCTTTCGACGTTTATTCCGATTAGCCCACTTTAAGCCATTTGAATCTAAATAGAAGCATTCATCCCCTTGCTTTGCACACCTTTATGCTACTCTCTGACTATTTGTGAATAGTGAGGGAGGAGAGAGGAATCCCAGGTTTGAATTTGTACACTCAAGTGGCCTGGTAAATGGTCTGTCAACTGTGGTTAGAGCTTTTCAGATGCCCTGTTCCCAAATAAAGTTAAGTGACAATTTTTAGGTTAGAAAAAAGGTGAGCGCACTGAGGATTCAGAGAAGATATGAATAGATGTGACAGCCTCGATCTGGGCTACAACTCCACATGACGATGCTCCCTTGCAGATGGAAATCACTCCATGTTTGTCACTTTTCAGTCTGACTTCACATCGGGTCCCCCTAGGTTTTCCATAATGAATGCACCAAAACAACATCAGCACACACTTCTACGGGGGCGGCTCTCACTTGGCCTATTGTTCGGAGTAAATCACCTGTCAATTTAAATACTTAAAGCAATGACCCAGTTTAACTAAAAAAGAAAGTTTATTCAACACCGGTGAGACAAACAAGACAATTACAGTGGTACCTCACCTTACAAAATTAATTCGTTCCAGAAGTGGTTTCGTAACATGAATTTTTCGTAAGTTGAGTAGCTATTTCAATGGAAAAGGCCTGATCCGTTCCAAGTTTTTTTTTTTTATAGTGTAACATTTTTTTTAATAGAGTAACTTTGTGTTCTGCGTCCTGATTGGCTAAGAGACTAGACCAGGACTAAAAGTGGAATAAACCAGGTCTAGACCAGAAATAAACCAGGTCTAGACCAGGTCTAAACCAGGTCTAAACCTGGACCTGGACTAAACCAGGACTGGACCAGGATTAAATCACCCCGTGTGGCTCTTTGCTGGTTTCGTGCGGCTTTTGCGTTCGTTTGTGCGTGTTTGGTTTGTGGCTCGGGCTGCGTGTTCGCCGCGGTTCTATCTCGTGCTCGCGGTGCTCCTGTCTCCGCGCTCCTTGCGTGTTCGGCGCTAGAGCTAAGAGGCCGAGAAAGGTGCTCTTTGTGCGGGCACGACCGCGGGGTTTTCCCCGAGGCTGGCTCTGGTTCTATCCGACTTCTATCCGGGTCTGACACTGTGAGCTAAGACGCCGAGAAAGGTGCTCTTTGAGCGGGGATAACAGCGGGGCGTGCATCTGAGCTCGCATTATTCGAATTTTTTAGATTTCGCGTTTCGTAACTTGAATTTTCTTTCATATCTAGAGACCAAAATTTAACATGAAGGCATTTCGTAACTTGGATTTTTCGTATGTAGGGTCTTTCGTAAGGTGAGGTACCACTGTATATATTTAGCTGAACAAAAATGCAGATTTGACACTTAATGACTTACTTAAAGGTGATATGTTAGTCAGGTTTAGGTAAGGTCAGGGTTAGGATTAGGGTATTTTTTGTTTTTTTTGTTTTGGAGGAGGTGCTGAGGTGACTGGATCAATTCACTTCTAGTCTATCAATTCAGTTGGATTCTTTTTTGCCTTACACAACTGCAGTCTTTTCCCATAATACATAAATAGTAGCACAGCACAGCTCTGGTCCTCGTGTCAGTGTCACAGCAATAAGACCTGTCCCACACTAAGCTACAGCTGTACCGGGTGCAGTCTGAGCCCAGGGTTATGCTTCTCTGTTGCCTTTATGTCTCAGTCAAAGGTCTCAGTGCATTTAACTGGAGGACTGGTCCGGTAGATCCTGTATCAGGACAGTTTGAGGAGAGGAAGAGCCAAAAGTGTCCCTCCCCTGTGTCTTGCAGCATCAGAGCAGCTTCCAGTGGGAATCAGGTGTACACAACAGGCTCTACACTCTGTTGTTTCGGTTGGTGATGAAAGGGGCCATTCCCTCAAAGTATTTACTCTGGAAGGTCTTCTGCCACATTTGCTGCAAGGGTTAGTGTGTCAGCCTGGCAGCCGCATTCGTCTTATATAGAGCTTTACAAGACCCTCAAATACAGTTTAATATTCCATGCATTATTCATTCACTCTGGCTAGACTTCTTCTAGCCACAGCTGCCTCCAGGCGGAATAATAGAAGTGTGACTGCCTGTCTGCTCCTACAACCCCTGTGACCTCATTCACTCACCACATTCACACAGCCAAACCTCAAACCACAAACCCACAGCAGCCTATGACTTAATGACTGAATACATGCATGTACATCATTATGAACCCATCTGGTCCCTTCACTCTACAGAGCTCTTATTACAGAGACCCTTCCAGTTTGGGGTCATGGACAATGTGGCAGCAGCAGTCCCCCTATAAGCCTTCCATATTTGAACTAATTAGATGAACATTGCACAGTTCTTTCTGAACCGCCAGTCCTTGTGAACGAAATGGATTCCTTCAGTATCCCTTCACTTTTAAAAGAGCTGAAATATGCAGCGGTGTATGTCTGCTGAGGCCGATCCATAGAGAAGTGCGCCCTGTTGCTTTTTATGCAAATGGACCAGAGGAATAATATCTGTGGCAGCCACAGCTCGTTGGAGCTTTAATAAAATTGGTGGAGAATGAAACAGAGGTGGCTTGAATAATGATTACAACAGAGAGTTACTGTGAGCCTTTGGGCTGCTTTTATCAAAGGAAGTTCACTTCTTTCCTTTTAAAAGTTAACTGCTTTAAGTTGACTCTAAGAAGGCAAATTTGCCAAACATAATCTTTTTATTAAGCTTTAATTTTTTATTGAAATAAATGTAGAAATTAAAAGTTTCTTCACAGATTCGCTTTTAATGACATTTTTGTTTTGCTCAATATCCAGACTACTACACAACCTGTTCCTCTTTGAATCCACTTGTTCAATATCTACAAGTTTAGAACTAGTCATATATTAATAGATAATCTATAAAACCTTTTTTGACATATTTTGATGTAATCACTTGAATCCTGATTTGATATTGATATGAAATGAAAAACACTCACATTTTAGTTATACCTTTACTTAAAGGTCCCATGGCATGAAATTTTCACTTTCTGAGGTTTTTGAACGTTAATGTGAGCTCCCCTACCCTGTTTAGGGCCCCCCGCCATGGCTAAAAGTTGCGAAATGTCTAGCATTTGCGGTCCTTTTCTGCGTTAGAAAAAAAACACAGTTCAAACAGGCGATTCTGAACAAGGCAACTATGTTACGTCACATCGAAAAAAGAAATGCAAATGCAGTTCCACCACCGTCTGGATGTCCACCCCCTGTCTCTGGAAATCACGCCCAGAGAGTTTGGACCGCGAAGGAGCTACGCAATGCGAAATGCCTTTTTTTTTTTTTTTGCCTGGAGGCACCTGCGAGTGTTTCTAGGCTCAGAAGTCCTTTACCCGACCCTCTGGACCTCTGAAACAGCAGTGGTTTAATTTTATTTTCTGTGAAAATGTGTTTTTTTCATTGAAATTCCTCTCCTTTCTTCCTCTGCGCTTAAAACGCGGAAGTGGGAGGCAGCACACAGCGCACCTAACCAGCGGCATATTTGCCCCCCCCCCACTCGCTCCTCTAACCTATCTGTGTCCTTCTCATTTGCATTCAAGCAACAAGGCCCAGAATGAGTCGTTCAGAGAGAGATATTCTGACTCTGACTATGTACATGTGTCTTTCTCATGCACTGAGTGTTGATTTTGAAGAAGGATTCATTTACAGTATTAGGGAACCATTAAAGGGATATGCCACCCCCAGGTCAAATTTGGGCATCTCCCCACAGTCCAGAGACTAAAATAAGTGGTGGAAAGCGTTTTCCTGCTCACCCAGCCATTGTCCGAGTCTGTCGCCACTGACCGCCGCGGTATCTGCTGCTCCTCCGCCTTAGACTGGAGTCTAACATCGCCAGAGAAAGATTTCGGCCAAAAGGAATTAATTTGCTCGATGCGTTTCCCAATTACTTTCTGTGTAGTGCGCATTCATATCGAGTGCAAATAAATGTGCAAATCAACACGGAGAGCTTGCTCCAATAAAGCCGAATCACGCAGCATGCTGCCAGGGGAATCCCAGTTACGCACCGGGAAGGGAGTTCCCCTGTTGCACAACGTGGTGCGTGATTCGGCTTTATTCTTCCGCACTGGAAAATAGTTCCCACCCAAAATGACCAAGGCAAGCTCTCCATGTTGATTTGCACATTTATTTGCACTCGATATGAATGCGCACTACACAGAAAGTAATTGGGAAACGCATCGAGCAAATTAATTCCTTTTGGCCGAAATCTTTCTCTGGCGATGTTAGACTCCAGTCTAAGGCGGAGGAGCTGCAGATACCGCGGCGGTCAGTGGCGACAGACTCGGACAATGGCTGGGTGAGTAGGAAAACGCTTTCCACCACTTATTTTAGTCTCTGGACTGTGGGGAGATGCCCAAATTTGACCTGGGGGTGGCATATCCCTTTAAGGCACCATATAAAAGCATCAAGAAGTACCATGTCATGGGACCTTTAAATATGCATGATGTAAATTCCTGCAAGTTTCATGTAGATATTATTGTTTTGCCAGGAATGTTCCACCATATAGCATTTAACATCTCTTTGATTTATTCACTGTGTTTTAGTAGGTGTTTTATTTCCTTAAAAATACCTTGAAAAACATGCATTCTCACTGAGAGCAGAGTCAGTCTTGTACAGATCTAACTAACATCTTGGGCTGGTTCTGTTGCCTCCTTGTCCCCATGAAGATAGATGATAGATTATGTTTTAACTAGGCACAAGCAAAGCAATAACATCTCCTCAAGACCGTTTGTGATAGTAATTTCACACGTGAGAGACTTGTATAAACACAAATAAGCTTACTTGTTGTAGTTCCAACCAAGTCAGATGGTGTTCAAATAAAGCTCAGATTAAGTCTAATTTAAATAAAAGAGCTTCAGAATATGCCTGTCAGGATAACAAATTTTGAAGCAAGACACAGTATATTGCTACAGAGGAATATCATGGCAATAACAACAAAGCAGTCATATAGTCATGTCATAAAACGCATGAGCTACAACAAATAAATAGCAGAATGAACCAATAATTAGTCTTGGATGTTAACTCTACAGCACAAATTATACCATATTACAAAAAATATTTAAAAAATAATAAAAAAATAGCAGAAACCTCCACAATATTGCAACAAAAATATACACGCGATAAATACTGAGCCACAAAATATATTGTTCCAGCTTTCATATATTGAACAATAAGTCGATATGGTGCTTATTATGACAGGCCTACTTCAGACAGAGCAGTGCTTTCAGTTAACATCACACCCCAGGGGATCTTGATGACATCTGCAAAAGTAAAGCAACAACTGCGACTGTGGCTGCCAAAATTAAACTTAACCATATGATCAGCTTGGCTCTCAACATCTAAGAATTTCATAGCAGCGCATCACAGCAGAGTCCCCGATCCACCGCTGCTCCTGCTGACGTCACTTTTAAATATATCCTCCTGTTTTCTAACGCACGTGTTTGAAGACGCACAGAGGGCCCTACCTGCGACACCGGCTCTGCCATGCCTGTCAATTGATGTGTCAAGGTAACGTCAAAGCCTGATAACCTGTGGAGATGTTTGGCCGATGATAATAATACGCGGTTAAAAAAGCTACACTCGGCCAATTGCGTTCCTTGTTAGCTCCTCTTTAGCTGTCACTGCACCTCGCTGCGATACGGGTGGGCGTCAAGGGGGCTGTCTCGGGCCAGAGGAGGTACGTAGATCTCACAGCAAAGGACAGGAATCAAGCGTAAGTATGTGTGTGTGTGTGGAGGGGGATTGAAAAGTGAACAAGAGACAGCAGAGAGGCACCCAGGGCTGAAATGAAATGAAAGCAGAGGAGAAAATGAGACCGAAAATGAGAAGGAGGAGGTGACCGGTGAGTGGAGAGTTTGTGTGCGGCCAGAGAAGAGCCAGATTGACAGGTTCGGGTTGACAGGTGCGGTGCTGAGATGTGCTCCTGTGCACTCTGGAGAGCACCCGTCTGACAGGTTCAAATCTGGTTTTCTGACACTCGGGCCATAAAGCCTGACACATCGGTTTTGTTCTGGTAAGTTGTACATTTAGGATTTAAAATTTGGTATTTAGAAGCTGTGTTCCTATACTGACCCCTAGGGACTGAAGTTAGTATCTTGTCAGGCTGCAACTAATGATTATTTTTATACTAGACTTTTTTAGAAATGTAAATCAACTACCCACACAATGAAATATGATAATACAGCTCTGGGAAAAAATAAGAGACCACTGCAAAATTATCAGTTTTTCTGAATTTACTACATATAAGTATGTGTTTGGGCAAAAGGAACATTTTGTTTGAGTTTATAAACTACTGACAACATTTCCCCCACATTCCAAATAAAATATTATCATTTAGAGCATTTATTTGCAGAAAATGACAAATGGTCAAAATAACAAAAAAGATACATGTTTTCAGACCTCAAACAATGCAAAGAAACAAGATCATTCATTTTAAAACAACATAATACTAATGTTTACACTTAAGAAGAATTCAGAAATCAATATTTGGTGCAGTAACCCTTATTTTTAATCACGACCTTCGTGCGTCTTGGCATGCTCTCCACGAGTCTTATTCCACTCCTGGTGCAAGAACTGAAGTAGCTCAGCTTTGTGTTTGTATTGGAATTCAACAGATGCTGGAATGGAATGGCTGTAATACATGTAGAGATGCTGATTTCAGAAAAAAAATGCAGAGGTCTCTTATTTGTTTCCAGAGCTGTACAAAAATATCTGCCTTTCTATTACACTTTACAAGCCTCTCAAAGGATTAGTTTGGAATCATTATTAATTCAATCCACTGATGGACGCAACCTCCAGCTGCCAACGTATTCCTCAGACTACATTCAAACAGTCAGGATAGATGAAGTGTGTTGCCCAAGGACACACCAGCAGCACGCACTAGGCCTGTCACGATAGCAAATTTTGATATACGACGATAAACGAGAATATTAAAACTACTTTATACCGCTGACACAAAGCAGAATAAACCCAGTGAACCCATCTTTAAAGAGATAGTATCATTAAAAATCCTAAACTGCAAGAAATAAATGGCAGAATGAACCGATATTTAGCTAGAGCAGTTATTTATTTTACACTCTACAGCTAAAATCTTATGGCATTACATAAAAATGGCACACATTTTCACTATTGCAAAGAAAAAGTACCTATGATAAATATTGAGCCCCAAAATATATTGAACGTTAAGTCGATATTGCAATTATCATGATAGGCTTAGCGCGCAGTGGTCTGAAAGAGGCTTGAAGATTGTTGTTTTCAGGTTGGTAAACAAAATGTATAAAAGTTTCTAATTTGTTTTGGATTTACTTAATATGGGAATCCCTCCAGGTTTAATATCTTCATCAAGGGTCAGTCTCTGGTTCCTTCTTATCGTAATCAAGTTGTCACGTTTGTAAACCCAGAAAGCAGACTGCAATGAATCCTTTATATGTCCCTACACAAGTTTATTAGTGTCCTCTAGATGAAATCAATTCAACAGATTGTCAAGTTTCCCTTTTATACATCCTGCACGTAGTCCTCGCAACCCTCTCTGGTAAATTACACAGCAATAACATGAGAAGAAACTCACTTAATCCTAATGCGACACACAATCTGCCCTGAGCCTCTTGTACAAAGCTCTACAACTCTGAGGAGTAGAGTAAAAACAAGCCCCTGACGAGAGCCGCCGATATAGATAGACGGAGACCGTTGTCATGGAGACGGTGGAAAGCATCATTGCCTCTCAGATTCTCTGGTAGAGATTTAACGTTGGCATGTGTTGTGGTACAGCTCCTGATAACTCTGCCTTTGTGATGGTCTTATGTGTTCTTTGCAAAGTCAAGCCCTATTTTTGGAGTTTGAATAGCTTTCCAGATCTGATTTTAATTTTAACAGATTTTTCATTTCATATTGATCAATTACAATTTTCAAGTTAATTTTGTCTTATTATATGTTGTATACAATATTTCTTCAATAATTTCTCAACATAAAGAGGCGAGACTTTTAATAACTGCTATTTAACACACACAAAATGTCTTAAAGGTCCCATGGCATGAAATTTTCACTATCTGAGGTTTTTGAACGTTAATGTGAGCTCCCCTACCCTGTTTAGGGCCTGCCCCCCATTGAGTATTTGCGGTCCTTTTCTGCGTTAGAAAAAACACAGCTCAAACGGGCGATTCTGAACAAGGCAACTATGTGACGTCACATCAAAAAATGCAGCTCCACCCCCCGATTGGATGTCTACCCACCGTCTCTGTAAATCACGCCCAGAGAGTTTGGACCGCGAATGAGCTACGCAATGCGAAATGCGTTTTTTTATTTGCCTGGAGGCATGTGCGAGTGTTTCTAGGCTCAGAAGTCCTTTATCTGAGCCTCTGGACACTGAAACAGCAGTGGTTTAACTTTATTTTCTGTGAAAATGTTTTTTTCATTGAAATGCCTCTCCTTTCTTCCTCCGCGCTTAAAACGCGGAAGTGGGAGCCAGCACACAGCGCACCGCTAAAACAAGGAACCAGCGGCACATTTAGCCCCCCCACCCGCTCCTCTAACCTATCTCTGTCCTTCTCATTTGCATTCAAGCAACAACGCCCAGAATGAGTTGCTCAGAGAGAGATTTTCTGACTCTGACTGTGTACATGTGTCTTTCTCATGCACTGAGTCTTGATTTTGGAGCAGGATTCATTTACAGCAGGGGTCTTCAACGTTTTTCAGGCCAGGGACCCCTAAACAGATGGCGAACTGGGCCAGGGACCCCCTACTATGTATATATATATATGGCATAGAATTGTGTTTTATATTAAATTGAGCTTAGTGTCATGTGTAAACATTGCTACTCTGTTATGGTACATCCAATACAAGGAAATAATACACAGGTTAATACTGTATTTTACACTATAAAATATCAAATTATATTATTTTAAAGTGAAAAAAAAAGATTTCGCGACCCCCCTGCAGTACCTCCGCGACCCTCCTGTTGAAGACCTCTGATTTACAGTATTAGGGAACCATTAAGGCAACATATAAAAGCATCAAGAAGTACCATATCATGGGATCTTTAACTCTGAACTCCTCTTTATGGAGATATAGATTTGGAAAAAAAATAAGAGCCCACTGCAAAATTATCAGATTTTCTGATTTTACTACTTGTAGGTATGTGTTTGGGCAAAAGGAACATTTTTGTTTGAGTCTATAAACTACTGACAACACTTCCCCCAAATTCCAAATAAAATATTATTGTTTAGAGCATTTATTTGCAGAAAATGACAAATGGTCAAAATAACAAAAAGATACAATGTTTTCAGACCTTGAATGCAAAGAAACAAGATATTCCACTCCTGGTGAACTGAAGTAGCTCAGCTTTGTGTTTGTGTTGGAATTCAACAGACGCTGGAATTGAATGGCTGTAATACATGTAGAGATGCTGATATCAGAAAAAAATGCAGTGGTCACTTATTTTTTTCCAGAGCTGTACATTCACAACAAAGCAACAACTCCATGGAAACAAGCAGGTGGTGGACTCTCTACCAAAAATCTTACATATAGAGCACCTTTAAACCAGATCTGAATCCAAAACTACTCTTTAAAAACTCATTAACAGAGCTGAGCCAATAAGACTTGGTTAAAAGTCTGTATAGTCCTTGAGCCTTAGACCAACTCATCAACTGCCTGAAAAAATATGCAAAAAAAACAACAGACTAAAACATCTCTGGTACCATGACATCTAATTTTTGGCTTAGGAGTGGTTAAAATCCTGGCTTTCTTCCTAGCTGTTAGTTTTTGGAATAATGAATTCAAGTGAAAGTGCACTGCTGGAGGGCTTAGCATCAACAATTGTTCTCTGGTTCCTTGTCAAAATGAATATGGCACCTGGTGGTAATTTGTTGACACCTCTTTCAGTCTCCACTGAGGTGATACTAGAATGAAATCAAAGTGCCTCTTACACCTTAATTACGACGAGGTGGGTTATTAGCAGATGCTGGGTGCTGTCCATTCTTTACAAAGTCAATTTAAAAAGTTTTATGTACCTTAAAGGTACAGTGTGTAGGATTCGTGGCGCATAGGTGGTTACTAGCTATTCCACTTCCTCTTTTGGCTATGGCAGACCTCGAGGGTCACCCGGGCGCGACGTAGCGCCGACATCGCGCGTGCCCGCGCACGAACCGCGCACCGCTGTATACATAAAACGCGGTCCCCCGTTCACTTTTTTTTTTTCTTTTCGCATGAAAACACACAATCCCGATCATGATTCATGACAATCTACACATCAAATGAAACCTTACAGTCTCCTCTTTTTGACTATGCAATTCATTTCCCTGCAAAACAATCACTCCCCGAGCACATGGGGCTTTTATACAGAAAAGCACAAAACTTAGCTTACTTAGCTTACCTTTGAAGGCTCTGCACAGGTCAAACTCTGTATTTCATCATAGACTTGGTCTCAGTCTGTCCATAAGGATCCAGCGAATAAAATCCAGTAAAACAATTTAGTCCAAAATACGTGTTATATCCATTACGAGTGTGATACAGCAGCATGCTTCTTTACACGAGGCTCCCCCCTTCCCCCCTCCCCTTCCCCTTCTCTCCTTCTCTCCTTCACTCCCATATGCAGCGCGGATGAGCAGCTGCTAGCAGGAGCCGAGGCGAAGGATGAGCCCAAATGTCCTTCTGCGGCTCTCGTATTCAAAATGGCTGCCTCTATATGGGGAAGATCCCCCTTTTATGTGACTATATCTAAGTCCAAAAGAATACTTTGATTTCATGATGGAAGTGAAAAGGCTTGGAAAACAATGTATTTTTGAATGGGTATCTTCAATTTCAGTAATTAACAGGTAAAAATCTTACACACTGTCCCTTTAAGGACAGGAAATTATTTTACTTTAAATCATCAGCATAGAAGTGTTCACCACAGACTCCTGGTTGGTTGGTTGCGTATTTTACTTTATTTAAAAAAAAAAAAAAAAGTTAAAGCTCCACTGTTTGACTTTTCAGGTGGTGAGTCCACTATCAGTTAGTCTCCACGAATGTAACCCTAACCCTAACCTTAACTCTAATGCATGGAATAAGATAAGATAAGATATGCCTTTATTAGTCCCATAGTGGGGAAATTCCAGTGTTGCAACGCACAGATCAAGAACAGCAGAAAAATGTAGCATGCAATAAAACAAGATAATAAATAATGGCTTAAAATAATTTAAAAATTGAGCTAAAAATAGACTCTAGAGTATAGTTGAATATTGTAGTGTAGATAAAGTTGAATGACATGTTAATGTTCCTGAATATGGCTTTAAACTATCAAACACCATCAATATACACAAGTTATTTGCCTGATCAGTCAGTCCCTTCTACATTCTGTAAGAAACCAGAAAGGAGCCTTAGGTTTCCTTAAAGATCCCATGGCATGGTACTTCTTGATGCTTTTATATGGCGCCAAAATGGTTCCCTAATACTGTAAATGAATCCTTCTCCAAAATCCAGCCTCAGTGCATGAGATAGCCTCATGAAGACAATCAGAGTCATAACTATGTCTCTGAAACGCTTTATTCTGGGTGTTGTTGCTTGAATGCAAATGAGGAGGACAGAGACAGCCCAGTGCAGCGGGTGGGTTGTGACCAAATACGCCGCTTTTTCCTGGATTAGCGGTGCGCTGGTGCGCTGTCACCCACTTCCGTGTTTTAAGAGCTTCGGAAGATACGAGACGCGTTCCATGAAAAAAACACATTTCCACAGAAAATAAAATTAAACCACTGCTGTTTCAGAGGTTCGGAGGCTCAGATAAAGGACATCCGAGCCTGGAAACACTCTCACGTGCCTCCAGGCAAATAAAAAAACGCATCTCGCATTTCGTAGCTCGTTTGCGGTCCAAATTCTCTGGGCATGCTTTCCAGAGACATGGGTGGACATCCAGACGGGGGTGGAAATTCATTTGCATTTTCCGCGAGTGTGACGTCAGAAAGTTCCCTTGTTCAGAATCACCCATTTGAGCTGTCTTTTTTTCAAACGCGGAAAAGGATCGCATTTGCTCAGTTTAGACATTTCGCAACTTTTAGCCATGGAAGGGGGGGCTTAACACGGTAGGGGAGCTCACATTAACGTTCAAAAACCTCAGAAAGTGAAAATTCCATGCCATGGGACCTTTAAATTGGAAAAGATTAATATTGCAACTAAGGGCAATGAAGAAAAATTTGAACAGAAATGGGGTTCGTTTATGGAATACTGCAAATCATTAAAAACTCTGCCTTTAGACTGACACACACTTTCTTCTCTTCTCCTTCTCTGCTTCTCTCTGTTTAGGACTGGAACCGGACCAAAGAGCATAAAATCCTCCATCCAAACTTGAGCGAATCCAACCACAGCTGCTAATCTAACCACAGCTTGCTCGTTTGTGTGCCTCTCAAATGCAACCTGAAAATATGTAATAGTTTGGTGCGTCGATGGTTGATTCAGATCTTTGATTTTTCTCCTTTTCTATGTGTAAGCAGTCATATTTGTCTTTGATGTGAATGGACTATGTGTGTCTCTCTGATTGGTTAATCCACCTGTCAATCCCTCTGAAATCAGTGAAACAGGATATGATATGACTCCAGATCTTCTCATCTTTGTAAAGTTTTTTCAAAGCAGGTGGTTCTGGCTGGTCAGGTAAGCAGGTTATACCACCAGGCCAAGTCACAGGTCAGAGCTAAGGAGAGGTGACGCCGCTAACAGTAAGACTACATATTTTTCAGGGTATGTTTTAGTAATGATGTGTAAATGTGCATGGCCAGTGCATGCCATTCCAGGAAAAACATCCACGTGGAGATAGTCACATAGTGGATTATCCCCCAGAAAAGTTACATAATGAACCTTTATGTACAGCTCTGGAAAAAAATAAGAGACCACTGCAAAATTATCAGTTATTCTGATTTTACTACTTATAGGTATGTGTTTAGGCAAGAGGAACATTTTTGTTTGAGTCTATAAACTACTGACAACATTTCCCCCAAATTCCAAATAAAATATTATCGTTTAGAGCATAGGTGTCAAACTCTGGCCCGCGGGCCAAATTTGGCCCTCAGTGTAATTATATTTGGCCCGCGAGGCAATTTCAAATTAATATTAGAGCTGGCCCGCCGGTTTTATACGGCGGCAGCGCTGTAACACCACATTTACCGCTTATACTACAAATCCCATAATGCTCTGCTGTTGTTTTGGCGCGTCAATCAGGAGAGAGGCAGACACACCCCCTCCTCTGTCTCAGTAGTGGTCTTGGATGTATTAGGAAGGTACTGATCCGTCTTCTTGCGCACTCCTTCGGCTGAAAGCCCCGGCGCACCCGGACCACACTGCGACCTCAAACTACAGCTGTCACTGTGTTACCCTACCAAGAAATGGCGAAAAGAAAGTCAGAAAATAGAACTTTTCTGGACAGGTGGGAGACAGAATATTTGTTTACATATGTAAAAGACAGACCTGTTTGTCTTGTTTGTGGAGCCAACGTGTCAGTAACTAAGGAGTACAATATTAGACGACACTATGAAACGAAACACCAGGACCAATATAAGGACCTGGACACGGCTAAAAGGAGCCAGAAAGTAAAGGAGATGAAAAAAGGTTTGGTTTCACAACAGAAAATGTTCACAAAAGCCACAAAACAAAGTGAGGCTGCTGTAAAGGCAAGTTATATCGTGGCAGAAGAAATCGCCAATAATAATATTATTATTATTATTAATAATAATAATATTAAGTTATATAAGCCTTGCTTGTTCAATATTCATTGTTAAATCAAAACTTGTTTGGCTCCATATTAAAAGTTCATATTTGTTCAACCTTGGCCCGCGGCTTTGTTCAATTTAAAATTTTGGCCCACTGTGTATTTGAGTTTGACACCCCTGGTTTAGAGCATTTATTTGCAGAAAATTACAAATGTTTTCAGACCTCAAACAATGCAAAGAAACAAGATCAAATTCATTTTAAAACAACATAATACTAATGCTTACTTTTTTTTTTTTTCCAGAGCTGTAAGTAGAAATAAAACCCTTTCATACCAATTTATTGTTCAGTTTGTATAGGGGCCAAAAATCTCCTCTAGTAATGGAAAACAATGGAATAGAAAAACAATGCATTTGAGAAGGGCATGTTTCGAATACATTTGCTATCCTTTTTCGCTTACAATGTTTGCTGAACGCCTCCACAAACACCTCGCCTTATTTTTTTTCAGCCAATAGTTTTGTCAATTTGCACAAAATGAAAGCATCGCTCAAACTGCACTTGTTGCTGTAGTATCACATATGCTCCTCTCTGTGCCTCAGTGAACGGGGTTAAGTGCATGTCCTCTCCACCGTCTCATAATAATCTTTAAAGAAAACTCAGGGTCAACAACAATAATATGGAACCTGAGGCTGATATTATCGACACCAACTCCCACTTACGTTACAAGATAAAAGGCGAGGTTTGATAGGCCCTGTGATAGATGGTGCCAATAACTCCTTTAGTGCACTTGTCCCATGTTTAATAAATGGAAAAACTCCTGTCAATAGAATCCACGTCCAAGCATCGTTTTGTCACTTCAAAATACATTAACTTGCTGTCATGAAAACAATAAAATGTAATTGTAAGGAGACTTTTAACGATTAAAATAATGACGGGGAAGGAAAATTGGATTGTGACTGCATTCATGAAATTCTTTGAACTCTTCTAAGTGTTTTCACAGAGACTATAACGGTGTATTGTGTGTTTTCTATAGCAATAATTACATTACCAAAGTGTCTAATTGCCCCTCTTAGTGGCTCAGTTCCAGCCCCCCTAACTTGTCGTTCTTAAAGGTAACACAGCTGTAAAATGTTGCACCCAAAAAGGTCTAAGCAGCCCATATTATGCTTTTTTCTGAGCTATGGTATAATATTATTTCCTCATCAAAAATATACTTGGAGTTGTGTTTTGTTTAATTCACTCATTTAACACACAAACCCAACATATAGGCTGAGTTCTTTTCTCAAACAGAAAACACTGCTCCACCTACTATGGTAATACAGGAAGTGCTCCACTGTGTTTTTAAACCCCTTAAACCTTCACTAGAATCATTTGGATCATTTCAGCCCTGGAATTGCCAATATCTATTGAACTAAAGGTAAAAGGTACTTAAAAACTACAGCTTCATGACATCACAAAGTGGAACAGAGCATTTTGAGCTTTGGAGATGCTTTGGAGCTTTGGAGACTAACAATAAAGGAAAGGGTTACTCAAACAAAACACAACATCAAGTATGTTTTTGATTAGATAACATTCTAACATGGCTTACAAGACTCAGGATGTTTTAAAACATACACTGGGATGTTTAACTCTGTCACACATGTCATATAAATGTGCTTGACCTAAAACAAACATACACATATAAATGTAAACAATGATAAAAACCTTACCATAGTTAATAGCAAAATCAATATTATATACAGCTCTGGAAAAAAATAAGAGACCACTGCATTTTTTTCTGAAATCAGCATCTCTACATGTATTACAGCCATTCCATTCCAGCGTCTGTTGAATTCCAACACAAACACAAAGCTGAGCTACTTCAGTTCTTGCACCAGGAGTGGAATAAAGTCACCCAAGAACAATGTGAAAGACTTGTGGAGAGCATGCCAAGACGCATGAAAGCTGTGATTAAAAATAAGGGTTATTGCACCAAATATTGATTTGTGAACTCTTCTTAAGTGTAAACATTAGTATTATGTTGTTTTAAAATGAATTTGATCTTGTTTCTTTGCGTTATTTGAGGTCTGAAAACATATATCTTTTTTGTTATTTTGACCATGTCATTTTCTGCAAATAAATGCTCTAAACAATAATATTTCTATTTGGAATTTAGGGGAAATGTTGTCAGTAGTTTATAGACTCAAACAAAAATGTTCCTTTTGCCGAAACACATACTTATAAGTAGTAAAATCAGAAAAACTGATAATTTTGCAGTGGTCTCTTATTTTTTTCCAGAGCTGTATATAATATGTACTTTATCATAATATATAATGCTTACTTCATGTCCCAGGTCAAAATATATTTGTGAACGTGAGAAACATAAAAAGTCATTGTGGTGAATTAGAATGCTCACACTGCATAAGATAAGTGAGGAGTAACTTGTGACCACTGTACTGTTTAAAACTTCTAAGTGCTTTTCACAACTCACAGAGACCCGAGTGGATTTTTGCAAACATGCTAATAGTGCACTTCCTAATTACCTAACAATAAAACGCTTTATAATGAGAAGCAGAAAGCATGCAGCTGGACTGGGACAAGACAAATTTTGCTCAAATACATGGGAAAAAACAGGTACCTGTAATCCCTCTGTAACAATTATGGATTTTATTTTGTTAATGATAATAGGCTTTAAATAGATGCCACTTAAACACAGTAAATAGTCACATAGTCATCTCTTCCTCTTACGTCTGCACTCTCCACAGGCTTTTACAGACAGAGGATGGCTTTGGACCTCAATTAAAATTTGATTAACTGCAGAGCCCAAGAAAGGAAAAAAGAAGATAAAATTAATTCTATACCTTTAGCCCAAATCCACAGAGATGGCATTTGCCCTATAAGCATCCTGCTAAAATCCCATATAAATTCCAAATCATGATTCTAATCTCCAAAGAGCCTGGTAGCTGTGGACAGATGTGTGAATTCGTGAAGGACCATGTTGTTGATTTCCCTCATCAGCTGACCTGTCTCCAACGGCATCACGACTAAAGCCTGATTAACATGGATGAGGTGATGTCCTATAGCCTTTCTTACAATTACAATGGACGCAGGGGGCTCGTTCAACACCTTGGAGAATAAAAGAGGCAGTAACAGGTCAAAGATCTGGCGTAATGTCAGTATTGAATTGACTTGCACGACGTAAGCATCTGTTGACTTTTTATTTTTAATAATGTATGGTGGTGCGTGCCGTGTTCCCATATTACGCTATTCTCTTATGTTATGATGTTGTTTCCTCATCACAAACATACCTGGAGTTGTGTTTTGTTTCATTCACACATGTTTAACACACAAATCCTCCATATTTAGGCAGAAAACACTCTGTTCTATCTTGTGATGGAGTAATACAGGATGCGCTCCACTGTGTTTTTAAACTCTGTACATCTTCATTAGAATCTTTTGGATGAATTGCCAATCTCCACAAAACTTAAGATTGGCTTGAAAACTATCACTTTATGACATCACAAGATGGAAAAGAGCATTTTAATCTTTGGAGATGAGCTCAAGTATTTCTTTTTTAATGAAATAACTCTAACATGACTGAAAACTCACAATGCTACTTTTCCAGTGCGGAAGAATACAGTCGAATCACGCAGTACGCTGCCAGTGGAATCCCAGTTATGCACCGGGAAGGGAGTTCCCCTGTTGCACAACGTGGTGCGTGATTCGACTGTATTCTTCCGCACTGGAAAATAGTTCCCACCCAAAATGACCAAGGCAAGCTCTCTGTGTTGATTTGCACATTTATTTGCACTCGATATGAATGCGCACTACACATAAAGTAATTGGGAAACGCATCGAGCAAATTAATTCCTTTTGGCCGAAATCTTTCTCTGGCGACGTTAGACTCCAGTCTAAGGCGGAGGAGCACCAGATACCGCGGCGGTCAATGGCGACAGACTCGGACAATGGCTGGGTGAGCAGGAAAACGCTTTCCACCACTTATTTTGATCTCAAGGGCTGCTATATCTGTAGTTCTGTACTGTGGCAACTTTAATAACTGTGTCACAAAATTCATAAAAACTCAGTTACAGTCAATAAAAATTACAATTAATGCAAACAACATGTCTTATTGTAGGGATACACTCGACTCTAAGAAATTCTTGGTCAACCGAAGTCATGCCCTGCTGACTGATGTGTCGACTATTAAGCGGGCGGGGCAGTATTTCTATTTGTATCTTACCAAAACTGCACTCACAGTAAGCCTGTACAGTATGTACTAGCATGTAAGATAAGATAAGATAAGATAAGACTTTATTGATCTCACACAGGATAAATTTACTAGTCACAGTAGCTCCAGGTAGGGACAGTTTGAACAAGAAGACAAGTGCATGCAGGCAAAAAAAGGCATAAAGATAGGTGATAATAATAATTAAAAAAATAAGTAATAAATCGAATAATAATAATAGTAGTGATAATAATAAAAAACAGTGACAGGGAGAGTATTGAAAAAATTGGAAAAACGATATTGTACGATAGGAGTATTGAAAAAACAACAATATTGCACATTGGGAAAACGATATTGCACGGTAGGACTATACAGTAGAATTATACAGTCTGATGGCGGTGGGGATGAAGGATCTGCGGTAGCGCTCCTTCTTGCACTGGGGGTGCCTCAGTCAGCTGCTGAAGGAGCTGCTCAGCTCCTCTACAGTCCGGTGCAGAGGGTGAGAGGTGTCGTCCATGATGGACGTGAATTTGGCCAGTACCCTCCTCTCAGCCACCTCCTCTACAGAGTCCAGAGGACAGCCCAGGACAGAGCTGGCCCTCTTAACCAGCTTGTTGAGTCTTTTTCTGTCCCGTTCTGTGCTGCTCGGGGCCCAGCAGACGACAGCGTAGAGGAGAGCAGAGGCCACCACAGAGTCATAAAAAGTCTTGAGCAGAGGCCTGCACACTCCAAAGGAACTCAGTCTCCTCAGGAGGTGGAGGCGACTTTGGCCCTTCTTGTACAGGGCGTTGGTGTTGTGGGACATGTTAGTTGTGTACTAACATGTACTGTATTTTCATTTAAAAAACAGAGATTAAACTCATGATTGCTGTGCATGTGCATGCGACTGTGCCTAAATGATAAAAAAGAAAAGCTCATCACCCAAATTTTCAGCCCAACTTGCTTATGTATGAATGAAGAGACTGGTGGAGGTCAGAGGGGACAGACTGACTTCTTGCTTGCTTGCAGTCTTGCTTCTGGCTAAAGTAGCTACCAACACCAGGGAGTGAATGAATATTAGAACAAATTATAAAAAGAGACTTTAAGCATACAGATAAGCAGTAAGACTAATGTTTTATTATTATTACTAGCGATCTTTGCAAATGTCTTTGATGTAATGACCAGGTTCATAAAAATATCACAAAAAGCTGCTATTTAGGGAGCACCAAGCTGCTTAATGCCACTCTATGTTTGATCTGTTTCCAGGTATTTCATTTAGTATCATTTAGTTTCATAACTTAACATTACATGGTTTTATGACATTAAAGGGGGCACAGTAGGATATATAAAATGGACTTTATAATCTTTTAACCATGTTGTAATGGTGTGCCCTATGATCTTACTCAGTGTTATATTTCAATCAATTTGTGTATGTTTGAATATTCCATTTTGCCCATATCGAGGCTTGAGTGCTCAAAAATCCCCTAGCACCCCCACTGCCTTTACTTACTCAAAAACAGACTCTGGGTGAAACATGTAGAATTCAAAAAGCTCACTTTGCCATTTTTCAACAATAAAAACGTAAATAAAAATATGCAGCTGCTAAAGTGAAATATTAAAAAGCAACGTCTCTCAGTTCAAGTCAATGGATCCGTTACTAATATTAAGATGTTTTCCATCAATATTACAGTTTACAATGAACAAAATATACGTTATACTTTAATATTGCATACCTGAAATAAAGCATAGTATGTCTTCTTAAAGATTTTCAAGGATTTAAATTAAATCTCCCTCTGTCCTCAAAGCTCCATTTTCATTACTCAAGACGCACGACTTGCCCTTTGTATGTAACCATGGACACCACCATTATATTAAAAATCCATATGGGGCATTTTCTTCCAATTTAGCCAGATTTACAGAGAATAGGACAGCACAGGTTCCCATGGCAACTCCACAAGCAGGGTCAGCTCCGCGGCGGCAGGAACTTCCAGAGATGCCAATATTCCTCAGTGATTAATATAAAGTAAAAAAAATCATAATGCTTTTGCTTTAGGTCAAGGCTGGATATTATGTCATAGTCAACACAAAATCACAATTTGAGTTAGCACAATTATCAAATCATAAAAACTAATATTATTCTGATACTAGAATTTCTTTTTATAGGGAAACGGTTGGACCTGTAGCTTAATGGGATGCACCGATACTGATACTGGCATCAAATTTCAGCAATGATTCATGAAAATTTGGTAGATCGGATATCATCTCTAAAATATAGTTTTGCTGATATCCTTGTTGGGCCTATAAACTGATGTAACAAGACGATTTACTGGTCATAGTTGGTCCTAAAAGTCTCATAATGCGTGAGCTTTTAATACAAAGTCGTTCTATAGTTACTGGAGCTACCTACTTTGTCATACAATGTTTTTTTGTTTTTAAGAAAATACTAATTTCTAGTCACTGGTATCGGTTGGTATAGAGTATTGGCAGATACTTAAAGCTGAAGTATCGGAATCAGTAGGAACTGAAAAAGCTGAATTAGGGTATCCAGTTTAGATCTCTATTCTGAATTTCTTGGATCAGTTTCAGTTTCAAATGTTAATATTGAATTGTTTGCAATGTATGCTCTGAACAATAATTAATTAATTTAAAGGGACAGTGTGTAAGATTTTTACCCGTTAATTACTGAAATTGAAGATACCCATTCAAAAATACATTGTTTTCCAAGCCTTTTCACTTCCATCATGAAATCAAAGTATTCTTTTGGACTTAGATATAGTCACATAAAAGGGGGATCTTCCCCATGCAGAGGCAGCCATTTTGAATACGAGAGCCGCAGAAGGACATTTGGGCTCCGCCTTCGCCTTCGGCAAAGCTCGTGGTTTTGGGTAAACAAGCATGCTGCCGGATCAGACTCGTAATGGATCTAACACGTGTTTTGGACTAAATTGTTTTACTGGATTTTATTCGCTGGATCCTTACGGACAGATTGAGAGCAAGTCTATGGTGAAATACAGAGTTTGACCTGTGCAAAGCATTCTAAGGTAAGCTAATCTCGTTTTGTGCTTTTCCGTATAAAAGCCCCATGTGCTCGGGGAGTGATTGTTTTGCAGGGAAATGAATTGCATAGTCAAAAAGAGGAGACTGTAAGGTTTCATTTGATGTGTAGAGTGTCATGGTACATGATCGGGAATGTGTGTTTTCATGAGAGAGAAAGAAAAAAAAAACGGGGCCGCGCGGCGCGCGGGTCCCTCGAGGTCTGCCGTAGCTAAAACAGAAAGTGCAATAGGGACTATCCACCTATGCGCCACGAATGCTACACACTGGGGCTTTAATTTTGAAACATAGGCTATATAGCAAATATAATCCCAATACTTGCCAGAAAAATCCCAAATCCTCTGAGGGAGAGTACTAGTATACAGCTCTAGCAAAAAAAAACAATTATCAGTTTTTCTTATTTTTTCTTATAGGTATGTGTTTGGGCAAAAGAAACATTTTAGTTTGAGTCTATAAACTACTGACAACATTTCCCCCAAATTCCAAATAAAATATTATCATTTAGAGCATTTATTTGCAGAAAATGACAAATGGTCAAAATAACAAAAAAGATACATGTTTTCACACCTTAAAAAGTGCAAAGAAACAAGATCAAATTCATTTTAAAACAACATAATACTAATGTTTACACTTAAGAAGAGTTCAGAAATCAATATTTGGTGCAATAACCCTTATTTTTAATCACAGCTTTCATGCGTCTTGACATGCTCTCCACAAGTCTTTCACATTGTTCTTGGGTGACTTTATTCCACTCCTGGTGCAAGAACTGAAGTAGCTCAGCTTTGTGTTTGTGTTGGAATTCAACAAACGCTGGAATGGAATGGCTGTAATACATGTAGAGATGCTGATTTCCCAAAAATGTGAGTGGTCTCTTATTTTTTTCCAGAGCTGTATATTGGCCAGTATAGACTCTGACATAACATTACAGAACAAAGAATAAATGCTAAACAGCCAAACACACATTTCATAACAAAAAATGTGAGCAATTGTGTTGTTTGTGGGAGATTCCTTGTGTGAAATCTGCTCACCTCATAGCTATAAAAATGCTTAAAAACCATTGGAATTCATTCTTTTTTTTTTTCTTTTTTTTTCAGATTTGCTTGTAAGAAATCCCGTAATTGTGTATTTTTAATTGGATCAGATGCTGCTAAGTAAGTCATCGTGTCTTTTCAAATGACTGGCATAATAAGAAGGAAACAGAGAAAAAAGGGTAAGTGGGGGTAGCAAAATATAATGTGTACACCAGTTCACTGAAAGCAAACAGCTAAATTAGTCATGGAAAAAATGCAAATTTGCTTCCCCTGAGCTCTGCATGGCCAAATTACCCCAAGAGAAGCCACGACTGAATCATGCTAACCCCTGGAGCTATGTGATTTAGCGGCAAACATCCAATTGAATGAGAAGAAAGTGCTTAACATTCAAAAGCCCGTGAAAGTCTCATAAGGTGACACAGGAACAGGGTGCTAAAAACAAACCACGCCCATCCATCCAGAATCGTGTCGGGTCGGACCTGGGGCCTCGAGCGCGCCGCAGACTCATTTGGCCTTTTCGTGGTGTGAGTTACCTCTCATTAACATAGACAACGAGCTCCATTAATGACACTTTATTCCGAAGAGCTCTCTCCGGTGAAAAGGGCACAGAGAAGGGGAGAGGCGGAGAGGTGGGAGAGGGGGGAAAGAGGGAGAGAGGAGAGGGGGCCCGCATAAAGCCTGAAGAGAAGCAACGCTTAAAAGATGCAACGCTTCTGCTTTTAAATGAAGGTCTAAGTGGCATCCGGCGCACTCCGAGCTGTTTTTAAAGTTAACTACTGTGACGTACAAGAGTCTTCAATAAATATAAAAAAAAACGTACGACTTAAAGTTTGATATTGGTAGAAAATATTCTATAAAACCACTCATACATTGTGAATTTAAGTGTAACTATCACACTCCTATCCCAGAAATATACCCTTTAAAAAGTTCGTTTTAACTGCATTCACAACAAAATCACAACATTCTACAGGCCAATAATATTTAATACAGATGCAGATTTATAAAACTGGAAAACAGGTTCTTGCCCCCAATCTGAAAACCACCAACAGTGTCTAGGAAGTACTTTAAAGGACCCATACTACACTATTTTCTGATCTACAGCTCTGGAAAAAAAAAAAAAAGAGACCACTGCAAAATGATCAGTTCTTCTGATTGTACTACTTATACTGTATGTGTTTGGGCAAAAGGAACATTTTTGTTTGAGTCTATAAACGACTGACAACATTTCCCCTAAATTCCAAATAAAAATATTATTGTTTAGAGCATTTATTGGCAGAAAGTGACAAATGTCAAAATAACAAAAAAGATACATGTTTTCAGACCTCAAACAATGCAAAGAAACAAGATCAAATTCATTTTAAAACAACATAATACTAATATTTACACTTCAGAGTTCAGAAATCAATATTTGGTGCAATAACCCTTATTTTTAATCACAGCTTTCATGCGTCTTGGCATGCTCTCCACAAGTCTTTCACATTGTTCTTGGGTGACTTTATTCCACTCCTGGTGCAAGAACTGAAGTAGCTCAGCTTTGTGTTTGTGTTGGAATTCAGCAGACACTGGAATGGAATGGCTGTAATACATGTAGAGATGCTGATTTCAGAAAAAAATGCAGTGGTCTCTTATTTTTTTCCAGAGCTGTATGTTATAATGTTGTTTCCTCATCAGAACCGCGCTACTACACAGCATGTGGTAGCTCCATGTGACTCACCTGGTGACAAATCCCATCTCACAAGATCTGGTGTGACATGTTAAAATGCTGACATATTTCAATTATTGCATTTAGTATTGGCAGAAAATATCACAATCTGCTGTTTGTTTGTTTATTTTTTTCCATGATTACAAAAAGGTAGCATTAACACATACAAAGCCTATAGTTTAAAAGTGAGCTGGAGGACAGGTCAGTTTTCTATGGTCAAAATTGGTGTTTAACTGTTAGAATACAAATGTTTTGTCCTGGTTTATGGTTCATATCTCTACTGTGACTATCCATATGAAACATGAACTGATGCCAAGTCTACAAGATTGATCAACATATACAAAAACAATCTGTATATTTGAATATATTTGAAAGAAATTTCCAAATAGGAATTGCTCATGGGGACGCTTCCGGCTCCGGTTTTTTGGTCTTAAAATGTTCATATTAACCTGCTCTACATGACGTGTCTTTATTTTTATGGGTGATCTCACATTCCCTTAGTCCATTCTTTATACAGTCTCTTGGTCCAGCATTATTTTGTAGATCATGAGTTTGGATATTTCTGCAAAAAACACTAAATCTCCCATTGAGTTACATAGGCCACTTTCCTCCATCTGAAATTCTTATCATCAAATTCATCTAAATGCAGAATGGGAACTCGATTTAAAGTAGATATTTCCTGTTGATGTATATTTGGCATCTGACACAAACATATAATAATAATCGCATTGTATAAAATTGTATAAAATGAAATAAAAACGCATTATCAGTGTATTAAAATGTGATTGTTTCATTGCTGTTTATAGTTGATTCTGTTTGGGGGTGTGAGTCTGTGTGATCTTTGTATTCCTCTATCTGTAGGTGCTCCGTGGGCCGGGGGACTGATTGACTCCATCAAATCATTCTCACATTTCAAAGTCAAATAAGAGCCCAAGGAAAATGATGTAATTTTGTGGTTGTTTTCAAACTAACAAATATGGAAAATAATGCACCGGTCTATACAGTTGATAGGAAACAGCTCGCCATCATGGACACTACATACATACTAACAGGCCTGGACTGGTCATCTGGCATACCGGGCATTTTCCCGGTGGGCCGACAGTCCTCGGGGGCTGCTTTTTTTTTTTTTTTTTTTTTTTTTACTTAGAGCCCGGTCACCGCCCCATAATTTAAAGGAGGCAGCCCATTGGTCCATCTTCAATATAGACAGTGGACTAAACCAATCAGGATATAGAGAGCGGTCCCACCCCTTTCTCTGCACTGAGCCCCGCCAGTTTCATAATCATACCGATGAGCGAATGAGCGGGCAAACACGGAAACGCGCAAGAAAGGAGGTGTGGAGAATTAGCGGGCGAAAATATTAAAAAGCGTCACTCTGGAGGAGCTGCTGGAGCCTCCACGTCCTCTGCAGCCCAGGCTGAAGGTGGACAGGGAGAGGAGCCGCCAGAGAGCAGGTAAGCAGGTAGTAATGTTAGGATAATACAGGGACTTTTAGGTGATGGACAGGCATGCCGCATGGATAGAAAACGGAGAATTTTCGGCAAAGTTTGCTGTTTTGAAGCCAAAATAGGTGACCTACGTGAATGTAGATTCAATGAGAAAAATGATTTGTTTCCGCAGGGCAAAATCCAAGTGCTATGCGAATTTCGCCTGGGGGTGTGGTCGCAAAAAACAGTATGAATAAGTGGTGTACTAGCCCGGACTAGTGATTATTTGCTTCTACTAAGAACATAATTCATATTAACAAGAATCATGTTCATGGTTACAACAAGGTCACCCTAAATCATTTATTGTTTCCCTCATGATATTAGCCCACTTCAGCACCGGCTTACTTTCACCACTGTGTAAATGTTTCCACACTCACACTACTGACTCCACTGGTGGCATCCACAGTGGTCAGATTTCTTTTGATAAACAACAAATTCCATACACATCATACATACATAAGAGCATCATTACTTCCGGTCAGCCATCTTGCCTTGCCTCGTGCTGCCTTAGTGGTACTTTGTTAATATGGAAATGCTTTTATAACTAGTCCATATTATCATTCAATAATGCACAGGATAATATGTTATCACACACAGTCTTGGTTTAGTCTTGGTTTAGTCTTGGTTTAGTCCTGGTTTAGTCCTGGTTTAGACCTGTTTTAGTCCTGTCTTAGTCTTGGTTTAGACCTGGTTTAGTTTTGGTTTGGTCCCGGTTTAGTCCTGGTTTAGACCCGGTTTAGATCTGGTTTAGTCTTGGCTTAGTCCTGGTTTAGACCTGGTTTAGTCCTAGTTTAGACCTGGTTTAGTTCTGGTTTAGTGCTGGTTTAGACCCGGTTTAGATCTGGTTTAGTCTTGGCTTAGTCCTGGTTTAGACCTGGTTTAGTCCTGGCTTAGTCTTGGTTTAGACCTGGTTTAGTTTTGGTTAAGTCCTGGTTTAGGCCTGGTTTAGTCCCGGTTTAGTCCTGGTTTAGTCCCGGTTTAGTCCTGGTTTAGACCCGGTTTAGAGCTGGTTTAGTCTTGGCTTAGTCCTGGTTTGGTTTAGTCCTGGTTTAGTGCTGGTTTAGACCGGGTTAAGATCTGGTTTAGTCTTGGCTTAGTCCTGGTTTAGTCCTGGCTTAGTCTTGGTTTAGACCTGGTTTTGGTTAAGTCCTGGTTTAGTCCTGGTTTAGTCCCGGTTTAGTCCTGGTTTAGACCCGGTTTAGATCTGGTTTAGTCTTGGCTTAGTCCTGGTTTAGACCTGGTTTAGTCCTGGTTTAGACCTGGTTTAGTCCTGGTTTTGTGCCGGGTTAGTCCCGGTTTAGTCCTGGTTTAGACCTGGTTTAGTCTTGGTTTAATCCTGGTTTAGTCCCAGTTGAATCCTGGTTTAGACCCAGTTTAGACCTGGTTTAGTCTTGGTTTAGTCCTGGTTTAGTTCTGGTTTAGTCCTGGTTTAGTCTCAGTTGAATCCTGGTTTAGACCCAGTTTAGACCTGGTTTAGTCTTGGTTTAGTCCTGGTTTAGTTCTGGTTTAGTCCTGGTTTAGTTCTGGTTTAGAACTGGTTTAGTCTTGGTTTAGTCCTGGTTTAGTCCTGGTTTAGTTCTGGTTTAGTCCTGGTTTAGACCCGGTTTAGATCTGGTTTAGTCTTGGCTTAGTCCTGGTTTAGACCTGGTTTAATCCTGGCTTAGTCTTGGTTTAGACCTGGTTTAGTTTTGGTTAAGTCCTGGTTTAGTCCTGGTTTAGTCCTGGTTTAGTCCCGGTTTAGTCCTGGTTTAGACCCGGTTTAGATCTGGTTTAGTCTTGGCTTAGTCCTGGATTAGACCTGGTTTAGTCCTGGTTTAGACCTGGTTTAGTCTTGGTTTAATCCTGGTTTAGTCCCAGTTGAATCCTGGTTTAGACGCGGTTTAGACCTGGTTTAGTCTTGGTTTAGTCCTGGTTTAGTTCTGGTTTAGTCCTGGTTTAGTCCCAGTTGAATCCTGGTTTAGACCCGGTTTAGACCTGGTTTAGTCTTGGTTTAGTCCTGGTTTAGTTCTGGTTTAGTCCTGGTTTGGTTCGGGTTTAGTCCTGGCTAGGTCCTGGTTTAGTCCTGGTCTAGTCCTGGTTTAGTTCTGGTTTAGTCCTGGTTTAGACCTGGTTTAGTCCTGGTCTAGTCCTGGTTTAGTTCTGGTTTAGTCCTGGTTTAGTTATGGTTTAGTCCTGGTCTAGTCCTGGTTTAGTTCTGGTTTAGTCCTGGTTTAGTTCTGGTTTAGTCCTGGTTTAGACCTGGTTTAGTCTTGGTTTAGTCCTGGTTTAGTTCTGGTTTAGTCCTGGTTTAGTTCTGGTTTAGTCCTGGTTTAGACCTGGTTTAGTCTTGGTTTAGTCCTGGTTTAGTCCTGGTTTAGTTCTGGTTTAGTCCTGGTTTAGTTCTGGTTTAGACCTGGTTTAGTCCTGGTTCAGTTCTGGTTTAGACCTGGTTTAGTTCTGGTTTAGTCCTGGTTTAGTTCTGGTTTAGTCCTGGTTTAGTTCTGGTTTGCCGAAATAGATGCAGAAATAATCTGATATGACTCACCCATAAAAATGCGGTCACTCGTATCCATGTATGCACGTGTCACGGTCTTTAATAATCCGGAGCTCCGGAGAAAAGGACATATCCCGAACTTATCCCGTGTCCCGAGACGACAGTTCCTTCTTACGTAACAAGTTAAGGATTCTTCTTCTCTTCGAAATGCCGCATAAGCATTCACGCGGCTCACACACAGCTGATCGGCGAACAGGCCGATCAGCTGTGCGCGATCGGCCTCACAGCTGATCGCTCAACTCGAGTACTGGTGTGCCAGTGACTTTTTTTCGCTGAAAACGCGCGGTGCCTGCATTAACTTACCGATTTTCTGGGCACAGAAGCACTGTGAACAGTGGCTAAAGTTTTGAATTGCTTAAAAAAAATTCAGCGTGAGAAATACCATGTGTGGCGTGTGAGCGTGTGAACATGTCGAATTGCGTGTGTCACACTCTCAAAGTGTGAGACTTGAGAGCCCTGGTGTTTTTGAAGTTTGTTTTATATACGCCATCATGTTTCAACATTGCTGGCGTAACATGTGAAACAAAATTTTTAGGGGTTATGACTGATGAAGGTCTAAACTGGAGGTCCCATATAAATTATACTAAAAGCTAAATTTCCAAAGCAGTTGCTGTGTTGCATAAAGTAAAGTTCTCACTAAACAGTGCAGCATTATTAACCTCGTATAACTCTATAATCGCACCATATCTGATGTCCTGTGTGGAAATCTGGGGGTCGACATGTAAAACTTACCTACAGCCATTATTTATATTCCAGAAAAGGGCTTTGAGAATTATCACCAACAGTCATTATAGAGAGCCATCGAACCCATTATTTGCTAAACTTAAAGTGTTGAAAATGTGTGATATTGTTGAATTAAGTATCCTCAGAGTCATGTATAAAGCAAAGTGCAGAGTGTTACCTGTAAATATTCAAAGACTGTTTGAGATGAGAACAAGAACTACAATTTAAAGGAAAAGTAACGTTTTTACAATCGGGACCTTATTTCGGTGATAAAACAACGTCATTTACTCACCCATTGTACTTTGGTGTCATTTGGAGTATTTCCGGAGATTTCGGAGTTTGGCGATATCCGTTTAACATGAGTAGTCGGGGCACGCTATTGCAGTCACCAAATAACACAAACTTTGTCACTTTCAAATGACAAAAGTTCAGTGTGTTAGTCTACACTTTCATTTGAGTCAAAAGTGGCCTGTAACCCGAGATCCAGTCATGGTTCCGATTGGATGACGTCATCAACGAGGAAATAAGTTCCGGATTGTAAAAACGTTACTTGTCCTTTAAAAGGAACCAACATGTAAAATACTGTACCCAGATTCAGAACAACGATTATGGAATGAAGCTTTCTGCTTCTCTATCACACTGTTGATGTCTTTTTATACTTCATGAATGAAATAAACAAACAAACAAAAAAACTCACACAGGAGTCTTCATCAGGGCAAACTAATAGGTGTAGGTAATATATTATGTTACTATGGTAACAGTGGTATCGGAAGATATTTCATATATCCATATCAGAAAACTGAACCAATATATCAGCTACATACTCCCATTTTTTATTATTTTTGTATTATTTAGCTGTGTGTTTTAGTCTTGTCATGATGGAAAAAATTCAAACTTGATTGCAATACTAAGTAACAGACTCTATACTCAATACCAATTCCAATGATGACAATAAAAAAAATAAAAATAAAAACACTGTTTCAGTTTGTCTCAGTCTACAACTTTTGTCTCCAGAATTTTTTTTTTTTTTAGCTCAGAGATATACAGCCCCCTCATATGAATACATCAAGATTGTAGAAGCAATCACTTATGTTTCGAAAGAGTAGGAACGCAGTGTTTGTGGAGCTAATAATGAACTCATCTCCACAAAATTAAAAATGTGAGTAATTACTTTCAGCTGACAAGTCTGATGAAAAGCTGGGGACATGCGTGTGGCTGAACCGCCTGTATTATTAATCACAATTTAACAAAGTTTATAGCATGTAGACCGGGTGAAGGGTATTGTGTCATTTTGCATACTTTTAAGTGAAATAATTATAAAACTAGTTGAATACACAAGTTCTATCATAAGTTCTGTTAATCAAATAAGATAACACATTGCCATAGAAACAAATGAGTCATACATACAGCATATATCAATAGTACATGACAGCTAAACTAAACATGAATTATTTAACAGGTCTATGACTGTATAAGATAATAACATTTTATGAGGTTTAATCTGTATAAATATTTAAAATGCAATAGGCATTGACATGTAAAGCAGTCCAGAGATGTACAGTGCTCTGTACATCTCTGGACTGCTTTACATGTCCTACTGTTTGGGTTATTAAAATTGGAGTATTTCATAGTAGAAATAGACAGATTGACAGATTGACAGAAATAGACAGTTGGTGAATATTTGGGCTTTTTAGCATATTGTCTATCCGTCTTCAATTTCCAGGGCAAAAAGGGCTGTGGGTGAGTTTGTAGTCAACTGAAATTACAGAATTTGGCAAAAATAATCAAAATCAGCCCTACATATAAGTAGGGGTGTGCAAAATAATCGTCATGACAATGCATCGCGATACTAACTTTCACAATATACTGCATCGATTCTTGATGCCAAAAATCGATTATTATTAATAATTTAATATTTAATAATTTAATATTTAATATTAATAAATAAATAAACAAATAAATAATTCGTTTTTTTTTATATATATATATATAAATCCTATGGACTTTTTTCTTTGTGAAAGGGTATTGTTTGTTATGATGGTAACTACCTCCAAAATGGCAAATGTTTGAACATCATTTTTTGTTTTAGAAAAAATCCTATGCACATCCTATTTTTGTTATTGGTTTGGTTTATTTGTTATTCAATAAATTCAGTTATGAATTGAGTTGCTCAGAGTTATGCATCAATTCAAGACACTACCCAGATACACAGCCACTGATATTTAAGTTAGCCTCTCTTTTTTTGGTACATTTTCACTGAAGTATGTCGAATATATAGCAATGCATTGCAATAATTCAAGTATCGTGATGCATCGTGATAGTATCGCATCGTGGCATATGAATCGTGATTGAAATTGAATCGTGACTTCTTTGCCAATACCCACCCCTACATATAAGACCAAAAATTTTGGTAGAACTTATCAGCCATTGATTTCTCTGAATTCTAAATAATCGGGATTGACCTGAGGTTTCTGCTGGTAGTGGTTTAACATAGAAATACTATTGTTAAAGATCCCATGACATGGTACTTCTTGATGCTTTTATATGGCTCCTTAATGGTTCCCTAATACTGTAAATGAATGCTTCTTCAAAATCAACACTCAGTGCATGAGAAACAGAGATAAGATGAGAAAGAGTCATAAATATCTCTCTCAAACTCTTTATTCTGGGCGTTGGTGCTTGAATGCAAATGAGGAGAAAAGAGCTAGCCAATAGTAGAGGGTGGGGGCGTGGCCAAACTCTCCGCTCAGAGCTCAGAGCCCACAGCTGATCCATTTCCTTGTTTTTGCACGGGGGGAGAGATTTGAAGCGTTCCATTGAAAAATAAACACATTTCCACATAAAATAAAATTAAACCACTGCTATTCAAAGGTCCAGAGGCTCAGATAAAGGACTTCCGAGCCTAGAAACACTCGGACGTGCCTCCAGGCAAATAAAAAAAACGCATTTCGCATTGCCTAGCGCATTCACGGTCCAAACTCTCTGGGCGTGATTTACAGAGACGCTGAGTACAGACAGACGGGGGTGGAACTGCATTTGCATTTCTTTTTTCGATCTGACGTCAATAAGGTGCCTTGTTCAAACTCGCCCGTTTGAGCTCCGATTTTTTGTAACGCAGAAAAGGATCGCAAATGCTCAGTTTAGACATTTCACAACTTTTAACCATGGGGGGGGGCTAAACAGGGTAGGGGAGCTCACATTAATGTTCAAAAACCTCAGAAAGTGAAAATTTCATGCCATGGGACCTTTAAAATTTATTTAGTTCTTAATTAAATAGTGATATATCTCAGAATATTATGTTGAACATATATTTAACACATATTGCAAATGTAATATTTGCAATTAACTATACCTAAACTTCAGCCTATAAAATAATTATTAATACAATACTTTTTCACATGTCCCACTCACAAAGTCACACATAGTAAAAAATAGCAATAACTCCAAATTGCTAAATGAAAATAGCACAAATTCCCTATAAAATACACCATGTATGTACACCTAGATGAAATAAAACCAACAGATTAGAATACTAAAGTTCAGAAGACGCTGATATAACAAAAAAATATATCCAGAGCTGCTAATCAAAACCGAATTGCTAACACTCACCTCGTATGGCTCAGTTTTGAATAATGATCTAATAATGACATATTAGGCCAGATCTCATTAGGACAAGGCACATGCCGGTCTCCAGAGATGACAGGGTAATCCCAGTTATCGCGTCCCTACCACAGTTACAGCCGATTATGACCAGACACGAGGAGCACAGGAGCAGCACACGCTTATTAAAACAGTCAGAATTTGAAAACAGCTAAAAAGAAATAAGTTGGACATTTTTGTATTTCTGTGTTTTTTGTTTTCTTAACCACATTTGGTTAAGGAAAAAGCAATGCCATTGGTCAAACTATGTATGCACGATGTACAGTATTTTAAAATGAGCAGTGTCACGCTACTAATAATAATAATAATGCATTTTATTTAAAAGCGCCTTTCAGAACACCCAAGGACACTACACCAACAGTAATAACTTTTAATAATATTTTTTTTTTTTCAGATGAGAAAAAATAATGGAGTGGGGTCACTGTTGAGCAAAATGTATCATCTAAATCATCGAAATTCTTTTAAGCAGTATTACCACCTGTGAAATACTCTACTTACACCTTATTTAATCCTACCTGTACCTTTGTATTTTACTATATTTTATTACATATTTTTCATTATATTGTTTACTTTTTTCCCTTGTATTTTTATTGCATGCTATTAGTACTTCTCGATTATCTTAGCGAGTCAACGGGTTCTCCTGATCCTAAGCATTGCATTGCATTGTTGACCTTGTGTTGATCCTGCATATGACAAATAAACAATCTTGAATCTTTAAAGGGACAGTGTGTAAGATTTTTACCCGTTAATTACTGAAATTGAAGATACCCATTCAAAAATACATTGTTTTCCAAGCCTTTTCACTTCCATCATGAAATCAAAGTATTCTTTTGGACTTAGATATAGTCACATAAAAGGGGGATCTTCCCCATGCAGAGGCAGCCATTTTGAATACGAGAGCCGCAGAAGGACATTTGGGCTCCGCCTTCGCCTTCGGCAAGGCTCGTGGTTTTGGGTAAACAACACAAGCATGCTGCCGGATCAGACATCACAATGGATCTAACACGTGTTTTGGACTTAATTGTTTTACTGGATTTTATTTGCTGGATACTTACGGACAAATTGAGAGCAAGTTTATGGTGAAATACAGATTTTGACCTGTGCAAAGCATTCTAAGGTAAGCTAACCTCGTTTTGTGCTTTTCCGTATAAAAGCCCCATGTGCTCGGGGAGTGTTTGTTGTGCAGGGCAATGAATTGCATAGTCAAAAAGAGGAGACTGTAAGGTTTCATTTGATGTGTAGAGTGTCATGGTACATGATCAGAAATGTGTGTTTTCATGAGAAAAGAAAAAAAAAAAAAAAAAAACGAGACCGCGCGGCGCGTGGCTTGTGCGCGCGCCCGGGTGACCCTCGAGGTCTGCCCCCCACCCTCTACTATAGGCCAGCTCTTTTCTCCTCATTTGCATTCAAGCAACAACGCCCAGAATAAAGTGTTTGAGAGAGATATTTATGACTCTTTCTCATCTTATCTCTGTTTCTCATGCACTGAGTGTTGATTTTGAAGAAGGATTCATTTACAGTATTAGGGAACCATTAAGGAGCCATATAAAAGCATCAAGAAGTACCATGTCATGGGATCTTTAAGCAATGAATATGAATGAAGTAAAAGACTGAAACTATAAAGCAGATCCAGTCAGTGAGGACAACTGTTGTAATTCAGTAACACACTGGGAAGACCATAATGTCATCAAAGCTTTCCACAAAGCTCTACATATTATCTGATCAAAATCTCTTTGATGAAAGGAGCCATGTCCTCCCGTGGACCCACCACCCGCTGGGGGATGCACTGTGATCTGGCCAGCGGACCTGGACCATTGCCCCCGCGACCCGAAAAATATGAAGAAAGTGGAAGAAAATGGACCAAAAAAAAAATGGAACGAACACATTACTGCATCAATGATATTACATTGTGTGTATGTTGTTACACATCACATTGGTCTGAAGCAGTATTTACGTAATTAGACTTTACAGTGTTCACATTCACCTGCTTAGTGTTGATAAAATATGTGTACAGTGTAGTAGGTGAAACAGATCGTTTGCAGGTAAATAAGGATGTAACAACAACTGAAATATTGTGATATTGTCAAAAGTCTAATATCGTGGGCCATCACAATATATATTATAATTAAAAGTTTCTTTGCTTAAATTCATTGGTTTGGGGCAGCAATACCAAAAAAAAACTGCATAGATCATGATCCTCTGCTATTTCAGAGCAGACTACATGAAGAAATAACTGTGCTTTTAATTAAATTATTTGTATTATAACAGTACCAAAGGCTTTTCAAGGCATTTTAAAAGTTAAAAGAAACATATTCACAATATGCTTAGCCTCCAGTAAAATATCATTATAAATATTGTATCATGAGACACATATCGTAAAAATATCCTGTCGAGAGATTTGGATATTGTTACATCTCTAGAGGTAAACCACTCAAAATCCGTAACAAACCAATCTCCCCCATCTCCATTAATAAACACTGAAAAGTTGATGTCATCTGAATCCAAGCAAAAGAACTACAAGCCGGAGGTCATGCCAGTCATGCCACTGCACCAATAAATGATTCATTCCAGCCCTTGTCGTCGGCCAGGTTTGATGAGAGCAGATTTCAGCAGATCCGCTCTCTCAATGAGATGTGACATTTCCAGACACAAACAGGCCATTGATTAGAGGTGCTCAGGGCCCTGCCTGCAGAATATCACTGCTCAGGGACCGGTAATCAATCCTCTAATGCCGTTTGAAGCTATTCTCTGTAGCTCTGATCCAGTCCTCAGTGTGCAGGTACACACAGGTACACACAGCCACGAGCAGCCAAGCGCTAAAGGGCTCCGTGCACAACACACAAAACCCTGTGTACCCACTGTGCCATAGCTGGACTAAGTTACAAATATTAACTAAGTATGTAGGCGGTGATAGGGCACTGTCATCTAATGGCATTATCAAAATGAGTGTAGCTCTCCTGAGGCTGACTCTGGTTCCTGTTTGTGGCTAAATCGGATCAGCATAGCACCAGACACAGACACGGCTGGTCAGGAACTCTTATCTGCACACAGCCCGGTGCTTCAGCGCAGCTCATCAGGTCTCCCTAAGAATTAATCTGATTTTCTGCTGGAAAGTTATGTAGCACGAAGCACATGGAATCATGGTGGGGCCTGAACCTTCTTTCTGCGCAATGTAGATGAGATTACCACTAGCTTCAGGCAAACAACAACAGTAATGAACTGACCACTAACAACTTGTGGAGAAAATAACTTCTCTAATGAACTTTTAACAGTAAAATTAATGACTTAGATAAGAAACTTTAGAGGCAAAGGGCCTCTCTTTGAAAGCATGGGAAACTGAATTACTATATAGTCTTGTAAAAGTCTAAAAATATCTTGTTTTTCTGGTTGTGGGCTGAAAGTATCAGATGTAGATCTTCACCATGATTCTCAAGGCTGAATAAAACCACTGGACAAATATCTTTGAGTTTGTCAACAAACCTTGAGCGATGTTTGTTGATCCAGGCAGCACATCCTAATACTGCCTGAATCTTTGGCTCTGACTCACGTGTGTGGTTACATTTGAAAGTGTTGCACATAAAGCTTCATTCACATTTAAACGTGTGTGAGAGGCTTACTTTGGTGTCTGCGTCTCCTCCAGGCGGTTGCCCAGCTGAAACTCGTGGGATTTACTGCGGTGCAGAGCGGTGAAGCCGGGCAACAGGTGAATTAGTTTACGGCTGGGTGGAGGAGGCGTGCCCGGAGCTTTCAGCTTGTTGCGTCTCCGTAGAGGGGGGGTTCCAGGGGGGGTCATGGTGTTGACCACCAGCGGAGTCCTTGGAGGGGTGTGGCCAAAGTGTCTCTGGCGAGGAGAGGGGGGCAGGGAGCGGTGTCCCGAGTCCACAGAGGGCAGGCCCAGCGTGGGGCTGTCCACGGTGAGGCGGTCAGCGTACAGCGGAGGGGGTACGGCCTGGGGACTGTGGCATATGTGCTGCTGGCTGTACTTGGACTGGACTTTAGGGCTTTGGGAAAGCTGGAAGCGGATCCATTGACTGGCCTCAGGTTGGCACACCGGAGTGTTCTCTTTCCCCGTGTCAGAGGTCGGCCACTGGATGGACCAATCCTGCTTGGCCTGGTGTCCTGTAAAGAGAATATGCTCACTTTTTATCTGAGCTTCTGAGCTTAATTAAATGAAATGTTTTAATTAAGGTTTGTCTTCAATAATCACATAAAACAATTTTCTCAAGCATTTTCATGCAATGCCACAAATGATTTGTAGTTTTAGAATGTCGAGTGAATTAGTGAAAGTACTCAGGTCGCTGTAGACACAAGCACACACTGATGCACATGTATTGGTTGAGTCATATGATTAAGATTAAGCCTGATGAGTGGATGGACCAGAGCCGTGGAGAAGAGCCAAAACAACAGTGCAAAGGCGAGTGAGTCATCGGCACATCCAGCAAACTTATCTTTAGGATGGATGAAAAAAGAAAAGAGTGGCAGAAGACGGAAAGTAGCAGAGTGAGTGTTTGGAGTTCAGAGACAATACTTTACCTCCGTTATTGTGCAATTTATCCTCCTCAAGTTGTTCTTTGGAAAGACATAAAAATAATGTTTATTGATCGGGCAGAGACACAGCTGAAATGGCTTGAAATACCCCACTTGTCTGCTTTTGCAGCTATGCATAGCAAAGGGGAGATCCAGTGCACAAAGCAGTGTATTGGTTGAATTGATCAGCAGATGCTGTTTTTCAAGCTTGACTGAGACTGACCCCACAATCTTCAGTGTTGCTGACCGCAAAGCCTCTATTTATGCAAAATCACTCAACTACCCGGCCATTTCCTCACCCCGGTGTGTCATTATTTTTCCTCCCTGTGACATTGTCTCCAAGGAACAAAAATGTATCAAAAAACAACCTCTTCAAACACAACATCAACTGCATAAGCATCTAAGAATCATCGTAAACATGTCTCATATTTATGTCCCAGGAGGATTAACAGAACTAAACGCCTGTAGTCTTTATTTTGAGAAAATGCGCAATGTCTCAGGGGACACAACATACATGCATTTCCATTGTACACTTTAAGAATATTATGAAACTGGAAACACACAGCACCAGCATGAATTCATAAATTATCAATATTTGATAAAAGAGTGAGGTATAAATTAATTAACTTAATATGTCAGTGTCAGCCATGCTCAGGCACATGTGCTGCTTCAAGAAACCTCTCCGTGGACCTTATATGAACTGCTCTTACAATGAGGTTAAGAGTTGATATTATTAAGTATTTAATAATGTATAATGGTAAACTTCAACCTATGCCTAACCTACCCAACCTAAGCTACCTACAGTAGCTTCAAATGTAATACTTAAAGGGGACATTGTATTCAAAATAAACTTTATGAGCTGTCAACTATGTTATAATGGTGTTCCCATCATACGCATACTTAGAGTTGTATTTCAATTGATTCATGCATGTTTGAGTAATCATGTACTGTCGTGCATTTGCGAGCTCTGAATATTTCAGCCAATTTCACCTACTCCTTATGTCAACCCACTTTTTGGTGCTTATTTGTGATTATTTAAAACATTTAACCTCTGCGTCATAGGCTTTATAATAACATTTACAGTACATAGTCTATCAGTTCTGCAGTTTTAAACAGGATATCAACGGTCATGTTTCTATTAATAAGCCATTTTAGATCAATGTTGGTGTTTGTAAAAAATATCTCATGGTGCACTTTGAGGTTCTTGCACAAGTTTTCCAATGCGGTATTTGACTACAAATGGCAAATAAACTAACCTAGCCTATGAATGTAATAGTTTATTTTTTTTCTTTAAGTAGAACACAGGAAGGACAGTGGTTTGATTCCTCTGACTCTTCTGTCAGCTGCAGCCCGCTGTAATTCACACCCTGGCTATTGGTCAGTAGGGCTTCTCCAATCAACCTGTGCCTGCACTCACTGTCCCTGATCCAACCCTTCACATAGACAAGATGGAGACACAGGACATGAGAGGACCACAATATCTTGAGAACAATACGCTTCCATACTCAATCAAAAGTTAACAACAAACACAAAGAACTGGTACAAAAACAACACATAAATGAAGTTTAATTTGATCCCATGTAAAAATCTAATCAACCTCCACAGAGGAGTCCGCACACTGACAATGAGACTCCAGATGGGAGCTCCAGTAATCAGAGTTAACTGTGTGTCTGACACATGGGCGGCCATTTAATATTGAACGCTGGAATTGTAGGTCGCTGATGTGACCTTTAATTTTGAATTTTTATTTCCTTTTGATGAACATGATAATGGTGATTCTTAGAGATGCTGGTCCCATTATAGTCTGCAATAAATATGCTCTATTATTTGAAAACTTTTAGTATTCAACACTGCTATCTCTAATATCACCCAATTGTAGTACAGTGTAATCACATATAGTACTAGGGACACAACAATGACTCATACACACTTCTACTCCAATGGAGAGTATACTGTACTGTACTGTTGCACCCCTATGCAATATAATCATTTACCGTACATTTTGCATTACAGTCTTTTATTTGACTTTGATTTTTAATAAGTCAAATAAAGTCAAATAATTATCTGTTCTTATTCTGCTGCTGTTCGAGCATTTTGTCACTGCAACACTAAAATTTCTCCATTGTGGGAAAAATAATGGTTCATTTATTTCACTTTTTGTTGTTCATGTGGGACAAGTTTTATGCTCACAGGTAACAAAGAAAAACTGTCCCACCTTTTCTTTAATGAAAACTTAACACATATGTAGGCAGTCACTTTGTCTGGAGTCAAATGAGTTCAAACGTTGTATCCCGCAGCAGTGAGCTAAAACAATATGGCTGAATCATTGTGAACTTTTCATGTGCAGTGATGAAGGCAAACAGCCCAACCCAGACAACATTAACCCGCAGTCGTAACACGCGGCGGTGCTTTGAGAAACATAGATAACAGCCTCATAATTGGACTAATTACCTGAGATGTGTGGCTTCCTTGGGCTAAATGGCAGTGAAATGCCAGTGGGGAGGTTAGCCGCTCTATCTCCCTGCCACTATAAACAGATTTGGTAAAAGGCCAGCGCAGTGTTCAATAGAAAAGGTGCTCTTGTTTTATCTCTGATGGGCTTTGGCTTTGAGGAGCTGCTGGCATTCTTAGAGTCATCAGTAGGACTCAAAGTTAGACTGGACTAATTAGTTAACAGCCAATAAGGACCGCCCAGTGCTCAGGAAGATGGCTGTCGAGATCCAGTCAATGCGTTTTGCCGGTGCTTTTTTTATTCTTAAGTGTAGCAACATGATTGGTTCACCTCCTGTAGTTTGTGCGTCGTTTTCATGCTTGTCGTCTTCGATCACTTCACATTTGATCTCAGTTATAAGTTAATTAAGTGCGTCAATTCATGAGGACAACCCTTTGATTATTTAATTCTCCAACAGGGTACAGGAATTATAAGGTTTGATGGTGTAACGATAAAATGCTGAATAAGTGGTGAATCTTTAATTGTGTCTGATCTCAAACAAAGACACTTTACCCTCCTACTCCCATTGGTCAAATTTCATAATGCTCTGAGTGACAGGTGGATTTAACAACAGTGAAGTGTAACATTTAGGTAACTAGGTCACTATATCAGCTTATTGTTCAGTACATAAAAGCTGGAACAACATATTTTGAGGCTCAATCCTTATTGTGTGTACAGTTTCTTTGTAAAAGTTGGGAGATTGTAAGTATTTTTGTCGTAATACAATAAGATTTGAGCTGTAAAAGGTTGAATACGTGCCTGGTATAGCTAATTATTGCTTCATTCTGCTGTTTATTTGTTGCAGCTCAGGCCTTTTGAATGATACTGTCTATTTAAAAATGGTTTACTGGGATTATCCTCCTTTGTTTGTCTGGGTGGGTTTCTTCCGGGCACTCTGGTTTCCTCCACTGACCCAAGACTAGACTAGCAGAAGATCTGGAGTTGGGTCCAATGCAGAGGACAAATTTTAATAGTGGTAATGAATTGTGAAAACGCGGGATAGGCTCCAAAATAGAGATACACATTTCTTGGCACATTGTATCCCCCAAAGAAACAATGAAAACATTAACACTAGTGCCTCCCTGTGTGGATGTGGACACGGGCTGGGTAATGTCTGTATATTGGTGCACAAAAAGCTCCCGCCTGTCTCTAAATTGTATGACTCATCCTCATTGCATCTCATGGGCAGCAGAAATCAACTTTCTAATTATTTTTTTCCCTACAAAGAAAATACATTTACACTGCACAATGTGTTCAACTTGCAAAATGAAGAGACGTCCACATTCGCCAATTTCAATACTGCTTTATGACTCATAAAACACAACACATTCTCTTGGGATTACCATAATTCTTCTGCACATCTTTACACTGTGCACATGTTTGTATTGTGTACTTTTAGTGGTGAAATGCTTCCTGAGGATCTAAGCACCAGACTCACAGCTGTTTTCATTTGCTTTGGTCTATAAACATGATTGGACTAGGCATTCAATAGAGATAGAGATTGTCGTCATAACAATTTAACAATCTAACAATTTTCAGTTAGTCCAATAATAACCCTATGGAGATTTTAAGATCCTACTTCCTTGAGTTAGAGTTTACTTAAAGTATAGTTTCCTATTAATGTATTTAGCAGTATTGACCCAGTAGCTTCCATGGCTCTTTTTTCCCTTCCTTTTTTCCTTTTTTTCCCCCTATAATATACAAATTTCTAAAAAGCATGAGCAACTGAATGGGTGAATGTTGTTTAAATACCAAACAAAAGCATTCATTTGTGGGAGCTGCCTTACCCCTTCCCCTTTATCTACCTACCTTTATCTTTATCTTTATCTGTCTTTGTCTTGCCCTGAGCTGAGAGGGCTAGGGGTACAAATGTTCCCCTAAGAAATGGGACCACTCGATTACCGTTTGCGTCATCATCCCTTGCCTCTACCTGGCTGCTACATCTACAGAGGTGACACCAATTTACGCAAACAAACGTAAACAAATGTCAAGGATTATCGGGTACCTCAGTGCGACAAAAAAACTAGCTTGTTTATACATGAAAGTTCAATGAAAACGATAACGTCGGCTAAACAAACATCACTACAATTAAAACCGCAACAGTTCAGTAAAAGTAACGTAGAGCATAAGCGTCATAATTGTAAACCTGCTAAACTGTTAATCGATAATTACAACTGCTGAAAATACATTCATGAGACTCCTTGGCTGGTCGATGTGACGCTGCCATCCTGATCCCAAAACCTGCCTGAGCTACCCCTTCGTTCCAAGTCTGGTCGAGAGCTTACTTCGTTTCAAGGGGTATGTAGCCCTGGGTCGTGGCCCCAGCCCTTGATCAAAATTAGAATCGGGACACCCCTTGCCCTCACATGAACGCGCAAAACCAAGAGGTAGGGGTAAGACAGAGAAATGGGACACAGCCTTAGTGTATTTGACCAGTGAACCAATGTTTTATGTCGAGAGCGGGCTTCACATCACTGACCTTTGGATCAGTGGACAAATGTTCTACAAACTGAGCTACTGTCTCCAAATATATTCTGTGCTCTGGGTTTATGTCTGAATACTTTTTATATACGTTTACATTCTGCATATCTGAACTTTACGATTTGAATAATTGCTCTAATGTGATTTTGTTGTTTCTTGTAACAATGGCAGTACATTCTTGAATCTTTAAAAGCTTCTAAATAGGAAGAGAGGTTATAAATCCACCAAAGCCCTATGTTCTTGGCATAGGTTACTTATTTAGTAACTACTTATCATACTATCTCTGTGAAGCAAATAGAAGCAAATGCATCTCTATTATGGACATTTTGCTCGGTTGCAACAAACAGCAGATTTTGCCGATAAAGTGGTGTCCTGTTCTGCATGTGCATGTGAATATGAAGAGGGCTGTTACATGTATTTCTCAGAGCTGAAAGTGCCACTTATTGTCAGTACTGAGGTGACGTAGCTGCAGTTTACTCACACATGCAGCTAGCTCAATGTAAGCGAGACCATTATTGTCTTTTAGAAGCGGGACCCCTGCCTTTGCAGAAGCGCCGTGAAGGACCGAGGGGTGTACGCAAGAACATAAACACATGGAAAAAAACATGGAAATGAGTAACAATGGACACGAGGACAGACAGAGAAAACAAACAACATACACAGGGAGAAAGGCAAAGCTAACGTAACTGAATAGATTTAGCGTGCTTACCAAAACAAGAGATTAATCATTATTACAGCTTTTATGTTTGGTGGTTAGTGGTTAGAGGTGACCCTGCTCTTATGTAGACATTATTTGTTAAACTTAAAAGTGTTGAAAATGTGTGATATTGTTGAATTAAATATCCTCAAAGTAATGTATAAAGCAAAGTGCAATGTATTACCTATGTACCTATGTAAATATTCAAAGACTGTTTGCGATGAGAACAAGGCACTACAATTTAAAAGGAATCTACATGTTTAAAAAACCTAGATTCAGAACAGAGATTATGGAGCGAAGCGTCGCTGTGAAAGGAGTTAATTTATGGAATAGTCAAAGAATCAAGTACAATAACGGCATTTTAAAAATACATACAAGAAAAGCAATAACTGGAAAGAAACAAGCAGGTGATGGGCCCTACATCTGAAAGTCGTGTATGATTTATTCTGCTGAAAAGGAAGAAGACTGAAAATGCTAATTAAGCATTGTCTATTCTGACAATTAACCTAATATAATTTGATTAAAAGTGAAATCCCATGATTAAATGCTAACAGGTTAAAATGTATGTTCACAGCCTGTTGTTTTCATCAAAATTGTACAGAGAAGAAAGAAAGAACTTTCCAATTCATGAAGAAATACATACATAAATATACTGTAAAGGAAGTCTTTATGAATGTATTGACCGTGGTAATCACAGCATACAATATATTATAGAGTATTAAAAAGAGTTATGTTAAACAGTAGTATTTGTGTCTTTAACTCCACGGACAGCAAATAAAATTCCAACAGAACAGTAATTAATTCTTCCTGAACATCTCTTGGTGCGGTCAAAGGTAATGTAACTCCTCTGCAGTGGCTTCAGTCTGAGGACGTAACATGTACTTTATCCAAGAGTATGTGGGAGTTAAAACTAGATCTGTTATTAAACGTTTATTCAAGGCTTGGCTTTGTTTGTGATGTGCCACTGCCCTCTTCTGATCAACTAGTGAAATTACAAGACACTGTTACAGACATGCTTCTCATCTGGAAACGTCTATATGGAGATAATTTTGTCTCATAAAGATTTGTATAAATAAAAAAAAGATATATATAAATATAAATACTTTTATAAATATTCAAACACAAAATACAAATACAAAAATGCGACATACAAATAACTGATAGAATGTATATAAATACACAGGCATTTGTAAATATATTTTCGAGATTTATAAATATATTTTCCAGATTTGAAAACAAATGTAGTTGACTTTGTATGTGGAGTCTGCATTTGTGGATCCATTTTTTTGCTTTCGTGTCGATGACGTAATTGTGAGACAGTCCTACCGCAAACACGATTCGCAAATAAATGTCACCGGATTTGAAAACAAATAGCCTTCACTGGACATCCAGCAGATGGCAGTGTTGAGCAGCTTGTCGGTAGTTGCTCTTTAGTAAATGAGACTACAGTGGTCCCTCGTTCTATGGAGCATGGGGGGGGGGTGCGCGCGGACACGTGAACATGGATATGCGTTGTTTTGGAACAACATATCCATGTGCGAAAGTCGAGTGGAAAGCGACCTGGATATCATTTTGGGCAAAACTCAGGCCACCGCTAACAGTGCCGAACTGACTGACTACGCACAACGCCTCTGAGCACCAGCCCTCAGGCCAGACCAGGTACGAACACTTCAGCGAGGGGCTAGGTCTAAAGCCCCGATCAGCTCTACTACAGTAGCTTTGTCAAATAAATTCAATATCCTGGACCATGAGGATTTTCCCCCACTAACCCGCGCTCACAAGGGTTGGTTGCATTTCACCCAATGCGTCGCCAATACTCCACAGCTCTCGGACGGGGTCGGGTTCGTCCGCTAGGCGTGACGGGGAAGACTAGGGTGACCACCGGCATGAAACAGGAAAGGAGGACACTTGTGTCCAAAAAGGAGGACAAAGGCCCTAAAGTGAGGACACCTTGTTTTGTTTTGTTTTTTCCCTCCGGGAAAACAAAGAATGTGCGCTGAGAATGTGCACTGCTCGCACATTCTCAGCGCACAAGAAAACCTATGCAGCGCACTGCAAATCAGGGATGAAAGAGCTTTTAGCGGATCTCCGCTTTTTATTCAGCCGCGGGGTCATTTTTTTAATATATATCTGGGGGGAGGGGATTTGTATTCAAATCCGGTGACATTCATTTGCGAATCATGTGTTTGCAGTAGGACTGTCTCACAATTACGTCATCGACACGAAAGCTAAAAATTTATCCACAAATGCAGACTCCACATACAAAGTCAACTACATTTGTTTTCAAATCTCGAAAATATATTTACAAATCTCGAAAATATATTTACAAATGCCTGTGTATTTATATACATTCTATCAATTATTTGTATGTCACGTTTTTGTATTTGTATTTTGTGTTTGAATATTTATAAATGTATTTATATTTATATATATCTTTTTTTTATTTATACAAATCGTGGTTTGCAGTAGGACTGTCTCACAATTACGTCATCGACACGAAAGCAAAAAATGTATCCACAAATGCAGACTCCACATACAAAGTCAACTACATTTGTTTTCAAATCTCGAAAATATATTTACAAATCTCAAAAATATATTCACAAATCTCAAAAATATATTCACAAATGCCTGTGTATTTATATACATTCTATCAATTATTTGTATGTCGCGTTTTTGTATTTGTATTTAGTGTTTGAATATTTATAAATGTATTTATATTTATATATATCTTTTTTTATTTATACAAATCTTTATGAGACAAAATTATCTCCATACGTCTAAAACAGAATCTGTGCGTCATTGTATATTTCGCCCATATTTCTCATCTACCGTAACAGCCTTGTCTTGCATGTATTAGATCTATTTGGTGATGATTGATCACTGTAACTGGCCTATGCATTCATAATTAAATGATTTGATGAATAAACCGTGTATCAGTATCATTTAGATTGGCCTTTAAATATACTTAATCATAAATTCAATATGTTATAATGTAAAAACATGCTATGGTTACACAGAAGAGCTACATTTTCCTCCACTGCATTGAGACTACAAGTGTCTCTGATGCCACCTGGTGTATATTTTACACAACTGCAGCTTTATGCTTGGCTGTTTGAAGTCTATTTAACTCAGGGTATCAAACATGCGGGGGCAGGATCCAGCCCTCCAAGGCCTTTAATCTGGCCCTCGGCTGATTTTCTATGAAAATATTTTAATTATATTTAAATTTTCTATTGAAATATTGGTAATTTTATCCACCGCTCTTCTGCTTTCCCACCAGAGCAGCACAAATGAAGACTTGCCTCTTTCCAAACGCTCTGAAAGGATGATTGTTTTGACGGTTGACCGTGACACCCTCATCAGCAAAATGTCAAAAATGACAAAAGTGGACGCCGAATGCAGGATTTTCCAAAAATTTTTTTTTTACTAATTCCTATTTGTTCAGGGAGGTGAATGGGAAACCATGTGCTTGGTGTGTTTGCAACAAGTGGCAGTGCTCAAGGAATATCATCTTAAACTCCACTACGAGACACGGCATTTCGAACAATACAATAACTTGAATGGAGAATTGAGAAGACAGAAGATAAACGAATTACTGCTGGGACTGAAGAAACAGCAGTCTGTAATAGATTTGTGTTTCTCTGGACAAATATTTGGATTTATTGCTATTTTTGGTATATTTGCGATGAGTTTTCTGATCCGGCCCCTTTGGGATCAAAGTGGGTTGGATACATCCCCCGAACCAAAATGAGTTTGACACCCCTAATTTAACTGATGAATGAATGAATTGTGTACTAATCTGTAATCTGAATAAATCTTTGGATATGAAAGTAGTAATAGTCGTGCCTTACTGTGGTTTGAAAGCAACACATTACAAGCTCTCTCAACATATAAGCTTTCTCCTGAAAAAAAAAAAAACACTGTCTAGTTGTCAAATGTATTTCCTATTCACTAGCAGTGTCTCATCTCAAATGAAATAAAATAAACACAAGAATCTCAACAAAAATATTAAAATCACTGCGTGAGTTTGTCGAGGAGTTTAAAGTGTCATACAGGTACATTGTTCTTGTTTACCTTATATCCTTTAATGCTTTGAGGCGACTACTACTATCAACCTTGTGCAGTTTATTCACATTAAAAGAAAAGAAATTACTTTTTTAAGTGTACAGCAGTGAGTATTATTGTGTTTGTGTGTGTGTGTTTTGTGTTCTCACCAAGCTGCTGAGCCTTTCGGAGACAGGACAGTGATGCGTTCAGGCGGGCACACTCTTCTTCATTCGCCCCAAACTTCTGCAGCCGCTCACAGACCTGCTCTTCGCTCATGTCCAGGAGGCCCTCCAGTGTCACCTCGCCTGGCCTCATCTCCTGCACACACGGCACATGCTCAGGTACTGCACAATGAGGCTAACACACAAAAACATTTACACGGGTTAAAGGCAAAGTAACGTTATTTTACAATCTGAGTCTTCTTTCGGTAATAAAACAAGTCGTTTGACTCACCCATATCACGTTCGTGTCATTTGGAGCTGTTTGAAGAAAGTTATGTTGTAGCGTAACCATTAGCATTTGTTTTCGGGGCATTACTTTGCGGTGTCCAAATAACACAAACTTTAGCACTTTTCAAATCATAGAAGCCCGATGTCTTAATGTAAGAAATCGTTTGAAGCAAAAGTGGCCTGTAATCCGAGATTTATCCATAGTTTTCAGCTTTGCGTTTCATGTTTGGGGCCTAGCAGCACTCCGCGCATGCGCACTGGCGTCCTCATCTACTCGAAACTATGGCTAAATCTCGGGTTACAGGCCACTTTTGCTTCAAACGATTTCTTACATTAAGACATCGGGCTTCTATGATTTGAAAAGTGCTAAAGTTTGTGTTATTTGGACACCGCAAAGTAATGCCCCGAGCAAATGATACAGCACCATGTTAAAAGATACGGGATCATTAGTAGAACAGAACGGCTCAACATAAGTTCTGCGATACTGCTCCAATTGACAGAAAAATGCTATGGGTGAGTAAAACTACTTGTTTTATTGCCGAAAGAAGGCTCAGATTGTAAAAAAACGTTAATTTGCCTTTAACACAGCCCTATTTGACCAAATCTGTCTCTTTTCCTCTTAAGGCAGTAGAAATTCTAGCTCCTCAGACTAGATCAGGTGCCAGCCGAATCATTGTCCTGATGAAATCCTGATGAAACCTTTGGGCCTTGACAATACTGAGATAGGAAACTGCTGGGAATGTACCATAGAGCAGCAGTGGCACTAATTAGGTCACAATAATTAATATATCAACAGTAATTTTTGGGAGTCAGGTTGTTGTTTTTTTCTAGTTTTTCTACTAGTTTCTACTTTCTAGTAGTGGTAGTGGGAACATTTTGGTTATTTTTCTGTACTAGGATAAGATTTGAGCTGTAGAATGTTGAATTATGAACTTCTATGATTACTATAGATACAAACTAACTACTTAAGTGTTGCTTTCTGCTATGTACTTATTGCAGGTCTTGTTTTTATTAATAATAATATTGTTAATAGTGTAAAGTAATAATAGTGTAATAGTGTAGAGAAATTTTGAAGGATAATAATTCTGCTTTATTGTTTATATTTAATAGTACAGTAATATATCTCACTTCAAAATTAGATATCATGACAGGCCTAGCTTTAGTGATCACAGTCAGCAGTTTGGACCCTCCTCGGACCAGTCTATACTGTTGTTGTTCCTTTGGCAAGACACTTCACCCACCTATCCTCCATTGTTACACTGGTGTATGAATGAGAGTGCATTTTTGAGAGAAAATGAGGTATGTACAGAGAAGAGCCCATGGCTATAATCGTGCATGTACAGCTCTGGAAAAAAAATAAGAGATCACTGCATTTTTTTTCTGAAATCATCATCTCTGCTTGTATTACAGCCCTTCCTTTCCAGCATCTGTTGAATTCCAACACAAACACAAAGCTGAGCTACTTCAGTTCTTTCACCAGGAGTGGAATAAAGTCACCCAAGAACAATGTGAAAGACTTGTGGAGAGCATGTGGGTTATTGCACCAAATATTTAATCAAAATTAATCTGATTGTGTTTCTTCGCATTGTTTGAGGTCTGAAAACATGTATCTTTTTTGTTATTTTGACTATTTGACATTTCCTGCAAATAAATGCTCTAAAAGGTCCCTTTGGCCCAAACGCATACCTTTAACTAGTAAAATCAGATCATTTTGCAGTGGTCTCTTATTTTTTTCCAGAGCTGTATATCATTGAGGTTGAATAACACGTACTGCCCAAACTAACTAAACCCATATTTATTGTTGACTGTCCCTCTAGAGAGAATTACTTCCTAATACATGTGATATCCGTTTAAGTGTAATCAAAAGCGGCGGCACGGTAGCTGAGTGGTTAGCGCTCTTGCTTCACAGCAAGAAGGTTCCGGGTTCGATCCCCCGGGTCGCCCAGGCCTTTCTGTGTGTGTTCTGTGTGGAGTTTGCATGCATGGTCTGGGTTCGATCCCCGGGTCGCCTGGGCCTTTCTGTGTGGAGTTTGCATGTTTCTCCCCGTGTCTGGATGGGTTTCCTCCGGGCACTCCGGTTTCCCCCATCAACCCAAAACATGCACCATAGGTACCTCCAGCTTAGGTCCTGACCAAACCGAAGCAAGAAGATCATGGAGATGGTCCCCGGGCGCCCTAATGTGTGTGCTGCCCACTGCTCCTAATATATGTATATATATATAGGATGGGTTAAAATGCAGAGAAGAATTTCTCCAGTGTGAGATCAATAAAGTCACTTCTTCTTCTTCTTCTTAAAAGGTTGGGAAATAGCCTACAAAACACTCTTTAATAACAAATACAAGTTAGAAACAGGAGTTGTTGTCTAGGGCACAAGCCTGTCAAACCTACAACTTTATAACATAATATTATGTAAAGGTATCGATCTGCTTGACCATGGAGAGCCAATAATGCAGTCTTAATACTTGACATTTTCTCTGGACATTTAGTCGTGTTAAAAACCTTGAGTGTGCACATATGAAGGGGCTCACCTCTGCGACCTCTTTCCTCAGGTTGACGATGCGGAACCAGTGTCCGAGGCGGGGGAAGTCCTCCAGCTCCGCACTGCGCTCCTCTAAGGACACTTTGCACTTACAGGACAGCTGGCGGCTGAAGTACTTCACCAACTTCCCCTGGGAGTCACACAAGAAACACATTATTACAACTGGCACAACTTTTCACTGCTTTTAAGGTGCATTTTGTAACTTTTTGGCTAGGGGTGCATCACCTGCTTGTTTCTATGGATATGGAATGTTCCGCAGTATGGTGTTAAACAGCTCTAACTTATATTTATTCAGTTAAAACTTATTTTATAGCCCAAACAATACAAAGAAAAACGCATTCTGACTGTGAGCAGGGTTGCCTGGCAATAAGAAATAATAAGTGGAGAGCAGAAATTGTGATGTTTTTTATCGATACTTTCTAAGCAAATGTTGGATTAAGTGAGCAGGACGGGTTTCTTTTTTTCAGTTGTATTACAGAATATGTGCAACAGGAGGCACTCTTGACACACAGGCAGTCCTTATGTTTGCCTCGGTGCAGGTTTACAGCTGCTTTGTTCATTTAAAGTATAAGTTATTTGCAAAATATAAAGTGTGTTTGCAAGTGCAGTCACATTTGGATTTGTGGAAAGGGGTGGATATGTCTTCCACATTTTATAAAAAAAAAAAAAAAAGGGATCAAGACAGGACAAGACAAAACACAAGTGTACAAGCTCAGAAATGTTAAATGGACATTAACCACACATTTTAATTTCATTTTATATTTTGTTGACTACATAATTTTAAAGATGACCTGTTAAAGATCTTAGGTTAAAGATGACCTAAGTAATTTTTCTCATGCTTGTCTCATGACGATTTTATTGCTTTGCTTTGAGTGTGAGTATGGCTTTTTGCATTTAGTCAGTTGCAGGTATTTCTGTTACTAAAAAAAAAACTTTAAAAACATCAATTCCTGCTGTAATTCCTACTGCAAATCTCCACAGATCTGTCTTGTCCTGGTGGTGCCACATGCATGTCTCTAAGTGGATAAAAACGTTAAAAGCAAGCTTGTGGAACATTCAAGTTTCTAGGCAAAGCAATAACCTCTTCATGAGGCCAAGCAGATGGTGCACCCTAAAGATTACATAGTGTACTCTTAAGGTTAACTAAAGTCAAGAAAATAAGTTTTCTGTTTTGAAATTATTTACTGGTGTTAAAAGGTGGCTACTTACAGTATATACAGTATGTTTGGGCTTTAGGCAAAAAATCGTGACAACTTCAGAAACAACAAGGGGCACTGTGCTGTTCAATACAGCCTCACAAAATGTAGATATTACTTCATTTTGACGATCAAAGATTTTGAGGGTGTACATGATTTTTTCTTTACTTAACATTTATTTAATATGTCTTTTTAAGGCAAATTAAGCAACTACACCCAGTAGTTACTAATAGTAAGCTAGTTGTACACACTCTCTTATGTTTACATTTTATGGCATACTGTGGAACATTCCAGGCAAAGCACTAACACCCCCATGGAGACAATTAGGTGATGGACCCTCTACCTGAAATGCACAGTGCACCTTTAATATAGCAGCTACATGCTAATCTGCATGCTTCAAATAAAAGTTTAAACATATAACCCAAAATACACAATGGGCTAATCCTTCATCTGCCAAACCGAGCTCAAGATCTGGAGACAGTTTCCTGCTCTGACAGGTTGCCCCAGAGGTATTGAAGAATGGGTCAAATGTAGAGGACAAATTTCCACATAAGGGACAATATAAACCAAACCTGCTCCTTTGCTGTGGAAGCCCATATTTGGTAATTAACCCTCCGGTCGTGTTCGCCTCCAGCCCCCTACTTTAGTGTTCCCGGTCAAAATTGACCGGTCTGTTTTAACTGCTCTTAAATTAGCACAATTTTTTTTTTTTTCACCACCAATTGTTGTATTAAACATTCTTTAGTTGAGAACAATGTTTCAAAGTAGTGTCTAAGAGCAATGTATAGAAGTAAACATTAAATAACATCAGTGAAAATACAATTGGGCACTGAAAATGAACTACAAAATTAACATATAATACAAAAAATAAATGGAAAACCAAACACCAAACTGTGTGTGTGTGTGTGTGTGTGTGTGTGTGTGTGTGTGTGTGTGTGTGTGTGTGTGTGTGTGTGTGTGTGTGTGTGTGTGTGTGTGTGTGTGTGTGTGTGTGTGTGTGTGTATATTCATGCACATGAGTGGCACGTGACACTCAGGTCACAGTGAGCCTTACAAACATAAGCATGACATTAGCAGCATGTCAGGCTCGTTTTGATGTCTCCAGGGGCACAGAGGCCACAACGCTTCCTTTTCTGCCCATGTCCTTGTTGGGGGAGAGCAGCTGGGGCTGGAGCTTGCATGCTCCTAACCAGACTGGCGGAGGCTGGTGTGCGGGGAATGTGCTGGCATCGCTGTATAAGAGGAGTCACCAAAGCTTTCCCCAGCTCTGCGAGGAAGTCTCCTCTTGAAACTTTTCTCCTGATTCCAGGTTGGGTCGATTGCTGTCCACACCACATACGTGTTGAAAGCTGACACATCCAGGATGTTGTGGAACAGTGCCACAGGCCAGCGAGCCGTCATCCGCTTACAGGTGTATGTACCAGTAAGCTTCAATAAAGGAACAATAAATAATAAGAGATTAGGAACAATATTCAATCTGTCGTACACAAAATGCTATGGTTCACCTAGATAAAAATAAAATAAAATGCATGATAAGGTAATGTAAAGACATTACCTTATCAAGGCAGTCAACGCCTCCCTTGTTCTTGTAGTCCTGGATCATCAGGGGCTTCCTGTCCTCTGTGGTGCTGATAGCGGCGTCTTTGTGTACTGTGCTCATCAGGATGACATTTCTGTTCTTCTTGGGAACGTATGACACAAGAGTGTGAGTGTCAGTGAATGCAAACTGTGATGAGAGTGCCTGTCTTCCTCTGGTCGATACCAGCGCAGGGGGAAGTTCGGGCTTGTTCTTCCTCACTGTCCCTACCATGGTGAGCTTTCTTTTCAGTAGCTCCTGACCAAGAGCATGTGATGTGAAGAAGTTGTCACATGTGATATTATGTCCTTGGAGACCGGTTGTCATGTCCAGCACAACACGCATGCCCTGTTTTTTTCCGGCCCTTCCAGTACTGGGTGTATGGGGATGTTTTCTGTATGTTGAATGAATTTACTCTGGATACCCATTCATTTCCTATGGCGGTCACTTTTGACCGGGAACACCACAGGTGTAACAAGGTTGATTAAAACACTCAAAATTGAATGAAATAGGTGATCATCACTTTTATATGTTCAAGTACACAGTGTGGAGGATATCATAAGGTCTTGAGGTAATCAGATGAAAAACATAATATTTATGAGTATTATAAGTTGCAAAACGGTCAGATTTGACCCGAACACGACAGGAGGGTTAATGTCTTTGTTTTATTTATTTATTTATTTATTTATTTATTTATTTATTTATTTATTTAGGGTAAGTAAACGTTTTACATTTTTTTTACATTGAAGCATAAAATGTACATACAGCTCTGGAAAAAAAATAAGAGACCACTGCATTTTTTTCTGAAATCTGCATCTCTACATGTATTACAGCCATTCCATTCCAGCATCTGTTGAATTCCAACACAAACACAAAGCTGAGCTACTTCAGTTCTTGCACCAGGAGTGGAATAAAGTCACCCAAGAACAATGTGAAAGACTTGTGGAGAGCATGCCAGGACGCATGAAAGCCGTGATTAAAAATAAGGGTTATTGCACCAAATATTGATTTGGTGTAAGTGTAAACATTAGTATTATGTTGTTTTAAAATGAATTTGATCTTGTTTCTTTGCATTGTTTGAGGTCTGAAAACATGTATCTTTTTTGTTATTTTAACCATTTGCCATTTTCTGTAAATAAATGCTCTAAACGATAATATTTTTATTTGGAATTTGGGGGAAATGTTGTGAGTAGTTTATAGACTCAAACAAAAAGTTCCTTTTGCCCAAACCCATACCTATAAGTAGTAAAATCTGAAAAACTGATCATTTTGCAGTGGTCTCTTATTTTTTTTCCACAGCTGTATTGACATCAGTGTGGTCATTGCAACAGAAACAATAACAAAAAAAGGAGTGGGAAGAAGAAAAACGTATTTAATCCCACCCCCATTTTATGATTTAACATTCGGAGCTTTCTTTTGCATTCTTCAGACATTTTTACATCAAACATATGAACTATTTACACGTGAGCAACTGTTATAGCTTGGTAACCTAAATATCATTTGACAATTAAACAATAAAAAAATAAAACAAACATGATTACGACCATTAAGGAGCTTAGACCCACTATTAGACTCAATTTGAAGTATGGTATCCTACTATTCCTACTACTCCATTTGGACACATAACTGATGTAATACTGTGTGACAGCCCATGTATTTCAATATTGTGATTGGATGATTGTTGTAGCTTTTCTTAACAGCCAGTCCAAAACTGACACCTACTTTACACAGCCATTACCCAGGTGTGTGGAGGTGTGAAGTAGGCAGGATCACAACTCCTCCATCTCAGGCTTTTTAAATACTTTCTGGTACCATTCTGGTCTACACTTTTAAACCATCAGCTAGGCCTGTCACGATATTACATTTCAAAGGGTGATATATTGGTGAAGACAATATACATAGATGATATTGAAACTAATTTTTGCCACTGACACAATAATCCTAAAGCAGAATTTTACCCAAAAAGTATTCTAAAAACATGAGCTGCAATAAATTAATAGTAAAATTAAGCACTTTAGTAGTAGTTTATATTTATAATGAGCCATAAAAGTTATTTATTACACACTCTACATCTCAAATCTTATCATAGAACAGAAAAATACCAAAACACTCCATAAGTGTACAAAGAAAAAGTACCCATGATAAATACTGACCCCCAAAATGTATATCTATACAATATATCATATATTGAATGATAAGACAACATAGTAATTATCATAATAGGCCTCCTATGAGCTGTAGTCACTATCTTTTCATTATCTATAAGCCATAATCATCAAAATGTTAAAGGTCCCATGGCATGAAATTTTCACTTTCTGAGGTTTTTGAACGTTAATGTGAGCTCCCCTACCCTGTTTAGCCTCTGAACTGAGCATTTGCGATCCTTTTCTGCGTTACAAAAAATCGGAGCTCAAACGGGTGAATTTGAACAAGGCACCTTATTGACGTCAGATCGAAAAAAGAAATGCAAATGCAGTTCCACCCCCGTCTGTCTGTACTCAGCATCTCTGTAAATCACGCCCAGAGAGTTTGGACTGCGAATGCGCTAGGCAATGCGAAATGCATTTTTTTATTTGCCTGGAGGCACGTCCGAGTGTTTCTAGGCTCGGAAGTCCTTTATCTGAGCCTCTGGACCTTTGAACAGCAGTGGTTTAATTTTATTTTATGTGGAAATGTGTTTATTTTTCAATGGAACGCTTCAAATCTCTCCCCCCGTGCAAAAACAAGGAAATGGATCAGCTGTGGGCTCTGAGCTCTGAGCGGAGAGTTTGGCCACGCCCCCACCCTCTACTATTGGCCATCTCTTTTCTGCTCATTTGCATTCAAGCAACAACGCCCAGAATAAAGAGTTTGAGAGAGATATTTATGACTCTTTCTCATCTTATCTCTGTTTCTCATGAGTGTTGATTTTGAAGAAGGATTCATTTACAGTATTAGGGAACCATTAAGGAGCCATATAAAAGCATCAAGAAGTACCATGTCATGGGATCTTTAAGAAATAAAGGCTTGAAAGCTTCACTCTATGTGCCACGAGTATATATAATACAATTTTTTTTGTGAAATCAGCATCTCTACATGTATTACAGCCATTCCATTCCAGCGTTTGTTGAATTCCAACACAAACACAAAGCTGAGCTACTTCATTTCTTGCACCAGGAGTGGAATAAAGTCACCCAAGAACAATGTGAAAGACTTATGGAGAGCATGCCAAGATGCATGAAAGCTGTGATTAAAAATAAGGGTTATTGCACCAAATATTGATTTCTGAACTCTTCTTAAAGGGATATGCCACCCCCAGGTCAAATTTGGGCATCTCCCCACAGTCCAGAGACTAAAATAAGTGGTGGAAAGCGTTTTCCTGCTCACCCAGCCATTGTCCGAGTCTGTCGCCACTGACCGCCGCGGTATCTGCAGCTCCTCCGCCTTAGACTGGAGTCTATAGACTGGGAACTATTTTCCAGTGCGTAAGAATACAGCCGTATCACGCACCACGTTGTGCAACAGGGGAACTCCCTTCCCGGTGCGTAACTGGGATTCCCCTGGCAGCGTGCTGCGTGATACGGCTGTATTCTTACGCACTGGAAAATAGTTCCCACCCAAAATGACCAAGGCAAGCTCTCCGTGTTGATTTGTACATTTATTTGCACTCGATATGAATGCGCACTACACACAAAGTAATTGGGAAACGCATCGAGCAAATTAATTCCTTTTGGCCGAAATCTTTCTCTGGCAACGTTAGACTCCAGTCTAAGGCAGAGGAGCACCAGATACCGCGGCGGTCAGTGGCGACAGACAGACGGACAATGGCTGGGTGAGCAGGAAAACGCTTTCCACCACTTATTTTAGTCTCTGGACTGTGGGGAGATGCCCAAATTTGACCTGGGGGTGGCATATCCCTTTAAGTGTAAACATTAGTATTATGTTGTTTTAAAATGAATTTGATCTTGTTTCTTTGCATTGTTTGAGATCGAACCGTGGCGCCCGGAATGCGTAGTGTCAGCCCTAGCCACAAACCAGCCGCACGAAACCAGCAGCAGCACGTGTAGGGTGACCACCGGCATGAAACAAGAAAGGAGGACACTTGTGTCCAAAAAGGAGGACAAAGGCCCCTTGCAATCCCAAGTTTACATATCCCACTGTTTGCTATGGCAATGTTGTTGTCATCAACTTTATAGTATTTCCAGACCCAGACATACTCGCCAAACATTATATCGTTCTTATAGCGGTCATTATAGCGCTCTTCTTATCTCCTCTCTGTACTCGCGCTTTGCGCTTCGAACTGCTTCCGTGTATTTAACCAATAGCGTGTCATGCCGCACGCGTTGATGTTTCTGTATGAAGTCTGACTCTGTGCCACCACATAACCATAGATCTCATCTAGGATATGTTAAAAAATAATAAGAATACTTGCTACTAGCAAGTGTAAATAATGGGTGGGGATTTATGACGACTTGTGCAACGGTGGCCGACGAGGGTCCGAAAGGAGGACAAAATGTAAAAAAGGAGGACACGTGACAGACGGCCTGACAGACAGCTCTAAAACCGGACTGTCCGGACGAAATCCGGACGAATGGTCACCCTAGGCACGTGGTGGTTTAATCCTGGTTTAGTCCAGGTCTAGACCTGGTCCAGTCCTGGTTTAGTCCAGGCCCAGTCCAGGTTTAGACCTGGTTTAGACCTGGTCTAGACCTGGTTTATTTCTGGTCTAGACCTAGTCTGGTTAACACCTGACCATATCACAAGTGAGATATGGGTCTGGAAACTCGCTTCGAAAAATCCCGTAGCGGAGGTGTGGTTAGCGATTGCCAACGGCCGTTTATTGGGCGTTATGAATGTCTATCATTGAGCGTATACGTAAGTCCATAGCCAATCATGTCAGTTGTCAGTTCAAACTACAAGCTTCCGTTTGTCATGTAGTACGCGTCACCGTCTTGCCACACCTCCCCGCTCTCTGATTGGGGCCCTAAATCTGGGACTCTCGCTTGGACGAGTTTCCAGGCCGCCTTCCAGTTCGAAACGAACGGAAGCGGCCTGGGAATTCCCAGGCTAGTCTAGACCTGGTTTAGTCCACGTTTAGTCCTGATCTAGTCTCTTAGCCAATCAGGATGCAGAACACAATGTTACACTATTTAAAAAAAATGTTACACTATTTAAAAAAAAAATGTAAAAAAATAAAATAAAAATCTGCGAACCGCGATAAAGCGAGGGATTACTGTATTTTGTTATTCAGCATCAGTACATTTGTCTGCTTTTTAAAAAGGAATAATTAATTGAGGAATATACAATATAATAATACTATGATATATTTTTGACTCAGTGTTATGTATACTATAGCTTATATTCTTAAAGATCCAAATGAAACACTAAAATTCAGGTGAAAAACGCCGCTTATCAGTTAATCGTTAATCGATCGATAAGGTCAATCAACTATAGATTAATGAATTAATCGATAATTTGCATCCCTACTCTAAACTATAATATTTTTATTTGCAATTTGGGGGAAATGTTGTCAGTAGTTTATGGACTCAAACAAAAATGTTCCTTTTGCCCAAACACATACCTATAAGTAGTAAAATCAGAAAAACTGATAATTTTGCAGTGGTCTCTTTTTTTTTTTCCAGAGCTGTATATGGGCTTTTTTGAGATCTGTATTTCGTTATCGCAAACAGCTTTTTGAATTGACCCTCAAAGGCAGAAATGAGGTTATGACGTTATCATTGAAATGCTACTCTAACTGTTTCACACAAGAGCAGTATTGACAACAGCGCGCCCTGTTTACAGTACAGACGACACCACTGCACTTGTACAACATTGTGTTTTAGTAAAAATACAACATATGACGTCATGTGCTCCGTGTGTTTGAAGCTCTACAAAGCCCTCACACAAAGATCATTCAGCATGTATCCAAGGGAGACTCTCCACAATGCATAATGATATTAATGGAAACCTGTACACCCCTTCAGCCAAGTCATCATAAATGCACTACAGTGAGAGTGCTGTTTCTAACGAAGCTTTCGGCAAGGGCAAGGTCAGGACTTGGTATTTCAGGCATATTTTCTGTCACTGACTTTTAGGGATGGGTCAATAAACAATAATATATTTAATCATGATAAAAAGGGTAGACAATAATCATTTGTACAACATTTTATATAATTGTAATATTATGATAATCACCATTTTACCACCAAAATGTGCAGAAAAAAAGCATCTTAGCCATTTTCTTTTGGATCATTGTTGTTTTCACTTCTTTAAATGTGAAACTTATTCATATTCAATATTATAATTATAGTTCTTCATACCAATAACATGTTTAAACTGCCAGCAACTTTAATAATTATTGCGATATCATTGTTAATCAGTATTGTTTTGGCCGTGATAGTCGTGACACCAAATTTCAATATTGTCCCATGCCTACAGACTATATATTAGGGCTGCAAATTTTGGGAAAAATATCTAATTATGATTTTTCTGACAAGTACTGAGATAAGATTTGCAATTTTAATAATAGAATTCTGTTCGAACTGACAAAACTTTTACAATTACCACTTTTCAGAACATGTGTGTACAAATCTCAACTACAGGGTTAGCTGTTTTTATGCAGAATAAAACAGGATATTGTGTTGTTTGTAGAGAAAATGATGGTACTTCAAAAACTGCAACATGTGCGACTTGCTCATTGCATGAATTCAAATGTGATTTCAATAACTACCCATAGGTTAAAAAATAAGCAAGGGGTAGGCATCTCCTACACCAATGACAGCAATGACATCAGAGCTAATTCTAATATGTATTGGTCAAAATCAAAACATGAGGATAAAGTTACTGGTTAGCGAAAAAAAATAATGCTAAGTATCAAAATAATATAATGACATGTTGCATATAGAAGAAAGTAGCAGTAAAGGTTATATAAGTGAAAAGTCCCTCAGTCGTCCAGGTAGAATCCATGATAAAAGGAGAAGTTCAATTTGTCAACTGGACAAAGTTTGTTTGGTTGAAAACGTTTCGCCGCTCATCCGAGAGGCTTCGTCAGCTCTGGCCCTCATGCTGGTTAGACCCTGTTTATATCTAGCTGCAAGGGAGGAGCTAACTACCCTGAACAAAGCTCTGAACCTATCCCAGCTACTTTCTTTTGTTTTACGAATTCCTCTGGCGTCTAGTATTAGCGCCGCCTAGGGCTTATAGATATGCTAATACTAGATGCCAGAGGAATTCGTAAAACAAAAGAGAGTAGCTGGGATAGGTTCAGAGCTTTGTTCAGGGTAGTTAGCTCCTCCCTTGCAGCTAGATATAAACAGGGTCTAACCAGCATGAGGGCCAGAGCTGACGAAGCCTCTCGGATGAGCGGCGAAACGTTTTCAACCAAACAAACTTTGTCCAGTTGACAAATTGAACTTCTCCTTTTATCATAAAGGTTATATAGTTTGGACAATGCCTGATATTATTCTGTGTTACAAAAATACAATAAGGAATAATTATACAATATCAATAGCAGTGATTTTAGCTATCTACTACAGCAAATATATAAACAGACCAAAAAATCTGTTCACAAATACGTTTGTATGTTACGGACCTCCAATTCTACCTTGTAAAAAAGTGATTGAAAATGATTGAATGTCACTGCCACAGAATACAGAGCCACAGCTAGGCTTTTTCACAAATGATCATGACAAAACTCATGTGAATCACTGACTAAATAAGTATAGCCTATGCAGTCATGTTATTACAGTTATTACAACAATATACAGCAGGTAATATGGACATACTGTTTATTTTTATTTTTGTTTAAATGATCAAAACAAAATAAGACACCACATTACACAAAAAGTGACTACAACGTTTACCAGTCAACATAATATATAAGTGACAATTGTCCTGTTTTGGTCAAAGTCTACTTTCAGGTTTAGTCTAGGTGTTTGATGTGGTTTGTAACTGCACTTGTAAAAGCACTGTGTAAAAGTTGAGCAACTCTTTGCCTTGTTGCAGATGGCATTTCCCCTCAAAGACACATCAAAGTTAAACAATATTGTCTAATGCCTTCAAATTGAGATATTTACAGTGTGATATGTGATTATGTGCTTCACTCACATTGTAACTCTGTCACGAATGTAGCCTACTAGAACAGTGCAAAACAAACTTTCAATGTACCACATTAAAGGAACTACAGCTAGGCTAAATCCAAAGTAAACTAACCAAAAGTTTTGAAATAGAACTGAACTATAGAAAACCAGTTTTGACTGAGGACAACATGAGAACCAAATCACCAGACTTAACCAGGTCTAAACAAGGACTGCTCAGTAGAGATGAGAAACAGCATATACACAATCATCACATATTTGAGAATCAACTGTAAACTGTATATTGAGCTGTATTTTGAGGCGTCACGTTGTTTCCATTCCACAGCATGTCTGATGGGACAAAACACTGTCTAGTAGTTAATTCTTAAATCTATAGAAGCTATCCTTGCTTACAATTAATAATAGTGTAATGTAGGCTATATTTGTACTTTTCTTTTTTTTTTTACAAAACTCTTTCGCTATCTTTGCTACTATAATAATTGTATTACACTTTTTTCCACTTTGTTATTATATTGTATTGTATGTAGAATCCCTCAGTCATCCAGGTAGAATCCATAGCAAAAGGAGAAATTCAATTTGTCGACTGGAGTTTATTTGGTTGAATCCAAGCTGCTTCTTCAGTTCAGTTTCAGAACTGAAGAAGCAGCTTGGTTGAGCTGGGAAACATATTCGACCAAATAAATTTTTGTCGGGTTGACAAATTGAATTTCTCCTTTTGCCATATTGTATTGTAGTGAGAAGTTTTCCTTTGCGGAGCCAGGTATGTTTCCTAATCTGCATCTGCTAGACATGCACAAAAGGGTTGTCAGAACAAACTGATATGTAAACAGGTATCAAAACTAGATACTCATTTGAGCATTATCAGAGCTAAAAAAGTCACATTTACAGGACAGAAATCTTGAGCTGTATAAGAACAAGTATAAGATCACATCTAGTATATGCCGACTGACCACTATGGACTTGGACGACTGAGGGCTTATGCAGATATAAGACCACATGCTAGGATTTAATGTTGAAAACCACATGCTATTGTCTAAACAAAGAGTGTTTTTATCATTGTGGTATTGGTATTGTGTCTCGAGTCTGTTCCTTAGCATCGAAATCACATGCACACACATCTAAATGTAGTAATATAAGTTATCTGTAGAGTACGCTACCTTCATTGGTAAAGGTCTATATGATAAGGAATTTGAGTCAGAAGTCTTTTTAAAACTTGCCTTCATAAATATTGTTTTCTGAGTTTAACTATTGATTGCAAAACAATGTAAAACTCTGGAGATATAGGCCAGATAATTTAGCTTTTTTAAAACAATCTTTAAGACATTAGCATAAACTGCATTACAAGTTTTACAAATCTCCTCTACTCTTGTGCCCTCTGTAACCTGGAACTAAACCCGTGTGCTAGACTGGGACTAAACCAGGACTGGAACAAGTCTATATCAGGACTAAACTGAGCTCTGACCAGAACCAAATCAGGATCAACAGAAGAGATTCCAATTCAAGAATATTCCCAAAACAAAAAGACAGACATTAAACTAAAACTATAAACAAAAGTCTCTCATTGTGTCTATTGTGTCAGAGGGAAAACTGAAGAAAAAAAGAAACAAAGAAGACTCAAACAAAGTGTAGCATCTTGAACAAGACTCAAAAGGATCAGAATAGTCTACATAAACTTCACAGAGCTCTAACACTTTCTCATAACAAGTCTGGGACTACAGTTTTCTTCGGTTTACCCCATCAACTTAAAACATGGAATATAAACAAGATAGTAATCATAGCCTTGTTCAAAATCTGGCGTTGGGTCAAATGCAAAGGCTAAATTTGCCTACAAGGAGTCGATACCTTTCAAAGATTTTATTGCTTAGGCTTAATAGAAGAATAAATGTTGCACAAGTTATGGTTCAAAATGACTCAAGTTCAAAAAAGAGTGCTATAGCCTATATGTATATGGCATACCAAATGACAGTTTCTTCATTAGTTTTGTAAAGTAAACCGCTTCTGATAAGCCTAAGTCTGTCTTTGAGACGCTCACGCAAAACCAAAAACATGTGCCGTGAAATGTAGGTAGAAATATGGATTTATTCTGCACAAGAAGGTAAATGAGCCCTAGTGAAGTGACTATCTAGTATATCTCAAAATATCTAAAAATCTTTAAGCTTTTATTTATACAAAGCTGTTCTGTGGTTACTTGAGATAAATAACAACTAAATATTAAATATGAATTAGTTTTGTCTTTTTTTTTTAAATATTTGTTTTAAGGAAATAAGTGTTTCAGTCTCTTTGCTGGTGTCAGATGATATTGAAACTGAAAAAGATGGATTGGTGCATCTCTACTTGTAAATGTTTATCATTTACATCAACAACATATACAAAAAGGCTAATAAGTTCATATTACTGCAGAATTAGAAAACAAAATCCACACTAAAACTAAATTTGAGGAGGTTATAGATTAAAAAAAGTCCAAATGATGAAACAATTTGGTTGAAAATTCTAATTCCTCATTGCGGTATTAAAATTATCATGTAATAATCTCTTTAGTATCAAAATCTTGTAGTGAACCTGACAGTCTAGGGTCGTAACACTACTCCATACTTACTGGTTTTATAAAATACAACATGACTAGATATGATGTATAAGAAAAGGGTCAGAGGGACTTGATGGCACTTTGTATTTCTGCTATAGTAGTAACGAGTGTTGTGATGGGATGGCCCGTGCACACAGACACTCAATGTTGAGTTTATGACAACCTTATCGCTCTTAATGCTGTTTGTTTTCATCTCCTGGGGCACCATTGTGGACATTCTTACAGGTCTCTGTCTGCTGTGCGCTCTTGTGAGTGGTCAATGACATTATCACACTTTATGACACATGTTTTATGTGCTTTCATTGGCAAGTGGGCTGCTACACTGCCCTAAGTGTTTTCCAAAGATCCCACATGTCAAACACCAGGCATGGATAATCTAATAGCCATTACGTAACCCAATTTTGGGGATGCCAATTAAGCAGATAAAGATATTTGGTGATTTGAGTGATGTGGCCTTCTTGCATAACTCCTAGGCCTAGACTACAGCTACAGATGCGCAGCCTAAACTAGCACACAGGAGGATGGAGTGAAAACACGGCTGCCTCTCATCTTATTCTGATGGAGAAGAGGAACCTTCTCTCCTCGCCACCTGCAGAATGCGCAAGTCTATAACAGCCCACTGCAGTCCCGTAGCCTTGATTTATAGCACTGCACAACACACAGCTCAGAAGGCTCATATAAAGGCACTCTGGACAGGTTTGTGTGGGGGAAATAGATAAACAGACATGCACAGTGAGACCTCGATGGGAGGACAGATCCCCCCCAATTGATTTAGACGAAGACGCACAACACAATCCCGGTGCTTACCTCCAGCGTTCGGATCTCTTTTTGTGTCAAGTCGTTGGATGTGGCACATTTGGTCCGTAAACCCTCCAAACTAGAAATGCTTATATCTATCATGTTCTGCACCAACTCGCACTGCTGCAAGGCTTTCTGCAAACTAAGATGCTGCTCCTCGCTTTTGGTCATCTCCTCGTTCATAGTTTGCGAGCAGTGGTCGTTATTTTCCCTTTGCACTTTGAAAAAAAAAAAAAAAAAAAAAAAGGAAAATAAAATAAAATAAAATAAAAGCCCCCCAGTGGAAATTAAAATGTGTTTCAGAGAGGAAACCTGCAGCGCGCCATGGACCGAGGTGTTGTGGGTTTACAGACGCGGTTTGAGCCGTGACACAGTCGACTCCATTGCAACAACAGTGCTCGTAGTTCCTGCTGTTTCATCAAGGTGTCTCTGCTTGTAGCTAAAATCAAACACAATGTGAAAAGAGCGAGCGGCAGGCTGCTACGCGGTTCGCCACAGCATCCATGGGGTGGCCCTCGGTTTTACATCGAACAAAAGAGCAGCGTCGGGGCGCATCGCAGCCCGCTGTTTTAAAGGTGCTGATGCGAGGTACTCCCTGTATCCCTTGGCAGCCGCTGCATCCCGGTTTGCTCCCACCACACCGACATGTTTCCTGTCAATCAAATCCACAGCAACAGCATCGCATTGCCCAGGCTCCACCGTGAGGGGCCGCTCTCGCGAGATCAGGGAGCTCACTGTATCCAGGCCTGCGTGAGCACCTGTCAGGGGATGCTGCAGATGCAAAGTCATTAAAATTAAAGAGTTTTTGGGGATGCTCATACGCTCATATCTTTTGGAATGACATATTTCTGTTTGTGAATAGAAAGCTTGGTGCAAACCTACAACTGAATGTAACACATGTAGGCTACTTTTTTAGCTTTTATTATTAAAGTTACATGTTTCAAAACCACAATAACGTTCACAAAGCACCCAGAAGGCACATTGGGGGACGTGGGCACGGGAACAAACATCACTGGGTGCGAGGACTAAGGGACTTGAAGGTACCTGGGGGAAGTACAAGGGGGGCCGAGAAGGAAAACAGGGGGAGTGAGGGTCCAGAGGGAACAGCGGAGGAGGGTAGGGGTCAGAAGTCCAACTGAGATGGAGAAAAGTGTATTGTCTGGGGTGAAGGTACTTTTTGGTGTCTTTGAGAAAGGTATACCTGCAAAAAAAAAAAAAAAATGTGTTGAACTTGCTCCTCATCTTATCAAAATTTCATATCCATTGCTGTAAATTTTCTAGCCAGAAACCCAAATTTGTTGTATTTCAGTCCCTCTTGTCCTCCTGTATAAACTCTCTAAAGTATTGCCCAAATCCAAAAGCCATGAAAACAAAAGCAATTTGTATGGAATTTGAAATATAAACTGTAAATGTATTGATAATTTCTATATATTTGTATAATGCAGAAATTGCACATGCTGAGTCCTATGAATATGAACTCTTAAGCCTCGAGCATTGTTATTGTTCCTGCCATTGTATATTACATTGTATTAAAAAAAGATAATAATAATAATAATAATAATAATAATAATAATAATAATAATAATAATAATAATAATAATAATAAATATAGCTGCAAGCAGCAATGTGGGGGCCAAGCACCGTTTGACAGGGTCTAACAAGGTCTGACATAGATATAAAGAAATGTGTTCATTACACATCACACTATATCAACCATGTTTGCACATTATCTGTAAATATGTACATAGCACCTAGCCTATATTTTTCATAGTGTATATTCTGTAAAAAATGTTTCTATTTGATTATATTTTTTACATGCTTCTCTTTATCTTATTTATGTATTTTATTTATTTATTTTTTTTGTATACTCTTGGCAGTAAGAATTTCATTGTATAGGCCAGGGGTCTTCAACGTTTTTCAGGCCAGGGACCCCCAAACAGATGGCGAACTGGGCCAGGGACCCCCTACTATATATACGGCATAGAATTGTGTTTTATATTAAATTGAGCTTAGTTCCATGTATAAACATTGCTACTCTGCTATGGTACATCCAAGACAAGGAAATAATACACAGGTTAATACTGTATTTTACACTATAAAATATAAAATTATATTATTTTAAAGTGAAATCAAAAGATTTCGCGACCCCCCCTGCAGTACCTCCGCGACCCCCCTAGGGGTCACGACCCCCCTGTTGAAGACCTCTGGTATAGGCATAGGTATAGGTTTCTTCACTGTGCATATGACAATAAAAGCTTTGAATCCTGAATTTTGAATTACAGTGCCCCTGATCTAAGTGTGACTTTAGACCTGGAATCTGTGATATTCCTCTGGTACCAAATAGAGCAGCCTACTGAAAGAATTATGATACTAGATCATAAGATAAAATAAGATAAGATAAGACTTTATTGATCTCACACAGGCGAAATTCACTTGCCACATTAGCTCCAGGCAGTTTAGTTTGAACAGAAAAGTGCATGCAGACAAATAGTAATAGGCTAATAATAAAATAAGTAAATAAGAGAATATAGAAAAAATTGCACGTTTGGACTATATGATGCTCTCCATCATGGACACTCCTGCTCACCCACTGTACCACACCATAGAAGGACAGAGGAGCTCATTCTCCAACAGGCTCCTACAGCTCCGCTCAAACAGTGAGAGATACAGGACTACATTCATACCATACTCCATACAACTGTACAACAACTCACCCTTATGTAACAGATAATAATCCCTACAACTGTATATAGCTGGTACTGTACATCATATTTGATACTGTATTTTAAATTTGACTACTACTAAATCTGATTTGTACATATATTTTTGATTATCATTATCTACCTCACAAACCGGCCCCAGTTTGTGAGAGCCAAGAACTGTGTGTCTGACCTCCTGACCTGCAGTGTGGGGGCGCCCCAGGGCACTGTCCTCGCGCCCTTTCTTTTCATCCTCTACACTGCAGACTTCAGACACAACACGGACAGCTGTGTCCTGCAGAAGTTCTCTGATGACTCCGCCATCATTGGTCTCATCAAGGATGACGATGATGGGGAGTACAGAGGACTAATACAGGACTTTGTGGACTGGAGTCAGCGGAACCACCTCATCATCAATGCAGGGAAGACCAAGGAGATGGTGGTGGACTTCCGCAGATGCCACTCTACTGCCCCCTCAGTGAACATCCAGGGAAGGGACATTGAGAGAGTGGACTCTTACAAGTACCTGGGTGTTCATCTGAACAATAAGCTGGACTGGACTCATAACACAGACGCACTGTACAGGAAGGGCCAGAGTCGGCTCTATCTCCTGAGGAGACTACGGTCCTTTGGAGTGAGAGAGCCACTCCTGAAGACCTTCTATGACTCTGTGGTGGCATCAGCCATCCTGTACGGTGTGGTCTGCTGGAGCAGCAGCATCACAGAGAGGGAGAAGAAGAGGCTGGACAGGGTCATCAAGAAGTCCAGCTCTGTCCTGGGCTGTCCTCTGGACTCAGTGCAGAAGGTGGGGGACAAGAGGGTGCTCTTGTGAAGTGGCTGTTTTGTTTCTCTAGCGCTCACTGCAGTCTTCACTACACCGAATGTAGTAGACCACATTGCTTTGTTTGTGGCTCGGTGTTTTGTCCTTTGGGTGGACGAGTTTTTGTCTTAAAGTGTTTGTGGGTTTGAAATAAACTGGGATTTCATATTGTCTGAAAATCCTCTCTAGTTTTTCCGAAACGCCGGCCAGGTAAAGAATCGCTACCCCTTTCCTCCTGGGTTCGGATTCTCTGTTGTCTTGTTTCTTGCCCTTGTCTCTCTTGGTTTTGTTGACAGCCCATTTAGGATATCCACAAACAGAGAGGGCTTCCTGCACATGTTGTTCTTCTTTCTCCTTGTGGGAACCACTTGGGCCCTGTGTTGTAATGTCCGAATAACACCCAGTTTGTGCTGCAGTGGGTGGTGTGAATCAAAAAGCAGGTATTGGTCTGTGTGTGTGTGGGCTTCCTGAAGACTTCTACTTGGAGTCGCCAGTCTCCTCCTATCTTTACTGCACAATCTAAGAACGCCAATGTGTTATCCTTGGCATCTTCACGGGTGAATTTGATGTTCAGATCTACAGAATTGATATGTGCAGTAAAAGGTTCCAAATCTTGAATTTTGATTTTTGAAAAATTATCAACATAACGATACCATGTGTGTGGGAGGAGTGCCTGGATATGAAACTAAGGCACTCTGTTCAAATTGTTCCATGTATAAATTAGCCATGATAGGGGAGACCAGTGAGCCCATCGCACAGCCGTGGATCTGCCTGTAGAAGTTCCCTCTGAACTGGAAATAGGTGGTATTCAGACAAATTTCCAGCAGTTGGCAGATTTGGTCAGGTGAAAGTTTGGTTCTCTCTTCTAGCTTGGAATCCTGTAGTAATCTCCTTCTCGCTGCTTTGATCGCTACAGCTGTGGGGAAACAAGTGAAAAGAGAGGTTACATCAAAAGAAACCATTGTCTCATCCTGACCAAACTGGAGAAACTTTGTTTACAAATTCGGCTGTGTTCTCAATGTGGTGCTCCGTGTTACTCACCAATGGAGCCAAGATAGTTTTTAGGTGTTATATGTGATGGAGTCAACACTACACACAATGGGTCTGAGTGGTACTCCTTGTTTGTGAATCTTAGGGAGACCATAGATGCACGGGATAGCATCACCAGGGTACAGTCTGTAATACAGTTGTCGATCAATGACTTCTTCTTTCCTCAACTTCTGCAAGCAATCAATGATCTTATTTTTGTACCCATTGGTGGGGTCCCGTTTCAGTACTTCGTATGTTGTCGTGTCACTGAGTAGGCTGTTCACCTTAGCCTCATAATCAGCTGAGTCCAAGATCACCGTGCATCTCCCTTTGTCCGCAGGCAGGATGTTGATGCTCTGGTCCCTCTCTAGAGCAATGATGGCCTTCCTTTCCTCTGGTGTTACGTTGGAGGTTTGGCATTGCTCAGTGCAGCTGTTAATTTCAGTCTAAGGTCTCCAACTTCTGTCTCTGTGAGCTTGTTGTTTCTAATGGCGATTTCCGCTGCCGTGATGTAGTCTACCGTGGGGATGTGGTTAGGAGTTACAGAGAAATTCAGTCCTTTGCACAGTACTTCTTTCTCTGTCTGAGTGAGTACCCGGTTGGAAAGCGTTCTTTGTGCACCGATTGGCTTGGTCTGTCCTCTTTCCTTTTGTCACTCCAATCCTTGAGGTTATTTTATGTTGATTTTGGAGTTGTGCAAACTTCCTAATGTGCCGCTCTTTGGTTTTGTTGTGTTGCCTCAACTGACCCATAGCTATGAAGTTGTTGATCCTGTGAAACATTTCTTTTACCCTTTCTTTTACCCTCTGTTATATATCATATATTATATTTGATGAGTGAGCTACCATACCCAAAACAATTTCCCTTGTGGATCAATAAAGTTTGTCTAAGCCTAAGTTTAAGTCTATATAGTAGAGTTATACAGTCTGATGGTGGGGATGAAGGATTTGCGGTAGCGCTCCTTCTTGCACTGAGGGTGCCTCAGTCGGCTTCTGAAGGAGCTGCTCAGTTCCTCTACAGTATTTATTATCAGTTTGAGTTTGAAACTCTGACCAGGACCAAATCAGGATCAACAGAAGAGATTGCAATTCAAGAATATTCACTGTCCCAAAACAAAAAGACAGATACTAAACTAAAACTGTAAGCAAAAGTCTCTCATTGTGTCTATTGTGTCAGAGGGAAAACTGAAAGAAAGAAAGAAAGAAAGAAAAATTAGATTTAGATTTTTTAATATACAATAAAGTATAATTTATGTTATTATTTATCATCAGTTTGAGTTTGAAGCGCAGGATCAACAGAAGAGACTGCAATTCAAGAATATTCACCATCCCAAAACAACATCCAGTAGGCCTATATGCACCCATTTTTTTCAGATTTTAGATTCTGATTTTTTTTTTATGTATAATAAAGTATAATTTATGTTATTATTTATTATCAGTTAATTGTGCTGTGTTGTTACTTATGTTTATTGTAGTGTATTTATTTTTCTTTTCAACGTTAGTCGTTGCTTGTCCCGCCCATCTGCGCTCCCATTGGTGGTGCGTAATGACGTAGAGCGCACGTTTCGTCATAGAACGCGCCAAATCAGTTTCCTTTGGGCTAAATTCATAAACACGCATATTTTACCTTATTTTCTTTTCCTTTACATTACACTTGTGTTGGATTATGGCCTCAATAAGCAGCAAAGCATCGCAACAGCCAAGGAACTTACCATGGTGAGTCAGTATTCTTCGTTTAGTGTAAATGTACTTATCTTACCAAAAGCTAAGAGCTAGCCCGTGTGTTCATTAATTGCCTTGAAGAGCTTTTCTGTTGTTTAGTTTAGTTTAGTTTAGTCTTTATTTGAAGGGACAATGTACAGAGCTCCATAAGTCACAGGTTGAAGTCACAATGTTTGCAAAGTTAATGTCATTTTAAGTTTTCCAATGTATATCAAGAAATAATTGCGCTTTATCTTCACAGGGTTGAAAAGTACAGACCACAGTCCCTGGATGACTTGATTTCACACAAAGATATTCTAAGCACTAGTGAGTATAATAAGTATAATATAGCCTTTATACTTACATACAGTGCTGGTAATTTTAATCTGAATCTACTTTCGCAGTTCAGAAGTTCATAAGTGAGGACAGACTTCCACACCTTTTGTTCTATGGGCCTCCAGGAACAGGTAAAACATCCACCATCCTGGCCTGTGCCAAGCAGCTGTACAAGGAGAAGGAGTTCAATTCCATGGTGTTAGAGGTACGTTTATATCCATGCGAAATTGTCAGTGTATGCCAAGCATCTTAGCTTAACTGTTTTTCCTCTGATAACAGCTCAACGCATCTGATGATAGAGGTATTGATGTAGTACGAGGACCCATTCTCAGTTTTGCCAGCACACGGACCATTTTTAAGTAAGGCAGCTACATATTATTAAAGGCGCACTATGTAATTTTTCTGGTGGGGCATCAGCTGCAATGTGGATATTATTGTTTTGCCTGGGATGTTTCACAGTATACTATTACACTTATTTATCAGGCATAAATAAGTGCTACTGCTCAGTAGCACTTACTTAAGTGTTACTGCTCAAAAATACCTTTTTAAAACATACTATGAACTCTGTATAGATGTGACTTGTAACTTGGCCTTGTGCCCCTCCTTCTGCCTGTCTCACTGAAGACATTATTTAATTATGCAATAAACCTTACAGCAACATTTCTTGATTTCTAGAAAAGGTTTCAAGCTGGTTATACTGGACGAGGCTGATGCCATGACCCAGGATGCCCAGAATGCTTTGCGGCGAGGTAAGCCATCTGTTCAGCCAGGCATTGCCCACTGTGAGCTGCACGGTTCACTGAGCAGTCCCACTATTCATCTGTTTCCCAGATACAGACTGAGGCTGTAGCGCACCTCACTGCCAAGAACTAATCAATAAGTCATCTCTATCTAGAATTGACAAATTATTTGAATTTGATGTCTGCTAAACTGAAACACAAGCATAGACATGCATGTACTGTTTATAATTGAGCATGTTAATTTTCTTGTGCATCAAATTTAAATATTTAGTTTAATTATATACTAATGGATTAGGAATCTCTATTAATTTATACATTTCCTCAGTATATTTCAATGTTTTGCCAATTAAGATTTGTTTTTGTCTTTTAGTTATTGAAAAGTTCACAGAGAATACCCGGTTTTGTTTGATCTGCAACTATCTGTCCAAAATCATCCCGGCGCTTCAGTCACGATGCACCAGGTTTCGCTTTGGTCCTCTGGTTCCTGAGCAGATGATCCCACGACTGGAACACGTCATCAAAGAAGAGAAGTGTGTGGATTAGGGATGCAAATTATCGGTTAATTCATTAACTGATAGTTGATTGACCTTATCGGTCGATTAACGATTAACTGATAAGCGGCGTTTTTCACCTGAATTTTAGTGTTTTAGTAGGGTCTTTAAGAATATAAGCTATAGTAACATAACACTGAGTCAAAAATATATCATAGTATTATTATATTGTATACTGTATTCCTCAATTAATTATTCCTTAGTAAAAAGCAGACAAATGTATTGATGCTGAATAACAAAATACAGTAATCCCTTGCTCTATCCAATTTTTTTTTTTTTATAGTGTAACATTTTTTTATAGTGTAACATGTGTTCTGTCCTGATTGGCTAAGAGACTAGACCAGGACTGAACGTGGACTGGACCAGGTCTGAACCAGGTCTGGACCTGGACTGGACCTGGACTGGACCGGGACTCGACCGGGTCTAGACCTGGACTAGACCAGGATTAAACTACCACGTATCGCTGCTGGTTTCGCCGCGAGCCCCGCGGGGCTGGCCCGCGCCCCGAGCCGCAGGCCAGCCGCGCGGGGCGCGGGGCGCGGGCCGTGGCGAAACGGCACGCATTCCGGGTTCGATCTCGCCTCGCGCTTACACCGGGGCTGCTGAGCAGTGCCATTGGCCCCTGCGGTCGGCTGTGAGTCGAGCTTGGCGCAGCGCGGTTGCCTTGTTCCATGACCACGCGGGTGCGCATGTCCGCGTGTCCGCGGTTAGCGGTTAATTACAATTAATGCATTTTGATCGACCAACGTCTTAATCGACAATTAACCGTTAATCGATTAATTGTTGACATCCCTAGTGTGGATCCTTTTTATTTACACAATTCATTGTTTAGTTTGTGATCTAACAGTGTAAATGTATTTTACAATATTCAGACAATGAGTGATATGCTTGGATTTGTTTATTGTGGCAGTATTGACATAACTCCAGATGGAATGAAGGCTACTGTGACATTATCATCAGGGGATATGAGAAGATCCCTAAACATACTGCAAGTAAGTCAATTTTACTACTGTTCCTACTTTGTAACTTAAACTGAACATAAACATGACCTTTTAACACATAATGGACCAAATTGTCCAAAGTCTGGTCTCTGCTCTCAGAGGTTGGCGGTTCAAATCCCACACTTGACATAAGAAACATCTGTGGTTGAGCAGTCAGATCCACTGACCCACAGGTTGGTGGTACGATTCCAGCTCCCACAGATGAATGCTGCTGTTGTGTCCTTGGGCAAGACACTTAACCCACCTTGCCCCCAGTGTCTGCGTACACTGGTGTGTGAATGTGTGAGTGGTTCCTTGTAGGTTGAAGGTAGAAAAGCGCTTTTTAAAAGACCGAAGATGACCACTGACGACATTGCCCTAGTGGTTGCTTTTACTTTCACTTTTCCATAATCTCGCAGGATAAAAATCCTTTCTTGTTTGTACTCACAGAGCACCAGTATGGCATATGGGAAGGTCACAGAAGACACAGTCTACACATGCACAGGTCACCCTCTTCGCTCTGATATTGCCAACATCCTGGATTGGTCACTCAACCAGAATTTTACCACAGCTTACAATCGTATCCTTCATATGTACCAGATACTGGTAGATAGTATTTTAGCAATTTCAACACAATACTGCACTTTTTATATTGATGAACATTTAAACCCTTAATGAATGTAATCAGAAATTCTTCAGCTGAAAACACTGAAAGGTTTGGCATTGCATGATATTCTGACCGAGGTCCACATGCTCATACACAGAGGTAAGAGGCGATGTGTATTTAGTTTTATGATTGATTTGTTTGAAAGGGAAATAAATCTTTATACTTGTTTCTTTTTAGTTGATTTCTCACCTTCCATTCGAATGGGCTTGCTCATCAAGTTGGCTGACATTGAGTAAGTGATATTTTTTTTTTTTTTTCAAAATATGGTTGATAAAAGGACATACAGCATTGGGGGGAAAAAATGAGACCACTGCAAAATTCAGTTTTTCTGATTTTACTACTTATAGGTATGTGTTTGGGCAAAAGGAATATTTTTGTTTGAGTCTATAAACTACTGACATTTTCCCCAAATCCAAATAAAAAGATTATAGTTTAGAGCATTTATTTGCAGAAAATGACAAATGGTCAAAATAACAAAAAAGATACATGTTTTCAGACCTCAAACAATGCAAAGAAACAAGATCAAATTCATTTTAAAACAACATAATACTAATGTTTACACTTAAGAGTTCACAAATCAATATTTGTTGCAATAACCCTTATTTTTAATCACAGCTTTCACATTGTTCTTGGGTGACTTTATTCCACTCCTGGTGCAAGAACTGAAGTAGCTCAGCTCTGTGTTTGTGTTGGAATTCAACAGACGCTGGGATGGAATGGCTGTAATACATGTAGAGATGCTGATTTCAGAAAAAAATGCAGTGGTCTCTTTTTTTCCAGAGCTGCATTAGAATTGTTCCATTAGAATTGGTCTCTTGACAAATAATATAAAAACACAACCCTGAATTTATAAGTTCAAGGTGCACTCTTTATCTTTCCTGGTGGAGAAAAGATACTTGCCTTCATGCATGTTATTGCTATTATGTCATTACATTTGTATCTCTATAGACACAAATGTATGGTAGACCCCCATCAGAAAAAGTTCTTGTTATTTTCAACTTCAGTGTCTTCACAATGTAACTCCTCTCCAGACACAGGTTGGCCTCAGGAACCAATGAGAAGATTCAGCTAAGCTCCATGGTTGCGGCTTTCCAGGCAGTGCGGGACCTAGTGACCAGTGAGGCTGCTTAAAGGTGGGACGGCCAGAAGTTTGAGTTCCACCAAAATAACCATGGATTATAGCAGGATTCAACATCGCACAGGAAAAAAACCCCATAAACCTAAAAAAAAATCTAATGTCACCAATGTCCTTCATGATATGTTAAATGCATTCTTTTTCTTTTAATAAAACATTATTTTGCAATGAATTGTTATTATTATTATTATTATTATTAACGTTTAACACACAAAGGCAACAGTGCATATGAAGTACAGTATAAATCCCTATTTCATAGATGATAAATTAATAGTATAAAGTGAGATTCAAGTAATAAATCATGAACTTTGCATTATGTTCATTGTACAATAGTAGTGCAATATGTTCTTGATATAGTTGCAATTATTATAAATTAGAATATTATAATATGCTTTTCTCTACGAACAAAAGTTTAAAGCATCCTGTTATACACCAAAAAAGGCATTATAAGAATAACAATCGCTGGCTCTATTGTCAGTTATTGCATTAAGGTTTGTTTCCTATCTAGTTTATCTAGTTTTTCCACTCATCGTCAGAGCAGCAGGTTTTGAGGTCCGGGATGTTTCTATAGGTCAGGTACTCCAGGATCCTCTTGGGCAGAGGTAGTGGCTCCATCTGGTGGGTGGATACAGAGTGGCGCAGGATGGACCGGCACAGGTGGCTCAGGCTGGGCACTGTTTGGGGCGCATGCCAAAACCGCACATAACCGTCCCTGGTCCTGAGAGAGCAGAAAAGATTTTAATATTAGTGTTAGATTAGATTTATGTCGGCTGTGGCACTAATCAGTTGCTCACCTGTGAAATACTCTACTTACACCTTATTTAATCATACCTGTACCTTTGTATTTTATTACATATGTTTTATTATATTGTTTACTTTTTTCCCTTGTATTTTTATTGCATGGCGTCAGTTCTTCTTGACTATCTTAGTGAGTCTTCTGATCCTAAGCATTTCATTGCATTGTTGACCTTGTGTTGATCCTGCATATGACAAACAATCTTGAATCTTGGTATGCTATAACCTTTGTGGAAAAGATGTTATTGCATTGCCATTTTGCATTGCCATTGCCAAGAGCGTGGCATGAAATATGCACGGTCCATTTCCATGGAGGCAAGGAGGCCAAGTAACAGGTCAGATTTGTGGAGAGCCAACCTTGCTCACACAGAAAAAAATCAATGCTTTTTGGTACGGTTTAAGGTAGATGAGCGATAAAACCTGTCCCATTTTCCATGGCGACAAGCAAAAAAAAACAGTTGGCACCAGAGATACTACATAGTTTTTAAAAGTTCACCAAGAATAATTACTTTATATCTGTTCTGTCATGTTCAAATTTAGACTATGCACACTGTCTTAAAAGAATGCAAAATGTCAGTATTGGATCCTTCTTTCCTTTATCGCATTTCCTGAGATCCTGCTATCAATTACAACTTTGTTTTTACCCAGTGGCAACCACTCCCCCGTCTGGATGGTAATTGCAACACAGCCCATTGGATCTTCGGTCAGTTTTTGCCTGCATCACCATTCCCTTCTTGCCAGGTTCCCAGATTCGTAGTGGTCTGCATATTAACAATATATATAAATATATATATATATATATGTGTGTAAAACATGTTACTGTAGAAACATTTGATCCAAAAACACACATGCTCACCTGTCTTCAGTGACTATTGCCAAGTACAGGCCATTGGGAGAGAACTGTATTGCTGAGATTTGATTTTGTCCATAATCTTCAAAGTAGTCACTGGAAATATAAAGTTTATGTATTGTACTCACTGCATGCTTGTTGTTTTTCTTACACATAGCACAATTCTTTTCATCTCAGGGTTTGTTATCCAAGAACAGCCTGCACAGGTCATGTGACACCTGGATATAGTTTTCCAACAAAGCTGCAGATGCAAGCAGTGATAGCATGGGAAGTTCAGGTTACACCCTTTCACATCATTTCCTCAAAATAAATACACAAACTTGTGCTTGCAAATTTAACAATGAAAGCAAATATATTTCTATTTCATTTCACTCTCTGCAGTGAGCCAAGCTGCAGTGTTTACCTTAAATGACTTACACTAAAGTGGACAGTTTCTCTGCAGTGTAAGGGTCCCACAGGTCAATCCACCAACTGGAGCCACTGAAGGCAGCTGTGGCCAGGAGAGCTCCGTCAGGAGAGAAGTCACATGAGGACAGGAGGTACAAAGTCTTCTGCGCGCCCCCGCTTAGGTTCCTAATGAATGTGTAAGACCGCAGACTCCATAAACACACCATCTGAATAAGAACAAAGCAATCATTATCATCTTTGTACTTCCTAACACAGTCGTATACCTAAACATGTAACAACATGAACCAAGGTTAATGTGTACGGTTGTGGTGGCTGAACATTAGCTTAAAAGGGCTAAGAATGTTTGCACTATAGTATACCTCATTATCTACACTCCTTGATAGGAAAGACTGATAGGGATACACTACAATGAAATATCAATGGACAGCTATAACAAGGTATTTAAAGGTGCAATATGTAACTTTTAAGTTGGGGTCTGTCACCTGCTTGTTTCTATGGATATGTAATTACTCTGCTTGGAATGTTCCACAGTATGACATTAGACAGACCTGCCTTACATTGATTCAATTACAGGTGCTCAAAAACACCAAGAAAAACAGGCATTCTGACTGAGCAGTTACCTCTCCACAGATCTAACCTGTAACTTGGTCTGGTTTGGTCACCATGAAACCATGTGAAACATTCCTGATAAAGCAATAAGATCTCCATGGAGAACAGCATTTGACAGGCCTCCACCAGAAAAGTTACACAATGCACCTTTAAAGATCCCACGACATGGTACTTCTTGATGCTTTTATATGGCGCCTTAGTGGTTCCCTAATACTGTAAATGAATCCTTCTCCAAAATCAAGCCTCAGTGCATGAGAGAGTCTCTTGGAGACAGCCCTATTCAGAAATGTGGTTCTGTAACACTTTATTCTGGGCGTGTTGCTTGAATGCAAATGAGGAGGACAGAGACAGGCCAGTGCAGCGGGTGGGGGTGTGGCCAAATACGCCGCTGTTTCCTGATTTAGCTGTGCAATGTGCGCTGTCCCTACTTCCGCGTTTTAAGCACGAAGGAAGATAAAAAAAAGCAAATCTTATACAAATTTCCACAGAAAATAAAATGAAACCACTGCTGTTTCAAAGGCTCAGAGACTCGGATAAAGGACATCCGAGCCTGGAGACACTCTCACCTCTCTCCAGGCAAAAAAAAACAAAACAAAAAACGCATCTCATATCTTGTAGCTCGTTTGTGGTCCAAATTCTCTGGGCGTGATTTCCAGAGACGGGGTGGACATCCAGACGGGGGATGGAAACCTTTCCCGAGTGTGATGTCAGAAAATTCCCTTGTCTAAAATCGCCCGTTTGGGCTGTCTTTTTTTCAAACGCGGAAAAGGATCACAATTGCTCAGTTTACACATTTTGCAACTTTTAGTCATGGCGGGGGAGGGGGGGCCTAAACAGGGTAGGGAACTCACATTAAGGTTCAAAAACCTCAGAAAGTGAAAATTTCATGCCATGGGACTTTTAGGACAGCATAATTACAAAGTCCTTATTGCTAAAACCTATAACTTACTCTGTCGAACCTCCCAACAGAAGCGATCATACTGCAGTCTGAGGACACACAGCTAGAGCTGACCCAGTCCTTATGTCCAGACAGCACCTGCACCTTTTTACCTGCAGAAGCAATCATAATGTAACTGTATTGATTCTGCTTGCCTTTAGACTTAGTTTGTACAACACTGTACAATTAGACCAACATTTCAGGTACCACGAGTAGTATGTATATTATATTTTTGAATAAAACTTTGGATACTAAACTTTCCAGTGCAGTAAGTCTGTTTATTCTATTGGTCTGATGTACTTCTATTGTAAGAGAAATAGTGAAACATAGAGTTATGTAATAAAAAAAAGTAAAAAAAGTTGTCAGCAGCAGAACAGGGACACACAGTGGTAATAATAACAGGAATACAAACATCCTTGTTCATACCTTTATGAGTCAGGTCCCAGATCCTTAAGGTCTTGTCTCGAGAGGAAGATATGAGTGTGAGAGTCCCGTTTTGAGGGAATATCAGATTTCTGACAACTCCCTCATGCCCATGGAGATCAAAAACAGCATCACCTGAAATTAAAACATTTAATAACAAGTTGCTTTGTGAGGAAGAGTAGGCCTGTCACGATACCATATTTTAAAGCATGATATATTAGATTAGACAGAAATACTGATAAATGATGATGGTGAAAATGCTTTATGCCAGTGACACAAAGCAATATAGTAACCATTTTTTAAATAGACAGTGTCATTAAAAAGGCCTGAGCTGCAACTAATAAATAGCGGAATTAACTGATAATTAGCCATAAAAGTTATTAATTTCACCCTCTACAGCTTAGATCTTGTGTTATTAGATAAAGATGGCAAAAAAATCTCCCCTCTACCGCAAGGAAAAAGCACCCATGATAAATACTGAGCTCCAAAATATATTGTTTCAGCTTTCATGTATTGAACAGTAAGTCAATGTCGTAATTATGTATAACTAATCCATAATCACTAATCATCACTAATGTGTAGTATCAGCTTGGATAGGACTTTTTTGCACATTTTTTTTTCTATACTGTGTTGTAAATATCCTGCTGTGTTGTATATATCCTACTTAAATGTCTGCACTGAAGTGAGATGCTTTCAATCTCATTTTAAGTATGTATAAAGTAAATTGAACATACAAATAGTGACAATAAAATACATTCTATTCTATAATGATCGTGACAGGCCTGGGGAACAGACCATTACACAAACAGCTCACCTGTTAAAACATTCCAGATTTTAATAACGCCACTTTCCAGGCCGGTGGCTAGCAGCAGTGTGTTGTTGTTATGTCCCTTTTTTGCATTTTTCACTGAAGAAGCTGCAGTGGATTTTGGAGGTCTGGGTCCAAATGCAAGCCCCCACACCGGCTGACCACAGCTGAAGCTCTTGTCCCCTCTGTCTACGTCTTCATGCTGACTGGCTCTATTGTAGACGCATGCATGTTACAGGGTTATTATTTATTTATTTATTTGCCAGTGTCACACAGGCCCATCTATGACATCTTGCCTGCATTATCCCACACTACCCCCACCACCGCCCACAACCGCTTAAGCTGTATAATGGCACTGCAACCCCCCACCATTACAGAATAAATGTTTACTGTCTAAGCAAGTTTGAGTTGATCTTACTCAGAGTCTAGCGGCCAAGCAACAACCCACACAATGCCATGTCCCATAGACCAGGCAAACCAGGCTCCGTCCGGGGAGAAGTCCACGCTCCACGTCTCACAACCCGCTCGCCCCTCCAGAGACAGAGGACGCCTGGTCTTCAGCTCCAGGATGAGAGCTGGATCTGAAGAAGCTGCATCGAGAAGGAAACATGGATTAAGACAAGCGACTAAGACCTGCGAGATACTCTACTCTACACCGTATTTAATCCTACCTGTACCTTTGTATTTATATTTTATTACATATTTTTTTATTATATTGTTAACTTTTTTTCCCCTTGTATTTTTATTGCATGCTATTAGTACTTCTTGATTATCATAGCGAGTCAACGGTTTCTTCTGATCCTAAGCATTTCATTGCATTGTTGACCTTGTGTTGATCCTGCATATGACAAATAAAAACAATCTTGAATCTTAAATGTTGAATCTAAAAAGCTCCAGATACATTGTGTTGTGCAGTTGTCCCGCAGTGCTCCCCTCTGAAGCCTGCATGACCGATTATCTCCTTCAGATCTCCCTTTTCTCTTGGGATTAAGCAACAACACGACCAGACAGCGGGCATATCAGGTTATGTTAAATTATTATCATGTTAGTATATATTAATATAATAGATCCGTGTGGATAAAGAAGAGAATTAAGCTTACACAAAGGCTGGAGCTCCGCGTTGTTTTTAGTGGAGAGCATCCTTCTTGTCCCGTCTCGTTACATTCTTCTCCGATATCGTTGTTTACTTCCTGAATGTGACGTTTCCGCCTCTGAACTTGTCCATTTAAAGGCCAGAACTCACCGACAGTCTGTGCGAGTCTTCTCTCCGTGCTAAAATAAAACAAATGTCAAATATGCAGCAGCAGGACTAAATGTTGGTCCGATTTCCTTCGCTGTGACTCACACATTTGCCATTGGCTGGGGCTTTGTTGCTCAACGTAATCACGTATTTCAATAATTACGTAACTCTAGGAGAGTCTAAAGAACGCGAAGAACGTGATACTGTCATTCATGTAAAAAGCAGAGTAAATAAACCAATAAATCAAGATTTATTTGTAATGCATAATAATAACCTGTCTAGCAGTGTAACTATATCAAATACTTAAAAAAAAAAAAAAATCCCCCTGGGACCCGAAGAAAAAAAGTTCAATTTCAATTTGTGTGTGTGTGCGTGTGTGATTTTCTATTTGGAGGTAAATGAACACCTTAGCATTTACATTTGGCTTAGTTTGTTTAGTTTTATTCGTAATGTTGTAACTTGTCCTCTGTAATGGACTGGAAAAGTGTTAAATCCACGTGAAGTTAACAATCTAACCAAAACATGTTTTTTGGTTTTTTTTGATGACCAACATCAAGCTTCAACAGTAACCTCAAAAAGTGTTTAGACTCCCTTTTTCTTTCTTTCTTTCTTTCTTTCTTTCTTTTTTAATCATAGTGCAGCCACAAACTACTTAAAAACACTTAAAAGATAGACTGGTTAACTCAATGTCCACTATAAAGGACACAAATTAATGGGCCGGGTCTCAGGAGGATATTTTTAAAAAGTTAAAAAAATAAATAAATAATAATTTTTAATAAAGCACAAAAAAGTACCTGGTATAGTAACTATAGTATAGCCTATATTATTAATGTAGTTTAACAAATAGATCTAATTTTGGCAGTATTTGAACTAAAAGAACAGTGTAATACTTGAAATAAATGGTTCTATGTTGTGAATAATTGAGGATATAGGGAGGAAGACCACTAAACGAGGCTATACTATACTGAAATGGTAAATAGTCACATACAGCTCTGGAAAGAAATAAGAGACCACTGATTTTTTCCCCCAACACAAACACAAAGCTAAGTTACTTCAGTTCTTGCACCAGGACTGGAATAAAGTCACCCAAGAACAATGGGAAAGACTTGTGGAGAGCATGCCAAGACGCATGAAAGCTGTGATTAAAAATAAGGGTTATTGCACCAAATATTGATTTCTGAACTCTTCTTAAGTGTAAACATTAGTATTATGTTGTTTTAAAATGAATTTGATCTTGTTTCTTTGCATTGTTTGAGGTCTGAAAACATGTATCTTTTTTGTTATTTTGACCATTTGTCATTTTCTGCAAATAAATGCTCTAAACGATAATATTTTATTTGGAATTTGGGGAAAATGTTGTCAGTAGTTTATAGACTCAAACAGAAATGTTCCTTTTGCCCAAACACATACCTATAAGTAGTAAAATCAGAAAAACAGATACATTTGCAATGGTCTCTTATTTCTTCCAGAGCTGTACTTACAGTATATAGTGCTTTTCCACCTTAAAGGCAATCAAAACTGTCAATAACGTGAGTCACATGATAAAAACAAAACAATTTAATCTCTTCCATGGATATTTGCTAGTTACATTCAATACAATGTTCACAAATAAAAATATATCTACATATAAACAACATCCAGCCAATTAAATGAAGAAATTGTACATTTTGACAAGACGCTAAAAGAGTATTTTTATTTTTTTTATTTTTTTTACAATAGAATCACATTCTTATTGGGATAGGTTTTCCCTTTAAAATCATTCAAACATTACAAGATCCTCTGGGTCTTCTGTCATTTCAGTGTCATCCTGCTGTTGTGCGTTGGCATCATCTGTTTCTGCATCTTCGTGATCAGCTACAAAGGGGGATATTATCACAGTTATTTCTTTATTCTACACATGTAAGTGAAATTATTATTTCATAATTAGGCCGTACTTGATGGGATTCTGTGTATTTCTACAAGTGTGGTTTGGCATCCATTTGTTACAGGGGGAAGTCTGGGCACACTGGCTTGGTATATTTGTTCCTCATCCGACTCGACCAAACTCAGAACATCTCCTCTATCTTCCTCTAGTCTGCTGTAATATAAAATTAAAACATGTCACAATTTTGGACCCATCTAAACTAAATACAAAGGATAAATGAATGGATATAATTGTTAGTAACATTCAAGAGTATTACTGTCTTTTTGGTCATTTATATTTATATAGATTTTTTTTAACAATCATTTTTGGACAGCTAATTCCTGATTACATGCGTATATTTTTGCTATTGGCACTGAGTATTAAAGAGTTGTTGTAATAAATGAATTGATCCATTTTGCAACCAGTCTGTCTTCTGACATAGAGTTGTGTTGTGCATAAAACAGTATCATTTTCTTTTTTGTGTACTTTCAGTTCAACTATATATATATTTAAATACTTACCCAAAACCACCTGCAAGAATAAGACAATAGAAAGAAAAAGTTATACCTCATGGCAAATTTTCTTAACAATTCATAGATTAGGAATATTATTTTACCAAGGCAGATTTTGTGCCTGCTGGAATAGACTGTTTTGGCTATGATAATGGCTGATCCCACGATGAGCACAGCAATAAAGAGTCCAATGACAGCGCCCGCATAAGCAGATGAGGCTATTGAAACAGAACACAGCATGAACCATGGGAGGAGCAGCAAGAAAGTCAGCATTCCTCTAGTAGTGACACACCACTTCATTTATTTAAAACCTGAGGAGAATTAAGGAGAGACACCAGGCTACTATCTACTGTCAGTTTGGTCCAAACAACAAATTGTCCAGATTATACCAAAAGATGATTTCAGTAAGTAATTCTACTCTACTTTATTTTAGTTTGGCCTAAGATTAAAATAAAAAATACATATTATTTCACATGCATACATGTACTAATTCATTTTTTTTTCTTTTAAATTTTAACTAACCAAATCAAGTGTTTTATACCCGTTTCTATCTAATATTCAGATATACACATATCAAGTTTACAATTGAAAACATAAATCAAAACACAATATAATATTAAAATACAGTACATAAGTTTATACTTCCACCTGCTCCATTTTGAGCAAAAGGAACTGCAGAGACATGTGACATAAGTTTGTATTTGTTTGTATTTTGAGTTTGTATTTGTGAAATTTTGCTTAAATGGAACCTGCAAGTTGCTCAAATAAACATAAACTATTATATTAATATTAAAACAAACAAAACCAAAACAAATCAGGACAAATGTGATAAGTCCATTTTTATTTGTAGTTTTAATTAAACTATATACAAAAAGAAATACATATTGTTTCTTACTTTTATGTCAGTAATCTACAGAAAAAGTTAAAAATGTATATCTCTAAATGTAGCCTGTTGTGTCTCACCTAAACCATCTTACTTACATTTAACAGTGAGGTAGACTTCTAGCTCTTTCGCTCCGACCGGGTTTTCACTGCGGCAGAAGTAAACGCCTTCGTCCTCCTTGGTGATGTTGACTATCGTCAGCTGAAAGCGGGACCCGTCTGCAGTCACTGTGTACTTGGAGGTATTCACGATGAGCTCCTGCTTGAGGCCTCTTCTCCATGTGGTGACCGCAGGGGGAGTGGATGTGGTCTCACTACAGTCTAAAGTGATGCTGGTGCCTTCCACTGCAGTGGCCAGTGGCTCTCCAACTGGGTATGGAATTTCTGATAAGCAAAGGCAAAAGTTTCAATGTAAAGCTGTGCTATAACAATGACAATACATTATAATTAAAGATGATTATTTAGACCACAATATAAGTAAAAGTAAGTAATTTCTTTTCAGTCTACTCCAATAAGTTAACCTAAATGACTAACCTAAATTGCGAGCAAGATGAATTTACTCAATTTTTGAGTTTGAAGCGTTTGTAGGTCCATAGTGCAGACTGACCAATCACAGGGCAGCATTATGCTTTGGGTGAAAGTCGGGCCAAATTAACTAAAATAAACATTTATGCAAGCCAATAGCACTAAAATGTCATATTGTTACATCCCTAATTACAGTAATGTGATCGATAAACAATTAATTTTATTTTGTTTATCTACAGTGGCTTTTAAAACACAAATCATTGTTCACTCACTTCATCAATATTAGTGAATTTATACTGTATCATGTTGATGTTAACATAAGAAGAGTCTTCCTGTAAGAAGTCTTCCAGTTTCAGCCAGTGCATTCATAAAGATTCAGTGGGTGACAATACTTACTGAGAGTAAAAGTACATGACCTGTCATCTCCCTTGCGTAGGGCTAGGTGCTGTGCTGTGCATCTGAGTGTTTGCCCCTCTGAGAGCTGGGAGCTGTTGACTTTCAGAGCCAGCCTATCTGTCACATCAGAAGCTAAAATCCGACCACTGGGAACGTCAGTCCAGTTCAGCATCGGAGCAGGATAGACTCCAAACCAGGAGCAGTGAAACAAAACAAAAGAGGAGTCCTGTGTCCACATGCACTCCGGGTGTCTGTCCGAAGCATCTGTTCAAAACAAAAACAGCAAAAAAAACAACGTTATAAATGTTTATAATATATACAGTTCCTAAATGTAACAATTTATTTTTGTGCAAGACGTTTATAAACTACTTATACTTAAATGTGTTGCCTCAGTCTCGAACCAGCCAATTGAAAATGGCTTCTGAATAGGAAATGAAATGTGGAGATTTATACATAGATTTATGGATTGTCACGATGATGATATTCAGACAATACATTTATCTTATAAAACCCCAAATAGTTCTACACTTAAAATTATTAAAAATGGAACTACATTCCTCCTTTTGGATGAAACAAGAAAATATCTGAGGTTATAAATACTGAGTAACTGCTACGTATAGTAAACATTATGTAGATATAGTGAGAAGATTATTGGGCCTATACTATTTTGCTATCTATGGTTGTTTCCTTATCAAACACAGACCTGGAGCTGTGTTTTGTTTCATTCACACAAGCAAACCCCGCATATTTAGGGTGAGTTCTCTCTGTTCCACCTTGTGATGTCACAGTGCTCTACTGTGTTTTAATCAATCAATCAATCAATCAATCAATCAAACAATATTTATAAGGCGCTTTTCATACAAAATTGTAACACAAAGCGCCTCCATACACCTTCATTACAATTATTTGGAGGATTTCAGATCTGGAATTCCCAGCCTCTACTGAACTAAAGGTAAAAGGTAGCCATTAACTTGAAAACTGCAACTATATGACATCACAAGGTGGAACAGAGCATTTTGAGCTTTGAAGATTTAGACAAACTAATAATAAAGGATTACCGTATTTTCCGTACTATAAGGTGCATTGGATTATAAGGCGCACCTTCAATGAATGGCCTATTTTAAAACTATTTTCATATATAGGGCGCACCGCATTATAAGGCGCATAGAATAGAAGCTACAGTAGTAGCTGACTAAGGTAGCCATGATTAACCAATATTGATCCATATATAAGGTGCATCGGATTATAAGGCGAACTGTTGGCTTTTGAGGAAAATTGAAGGCTTTTAGGTGCGCCTTATAGTGTGGAAAATACGATACTCATATGCATGTAAATGAAACAAAACAAAGTTCCAGGTATGTTTTGAGGAAGAAACATTAGAACATGACTTAAAGCTCACAAGAATCAATATTGTGTAATATAGGACCTTTAAATATATAAAGTTACACCAAGTTTCTTCCGTATAATGTCATTATACTTACAGTAGACCAGGACCTCTGCATCCTTGTTTGCTCTCTGATGGGAAACGTTATTGTGGGCGATGCAGCTGTAGTTTCCCTGAGCACTGGGCTGGATGTTGTCTGTTCTGTATTCCAGTAATGACTGCCCAGTGTTGTTGACCAGAGACCTGCTGCTGTTTGTGAGTCCAGTAAAAGCTAAAGTCAGCTCTTGAGATGGGTATGAGAGGGCAGAACAGATGAAGTAGACTGAGGATCCTTTGATGATGGTAAAGGTCCCATTAGGCAGCACTGCAGGATAGTTCTGTACAGGATCAATGGCTAAAGAGACATTGGCAGGTCCACCTAAAAATGTATTTCATATTATCATTATTAAGTTGTAATATATCAGTGGAATGGGAATTTCATCTGCATGGGTGCACAACGGTGTGTAGTAACCTCATTTAAGTGCTTGCACCCTTATTTGAGTCAATTAAGGCCTGAGCCCCCCTAGGACGCATTATAAAATGGTTACATGTAAACGGTTACTTAGCTTCTATAAAATGTTCAAATTTTTTTTTGGAAAATATTTGTGTCTGTTAACAGGCAGTCTAATTGAAAATCATGATTGATCACTATGAACTTCAAATTATTATTCGACATTTTTGCAATACTGCCCAACCCAACTGATAAAACCTGTGTTATGATCCGGATATAAGCCTGTTATTAGTGACAACAGAAATAAAGGCTCACCATAGAAGTGTGTCTAGGCTTTAGCAGCATCAGTATGAGGTGAAATGTGAACATTTGGTTAAACTAGCGAGCTTAGAGACTTTTCTAATAGAAAACTTCCTTTACCTGTTGCAGTGATTAACATGATTTAGTCTCCGGTTCAGATTTGCATGCGCACTCTTCTTTTGTTCAAACATACACTGGCCTACATTTTGTTCAGCTGAAGTGTATAAATGTGCTGAGGATAAACTCACTGGCTACTTGCAGCACGACTCTGGCGTGGAAGGTGTTGTTCCCAGGCAGGGTGGAGGCGCACAGGTACACCGCTTCATCTCCGCGCTCCACGGCCCCGATGCTCAAGCTCCCGTCAGGCAGCACCGTGAGGCGGCTCCCGCTGCTCCCGCTGCTCCCGGGACCGCCCGAAGTGTTCGAGGGCGAAGAAGCACCGCCACTTATGAAACTTACTCCATTTTTCATCCACGAGGTCACGGTCGGTGTAACATTCCCTACGTTGTAACAAGGAAGTAGAGCCACGTCGTCCGGTGCCGCTGTCACAACCGATTCCGTGGAGTCGTCACCTGAAACCACTGCGAGAAGACACACAGAACCCACTGAGGAAACACCACATTGTAATGAGCAACTAAACACGCCATAAAACTTACCCGTGGTGCAAAAACACAGCAGCAGCAAAGCTATGGCGCTCATGGTAACTTGTGGCTACATCGCCTTCCAACGCGTCAACAAAAGGTTCCCGGGTGAAACCTGTCTGACTAGTCCACCTGTGGAGGTGAGAGTGGAGACATGTCTCCGCCCGTGACAGACGAGACGACACCACAGCACGACGCACACGGACAGCTCCGGGAATCGACCAGGGTCACGGGGCCAGCCTTTGGTCACTGCGCCACTGACGGTCAGATTGTGTTAGCCAAAAACCACACCCTGGTTATACCTGAAAGAAGAAATACATGGAACCTAGTTTTTAGGCTGTGTTGCAGTTACATAGCTAATTAAAGGTGCACTGTGTAACTTTACTGGTGTGACGTATGGTGTACATCTACATGGAGATGTTTGATGGAATTCTAAGCAATTTCTCCAACAGAAAAGGTATTCACAGCGCAGTGTTTCCCACAGGATTAAGACAATGGTGGCACAAGCATCCGTATTTGAATCATTTTATTTAATATCATATCTATATAAATGTCACTTGTTGTCTATACTGGAAAAAGAAAGATGAATTGTTACATTATGTTTATGACAACACAACACTACAAGCATAACATATCCTTTGTTTTACAAGTGTTTTGCTTGGCTAATTTTTAGACTATGGAGCTGAAAATTACACTATGGGGCTCCATAGTCTTTTCTTTTAATGGGAAACACCTGAGTGCACCTATAATTCATAGGCTTTATCAAATCCAATCCAATCCAACTTTATTTCTATAGCACATTTTATAAACAGAGACAGTTTCCAAAGTGCTGCACATAAAATTAATAGAACTTAATAATAACATTATTAAAATAGCAATAAATAAAGTGCTAATAATACAATCACTAAAAACAAAAGCAATTATAAAAACATTAATAAAAAAGAAATAAATAAAGTGATAATAATAAAATAACTAAAAACAATAAAAACACAGAGGACCACACAACTCATGCGGGATTAAAAGCCAGAGAATAAAAGTGTGTCTTAAGACGAGACTTAAAACACTCCACAGTGGGAGCTGTTTTGATGTGAGGAGGCAGAGCGTTCCACAGCTTTGGTCCAGCCACAGAAAAGGCTCTGTCTCCTCTGGTTTTAAGTCTCGTCTTAGGAACCACGAGCTGGAGCTGGCCCTCGGACCTCAGAGCGCGGGCGGGAGTGTAAATCTGGATGAGGTCCGAGATGTAATCCGGGGCCAGTCCATTCAAAGCTTTAAAAACAAACAATACTGTCAAACCAACAGACCAATCCATGCCAAAGCCAGAAGAGTGAAAGTGTGGTGCAGACCTGCTTTCTAAGGCCAGGGCACCCTGGGACCCGAACGCCCAAAAAACCTGAAAAGTGCAGTTAGAACCATTAACATTATTTTCTGATCTATGTTCTAGGCCTAATGTTGTTTCCTTATCACAGCCGTACCTGGAGTTGTCTTACATTTGAACAGGATTAATACACAAATCCTGCATATTTAGGGTGAGTTCTTCTCTGTTCCACCTTGTGATGTCATGTGGTAGGCCTAATGCAGGCCTAATACAGTGAACCACTGTGTTTTTAAACTCCACGCACCTTCACTAGGCTCATTTGGATTATTTCAGTCCTGGAATTGCCCATTTCTACTGTACAAAGGGTAAAAGGTTTTCAGCTTAACTTGAAAACCAACTAAAAGGTGGAACAGAGCATTTTGATCTTTGAAGATGTAGACAGACTAATAAAGGAATGCTGAAACATGTGTGACTGAAACAAAACACAACTCCAGCTATGTTTTTGATAAAGATGAGGTAATAGCATTATAACATGACTTAAAGCTCTCGAGTCCATTTTGCGTAACTTACTTAAGATATATCCTCCTGGGACTCAAAAGAGAAAAAAAAAGTGTTTCAATTTTTTTTGTGATTTTCTATTTGGAGATAAATGAACACCTTAGCATTTACATTTTGTTCATTTTATTTTTATTCGTTATGTTGTAACATGTCCTCTGTAATGGACTGGAATAGTGTTTAATTAACGTTAACAACCTAACAAAAAACTTTTTTTTTTTGATAACCAACATCTCTGACAAGCATCTACAGTTGCCAAGTTTTTAGACTCCCTTTTAAATTTATTTATTTATTTATTTTTAATCATAGTACAGCCACAAACTAGAGTCTATCTCAAAACACTTAAAAGATAGACTGGTTTACTCAGTTTCTACTATAAAGGCCCCAAATTAATGGGCCGGGTCTCAGGAGGATATTGATAGTGAATTGTGAAAATAAATGAAAATGTAAGGTTCATCCAAACATCTTAACTTTATTTTCGGACGGTCCGTGAGTGACGTGGGCAGTTCCAGACAGGCGTGCGCAGCAGCAGCAGCAGCAGCCCGTGTACCCACAGCTCTAAAATCACAATGCCCGTGGATCTGAGCCAGTGGAGTGGAGCTCTGGAGCTGCATGAGGTCGATGAGAAACCAGCAGAGCCTCTGACTGTTAAATACGACGCCGTGGAAATAGATGAACTCGGAAAAGTACTCACTCCGACACAGGTCTGTCAGCTAATGCTAGTGGTGCTAACTCGGAACGCACTGTTTCCATGTTTATACTATAATAAAGCCAATATACGTAATACAGCTCAACCTGCTCTTATTGATCTGAAAGTGTGCGTATGAAATGGTGACAAAATACAATGCGCACGAATTGAATTTCACTCATCCAACTCATTCATGGATTGGATCAATGCTAGCAAAAAGTCTATTGCGCGCTTGCTTGTGTGAATAATGTTGAGAACAGCGCCCTCTCCTGGACGTGAACGCCATACAGCACTATTGTTTTACTTGGCCGCAGGTGCAGAACAGACCATCCTGCGTTGAATGGGCAGGCTGTGACCCCAGTAAACTCTACACTTTGGTCCTGACTGACCCTGATGCCCCAAGCAGGAAAACTCCTAAATTCAGGTAGGACCAAGATTTTTATTTATTTTTTGCATTTTTTTTCATTTTTGTTTTGATTCACTGGTCTACAAGCTACATGCTTCCGGAACAAAAGTAATGACATTTTTCTTGGTTTAGGTCACTAATAAAGAAAAAGTAAGTCAGAAGTGCTAATTGCCTATAGTTTCCAAGATATAGTATTGGGTCAAAATAGGAAATTTATGCAAAATAAGGCAAAAACTGTAGTTTATCAGAAGGTACAGTGTCTACAAGCAACCAGTTCTATCTGAAAGCCTGTCTGCACATTCCAATACATTCATTTTAATATGTCTAGAGTTTTAACATTAAATATTTTTTGATTTCACATAAGAGAGATGCCTCGAAATTGTGTGCACCTGATGTCTTAAGATATTTCTTGATAAAGAAGTGCAAGTTAAATATTTTCAAAATACAAATATTATTTTTAAGCAAAAATGCCTAAATCTATTGTATAAACAGATGAAATTTTGCTGTAAAATCAAAATCAAATGTAATATCATTAAATATCTTGAATACATTAGCTAACCAGCACAGTTATCAATTGATTTTCAGTTCATTTTATCAATATAAATGAGATTTAGCCACTTTTATCTCAGAAGCAGATCGAGCCCAAAAATTTGTAGACCAGTGATTGTTTTGTAAATCATCAATATCGTATGAGCTAAGACTGGTTTAATGGTTACTGCAGGGAATGGCACCATTTTATGGTCGTGAACATGAAAGGAAATGACGTTTCCTCTGGCTGTGTCATGTCTGACTATGTGGGCTCAGGACCTCCCCAAGGAACAGGTATGATGAGTTGTTATTAATATACATAGTTAAATATAGCGATTTCACAAATCAAATTGCCAATTCGAGTTGCCGTCATTGTCAATAAATCAAACATTAATGTAATGACTAGAACCGTCTTTGCAAAAACATTGTATAAGAGTCAGTCTTGTTATACCTGTAGTTTAGACCTCTGTGTGTTCTAAAATTGAAAGCGTTCTTGTGCTAGTTTGTCAATTCATATTTCAGTTTTCTCTCAAATGCTAATCCTCCTGCAGTTGTTTACAATGTTCATGAACAAAACCACACGTTTCACACATACAGTATATAGTGAATCCATAATTAGAAATTGTGATACTTGACAGAAACATTACAAATGATTAATTATTTGATTTTTATTTTTCCCCCAAAACATGCAGCCCAAGTTAAACTTTTTTTCAACTTGTACATTATGAAACTGTGATAGACGTACAGTTTTTAACGTTTGATTCCCAGGTCTGCACAGGTATGTTTGGCTGGTGTATGAACAAACTGGTTCCCTGTCCTGCTCCGAGCCTGTCCTGACAAACCGCTGTGGAGACGGACGTGGAAAGTTCAAGATCCAAGCTTTCAGGCAGAAGTACAAACTTGGAGCCCCAGTGGCCGGCACCTGCTACCAGGCCGAGTGGGATGACTATGTTCCCAGGTTGTATGAGCAGTTGGCTGGAAAGTAACTACTCTTATACAAGTATCAACAAGTAACAAATAGCCTATGAACATAAAAGCACTTAAAGGGATAGTGCGTTTATTTTTTATTTTTTATGTTAATCTGTATGGGTTTCCTTACGTGTGTTGACACCAGCTTACCTCTGACAGTCTCAGCTGATCCCGGTTCAGCTCGCTTTCTGGAGCCCGCGTAAGTAGGTCCGGTAACTTCCCTGGAACATGAAATAAAGCTTGTTTTTCTTCTCAAAACAAAACATTTGTTAGAAAGGTGATATATTTGCGTCCGAAACAGTTGTTCATGAAACATCCAGCAGCGTATTTCGCATTCGCGTATTGTCTTTCTCCACTCGTATTACTACGCCCATGTTAACTATCAGCCTATTCACTTGTAAACTTCGGCGTAGACATCCGCTGAAGGTGAACAGGCTGATAGAGTTAACATAGGCGTAGTGATACAAGTGGAAAGAGACAATACGCTGCTGGATGTTTCATGGACAACTGTTTCGGACGCAAATATATCACCTTTCTAACAAATGTTTTGTTTTGAGAAGAAAAACAAGCTTTATTTCATGTTCCAGGGAAGTTACTGGACCTACTTACGTGGGCTCCAGAAAGCGAGCCGAACCGGGATAAGCTGAGACTGTCAGAGGTAAGCTGGTGTCACCACACGTAACTTTTAGAAGGAAACCCATACAGATTAACATAAAAAGATTATTCTCCTCCTGACCGGTAGTATTCTTCCCTTTGCTGCCTTTTTCATTTACTGAACATTAAAAACAAATCATTAGTACAATAATTTGGTTACCATGGTTAGCTTTTCTGTTTGCTTTAACGTCATTGATTAATTTGTATTGGTTCACTTGGTGTAAACATTGGAGTACAACTGTTGGAATCAGTAAACTCTTTCACTTAATATAAGTCTTGTGTTTTTTGTTCCATAAGTTTTCCACAAAGCACGCTGCGGTGTTTTATTTAAATTTAAATGTACTACATTACATAACCCATGTTAGAATGTTATTTCATCAAAACATACCAGGAGTTGTGTTTTGTTTCATTCACATGTACTTAGAGTAGCCCTTTATTATTAGTCTGTCTACAACTCCATCTCAAAATGCTGTGTTCCACCATATGATGCAATGAAGTGATCGTTTTCAAGGTGACGGCTACTTTTTACCTTTAGTTCAGTGGAGATGGTCAATTCCAGGGCTGAAATTATCCAAATGATTCTAGTGAAGGTGCATAGATTTAAAAAACAAACAGTGGAGCACTTACTGTATTACCACATGACTCAAGGTGAGTGTTTTCCATGTGAGAGGAACTCAGCCTAAATATCCAGGATTTTGTATTAAACGTGTGAATGAACCAAAACACAGCTCCAGGTACGTCTGTGATGAGGAAACAACATTATAACATCAGAAAATATCCTAAAATGGACCCTTTTAATTTAAGCAGGACAGTCCCACAATGATATTTAGAATCTAGAGAACACACTGTTGGTTAATGTAATCAAGGCTCTCAAGTCTCACGCATTGAGAGTGTGACACACGCAATTCGACGTGTTCACACGCTCACACGCCACACATGGTATTTCTCACGCACAGCGTTTCTGTGCCCAGACAATCGCTTAGATAATCCAGGCACCGCGCGTTTTCAGCCGCTCCTCGGGAGAAATTGTTCACTCGCACCCCCCTCCTCGGAAATTATGGTCTCACACACGACCCCGCTCAAAACTTGAGAGCCCTGGTGTAATGCAGTTAGAAAAGTGGAAGTCTTTGGTTGTGTGATAAGCACTTTATTTACAAATATAATTAAAAGCTCTGACAGATTCATGCTTTCTTTAAACCTGGAGAAATTAAAGTGCATGCGATGATAAAGCATTATACTGTTCTGGTATGTAACAAATTACTGCTGGGGCATTATTTTTTAAGCAAATAAAAAGCTGATCAGTAGACTGAAAATACTGTGACAAGGGGGAGGAAAAAGGAAAGCACTTAAAATTATTCTTTTGATTTGTGACATTTAAAATAGAAATATGAAAATAAGTAAAAGCTCTTCATAAATCCTTCTATCAACAAAACCTCTCTACCATCATAAAGCCCTTTGTGCTGCTGGAGTTCTCATGTCTCATAAACTGTACTTAAGGATATTCACATTGGCTGCCAGTGCAGAGAAATCAGTACTATGCACACAATGACTATTTTCACCCCAGTATTGAAATCACATTTATTGGAAGCGTACCTATATGTACAGTGCATTGTGAAGTTTGTCCAAAAACTGAAATCTTTGTTGAAATAACCTGAAAAATACCAAGTGTCAAAAGAGCAGCACTGACAGCCGCAGAATCAGCCATGTGAGTTATCACTTTGAGATTGTTTTTTGCTTAAACAGTGAATCTCTCCTAAATGTCTCCAGTCTTGGAATGTCCCTCCTCTAATCCTGCGCCTTTTTAGTCACACTAAAGTGTGCTCATTGCACAAGAAATATGGAACACTGATGATGTCATCATCGTACAAAACAACTATAGGAAGATCTCCAGCATTATTAGAGGTAAGGATGGAGAGGGGCTTGGGTGGGTGCACAGGACCCTGGACCCAGACGCAGAAACACCAGTGTCTGTGTTTTTCAGGACAATGTCGGTGCTTCAGGTCAAAGGAGGAGCTGTGAGGAGGTCAGCCCTCATCTGTACTCGTCCTTAGGAAAGTCCAGAGCCCCCAGGTTTCCGAAGCCCAGCCGCATGCTCTCCATGTCGAAGCTGTCAGTCTCACGCTCCTGACGCTCCAACAAGTGTTTGATCCGATCGGTCCGCTCCTTCTGAAGGGAAACCAGCTCCTCTTCAATCTACAGCCACAAAAACAAGTTTATATTGTTAACTTTCATCTCATGCAAAAGCAAAGCTAATGGGATGTGGGGCCAGCAATGAACAACAACTTAAATTGTGTGCACCAGCAGAGCCTGTCTGACTCTTTCTCTCTGGATCCTAAAGAATCAGCATCAGTATTGGCCATGAAAAACCCATATGAGTGGATCTCTATGTATAACCCATGTAATTTAGATGTGTACAGAGTAGGTTTATTGTCTCTGGCTGTGCTGAGAACTGCCACAGACTCACTGTGATCCACAGGTGCAGTCTTAAGACCAAATGGTGCAGTACAGCACAGTGCGGGGTGGTACTGAGCATGCACCAGAACTCCAGACTGTGACCATGAACTGAACCAGAGGACAATAGGCCTCTTGAAACCATTACATCATTCTAGCCCAGGAGTGCAGAATTCATTAAAGCCAGAAGGTGGCGCACCACTACAGTGAACCGCAGAGATTTTAACTGTCTTTGTTCAGAAGGTAATGTGGACTGTTATCAGGTAAAACCTGAAACAAATTTGAGGAATATATTGTGTATCATCATGAAACCTCTGGAACTAATTCAATAAAATATATCATAAAATGTCCAATATAATTGTTATTTTAAATAATTATTATAATTCAAACCTTTATACTTTCCCTTTCAACTTATGCGGTGCACCTGGTGCTACCATACATCTGTGCTGTCCTTATCTTGACGTAGAAGCAAATACATCTAGAGTATTTCCTGTATAAACCTGGTATTCACTAACTCAAACTACACTAACATAAAGGGTCCACAGTGATGCAACCTGTTGAAACCCTGAAGCTAAAACAAAGTGTAAAGACAGGGATCATTTAAAACATTGGAATACAAATTAGGATCTATCATTTGAAACTATATTATGTATGTACTACACCACACACACAGACTGGATGGAGTTGTTTGAGTAAAATGCTGGCCAGCTATTGTCAGTGACTTCCTTCTTTATTTATTTTTTCTGGTTGTACAGTTTTGATTTTAAATTCAATAAACTGTCTCCCCAGATACGAGGTAAATTGATAGCTGAGAGCACCTGTAATGCTAATATTTATTTTTATTTATTTTTATTTTTTAAAAAAAGGACCTTATGGCCATGTTGTTTGTTATAATGTGGTGTTTTGGTTCTCCAATCAGACAATTATCTAATCAGTACGCAGAATGAGCCTTACGAGTCTTATTTCGGTTGCCAGTTTTACTGCTGAAACCCAATTGGTGAAACCTAAAATGATTCTCTCAGATCTGAATGCTCACACTATACCCCATCCCCTGCAGCCAGTCACTAATCATAACGGAACCCAGGTTGGTTCAGAGTGCGTTTAATCCAGGGAATAAAATCAGAGATCCACCTGTAACCATGTAATACCAATAATATTACTAGGCCTGTCATGATAATCACTATATTTACTTCAATATATGCAAGCTGGAGCGATATATTTTGGGATTCAATATTTATCGTGGGTACATCGTGGGGAGATTTTTGTTATAATACGATAAGATTTGAGCTGCAGAAAGTTGAATAAGTCACTTCTGTGGCTAACTATCAGTTCATTCTGCTATTAATTTGTGACAGTGCATCATTTGATTGTGTCTATTTAAAAATGGTTTACTGGGATTGTCCTGCTTTATTGGTGTCAATATTATCGTTTATCACAATATTTGTCTGTATCAATATAAGGGGCATGCAAAAATATTGAAATATGATACTAAATTTGCAGTATTGCTGTCAGTATTGTTGTCGTGAGCTGCTGTATTGATATATTGCTAAAGAGTATTTTTTTTTAAATCTTCTAACCATTTATTTTGTGACTGCACTACAATTTTGGTGCTTATTTATTGGAAGGAAATGCAGTTACATATTCCCTGTTTTGATGATTAAAATAGATGTATTTCATATTAACTTCGCACAAATAGAGGTTTAATAAATAGTGTTGCTAAAATGTATTTGGTCCTTAAAAACAACATAACATCACAGAGTATCATGTGCACTATATCAATTATCGCATGTATTGCCATATTGTGATATTGTATCGTGAGTCATGTATCATGTCGAATTGAGGGACCCTGCGATTCCCAGTCCTAATCAATAATATGCTTCAAAATGTGTTATTGTAATAGGCCTAACTTCTACTAATGCTTAAATTAGGCGTGTCAAACATGTGGCCCGGGGGCCAGATCCGGCCGCCCAAGACCTTTAATCTGGCCCTTGGCTGATTTTCTATTAAAATATTTTAATTTTCTATTAAAATATTGGTAATTTTCTGCGCAGTTTAGCATAGCAGCATCTCCAGCGCCTCTGTGTGTGTCCTCCCGCCAGAGCAGCACAAATGAAGACTTTCCTCTTTCCAAACGCTCTTAAAGGACGATGATTTTGACTGTTGACCGTGACACCCTCATCAGCAAAATGTTAAGAAAAGTGGACGCCAAGTGCAGGATTTTCCAAGAAAAACTGACTAATTCCTATTTGTTCATGGAGGTGAATGGGAAACCTGTATGCTTGTGTTGAAATTGCATTTTTCTTAAAGTTTCATTCATGTTCATAATATTAGAATATTTTGTAATTTCATCAAATAAAAAAGTCTTCTGTAATAGATTTGCGTTTCTTGGGACAAATATTTGGACTTATTGCTATTTTTGGGGTATATATGCGTATGAGTTTTCTGATCCGGCCCCTCTGAGATCAAAGTAGGTTGGATACAGCTCCCGGGCCAAAATGAGTTTGACACCCCTGGCTTAAACTATTGCATCATTATTGGAATAATAGCCTGGATAAACTGTTTTATAGTGTGTTTTTTCTCAGTACAGTTCCTCTTGCTCTGTGAGTAGCAGATGTCCAGTGAGTGGCTCAGACCTTTTGTTCCAGGTGAGCCCTCCGCAGTGACACCTTCTGCTCGTGCTTGTGCTGCTCGCGCTCGTGCTGGGCCTCTGTCTGCATCTTGATCTTGCTCTGGTAGGCGTTCAGCAGCTCCATCTCCTGCTGCAGCTGCTGCCTCAGAGCCTGGCACTCGGCTTCCTGGGCCTCGTCCAGACGCAGCTGAGGGGCCGCCGCGGACCACCACAACAAGGGCGCCGATACAGAGCCGAGCAGAGACCGAGAATGAATAGGACACATACACACAAGCACAGTGGGGAGAGGGTAGGTATGGAGGGACAGACAGGGAAACCGAAGGGAAAGAAAGAGATCAAATATACGCATTACATGTGAAAGAACATTTGACATTTTTATAAAGTAAGTTTAAGAATGATATATGAGCCATGATTAATATAACATGAATTATGTAAACAAATATGTAGATGAATATTATCTGTTAATGGAGCTCAACAGACCAGCCCACTCTGAAACACGGTGCATTTCTGGAAGTACATTTCCCATAGACTTAATATTAAAAGTTTAAGGAAATATACTAAAAAAGCTAACAAGTTTCCATAACATGTATGTTTTTAGCCCAAAAAACAAATAAAATGTCAGAAACAGTAGTCTTGTAGTCATTAGTTATCAGCTCATTAGCCCCCTGCAAGCTTAGTACCCAAAATGTGAACCTTCAGAACCAGTCAGTGTTGAACTCCATAAAAACACCTTGAATATTAGTGAAGGCGTATGTTCACAGTAGTGTGTAGTGTAGAGATAATGAAAGACTTTTTTTTTTTTCTTGTTTTTTTTTTTTGAAGTGAACAGTTATTTTTTTAGTTGTAGGAATGACCAACTCAACTGCTGACCTGAGAGCGACAGGAAGCAACGTGGATCTGGTTGAAGTACAAAAAAAAAAAAATCTTAAAATCCACTCTTGTATCCACAGGAACAGAATCCACAACATGTTAGAATCCCAATAGTTTAAAGTTGGAGGACCGGTCAGAATTCTGTTTAGCCGTCAGATTAGAGATTTGTTGACCTAGTTTATGGTTAATTTCTCTGTAATTACTGGACCTATCCACAAGAAACAAAAACTAGCACAAAGTCCAACTTCTCTTCTGTCAGTATAAATAAATATAACTGAAATCTTTTTTTATTTATTTATTTTTTAAAGCGCTTTCATTATTCAATTGTTGTCTGTTGATAGGAGTTTAAACCATGAGATTCATATGGCAAGATTATGGAGTCAGTATCTTATAACAAATAATAAGATTCAACATTTGTGGATCATAAATTTGGATATCCCAAATGAAGCTTCCATTGCGTTATATAGGCCCCTGCACGCCATCTGAAATGATCATCAAGCTCAAATGAGACATCTTTTGAATGGTGAAAAGTCCTCAAAATGTAACCTCTAACAGGAGTCTGAAACCCTTAAATAAACACATAAGTTTTGTCCTAAGCGTGATCCCGTAGAGCGGTGTCGGGGTGGAGCTTACCGCCTGAGACGCCATCATCTCATTAATGCTCTGCTCGTACTGCTCGGCGAGGATGGCCAGTTTGCGCGTCTGTTCATCCTTCAGGGCCTTCAGGACGGTCTTGTGCTCAGACTTGGGCGTCACCTCCATCTGGTGGTGCCTCAGAGCCTTGTACTGTTTGGTCTGCACCTTACACGTGTCCTGAAACTGTTTCTTGATTTGCAACTCCAAAGCCTGAACGACCAGACCAAAAAGGGAAAAACATAAAAGGACTTATGGCAATGCAACTTGTTGAATTTTTATAGAGAGTCTTTTTAAATTGTTAATTATGATGCTTTTTTATGTATTTCTTTAGTTCATGTTCAAGATCATTAAAATAAAAAGCTATTGATTTGTTTTCAATAAGACAAAAATAAAATAAAATTAAAGATAATGATCAATAAATATATGAACAAAAAAAGATTTATGGTAGATACAAACCTTAAAAAAAAAAAAAAGTACCACTTGTACCACACTTAAGATCTTAAACAGCCACAGGCACAGTCTAACATTGCTTTGATGAAGTCTTCTAATATTATCTTGAGGCACAAAAATTTAAATTCTAATAAGAGATTTTCTTTGCTGTGAATCTATCATTTATTTATTACATCCGTGTTGCATCACAATTTTACCAAAACTCCTCAAAATACAGAAAGTGTTGCTTTGAGCTTGTGCAATCGTGAAGACGGATGAGGCGTCATTTCCAACACATGTTAAACTGTGGCAAAAATAAATACATAAATATCAAGTGTGGGATCGAAATAGCAACATTCATGGCAATTTCACTAATATTTTTCAATAACACCCTAATACATAATATAATGAACATTTATGATTGCTTTTCAAATCCATCCATCTATCCATTTTCTTCCGCTTATCCGGGGCCGGGTCGTGGGGGCAACAGTCTAAGCAGGGACGCCCAGACCTTCTTCACCCCGGACACTTCCTCCAGCTCCTCCGGGGGGACCCCAAGGCGTTCCCAGGCCAGCCGGGACACATAGTCCCTCCAGCACGTCCTGGGTCTTCCCCGGGGCCTCCTCCCGGTGGGACATCCCCGGAACACCTCCCGAGGGAGGAGTCCAGGAGGCATCCGGAACAGATGCCCGAGCCACCTCAGCTGGCTCCTCTCGACGTGGAGAAGCAGCGGCTCTACTCTGAGCTCCTCCCGCGTGACTGAGCTCCTCACCCTATCTCTAAGGGTGCGCCCAGCCACTCTACGGAGGAAACTCATTTCAGCCGCTTGTATCCGCGATCTCGTCCTTTCGGTCATTACCCAGAGCTCATGACCATAGGTGAGGGTAGGAACGTATATTGACCGGTAAATTGATAAATTGATAAATTGACCGGTAAATCTTCACCACAACGGTCCGGTACAGCGACCGCATCACTGCCGACGCTGCACCGATCCGCCTGTCAATCTCACGCTCCATCCTCCCCTCACTCGTGAACAAGACCCCGAGATACTTGAACTCCTCCACTTGAGGCATGGACTCCCCACCCACCCAGAGAGGGCAAGCCACCTTTTTCCGGTCGAGAACCATGGCCTCGGATTTGGAGGAGCTGATCCTCATCCCAGCTGCTTCACACTCGGCTGCGAACCGTCCCAGTGCACATTGGAGGTCCCGGTTTGATGAAGCCATCAGGACAACATCATCTGCAAACAGCAGAGATGAGATCCTGTGGTTCCCAAACCGGATCCCCTCCGGCCCCTGACTGCGCCTAGAAATTCTGTCCATAAATATAATGAACAGAACCGGTGACAAAGGGCAGCCCTGGCGGAGTCCAACATGCACCGGAAACAGGTCCGACTTACTACCGGCAATGCGAACACTGCTCCTGCTCCTGCTCCAGTCATACAGGGACCGAACAGCCCTTAACAAAAGGGCCCCGAACCCCATACTCCCAGAGCACTCTCCACAGGACCCCACGAGGGACACGGTCGAATGCCTTCTCCAGATCCACAAAGCACATGTGGACTGGTTGGGCAAACTCCCATGCACCCTCGAGCACCCGATGGAGAGTACAGAGCTGGTCCAGTGTTCCCCGGCCGGGACGAAAACCACCCTGCTCCGCAACTACAGGTATGCTTTTCAAATCCTCTTTATAATACTTGGTGTAACTCAAAATCAACTTAGCCTTTGTTTTGAGGAGTCTTAGGTAGCAGATTATTTGCCATTTATAGTTAAAATCCACATTGAAAAACCTTGCAAAAATGTCCTCAAAAATGTCCTCAATTATGGTATTATTTTTTTCACCATTATTTCAAACAGCTGGCCAAACATTTAACCCTCTGTTTCTTAAAGTGTAGAATGGGTACGTGGAAAGAACTGCTAGTATATGCAGGCAAAATCTTTCTCATATTTATCAGTCAAACTTTCCTATTTTTTGTTTTAAAAAAATAAAATAAAAATTATTTCAGTATTGATTCTGTGAACATAAACAATACAGACTTTTTAATCAGTGTCATTTACCACAAAAAATATTCAAATTTCTTGTCAAAAGAGTCACATTTCTTCCTCAAGTCGGAACTTTGCTCCAAACCACATGTTTATACAGGCAGAGGATTGGCTGTGGTCCCGCTTAATAAAATTACTGATGCAGATCATTGACGATTAGACATGACTGATCTCGATTCAATTGCCAAGCCCTATTCAAGAATTGTTTATACAGCTATAAAAAGTTAGAGTGCTGAGTAGTTTAACAGCCTTTAAAAGATCCTAAGTGAAAGTGAGAGTGATTCCTGTGAACTTTAAGCCATGTTATAATGCTGTTACCGCCTCAAAAACATACCTGGAGCTGTGTTTTATTTTATTTACACATGTTTGAGTAATCCTGCATTATTGGGCTGTCTCCAAAGCTCAAAATGTTCTGCTCCACTTTGTGATGTCCTGAAGCAGTAGTTTTCAAGTCAACAGCTCCTTTTACTTTTAGTTCAATAGAGGCTGGAAATTCAGGGCTGAAATTAACCAAATGATTCTAGTGAAAGTGTATGGAGTTGGAAAAATATGTTTATGTATGTATGGAAAAATAAATACATGCATTACCATATCCTTCTCTCAGTTTTCAGAGAGAAGAACTCAGACTAAATGTGCAATTTGTGTGATAAACGTGAATGAAACAAAACATCTACAGGTATGTTTTTGATGAGGAAACAACATTATAACATTATAGATCAGCAGATAGCATAATATAGACCCTTTAACAGTTTTGTAGACATACTCATACGCACTTGTGCCACTGTACACGACTCACTTTGAGATTTTTGGGTTGCTGCCGTAGCTCAAGCACATGTTTGCGGTGCAGCTCTCTCTCTCTGCGGTTGTTGTACTCGATCTGGTTTTCGAGCTCGGTCTGGTGCTGCAGTCGGATCAGGTCCATGCGCAGCTTCTGGAGCGTGCGGAGCTGCCTCTGCTCCAGCTCCTGAGTCGACTCGTCGTGGCGGATCAGCATGGCGTGCTCCATCTCCTTCTGCGTCTTCTTCTTGTTCAGCTCCTTTCAGAGTTAGAGACAATACGTTGGAGGATTACAATGTTTTATCCAGATAGTTCCCGAAGAATCACATAAGAAAACGGAATTCTGTCAACATTTGTGTGAAACTTTTGTCCAGTTGATAATTAAATTTTCTTTTGTGACATTCTTTTTCATTAGTTATTTGTCTGGAGAGGTTATTGTTTATTTGACTGGAATGTACTGTAATATGGCATCAAATTATGTCTAAAGAGACAAGCCGTGATGCTACAAGGCTAAGTTACAGGTCAGATCTGTGGAGAGGCAACCCCACTCACAGTTAGAATGCATGGTTTTCAAGGTATTTTTGAGAAAAAACATCAATTTTTTAATAGTGGAAAGATATATTAATTTAATGTCATACTATTGACCATTCGAGGCCAAGTAATAACATCTCCATGGTGACAGAAAAGTTACATACACCTTTAAAGTTACAGTGAATATTGGCCATGTTTATAATGTTTCAGATTTGTGTTGTCTTTTTATACATGTTCCCTTGAGCATGATCAAAAATTACCAAATTTATACTGAAAAATGCTCTCACAGATATTATCCTACGTCTGAACCTTTTTACCCACTCAAAGGTTTTTCTCACAACAAGATCAGCTTTTGAGCTTAGGACATAGCTGCATTACTTTGCTCCGTAATAATCATCTTACAGTGAAAAGCAAACTGCATCTAAATCTACAAAAACAATGTGGTTAATTGTTATGGAATAAAGGACAAGAAAACCTAGATTACTTTAGTTTGGTCAGAAAAAAACAATTGGCTTTCTTCTTGCTGAAAAGGAGCACCATTTTATAGCTGCTAAATGGTTATGTGGGTGCGTATATTTAAATAAGTTTTCTATACGTTCATTGTAAACCACAATGTTGATGTGAAATGAACAGACTCCAGACTTCCTTATCAAAACTCAAGAACTGATTCTCTGCAGCTAGCCTCGTCATTGCATAGTAGTCATTTAAGTGTTTTATTTAAAAAAAAAAAGTGGCTATTTACAACTTTAAGTAAGCCAATGATGAGGAAAGTTGTATGTCCCCTTCAATAAACATTTAAAGTACCTCTCTGATCTGCTCCTGCTCAGACTCGTGCCTCTTGACCATGACTTTCCTCTTAAACGCGCGGCAGTTCCTTTCATAGAAGACCCTCTGCTGGGACAAAAGGTGGGCCTCCTCCTCGGCCTGGGAATGCTGCAGATTTTCCTTGTGCTTTGACATTCGCTCCTGCTTCTCCTTTTTGGGTGTGCTGTGGTCCTCGTTCATCTCCTGGAATTAAGAGAATTCAAGCAAAAATGTAAAAGGAGTGATCATGTATGGAATTGCTGGTTAGTTTCAACAGTGTCATGGATTAAAGAAGATTTAAATGAGGAACACTGAGAAATCTTGCATGCAAGAAGGCGCATTGTGTAACTTTTCTGGTGGAGGGTCAGCTAGACTTTTATTGTCTATGTGGTCTGCCCCTCGCTTGATTCCGTGGATATGTTATTTCTTCACCTAGAGCACCTAAACAAACTCAGATTAAGCATGTTTTTCAATAAGAGATATCTGTAATTGGAAAAAAATACAATATATCCTCCTGGGACCTGAAGAAAAAAAGTGTATCTAAATTATTATTATTATTATTTAAATTTTCTATTTGGAGGTAAATGAACACCTTAGCATTTACATTTTCTTAATTTTATTTGTATTCATAATAATAATAATATTCGTAACGTGTCCTGCGTAATGGACGTCAGGGACATTTTGGTGTTAAATCCATGTGAAGTTAACAACCTCACAAAAACTTTTTTTTTTTTTTTTGATGACCAACATCTCTGACAAGCTTCTACAGTCACGTCAAATAGTTTTTAGTCTCCCTTTTAATTTCTTATTTATTTATTTTTATGTATTATTTATTTTGTATTCATTTATTTATTTTAGTATTTTTTATTTATTTTTATGTACTGTGTTATTTATTTTCTTTTTATTTATTTTTAATTTGATGTATTATTTATTTTGACAGACTAGTTAACTCAATGTCCACTATAAAGGACACAAATGAATGGGCAGGTCTCAGGAGGCTATAGATAAGTGTAATGCCATACTGTGGAAATTCCTCCATGGAGCTAAGCAGGTGGTAGAGCACTCAACAGAAAGGTTGCAACGTATTAACAAATGTATAAGGGCCTACACATCTAGGCTAAAAATATATTCAACGCTTTCTTTAAACAGATGATTTCCCCCAACAGAAGAAGAAAAAATAAAAATAAATTTTAGCACCCCCTCAACAGCTTCTATTATCTTTTATGGCTCTAACTCTAATCTATCGCAAGCTAATACACTTAAGACATGAGCCTGATACCAGCTCTGTGGCAGTCTTCATTTGAAAATATCTCCCCGGACAATTTTCTGAAACTATATTCCAAATTAGTTTACTTTCCTTGTAACTGAAAACACTGCGCACCAAACACCCAGCCCACGTGAGCATTGTAAAGCCCTTTGGAGGCTGTCATGTACGCGAACTAAGTATGGCTTCAGCTCGGTCCAGTGTGTAGGTACAAAAGGAGTGGGCCGGATGACTCAGCACAACTTCCAACACAAAACTCAGCTTCTGGGAAAATAAATGCGTGAAGGAAAATAGTGTGGAGGAAGGCAGAATCAACAATAAATAGAAGTAGGGCTGGGCGCTATGGTGATAAAAAAATAAAAAAATAAAAAAATAAATAAAATACACGAACGTGATAAAGACGTATTTGCTATTTTGTGAATTGTAATGTGATCCAATACTTTACAGTTTAAAGCAGCTCTATGCTCAAAAACAGGCACTGCTCCTAACCCACTCCTCCCACTGATCAGCCCTACGTCATGTTAGGAGTGAGTGACAGGTGGATTTAACCAATCACAGTGAAGTGTGAATATTCAGAAGAAGAAGATGACTTTATGTACATGTTGAAGGCGATATAAAGTGACCACGTTTACATGAACAGTAATCAAAGCTGATCTGGTTGTGATATACAGTACATTTTTACATTTTTTGGCATACCCATGAATAGAAGGCAGGACCATGTGTTAGAACTAGACTAGAAGTAGGCTAGACAAACAAAATAGATACCCTGATACTAATCAATACTAAAACTAGAGCAGCTACTGGGTAAAACAACTATATACATTTCCTGGATTGTGTTTTTGATAATCATTGTGGTATGAAAATTGTTATTGTGTTATTGTGTAACAGTTTTCCAAGGCATTTCAATACATTTTCTGCGTACTAACACTGGTCTACAATTTTTTGGACTCGATCTGCTTCTGAGATAAAAGTGGCTAAATCTCATTTATATTGATAAGATGAGCTGAAAATCAATTGATAACTGTGCTGGTTAGCTAATGTATTCAAGATATTTAATGATATTTTTTTTACATAAATATTTAACTTGCACTTCTTTAACCGTCAAGAAATAAACAAATATCTTAAGACATCAGGTGCACACAATTTCGAGGCATCGCTCTTATGTGAAATCAAAACTCTTTATGTTAAAACTCCAAACATATTAAAATGAATGTATTGGAATGTGTAGACAGGCTTTCAGATAGAACTGGTTGCATGTAGACACACTGTACCTTCTGATAAACTACCGTTTTTGCCTTATTTTGCATAAATTTCCTATTTTGACCCAATACTATATCTTGGAAACTATAGGCAATTAGCACTTCTGACTTTTATTAGTGACCTAAACCAAGAAAAATGTCATTACTTTTGTTCCGGAAGCATTTTGCTTGTAGACCAGTGTTATCAGAGTGCTTCGGATGAGTATTTTCTTATGTTCAAAATCGTCTCTGCCCTGATCTGGATCCTACAAAGACCTGATTTCTCCACTTATGTGATCCAGAGAGAGCTCAGCAAATTCCCTCTGAATGATCAAAATTAAGGTTTAAACTTTAAGCATTGTGAAGAGAGTAGCCTGAAGAGAAAGGATCCAGTAGAAATAAAGAAGAGATCATTCCAGCATGGCTCACCTCTTTGATTTTCTCTTTGCAGAGTTTATAATGTTTCTTCTGATTATCCAGAAAAGCGGTCAGCTCCTTCTTCTGCTGAGTAATGATCTGTTGCTGGAACTTCTTCTCATCTGTCACTGTTGTCTTTACCTGCCACATACACAACAGGGGTTAACCTTTGCATTTTAGTATTACTCAGTTAGAACCCCTGTTAAAATAATGCCCAATATCAGTATTGTTAATGGCGAGTACTCAAAATTAAATACTAAATATGGTAGAGGTGCATCCTTAGTATTTCTACCATCGCCAAAGACTATATGATATTTCTGTGTTTTGTTAAGGTCGTAACTAATAATAGCAACTGATTTTCAATAATGTCAAATAAATAACACATTTTGGACGCAAAATGTATTATTTATTTTGTTTTATTGTGTGTACCTTTTGGAGGATTACTAGGATACTATTACTTTTATTATAATTTATAAAACGTGTTAATAATATGAACTCACTACTTTTTGTCCTACTTATTTATTGCAGTTCATTTTCTTTGCAGTTCTTTTTCATTTACGACAGAGGTCTTCAACAGGGGGGTCGCGACCCCTAGGGGGGTCGCGGAGGTACTGCAGGGGGGGTCGCGAAATCTTTTTTTTTCACTTTAAAATAATATAATTTTATATTTTATAGTGTAAAATACAGTATTAACCTGTGTATTATTTCCTTGTATTGGATGTACCATAACAGAGTAGCAATGTTTATACATGACACTAAGCTCAATTTAATATAAAACACAATTCTATGCCGTATATATAGTAGGGGGTCCCTGGCCCAGTTCGCCATCTGTTTGGGGGTCCCTGGCCTGAAAAACGTTGAAGACCCCTGATTTAAGATATGGTTCATTAAGAAAAAAAAAAAAAAAAAGGTTTACCAGTATTCAAATTTAGGGCGGGGTAATATGATTTTCAATATTACAGTCTGTGTTTTCTGTAGCAATAACTCACGCTTCATAATTTGTTATTGTGACAAGCCTGGTTGTAATTTATAAAACATATGAGAAATGATGTAAAGGGGATGTCTGTGTGTCAGCAGGCTCTCCCACTGCTCCCTGTGGATTGCTAACTAAACACAAGTGAACTTTGTTTTTCCAGGTGTGACCTTCTTGTACTGTCAAGTGTAAATTTACATCTTATGTCATTAAAACTGCATAACTTATTTCCATTCATGACAAGATGTTTTATTGTGTTTATTTATACATTAATTTGTTCTAGATATTTTTTGTTTTCCCCTGTAGGACTTTTTCTGTTCCAAATGCTACACAATCTTCCAATCATCTGAGAAATAACTACTGCTTTTCAGCCCCTACACTTGGTCCCATTAAACCTGCTTGATAATGGGAAAAGCTGCATCATTATTATTTGGGTAAAAACTGAAATCATTTTTGTTTTATTTTCTAATTTACAAGACCTGTTTTTGTGCTTTATGTTTTATAAGCCACTGTAGGTAGTCAAGTGGTTTTGCTGTGGGTTTTATGGAATAGCAAAAGTCCTCTTACCATTCAAAACTTGATCAAATTACTTTATTTATTTACTAACTTTATTGCTTGTGAAATAATTGTAAACCCAATTAATATTCAACGTATTGCCCAGCCCAGTGGTCCCACCTCCTTATCAGTGTGTACGGCATGTCTCTTGGCAAGCTTCTCCAATTCGATGTAGGCGTTGTTGGCCTGGGTCTCCACCTCCTTCTGCAGTTTGAGGCGGTGCTCGTCCATCTCCGCCTTGAGTTTGTTCTCTAGAGCGATCAGCTGCTTCTGGTGCTGCCGACGCATTCGCTTATAACCAGACATCTGCTCCCGAAGCTCGTTCTCCTGCTCATGCTCATGGATTTGCTTGGTCACCTGTAAATGAAGAACAGTATTATATTATACAAATAATATAATATACATATTATACAAAGTAAACCACACTGATAGTTGTAAACAAACATATGTAACTTATAGGCCTGTCACGATATCAAATTTTGAGGTTTGATATATTGCTGAAGTAAATAGACAATAAACAATAATATTGCAACTAATTTATGCTACCGACACAAAAACCCAAGAGCGGATTTAAACCACAAAAACTATTCTAAATCTACAATATTGTTTAAAAAAACACTAGTATAAAACACTAGTACTTAGTTTACATCAGTAAAGAGTCATAGAAGTTATTAATTCAACGTAAATCTTATCATATAGCCAAAATCCCAGTAGTACAAAGAACCCATGATAAATACTGATCCCCACCTCAAAAATATCGTTCCATCCATCATATATTGAACAATAAGTCAATATAGTATATACTGTGACAGCCCTAATAACATTAACATTTTTATATTCAAATACTGTTCAATTCTTCCTTTTTTAGAAGCCTGAAATTGTTCAAACCACGCTCTCATAGGACCCCATACGCCTGCTGTAGAATCTATACACATAAACAATTGCAACGCTAATAGCTACAAAAATGGGTCTGACGGCACTGTCTTAATGGTGAGTGCAAAATGGCGTTAAGTTAAATTATCTTAAAGCTTAAAGCTGTGTAACATGTCAATAAATAAATGTGTCTGCCACCTGCCACCATCTCCTTCAACATGAAGTTTTGAGGGGAATACAAAGACCAAGAGCCGATCACATCCTCACAAACTCAACAAACAACACCTTCTAACAAAATCTATAAATTAAACTAATATTTGACTCCATTCAGAGATTATGGTCCATGCTACTTAAAACACAGTTGTCCATCTGGCCACACACAGTAGTTAGTCAGATCCAGAAGCTGTGATGAAGTGCAAAATTTTAAACTCTTAAAATAACCACAACTTAAAATAACATCTCAAGTTAATCAAATTGCAATTAAAACCCAATAAAAGAACAAGAATCTTCAGAATAAGATCCGCGTTCGTAACAGACACACAAACCTGAGCTAAAAAAGGGTTCTCCAGGTCCAGGTAGTAATCGCTCGCCATCTTCTCATAACTCCCCCCTGAACTCTTTAAGCCAAACATGGTGGCAATTTTATCCAAGAACAGCACCATCAAGAAACATGTCTCAGCATCCTCTGTCTGACCCGAACCTGCCCGGACTCCAGTGGTCCCCAAAGACCACCCCTCTATGGGCCCAGCACCCCTACCTCCACCCCCTCCTCTCCCGTCCCCCTCCCATGGGCCTGGTAGGAGCAGAGGCGAGCGTGTGAACTTTGAATGAGGCACGCAGACCCCGAGCGCCAATGCGAGCACAGAGGCGCTCTTCAGTGCAGCTAACGCTAAGCGGCGGGCAGCAGGTGGGTCACATGAATACCTCATTGAGAAAGAGTGGGAGAAGTTGGGGCGTGGGGTTAGCGAAGGAGCGGGCAGAAACGTGTGGGGAGGGGGCACAGGGTCCACATGAGAAAATGCAGATGGAGGAGAAAATTGAAATGCTCTAAGATGAGGGCATGGCAGTAAAAGAAGGTCAAAGTCTCACTGTTTAATCCGCATTGAATCAATAGTGTTTCTGTAACGTGGCCCTGGACACACTGTGACATGTGACCATTCACACACAGAAAGATCAGATCAGACTGAACAGACTGAACAGCAGGACAAAGGTGAATGTTCTGCTTACTAGGGCTGGACAAAGCTTAAAGGGCTCATATTACGCTATTTTCTGATCTATATTATAAAGTTGTATCATCATCACAGACATACTTGGAGTTGTGTTTTATTCACACATATTTACACATTCACACATCTGCATATTTAGGCGTTAGGAGCTTTTCTCTCAAACTGAAAACGCTCTGTTCCACCTTGTGATGTAATGTGGTAATACATGGAATTGCCAGTGTCTATCTGAAAGACAGCCTGGCAACTATGGCAAGCGAGCTCTCCCGATTCTGGGAGCCAATCAGAAATCAGAGAGCGGGGAGGGGTGGAAAGACAGTGACGCATACTACGTGACAAACGGAAGCTTGTAGTTTGAACTGACAACTGACATGATTGGCTATGGGCTACGTATACGCCAAATGATAGACATTCGTAACGCCCAATAAACGGCCGTTGGCGATCGTAAACCACACCTCCGCTACGAGTTATTTCGAAGGTGGCTCCCAGGCCATATACAGTATCACTTGTAAACCAGGCAAGGTAAAAGGAGCTTGAAACTTGAAAACTACCACTACATGACATCACAAGGTTGAACAAAGCATTTTGAGCTTTGGAGATGTACTCTTCACAGAAAAGGATCACAGTGGCATGTCATTCATTTTCCCATAAAAGCCGAGGACTGGGTGGTTTTCCCACACACAGATTTTAAGTGTAGTAATATTCATTTGTATGAAATTAAATTAAATGTGGAAAATAGGCTGTGCAAAAATGTGGGCACCCTTGTCATTTTGTTGCTTTGAATACCTGTAACTAATCAACGCAGAGTAATTGGAACACAAAACTAAGCCTTGAACTTCATAGACAGGTGCATCCAATCATGACAAAAGGTATTTAAGACAGCCAAATGCAAGTCATTCTTCTTCTCTTTGACTCTCCTCTGAAGAGTGGCAACACGGGGCCCTCAAAACAACTCTCAAATGGCCTGAAAACAAAGATTATTCAGCATTATGGTTTAGGGGAAGGCTACAAAAAGCTATCTCAAAGATTTCAGCTGTCAGTCTCCACTGTGAGGAACATTGTGAGGAAATGGAAGGCCACAGGCACAGTTCTTGTTAAGGTCAGAAGTGGCAAGCCAAGAAAAATATCAGAGAAGCAAAGACAAAGGATGGTCAGAATGGTCAAAAACAACCCACAGACCACCTCCAAAGACCTGCGAGGTCATCTTCTGCAGATGGTGTCACTGTGCATAGGTCAACAATGCAGCGCAATTTGCACAAGGAAAGGCTGTACGGGAGAGGGATGCGGAAGAAGCCTTTTCTTCACAAACTGAGTCGCTTGAGGTATACAAAAGCACATTTGGACAAGCCAGCTTCATTTTGGAATAAGGTGCTGTGGACTGATGAAACGAAAATGTAGTTATTTGGTCATAACAAAAGGTGATATGCATGGCAGCAAAAGAACGCAGCATTCCAAGAAAAACACTTGCTACCCTCAGTAAAATTTGGTAAAGATTTCATCATGCTGTGGGGCTGTGTGGCCAGTGCCGGTACTGGGAATCTTGTTAAAGTTGAGGGTCACATGGATTCCACTCAATATCAGCAGATTCTTGAGAATAATATTCAACAATCTGTCACAAAGTTGAAGTTACGCCGGGGCTGGATATTTCAATAAGACAACGGCCCAAAACACTGCTCAAAATCTACTCAGCCATTCATACAGAGGAACAAGTACAATGTCCTGGAATGGCCATCCCAGTTCCTGGACTTGAATACCATTGAAAATCTGTGGGATGATTTGAAGCAGACTGTCCATGCTCGGCAACCATCAAACCTCAATGAACTAGAGATGTTTTGTAAGGAGGAATGGTCCAATATACCTTCATCCAGGATCCAGACAATTATCAGTGGCTATTGGAAGAGTCTAGAGGCTGTTATTTTTGCAAAAGGAGGCTCTACTAGATATTTATATGATTTTCCTGTTAAGGTGCCCAAATTTATGCACCTAATTTTGTTTTAATGCACATTGCACATTTTCTGTTCAAAAAAAAAAAAAATCACTACTGAAATATTACTGTGTCCATTAATTATTTGATAGATCAAAATGACCTTGTGGACCCAAATCATTTATAAATGAAAATAATGGCAATTGTCAAGAGTGTCCAAACTTTTTCATACAGCTGTATACACTCTGCTCTGGTATCTGTTAATATCGGGTATCAGGGGTATCAGGGGTATCAGCAGATACTGAAGCCAAAGTATCAACATTGGTATTGGAACTGAAAAAGCAGGATTGATTCATCCCTATTATCAATACAAAAACATATCATAAAGAGAAATGATAATGTTTATGTTTTGAATATCATAATTAATGCCAAACCAGCAGGTAATATTAAAGTACAATTTTGTAAATGAAATATATATTCTATTGCATAAAAAAGTTTCTGTTAACATTCTGGTATCAAAATCAGTATTGAGTATATTTGTTTTTCATTAACAAAACTGAAGTTGACATTTTTAACAACACTGTTTGTTACATAAGTGTTTCTGTGAGTAAAAGGACAGATGTAAGATGTTACATGTGGAAAACTAATTTTGCTGAAAAGGCATCCCCATTTCCTGGAGACAAACGGTGAGATACTCGTTTGTCAATTTGGATACAAGAAGCCAAGATCTCTGTGTTTTAATTCAGTTTGACTTTATATTTAATATTATCTATCTAAATAGTGTCTGGTAACAAACTACAATCACAGGGCTATAGTCCAACAGCATCAAAGAGAAAAATCAAACCAATCTCACTATGTTTTCATTTATTTTTTTATTTTTTTAACATTTCTGGGTGAGGTTTAGAGAAAAGGAGAGAGAGAGAAGACAGACTTTATTTATCCCCGTAGGGAAATTATTTCTCTGCATTTGACCCATCCTTCAGGAGCAGTGGGCAGCTCGTCTTTCAGGCGCCCGGGGACCCATCTCCATGATCTTATTGCTAGGCTTGGTCAGGACCTCAGCTGGAAGATTTTACCTGGAGCATGTTTTGGGTTGATGGGGGAAACCGGAGTGTCCGGAGGAAACCCACCCAGACACGGGGAGAACATGCAAACTCCACACAGAAAGGCTCGGGTGACCCGGGGATCGAACCCAGACCATGCATGCAAACTCCACACAGAACACACACGGAAAGGCCTGGGCGACCCGGGGATCGAACCCGGAACCTTCTTGCTGTGAAGCATGAGTGCTAGCCACTCAGCCACCGTGCCGCCTGTGTTTATGGGTTTATGCCACTTGCTTGTTTCCATGGAGACGTTATTGCTTATTATTGGTGTAATGTTCCATAGATGGCATTAAACTATTAATTTACAGGTGTTTTTATTGCTTGCAAAAACATCTTGAAAATGATATATTCTTACTGTGAGTGGGGTTCCGTGTCCACAGATCTGATCTATAATTTGGGTCTGGTGGTGTAACCTGCTTGTCTTCATAGAGATACATAGATAAGTCTAATTCCCTGCTGTGGAAACTTTCAGGAAAAGCAATAACATCTCTATGGAAACGCCTCCACCAGAAATGTTACACAGTTATAGTAAGATGGATTTACGATCAAGTAATGTGTAAAACCCTATCAAACGTGAGAAACCAGTGGAGCTTTCCAACATGTCATAAGGTGATATGTCTAAACCTTTGTGGGTTATTTCTTTACAGTAAATTCCCCTTATGATTAGAGATAAACCAATATATCACGTCAAGATTTGCGCTTTTTAACATATAGGCTATCAGCCTTATCGGCCTCCAGCACAGGCCAATATTTTGTTTTGGTTGGCCAGCTGCATAAAGAATGTACCTGCATAAAGCTTTATTTGAACACCAGTGCAGAGAGATAAAAGTGACAACACTGCTCTCTTTCAGGTTTATAGTAAAAAGGGCTATGGGTGATTTAAATGACAGAATTTGTGAAAAATAATCAAAATCGGCCTTACATATAGAACCAAAAATATCGGTAGAACTGATCGGCCTCTGGAGTTTAAAGAATCTGTATCTGCATCTGCCATGAAAAAAACTGTATTCGTAGATCTCTACATCGACACATAAATCTAAACTATCTCAGCATTTCTCTTCCTACACAGAAATATTTCTGGTTCGTAAAACCATTAATCCTCGTTTGCCTAGACTTCTTTGTCAACACCCTCCATACACTCATTACGACTATTTAAGCAAACCCAGACTCTATATGTAATCGTTTTATCCATCTGATGCATCTGAAGCCTTCATTCTCCTCTTTCCTCTGTTTTAATCTACCTGCTCATCCCTCTATCTTTTATTCGAGGCCAATCTGAGGACGACTGCACTCGGCACAAAGACATGATGTCATCTTCTTCAGCGCCGCCGGCGAACCAGGCACCACACTGCTGCTGCTGCTGCGTTTCATAACACTGCAACTTGGTAATAGTGACAGGACTAACAAGAGTGTTTTCAATATAAAGGAATTTCAGTACTACAATACTACAATTTCAATTTTTAAACTAAGGAAAAGGCTCAATGCTGATTTTGACAACACAAAAACAACAAAAAGTCCAGAGGTCCAAATTTTGTCCCAATGATATGCTTTATTGATTATTTCAGTACTGATACTTGTTCAAAATGATATCTTGTTTCAATACTAGTTTTGGCATCTATTTGTATTGTACTGTAAAAGTATTGCGTATCAATACTTTTTACAATCCTCATGCACAATAATGTTTTGATAACAAATTAAGGCGATTTAATGCAGCTGTAGAGAGTAGTTTTTGAACAACTAAATACATTTTACTGCAAGTCACTGATAATATATGAATGTAGTAACAACATTTGTATAAAAGGGTGGTATTTATCTAGAGCAAATGGTGGCATAATATCCCTGGTCTTGAGTTGTAATTTTGACAATTATACATGCTTTTACTGAGAGGATTGGCTGTAGACCTCTCAGTTAAAAAGACCTAACCTAATCACTGACGATTATAAATAACTGAATCTGGATGTTGATTAAAATGTGATCAGTTAAACAACCCTGCTTCATTGTAATTCCAACAACACTGGCGATGCAGTGGTGTGAACAGAACAGGCAATGTAGCACACGCACACAAAGGCGATTTCACGGCTTCTCGATGTTTGGGTCAGAATCTGGTCAAGGGCATTACAAGGACACGGACACACTGGCGAAATCCTGAAGTAGTTTGTGTGTTAAATCTCAACAAAGCCCAATCACAATTAAAACCAGTGGGTCATGGTTGGGTAAACACACTCTGGTTCTGATGGTTACTACTGGTGCACGTTTCCATGACAACAGACAGAGAGGCAGAGGAAGCCCCGCCTCTTTTCAATAAAGGGAGCGGAGTCATGTGAGAGGCTGAGGTATGTTTGAGTGAAGGTGCAAATAAAGGAGTAGGTGGAGGCAGGGGAGTGGTACAGAGGAGGAGAGGACGATACAGCTCAGAAACAAAGAAATGAACAAGAAATGATCCATCGTCGAGGCAGCCCAATCTTGTAGTATTTTGCTCGTTAATTTTGTACATAAGGAGCAGGGTGGATCTTATTTCCTGTTCCTTTTGTTCATGTCACTAAAGGTATCATGTAACATGACAATAAATAAATAAATACATAAATCAATGCATATGAAACTTGTATAAGCTGGCCATTGGCTGTCATACAGCTGTGGAAAAAAATAAGAGACCACTGCATTTTTTTCTGAAATCAGCATCTCTACATGTATTACAGCCATTCAGTTCTTGCACCAGGAGCTACTGGGGCGTCAGTAGCTCAGTTGGTAGAGCATTTGTCCACTGATCCAAAGGTTGACGGTTCAAATCCCGCTCATAAGAAACATCAGTGGTTGAGCTGACCACTGACCCACAGGTTGGCGGTACGATTCCAGCTCCCACAGATCAATGCTGCCGTTGTGTCCCACTTCGCCCCCAGTGTCTGCGTACACTGGTATGTGAATGGGTGAGTGGTTCGTTGTTGTAAAGCGCTTTGGGTGCCTTGAAGGTGGAAAAGCGCTATATAAAGATGTGACCATAAAGTCACCCAAGATTTGTTCATTTAAAATGAATTTGATCTTGTTTCTTTGCATTGTTTGTATCTTTTTGTTATTTTGACCATTTGTCATTTTCTGCAAATAAATGTTCTAAACGATAATATTTTTATTTGGAATTTGGGGGAAATGTTGTCAGTAGTTTATGGACTCAAACAAAAATGTTCCTTTTGCCCAAACACATACCTATAAGTAGTAAAGTCAGAAAAACTGATCATTTTGCAGTGGTCTTTTGCAGTGTTTTTTTTTTTTGTCCAGAGCTGTATATACAAAACCATACCATATCAATGAGAGCCCGGTCGGGTTGACTGGTTTTAGCTTTAAGATCTGGCAACCCAAAGTGCTCATTCTGCTTTGTGATTAGAAAACCAGATCCCATACCTTTAGAAAGCTCCACTATTTCCTGACACGTATAGTTCGTTCTATAGCATTATGTGGGTCAATGGATATCAAATTTTAAAGTCAAGTTGATCCATTAGGTACACTATGTTGTCAAATTATCAATCCTCAGAGTAATAGATACTGACTTTGGAGTAGCAGTTAGAGCAACTCATAACAAATGTATTGTTAATTTGGGTCAGGGCCATTGAAAGCTTCACATATTAAAGTGTACTACCAAATTTTATGGAACATTTTTATCCCATAAACTATTTAGTTTGTGACTGTCTTTAAATGTAAGTACATATGTTTTTCTCACCAGTGAAGCAGACTTTATGGTTGCAAAGCGTCCCTGGTTCTTGTAGTTTTGTGCCTGGCTGTTCTTGTCCAAGGAGACGGGCCTCAGCTCCGGTCTGTGGTCCCTGTGAATCCCATCATCCCAGCTGTACTGATGGTCCTGGGGCAGATGCAAACACAGCCAAGATGTGAAATAATACTTAGAATTAGACCTGAGGTGGAACAATAATTCTTTTCCACCTTGTGATGTCATGAAGCAGTGGTTATCAAGTTAACAACTACCTTTTAATTTTAGTTCAGTAGAGATTGGCCATTCCTGGGCTGAAATAGTCAAAAATAATTGTAGTGGAGGCATATGGAGTTTAAAAACATAGTAGAGCACTTCTTGTATTCCCACATGACATCACAACGTGGAACATTGTGTTATCTGTTTGAGAAATTAAATGATTTGTGTGTCAGACAAAACACAACTGCAGGTTTTTGATGAGAAAACAACTTTTATAACATTAATTGTGTAAATAGCTTAATATGCGCCCTTTAAGTAGAAGTAAAAAGTATGGCAGTATACATATTACGTCTGAAAAATAAAATAAAAATAAAATAAAGTTAATGTTTCATGTTCAAAGATGAGTTCTAACATTGGGGACTAAAAAGATGACAAAGAACCCTGCGAGGATCATCATTGCATTAGAAAAACAATGTGTCACTTCCCCTTGTTCTTTGCTCAGTAACTTGAAACAATGCAGTATGTGTCTGTTCAGAGAGTGAAGTGTATTCACGTAGCGTCAGAACACAAAAGCAGATGAAGAGAGGGACTGACAGCAGTGACAGCCATCCCCGCTAACGTTTGTAATCTTTTGAGATGGTTCGGGTGAGGAGTGGGTTTAGGTCGACTTTGTGGAAAATGTAAAGAAGTAAGATTGGATAAAATAATTAATGTATAGAGCAGATTATAAACTAAGTTGGTTTAATGTTTGTTAAAGGGCACATATTATGCTATTTTCTGATCTATGTTATGTTTCCTAATCAAAATATGCCCAGAGTTGTGTTTTGTTTCATTCAAAAATTCACAGAAATCCTACATATCCTGCATATTTAGGCTGAGTTCTTCTCTTTACAGAAAACACTCTGTTCCACCTTGTGATGTCATGTGGTAATATAAGAAATGCTCCGCTGTGTTTTTAAACTCCATACACCTTCACTAGAATCATTTGGATCATTTCAGACCTGGAATTGCTGATCTCTGCTGAACTTAAGTTTAAAGGTCCCATGACATGGTACTTCTTGATGCTTTTATATGGCTCCTTAATGGTTTCCTAATACTGTAAATGAATCCTTCAAAATCAACACTCAGTGCATGAGGAACAGAGATAAGATGAGAAAGAGTAATTTTTCTCTCTCTGAACACTCCATAATGGGCGTTGTTGCTTGAATGCAAATGAGGAGAAAAGAGCTGGCCTATAGTAGAGGGTGGGGGCGTGGCCAAACTCTCCGCTCTCGGCTCTGAGCGCTCAGCTGATCCATTTCCTTGTTTTTGCACGCGGGGAGAGATTTGAAGCGTTCCATTGAAAAATAAACACATTTCCACATAAAATAAAATTAAACCACTGCTGTTCAAAGGTCCAGAGGCTCAGATAAAGGACTTCCGAGCCTAGAAACACTCGGACGTGCGTCCAGGCAAATTAAAAAACACATTTCGCATTGCCTAGCGCATTCACAGTCCAAACTCTCTGGGCGTGATTTACAGAGACGCCGAGTTCAGACAGACGGGGGTAGAACTGCATGAAAATTTGCATTTCTTTTTTCGATCTGACGTCAATAAGGTGCCTTGTTCAAAATCGCCCGTTTGAGCTCCGATTTTTTGTAACGCAGAAAAGGATCGCAAATGCTCAGTTTAGACATTTCGCAACTTTTAACCATGGGTAACCAGGGTAGGGGAGCTCACATTAACGTTCAAAAACCTCAGAAAGTGAAAATTTCATGCCATGGGACCTTTAAAGGTAGCTGTGACTTGAAAGCTACCTCTTCATGACATCACAGGGTAAAACAGAGCATTTGAAGATTTGGAGATGTAGACAGACTAATACGAAAGGGTCACTCAAACATGTGAGAATGAAACAAAACACAACTCCAGGTGTGTTTTTGATGGGGTAACAACACTGTAACATGGCACAAAGATCACAAGAATCCATTTTGTGTAATATAGCACGTTGAAGGAAGTAATGCATCAAAATTACCGGTGACTACGACGTCTATAATACTGCATGCATGATTGAAATCAGACCGATCAATAAAATGTATTATTAATATACAGTACATTTACAGTACAGTACTGAAATTCTATATGCTGGAAGGGAGTATATAATATATAATAGCAAACACATTTAACTGATCTGCATCTTTTTCTTCTGAATAATTATTGGACAGTTCATGAGTCTCTTCCACAGTGACTACATTGATGCGATCAAGGATGTCTGTCATATTAGATTAGCAAGTTGGAAAGGGTATCTAATTGAAGTCTTGTTGATTTGGTGAGGCTGTAGAGATTGGACTAATATCATTTAAGCAAATTGTGTTTCAAAATTTCCTTCACAGCAGTAGAGTTTCTAGATGCTTTACTTAAAGGGACAGTGTGTAAGATTTTTACCTGTTAATTACTGAAATTGAAGATACCATTCAAAAATACATTGTTTTCCAAGCCTTTTCACTTCCATCATGAAATCAAAGTATTCTTTTGGACTTAGATATAGTCACATAAAAGGGGGATCTTCCCCATATAGAGGCAGCCATTTTGAATACGAGAGCCGCAGAAGGACATTTGGGCTCATCCTTCGCCGAGGCTCCTGCTAGCAGCTGCTCAGCAAAGGAGAGAAGGGGAAGGGGAGGGGGGAAGGGGGGAGCCTCGTGTAAACAAGCATGCTGCTGTATCACACGTCGTAATGGATCTAACACGTATTTTGGACTAAATTGTTTTACTGGATTTTATTCGCTGGATCCTTATGGACAGATTGAGGCCAAGTTTATGGTGAAATACAGAGTTTGACCTGTGCAGAGCCTTCAAAGGTAAGCTAAGTAACAAACCTCGTTTTGTGCTTTTCTGTATAAAAGCCCCATGTGCTCGGGGAGTGATTGTTTTGCAGGGAAATGAATTGCATAGTCAAAAAGAGGAGACTGTAAGGTTTCATTTGATGTGTAGATTGTCATGAATCATGATCGGGATTGTGTGTTTTCATGCGAAAAAAAAAAAAAAAAGTGAACGGGGAACCGCGTTTTATGTATACAGCGGCGCGCGGTTCGTGCGCGGGTACGCGAGCTGTCGGCGCTACGGCGCGCCTGGGTGACCCTCGAGGTCTGCCGTAGCCAAAAGAGGAAGTGGAATAGCTACTAACCACCTATGCGCCACGAATCCTACACACTGTACCTTTAAATACTGTTGTCTTATGAGACTGTTGAACACTGTTGAAGAAGTAGCAGAGGCAATAATCACATTGAACACCACATATTATACCACATATTAATTATTTTCCATTAAGTTTAGAAGGTCACTTTAATTGTAGAATTAAATAATGTTTGGTTGCAAAGCTATTGGTTTATGAAACTGTTGCATTAAAGATCCCATGACATGGTACTTCTTGATGCTTTTATATGGCTCCTTAATGGTTCCCTAATACTGTAAATGAATCCTTCTTCAAAATCAAGACTCAGTGCATGAGAAAGAGATAAGATGAGAAAGAGTCATAAATATCTCTCTGGAACTCTCCATTATGGGCGTTGTTGCTTGAATGCAAATGAGGAGGACAGAGATAGGCCAGAGCAGCGGGTGGGGGCGTGGCCAAACTCTCCGCTTTTTCCTCTTTAGCGGTGCGCTGTGCGCTGGCCCCACTTCCGCGTTTTTGCGCGGAGGAAGAGATGAGAAGCGTTCCATTGAAAAATAAACACATTTCAATAACACAGAAAATAAAATTAAACCACTGCTGTTTCAGAGGTTCGGAGGGTCGGATAAAGGACATCCGAGCCTGGAAACACTCTCCTGTGCCTCCAGGCAAATAAAAAAACGCATCTCGCATTGCGTAGCTCGTTCACAGTCCAAACTCTCTGGGCGTGATTTACAGAGAGTGTGGGTAGAAACACAGACAGGCAGTGGAACTGCATTTGCATTTTTTCTTCAATGTGACGTCACATAGTTTCCTTGTTCAGAATCGCCCGTTTGAGCGGTCTTTTTTTCAAACGCAGAAAAGGACCGCAAATGCTCAGTTTACACATTTCGCAACTTTTAGCCACGGGGGGAAGGTGCCCTAAACAGGGTAGGGGAGCTCACATTAACGTTCAAAAACCTCAGAAAGTGAAAATTTCATGCCATGGGACCTTTAATATTATAATCCTTGAAAACATTTTGAATTTGGAGTTGGCTGATCAGGTTGGTGCACCACCCATAACCCCACTGTTACCTTCTTGTGGTGGGGGGAGGAGTCCATGTTGTAGTCCTGGGCGTGCATCAGGGTCATTTCGGAGCAGCTGTCATCCAGGACCTCCTGCATACTGTTGACGCTGCTACTCTGGCTGCCTGTGCTCACAGACGTGCTGGGGATGGAGTGGTTACTGCCCAGACTGTTCATCTTACAGAGAGCTGCCTCACTGTCCTGCAAAGCAATAGACACATTATAAGACATTTAAATAGTAAAACAGGAGAATATTGATGGATATTCACCCACCAAAATGACAACTGTATCTTTAATTGTATTTTACTTCACAAAAGAAAACCTGCACTTGTCCACTTTCATATAGTGGTAAATGGTCACATTTTTATAGAGCTTTTCCACCTTCAAAGCACTACAAACTCTGACCCAATCACCATTCATACTCGAGTATGCAGGGGCAAGGTGGGTCAAGTGTTTTGGACAAGGACACAGCAACATGTGGAGCCACCAACCTGTGGGTCAGTGGATCTGACCGCTCTACCAATGATGTTTATGTCGAGAGCAGGTTTCAAACCGCCAACCTTCCGATCAGCGGACAAACACTACTGTCTAGCTACTGTCGCTCACAATAAATTGTATTTTTAGGTTGTCACAATATTACATATTTGAAATTAGATCATTTTCAATGTTTTAAATGAATAAATACATACATGGTCATTGCTCAGATCAAGTAAATATTGATTATAATTTTATATTTGAAAATGTATTTATTTTCACTTAATGCAACTCTATAAACTTTTTTTTTGTAAATAAATGATGAATAAATGATCTGTAATTTAACAATTCTCTGGTCAATCACAAGTTTAACACACAAATAGTTGTGTTAAAAATCTATTCAGGCCACTATATGAAAGCATCTGCAAAGCCTTGAAATATTAAACAGTAAAACATTGGTGCAGTTACAGAGCAGCGCTCGTGTGGGCTGCTGTGGTGCATTGTATTTTCTCACTGGAGGTTTTAATGGGGTCCTGTTGCACTGAGCTCTGGTGACTGCTGCTGTGTGTTGCATCACATGGTGTAAAATGTCGCTGCTCTTGATGTCTGTTCACTGTGCTGCAGTTTGGGTCAAACAAGGGACAAATCAGCTCCATGTGTGTCAACCACAGACTGTATAACGAACTAGGACTAAGAGTGTCGCCCATGGCGTTCGGCTCCAGGCACATGAAGCTCACCGAGGTTGGTGGTTATAGGAATGAATTTGGAGCCAGGTCCATATTTAGGAAGAAGAATTTATTAACAGACAAAATAATGAAATAAAAATCCAAGGATCATGTAGAGCAGGTTAATTCAAACATTTAGGTGAGCAAATATAGATATGCGTTAGGGTGGTCCTTATCCAATGGGAAAAAAATCTCTCTCTGACCACCTACATATTTAGCATTCAATAAAAAATGGAGTTTGCAAAGTTACACAAAAATCCATGCATATTTAAAAGTAGCTTAAAGACCTTGAAGTTTTTGTCATTGTGGCCCTCATTACTGCTAAAGTACTAAAGGTAACATAATTAAAGGGACAGTGTGTAAGATTTTTACCCATTAATTACATAAATTGAAGATACCCATTCAAAAATACAGTGTTTTCAAAGCCTTTTCACTTCCATCATGAAATCAAAGTATTCTTTTGGACTTAGATATAGTCACATAAAAGGGGGATCTTCCCCATATAGAGGCAGCCATTTTGAATACGAGAGCCGCAGAAGGACATTTGGGCTCATCCTTTGCCTAGGCTCCTGCTAGCGCCTGCTCAGCCGCGCGGCATGTGGGAGCGAAGGAGAGAAGGAGAGAAAGGGAAGGGGGGAAGGGGGAGCCTCGTGGTGTTGGGTAAACAGAGAAAGGGAAGGGGAGGGGGGAGGGGGGAGCCTCGTGGTTTTTTGATAAAAAAGACAGGCTGCTGTATCACACGTTGTAATAACACGTGTTTTGGACTAAATTGTTTTACTGGATTTTATTCGCTGGATCCTTACGGACAGATTGAGAGCAAGTTTATGGTGAAATACAGAGTTTGACCTGTCCAGAGCCTTCAAAGGTAAGCTCAGTAACAAACCTCGTTTTGTGCTTTTCTGTATAAAAGCCCCATGTGCTCGGGGAGTGATTGTTGTGCAGGGAAATGAATTGCATAGTCAAAAAGAGGAGACTGTAAGGTTTCATTTGATGTGTAGAGTGTCATGCTACACGATCAGGAATGTGTGTTTTCATGCGTTTTTCATGTGTTTTATTTATACCGTAGTTGTCGGCGAGAGCTCGCACAGCGCCGGGTGCGCGCGGCTACGCGAGCTGTCTGCCTTACGGCGCGCCCGGGTGACCCTCGAGGTCTGCCGTAGCCAAAAGAGGAAGTGGAATAGCTACTGTCCACCTATGCGCCACGAATCCTACACACTGTACCTTTAAAGAGTCACATTTTTGCAACATAATACTCTGTTCAACCAACCGGCAGATGCATTTCTTGTCTTATGAGAAAACATGATATTGACTGACAGAAAAAATATTTTATTGATGCTAGTTTTTGTGCTAAGACATTATGCTGAAGACATGTTGCAATTAGAATTAAAAAGCATCATGTAAACATGGCCATTGAACACCTGCAAAGTTCAGTGCAAAATATGTGAAGCCTTTGTCTGAGACAAGACTCTTGAAAGCTTGATTCAGCAATGCTGGGCCCACCAATGGTACATGCTTACAATGTATACCATCATGCCATCATCTACCATCACCTTCTACAATCACCTTCTACCATCACCTTCTACCATCAACTTCTACAATTATCTTCTACCATCTTCTTCTACCATCTTCTTCTACCATCATCTTCTACAATTATCTTCTACCATCTTCTTCTACCATCATCTTCTACCATCATCTTCTACCATCATCTTCTACCATCAACTTCTACCATCAACTTCTACCACCAACTTCTACCATCAACTTCTACCATAAACTTCTTCCATCATCTTCTACCATCAACTTCTAACATCATCTTCTAACATCAACTTTTTCCATCATCTTCTACAATTATCTTCTACCATCATCTTCTACCATCAACTTCTACAATTATCTTCTACCATCATCTTCTTCCATCATCTTCTTCCATCATCTTCTTCCATCATCTTCTTCCATCATCTTCTTCCATCATCTTCTTCCATCATCTTCTTAGGAATTTACCTCAGCCTACTGAATTTTAATAATAATAATAATAATTCATAGCATTTATATAGTGCCTTTCATGACACCCAAAGCGCTTTACAGTTCAATGTTCATTCACTCCACATTTGGTGGTGGTAAGCTACTTTCTGTAGCCACAGCTGCCCTGGGGCAGACTGACGGAATTTTAGTTTTGATGGCAGTTATTCCATGATAAATGGTCACATTTTTATATAGCGCTTTTCCACCTTCAATGCACTTTACAACAAGGAACCACTCACCCATTCACACATCAGTGTACGCTGACACTAGGGGTGAGGTGGGTTAAGTGTCTTGCTCAAGGACACGACAAAAGCATTCATCTGTGGGAGCTGAAATCACACTGACTGCTCAACCAATGATGTTTTTTTTTTATGTCAGACAAACGCTTTTACCAACTGAGCTAATATGAGCCTTCTTGACATAGGTCATGTTTGGTATAAGCAAATGATGTTCATGAAGAATAGAGCTGATTGAGCTACTGATAAATATTAATGCATTTTCATAAAACTTTAAAGAGCACAATTTTGGGAAGGTCAGACGATATGATTTTAAAAGTTCATGAATAAGGACCACCCTAATATGTGTATTTGTATTAAGTTGTAGGTGCATCTATAGATTGCATGATAGATAGAACAATATCTTTACGGGATCAGTATTTATTGTGTGTACATTTTCTTTGTGGGACACTAGTGGGACTTTTTTGCAGAGGGTTGAATGAATAACTTCTATAACTCATTATACAAAATATTGCATTTCAAAATGTATCACCATGACAGGCCTACTCACTACTCGCTGTCAAATTCAAATACATGGACTTAAACAGTATACCGAACAGAATTTTAAATAGTGCAACAGTGTCTCCAAGCTTAACTATTAAATTACTTACATCTCTTTGATCACATGTTTTTTATAACACTGGTCTACAAGCAAAATGCTTCCAGAATAAATATAGTGAAATTTTTCTTGGTTTAGGTCACTAATAAAAAAAAAAGTAAGCCAGAAGTGCTGATTGCCTATAGTTTCCAAGATGTTGTATTGGGTTAAAATTGGAAATTTATGTAAAATAAGGCAAAAACAGTAGTTTATCAGAAGGTACAGTGTGTCTACAAACCACCAGTTCTATCTGAAAGCCTGTCTGCACATTCCAATACATTCATTTTAATGCAGTGGCGGTTCTACATTGAATTACTCCCTGGGCGAGACCCCCTCCGAGCGCCGCGCCCCCCAAGGAATGAAAAAAAACCCACAACATTTACCACAAGCAGCCATGTTTAATTATCACTATAGAGTGGTTCTCATTATCACAACTTTCAAAAAAATATAAGTTATCATAACTTAAATAACATAAATAAAAAATATATACAGTACATATATATAAATAGAACAAGTATGCAGTGTTGGGAAAGTTCATTTTCTACATGAACTAGTTCAAAGTTCAGTTCACACATTTCAAAATGAACTAGTTTGCTCATAGTTCATAATTGTTTATAGTTAGTAGCTCGTTCATAGTTCCAAAAAATGAACTAGTTCATAGTTCTTTTTTTTCCCCAATACATTGCCGCAAGCTATTATTTTTCAACATCATTGCCAAAGTCCATATAGAACCATAGACAGCAATTATTATATCAGTTTTAACAATCAAACCATGTGTTATTGATGTGTTATCTCCATCTTCATATCCAATTTCACATCCTTATCCAACTACAAATAACAGTCCCCATAATGATAAAACACCTGCAATTCAACATAATAAAGAAAATACTTAAATAACCCCCATATGGTATGACTTAATTAACTAAGAGACTTGTAAACCCGCAAATTAACATTAGTGATTCCCCCTTTAATGTGGCCCCCTTTAGCGCACCACTCTGCGCTGTTTCTCGCAAGACCAGGAAGTGCCGCAGTTTGGCCCTTGAAACAGAAACAGAAACAGTAGGAGAAGAAGGTCGGGAGAGCATGAGGGGAACAGAGTCCAGAGAGCAGGAAACAGTTTGTAAGCACTCCTGCAGGAGCAGAAAAAGGTTTGAGGCAAACCATGCGGAGCGAGAGGGAGAGAGGGAGAGAGGTTTTGTTTCAAGCGCTCGGCACGGCGCCCCTCACGAAGTTGCGCCCTGGGCAATTGCCCCACTCTTCCCCCCCAAGAACCGCTACTGTTTTAATGTCTTGAGTTTTAACTTAAAATATTTTTTTTATTTCACATAAGAGATGCCTCGAAATTGTGTGCACCTGATGTCTTAAGATATTTCTTGTTTATTTCTTGACAGATAAAGAAGTGCAAGTTAAATATTTTCAAAATATAAGTATTATTTTTAAGCAAAAATGCCTAAATCTATTGTATAAACAGATGCAATTTTGATGTAAAATAATATGATTAAATATCTTGAATACATTAGCTAACCAGCACAGTCATCAATTGATTTTCAGTTCATCTTATCAATATAAATGAGATTTAGCCACTTTTATCTCGGAAGCAGATCAAGTCCAAAAATTTGTCAACCAGTGTAATAAACCAGTTGAAAGTTAGCGCTATGTCCCCCCTGCACCCACCTCCTCCTCCTCTTGGCTCTCTCCCATTGGTCCATTGTGTTTCTCTTGGTAGAGGATCTTCTTCATCTTTCGATACTGCAGATTGTCCAGCTCTCGCACCGCGTCCTTGGTCCTCTGGATAAGGTCCAGGAGAATCCGCGGTGACCGGTCTCGACGCACAAAATCATGCTGAGAAAAAAACAGATTTAATTTAATCATTTTGTCCAAGTTATTAACCTTTTTTTCCCTTCTCACTGCATTTTCCTCTGAACACAGTTTATCACTAGAGGGCGCCTGCATTGTTCACATGGACTCTGCCACAGCTGAGCACACAGAAGATAGAAATTGATTTTCAGGAATACTCATAATCCCTTTTCAATATATAATGTCATGAATGCCTTAGCGCTGACATAATGGTAAGAGAATTATGAAGAATCACACACTAGCTGTAATAAACAAAGACGATTTGACTGTAGTTAGATCAGCTCTACAAATGTATTTCTAGACTCCAGAAGTATGAGCGAGACTACAGGACCATAAAGCTCAATAATTACTTTATTGCAGTATAATGTAGGTATAAATAAGGCTTTATTTTATCGAGCCTTACATAATCACAGGGAAGGATGTGTTTGCACAGTACAGGCAATCAAAACTGGGACTAAACCTGGAACTAAACTTGGACCGGACTCAGAACTAAACCAGGACTAGAAGGTCCAAACAAAGTCTACATCAAGACTTAACTGGGCTCAAGCCGGGACAAGTATGGCCACAGTCTATGATAGTAGTGTTTCTTTAAAGGAGCAATATGTGACTTTTCTAGTGGATGATCTGTCACCTGCTTGTCTCTATGGAGATGTCATTGCTTTGTCTGGAATGTTACACAGTATGACATTACCCTTAACTCGCCATTTACATTTTTTGTTAAAATGCTAAAATACCTTGGAAAAACAAAACAAAAGCCTCTCGACAGGTCTAACCTGTAACTTGGCCTGGTGGTGTCAACACGTCTCCATGGCATTAGACAAGTTTAACACTGTGGAACATTCTAGGCAAAGCAATAACATCTCCATGGATACAAGCAGGTAGACCAGCATTTTTACAGAGCAAATATCAAATGTTTGCATATTCTCACATTTCCTTCCTTGTCTAATGTTTACTTTGCCGAGAAGGCCAAAATGTACATCCTTGTGTGAAGGTTAAGCATAACTGACTTGTGAGATTTATGCCATGTTAAAATGTTGTTACCTCCTCAAAAACATACCTGGAGTTGGATTTTGTTTCATTCACACATATATGAATAGCCCCTTCTTATTAGTCTGTCTACATCTCCAAAGCTCAAAATGCTCCGTTCCACTTTGTGATGTCATGTAGTGGTAGTTAACAGCCGTCAGTAGAGACTGGCAATGTAACTTGGCCTGGTGGTGTCAACACGTCTCCATGGCATTAGACAAGTTTAACACTGTGGAACATTCTAGGCAAAGACACATCTGAAATTATCCAAATTATTTTAGTGAATGTGTACCGAGTTTAAAAACACAGTGGAACACTTCTTGTATTAGAGAACTCAGCTTTAATATGTAGGGTTTGTGTGTTAAACATGTGTAAATGAAAGAAAACACAACTCCAGGTCTGTTTATGATGAGGAAACAACATTATAACATCAGAAAACAGCATAATATGGGCACTTTAAAATGTTGAAATAAAAAATAGATTTGAGGTCTAATTGTAGCTGCACCTCCCTCTTTGTGAGCGATAGTGTGTAGTGGATTTGTCAGACTCAGGACACAGGGGAATGACATCACACACTGGAAATAGATATTACTGTCATTTGTCCTGTTTTCAGATGGACCAGTACAATAGAGCTACGCCAACCACCCTGTCCACCCATAGGAACTTAAAGGTGCACTACGTAACTTTTTGGGTGGCAGGTCTGTTACCAGCTATTGCTTTGCTCAACTAATTTGTTTTTAAATGTGCTATACAAATAAAATCATAATACTGCTTAACCCTAGAGCACTATCGTTGGGTGATTTTCACTCGAGCAAAAGTATTTACATGATTTTCAATATGTTGCATTTTTCTGAGTGTCATGGGTCCCTGGGGAGCTTCACCATTGTTTTTGACATCTTTGAAGGTGTAGGTGTTTCCTTACCCCAAAGCCCACTTTTTCCTACAGGCTTTCAGGTGATTTTCACCCGGCAATAGTGAAAGAGGAATGTAAGAATGTAATGAATTTAATGTAAGAGGATGTAAAAATAGGTAAGTAAGAGTGGTCCTGGAATGTGTATCTATCCTTATTTAGTGCAGTGGTTATGAATAAATATCACAAAGTGGTGATTTCAGAGGGAATTCTTATGGTGAAAACAATATTTTAGTCAACTGGTCATTTTTACCCACTGAAAAAATATTATTTTTTGTTCCTCCTGCAACTGTTCGTGTGTCAAGGAGTCTGTGCTTCACCAGGGAAGTCTCACATGTCCCAGGAATGGGTGGACCAAACACCAAGTTTCCAGTATCATTATTTATTTTTAAAATTTTATTTGAGGAATTTTTGAGCATGTTTTTAGGGTCTTCCTATGTTTTTTCCCCATTTTGTTACACATACCACAGTTGAAAATAAAAGAAAACCACTCTAATTTATCATGTGTTGTCATATTTTGATCAATTTCATGACAAGTACTGTTTGTTGGGTATATTATATCAAGTAAAAATTACCCGGCAAAAATTATGGTGTTACTTTTTATAGCGAAAGTGTTCTAGGGTTAATTATGAATCGAAGTTTGATTTGTTTAAAGGTGCACTGTGTAACATTTCTGGTGGAGGATTCTAGTGACCTGCTTGTCTCCATGGAGATGTAATTGCTTTGCCTTGAATGTTATACAGCATGGAAATAAACTTGGTTATCGCAATGGAGAAGTTACTGTTTTTTCAAGGTATTTTTGAGTTATAAAACACCTGTAATAGACCCTTTTATGGGGGCGGTGACAAAAAAAGCTGCGCGCGCAGTTGGCAACAGAAGTGGCGTTATTCTCCATTCATTTAGATAGAGACGCGAACTTTTCGAGCACATTCCAGCTTCCAATTCCAGGAAAAATGTCTGGCTGTTGTGTGTATGGTTGCCAAAACCGATATTCTACCGGCGGACTAAAGTTTTACCGGATTCCAAGAGGATCACGACCATTTCAAAGCAACAGGTGCCGTCTGTGGCTACAGGCGATCAAACGCGTTGACTGGAATGAAAACAATAATCAGAAATGCTCGTGTCTGCAGCGCCCACTTTATATCAGGTAAGGTTGTCTATTTAGCTGGAAAGCCCGGTTTACATTAGTGAGTGTCTGTATGATGTAAATTAATAATGAAATGTAGCTGAATTTTGATAAGCTGGTGTTGGGCTTGGTTAGCAGCTAGCAGGCTAGGCTAGTAAATAAACATGTACATTTGCAGGTAGTCCTGATTTCGTGCCTTCTGTATTTTCGTACACAAAACAAAGCCAGAATCCTCATTCAAAGATGGGCAGGTTAAGAGTAATTAAAGTTATCCCCCTCTCATTTTTTTCCCCTTTTAGTTTGTTTTCTCTTGCATAAGCACTACACATCTGCTGCTTTTATTACTGACACTATCTAAGCATCTTAGTGCTATCTTAGCACTCTGACTTGACTCTTCTGTACTGTACTGTTCATTTATTTATTTATGGTTATTTAATGGTTAGGTATGAATCTGCTTGTGCATATAAATGTTGTCCTGTGTTGCACTTTAATGTTTGCTAATTTAATTTCCGATACTTTGTTTGTTAGGTACCATAGGAAAATGAAGTGAGCAGACAGAGCTAACACTTCAGCAAGTTCTGTTTCTTCTAAACCAAGAAGAAGAACAAGAATGCAGCCTGGATCATTGTCCCGGTATTAATATATTTCATCTTACAATCAACTTATTGATTGTAAGATGAAATTCTTGAAAACCCATCCCTTCCAAGAATGTTCTTTCTTTGCTTAAATCGTATAACTACCTGGAATGCACTTACAACTTAAACTTACTGCACTGGTTGCACCACGTACTAATTATTCACTTTTCTATCTTAAAGGTGAAGAGGATCTCCCAGTTCCAAAGACAGTGTATGATGATCTGAACCTGAGACACAGTCAACTTCAGGCAGACTATGTCAACCTGCGACAGGAGTGTGACGCACTACGAGCTGAAAATTTAAAGATAAAAGAGGAGCTGCAAAAATCTATATTTTCCTACACCGCTGTACAGTACTTAACATGTAATGACTTGTAATAAACTGTACAGTATCTCATTTATTTGTAATGAATGAATGATGATTTTTTATTGAGTATGTCACAAAGTCAATATACAGTACATAATACATTACACGTATACATGTACGTGTAGACATATTAATATCATTTCTTTACAGAAGTAAACATATCTCAAAGGGTTATGGGAAGAAGTGTTAACTTTTTGAATCCCACTCCTTACAGTCACTTAAACATTAATAATGTCCGGTTTCCTCTGAACCATCTTCGTCACATCCGGTTTTACTATATAACTTACACTCAACAAAAATATAAACGCAACACTTTTGTTTTTGCTCCCATTTTTCATGAGATGGACTTAAAGATCTAAAATCCATTCCAGATACACAATATTACGATTTCTCTCAAACATTGTTCACAAATCTGTCTAAATGTGTAATAGTGAGCACTTCTGCTTTGCTGAGATAATCCATCCCACCTCACAGGTGCGCCACATCAAGAAGCTGATCTGACATCATAATTAGTGCACAGGTGTACCTAATACTGCCCACAATAAAAGGCCACTCTGAAATGTGCAGTTTTGTCTCACAGCAAAATGCCACAGATGTCACAAGCATTGAGGGAGCGTGCAATTGGCATGCTGACAGCAGGAATGTCAACCAGATCTGTTGCTCATGAATTGAATGTTCATTTCTCCACCATAAGCCGTCTCCAAAGGCGTTTCAGAGAATATGGCAGTACATCCAACTGGCCTCACAACCGCAGACCACGTGTAACCACACCAGCCCAGGACCTCCACATCCAGCAGGTTCACCTCCAAGATCGTCTGAGACCAGCCACTCGGACAGCTGCTGAAACAATTGGTTTGCATAACCAAACAATTTCTGCACAAACTGTCAGAAACCGTCTCAGGGAAGCTCAACTGCATGCTCGTCCTCCTCATCAGGGTCTTAACCTGACTCCAGATCGTCGCCGTAACAGACTTGAGTGGGCAAATGCTCACATTTGATGGTGTCTGGCACATTGGAGAGGTGTTCTCTTCACGGATGAATCTCGGTTTACATTGTTCAGGGCAGATGGCAGACAGCGTGTGTGGCGTCGTGTGGGTGAGCGCTTTGCTGATGTCAATGTTGTGGATCGAGTGGCCCATGGTGGTGGTGGGGTTATGGTATGGGCAGGCATCTGTTATGGACGAAGAACACAGGTGCATTTTATTGATGGCATTTTGAATGCACAGAGATACCGTGATGAGATCCTGAGGCCCATTGTTGTGCCATACATCCATGAACATCACCTCATGTTTCAGCAAGATAATGCACGGCCCCATGTTGCAAGGATCTGTACACAATTGTTGGAAGCTGAAAATGTCCCAGTTCTTGCATGGCCAGCATACTCAGCTGACATGTCACCCATTGAGCATGTTTGGGATGTGCTTGACCGGCGTATACGACAGCGTGTAGCAGCTCCCACTAATATCCAGCAACTTCGCACAGCCATTGAAGAGGAGTGGACCGAAATTCCACAGGCCACAACTGACAATCTGATAAACTCTATGCGAAGAAGATGTGTTGCACTGCATGAGGCAAATGGTGGTCACACCAGATACTGACTGGTTCTGAGTCCCCAGACCCCAAATAAAGCAAAAAAAAAATGCACATTTCAGGGTGGCCTTTTATTGTGGGCAGTCTAAGGTACACCTGTGCACTGGTCATGATGTCAGATCAGCATCTTGATGTGGCGCACCTGTGAGGTGGGATGGATTGTCTCAGCAAAGCAGAAGTGCTCACTATCACACATTTGGACAGATTTGTGAACAATGTTTGAGAGAAATGGTAATATTGTGTATCTGGAATGAATTTTAGATCTTTAAGTCCATCTCATGAAAAATGGGAGCAAAAACAAAAGTGTTGCGTTTATATTTTTGTTGAGTGTATATTTACAATGTCCACAGATAAGCCATTTATAATAATTTAATATACTAACCATTACAACATTGCATCACTATAACGACTCAGAATACTAGATTTGTATAATTTTTTAAACTGCTTAAAGTTTGAACAGTGTTTTAGTTCATCACTCAGGCTGTTCCATATTTTAGTTAATGATGTTAACACCCTTTTCCATACATGTTGTTACCATTAGACAAAGACATGATTTATCTATAATAATCAGCATTGGGGATATGATTTAATGACTAAATGGGTATGGAAATAACTGTAACATAACATAGTAACATAGCATAACGGCTCAACTCAGACATTCCCTACGTCCTATGTCCTGTGTCCTTTCCTTTGACTAGGAAGAACTTTGAATTTTAGCACACAAAACTCTGAATCTATGTCATGGTATTTCACGTCCTGTACATGACCACAGACAACATATTCGTAGGCGTCCAGTGACTTATAGGCTCGCAATTTCTCCCTCGTGTACACACTGGGTTTCTCTATTAAATAAGTATAAATATCTGGCCTCTGTATATTAGGCCACTTGCTAACATCATCCAGCCACTCACTGATCGCATTAGGATCTGGCAGTCGGACACCATTTGCCAAAGTCAGCTTGTTGAGGTAACATTCGCGATCTTTTGACGAAAGTCCCTTTGCATACACTGAGGAGTAGCGGAGTTCTGCCATGCTTCTGTTGCCAGCTGCGCGCGCAACCGCGCCTTTGTTTACTAACAGAAAAAGGGTCTATTAAATACATGTAAGGCAGATATGTTTAAAGCCCAACTGTGGAACATTCCATGCAATGAAATAACATCTCCATGGAGACAAACAATGCGGAGTTTCATATCATTTATATTAGGCATCCAGAACCAACCAGAGTAATCAGTACGCGAAAAATTATGGTAGAAGTGGAAATATGCGTATAAAACTGAAATTCTGGTAAAATGATCTACAGATTTGCCTCAATCTCATTAATCTGATGACGTGCCTGGGAGCTAGCGTTTAACCTGTAGTCAATGCTGTGATCGCCGAAGGCCCCCAGATTAGTGACCTGATTTCCCCTTTAAAGAGCTTGGTCTGCGTGTGGACTGACAGAAGAGAGATTTTGTGAGTGAGAAGGGAAACTGGGGAATTAATCATAAGCTACCGGCCCCTCCCTTTTATCCACTGGCGACGAGGCAGCCCTTTCACTGATCCTGAGTCTGTTTGGGACATGTCATTGTTAAATGGTTTTTCGGACAGTATTTAGCTCAGGAGGTCAGGAGGAGGGAATCCCAGTCAAAACGTCCATTCAGTCCAGAGTCCACAAGCTAAACACGCTGTCACAATAATTACTATATTGACGTATCCTTCACTATGTGGAAGCTGGAACAATATATTTTTGGGACTCAATATTTATCATGTGTACATTTTCTTTGTATAAATGGGAATATTTGGGGTATTTTTGTTGTAATAGAATAAGATTTGAGCTGTAGAGTGTTGAATAACTAACTTCTATGGCTAATTATTGGTTCATTCTGCTATTTATTTATTGCAGCTCAGGCTGTTTCAGTGATACTGTCTATTTTAAAAAGGTTTATTGGGATTACCTTGCATTATTGTTAGTGTGTCAGTGGTATAAATTAGTTTCAATATTATTGTTTATCACAGTATACAGCTCTGTAAAAAAATAAGAGACCACTGCATTTTTTTCCCCTGAAATCAGCATCTCTACATGTATTACAGCCATTCCATTCCAGCGTCTGTTGAATTCCAACACAAAGCTGAGCTACTTCAGTTCTTGCACCAGGAGTAGAATAAAGTCACCCAAGAACAGAGGCGGTTCTTGGGGGGGGCGAGTGGGGCAATTGCCCAGGGCGCAACTTTGTGAGGGGCGCCATGCCGAGCGCTTGAAAAAAAAAAATCTATCATATCACTGTGTAGGAAATTGGCAAATTAGCGCCCCCTCTGGCTGCAAGCGCCCGCGCAATACATTCCCTTCCACGCGGACCAATGCACAGCGCAGAGACCTGCTGGAGCCTACAGCGGCGCGAGAGGAAAGGAAGAGAGAAAGAAAGAGAAGATAGAGAGAGGAGTCACCCCCTCCCTCTCTGCGGCCGGTAACTGACAAAGCGTCTCAATCTGACAGTACACCGGCCGCGAGTCCAGCTCACACTACCACGATTTGATCAATGTCACGGCACTAGTTGCTAAGAGGAATTGACCAATGATAGCTCCTACTAGCTCCTACCAATATTCGCTCGCATCGGGAACACGGAAACTACAGAAGACAATAGTAAACGAAGTTAGTATAACGCAACATTTAATCACTTTTAAATCGATCATTCACCCTCCGTGGTATTTACTATGAATACAACGTACAAAGACACACTTTACATGGGACTTTGTAGAGACACGCAATCAGCATTTTCAATAGAAGCGACGTGAATGACTTATCCCGGACAACACTTCATCTGGGAGCTCTTTCGGATTTGCTGGACAGTATCTCATCTTTACTTTTGGTAAGTCATGTCATGAAATGTGTGTTTGTCATATCACTATTCTATTTTAGCGCTATTATATTATATTGTATTAATTATATATAATTATATATGTTATATATTATGTTATATTTATTATATTATATTATATTATATTATATTATATTATACTGAGGAGAAATCAGGAAAGTGAGGAATAGTTGTGTGTGATAACTTTTTGTTTGTGTGTGTGCCTGTGCAATCTGTAGAATAAGACAGAAGAAGAATAAATGTTTAAGGTGAGAGTAGCCCACTGTGTGTGTGTGTGTGTGTGTGTGTGTGTGTGTGTGTGTAGGTAGGGGATTTTGAAAAAATCATTTGAATAATTGTGATTTCAATATTGACGTAATCGTGATTATGATTTTTTCCATAATCGAGCAGCCGATGGTTCTGTTTATATATCTGATTGTATATATTTTTGCCACTTTTATGTGTAGAGTTTATTTATTATTTTTTATTTATGTTATTTAAGTTATGATAACTTATATTTTTTTGAAAGTTAATAAAATAATGAGAACCACTCTATAGTGATAATTAAACATGGCTGCTTGTGGTAAATGTTGTGGGTTTTTTTTTTTTTTTTTTTTTGGGGGGGGGGGGGGGGTCTCGGGGGTCTCGCCCAGGGAGTAATTCAATGTAGAACCGCCACTGCCCAAGAACAATGTGAAAGACTTGCTAAGGGTAAGGGTTATTGCACCAAATATTGATTTCTGAACTCTTAAGTGTAAACATTAGTATTATGTTGCTTTAAAATGAATTTAATCTGATAATTTAACCTGATAATTTTGCAGTGGTCTCTTATTTTTTCCCCAGAGTTGTATCTCTGTAGTGCTTCAAAATTTGTTATTGTGACAGGACTAGCTATCATTCTGTACTAAGGCTGTAAGATTAATCACAATCAAAATCACCATTTCAATGGTCTCAATTAGGAAATCTCAAGGGAACTTCAACAAACAATAACATTTTCTGTTTTTCCTGCATAAAAACTGCCAACAATGTAGTTTATACCTGTACAAATCAGACACAAAATGTTCTGAATGACACAATTATCAGTTCATATTTGAGTGTTTTTGCCAATTCCCTTGCACATCCCTTGCAAACTTTAAAGATAGCAAATCTTTTATTATACTTTGTATTCTTCCCAAATTGGTTTCCAAAGCCCTATTCTGTGTTACTACGCGCTGTGTTTGAGCACTTTAACCAGTAAAGTAAATCTCTAAGCAAACAGAAGAGGATTACCTGTTGGTCACACAAACAAAAAGATCAACTAAGTGCTTGGATTAACACCAACGTTTTATTGAATGACTTTTGTGTTTTGAGTGGGGCGCTTGATTCGTGTGCCTGGAGGGGCCTTCGTGAGTGGATACTGTATTGGGATACTGTGGGTGGGCACTGACTCATCCAGTGTGGAGGGAAGTGAGGTCATGAGAGATGAGATTAGACGAGGAAGACCACTCACTCGTAGCAGCTCCCCCGATGAGGGTCTGTCCTGAGGAATTTTCAGTAGGCAGTAGTCCACAAAGCTTCGGAAATGGTCGGACCTGCAAAAGGAATTAAAAAGACCAGTTAGGAAGGTTGGAAAGTAATGCTGTGTTTCACCTTGTGATGTCATGTAGTGGTTGTTTTCCAGTTAACAGTTTACATTTTACTCTTAGTTCAGTAGAAACAGGCAATTCTAGAGCTGAAATTGTCCAAATGATTCTAGTAAAGGTGTATAAGAATTATGCTATATACAGTGTTGGGAAGTAACTTTGGGTGTGCTCATGTTTCAAACAGTATTAAACCCAGTGTTCATATTTCGAACAGTATTAAACCTAGTCTACATTATCAAAATTAAACAGAAACAAACACATGTACCAAACTGTATTCTGGTACAATTACTTTCTTTCTTTTGTGATACTTAAATTACAGTTACTCTTCAAAAAACAAAGGAATGCCTTGCAGTACTGTACAGTGGTTCTGTCTCCAATTAATCATAAATAAATGTATAACAAATAATGCAACAACCATAAATCTGTTTATAATATATTTTATATATTATAATATAACGCAGCTTAATGTGAAAGTATTCAGAGCACAGTACTCCAATTGGACCATCTCACAAAATACATTTTAACACAGATATTCATGATTCTGCAATTAAATATACTTTCAAAAGGCCCATACTATGCTTCATCAGCACAAACATAGTTGTGTTTTGTTTTATTCACAGCATTCACAGTGAGTTCTTCTCTTAAACGGAAAAAATTTGTTCCACCTTGTTATGTGGTAATACAGACACGCCACTGTTTTTAAACTCTATACACCTTCACTAGAATCATTTGGATGATTTCAGCCCTGGAATTGCAATCCCTACTCAAAGGTAAAAGGTAGCCAGTCTAAAAAGGTAGCTATTAAACCTATCACTTCATGGCATCACAAGGTGGAACAATTTTGATCTTTGGAGATGTAGATAGACTAATAAAGAAGTATTAAAACATTTGTGAATGAAACAAAACAGCATTATTACACAAAGATTCAATTTTGTGTAGTAAAAAAGTACTTTAAAGTATTTTCTCCAACACAGACTATACAAGTATAAAAGCAGTATTGACAGCAGACAGTCATGCAGATGGCTCTCACTTTAATCCTACATGACTAATCACATTTGTTTATATATCAGCATATTAAACAGCAGGATCTGTATGTAATCTTATAATGTGGATTAATGTATAGAGCACAGATTACGTAAATATGTAGAGCAATAAGAATATAGGCCAGTGGAGCTGTGGAACACTGTGCTACTTGAGTGTAAAGCTAAAAAAATGCTTTCCTAACGTTTACAAATGAACAGTGATGGGAAGAAAACTTTGAAAATGTTTTTTAGTTACAGAAGACTGAATACTTGCATTAAAATGTATTTTGTAATATAAACTGATACGTGGGCTAATCAGAGTAGTGTATTCTAAATACTTTAAATACAAAGAATTGCATTTAAATTATGGCGTAAAAATACAACATAGGATTAAAAACAGCTTTATATTTGTATTTGTTATGTACTGTGTGTGTGTACTATGTGTTACTAAATGAAGAAGGAAAAATCTAAATTCTGTGCAGGTTAAAGTGAAGGAATACAATGCAGTACTTATCTTGAAGTACTGCCATGTATTACTTTGATTTTAGGAAAATAACTGTATTCTGAATACCACCAAGTTACTCAAAATTAATATTCAGAATACATATTCTTGGTACATCAGTTACTTCCCAACTGAGACATCCTGCGACTGTAAAGGTCCTATATTACGCAAAATTGACTCCTGTGAGCTTTAAGCTATGTTATAATGTTCTTTCTTAATCAAAAACATACCTGGAGTTGTGTTTTGTTTCATTCACACATGTTTTTGTAACCCTTTATTAATCTGTCTAAAGCTCAGACGCTCTGTTCCACCTTGTTGTAGTTTAAGTTGACAGCTTTTACCTTTTACCTACATTCAAGTTTACCTACAAAGTGTTTTCTGATTGAGAGAAGAAGCCTAAATATGCAGGGTTTGTGTGTTAAACATGTGTGAATGAACCAAAACACAACTCCAGATATGTTTTTGATGAGGAAACAACATTCTAACATAGATGAGAAAATAGTGTATATGGGCCCTTTAAAACAACTGGGTCAATGTAAGATCAGTACATTTGAAGACAATCTTGCATTTTTAGTTTCTCATGAGAACAGCTGCAAAGTGGAACTACTCTTAGCTTCGCCTCATCTGGAAGAATATAACTGATGCCCCGGGCTGCTGGAAAAACTCCAAAAATAACTGTGAAAAAATGTAATCACCGCCTCGTGCACAGTGCTACAAACAAAAGCTAATTTTACAGCGCCCTTATTTCAGTCTCCAGGTTTGTTCCACTCAGGTGCAGAGGTGCTGAATATGTCATTTAAAAGAGTACTGGGGAGACAGTAAAGAAAGGTCGACAGTGCCTCCAGGTAAAACTGCAGCAGGAGAGAAGCCGCGTGCTGCTACTCGTCTTTGGTGCACATATAAATTTTGTTTTGCCCGATGTATTGCAAAATATTTACAATAAAAGAACTACAATATCCATCCCACTATTTATTGACTTTTGTGAGCTTTAAGCTGCCATTTCCTCAAAAACATACCAGTAGTTGTGTTTTATTTCAGTCACACATGTTTGAGTAATCCTGGATTATTAATCTGTCAACATCTCCAAAACTCAAAATGCTCTGTTCCAACTTGTGATGTCATGAAGCAGGAGAGCAGTAGAGATGGAAAATTCCAGGGCTGGAATTATCCAAATGATTCTAGTGAAGTTGTATAGGCTTTAAAAATGCAGTGGAGCACTTCCTGTATTATCACATGACATCATTACATCACAGTGTATTCACAGTACAGTACAGTACAGTAATCCCTCGTTTATCGCGGAGGTTAGGTTCCAGAAATAACCCGCAATAAAAGAAATCCGCGAAGTAGGACAACTTTATATTTTACAATTATTCTACATGTTTTAAGGCTGTAAATGCCTCACCACACACATTATACGCTTTTCTCAGACTGGAATGAACCTTTTCTCACTCAAACTTTCATAGATTTTCAACAAAATGTGTAGTGAAGCATGGGGGGAGACACGGCTCCGGAAGCCCCGCTGGATGCACAAGGGGAGCGGAGACATGAGTTACTGGATCCGCAGGAAGCACCACGCTCATCCAACGGCACTGCCACGTCCCGGGACGCGGCGCGCACCAACCCCTTGGAGAAGAGCGCGACACGTGCACCCCACATCGTGGTCAAATCCATGACAGAGCAGCACGACAGGCGCGAGGCCATGCGTACACCGGGGCTGCGAGCACGAGATCGAACCGCGGCGCCTGGACCGCGTCCTCTCAGCCCGAGCCACAAACCAGCCGCACATGGTGGTTTAATCCTGGTTTAGACCTGGTCTAGTCCCGGTTTAGTCCAGGTCTAGACCTGGTCCAGTCCTGGTTTAGTCCAGGTCCAGTCCAGGTTTAGACCTGGTTTAGACCTGGTCTAGACCTGGTCTAGACCTGGTTTAGTCCACGTTTAGTCCTGGTCTAGTCCTGGTCTAGTCCCAGTCTGGTCCTGGTCTAGTTCCAGTCTGGTCCCGGTCCCCCGGCGCCCCCCATCTATCAATCGGCAAAGGTCTACAGTCTCTTAGCCAATCAGGACGCAGAACACAATGTTACACTATTTAAAAAAAATTGAAAAAAAAAAACGAGAAACAGCAAGGCCGCAAACAGTGAACTGCAATAAAGCGAGGGACCATTGTACATTCAATTATGAAGATTGTCGCAAAGATTACAGCAACTAAACTTAAAACCTTAAAGGTGCATTATGTAAATATTCTGGTGGGGGGGTCCACAACCTGCTCGTCTCTATGGAGATGTTATTGCTTTGTCTGTAATGTTTCAAAGTAAGAAATTGTTGACATTATCGCTCAAAACACCTTGCATCCTTATATTGAGCTCCACAGATCTGACCTGTAAATTGTCCTAGGAGGTTGAACTGCATGTCTCTTTGGAGAAAAGCAACTTTAATGCCTTACTGTGGAAAATCTCTATTGTGACAACCAGACTATTCAGCAGAAACCAGAAACGTTACACGGTGCACCTTTTATCTTGCCAACATGAAGAAGTTCTGATTCTGCAGAAATCTGTTAATGAGGATGGATAAATTAGGGCAGTCTCTGGAGGATGCATCTAAAAGTTTGAGGAACATCAAAAGTAGTGCTGAAGGATTTCAATCTGCAACATTTTGGTTATTAAAAAACAACACGAATCAGGCTAATCATGCAAACAATGATTGATGATATTATATTAGAAAACAACAGAAGCATTTTACTGTATTTACCTATGACCAATCATTTTTATGTATGTTTTAATTGGTCTATTTTACTTAATATTTTAAGCTGTCGGCTGCCAAAGTTTTTGGCCAAAATAAAGTATCACCAGAAACAAGGGCCCACAGAGACACTGCTGGCGTACAGGAGGAGGCTTCCCATTACATAATGGGTTTAGACTGCACTTAAACAGGCCTGGGCGCTACAGTCACACTTTGCAAATTATCACAACAAAGTCTTAACCTGGCTGTGGTGCTCTGTGGACAGGACATAAGACTATTGTTTCATTCCTTTTACCCAATTACTACAGTACTAACCACGGCTGAGTAATACATCTCATTAATATACAAAGAAAGCATACAGTACATTTGATTTTGTTTATTTTTCCCATTGAAAGTCTAATTACAAAACATTTATGTTGACCATGTAAATGATTTGCTTAGTAGTAGTAGTGGTTTTTCTTTTTTACTCTGACTTAACTTGATCAAAGGTCCTGTATTACCCACAACTGACTCCTTTAAGACATGTTTGAATGCTGTTGCCTCATAAAAAACGTAGCTGGAGTTATGTTTTGTTTCATTCACACATGTTTGATTTAACCTGCATTATTAGTCCATCTACATCTCCAAAGCTCAAAATGCTCTGTTCCAACTTGTGATGTCATGTCTCTTTGGTCTCATGATCTCTGTTCTCAGTGTTTGTCTACTTAACCCATGTCCTTCTATGCATGTGTATTATTTAATTTTGATTGATGCATTCTGACTTTGGGTAAACTTACCACTCATTGGACTGCAGAGTTGGAGAGTCATTCTGGGCAATGTGATATAAGGCACTCATGGCATTCATGTTGAACAAGGGTGGTTTCCTCTCCGCTGGATCAACACACAAATACAACAAATCATTAGAGAATTGTTTTATGACAGTGGAAATAAATCGTTGTTGTTTTTTCCGTTTGTCTAATACTCACCCAATTCAATACAAGTGATCCCAAGGGACCAGATATCAACCTTCCCTTCATACTGCCCCTCATCCATGGCTAGGATTACTTCTGGGGCCATCCTGGAATATGAAAATGCACGCACTTTATTAACTATTGAAAAAAAAACATGTTATAATCTGCTATGGCTCTCGGAGCTTCTAATGGGTCTGCTACTCAGTGATAATGCCTAGAACAAAATGTTTTGTGGATTCGGAAAATGTGAACGCTGGTTTGTTTGTCAAATTATGGGCACCAATTTCCATTAACAACCCTTATATTGAAATATATAAACAGAGCTTCACGATACAGTAAAAAAAGAATATCTGTCCTAAAAGGCCAATAACAAAGAGCAACACATTTTCTTAAAGGTGCACCCGAGCAAAAGTATTTACATGATTTTCAATATGTTGCATTTTTCTGAGTGTCATGGGTCCCTGGGGAGCTTCACCATTGTTTTTGACATCTTTGAAGGTGTAGGTGTTTCCCTGCCCCAAAGTCCACTTTTTCCTACAGGCTTTCGGCTGATTTTCACCTGGCAACAGTGAAAGAGGAATGTAAGAATGTAATGAATTTAATGTAAGAGGATGTAAGGAATAGGTAAGTAAGAGTGATCCTGGAATGTGTATCTATCCTTATTTAGTGCAGTGGTTATGAATAAATATCACAAAGTGGTGATTTCAAAGGGAATTCTTATGGTGAAAACAATATTTTAGTGAAACGGTCAATTTTACCGTTAATTTTATTTGTTCCTCTCCTCTTTTTTTTTTTTTTTTTTTTTTTTTTTAAAGGAATTTTTTTTTGTTCTCAAATTGCAAAATTTTCAGTAATTTTGGATCATATTTTTAGGGTATTCCTATGCTTTTTGTTTTTTGTTTGTTACACATACCATAGTTGAAAATAAAAGAAAACCACTCTAATTTATCATGTGTTGTCATATTTTGATCTATTTTTCATGACAAGTACTTTTTGTTGGGTATATTATATCGGGTAAAAATTACCTGGCAAAATTGATGGTGTTACTTTTTATAGCGAAAGAGTTCTAGGATTAAAGGTCCCATGACATGTTACTTCTTGATGCTTTTATATGGCTCCTTAATGGTTCCCTAATACTGTAAATGAATCCTTCTTCAAAATCAACACTCACTGCATGAGATATGACTCTGACAGTCTTCATGAGGCTAGATACATCTCTAAAATGCTTTATTCTGAGTGTTGCTTCTTCACTGCAAATGAGAAGGACAGAGAGATTGGCTGAGGAGCGGCGGGGGGGCGGGTTCCCCCCGCTCGAAGCACAGCTCTGCACCGCTGTCTGCTCACTTCCGTGAGAGACAGATGAGAGACTTTGCAATGAAAAAAAGCATATTTACACAGAAAATAAAATTAAACCACTGGTATTTCAGAGGTCCAGAGGGTCGGGTAAAGGACTTGCGAGCCTAGAAACACTCGGACGTGCCTCCAGGCAAATAAAAAAACGCATTTCGCATTGCGTAGCGCATTCACAGTCCAAACTCTATGGGCGGGATATACAGGGACGCTGAGCGGAGACAGAGGGAGGGGCTGGAGCTGCATTTGCCGATCTGACGTCAAAAAGGTGCCTTGTCCGAACTCGCCCGTTTCAACACTCGTTTTGTGTAACGCAGAAAAGGACCGCAAATGCTCAGTTTAGACATTTCGCAACTTTTAGCCATGGGGGGGGGGGGCTAAACAGGGTAGGGGAGCTCACATTAACGTTCAAAAACCTCAGAAAGTGAAAATTTCATGCCATGGGACCTTTAAGACACACTATATGCAATGTATAGTTGAATAAAGTTTACACCTTTTTTATTCATTTACTTAGTACTTATTCAGCATTCATTTCACTGCAAGTGAACAAGTAAAACAGTCAAAGAGTAAAAAATTGTGTGTGCATACTGAAAACATAGTGTATGCTGGGAGAGATAGCTCCCACTCCCACATAAACCATCGATTCCTGTGTTATGTTGTGCACTGACCAGTAAGGTGTTCCCACAAAGGAGTTGGCAGGTGAGGCAATGGAGGCGGAGCCAAAGTCGGCGAGTTTGACCTGACCCAGCTCAGTCAGCAGGATGTTTCCGGCTTTAATGTCTCTGGATAAGAGCAGATCAAATATACAATACATAACAGACATAATGGATTTAAATGGTAGGTCTTGTTTTAATATCATTAAAGGGCCCATATTATACACACAAATACTGCATAGTTCATCTCTCACATGGAAAACACTTTGTTCCACCTTGTGATGTCATGTGGTAATGCAGGAAGTGCTCCAATGTGTTTTTAAACTCCATACACGTGCACTAGAATAATATGGATCATTTCAGACCTGGAATTGCCCATCTCTTCTGAAAACTGGTAAAAGATAGCTGTTAACATAAAAACTTCATGACATCACAAGGTGGAGCAGAGCATTTTCAGCTTTGGAGATGTAGAGGGTTACTTAAACATGTATGAATGAAACAAAAGACAACTCCAGGTATGTTTTTGAGGGAGTAACAACGTTCTAACTAGGCTTAAAGCGTTCATATAGGAGACTATAAAATTCAACTTGGTCAATACTTTGCCAAAACTAAATGAAATTTGTTGCTCGTTGTATTGCTAGAAAACCTACAAAAGTAACTATAAGAGAAAAAATATTAATATAGCATAGGCTTAACTCTATGGGAGACAATGAATATAATAAACCTCTGTTGCAATGTCAAGGCTGGTGTCAACGTCTCTAAAACTTTTAGCAGAAGGTTTTAACTATATGAATATGTGACAGGAATACTACTTAAAAATATTTTGTACAACTAATGCCCAAACCAAGTAGTCCGATATCTGAACAGTATGTAAAGTTCCATAAGGAAGCAGGAAAATCTCACCTGTGAATCATGTTATGGGAATGTAGATAAGCCAGTCCAAGCAAGGCACCATGGGTAATGGCAGCAATTTCCACCTCTTGCAGTGGTTTCTTGTGAACTTGTAGAGAAAAACAAAAAAATGTACAAGTTACATAATATGTTCTGAGACATTGGGAGGGTAAAGTGCTGTTATAAATGTGTTATTGTTGAAATAATCTTTTTATCTGTTTTGTACAGTAGACTTACCTTCTAACAAATCTGATGCAGAGCCCAAACAGTACTCCATCACCAGCTGAAAGAACAGATTTATTTCATTAGGCGATGTAAACAAGTCACTTTTTCCCTGTTATTGCTTTGTCTTTGTCTGAAATGTTGACCTCTAACTTAATGACCTCTAACTTTATGAGAGAGGTGACATCACGAGGCCAAATTACAGGTCATAAATGTGGAGAGGCAAGCCCACTCCAGTAAAAATGCATCTTATCGGTACTGGCTCGATTAGAAAAAGTTATATTGTGCAGATATAAGTCTCATTCACATAACGATAGTTGTAGTGGAAATCAGTACTGACCCAGGCAGTGTTGTCTTTTAAGTAGCAGCCTTTGTATTCAATGGTGTTTGGGTGTCGCAGCTGTCCCAAAAACTTGACCTCCTTAATGATGTCCTGCCACTTCTGCAGAAACACAATCAGAACACCAATGATCAAAAGGATATGTCATAAAAAGCTACATTTGAGAATATGAAATGCTTAACAAAATTGACTCTTTCAGCCTTGTTATAATGCTGTTACCTCATCAAACACACAGATTTTGTTTAATTCACACACGTTTGAGTAATCCTGCATTATTAGTCTGTCTACATCTTCAAAGCTCAAAATGCTCTGTTCCACCTTGTGACATCACGTTGTGGTAGTTTTCAAGTTACCACATGACAACACAATGTGGGATAGGGTGTTTTCTGTTGAAGAGGAGAACTCAGCCTGAATATGCAGGGTTTGTGTGTTAAACATAATAACAGCTCAGAAAAGAGAGATATGGTGCCTTTAAATTGCCATTGTCAATACTCACAAATTTAGTGATTTGGTACAACATAAAACAAGGAGTAATAAACATAAATGTTGTAAAAAATGTTGTAAATAAGATAAATATAAATACAACATGGTCAGAATAGAAGTTCAAAAAAATGTGTCTATTTCTCTTTGCCTGTCACAAGAACAGTTACTGCTTTAAAGTGTTATAAATAGTCATTCTTCTCTGTCTGGCCTGTATAAAGTACACAGAGCTTGTCAGTTCGCTACACAACTGTTATGTTTTTGTCTTTTTCTTACTTCGGTTGTCTGCTTGCCATTATAGGACATCTTCTTGATGGCCACCACCTCATTGGAGTACGAGTTACGGGCCTGAAAAGAAAACACAGAACACATTTAAATTAATAACAGCCAAGACAATGTATAATATATTTAACATTTGTGCACTGAGCTGCTCTATGATTCACTGCACGTTCACAACAGCTGGCATTAGCATGACACAACAATAACAGACCCTCTTATTTGAATTCGAACTAATTTCTGCACGATCAAAGCACTGTGTTACTGCTGGGGCTGCAGTGGTGTGGTTAGTCTGCAGCTTCTGTGAGCATTTGAATCATCATCTTCTACATATCCACAGGCTCATGTCAAAGCCTGAGTTTACCCTCAGGGGTATGTGGCCTTTGGGACAACTACACTGCAGCTCAGCTAAACCCCTAACCCAGCCTCATCCCACTTACAAATGAATCGCAATTCATGTCGAGGTTCAGATGGAATTACACTCACTGCACGCTACGCAGCATTCCCAGTTGTCTCTTTTCCAGTTTCATTTGATCCCAGTGATTGCCTGTCAGTACAAGCTGTAGCTCCCTCTGGTTTACTGTAGGGCTGCAATGGAGAATCAATATTCTGATACACTAAAATATTAAAAGCCAAACTCTCTTCACAAAGTTGCAGCAATAATTACAAAACCTCATCTGTTCTGTATTCGCTATGGAGGTGTTCAAAGCCTCAGGTAATGGGCCCATGTGCTCAGCAGGATTTCCCCCTGAACTATTTTATAATAGACCAAGTCCCCCACAAGCATGAATGTGCATACATCTGCATGTCTTTGAATGTGATTATTGTTACAAAGTAATAAACAGCCCTTACAACCGAGCTCTACCCTCCAAACATGCAATTAACCTGCAGCTAGAATGCAGTGAATTAGCACTACAGACATTTACACATGATGATAATAAATCAAAGACCTGATAAATATAGAGCTATTAGCCCGAGGGGCCTGATGTTAGCATTAACATGTGCACAAAGAGGTTAAAACATAAATACAGAAAACAGTTCTTCAGTGGCATCATGGTGCTATTAGTTTGTCTTTAGCCAAATGTACACCAGTCACCAGCTTTTATGGAGCAGACATGTTCAACTGGATATGTGCAGAGATCTTTCGGATAAGCAGGCAGAGCTAGCAGGTTAACTTCATGAGCAGAGATAATAAAAAGTATGTCATACACCCAGGATTGGCACTGCTGTAGGATTTAACTGCACAGAGACCCAGCCAGACAGACAGTGCAATGGGGCTATTAATGATATTTGATGGGAAGGGGGTGCAATATTGACAGTATTTTTTTTATTTTTGGGAGTATATCTCAATAGTATTCAGACATGGTTTAAATGGTACGTACGTATGTATGTATGTACGTAGATATACTCCCAAAAATAAAAAAATACTGTCAATATTGCACACCCTTCCCATCAAATATCATTTGCATTTCGGATGTGGAGTTAGTGTGTGTTTGCTCAGACACATTAAAAATTAGGGGGAACATTGGCCATGTCCCAATTCCAAGTATTACTAGTCGCAATAGTATAATATTTTTGTCTTTAGGGAACAAGGAGCAGACCACCTGGCTCATTGAGCTGAGGCGGGACCTGTTCCATTTCGCAGACGCCCATGTGAGAAACGTAGTGCACTAAGGACAGAGCGAGTGTGCGCCGTCTCGACGACAGACCGAGTGCACACTCACAAGCGCGCCGTCGCTGAATTGGGAAACGGCTCACCTCCACTCCACTCCCCTAAATTAGAAGCACCTGTTTGAGGTCTTTAGCTGCATAAAAACACCTGTCCACCCCATACAATCAGTAAGACTCCAACTACTAACATGGCCAAGACCAAAGAGCTGTCCAAAGACACCGGAGACAAAACATTTTTTCTGAAATCAGCATCTCTGTATTACAGCCATTCCATTCCAGCGTCTGTTGAATTCCAACACAAACACAAAGCTGAGCTACTTCAGTTCTTGCACCAGGAGTGGAATAAAGTCACCCAAGAACAATGTGAAAGACTTGTGGAGATCATGCCAAGACGCATGAAAGCTGTGAACAGTGTAAGTGTGAACATTAGTATTATGTTGTTTTAAAATTAATTTGATCTTGTTTCTTTGCATTGTTTGAGGTCTGAAAACATGTATCTTTTTTGTTATTTTGACCATTTGTCATTTTCTGCAAATAAATGCTCTAAACGATAATATTTTTATTTGGAATATGGGGGAAATTTTGTCAGTAGTTTATAGACTCAAACAAAAATGTTCCTTTTGCCCAAACACATAACTATAAGTAGTAAAATCAGAAAAACTGCTAATTTTACAGTAGTCTAGAGCTATATATATTCTATTTACTCATGGTATGATAATCGCCTATATTTGAGAGTAACATACACATAACACTCATAACTGTAAATATAGAACAGAGAAGAGTAGCTCTGTCCACCCAGAAAAGCCTGCTTAATAGTGACCGTTTTCACAAGTGCGAGCAGCTGGCTTAACACCTCCCAGTTCAGCGCTACATCTGGAGGGGAGGGGCACTGGGGCATCGGGGCAGAGAGGCAGATAAAGAGTGACACACAGAGTACAAGTCTTCTTTTCACATAGAATCAAAGGCTGCAGGAATAATTAGTGATGATGAGATTACTATGACAGGGTGCAGAGAAAGCGCCGTCAGAAATGTGACTCGACTTTACGATGATTGGCCAGTCTGAAAAAAAAGACCATGTGCGTAGAAATCTCTGAATCAGAGCTAACTAACAGTGATAAATAATCCAACGCCATATTCATGAATTAATAATAATAAATTGACTGTAATAAGAGTCCTAAGTAGTCAGCACCTGGTTCTGGTGTTTGAGCTCATGAAATTAGCCTGTAATCTATTGCATGTAATGGGTCAACATGTACAAGAATTTGACTGGAGGCCAATACAAAAATGCTTTTAGCCAATTTTAAATGTTTTACTGTTTGTTTGTTTGTTTGTTTTTCCAATAATCCTGCAATACTGGTGTTAATGTAAAAGACCACAGTAACCATTAACCACTACGGCAGGGAAAAGATCTGGTACCACAAGATCTTGAGATGTTTTCCCCATGTGTTTTCATTTGGATTGGATAAAAAAAGGTGCTGGAAAGTTACATTTTTGAGAAGCTGTCGTTCCAAAAACAGTGCTACAGTGACAGCAAAAATATTAAATAACATAAATCATGACTGGTGAGGCCAAAATTGTGAAAAAACTGTGTGGAAACTGTGTCTGTGTCCCACCCATTACCACTCATGTTTTAGCCTGTAGTCGCATCACTTACAAAGTACACCGCCCCGAAGCTCCCATGGCCGATCTCATGCAGGTCGCAGAAGACGTCCTCAGGGTCATCTTTAAAAAACAGCTCGGACAGCTCGGGGTCCTTCGGCGCTCCTTTCCTGGTGGAGGACGGCATTATGGGCGGGGCATGGGCCGGGCGCTCACACACACGCGACTGCTGCAGCTGCTACCGCCAACAGCTCTCCATGGCGGCCTCGGCATTGGCCAGATAGACCTGCACAACACACAAGACCTGCAATAATCAGTATACGTTTGTTTTTCAGTCCAAGAAGGCATTAGAGGTTTAATTCCTTAGCCTAACTATTTTGGGCCATAGAAATATTCAAATTTCCTTTAAAATATATCAGAGAATCAATTTAGCAGTTTTGAACAAGAATACCATTTTGTTCATTCATTATAAACCTTAACAGTTAAAATACCTAAAAATATCCCACTTTGTTGCCCGTTGTGATGTACTTGATGTGTTTTACTACTGTATGTGGTATTTGATATGTCTCACTCACAAATGGGTCAACTGTCAGAAACAATCTAAAGTCTAGTCTACTTTAGATTAGCCCAATTACTGAGTGAAAACACTCCATTGCACCATTATGGCTTTGCACGTCTCATGATCACTGGACTTTGGTGAAATGGACAGTCATACAGTCATACAATGAAGAGGCTGTTTAGTCCTGCTGCTCGCCTCAGTCACACTCACACACTGCACGTAAACACATGTATGCAGAGAACAGATGAAGCTGAGTCACGGATGCCTCACTTCCACAGGCTCAGAGGGGAGGAGGGGAGCAGAGGAGCAGAAGAACAGAGGAGGAGCAGAAGAGTAGAGGAGCAGAAGAGTAGAGGAGCAGAAGAGTGGAGGAGCAGAGAAAAGAAAAGGAGGAGCAGAAGAGTGGAGGAGCAGAGGAGGAGCAGAGAAGAGAAAAGGAGCAGAAGAGTGGAGGCGCAGAGGAGGAGCACAGAAGAGAAAAGGAGGAGCAGAAGAGTGGAGGAGCAGAGGAGGAGCAGAGAAGAGAAAAGGAGGAGCAGAAGAGTAGAGGAGCAGAAGAGTAGAAGAGCAGAAGAGTGGAGGAGCAGAAGAGTAGAGGAGCAGAATAGTGGAGGAGCAGAGGAGCAGAAAGGAGAGAGGAGAGAGAAGCAAAAGAGAGAGGACCAGAGGAGCAGAGAGGAACAGAGGAGAGAGGAGCAAAAGAGTAGAGGAGCAGAGGAAGAGCAGAGGAACAGAGAGGAGCAGAGGAGAGAGAAGAAAGAGGAGCAGAAGAGAGAGGAGGAGGTGTTGCATTAGCATCTTCACACGTCTCTGCTCCAGTTAGCTCCACTGCACTGACACACATTCAGACCCTCACTATTGGGCCCACCAACAAAGCCAGATGTATCCAGTGAATGTAGCTCAAAACACACGCAACGTTTCTTTTAGCTAAACAATATAAGGTGACAATAAAAATAATACAAATCTATGTTTGTTTTTAGACTGTCAAAGCACAACAGGGTAAAATTTGGATAATTGTATCTTATGCAATTTGTGAAGTATACATGTCACTTAGTGACCAGTCATATTTGATCAGTTACTTTTATAGATTTCTAATGATTTATGTATTATGCATTTGTAGATGTATTTAAAAAAAATGCACAAGCAGTAAATAAAAAAAAACTATGACAGTTTTGTAAAAAGGGAACTCCCCAGTTACAACACAACATGCAACAAACTGTGGTTTTTAAATGCCAGTTTTGGACTATGGTGCTATTTAGTCTCCTCTATTAATGCAAAACACTTAATCTTGACATTTCTGAACATATCATCTGCCTATAAATGATTATGATTGAAGACAAGATGAACACCACTGGTCTAATGGAGTAACACAGGGCACACAGACGCCAGTGCCAGGCTGAGACAATACGCATCATATCACCCTAATCATGTCCTGTCAAAGGGATCCTGGCTATCGCACCCATTTGCAAAATAAAGCTCTTAAAAAGCTCTTAAAGTCACCTGTCCAAAAACAACGCACTGTATTTAAAGGTCCCATATTAAGCAAAATTGAGTCTTGCAAGCTTTAAATCATAATCAAGTTATAATCACTGCCGATGCTGCACTGATCCGCCTGTCAGTCTCATGCTCCATCCCTCCCTCACTCGCTGTACCGGACTGTTGGTGAAGAGGGAGACGAGTCAAAAGGCAAAACTCTTGATTTACTGGTCAATCTACATTCCTACCCTCACCTATGGTCATGAGCTTTGGGTAATGACCGAAAGGACAAGAACGCGGATACAAGCGGCCGAAATGAGTTTCCTCCACAGAGTGGCTGGGTGCACCCTTAGAGATAGGAGGAGGAGCTCAGTCACACGGGAGGAGCTCGGAGTAGAGCTGCTGCTTCTCCACGCTGTGAGGAGCCAGCTGAGGTGGCTCGGGCATCAGTTCCAGATGCCTCCTGGACCCCTCCCTCGGGAGGTGTTCCAGGCATGCCCCACCGGGAGGAGGCCCCGAGGAAGACCCAGGACACGCTGGAGGGACTATGTCTCTCGGCTGCGCTGGGAACACCTTGGGGTCCCCCCGGAGGAGCTGGAGGAGGTGTCTGGGGTGAAGGAAGTCTGGGAGTCCTGCGTAGACTGTTACCCCTGTGACACGGCCCCAGATAAGTGGAAGAAAATGGATGGATGGAAGTTGTAATCAAAAACATACCATAACATTTTGTTTTGTTTCAGTCACATATGTTTGAGTAAGCGTTTAGTATTAGTCTCTTTACATCTCCAAAGTTCAAAGTGCTCTGTTCCACCTTGTGATGTCATGAAGCAGTAGTTTTGATGTTAACAGCTTTTAGCCTTTTGTTTAGTTATCCAAACATTATCCAAACCATTCTAGTGAAAGTTTATGGAGTTTAAAAACACAGTGAAGCACTTCCTGTATTACCACATGACATCACAAGGAGGGTAAAGTGTCTTGCCCAGTGACACAATGACAATATACTGGTCTGAGCTTCTAAATTAATTTGAAATATGCCAGTGTGTAGCAGACAGTACTTAAGTAACATCCTTTCACCCGTACACATAGGTAAATTTGTACTTAGCTATTATTTTAATATCTTTTCCCCTATACATTTTATATCCTTTATTTTTTACAATCACACTGTCTCACACAGCCGTCCAATGCTGATTTAATATTGGTTGAAAACACCTAAACACAACTGTTGCTAACAAGCATGTCTTGCAAGCTTGCCACCAATGCCTTGTTTACCTGTTTACACATGTTAACATAATCACATTGAGTCTGCAGAGCACCGTTACTGGAGCTGTGTCAGAAAAGCATGCAGCGCCGGGCTTAGACCTCCAGACTGTGACTGAGCTGTGACAAATGATGAATGGAGAGAAGAGCGCAGAGTAAATTGCCTACAAAAACAAGCCGCATGCTGCCGACTCTAAACATGGTCATAGATATGCACAGTTTGAGCCTAACAGAGACATAGTATTGGATTTATACAGATATTAAGACAAATCTGAGTATAATAACAAAGTTTTGTATAATAACAAAGTCTTGTATATGAAGGGCTCTTATGCATGGTTCTTATAGAGGTGGATCTTACATGAGTCTGTCTGCGTTTGTGTTTAAACTCTCAGTACGACTTTAAGGCTGCGTCCCATTTCTCTGTCTTACCCCTTTGTCTTACCCCTACCCCTTGGTTTTGCACGTTCATGTGAGGACAAGGGGTGTCCCGCTTTTAATTTTGAACAAGGAATGGAGCCACGACTGAGGGCTACATACCCCTTGAAACGAAGTACGTTCTCAACCAGACTTGGAATGAAGGGGTACGCCTACAAGCTCAGGCAGGTTTTGGGATCAGGATGGCAGCGTCACATCGACCAGCCAAGGAGTCTCATAAATGTATTTTCAGCAGTTGTAATTATCGATTAACAGTGTAGCACGATTTACAATTATGGCGCTAATGTTCTACGTTACTTTTAGTGAACTGTTGTTGCGGTTTTAACTGTAGTGATGTCTGTTTAGCCGACGTTATCGTTTTCATCGAACTTTCATGTATAAACCCACTAGTTTTTTTGTCGAGCTGAGGTACTCGATAATCCTTGACATTTGTTTACGTTTGTTTGCGTCAACTGTTGTCGCCTCTGTAGACGTAGCAGCCAGGTAGAGGCAAGGGACAATGACGTAAACTGCAATCAAGTGGTGTCCCATTTCTTAGGGGAACATTCGTACCTCGAGCCCTCAGCTCGATATCGAGGGGCAAGACAAAGACGTAGATAAGACTAATGGGACGCAGCCTGACTCTGTCCGACACCTTTCACTCAACATATTCCAGTCAAAAACTCACAGATCATCCAAATATATTCAGAACAAGGACTGAAGAAATAGGGCAAATATGAAATGTTACTTGTGATTAGATTAATGTTAAAATCTGGAACGGCAGCACAAACATGTTCATGAGCATTATCATTTGTGAGAAAACTGAAATAAAGGTCAACTACTAACTTTTCTGGTGGGGTGTTTGGCACCTGTCTTCTCTCAAATGGAAAACATCTGTTCCGCTTTGCATCATGTGGCTCCACTGTGTTTTTAAACTCCATACATCTTCACTAGAATCATTTGGATAATTCCCACCATGGAATTGCACATGTGTATTGAACTAAAGGTAAAGGGAGGCTGTTAACTTGAAAACATGACATCACACGTTGGAACAGAGCATTTTGAGCTTTGGAGATATAAACAGACTAATAATCAGACCCTCCAGGAATTCGCGATGTTGCGATTTGCAACTTCAACGCAACTTCAGCCAATCCCCGTGAATTCAGGGCGGTGTTGCAATTTTGACCAATCACCGCAACTTTCCCGCAATTTTTACTCATTTTGACCAATAATCGGCGACGTATTGAACGCCGACCAACTTCCTTCTGCCTTACTTCTGTGTGACGAAACGAAACTGCGGCCGTGTCCCCAGTTTCCAGAGCGCACAGCTCGGAGCGCGGCCCAAAGGGGGCTCAGACTGCAGTCAAGGAGGTGCACACTTGCTCAGCCCTGACTGCAGTCCGCGGACCGCTTAACAACTGCGGTCTTCGGACCGCGTGTTAACTGCGCATGGGACAAAAAAGAAGTGGGACAGCAGTCGTTGCGCCGGTGTACTGTCAAAATGTGACGCACATGTCCTTCGGGACACGCTCCGAGCCGCGCGCTCTGGAAATTGGGACACGGCTTCTAATGCGGCCATTTGCCCACTAAAATAACAGCAAAAGACCGGGCGAAACAGTTCCTCTCCTAGTAGTAATTTATTTTCGATGTTGGTAAGGTTGTTTTAGGACCATATCTGTGATCTCTGTGTCTTTGTATTATTCTTTGTCAGTAATAACTCAGTATTCAAAATATTACTCAATTTTAATTACAAAAAGGGAAAATCGCAACTATTTATCGCAACTTTCACTTCCTCCCGCAACAAAATTGCAACAAAAACCTTAAAAGTACCGCAACTTTCATCGCAACTTTTTGGAAAAGCTCCCGCAAATTCAGGCATTTTAGCCCGCAACAATCACAAAAAATGCCCGCGAAATCCTGGGAAGTCTGAATAATAACAGATTACTCAATCATGTGTGAATGAAACAAACTTTGCATATGTTTTTGAGGAGGTAACCGCGTTATAACTCACAATAATCCATTTTGTGTACGGTACTATAGGACCTTTAAAGTTACTGCAATCGCCAAATTCCAAAAAAAAGTTGTATTCAAGTTTGATTCATCTTGCTGCTTTCTTGCAGACATCAATAGTCATAAAATATTCAGAAACAAGAAAGAAGAATTTGAAGTTAGAGGCTTCACAGCAGATTCTCGCACAAACAAAGCACACGTTTCACCCCGCTCTCGCTCTCTCTGCTCTTTTAGACGTGTGAAATGATGCAACGTGGCAACATGGTGCTTTAAAGGGCACGAGGAAGCTGTTACTAGTGGTACAAATCTGATCGAGGACACTGGAATACACGCATGCTCCTGTGGGTCTGTGAACGGGGCTGAGCCGAGAGGGAGAGCTGCTTAGGCAAATGGATTAGACCGATTAGGAGCAGTGAGGGAGTCATTTCATATTCACACCACACATTTCATACATTACATGACCCAAGACACCAATCATCATTACTGTATGATCGATAAATAATTTCTAGCTTGGAATGTCAATTAGAAATATATTTTATATGGGTATCTTGTTAGGAATAAAATGAACTTAATTTGCCCTTCACTGGGGAATTCAGGTCAGCCGTCTGATTAACACAACCACCCCAGGTAAAGCCTGTCTGGTTAGAGGCTGCTGATGCATTTGAACTTTACACCTAGATCACACCAGGTATTCCTTATACTTTTCTGTTCTCCATGAAGATGTTACTGCTTTGAATGTATTTATTGTTTATTTGAATAGGGACAGATATAACTTAAATTAACAATTAAGTAAGGCTAATTTGGCTAATTTACAACCCCAGTCCCCAGAAGGTCTTTAAACAGATCAGATTTCACTAAAAAGCAATGGGATTATTCATTAAAAAAAACAATAAAGTGAATCTGTCAAGAGAGTCAAATGGCATTAAACGTATCCATCTCCATGGATATAACCAAGTGGCAGATCTGTGGAGAGGAAAACTCTCTTGAAGCAAGAAAACAAGGTTTTCAATATCGTTTTAGAGATAAATAAAAACACATATAACTGAAACTCCATGGAGACAAACCCACACCAGAAAAGTTAGTCCCAGTTATTTTCTGTTGTCATGTACAGTCCAGTGAAAAAGTTCACTGTCTGCTGCCTGCCTTGATGGCCTTCTCTCCTGTGGTGAGTGTGGTCATTGAGGAGCAGATCTCACTTTCACCCTGATTCTGGCCTATAGCTTTTATCCTGTTAAGCCCTTTGGTTAGGCTAGCATTTGACCCCTAACCACTGCTGAGCATATCACCAGAGAATAGATACTTAAATCTATGAAAGTATGAAGTATGAATATGAGCAAGAAAGAGCCATTATGGTATCCAAGCCTCAACTCGTTCCATGACAGAAATAAGCCCGAGTCTGACCAAAGCTAACTCAGGCCTGAAGTTTAAGCTGCGCTTTGTGCATGCTCCTGGTGACTCTGGGAAGGCCAGATCAATGGAGCAACAACATCACGGAAAATGGGCCAAAAATTTGATGTTTTTTAATTATCTGACTAAACGAGAGAGGAGCCACAGTGCACCCGCAGAGTTTGATTTGGGCCACGGAACTTTTCGGTCATTCTGATCTGAGAAGCAAGAGGAAAGACACGACACCCGCGTCCTGCCGTTTGCTCCTCCTCCTCTCCCGGTCGCTCCATGGACAGAAGAGGCTGGGGAATGATGTTTCCTGACCCCTTCCCGATGCGTGGTAGTACATGCGGAGCTTAAGTTCCGCTGTGCGTAAAACTAAAGCTGTAACGGACCTCTTCACATGTACCCTAACAAGAAACGATTTTTTTTTTATTGCACAGAAAAGAAATAAACAAATTATGCAACAAATAACAAACAAACCAAACAACAACAACAACAACAACACTTTAGAATTGGAGGACAAGTGGATGGCTTTCTTATACGATTGTATTTCGGACAGGAAAATTGGGAAGTAGGGTTTACGAATAGTAAATTTACATTTGTGGATATGAAATTATGCCAAGATAATTAAGAGATTAATTATATAATATGGTTTACTTTTTGTGTGATGCATTTTGAAAAAACAAACAAACAGCATGTCTTTAAAAGAAAGGGTAAAATGGGACATAAAGTTGCGTATGTGACAAGGAAAAAACAAAACAAAAAACAGGCAGGTCTGGGCAGATCGAAAATAGATGAGAGCCGATTTATTTCATTTTTCAGTTTGCAACATGTGCAGTTTATGTCCACTGTCCTTCTGAGATTATTCTTTACCGGATAGCAATGGTGAATCACATATGGAACTGTAGCTGTATTTCTTTGGAACAAATCTCTTATTTTCCTGTTTTGGTTTAACTTTGTTCTGCCTATCACAGTATTTAAAACAGACGGGTACGATAAGGCTGTGTTTGTGAAGTCCTTGAAGAGCCACACTAGGTATGGCGTCCATTACAACAGCAAATAGTTTTGGAGTGACAGGGATTTGATAAGTATTTACAACAAAATGTTGTTTTCAAACCAACTGGGAAAGAAAAGTGATTTGTTGCATTTGTTTCATTTTAAATGTATAATTCAAGGAGACTAGAAAATTTAGGCCTCCTGTTTTTATTGAATTTATTATTACAGTGTTCTTTATATAATGAGTTTCATTTTTCCAGATGAAATTGTATAGTATTTTATCCAGTGATTTACATGTATTCACATCCACATTAAGGGCTAGAGCTACATATATCAATCTGGAAATTTCACATTGAAGCCACTGATCTTTTTTTAGTCTCATCAAGACTGACTTCTTGTGATGTCATATGGCAATAGAGGAAGTGCTCTTTACTAGAATAGAAACTTAAAAACAAGAGCTTCATGACATGTCAATGTGAACAGAGCATTCTGAACTTTGGAGATGTAGACAAACAAACAAACCTGGTTTATTCAAACTTGAGTGAATGAAACAAAACACAGCTTCAGGTATGTATTTGAGGAGGTCAACAACATTATATCACAGCTTAAAACTCAAGAGAGTCAATTTTGTGTAATATAGGTCCTTAACTATATGACAATAGCACCACTATAGCAGGCACAGGGATCAGATCACAGTTTGGGTTAATTCACCAAGAAAAAGAAACAGAACATTTAACAGAAGCATAATTTGTCTACTTCACATTTACACCATGAAACTTGCAGCCTACCCCACATAGCCCTCTTCTGTCCTGACACTAGCACGAAGCACAGTAATCAAAGATGGACTCAATTCTGTATTCCTTAGTGGGACACCGTTTAATATGCATACAAGAGTCACGCGAAATGAAACCAGGCAAACAAACGCATGCACCACACCCCCGAGCCCTCATCCTTCCGCCCCCAAGCCCCCCGCTGGTGCCACTATGACTAATTGATGCACAAACATGTTGCCGGCCCAAGTCCATCAGGCTGTGGAGATGCCATGTGTTGTGAGAGGAAACAGGCCAGCCCACGCTTGGCTCATCAAATGTGTGACACCGAAATCTGGACTGAACTTTACTGCACAGATCCAAGTGAATGCATGTAGAGTCTATTGTGCAGAAAAAGTGACATCGAGCTCTCCCAGGCTATAACACTGTTCATGAAGTGTTCCCTCACAATCTAGTCAAAATCAAGTTTTGAATTATCATAGACAGCAAAGTTTAAAATTATTTTGATAACACAGTATAATTTGCAAACACCCCAACGGTGTGAAAAATCTATTAACTCTACAAACATGTTCTGAAATTATTATTTTATAATTTATTGTTCATATTTCGGTCTTCTCTCAAATCTGAAAGCTATTGGATACAACGTGCTCTGAATGATGACTTCTGAATTTTAAAATAATGCACAGATTCAGTCCATGTCTTGACACTCAGAAGAAATGTTTAATCTCTATAAGGTTCTGCTGGTTATATAAAGTTTAAATAAATAAAGCTCCACACTTTACTGCTCTGTCTCTGGACTGGTAACAGGGCATACCGGGCATTTTCCTGACAGGCCGACAGTCCTCGGCGCCGATGCTGTTGTTGGTCCCATTGGTCCATCTTCAATATAGACAGTGGACTAAACCAATCAGGATATAGAAGCTTATGAGCGCGGTCCCACCCCTTCCTCTGCACTGATCCCCGCCAGTTTCAGTGGAAACATGGAGAAGCTGCAGGAAGTAGTCTGGTTAACACCTGACCATATCACAAGTGAGATATGGGTCTGTAAACTTGCTTCGAAAAATCCCGTAGCGGAGGTGTGGTTAGCGATTGCCAACGGCCGTTTATTGGGCGTTATGAATGTCTATCATTGAGCGTATACGTAAGTCCATAGCCAATCATGTCAGTTGTCAGTTCAAACTACAAGCTTCCGTTTGTCATGTAGTACGCGTCACCGTCTTGCCACACCTCCCCCGCTCTCTGATTGGGGCCCTAAATCTGGGACTCTCGCTTGGACGAGTTTCCAGGCCGCCTTCCAGTTCGAAACGAACGGAAGCGGCCTGGGAATTCCCAGGCTAGGCAGGAAGGGGGTGAGGAGAAGTTGTGGGCTAAAACATTTTTAAAAATCTCGCTATAGATGCTGCAAAATTTTCTAAAATAATAGATATATTCTCTGGAGGGGCTGCTGGAGCCTCCACGTCCTCTGCAGCCCAGGTTGAAGGTGGGCAGGGAGAGGAGCAGGAACCCGAGGGAACCTGAGGGAACCTGAGGTAACCTGAGGGAACCTGAGGGAACCTGAGGGAACCTGAGGGACAGAGTGACCGGGGAAGTGTAGCACAGGCACAGCAGGTAGGCAGGTAGTAATGTTAGGATAATACCGGGACTTTTAGGTGATGGACAGGCATGAAAATCGCTCACCTTTCGGCGAAATTCGCCGTTTTGAAGCCAAAACAGGTGACCTACGTGAATCGTGTAGATTCGATGAGAAAAGTTTTTTTGTGTGTGTGCAAGATGCATTTTAAATAAACCGTTGAATGTGTAATTACTGTGAGTTTGCTGGTGGTTTTTGGGAGCTGGTATTTTTCCTTTAAATGCGCCCTGGTTTCCCCTCGGCCAAGACGTAACAGTAGTAAAATACTTTGCTTTGGGGAACACAAACATAAATTAGTCCGTTGTGCTCTGCTAATTATGAGGGGCCGGTCTAAGCCAAAAATGCCAGGGCCATTTTTTTCCCCCCAGTCCAGCCCTGTTTGACATATTCCTCTATTGAAACTGTATTTGCACCTGAATGCACACATTTGTCTAACACTGGCAATAAATTAATTATGATTCTGATCTAATTGCAAGTTAATCCTTTATTATTGGACTGTCTACATCTCCAAAGCTCAAAATGCTCTGCTCAACCTTGAGATGTCATGAAGTGGTTAACCTTTAATTTTAAGTTAACCTTTAATTCATTAGAGATTAGTAATTCTAGGTATGAAATTTTGGATCATTTCAAACGTGCAATTCTAGTGAAGATGTATGGAGTTTAAAAACACAGTGGAACACTTCCTGTATTACCACATGACATCACAAGTTGGAAAAGAGTGTTTTCTGTGTGATAATATGCAAGAGTTCTGTGTTAAACATGTGTGAATGAAACAAACACCAGGTATGTTTTAGATGAGGAAACAACATTATAACATAGATCATAAAACAGTGTAACGTAGGCCCCTTGAGCACCAGAGAAGTTCCTGTCCTCTGAGGTGGTGTGGAGTTAAGACAACAGTGTTCACATTGATTATTCATGTGTAGTGGTTGGTTCATATACTGTAGTAGCTGCATATGTGTGTCAGTGAGTGTGTTCAGGACCGAGCGGCTTACTGCCCCCCTCTCAGCTTTAGGCGGCAGGAATTAGACTGACTGTGGGAATTCTAACTGGGATCCAAATCACCAGCTCTAATCACCAACCAGGAAAAAAAAAAAAAAGTAAATCCGCCAAAATGTGAGTTGAGACACAGTGCAGCAGCGGCGGCGTGTGCGTGCGTGAGCGTGGCCTAAATCAGAATTACGCAATGATGAGGTTCTTAACTCTCCTGACATTACAGTGGGCAGGCTTAGTGCGCAAGCTGATACCACACTGTAAGAAGGAGTATCCACTGTACACTTTAACATGTCATAATACACGTAGAAGATTTGCCTTGATTTGACTCCTTGAAGCAAACGTGGAGATCAAAATTAACATTTAACTTTGTTAAAGGTACACTGTGTAACTTCTAACGTGGAGGGGTCCGCTACTTGCTTGTCTCCATGATGTTATTTCTTTGCCTGGAATGTTCCACAGTAGGGCATTAAACATATCTCATCTGCATTTGTTCACAGGTGTTTTATCATATCAAACATCAGTTCTACATCAGTTCTTACCACGTGTAGGTTTGCTTCTCCATAGATCTGACCATTAACCTGTCTCCATTGTGATCACCAAGTTTATTTCCATATTATAGAATAATCAATGCAAAACAGTAATATCTCCAAGGAGACAAGCAGGGGGTAGATGCTCCACCAGAAAAGTTACACCTTTAAATCTGATTAAATTAGGGATGCGCAGATCCAGATTTTTCAGTTTTGATACGATTCCAATACTTTAGCTTTAAGTATCGGTCAATACCCCATATCAACTGATACCAGTGAGCGACTGGTATGCTTTAAACCAAAATAAAATAAGTTATTGGAATGTGTTATGGAGCTGTTATTTATGCCACAGCTCTGTGTAACTAAAAGTTCAAACATTATGACATTATTCAAACATTATATTTCTTATTACAAAAATTTAAATGTCCAAACAGGATAGCCAGCCAATTTGTCAGTATCAGTGCCGATATACCATACTAGAACTGGATTGGCAAATCCCTAGATAAAATACAATTTTATTGTACTTTTCATGACATGTACACAAAAAAAGTGTGTTCCAGAATTTCAGTATTTATTTGAAAGATCCTCTAATATTACTGACAACTGCAACAACACTACACTATATTGCTTTATCCACAGATTTTATATGAAATTATGCATAGGAATGCTGTTTTAATATCTTCTAGTTTATTGCAGGAGGGTGGTACAAAAATGCCTTTTACTAGACATTGCACAATTTATGACTATGCTGTAACAATCTTATCTGGTCCATACCACCGTTTACATCATTTTAAATAAAACTTTAAATAAAAATCAATTTTTACTGTGTTTTTGTGCCAGTGTGTGTTTATAACAGTATATGTGAGTCAGCGGGCCTTGATAATCCAATGTAATGAAAAGTTAAAGACAGTGAACAGCCGTCTCCCACTGTGCCCAGACCCCCGGGACCACCCTGTGTGACGTGACAGGCCCAGCCTTCTGCTCAGCATTATATGGGTCAGTCTCATTATGAATAATACAAGGCCAATTTTGACGCACAAATCTGGTCTGGCCGCTGTTCATGAACCAATTAAAATGAAAATGTTGTTTTATCATCAACTATTTGGGAGAGAATGGTTACTGACTGACTGTGAGCTGGTGCCAATGAACTATTTCTGCATACACAAAGAACATTTTATTTTCAGTATTGCCAACACAACCATCTTCACATCCTCTCCTCAGTCACATGCACGTTCAGTATATAAAATGCACATACATAAAACAGGAGCTTGAGTAGTAGCAACTAAGAACAGGAAATATAATGGCGTGATCTCGACTAGTGTCACAATATGAACATTTCAAACTCGATTTCAATACTAAGGAAAAAACTTGTATCACAACAATGGTAAAAATTATTTTTAGACAATAAAATGTAATTTTCAACAGGGGGCTTATATTATTATTATTATTAGGCCCGAGCGCTAAAGCGTAGGGCCTATTGTAATTGTTCTGCAGTGCGAAGCACTGCAGAACCAGCGTGCACAAAACAAAGCGCGAAGCGCTTTGTTTTGTGCACGCAGCAGAGCGCGAAGCGCTCTCCCCTTTTTAAGCACCTAGCACTCATGTCAACGACTGGTGCCCGCTGACTTGGCACGGTGGCATCGCCCGTGGCCGCGATAGCGGCCAAATTGTAATTGTTCACCCCAAAACATTCTCGGCCCACCAGCGTGCGCAAAACAAAGCGCGAAGCGCTTTGTTTTGCGCACGCAGCAGAGCGCGAAGCGCTCTCCCCTTTTTAAGCACCTAGCACTCATGTCAACGACTGGTGCCCGCTGACCTGGCACGGTGGCACCGCCCGTGGCGGCAAAATTGTAATTGTTTTGTGGGCACACATGACATCGTGCACGCAGTGCACGATGTCATGTGTGCCCACAAAACCAGAGCGCGAAGCGCTCTCCCTTTTCCAAACACTCAATGCCACACTATAGTGACACTCATAGGATCCAATAGCACAGACTGGCACTGCCCATTGCCGCGAAAGCGGCATAATTGTAATCGTTACCCATCGTAAACGTCAAAAATGTGTATTGGGCAAGTGAGTAAACGATGAGGTCAATGACGAGCGCAACGCGCTCGTCATTGACAATGGACCCCACAGGTGCGTTACTGGACACGAGCCCTTTCCATTGATATATATATTGCCACCATAGGTGGCACCATATTGTTATTGTTCTGGTTTTTCTTATTCTTATTATTATTTTCCTATACACTTTTTTCAGGTTTCGGGTACTTCCCACCGACGAAAACTCACGAAATTTTGCACAAAATTCAAGAACGCCAAAAAAGGAATTTACAAATAATCTGTATTAAAAAATCTTTAAAAATGGCTCGACAGCGCCACCTGGAAAATCAAAATACATTGCGCCAATGGCTATACCCGAAAAATGAACTTTGTCGTAGACAAATGAAATTCGGGTGGTTGATAGGTCATGTCGTTACAAACCAAAAAATATATTATGCCGTTGCTAGGCGACCAACAGGAAGTCGGCCATATTGGAACGAGCACGTGACCCGGCGCCGAAGGCGCAGTTTCCTGTCCTCGTATTTTAACGAACTCCTCCTTGGGTTTTTGACCCAGACTCACCAGAATCGTGCTCTATCATCTAGACAAGTGGGACATTAAAAGTTGTTAAAAGCGTTCTAAAAGAGTGAACGGTGTTTCCATGACAACGCCACAAATTTCGGGTTCGTTTTTGCGATTCGCCATCAACCTTCGACGAGCGATAATTCGCGCATACTTTGGCCGATTTCACTCAAACTTTAATCGTTGGTGGACACCCCGGCCCTGAACAGATTGATATAAGAAAATCTGAAATGGGTGCTATAGCGCCACCTAGGGAGATTGCATGGAAGCGCAAAATTTTACTTTGTCGTAGACATACCAAATTTGGTACACATATTTGTGACGGGGTATCGATCAAAAAACTCAATGACGCCAACATGCCATGTCCCATCGTGTTGCCATGGCAACAGGCCAAACTTCTCTCCTTGCCAATGGGACACCCAGGAAAAACTTTGTCGTAGCCAAACCAAATTTGGTACACAGATGCATCATGGGAATAGGAACAAAAAACTATATTACACCGTTGCTAGGCGACCAACAGGAAGTCGGCCATATTGGAACGAGCACGTGACCCGGCACCGAGGGCGCATTTTCCTGTCTTTGTATTTTAACGAACTCCTCCTAGGGTTTTTGACCCAGACTCACCAGAATCGTGCTGTATCATCTAGACAAGTGGGACATTAAAAGTTGTTAAAAGCGTTCTAAAAGAGTGAACGGTGTTTCCGTGACAACGCCACAAATTTCGGGTTCGTTTTTGCGGCTCGCCATCAAATTTCAATGAGCGATAATTCGTGCATACTTTGGCCGATTTCACTCAAACTTTAATCGTTGGTGGACACCCCGGCCCTGAACAGATTGATATAAGAAAATCTGAAATAGGTGCTATAGCGCCACCTAGGGAGATTGCATGGAAGCGCAAAATTTTACTTTGTCGTAGACATACCAAATTTGGTACACATATTCGTGACGGGGTATCGATCAAAAAACTTAATGAGGTCAACATGCCATGTCCCATCGTGTTGCCATGGCAACAGGCCAAACATCTGTCGTCGCCAATAGGACTCCAGGCATAAACTTTGTCGTAGCCAAACCAAATTTGGTACACAGATGCATCACGGGATAAGGAACAAAAAAGTATATTATGCGGTTGCTAAGCGACCAACAGGAAGTCGGCCATTTTGGACCGAGCACGCGACCCGGCACCGAGGGCGCATTTTCCTGTCCTCGTATTTTAACGAACTCCTCCTAGGGTTTTTGACCCAGACTCACCAGAATCGTGCTGTATCATCTAGACAAGTGGAACATTAAAAGTTGTTAAAAGCGTTCTAAAAGAGTGAACGGTGTTTCCGTGACAACGCCACAAATTTCGGGTTCGTTTTTGCGGCTCGCCATCAAACTTCGACGAGCGATAAATCGCATATACTTTGGCCGATTTCACTCAAACTTTAATCGTTGGTGGACACCCCGGCCCTACACAGATTGATATAAGAAAATCTGAAATGGACACTATAGCGCCACCTAGGGAGATTGCATGGAAGCGCAATATTTTACTTTGTCGTAGACATACCAAATTTGGTACACACAATCGTGACGGGGTCTTGATAAAAAAACTCAATGATGCCAACACGCCATGTCCCATCGTGTTGCCATGGCAACAGGCCAAACATCTGTCCTTGTCATTAAGATTCTCTGGAAAAACTTTGGTGTAGTCAAACAAAATTTGGTACACAGATGCATCATGGGAAGAGGAACAAAAAAGTATATTACGTCGTTGCTAGGCAATCAACCAGCCATATTGGATAGACCATGTGACCTGGTGGCGAAGGCGCCATTTTTTGTCAAACTTCGATGAGTGATAATTCGCACATACTTTGCCCGATTTCAGTCAAACTTTAATCTTGGGTGGACACCCTGGATCTAAACATATTGATATAAGAAAATCTGAAATGGGTGCTATAGCGCCACCTAGGGCGATTGTGTGGAACAGAAAAATTTTACTTTGTCGCAGACATACCAAATTTGGTACACACATTCATGACAGGGTCTCGATCAAAAAACTCAATGACGCCAACACGCCATGTCCCATCGTGTTGCCATGGCAACAGGCCAAACTTCTCTCCTTGCCAATGGGATGTCAGGCAAAAACTTTGTCGTAGCCAAACCAAATTTGGTACACAGATGCATCATGGGAAGAGGAACAAAAAGTACATTAAGCGGTTGCTAGGCGACCAACAGGAAGTCGGCCATTTTGGACCGAGCACGTGACCTGGCACCGAGAGCGCAGTTTCCTGTCCTTGTATTTTAACGAACTCCTCCTAGGGTTTTTGACCCAGACTCACCAGAATCGTGTTGTATCATCTAGACGAAGTGGGACATTAAAAGTTGTTAAAAGCGTTCTAAAAGAGTGAACGGTGTTTCCGTGACAACGCCACAAATTACAGGTGTGTTTTTGCGGCTCGCCATCAAATTCGGCGAGTGATAATTGGCACATACTTTGGTCGATTTCACTCAAACTTCAATCGTTGGTGGACACCCCGGCCCTGAACAGATTTCTATAAGAAAATCTGAAATGGACACTATAGCGCCCCCTAGGGAGATTGCATGGAAGTGCAAAATTTTACTTTGTCGTAGACATACCAAATTTGGTACACACATTCGTGACAGGGTCTCGATAAAAAAACTCATTGATGCCAACACGCCATGTCCCATCGTGTTGCCATGGCAACAGGCCAAACACCAATGGGACGCCAGGCAAAAACTTTGTCATAGCCAAACCAAATTTGGTACACAGATGCATCATGGGTAGAGGAACAAAAAAGTATATTACATCGTTGCTAGGCAACCAACCAGCCATATTAGATAGACCATGTGACCTGGTGGCGAAGGCGCCATTTTGTGTCAAATTTCGACGAATGATAATTCGCACACACTTTGGCCGATTTCACTCAAACTTCAATCGTTGGTGGACAACCCGGCCCTGAGCAGATTGATATAAGAAAATCTAAAATGGCCATATTAGCGCCCCCTAGGGAGATTGCATGGAACAGAAAAAATTTACTTTGCCGTAGACACACCAAATTTGGTACACACATTCATGACAGGGTCTCAATCAAAAAACTCAATGACGCCAACACACCATGTCCCATCGTGTTGCCATGTCAACAGGCCAGACATCTGTCCTCGCCAATGGGACGCCAGGCAAAAACTTTGTCATAGCCAAACCAAATTTGGTACACAGATGCATCATGGGAAGAGGAACAAAAAAGTATATTATGTCATTGCTAGGCAACCAACCAGCCATATTGGATAGGCCATGTGACCTGATGTCAAAGGCACCATTTTCTGTCCTCATATTTTTATTTATTCAATTGATTTTTTAATGTTTGCACCCAGCATTTAAAAGAACAAAAATACACACAAAAGAAGAAGAAAATAACAGAACAGTGCAGGAAAGGCTTATGAGTGACCCTCCTCTTCAAATAATTGAAATTAAAAGGCAAAACAAACAACCCCTCCCCACCTCAACCCCAGGCATTCAACACAAATGCATCCAGATAACGCACAAACTCACACATGCATGCAGCTAGAAAAAATGGGGAGGAAAATGGCGCGTTAGCGCCACCCCCCCAGAGAGTGCAAGCGAGGGCCGATCATCGCCGCTTGCGGCTATATTTATTATTGTTATTGTTATTGTTATTGTTATTGTTATTATTATTATTTTATTATGTTTCATTTGATTTTTTTTCAGACTTGATACTCCTTCAAGTAAATGTCCAGTTTTGATAGTAGTCTTAGTATTGATTAGTATCTGAGTATTGATTTCTTGACAGCCCTGGTCACTCTGGATTAACTAGCAGTAGTAAGCATTAGCATACACATGGATTTATTTTGGAAAATTATATTTAGTTCATTTTTACGATTGTTCTTTATGCGCTGGGTTAGTCATACCTGATCAGTTTGATTTCAAGGAGAACCAGGACTCGCCACATAACCCCAAAACATGATAAGAATCTTAAATCCAACAGTCGGCCATGTTTAGGACCACGCCCCGCACACTTAATGATTCAGGCTGTGTCCCTGTGCCATTTCCTCTTAATGCCATGTACACACGTCAGGAGAATTTAATGCACTTCTCAATGCCATACATATGACCCTGATCCATGTAATCCACTCCAACTCAGTAACACATGCACAACAGCGTCCACACTGTGAAAATTAGATGTCCACTAGCCCTATGTAATATATCATCTTTTCTCAACTTAATATTTTATGTTAAAGGTGCCCTAACCAGTAACTTGGTTTGCTTGTTTCTCTTATAGCTAAATTTAAAATCTGAAACATTCAGTGTACATTAAAAAAATCAAAAATGTGCATAAATAAAAAATAAGATGGACAATGATGACATAATATATGTTTTTAAAGTCATAATTTCAAGTTATTTAGCTAGGACCTTGCGCCTTGATGAATATACTTTCTTAGCCGAAGCACATTTGTCGGTATGTTTATATCCTTAATAGCCAAGATATAATAAAGACTTTTTCATTTCTAAAACAGACGATGTGCCTTGATTTTTTTTTTTGACCGATTTTCTGTACACATTTTTAAGATTTTACCCAACAAGTTAAAAAGAAGCCCTCTACAATGAGCTATTTTGAACCATACACGTACCCACTCAGCACTTCTCGTTGTAATCTTTTTGCAATTTTATTTTTCTTAATGTGCCCTGATTTCTAATTACAGCTAAAGCAATTGTACATTTATGCCTCACCTTTTATAACACATGTACAATTTTAAAAACGTCTGGTTGGTGTAGTCCAAACCATAATGTAAATCTCAAACTTTGTCGTGAAGTGTTCTGCCAGATGTGTGAATGAACGTGTGATCTTTATTCACACCTTTGTCACTGCTTTGCACCTGCCTCCCCCGCCCCCCTAGTCTACCACAAGGAGAGGCAGCCGTACCCTTGACTGCGTAACGGTGCCATAAAATTATAATAGCAATTTCAGGTTGTAAATTCTCCATGAACGCACTTGAGGAGGGCAGTGACAGAAGTCCACTCTTCATTCTGGCCTTTTGTGTTGTTCTCATTTAGGGTGTGAGTCAGCTCCACGTTTACCCGGAAGAGCTGACAGCGACAACAGCGACATTTCACAACTGCTACTGCTGTTGTCATAGGTAGGCCTGTCAGGATAAACACTTTATTAACTGATCCTTCAATACATACGTGACATAAAGGTTGGTTATTTTTTTTGTTCTTTGATCAGATTTGAGCTGTAAAGAGTTGAAACAGCAATTTCTATGATACAAACAAGTAGACACAAACAATTTCAGCTCTGGAAAAAAAATAAAAATAAAATAAAAAAGAGACCACTAAATTTATTTTTATTTTTTTAAACTCAGCATCACTACATGTATTACAGCCATTCCATTCCATTGTGTTTGCGTTGAATTCCAACACAAACACAAAGCTGAGCTACTGGCGGCACGGTGCCTCAGTGGGTAGCGCTCATGCTTCACAGCAAGAAGGTTCCGGGTTCGATCCCCGGGTCGCCCAGACCTTTCTGTGTGGAGTTTGCATGTTCTCCCCGTGTCTGGGTGGGTTTCCTCCAGGCACTCCGGTTTCCCCCACCAACCCAAAACATGCACCATAGGTAAATCCTCCAGCTTAGGTCCTGACCAAGCCGAAGCAAGAAGATCATGGAGATGGTCCCCGGGCGCAGTAATGTGCTGCTCACTGCTCCTAATAACAGGATGGGTTAAATGCAGAAATGGAATTTCCCCACTGTGGGACTAATAAAGGCATAAAGGCATAGCTACTTCAGTTCTTGCACCAGGAATGGAATAAAGTCACCCAAGAACAATGTGAAAGACTTGTGGAGAGCATGCCAAGACGCATGAAAGCTGTGATTAAAAATAAGGGTTATTGCACCAAATATTGATTTCTGAACTCTTCTTAAGTGTAAACATTAGTATTATGTCGTTTTAAAATGAATTTCATCTTGTTTCTTTGAATTGTTTGAGGTCTGAAAACATGTATCTTTTTTGTTATTTTGACCATTTGTCATTTTCTGCAAATAAATGCTCTAAATGATAATATTTTTATTTGGAATTTGGGGGAAATGTTGTCAGTAGTTTATAGACTCAAACAAAAATGTTCCTTTTGCCCAAACACATACCTACACTGTAAAAAGTTTTTCGTGAAATTTACGGTAAATTACTGGCAATTAAGTTGCCAGCTAATACCTGTAAAATTACAGTAATTTTCAGTGTTTGAGAATTACAAGACATTACCGTAACATAAAAACGGTAACTTATTGTAGTTATGTTACAGCATATTAATGTTTTTTTACAGCATTTTACTTAATAATTACTGCATCATACTGTTTATTATTTACAGCAACAACTTGTGATTATCTTACTTTACTGTAAGCTACTGTAAAAAACTGCATGCTAAAAGTAGTATAAAATTAATGCTATCGTGCTTTAATTACCCCCACTGTTCTAATCTATAATCATGACAGACTATGAAGATTCAGACTCACTTTCAACTTTATTTTAAATGGAAAAAAAAAACAGTCAAATTCCATGACTTCCATTAAAATGCACACATTAACAGTGAACACCGGCATGCGCTTGCGAGTCCGAGGCTTGAACTCGGTGTCGTCCATCCTGACGATGCAGTGCATGGCGAAGCCCAGGTACATGATGGTGGGCGAGGTGATGGAGATGATCTGGAAGATCCAGAATCGCACATGCGAGAGAGGCGCAAAGGCAAACAAAAAAACAAAAATAACAAAAAAAGTGGAGATAAACAAAACGCTAAAGCCACTGATTGGCAACAACAGCTCCAAATGTGTCCACTTCTTTCAAAAACAACCACAATAAAAAAGGCAGTTTTGTTTTCTTGGTACTGTGCCATACACACCCCAGCATGGTGTGTGAAGTGAGAAATCTCTATACACTAGAAACTATAAACCCAGCCAGTGAAAGTCCATAAGCTTCTTCATGAGCGTGCAGACGTTCACATTCATCGAGTGACGTCTCTTTTTGCCACTGGATGCTTTGGAGCCAGAGCCAGGATTTATTCCAACAAAGCACCTAAAAAAGGAGGGGAGTGGAGATACACAGATGAGTAATGGAAGTTGCAGGCAGTCTTAAGATCTAGCTAAATGCACAAACCTTTAAACAATGAGTGGCATTTACTCGCATATACAACCCCAATTCGGTATAAAGTTGGGACATTGTGTTCAATGTAAATAAAAAAGAAATGCTACAATTCTCAAATCATACAAGCACTATATTTGAGAATAGTCCAAAGACAACATATCAGTTATTGAAACTAGAATTTTTTGTTATTGTATGGGATATGCATGCTCATTTCAAATTTTAGGCCAGCAACGTGTCTCAAAAAAGTTGGGACGGTGTCAGTAAAAGGCAGGAAAAGTTGAGTAAGACTAAAGAAAAAACAACGGACGACACCTCATAGTTAATAATGTTAACTGACAAGATGATTTTGTATAAAAAATGGCTTTTTTTCTTGTTCTTGTACAGGTGAGTTCATCATGTTTTCCTTTTATTATGCTTGAAATGTGACAGATCTGGACAGCACACTGGGCTTTTTAGCATCTGGTTGCCCTTATGACGGAGCCACACTGTTGGAATTTTGTATAAATTGTAGTTTGACCTCATTATCTGGTAATATTTAAGGTCTACCCTCATATACATATATATATGTATTATGTATGTGTGTATATATATATATTATATATGTATATATATATATATATATATATATATATATATATATATTATTCAGCATTAATTTTAACTCCCCAGATGAATAAGCACACCATAACCAAGGCACTACTGCACCCACATACCATCATAAATGCTGTCTTTTGAACTTACCACTAAAATAAAAAGGATGATTTGTCTACTCTGTAGCTTGGTTGATGCAAGACTCCATTATTTCAAAATAAATGACAAATTTGTAACACAGGACAGTTTACTTGGTTGTGGTGTGCTTACTCATCTGGAGCGTTAAAATTAATGCTGAATGATACAAGTTTTGAACAGCACAAGATGGCACGCAGACATTTTGAGGTAGACCTTAAATATCACCAGATAATGAGGTCAAACTACATTCTACACAAAATTCCAACAGTGTGGCTCCATCGTAAGGGCAAACAAGATGCTAAAAAGGCCAGTGTGCTGTCCAGATCTGTCACATTTCAACCATAATAAAAGGAAAGCATGATGAAGACACCTACCAGTTGGGCTGCTGAAATCATGTCAAGGATAAGAAAGAAAGCCATTTTTTATACAAAATCATCTTGTCAGTTAACATAATTAACTATGAAGTGTCCTCTGAAAAATCCAGTTTCAATAACTGATATGTTGTCCTTGGACTATTCTCACACATATATTGCTTGTATGATTTGAGAATTATAGCATTTCTTTTTTATTTACATTTAACACAACGTCCCAACTTCTTCGGAATTGGGGTTGTACATGTAGGCCGCAAGCTTATGGGCTTTACAGTGCACCTCCCTCCCTTCCCTTACCTCCCAATAATACAAATACAATGTTTTTTGAAGGTCTGACCGTAGAAACTTGGATCCGAAGGTTAACATTAAACAATTTGGGTAGCATTATCAGTTTTCTCAAAGTGAATGGATTTACACTTAAAATGAATGTGAAAATATATTATAGGGCCATCACTGTCCATGACATTGGGGAAGGTGTGACATCTGTCTTTATATGTTTAACCACATATAGACATAAGCTTTCAGAAAACCTATGGTTTGAGTGGTTTGATTGATAAATAATAAAGATTCATTGTGTATGTCCTATAGATGTAAATAAATTGAGGCCATAAGAGAATGTTCTCTAGGTGTGATGTCTAGATGTGATTAAACATACAAAGACAAATGTCACATCTCCATCCATGTCATGGACAGACATGTTCCTATAATGCATTCACAATATCCTATGCCCCTTTTAACCCCCTGCTCCTACCCCCTTACCCCCACACATTTGCCCCACCCCTCTCAGCATAGTCAAACCTTTCAAAAAAGTACTTTGGGACATGGTAGTGCACTGTAAAGCTTGAAGCCTAATGACAATTCTAACAAAAGGTATAAATAGAAACACTAGGCTACCAGTCAAGAAGTTCTCTCATCATAGTTTCATATCAAACATACCGTTGGATGAATTCGAGAACACATGAAGCCTCCTGTTGGTACTCCAAATGGAAGATGTAGAAAGAAGCAAACAAAGCGGCCAGGCCTGCTGAGAACGATGAATGTGGGGTCATCACCACTTGTTTTTCCAATGGTGCTGACCATTGAATCCATGTTTTGGAAACTAATTTGTTCCCTGAAATTTGTACACACAAACACATCCAGCCAGTCAAAATTAACATCTGTGACACATCAAATTGCAAAAACCATACATAGTACAAAAGGTGGGCCTAAATTGGGGCACTTACCTTCAATAATTAATCTCGGAGCATCTGGTAAAGGCAATCTCTCCACATCTGCAGGGGTGGCCGTTTCCTGAAACAGAAGTGGAACACAAAACATTACAAAACTGGTTATAGGCAAACTACACACGTAGACAAAGACAGATAAAAATAAAAATCAACACTTACATCAACTTGCAGCAGTAGTCCTCTGGGCTCTCCTTACAGTGGGCCATTAAGCACAGTATGACACAAGGTCCAAGTATGGTTGACCCACTGGCCTCAAACATGGACAGGACCTGCTTCACCTCAGAGTTTGTTGGTTTCTGTCGGAAGAACTGCAGGACCATCTTCCCCTTTTCTGCAATAGCACCCTCCATTATCTGCAGGATGGATATGTCTGTAAGATGCTGAAAGTGACTGTAGATGCCTTTCTGAGTGAAGAGATAAGGCCAATCTTCTCTAAGCTGAGCAAATGTGGGAGGTGGATTTACATTAATTGACTTGCGTTGCAGGAAGTATGTAACATGCATTAGCTGGTCAACACATGCTCTCTCTCCACCCTCTTCTACCCTCTTGTATATGACCCTTCAGATGTGAAATCAGACATTTTAGGCCATGAAATTCTGACTGACAACCTTCAATGTGGCAAGAGATGGTGTTTGGTAAATCAAATTGTAAAGCTCTTGTCCTGCGATAGTCCTTGTGGTCTCTGTATATATGAGACTTACAAGCGCTGAATTTCCTGAAAGAACGCGTGCAATCAGGAATTCCACAAGTAAATGACTGGTTTGGTGTATTTTTATGTTGCTTTGCATGCGTACAAAATGCCAATATGCTGTTGCACTCATACTGACAAACTTTACAAAGAAACGTACCTTTTCAGAACGAACAGAGCCTGCTCGGGTGAGTCTTCCAGGCTTGTATTAAGCAAATGATTAAATCTACAAAATAAAACAGACGGCTGCGTTAAAAATTCACCAAATATACAAGACGGGTCCTAGCCTATCATTTCACTAGCCTTGTCTAAAAACATAAAGGCATCAACAAAACTTTTAAGTACTATATAATGTGTGTGGTGAGGCATTTACAGCCCTAAAACACGAAAAAACAATTGCAATACAAAGTTGTCCTACCTCGCGGACCTCTCCCACCGTGGGCCACCTCTGGAACCTAACGTATTTACGTTTCGGGCGCGCATCTGAGCGCGCATTATTTGAATTTTTGAGATTTCACGTTTCGTAACTTGATGTCCATGCTAGCAGCAAAGACAAGTACAGTATAAAATGCACCAGATAAAACTGATATACAAGACGGGTCCTAGCCTTTCACTAACCTTGGCTAAGAACATAAACGCATCAACAAAACTTTTAAGTACTGCAATGTATAAATGTTCATCGTAAAAACCTATTAAAAAAAAAAAAAGATCTACCTCGAGCGAGTGCCCACGCTTAGCAGCCAAGACGATTATAGCTAGCTAGCGTAGTGCTACTTCATTGACCTAGACTGGCTATCTGCAATTCCAGATTTTGTGTTTGCTATGAAATAACCTACAACTTCATTCGAAGCACGTTTTAAAAGCTTTTTATATGTACTTACCTACAAATCTTTCATGCACGCATCTGGGTCGGAGTCTTCTGCTTCATCGTGGGAAAGCGGTTGGTGCCTGCTCAACAATGTGTGAGCAGCGTTCCAACGCCAAATGCACTTGATTGCAGAAAGCCTGGTGCACCCGTTTACTCACGGTTTCAGCAAAAATGCAAAATTGCATTTCAGATGTTTTTTAATACAATTAATAACATTGCATGGAGCAGTGGTGAACGTAGTTGTCATTTCTTTCAGGTGCTATAATGTCCCGTGTATCATTTTACCGTTAAAAAAAAAAAATACTGGGCGACCCGGGGATCGAACCCAGAATCTTCTTACTATTAAGCGTGAGCACTAACCATTCAGCCACCGTGACATCTACGCCCTTTCCTTGGCTACAGTCAGATTGCTTTTGACAATCCTTGTTTAACTGCAGACATTTCTGCACGAGAGTTTTCCTGTATGCATTAAAACATCTATAATCATCTATAAAATATATATCTATATATATCTATAAAACATCTATAATTGTAAAAAAAAAAGAAAAAAAAAGCTGACTACGATTTCGCCTATTGCAGGTTATTTTTAGAACGTAACTCCCACGATTACGAGGGTTTCTATAGTAGAAATCCTGACAAATCAGAAATTTACAGGAACATTTGATAGAATCTCCATGGTCTTATTGTAAATTTACAATTGTGGACTGTACTCTGTATGATATCCCACAATGCAATGCGCATTACAGAATTTTACTGTAAAGTCGAATATACAGTAATTTCCTGTAAGATTTTACCGTAAAATTACAGCAATTTTTTACAGTGTATAAGTAGTAAAATCAGAAAAACGGATCATTTTGCAGTGGTCTCTTATTTTTTCCCAGAGCTGTAGATACAAACAAACTACACTGTTTTATTCTGCTATTTATTTATTGCAGTTTGGGTTTTTTAACAATATTGTACAATACTTTGAGGGGAATTAATTTGCTTTATGGTTTGGTTTCAATATTGTTGTTTAATTATCATCTATATTTACCTCAGCAATATCACACACTTCAAAATGTGTTACCGTTACAGGCCTAGTCATAGGGCTGTTACAGGGCAATTCATCAATTTTAAACAGGATCAAAAGAGATTCAGTCCTGTCTAACTGTCACAACACTCTTTATGTTCATGAAATCAATACTTAAAGCTACGAATCCAAGTTTGTTTGATTTTTAGCAGTAGATGGCAGATGTGAAACCTGTTCCCCCTTCCTTTGCCTGCCTTTGCTCATACCCACCTGAGCTCTCCGTTCATCTTCTGTTAGGCCAAATCTGGCACACTATCAGACTGCAGTAAAATAGACAGCACTAATGGTGATCAAAACAAACAAAGAAAACAATAGGGCAGCCAGGTCGTGTCCAGAGGTGTGAAAACACCCATTATGGCCCTGAATGGTTCTGCAAACAAGACCCCACACTCCACTCACACTGCATATTGAATAGGTCTACCTAACTAACAGAAACTGTAAACAAAGAGGTGTGATAGTTTCATAGTAATTTCATTATAGTTAGCTCCTCCCTGCAGACAGATATCGGCAGTGTTCAACAGCACTCTAGCCAGAAATGAAGAAGCAGCACCAGAGCTGTGAAACGGATTCGACCAAATAAACTTTTGTCCAGTTGACAAATTGATTTTCTCCTTTCACCATGAATTCTACCCGGACGACTGAGGGATTCTACACACTAGTGGTGTGGCAGGGGCAGGTCAAGCCATTTTAATACAGTATATCAAAAAATTAACTGAAACTGAAAATTAAGATCAGTCTATGAGGAACAAAAATTTTGATTTCCCCCCTTCCCCAGTTATGATTTCCCCTGGTGTTTTTCAGCTAACATAGAACATTCTAGTCTGGATGTGGTGTGACAGAGGCGTGATGAGCTGTTAGCTGCATCAGGAGATTGGTAGACAGCAGCTTTAATTATGAGGGAAAGTCGTTTACACACAGCTCCTCTGACTGACTCCAAGGTGAAGGACATTTTGAAACAACAGCACCCAGCCCAATTAATCCAATGTTTATAAAAAATACATTAATCTTTGACCATACATATACAATCCAAGTAGGAAGATTTGATAACGCTACTTATACACAGATTTTCAGACAAGGACATCTACAAGGACATACAGTAGAGCACTACTGTATTTCAAACTATTTTATTTTCTCAAATAAAATCCAGTACTGCTATATTTTACCTTCAATAGAGGCTTTTCATCAGTTTCAGAGTTATGAAAATCAGGCACCGTTGCCATAGCGATTCAAAACAAAACACTATATCTTCTGAATATAAAAGTGAAGCTGAAAACCATGAATAACAGACTAAATGTTAATTACAGGATTCAGATATACAACTATTATCAGATTTATTTCTTGCTGATAGTAAATGGACATATAAAAATCATTACAATATTTCACTTTTACTGATATTGTCGTGTACTTTTGTGCTGTGCTGTGTTCTAACCTGTAGTAATGTCGACCAAGCGAGATCTTGAGTCTTCTTCGTTAGCCCCCAAGTCTAGTCCAGGACCACTCTCGCGAATATTCTCATCATGACTTGAATAATCCTGTTCCTGTGGACAAGAAAAGAAGAGGAAACTGTCAAAGCACTCACTAAAATAAATACATGCACATGAGTTGTGGGTGGGATCCAAAATAGTTTTCTTGGACAATTTATGACTTCAGTTTCATCACAATTCATGTAAACTTTATCTTTATATTGTCTTGAAGCGATAACACGTCTGGTTTTATGTAGCAATTGGTTAAATCTAATTAGACGATTGGTGAGCCCGCCTGAGCAAGTGCATCACAGTGGGGGTCTTCTATGTGCATCTTTATTGGTGGAATGTTCAGCAGTTACCATGGTGACACAATGCACACTATGGCAAACACCAAAAAAAAGTTTTAAAATAGTCTGAAACTCAAGAAAATACACAAAATGGTTTTAAACAACTCATTTTCAGGAGGCTGTGAGCAATACGAGTGTTCATGGTCCTGTTTAGGAGTTTGATTTTCAACTAAAAAGGTGGGAGTGACGAACTGAAAAGCTAATTCTAGCTACAGTTTGTGACTGTAATGTTATTTGAGAGAGACTCGTTTAAGAGCACAGGTCTCACTTGTTGCGCTTTCAAATAAGTCAGCTGTTTCTGGTCAGACCGTGTTAAAATAAAGATCACATTAAGTCTAACTTCTAGCAGTGCAGTACTTTCAAAGTTGACCATAGAGCTGCACTAAAGAGAAAATGAGTGAAAACGATGCAATTTTCCAAAAATGTATATAGTGAAATGTAATCATTGTTAGATTTAATCGCAAACAAACAAAATAAAAACACATTACGCTGTACAACCTGTAAAGTCTGCGCTCTTATGAAGCCAGATGGGACAATGACTCAAGAGAAAATAAACATTCCTTTAATGTCAGTCAACAACAGCATGATCAGAATAGTGCCATTAGTCAGCTTTTGGAGATGGATCACTGACCAAATTTAAATGTTAATTTTTTCTGTATTTCAAGCAAATATAATATTGAACCTATATAGTGAGTATATCTTTATCTGTCCACATAAGACATTCAAATCAAACATACCCTAAACAGGAGCGGGAGGAAGTCAAAGTTATTCAGACCCACTCCAGTGTGTCTCCGTGAGAGAAAGAAAAACTGCTTCCTTAATCTACAGCACTCAATATAGCGATTTTTAATTAAAAAAAATCTTGTTTACTCATAGTTTAAACTGCTACAGGCATGCTCTGAAATGCATGGGATTCTTGAGTTGGGTTTGTGTTTGAAACAAATCTAACGTAATGATGAAAGTTTACCATTTTTTCTCAAAATTGTGCAGCCTCAGCTTGTGTATTCTGTAAAATCATATATAAATAGGAAAAAATCCATTCTGTAACACACCAACAGTGGCCCATTGCTAAGCTCTGTACGAAACCCTGGTCTGTATCAACAGGCTTCTACAACATGAACACAATCACATCCGCTTGTGCCGTCTAACCTTTAACACAACTCATTATGACCTTGACGGTGAAAGCCATTATCAGTGTCTCCAAATAAAGTACACAATCAGACAGTGACCTTTGGTTCTAAAAGGAAGTACATGCTCACTTCATACATTTCATATCTCTGCACATATCTGTATTTCTCTGTTCCTTTGTCCCGGTGTTTGTAAGGCTACTTTCTTAAAAATAATAAAAGTGGACAGAGGGAGACTAAAAGGATGTATATAAGTGTATTGTGTCCCTCCTAGTTGTCTCTGAATGATTTATAACTCGATGTGACGTGTGCAGAGCCTGTGGGAAAGAGCAGGCTGCACTCGACCCGCTGACTGCTGCTGCTCCGACTGGTCTTTGTGACAAGACAGAACAACATGTGAACAACATTTGAACATGAATCAGGTTAAATATACATCTTTTCTGATTGCAAAGCAGAAATGCAATGAATACAATTAGACATTTTTATTGTTTAAAAATATCTCTATCAGTATTTTTGTCAATTCCATATAGGAATGTGTAAATTATTGGTTGGTTATCATTTGTCAACTCTGTCTGTCCTGAACATACATTCCCTCAGGAATGTTGATAAAAACTAGTAGTAATAGTATCAATTATTGGTGCCAATCCAACAAAACTTTTGATTTCGGATATTGGTTCCATGATATCGATTCAGTTGATATCCTGGTTGCATTTATTTATTTATTCTTTATTTAATAGGGACAGCGCATATTAATGAACATCTACAACACTACAGTGTAAATACGCCAGATTATAACAAAAATGCTAATTTCCATCTGTAGTCAGGTGTAGGCAGGTGACACCACAGCAAAAACAACAAAAACAATGACAAGTGACAATAACAACAGTTAAACAAGTGTCCACAAGGCTGCTTTTCCTTTAGCCGCTGTTTCAAGTATGATTTGAAAGTGTCCAGTGTTGGAGTCTCTCTTATTGATGATGGGAGAGAGTTCCAGAACTTAGTGCCTCTGACTGAAAAGACACTTTGTCCGAATGTAGTGTATCTGTGTGGGACCTAACAGTTCCCCTGGGCCGTGGCCCTAGTTCCCATTCCCCTGACAGTCTTTGTTTTAATAAAATCCTGTAGCGGAGGAGGAGGAGCCCATGCAAAACTTTATATATAAAACAACCATATTTAAAATGAACAAAATTATTAAAATTAAGCAAGTTGTACTTGTCTAAAATTGTGCAGTGATGAACTGAGAATGGTTTCTATGTATAATATTTTCACAGCTTTTTTAAAAAGTGATTCAACTGGTTTGAGTGTTGTGCCAGCGGCAGTGACAATGTGGTTCTGCAGTACTCTATATGTGACAGAATGATGGAGTGTAAAAACATTTGTGCCGCATATAGAGTCATAAAGGATCTTGCCTGTCTAAAATTCACTAAGTTAAAATTAACAGTTTTTGTGAGGTGCTTAATGTAATTAATGGTAATTCTTAAATGTCAATGTCGGGTCCAACGTCAGTTCCAGGTATTTAAACTCTTTGACGAGGCTGAGCTCCACCCTGTCCAGAAAGACGTTGGATCGCTGTAGCTCAGTTGTTTTTTTACTGAACATATAACCCGGAATTTACACCAGGAGCATCAGCAACACGTAAGGTAGGCAGAGCTGCAGCGATAACAAGCCGTATCTGCGGTGCTGCATTAATGAAGCTACTCACCATTTAACCTGGGTTATCTGCACCACGCGCCTTTTCCTTCAGAAGTTGTAAAGTTGCTGTGTGATGTCATAAAGTGTTTATTTATCCTCCATGGCTGCAAATTTTCCGTAGTCCATCACGAGTCATTCCCCGAACTCCTGTATGCAACGCATGGTGTTTACGCAACTGCAGTGGTATTAAAACGGAACCATAAAGTTGCATTATCCTCCGAAAAATTATTCTAAATGCGCAATATTGTTAAAGAATTAGGGCTGCAATAAATACATAACACCACTTAAATAGTGCATCTATTCTGAGTCATAGAAAGTCTTAATACATCTCAAATCTGATCGCAGTACAGAAAAATAACATTTTTTCCACTAGAACATAGAAAAAGCATCTACGGTGAATATTAACCCCCAAAAATGATTGTCCATCGATCATGTATTAAACGATAAGTCAACATAATATTTATCGTGACAGACACAGATTACATGCCACTTCCAAAAAGTTAAAGGTGCATTGTATAACTTTTCAAGTGGAGGTTCAAATGCTTTTCTCCATGAGATGTTATTGCTTTGTCTAGAATGTTTCGCAGTATTGTATTAAACCTTTCTATCTTCACGGAGACCAGACCAAGTTACAGGTCAGATCTGTGGAAACGCAGCTCCACTCACAGTCAGAATGCCTGTTTTAAGAAGCATTTTTGAGCTATAAAACTGTGAAGCATTCAAAGCAGAACAACGACATATCCATAGAAATAAGAAGGTGACGGACCCCCATCCAAAAAGTTACAGAGAGCACCTTTAAGTATCATATTCTTTCACTTACTCCTTAGTTCAGTCAGTCCATCGCTGAAGTTTCTGCAATAAGAGTACAGATAAGTGACTATGGGCACAGATATGATGTACGCTTCAGCACAGATCCTTCTTAATAATCGCTGCAATATTAACCAGTGCTAATGACTGCCGAGTTCACCAGCTTGGGGCACATTATGTTGGCGAAATGGCGAGTTTGCTAAATTTTAAAAATAAACTATGTACGTCACTGAACGCAGTTGGTCAGCTGGCTCCAGATCAGAACGGAGATCTCCAGTTGGTGTTCCATGTTCTGTGTGGGACACGGCACACGGTGAGTCATAAATCCTGACTCACGAGCTGTCCAACCCAAAGTATGGTTTGGACAAGTCAGATTTAACCTTGGATCCTTCAAACAATGAACCAGAGCCCACGAAAAGGACAGGATCTGGGACCTCTGCCAACAATATCACTGTTATCATTTCATTCGAACGCAACTGGCACACCAGAAAAAGGCAATTGCCAAACTAAATAAATTTTTATTTTTTCAGTTTGGCTTAATCTGATACATGCAAAAAAAAAAAAAAAAAAAACTTGACAAAAGCAAATGACAAAAATAAAAAAGATTAACTACATTTTGCTTTGTTTTTTCCTTCTAATGATTCATCACGATTTTCAATTTCATTCTGTCTTCTTAAAACACAAATAGCTGTTAAAGGTGCACTGTGTAACTTTTCTGGAGAGGGTCTGCTGCTACCTGTTTGTCTCTATAGAGATGTTAATTCTTTGGTTTAAATTGTCCGCAGAATGGCATTAAACTAATCTGTCTTGCATTTATTCTATGGATGTTATTTATTTCTACAAAAATATCCTATAAAGATTCATTCTTACTGTGACTGGGGTCGCTTCTCTACAAATCTAACTTGTAATTTACTGTAGTTTCTTCCAAGTTTATGGCTATACTGTGGAACATTTTAAGCACATGTCCATGGAGACAAGCAAGTAACAGAGTGGAAAAGTTACACAGTGCACGTTTAACATTAATTTCCTTAATATAAAAACATACAAACTCTTGTTAATCAGTGCCATTTAATATGAACAGTTCTTCCTCCATAGTCTGCTGTAGAACACATGCTTTTATGAAGGACGACTGGCCCGAGATGTCTCGATTGGTCTAAATTATGTTACAATTAAAATTAGTTTAATACTTGAGATGTGAAGTCTCAAGTGCTTACTAGATTTATTCAAATTCGTTTCAAATGAAAAGAACTCACCTTACCTCTTGTCTAGAGCCTCTTTTTAACAACTTAACTTTTTTTCATGACTCATCCCATTATCAATTACATTCTTTAAAAATCCCAGTGTGGAAAATACACTCCACACAAGACAATTTCCGCAAAACACATATTCCTCCCTAGATGAAAATACCCTAATCCACTAAGATAGAAAAGGAACTCTGCAGTTTGTCCCGATTATCCAGCCAGAGCCAATGTGTGGATTTTTATAGCTCTGACTCATTTCCACTGATAAACACACTTTACACTATAAGGGGGATTTGAAGACTTGGGGGCAGCTCTCATCTGTGGAGCTTATAGTGACACTGTTGAGACACACGTAAATATACACACACTCAAGACTGCTAGGATGTCAGATTACCGCCGAAGCTAATGTTAACGTAAATGTGGTTGCTGGTGGATTTATGGGAAAATAAATACAGTTACAGGTCTGGCTAGTGTCTGTCCTGGAGGCAGGTCTGGAATCAGTAAAATCACTTCCTGGTTACTTACAAAAGGGTGACAGGGAAGCAGAGTAGCTGACTATGTCCTTAAAACTTAATGCTGTTTAACATCTTATTAATAGATTTAGCTTGGCTTGTTAAAAAGCTATAAGGTCTGCCAAAGAGATTAGACAAGTAGGCTACAGACTGCTTGATAACACTGGTCACAAATGTTTTGACTCATTCTGCTTCCGAGATAAAAGTGGCTAAATCTAATTTATATTGATAAGATGAATTGAAAATCAAATGATAACTGTGCTAATGTGGCTACTAGCTAATGTATTCAAGATATTTAATGATATTGTTTTACATCAAAATTGCATCTGTTTATACAATAGATTTAGGCATTTTTGCTTAAAAATAATATTGATATTTTGAAAATATTTTATTTGCACTTCTTTATCCATCAAGAAATAAACAAGAAATATCTTAAGACATCAGGTGCACACAATTTTGAGGCATCTCTCTTATGTGAAATCAAAAAATATTTTATGTTAAAACTCTAGACATATTAAAATGAATGTATTGGAATGTGCAGACAGGCTTTCAGATAGAACTGGCTGCTTGTAGACACACTGTACATTCTGATAAACTACCGTTTTTGCCTTATTTTGCATAAATTTCCTATTTTGACCCAATACTATATCTTGGAAACTATAGCCAATCAGCACTTCTGACTTCCTTTTTCTTTATTAGTGACCTAAACCAAGAACAATTTCACTACTTTTGTTCCGGAAGCATTTTGCCAGTGTAATCCACTTTTAAACAAGATAAACTTAGCATTAAAAAGGGCCCATATTTTCTGATGTCATAATGTTGTTTCCTCATCACAACCATACCTGTTCATTCACCCAAACACTATATAGTTCTTCTCTTAAACAGAAAGCGCTCTGTTCCACCTTGTAATGTCATGTCGTAATACAGGACTTGCTCCAGTGTGTTTTTATACACCTTGACTAGGATCATTTAGATACTTTTAGACCTGGAATTGCCAATCCTTTCTTGAACTAAAAAGGTAAAAGGTAGTTCTTAACTTAAAAAGTACCACTTCTTAACAAACACAAGGTAGAACAAAGCATTATAACCTTTAGAAATTCAGACAAGTAAAGCTTTACTCAAATATGTGAATGAAACAAAACATAACTTTAGGTATGTTTGCGAGGAGGTAACAACATTTCAACATGGCTTAAAGATCACAAGAGTCAATTTTACGTAATATAGGCCCTTTACGCAAGTGGTAGTATTCATATTTACATCTATACAACTATAGAAGAAAGACAGCACAAATGTCTACAAATATTATGCCACTGTTTGCTTGTTGTGTCACGTTCACAGTTTTCATCACAAAACAGCAGGTTTTATGTCTGTTTACATTCTACAAAGAATCAGTGAATCTATGAGGAAGCATTGCAGAGCAATATACAACTATATACAACAATATACTTTTCTTAGGAAACATTACTGACTAACCTAATAAAACAATCAAGGCTGAACTGACTTCCAGGCCATCCTATACTATCTATACGATCTCTGCCAATTTCAGCTTCCTTCAGATCTGTTACTTTGCCTTAAAGCAAAACCAAGCTAATCTCCATACTGAGAAATGTGGCACACATAGCCAAGACAAATGGCAGCAATAACATACATGTGAGTATCCGTAAGGGGGCGCCATATGGGAAGTACCCCCATGTAACATTACGCCTCCTCAGGGCACAGAATAAGAGATGGTGGAATAGCCAATGATAATGAGGAAAAAAGAGAGCACATTTTAAAAACCATTAGACCTTAAATATACGAAAAAGCACAGTGCATCGCGCATCTTATAGGGATGCACGAGATCTCGGAGTTTGTTCTACCAAAATTCTAAGCCATTAAAGATGCTGTACCTTATCTGGCCCTTAAAGGTCGTTAAAAACAGAATTAGTTAATTTTAAACAATTTACAGCGGTCGTACGTTTTTACCTTACATTCCAAGCATCCGAATTATTCACCACAATTAGTTTAGAGCACTTTTCACACTTTTCAGAGAACGGAGCCGAGTTTTGCAGACGGGATAATGCGAACAACAACAACTAACATGCTAACCACACATGTCCTGAGAGGGACAGGCCATTAAAACTCGTGATATCAATCAGCCAAAACACAAGCAAGACAAATAGTGGCACTGGATAATGCTAACTGTTTAGTTCAAAGTTCAAAGTCAGCTTTATTGTCAATTCTGCCATATGTGTTCAACATACAGTGAATCGAAATTTCGTTTCTCTCTGGCCAGGTAGTGCAAAAAGACAGTGTACAAAATACAATATGAAGACAAAACACAACAAAAACTATCTAAGACAGAGATCTAAAGTTAAAACTAAAGTCTACGGTCTAAAATCTTAAAACAGTGCAACATAATAAATAACAAATAACCTATACTATATACAGATTTCCAAAGTGTGCAGTGTGCATCAAAATGTGCAATGGAAGATACAGCAGTGAATTGGTCATGTGCAGTAGAATGTGCATTGGAGTTGAGATAAATAAAAATAAATGTGCAACAGTAGTAATTCTAGTGCAACAGGAGTAAACAACAGTACTAAAAATTCCAGTAGTAAATGTGCAATAACAGTAGTAAACAGCAGTGCAACGGGGGTAAAAATCAATAACAGGAGTAAACAACAGTACTAAAAATTCCAGTAGTAAATGTAGTGTGCAATAACAGTAGTAAACAACAGTGCAACAGGAGTAAAATCCAGTAGTAAGTGTAAATGTGCAGCAGTGCAACAGTCGTCCTTAGCAGCAGTTTATTGTTTATAATTGGCTAAACTTGCATCTCCACAATGCCCATGCAGACCGTTTTCCTCTAAACGGACCCAAGTGGAACAACCTATAAACCATAAGCGTGTGCATATTTGAATTTCCCAATTTGGAGGTAAAGTCAAAAGTTTTCCGCAGACTTAAACCTTCCCAAAAATAGCCTGATACACTCAAGGCTAACATATTTGCAGCAGTCATCAGTCAGGAGTATTAGCAGTCCACTGTCTGCACTGGCTCCATTTGTCCTGCTTTAACAAGGCTTTAAAGAGGCATTCACTGCTTCTATACGCACAAATGCATGCATTAAGAGTCCTATACAAACCAGGGCCTTATTTACTGTTGCCTGGGCCCTGCCTGTGTCTCAGTATCCCACAGTTTCTTCTCTTAAAGCCTTTCATGGTGGTTGGCAGCTCTCAGCACTGGGCCCTTTGAGCTCAGAGGAGTTTTCAGCGCAGTCAATAGTGTGTGGTCTACGGTCTAGGGTTTCCCAAAGCCACAACAGTCTCCCGTTTCAGAGAGGTGCAAAGACAATCAATACTGCTACTCCTAACACTTATGGTAGTAGTATTCCCAAAGTAGTAAGAAATGTAATTTGAGGAGAATATTTTTCATATTAGGGCTGCAGTTGTTTAGCCGATTAATGGGTCAATAGAGGTTTTGTTGACCAATTTATCTTTTAGTTAACGCATTTGATCAGATATGGACCACGACAGGAAGGAGGAAGCGTAGAGTGAACGAGGTGGAGTCTGTCTTTAGCCAACTACATCATTTTTTTCAAATTAACTCACTCTCCAAGGAAGATAAATTAGATTGTTATGTACTTTAAGTTTATAGTCCCTATAGAGAAATATGTCTTTGGCAGCATTTACCCATTTTCACTCTCTAGACAAGTGGTAATTTGTGACCGGCCACGGAAAAAACAGTTACAAGTCGTCCCAGAGGCATTTTGAGTTATTCACATATTCTGAAAGTGTAGATTCTAAGCTTAGGTTAGGTAGAGGGTAGAGGTAGAGGGTGACAATAGTGTAGCACCCATGGGACCCATCTCCAGATCTTGAGCCATGGAGGATCAAAGTCATGATTAGTTAAAACGGCAAGATTATTCTAGGGCTGCTCTGTCATATGTAAATCGGAACCTCAAATTGAGATGGCACAATTATAAAGTCATGCAGGCTGTAATGATAATAAAATGTTTAAAATCCTGCTGTACCTGTAGTTTAGATCTCTACATTCTTTTATTATCTTATCTGCCATAGTTGTTTACCACTCCAACTTGAATTGTGTGGTCCAGGGTTAATGTTTAAAATAACCCTGTTGGCTGAGTAAATCTTCATTATTTTAAAAGCTCATCTCCACCTCCTCTGAGCTGACTCACGACCTGTAACTGTTTCGTGTACTTTATTTATGGAAAAAAGTAGGAGAGACACTCTTCCCTTGATGCACAGGGTTCATTCGGCAGTGTGACCGCAGGACATGACTTTCCTTTGAGGGCAGGTCTGATTGCATAAAAACAACATGGCCTCTGGTCTAGGACTAACCCAGATCTTTCCCACTTGGACCAAAATTCTCTAGCTTTAGGGTGTGTTTCAGTGCAGAATGAATGGACTTCTTCATCATTATATTCGAAGAAGAGCAGATAAATTAGATGTTTGTACAATAACCAAAGAGCACATGTTTAAAAGGGTCAGCTACCTGGATGTACAATAAGTTGGATTCACATATAGAATTTGAATCATTTCAGACGGAGAACCTATACCTATACTTTTATTTATTTATTCATTTTAATCAAATATAAGATCCACTACTTTAACTTCATCATTTGTTAGGGATTGGTTCCACAAACTTACCATATTAGTCTTGTGGCACTGAATTATGACACCACTTTCTGAAGCTATACTGAAAACATAATACAACTTTTGTTAATTAATGTTGTGATTTAATTTGAACTCAACCTATTTAGTCACAATTTAAATGGCTCATATTTTTTGTTTCTATTTCTGTTTCTGTTTCTATATTTTTTTGTTTTCTATGTTATAACGTTGTTTCCTCATCAAAAACACGTTATGGTTTGTTTCATTCACGCAAATCCTGCATATTTAAGCAGTGTTCCTCTCTTAAACTAAAAAAAACTCTGTTACACTGTGCGAGTATGTAGTAACACAGGAAGTGCTCCACACCTTCAGTAGAATCCTTTGGATAATTTCAGCTCTGGAACTGTCAGGTAGTAGGTAAAAGGTAAAAGGTAGCTGGTAACTTGAAAACTACCATTTCATGACATCACAAGGTGGAAATGAGCATTGAAACTTGGATATGTAGACAGGCCAACCATGGTTTAAAGCTCACGAGAGTCAATTCTGTGTAATATTAAATTTACAAAACAAACAAACAAACAAAAAAGAAGCCAGAGAGGTTCAAGAATAGCTCATCAAATGACACTCAAATACACATTAGCGACTCCGTGCATAGGGTATAAAGCAGAGAACCGTAAAAGCCTAAGTCAATCAGATCCAGTCACAAAGGTCACGACCTCTGGCCGTCAGGCTGTAGTTGACCTGCTGACACATGGCTGTGCAGCACACGAGACCAGACGGAGCGCTCAATAAAAGCTGTTTTTATCAGTGTAAAGGCCATTGCCATTGGCTGCATACAGAAGGCCCAGCTGGGGTTTAGGAGCGGGAGAAACCACATCGACAAGCCAATAACCCCCTCGTTTATGACACTATCAATCCCCCGCTGCATTGATTTCCACTGGTTTCGGTTACACAGGCTCGCTCATATGACGGCTGTGAGTGTGCAGTCAAAACAGATCTGAATTGAAATGGTCCTCGGGTTAAATACTGTAACTGCCGTTAAATAGATTTATCAGAAATAGATGTGATATTTTGACCTGAAGAATTAATAAAGTTAAGTTAAATTAAAATGTATGGCTCAATTTACTTCCAAAGAAATGTATAGACCCAAACAGGGCTAAAGCAGGACTTAAAAGGTGTACTATGTAACTTTTCTGGAGGAGGGCATGTCATGCTTGACTAAGGAAGATGATAGTTCTTGTGTAGAATGTTTCATTGCATTAGCTTAAACTTATTAAACTACAGGTGATTTCATTGCTCAAATATACCTTGCAAAAACATCCATTCTCACTGGGGGTGGGTTCACTTCTCCACTGATCTGACCTGTAACTTTGTGTGAGAGTTTAATCTGCTTGTTTCTATGGAGACATGCCATAGTGGATGATTCCAGGCAAAGCATTAACACCTCCAGGGAGACAAGCAGGTGACAAACACTCCTCCAGTTACATTAAAAAGGAACATGAATATAATCTGCCTTTTTTTATATTTTACTTTAAAAAAAAAATCTGTCAGATGGAAAACTTTGTTGCCTTAAATATTATTCTCATGTGAAATTGCTAATTTAAATATCAATGATAATTTTTGCAATATTTTGTAGCAGAGTATGACAGTACACTAGTGACAGCAGTCTTTCTGGAAGCATGAGAATTCACTGTTTAAGATTCTAGTGAAGTTAAATAGATGGTTTGATGGTTTAAACTCCACATAGGGGCTTCTCACTGCATGTACAGGACCCCTGCTGAGAGCGCTGTGGAGGAGGGAGTCATTCTGCGGTTAGACCCTATCCACATTCCATCTGCCCGACAGAGGAACTGCCATAGGCTCTAACATGTTACACATATAAAGTTTGAGCTCAAGAAAAGAGTCATCCACACATTAACTCAAACAAGATGAGCTAACTGATATAGGTCCAAGCGGAACAGAGCAAGAATAAAGTATGTTCTATAAAGGCTCACAAATCTGATCGTTTAGTCCTGTAAAATAATTTCCAGAATGTTATATATACGTGTTTTGCTAAGGTCCTAAAGTGCATGATTTTGTGTTTTCGGCACCAATACTGATATTGATACATATGGATATATATAGTCAAAGTATCTGCTGATACCCAATATTGTCTGACAACAGGAATGCCCCCAAAAAAGTGATTTTTTTTTACTAAATGGATCCAATTGTGGCATGTAATTCTTATATATTTATTTATTGAACAGCTTTGTATGAATAATTAGCACTGATATCCAATACCAGTATCGGTGCATCCCTAATTACAACTTTATAGTTTTAGTACCTTTATATATTTAGTACCCGTGGTAAATATTTATCCAAGTTTTACAGTCAAAAAGTCAAATTAAAATGATAGCAATGGTGCTAAGTTCCAAAACAGAATCCCTCCATCTATGTCATGCACAAAATTAAAAGGCAGAGACAATTTAAGCATAAGAATAAAAAAAATTAAAAGAAAAAGGCATTCTCATATTTTTTTATTTGTTAAGTAATCAGAGTGTAAATTAGATGAGCTCAAGCCCTTGTTTACACAGTGCGGTTGCTGGGAAATTACCTCTAGGCCTATATATATATCAAATGTGCTGCCCATGACCAACCAAGAAGTAAAATAATCAAACTAAGCAACTTTTTTAGAAATATCTTAAAAATAATTATGCCAATATTGTTTAGTGAAATGTATAATCTAACGGGTCATGTACTTAAAGGGACAGTAACGTGTTTGGACTCATAGGGCAAAGGCTCAACTTTTAAGGACTGCCACACTCAAATTTGAGCTGAGGCAGCCAGCTCACTGACAGTTGGTCTCTTAGCCATTTCTAAAGAAAACTGAAACAGACAGAGGATGCCGGTAAAGGAAACACCAAAAAGGAAACATGCATCTGCACCTGACTCATTTCCCCTGCCTCCTGGTCCCTCCTCGAGTCTACAGACCTGACAGCAACAGGTCTACTCTGGTCAACTCTGCCTGCAATTACTTTGGGAATTAACCCTGGGTCAAAAGTTCATCTTACTTTTTAATATCTAAATTGTTTCATACAGGACTCTTTACACAAGAGTAACAAAACATTTACTTATGTGGAAAATAAGTTAACTAATCTGCTGTTATGTGTTGATTTAAAACTGTGCAGTACTGGTCAGGCGGATTGTTCATAATGTATTTCCAAGCAGGAACAGAATCCCAAAGAGACTCACTGAACTATAGTGGTTCACAATGGAATATTGATAATCTCATAGAATTCTCCTCCAGTGAGAAGTCCCTGGGCAGAAGAATATGTGAACGTGCAGCTTTATGTGATGCCAATCAATAATTAACTAGGAAAATTCTTTATATTGCAAATATTTATATCCAAAGAGAAGCACGATGTCTAAATAATGCATGGCAGCCTACATGCCATGCAAAAGCAGTTCATGGTGGTACTGGTAGGATTTAACCTCTAGTTGTGTTGTTTATATTTTTCAACTTGTTGCATTATGTTGTTAGTTTTAAATGATAAATGGTCACATCTTTATATAGCGCTTCAAGGCACCCAAAGCGCTTTACAACAAGGAACCACTCACCCATTCACACACACATTCACACACCAGTGCACGCAGACACTGGGGGCGAGGTGGGTTAAGTGTCTTGCCCAAGGACACAATGGCAGCATTCATCTGTGGGAGCTGGAATCGTACCAACCAACCTGTGGGTCAGTGGATCTGACCGCTCAACCACTGATGTTTCTTATGTCAAGAGCGGGATTTGAACCGCCAACCTTTGGATCGGTGGACAAATCTGGACAAACTGATCTATGCTATAATGTTGTTTCCCAAGTTAAAAACATACCTGGAGATGAGTTTTGTTTCATTCACACGTTTAACACATAAACCCTGCATATACAGCTCTGGAAAAAAATAAGAGGCCACTGCAAAATTATCAGTTTTTCAGATTTTACTACTTATAGGTATGTGTTTGGGCAAAAGGAACATTTTTGTTTGAGTCTATAAACTACTGACAGCATTTCCCCCAAATTCCAAATAAAATAATATCATTTAGAGCATTTATTTGCAGAAAATGACAAATGGTCAAAATAACAAAAAAGATACATGTTTTCAGACCTCAAACAATGCAAAGAAACAAGATCAAATTCATTTTAAAGCAACATAATACTAATGTTTACACTTAAGAAGAGTTCACAAATAAATATTTGGTGCAATAACCCTTACCCTTACCCTTTCACATTGTTCTTGGGTGACTTTATTCCACTCCGGGTGCAAGAACTGAAGTAGCTAAGCTTTGTGTTTGTGTTGGAATTCAACAGAATGGAATGGAATGGCTGTAATACATGTAGAGATGCTGATTTCAGAAATAAATGCAGCTGTCTCTTATTTTTTCCAGAGCTGTATAGGCCGAGTTCATCTCTCAAACAGAAAACACTCAATGATTACATGTAGGAAGTGTTCCAATACACCTTCGCTAGAATCATTTGGATAGTTTCAGCCCTGGAATTGCCCATCTCTACTCCACAAAAGGGAAAAGGGACCTGTTGACTTAAAGGCAAATTAACGTTTTTTTACAATCTGAGCCTTCTTTCGGCAATAAAACAAGTAGTTTTACTCACCCATAGCATTTTTCTGTCAATTGGAGCAGTATCGCAGAACTTATGTTGAGCCGTTCTGTTCTAGTAATGATCCCGTATCCGTTAACATGGTGCTGTATCATATGCTCGGGGCATTACTTTGCGGTGTCCAAATAACACAAACTTTAGCACTTTTCAAATTATAGAAGCCCGATGTCTTAATGCAAGATTTCGTTTTAAGCAAAAGTGGCCTGTAATCCGAGATTTATCCATAGTTTTCAGCTTTGCGTTTCATGTTTGGGTCCCGGGAGCTGAGAGCACAGTCCGCGCATGCGCACTGGCGTCCTCATCTACTCGAAACTATGGCTAAATCTCGGATTACAGGCCACTTTTGCTTCAAACGAAATCGTAGATTAAGATATCAGGCTTCTATGATTTGAAAAGTGCTAAAGTTTGTGTTATTTGGACACCGCAAAGTAATGCCCCGAGCATATGATACAGCACGATGTTAACGGATACGGGATCATTACTAGAACAGAACGGCTCAACATAAGTTATGCGATACTGCTCCAATTGACAGAAAAATGCTATGGGTGAGTAAAACTACTTGTTTTATTGCCGAAAGAAGGCTCAGATTGTAAAAAAAACGTTAATTTGCCTTTAAAAGCTACCACTACATGACATCACAAGGGAAAGAGCATTTTGAGTTTTGGTGATGCAGACAGACTAATAATGCAGGATTACTCAAACATGTGTGAATGAAACAAAACACAACTCTGCGTATGTTTTTGTGGAGTAGTAGTGACCTACTGTTAGTAAAGAATACAGTCTGCTTTAGATTCAGAGGGATAGAGTGATTGGGCTGAGCATGTGTCACCCATCTGAAGTGGGCGTGCAGGATGACGTGTGATTGTTCTATAGTTCATAGTTCATGGTAATGACAACCACAAAAGCCTGTGTGTCTGTGAGCATTAGGGCAGTGCATATGAAGCTCCAGACCTGGCCCTGGTCCAGCTCCTTGAATGGGACTTGGACAGCGCTACAATGGGAGTCCCTATCTGCTACGGCACCGTGTCAAACCAGGAAACAATCACTGAACATGGGTCATACAGGCCGCACTCAGCTTTGAATCCTGTTTCCTCCTTAATCTTCTGGGACACAGTCATCCCTCAAACATCTGTAGATAATATGCTCTAGTGTGTATATGAAACTTCAGGAGTAAAGTAAAGTATGCAATGAGGTGGGGTGTTGTCTCCAAGTTACATCCAAGTCGCAATGTAATGAACATTAAACATCACAAAAGCACAAAAGCATACAATGAAGAGATGTCAAAATGAATTGGTTAATTACTTACTATGTTTCAATAGGGATAGACTGAATACTGAAAAACTAGGATAATCAATAAATCGATTCAGCCAATATTCCTGGTCATAGTTGGCCCCTAGTGTCATAATGTTTGATCTTTTATCTATACAAAGTTATTCTGTAGTTGCTTGAAATAAATAACAGCTACAGAGTTTTATTTTTGTTTTAAGGAAATAAAAGCTGTCTTTTTCTTTGCACTGGTGTTGGGTAATAATAGGGGAGATACTTAAGGCCATAGTATCAGAATCTTATTGAAACCAAAAAAGCAGGATCAGTGCATCCCTAAATTTCAATTCTGTTTGCTCCAAAAACATTTACTTTTTAGCTGTTTATGTTACTATTTAACATTACGTTTTCATTAATGGATTTTCTATATTTTAGTAAGTTTTTTAGTAAGTGTAATGATTGAAACATTTTCTCTCACAATAATCACTAAAATGTTATATTGTGATACTCGTACAGAAAAGCAACAGTCCAAAAGGTCAGGTTAAGCTCGACTTTTGGACAGCAAACCTCCCCTCCCTCTCCTTCAGAGGAAAATCTGCACTTGACCCCATGGAGCACATCCAGTCACAGCATTAGGACTCAGGCTTTTGGGAACAGGCCGACTGCTCTTGGGACAGGGGGATGGGACAGGATCTGGTGCTAGCCCATTACAAACTGTGCATTTCCGTGATCTAAAATATGTGCAGAAAAACATTAAGTTAACTCTCAACTTGCGGGTCTTGGCCTGTCATGATAACTGCTCTAACACAATAAGGTGGGCCTTAGGATGTTATTCATTAAAAAAAGGTTTAATGTAATTATTCTGCTTCTAATTTCTGTATGAGTATATCACACTTTGCCCCAGTAGACAGTTCGTGCATTACCTCACCACACATCCAGCAGCGTCATCGCCATCACCATAATCTGCACTGACATTCAGCTCCCACTCAGCTGAGATGAAAACTGGAGTTTCCCACGTGCCCCAAACACACCAAAGCCCTATGGCATGACCTGTTCAATTTTTAAACACTTCTATTACAGCCATACACGGTGTTCTAAAAATAACCCTGTCTAAGCCTTTTCCTGCTTTCTTTGGGGCTAAATTAAGCCCAGGGCCTTGGAGTAGCGGTGGTGGGCTGAGATATGACAAGTCACCCATCAAGCCTCGCTCTGCTCATGAGGTGATGATGATGACTCTTCCTTACTCTTCTCCAGCTTCAGGCCCATCAGTAGAGATGACTCGAGGTGGGAAATACATTGAAAAATTGATAATATCGCAATTGTTTAGGAGAAATTAAAACCCATATTCTGCTATTTTCTGATCTATATAATGTGTTTCCTCATCAAAAACTTACCTGGAGTTTTGTTTAAGTCACATATGTTTGTTAAACCCTGCATATTTAGGCTGAGTTCTTCTCTCAAACAGAAAACTGTTCAGCCTTGTGATGTCATTTGGTAATAATATGTGTCTGTTTTATAAACTCCATCCCCTTCATTAGAATCATCTGGATAATTACATCCATGGAACTGCCAATCTGATTGAACAGGAGATGTAGACATATAATAAATGGTTACTCAAACACGTGCGAATGAAACAAAACACAACTCCAAGTATGTTTTAAAGAGGTAATAGCAACATGGTTAAAAGCTCACAAGAGTCAATTTTGCACAATACAGGACCTTTAAATTAGAATATCAAGTATACAGTCCATAATTAAAATTTAAAATGACCTCAAAAAGAGACAACACCTAGTGTAATCTCACAAGAGTGATATTCCTCCACTTTCCTCCACTGTGGTTAATTTTAGGGTCTATTCAGGTTTTGTCCTTGACTTGAACCTCATACATTTACAGGCAGCACATTTCTGGTACATTGTTAAAATACTGTCTGAAAATTGTTAACAAGGTTAGGCCTGTCACGATAATTATATTGACTTATTGTTGTAACATATAAAAGCTGGAACAATATTTTGGGGGGCTCAATATTTATTGTCTGTACAATTTCTTTGCAATACTGGGGAGATTTTGTTTCTGTACTAAGGCACAATTTAAGTTGTAGAGTGTAGAATAAATAACTTCTATGGCTAATTATTGGTTCATGTAACTATTTATTTGTTTTAATTTCATTGTTTGTCGAGGTTTATCGCACTATTTCTTTGCAGCACTATATCATGCTTCAAATTTTGTTATTGTGACAGACCTAAACAAGACAATACAAAAATTGAGCTTTTCATTTTTGCCATTGTCGATGACTCTGACCTGAACTAGAGCAGAATTGCAGACAGATGCACACGGACATCATGGTGGGGGATGGAGACTAGAGCCAACACATGACCGCAGCTGCACCAAGGCCAGAGGATTGAAGGCGTCTAATGAAGGGCTGTAATCAACTTGTACGAGCCACTGCCTCCCACACCCAGTCACTCTAAGGGGCCAAAATGTTTCTCTTATGACAGAAGGTAAAAGGAAACAATGGAAGTGGACAAATTGTATGTAATGCGCAAAGAATGGTGTACGCAACTCAGTCTGTTTTGTATTTTGCAATGTCTCAGTGTTGTACAGGAAATGGCTTAAGTCATAGTGGAAGTATCAAATAAACCAGTGATGTAGAGTTTGATAAAAGGATAGAGTGCCAAAAACAGTTTCGACAGTTCTGAGCTATTAAGTTTAACCTTTAATTTGTATAATGTTGTTTTATCACCAAAAACATACTCAAGTGGGTTTTCTTAGTTCCTTATGAAGAGCTCCAAAAAACCCCAAAACAAAAATAAAAACACTGATAGCATATGACAGCTCCTCTGTGCTTTGAAAGTCCATTAAACTTCCCCAGAATCCTTTTGATCATTTCTATTTAAAATGCCACTGCCTGTTTTGTAAACTGCCGACATGTGTCCCTCTTTTTTCCTCCTTTTTCTCTTCTTCTTAGCATTGCAATAATGGTCTGGAACTGTGCGCAAATTCTTTAGCAAAAAACAGACACCATCTACCTGAAAGGATGTAGGCTGATACTACACTCCACCTTGAAATGGATTGAATTCAACTGCATAAATTGAATGGGGTTTAATTATGCCCACAAGAAAGCTTTGGGAGGCACCCACTGTGAACACTGGGCCAAACAGAAAGTCCTCACCACAAAGTCATTAAATAAAGTGCTGTTGCAACTGGTTAATACAAATGAATCCCATCAGCAACATTAGCAAGTATCTGTACTGTGTGGCTCACTACAGCGCTAGCTTCTGCAGACAAGATCTCTTAGCAGTGTAGGATTTAGCTGTCCTTTGAAATCATCATTAAAAGCAGTATGCATGAACACATCTGCTACTGCCAAAGAGGAGAGGGGGGGAGAGGGGACACATAATTCTCCTTGTCATCTGAGACAGCATTCCTATATTAGACATGCTAAACCAGATCACTGCAGAACATTGAGCCTGACAGAAGTGCTTTAATATTTGATGTGCTTTGGTACTGTGGCATAAACCACCACACCGTGCAGTGGCAGCTAAACTGACTATTCTGTAATGTATTTTTCAAAAGTCTGCATCCCATCATGTGCAGGTGGAGGAAAATTCATGTACAGAAGTGCAGCTCCTGCTCATGGTGATGAGTCAGCAGAAGACATTTCAACAGGTGTCTTTTGGATGCAAGGATTTTGGTGCTGAGCATTCACATATGTCATAATCTCAGATGGAGGGCAGGAGCCTTTTAACTGAGCAGAATGTGGCTTCTTACACCAAATATGGCAGAAGAGCTTCCAGAGGAAATACTCAGAGGAAATGGCCCATTTCATCACCAACCGAAACAGAGTGGAGGAAGAATGAGGCTTAGAAGAGGCTTTCCAGTTGTGTCCCCAGGTTCCCCCTGGACATTGCTGTAATGCCACGAGCTGCAGGACACAGAGGAGGGACACTTTTGTCCTGAGGGCTCTTCCTCTCCTCAAACTGCCTTCAAAGAGGGTCTACCTGACCCTACCTGACCAGCCCTCCTGTGAAACTGCACTGAGAACTTTGACTGAGATATAAATGCGACTGAGAAGCGCAGTGTAAATGTTGCTGCAGCAAAACTTTAAATTTCCACGGGATCAATAAAGTATCTATCGATCTAACTCAACAGTACGGTTAATATGAAAACGTGGCAATCTGTGGTAAGCCAGCAGCACCATTACCTCTAGAGAAAAACTTTTCAGCAACTACTACAACTTTTACATCTTGTGGTTAATGGGGCATGTGCTGCTGATAGACTAGACTAGGGAGCATCTATAAAAGTGAGATTAAAGAAGGAAATTTCACATAAGGAATATATGAAGCTATAAAGTCATAGCACTTGTTGATTAACTGCTAACAGTGAGCAGATGTGTGAGTTTTTTTTTTACTAAGCCTTATGTGGTAATGGGGAGCAGTTCCTTTCTGGACATAACTTGCAATAATTTAAGTGGGAGAAGCTATAAACCACAAGGGACCCTTATCAGTCCAGAGCAGGTCAAAAGTACCTCATTACAAGTGAACACAACACCATGTAACTGACCCTTTGAGCTGAAACAAATGCCATAAGGCCAGGGGACAGTTAAACAGTTTCATAAAAATCAGATAATGGAAGGGGTAATAAGGATGCAATGTTATCAAATCTAACAGGGTCATATTATGGTCACGTCTAAGTCTAAGTCTCTTTGCAGTAAAATGGTAAAAATAATTTGATAATTACTGTCTGAAAATTGTCTTGAGAGAAAATCCACGGTGCCCTAATTGGTTTCATACAGCTTTCAAATTTTAATACAGCATTTCACAAAGCCCTGTTAAATTCCATTATAATGAATGTGGCCTGAATTCCATTGGACCAGGAAGTGGATAAAGTACAATTATCATGTCATCACTTCATAAACCTGTCATTCCCCAATTTGGAACTTTACCCGATTTGGCACGCAGATACTTTAGTAGTTGCTATAGTAACCATACTTCATTTGTGAGATTCATTTGATCAAATGTACTCTTGGAATACAAATACTTTTACCAATAAATGCTTGCTAAAAAGTCCAAGAAATTTATGAATTTAGAGAATTATAAAAAATTTTAATTGAAGACTATTGTCAAATATTGTTTTGTTTTTTTTAATTTATTATCAAGAATAGACTCGGTAGAATCGACAAACATTGCTATAATTTAAGATGAGCAATATGTGTGGCTACAGCAGACAATAAAAAGCAATAAAATCTCCAGGGAGACCAGCAGGTGCCACACCCTCCACCAGAAATGTTGCATAGTGCATCTTTAATAACTAATTTCATAATTTAGCCATGTTAGCCAGGCTGTGTAAGCTGCAAAACAAAGCAAAGAATCGTGATCTGTTTCCCTTGCTACTCCATGCCACTGAAACACACTATTTTAGACCCTTGAGCTATACTATTAGATAAACTGTATGCCATCCACAACCATAATGGTATTGTGAGACCTTTAATATTGCAATAACTCAATATGGCCGATATTGTCCCATCCCTGAGGCAGACAGCACCAGTTCCTCAGTAGAATCAGTTTGTCTGGGCCCAAACACACATATTCTCCCTCTATCTGTTACAGTCACATCGGAGCATTGTCAGGAGCAGCTGATATGTCCTGTTAGTGTGCACTTATCAGCACAGCCCAAACTGCAGGGTTCAAAAACATTAGTGCAAAGTCATGAAAACTTAAAAAGCCTCTATAAATGTCACATAGATGTCTCCATGGAAGCTCCTGGTGTAGGCTGTTTGAAGTATAATCTCAGAACGGTTGCATCAACTATGATAAAATAGATGTTTTCAATCATGTACAGAAAGTTCAAGGCAAAACAGTCTAAAGCCAACTATCATGCCAGCGCGTTTTCAAAGACTACGATGTTACAGCTAAACACTTTGAACCGTACGGCAGTGTTTCACTGTCAATGCCGTCTGTACACAGACAATGGGATGTCTGAGTCAGTCAAACTAGAGTGAATGAGTTCAACGCAACATTGCAGCAGCACTGGAGAAGACACAATAGGTCAGTACTGTAATGTGAGATTACATTATTGATTACATGCTCTGTTAAACAGTGTTGTGCAAATATAAAGCTGCGGTTATTAAGACAGCAGCCATCATGTCATTCTGGAATTACAGCAATCAAAGGTGCACTATGTAACTGTTCAGGTAAAGGGCCTGTCACATGCTTGTCTGAAGGAATTTTCTCTGGAATGTTTCACACTATGGCATTATACTTTATATGTATCTGCATTTATTCATACATATTACATATTATATATTATTTACAGTAGCCTATTTTTTATTGTTCAAAAATAACTAAAGGCATCTGACCTGTAACTCGACCTTGTGGCGTCCTGTCGTACATGTGTGCACGAATACGCCTATGTTTGATGGCAATCAGTGGAACATTCCAGATAACTATATAGCATCTCAGTGGAGACAAAGGTGGTAGGTGGCAAGTGATAGTACACCTTTAAAGGTCCCATGGCATGAAATTTTCACTTTCTGAGGTTTTTGAACGTTAATGTTAGCTCCCCTACCGTGTTTAGCCCCCCCCCCCATGGTTAAAAGTTGTGAAATGTCTAATGTGAGCATTTGCGATCCTTTTCTGCATTACAAAAAATCGGAGCTCAAACGGGCGATTTTGAACAAGGCACCTTATTGACGTCAGATCGAAAAAAGAAATGCAAATGCAGTTCCACCCCCGTCTGTCTGTACTCAGCGTCTCTGTAAATCACGCCCAGAGAGTTTGGACTGCGAATGCGCTAGGCAATGCGAAATGCGTTTTTTTATTTGCCTGGAGGCACGTCCGAGTGTTTCTAGGATCGGAAGTCCTTTATCTGAGCCTCTGGACCTTTGAACAGCAGTGGTTTAATTTTATTTTATGTGGAAATGTGTTTATTTTTCAATGGAACGCTTCAAATCTCTCCCCTGTGCAAAAACAAGGAAATGGATCAGCTGTGGGCTCTGAGCTCTGAGCGGAGAGTTTGGCCACACCCCCACCCTCTACTATTGGCCAGCTCTTTTCTCCTCATTTGCATTCAAGCAACAACGCCCAGAATAAAGAGTTTGAGAGAGATATTTATGACTCTTTCTCATCTTATCTCTGTTTCTCATGCACTGAGTGTTGATTTTGAAGAAGGATTCATTTACAGTATTAGGGAACCATTAAGGAGCCATATAAAAGCATCAAGAAGTACCATGTCATGGGATCTTTAAATATGCAGGTATGGGTGTTATCAAGGGAATTGTTATCAAGGGACAGTGACAATTGTTTTACTTCAAGCCATTTTAACTTCTGCAAATGCATAATTTAGAGAATAGGAATATGTTTTAGCAGTGAGCAAATGTTATCACTGGCATCGTTTACTCACACAGTGACGCTTTAATGGAATAAGCCTATAAAGGCAGCCTACAAGTTTGTAAATTAAACCTTCTTTTAAACAGGTTATGCTGCAAATCTGTCTAAAAACACGAGGTAAATTTCACTTATTATTGTTGTAAAGAGTCTGTGAAGGGGCCAGCGGCGTGCTGCCTCTCACTCATGCGCTGTAGTCACAAGAGATGACATCATGTTGGGTCAGCCTGGGTTTTAGTGCTCAGCTTGCTATCTACATCTGCCAAGTCGTGTGCGTCACGTTAGCCCACATTTACTTTGAACGATGGTGGTCAAACGGGTCACAGAGCAGCTTGCACGAATTACTTCCACTTTATAAAAACCCCAAACGCGTGGCTTCTTCAACAAATCCTGCGCAATGTTTATTTTACAGCTCGTAGTATTCACAATGAGCCCTGCAACTAAAGTATGCATCGCTTCTGAGGCGACGTTATACCTGCATATACGTGCCAGAGGACGTAGTAAATAGTGTGTAGTACAGGCTGCTCCATGTGTAGTGGATGTTGCCTCGTCAGAGCTGCTGGGAGTGAATGATAGTAAAATCCTATCAAAACAGTGTAGGACAACGATAGACAATGCGATGGAACGAACCGGGGGGGAAGCAATTACGCACAGCTCACCACAACGAGTGACATTGCCAAAATACCACAATAACAGAGTTTAAAAAGGGCGATTAGTGGCTTAACATCCCAAATAAACAACCTGTCACCCTTTCATTATCATACTCACCCGTTGTAGACTACGGTAAAGCGGTGGTTTCTTCAATTTCGTAGCAGGATATCACATTTAACGCGTGAAATTAAAGCAGGTGCAGAAGGCATCAATCAAGAAACGTACTCTTGGCTCGGATGCGTAAAAACAGAACTACGCACTTAAAAGCCGGAGCAGACGCCGCGCTCTGTACGCACAACCTCCGAGTCCGAGCAGGAGTCGCAAACAATGTCAAAAACATGCGGCAGTACGCTTTACTTTAAGAGGAACATTTTAATTCTTCGCGTCACAGCCTTGGGTCCATGAGGAAGTGTCATCGTTGTAGCGCCGACAGTAAGATAAGCGCGAATATAATCCAACAGCGGCACAAAAACGCAGAGGATACGCTTACCTTGTGAATAAAATGCACTCCTTGATGTGAACCACGCGTATTTGGCGATCATGTATCCGTAGAGAGAGGCCGGTGTGACTTTGGTAAGTGCTGTCAGTCGGTGTGTGGACTTCCTGAATGTCAGAGCAGCCCGTGTTTGACATCTCCCCAGGCGCGCAGCACAGCGGAAATAAAGTTTACAACTGCTCTGGATTGACGTAATACGGCGAACGCAAAACTTTACAGTAGCAGAAAATTACATTACACATTTAAAATAAAATGAACACGCGATTGTGTCTAGAAGATAAGCTTATGCACATATTTGTATAGTCTTCCTAACTCTATGCCTATATCCATACAATATTTCTGTGTCAGTTGTATTTTCAGTAAATTAAGTGCATGCATTACACAGAGTCAGACGTTTTACAATTATTTTTTTTTACCAATTTCGGTAAAGGCGCACACAGAGTATGCAGGGCGCACAGAAATGTAGTTGGTGTTTGCTGCCATCTGCCGGTAATTTAAAGAAGTTCAACTATCGTGCTGCTTTTTTTTTTAATGAAACTTTCCTTATTTACCAATTTACGAAATATCCTAAGCCGGTTATTGGAGGGGGAAAAAAAAGAAAAGAAAATGAAAAATAGTTTACATTGGCAATAAGTGGGTGTACACTCTGCAAATTAAAAATGTTTCTACCACAAATGTCAAAGTCAAAGTGTATTTTATTGTCAATTCACTATGTAACAGGCATTACACAGAGGACACCAATTGTGCAATTTAAACTAAACACACACACACAGTAAGATCTTACTTGATATTGTATTTTTATATTTGACTACTACTTTTCTTAAATCTTATTTCTTAAATCTATCCATCCATTTTCTTCCACTTACTCAAACATGTGTAACTGAAACAAAACAAAATGTTATGGTATGTTTTGATTATAACTTTCATCCATCCATTTTCTTCCGCTTATCCGGGGCTGGGTCATGTGGGTAAGAGTCTAAGCAGGACTCCCAGACTTCCTTCACCCCAGACACTTCCTCCAGCTCCTCCGGGGGGACCCCAAGGCGTTCCCAGGCCAGCCGGGACACATAGTCCCTCCAGCGTGTCCTGGGTCTTCCCCGGGGCCTCCTCCCAGTGGGACATGGAGGCATCCAGAACAGATGCCTGAGCCACCTCAGCTGGCTCCTCTCAACGTGAAGAAGCAGCGGCTCTACTCTGAGCTCCTCCCGTGTGACTGAGCTCCTCACCCTATCTCTAAGGGTGCGCCCAGCCACTCTGCGCAGGAAACTCATTTCGGCCGCTTGTATCCGCGATCTTCTCCTTTCGGTCATTACCCAGAGCTCATGACCATAGGTGAGGGTAGGAACGTAGATTGACCGGTAAATTGAGAGCGTCGACTTTTGGCTCAGCTCCCTCTTCACCACAACGGTCCGGTACAGCGACCGCATTACTGCCTACGCTGCACCAATCCACCTGTCAATCTCGCTCTCCATCCTCCCCTCACTCGTAAACAAGACCCCGAGATACTTGAACTCCTCCACTTGAGGCAAGGACTCCCCACCCACCCGGAGAGGGCAAGCCACCTTTTTCCGGTCGAAAACCATGGCCTCGGATTTGGAGGAGCTGATCCTCATCCCAGCCGCTTCACACTTGGCTACAAACCGCCCCAGTGCACGTTGGAGGTCCCGGTTCGATGAAGCCATCAGGACAACATCATCCGCAAACAGCAGAGATGAGATCCTGTGGTTCCCAAACCGGATCCCCTCCAGCCCTTGACTGCGCCTAGAAATTCTGTCCATAAATATAATGAACAGAACCGGTGACAAAGGGCAGCCCTGGCGGAGTTCAACATGCACCGGAAACAGGTCCGACTTACTACCGGCAATGCGAACACAGCTCCTACTCCGGTCATACAGGGACCGAACAGCCCTTAGCAAAGGGCCTCGAACCCCATACTCCCAGAACACTCTCCACAGGACCCCACGAGGGACACGGTCGAATGCCTTCTCCAGATCCACAAAGCACATGTTGGGCAAACTCCCATGCACCCTCAAGCACCTGATGGAGAGTATAGAGCTGGTCCAGTGTTCCCCGGCCGGGACGAAAACCACACTGCTCCTCCTGAATCCGAGGTTCCACTATCGGTCGCATTCTCCTCTTCAGCACCCTGGAATAGACCTTACCGGGAAGACTGAAGAGTGTGATTCCCCGATAGTTGGAACACACCCTCCGGTCCCCCTTCTTAAACAGAGGGACCACCACCCCGGTCTGCCAGTCCAGAGGTACTGTCCCCGACGGCCACGCGATGTTGCAGAGACGTGTCAGCCAAGACAGCCCTACAACATCCAGAGACTTAAGATACTCAGGGCGGATCTCATCCACCCCCGGGGCTTTGCCACCGAGGAACTTTCCAACCACCTCAGTAACTTCAGCCAGGGTGATGAACCAGTCCGCCTCAGAGTCTCCAGCCTCTGCTTCCTCCTCGGAAGACGTGACAGCGGGATTGAGGAGATCCTCAAAGTATTCCTTCCACCGTCCGATAACATCCCCAGTCAACAGTTTTGGTGAAGCACTGCTTCCCCCTCCTGAGGTGCCAGACGGTTTGCCAGAATTTCTTTGAGGCTTTGAGGTCAGATGACACGACAACAAAGTCGATCATCGACCTCTGTCCTAGGGTGTCCTGGTGCCATGTGCACTGGTGGACACCCTTGTGCTTGAACATGGTGTTCGTTATGGACAAACTGTGGCTAGCACAGAAGTCCAATAACAGAACACCGCTCGGGTTTAGATCAGGGAGGCCTCCCAGTCACCCCTCTCTAGGTGTTGTTGCCCACATGGGTGTTGAAGTCCCCCAGTAGAACAACGGAGTCCCCGGTCGGTGCACTGTCCAGCACCCCTCCCAGGCACTCCAAGAAGGCTGGGTACTCTGCACTGCTGTTCGGCCCATAGGCCAACACAACAGTGAGAGACCTGTCCCCGACCCGAAGGCGCAGGGACGCAACCCTCTCGTTCACCGGGGTGAACTCCAATACGTGACGGCTGAGCTGTGGGGCAATGAGCAGGCCCACACCAGCCCGTATCTGGCCTTATTCTAGAGTTCGTCATAAGGGCTTCTGAACCGCTCTTGGTCTGACCTGTCCCCCAGGACCTGTTTGCCTTGGGTGACCCTACCAGGGGCATAAAGCCCCCGACAACATAGCTCCCGGAATCATTCAGGCACTCAAACCCCTCCACCACGTTAAGGTGGCGGCTCAAGGAGGAGCTCTTTCTTAAATCTGATTTGTACATATGTATTATCATTATTTTTATGGATATAATTATGTCTCATCTGACACTGGTCTATTGCTCTTTGGTTGCTATTCCATCTACTTTTTTTCCTCATTTCCATCTACTTCTTTTCCTTTCTTTCCTTTTTACCCTCTGTTATATATTATATAGGCTATTATATATTATATTTGATGAGTGAGCTACCTTACCCAAAACAATTTCCCTTGTGGATCAATAAAGTTTCTCTAAGTCTAAGTCTACACAAACACACTTAAGTGTGTACAGACATCAACAATAAATAGACATAAGACATACAGGTAAACATATACGCATCCAACAATAAGAAAAGTTCGAGGTAGAATGAAATGTGCAATATGTAAGGTGCAAAAGTGAAGGTGCAATTGGTAAAGTGTAAGAGTGCTGAAAGCTGCAAATGAGTGATGCACACACAAAAAAAAGAAAAAACGTTGTAATCATAATATTTACTATTAACAATAATAACCTATGACAGAAAGTGCATAATACGACCTGGAATCTGTTCATGGTGCCATCGGCTGTACAGGCATATTGACAGCCGACTAAATCCTCCGCGGGGTCCTTGCAGTTGTAGGCGCTGTTCCAAGGAGCAAAACACAAATCGATTGTTTATTTTGTGTGTGTTTACGTTTTCAAAGTGGAAATGACTTCAACTTTGTTATCACCAATGGTCGACTATTATAACGATGAAGAAGACCTCGACAGTGTGGATGAAGACGACGATCGCAGTTTCAGAGGACGCGATTCAGAAGAGGGTGCGTACGAAGTGTCCAAAAGCGTCCAGCCCGCGCGTTACATGTTTTATTTAAATTATTTGCCACGAAAAATAATGCATCACCAATGTCTCAGTTATCAAAGTAATGTTTATAATTTGTTTTTGTTTTTTTATTTCTGATTAAAAAAAGATGAGACCGTTGTCAATATAATGCCAAAATGCACATTTCGTTGTTGTTTCCGTGCAGTTAAAGCGCACACAGTCGTCAACAATCGCCACACATTGAAAGCTAGCTAGGGATTGCGAAATAACACAAAATAATTCATCACATTTGCAGCTTACTCGTTTGCAGAGGTGTAAATATAGCACAATTTGCACGTGAATATTGTGGCGATTTAGAAATGTGCGTTTTCTTCGTTCTTCTGCGTGGTTGACTGACCCATTGTTAAATAGCATACAGTCCAAGTAAACACGTTGTAGCTTCTGTAAACCGTCACAATTTGCACACAAACTATTACAAACTATTATTATTACGTCCATGAAAGGAACCACACAATTACGCCCAAATTAAGAGCACGGACATTAGTTTATCAGTGTCATGCTATGCGGCTTTATCTAGCATCAAGCTAACGTGGCTATGAGCTCAATGCGAGGCTTGACAGGTCCCAGTGAGACAAATCTGGAGCTGTGTCCACTGCACTGCCCTTTTCACACCGAGCCTGAGACGGGACGGGTTACAGGAGGACGGAGGACACACACAGATAAGAGGACAGCTAAAGCATGACAGCTGTTCAAGGTTGGCTTTGTTCGCGACGTTTCTTTTCCTCTCCGCGGATGGCTTGATTTTTGTTGTATTTTGTCACGTTTTGGCAAATCATGCGAGATCATTTCGAGTTACTTTGTGAACTGTGCCTGAGCTAAATAAGGCTAGCTCACCAATGCTAACCGAAAATGAAAGCTGCTGTGTCAGCTGAACTTACTGGGCCCATTCCCTGGTGTCATTTAAGACAACATCGCATTGCATAAAGTCTCCGTAAATGTTTTAGACTGCGCACTGTCGCTGTTTGTCTCCGCATCCCGGTGGATTAAAGTTAGCCGTGTACAGTAGACCGCTCGTACCGCTGCTTTTTACTCGCCAGGGTACAGTGTCAGTGTTGCCCATATTGTGTTACATTAGAAGTGCCTTTATAAACTGCACGTACCCTTGTTTTGTCTAAAACGCTGATAAACGCTTTGTGCACCATTGTTTGTGAGGTGCCACGCACGTCCAGGATCAGTTTGGGCGTGTTCTGATGAGGGCATTTTCATGCTGGAGAAAGAACACTTTTGTTTTTGGACATGTATTATAATGGAGGCAGGTGTCAAGTTAACGTATGGCACTGTATTTGGTTTTCCAGACACAGAAGATGCCAGTGAAACAGACCTTGCAAAGCACGATGAGGATGACTTCGTTGAAATTAAAGAGCAGTAAGTGCTTATTCAGACTGTTCTTTATTGTTAGGCCTTGAAAACATTTATTGAACATGTTGTTTGGTTTCTTGTTTGTAGAATGTACCAGGACAAACTCACCTCTCTGAAAAGACAGTTGCAACAATTGCAAGAAGGTAAAGTTTATTTATCTATCATTGACAGGCAATAGGTTCATGTGATTGGGTAGTAGTAGACTCACTAAAAATATTTAATATTAATTACAAGAACTTATTTACAACAATGACTGTCTTTCCCTTTTTTCAAATCAAAGAACATTTCTAAAATATTAGAATATAAGAATTGCATTTCTATGTAGATTTAAGAAGGGCATGGAATAATACAAATAACTGATTGCATTTGACAGGTACACTTCAGGAATATCAGAAGAGAATGAAGAAGCTAGACCAGCAGTACAAGGAACGACTCAGAAATGCAGGCAAGTGATTTGAACTACTTCATAATTTTTGTATACTCAAGTCATTTTATAAAACTAAATTTTTTTCCCTAATTTCTTTTCAGACCTATTTCTTCAACTTGAGGTATAGCCGTTCATCTTTTCACAAATTTTGTTTTTTATGGGAAATGCCTCTATTCAGTCAATGTTTTTGCCTTGTGCAGACAGAGCAGGTGGAGAGGAATTACATCAAGGAAAAGAAAGCCGCTGTTAAGGAATTTGACGACAAAAAGGTTGAATTAAAGGAAAACTTGATCGCTGAGCTGGAGGAGAAGAAAAAAATGATTGAGAATGAGAAATTAACAATGGAGCTGACAGGCGGTAAGAACTGACAACAATAAGGGCCAGTCCACTAAATAGGGGGATTATTGCTCTATTTGACGGGACTATGAATGGCACCCATATTTGGGATTTAGATTAAGATTTATTTAAGATCTAAATATTTTTTATCAGTACTTTTAATCTTCTAACTTAATCCTTTCCTTTTCTATGAGCAGACTCCATGGAGGTAAAGCCGATCATGACTCGTAAATTGCGGAGACGACCCAATGATCCTGTACCGATACCAGACAAACGGAGGAAACCAGCACCTGATATCCTTATCATAAATGCTTCAAAGGGCCCATATCCCACTATTTTCAGATCTATGTTATAATGCTGTTTCTTTCCCAAAAACATTCCATTTTGTTTTATTCACACATGTTTAACACATATTTAAGCTATTTAAGAGTTTTCTCAAATAGAAAACACTTTGTTCCACCTTGTGATGTCATGTGGTAATACAGGAAGTGCTCCACTGTGTTCTTACATACACTCCCAAGTATGTCTTTAGATAACAACATTCTAGCACAGCTTAAAGCACACAAGAATCAATTTTGTACAACACAGGAAGGACATTGCAACTTAACCTTACTCCAATTAACCCAATATGAGGTGGAAGTGCTGGGTTCCAGATGACACAACATTCTGTAGGCCAAAGTTTGTAAATCTTTTATCAAAATACAAGTGTTTCATTGCTAAAACAACAACAAAACACATACTGAGTGGGAAACTGTCCGTTGATTAAAATACCATTTTAATACCATTTTACCATTTTAAAATACCATTTTAAAATACCATTTTAATCAGCGGCCTCATTTGAGTATGACGTCATTATTAACTATAGCCCCCCACAAGGACTACTCTGCCTATTTTGTGTCAGAATGTTGTCTAACCTATGGATTTTTTTGTTTGTTTGACATTTGATGTTACATCATGTTTTCCTTAATTCTTCTTACCGCAGTTAAACTATTTATTAACAGATGATCAGATAATGGAGGATCTAAGAACACTGAATAAGGTAATCTTATTTGGTGCAATACAATCTTAAAACAAAGGTTTTAAAGGTTTTAAAACACATTGCCAGATTTTGCTAATATTTTTTTCTTTCCTTCTCTTGACAGTTAAAGTCACCAAAGCGACCAAGTAAGTTTGCTCTTACATTTACTTTTTCATTCAAAAACTCCACTTTATATTTAACTTGGGCTTTCCTGTTTTTAGTTTCCCCATCATCTCCAGAGCACATCCCATCAGCCCCCATGGACAACCCTTCCCAGCGTTATGAAGCCCGTATTGAAGAAGGAAAACTCTACTATGACAAAAGATGGTGAGTTCACAGACACCTGTAGTGATACACCACTAGAGGACAGCATTGCCACATTCTTCAAAAGACATTCTGCTTCTATGGCTGCATAATGATTGCATTCTCAAGTCAAAAATATTTGTAGCAATCACTTCAACAATATGTCACTGAGCTGCAGAGGCTGCACTAGCACTAGTTAATGATTGGCTGAAGGTGCTGGGGTTCAGGTAGTGTGGAGAGAGTCTGATCTGACTTTCAATGCTAAAAACCAACTGGATTTCGGCATTGAAACTAGCAACCCAAGCGAGAGACTCATGAGGCTCATGCTGCTTATTGATTGGATAATCACATTGTGAACCAAAACACTTTATTATAACAAATAAATGTAACATGATGTCCAATTTTTCTGTAATTAAGAATTACTCAGCATTATGTTATCAGCAAAAGCTATATTTATTTCAATATGTTTGCCTCTATATTTGGAGAGAAAATCTTGCATACAGTTCCTTTTTAAAATAAGCTTTGGATTGGTTATGCAAGATTTAAATTTAACTTTTTTAATGTTGAATTTTTTTTTTTAACCATTTTTAGGTACCACAAGAGCCAGGCCATCTACCTGGAGTCGAAGGACAACACAAAGATCAGCTGTGTGATCAGCTCCGTGGGGACCAATGAGGTGAGTTTCTCTGACAGGCCGTACTGATGATCCAGGAGCACCGGCGATCAGCAGCAGATCTCTGCTTGTGAATCATAGTTTTAAGAGGCTCCTCTGTCTTCACTTTGTAGATCTGGGTGAGGAAGACAAGTGACAGCACAAAGATGAGGATCTACCTGGGACAGCTGCAGAGAGGGGCATTTGTCATCCGCCGGCGGTCTGCTGCGTGAAACACTCTTTCTGCTTCTCTGTCCATCAACTGAACCTCCTAGCTCTCTGTCACTCTTTTCAACTCATCATCCACTTTGGGTCTCCATATTCTTACAGTGTACTTACAACAACCTAAAATAATTGTCACTATGTGGCAGAAGTGAGTTCACTGAGCTCATTGATCCAATTGACTGTATTTTCTTACTTTTCAAAACTCTCGCAGTGGTCCACTTCCCTCAAACAGTCCATAATATTCTGTCCATTTTCCATGTGTACATTTGACTTTTTGGAAGAAAAGTGTTTTAAGTTGCTGAAATTGCGAGTGGAGAATAAGATGGACCTTGGTTTGTACAGTGTTGCATATATTAAAATACTTCTGTCTTTGATAAACAAGAATACTGTTTTTATGAGTCTGACCATGTACATTGTTTTAATCTGTGCACCCAAAAGACCAGAATTTAAAATGATCTTGATCTTGTTTGTTTTCTGTTGTCAGTATTTTGACAGTAATGTGGCAGGGACTAAACCAGGCCATAGCACAGCCCTCTTCAGCCCTCAGTTACTCCCCTTGTGTGCTCTGTTTTAACTGCATAAGATATTTTCCTTTGCCTGACCTAATGAGGTCAAATAATTGGCAAATACAAAACTGTGGTCTTCACAGATTTGAGATTGGAAATGAGCCAGTATAATATATTACCCTTATTGTAGCTGATTTTGTGCTTTTAGACAGATTTGCGCTCTGTGTCTAGCTGGCGGCTTTAATTGATTTGGGATCAATAGCTCATTATAAGGAATTTCCTACTATATATCACAATTAAATAGAGCTATTAAACCTTCAGGACGTTATGTATTTTAGGTTAAAATCATGCATTTCTTCTGAACATCTTTTATCAGCAAATTCACCTGTGCATTCACCTCATTTGGTTTTGGTAATTCATTAACCAAAGAATGTAACAACACGCACTATAAACACAATACTGGATATAATAATGGTAACCTATATTTCTGACTGCTGCTAGTTATATTGTCATTATTATACATTGCTGCTAAAATACCCTTGTGGATAGAACAACAAAGTTAGTTGGATTGGATTAGAGACGCTGTAAATCATAGTGTGGCTCTATTCTGACTCCTCCAAAGTCCCGTAATGTCTTTATAGTTGCTATGAGTACGTCACTGATAATATCAAAATGGATTATGCTTATGCCCCATTAGTCTGCAGCAGCAATTTAGTCATTTTAAACTATTTTGTTATCTCCACAAAAAGTGATTTAGCTCGGAGCTTAGTAATGGCTTTCTGACAAAGCATTTCCCACCAGTTTATCCTGACTTATTTTACCGTAGCCCATAGCTGCTGAGGACCATTTTTGTGTGTTACTGTCCATTTCAGCTCTCAGAATCATTGGGGGAGATTTAGTGTCCTATTTGCCCAACATGAACTCCTGGAATATGGTAATAATGTAGACTAGCCTACTTCTCATAGAATGTCTGTACAAAAACGACAGAAAACTTGCACGTGGTCTACACAGGCCCATGCTGAAATCCACAAATGAACTAAGAAGGTGTGACTTTTTCCATTGGGGGATGGGGCCACCTGCTTGTCTTTTATTAGTTATTTTATGATTATTATAGCCCTAATGTTACTAAATATGGCATTAAACTTATTTTGCCTGCTTTTGTTCATATAGTTGTTTTTGCTGATTCAAAATACATCGAAAGAAGAGCATTCTTAATGTGATCGGGGTTGTTTCAGCTTCTCCATAGATCTGACCTGTAACTTGGCCTGCTGGCGGCACCCATGCTTGTCCCCATATACAGCACTGCAAAAGTTTGTCTGATTTTACTATTTATAGGTATGTGTTTGGGCAAAAAGAACATTTTTGTTTGAGTCTATAAACTACTGATAACATTTTCCCCAAATTCCAAATAAATAATTAGATAATAATTAGAGCATTTATTTGCAGAAAATGACAAATGGTCAAAATAACAAAAAAAGATAGGCTACATGTTGTCAGACCTCAAACAATGCAAAGAAACAAGATCAAATTCATTTTAAAACAACGTAATACTAATGTTTACACTTAAAGGGACAGTGTGTAAGATTTTTACCCGTTAATTACTGAAATTGAAGATACCCATTCAAAAATACATTGTTTTCCAAGCCTTTTCACTTCCATCATGAAATCAAAGTATTCTTTTGGACTTAGATATAGTCACATAAAAGGGGGATCTTCCCCATATAGAGGCAGCCATTTTGAATACGAGAGCCGCAGAAGGACATTTGGGCTCATCCTTCGCCTAGGCTCCTGCTAGCGCCTGCTCGGCCGAGCTGCATGAGGGAGCGAAGGAGAAAAGGAGAGCGGAGCCGGGGAAGGAGAGGGGGGAGCCTCATGGTTTTGGGTAAACAAGACAAGCTGCTGTATCACACGTCGTGTTGGATCTAACACGTGTTTTGGACTAAATTGTTTTACTGGATTTTATTCGCTGGATCCTTACGGACAGATTGAGGCCAAGTTTATGGTGAAATACAGAGTTTGACCTGTGCAGAGCCTTCAAAGGTAAGCTAAGTAACAAACCTCGTTTTGTGCTTTTCTGTATAAAAGCCCCATGTGCTCGGGGAGTGACTGTTGTGCAGGGAAATGAATTGCATAGTCAAAAAGAGGACACTGTAAGGTTTCATTTGATGTGTAGAGTGTCATGGTACACGATCAGGAATGTGTGTTTTCATGCGAAAAGAAAAAAAAATGTGACAGCGGGACCGCGTTTTATTTATACCGTAGTTGTCGGCGAGAGCTCGCACAGCGCCGGGTGCGCGCGGGAACGCGAGCTGTCTGCGTTACGGCGCGCCCGGGTGACCCTCGAGGTCTGCCGTAGCCAAAAGAGGAAGTGGAATAGCTACTAACCACCTATGCGCCACGAATCCTACACACTGTACCTTTAAGAAGAGTTCAGAAATCAATATTTGGTGCAATAACCCTTATTTTTAATCACAGCTTTCATGCGTCTTGGCATGCTCTCCACAAGTCTTTCACATTGTTCTTGGGTGACTTTATTCCACTCCTGGTGCAAGAACTGAAGTAGCTCAGCTTTGTGTTTGTGTTGGAATTCAACAGACGCTGGAATGGAATGGCTGTAATACATGTAGAGATGCTGATTTCAGAAAAAAAAATGCAGTGGTCTTATTTTTCTCCAGAGCTGTAGATAAACATTTTTAAGAGTGTTTTGCCATTCATCTAAGAAGCGTATTGAGAAAAGTTACATAGTGAACTTTGAAATGACTACATTTCTTGTTTCGTGACCACTCCTCGTGGGCTTTATCTGAGTGGTGTTGACAGTCCATCTGCTGAAAGAACTGCGCCTCTTTTACGCATTAATACTGCAGTTCCCAAATTGTCCTTGGATTTGACTCTCACACTGAATGTCCTTTGGAGGGTGAACCAGCAGCACTGTTATTGTCATATTGTGTTAAATCAACATCTCGCTGACTTGGCAACTACATGAGAAAGAGCACTTATTCCTCATGAATAAATCTATCACCAAGTACAGACACTCAAGTCCTCCCGCGTACTCTGGTTTTCCGTAGCATATCTCACTCCAGAGCTTTTATAGACTTTTTGCTGGTTATTGCGTTACTTGCGTGCTTAAAACGTCACCTAGAGCATCAATAAACCAGTCACAGTTCCAGTTCCGGCCGCTGCATCCTCACTTTCATCTTGTGCGTCTAAATTGAGAATTGGCTTTGGTGCGTGTTTTGCGCCGGCGACGTGACCCGGGGCACCGCGCAGCACGTCTTCTACTCGGCTCTGACCAGCCTGCGGTGGTCTGCAGAGAGGAGGATGCGAGAGTGGTCCTTGACAGCCCGGTGGACCTCTGTATCCGTGTGGGTGCGTGCGTAATGTGTGCGTGACTTTGCGCGTTATCGCACTCCGACAGGTCCGAGCAGTGAGGAATTCATTTAAAGAAGCAGCTCCTCGTTTGACTTCTGGTTTTTGATCCAGCTTGATCAAGTATGGCGTTCTCAATGGAAAATTAATGACACTGTTGACTCAAAAACAATATAACTAACCCCCCCCCAAAAGCCATATACTCAACTTGCTGAAATACACACAGGTGTCATAGGCTATAGACTGTTTGATTAAAGCCCCAGTGTGTAGGATTCGTGGCGCATAGGTGGATGGTGCTATTGCACTTTTTGTTTTAGCTACGGCAGACCTCGAGGTCCGCGCGCCGCTACTGTATAAATAAAACACGGCCCCGTTTTTGTTTTTTCTCATGAAAACACACATTCCCGATCATGTACCATGATACTCTACACATCAAATGAAACCTTACAGTCTCCTCTTTTTGACTATGCAATTCATTTCCCTGCACAACAATCACTCCCCAAGCACATGGGGCTTTTATACGGAAAAGCACAAAACGAGGTTAGCTTACCTTAGAATGCTTTGCACAGGTCAAAATCTGTATTTCACCATAAACTTGCTCTCAATTTGTCCGTAAGGATCCAGCGAATAAAATCCAGTAAAACAATTTAGTTCAAAACACGTGTTAGATCCATTACGACGTCTGATCCGGCAGCATGCTTGTGTTGTTTACCCAAAACCACGAGCCTTGCCGAAGGCGAAGGCGGAGCCCAAATGTCCTTCTGCGGCTCTCGTATTCAAAATGGCTGCCTCTGCATGGGGAAGATCCCCCTTTTATGTGACTATATCTAAGTCCAAAAGAATACTTTGATTTCATGATGGAAGTGAAAAGGCTTGGAAAACACTATATTTTTGAATGGGTATCTTCAATTTCAGTAATTAACGGGTAAAAATCTTACACAGTCCCTTTAAAAATAACTGACTTTCAGTACAAACATAAAGCCGCCGCCCCAGTAAAAAGCAGTAATATTTGATGGTTTTTTTACTCAAAAATGATGCGGAATTATGCTATTAATATGCGATTATTAACGCCATTCATAATCACATACAGAACATCAATCATAGGCTACAATACATTTGAGCAGATGGCGTTTTGTGTGAACTAAATCTTCAGATAACTCAAACATTCGCCTTACAAATCACCAGTTGAACTAACGTTACATTTAATGTTTTACTACTCCAAAATTATGGGTCGTCATATTGTGCTTGTAAGGCTATTCAAAATCACAGGCCAACGTTATTAAGCATAACTCGCATTAGAACTTCAATGATCAACAAACATTTCAATAACCCGCAGACAGCGCTGCCTCGAAAGCAAAAAAAAAAAAAAACACCAGAGTAACTTACATTTGATGTTTTCATTGACTGTCAAAGAAATCGCCACACTGGGTCAGGAGGTTCGCTGCGGGTTTCGGTGGCTGGTCTTATCCCGTCCTTATCGTCGATCCAGGGATAGGCCTCCTTCTTTCTCTTCCACATGTCTTCAGTCCAAATCGCGAACGGTGAGCTACTGGAGCTCCCCGCCACCTCCGCGCTAGCATCACCATGGCTAGCATTAGTTGATGAAGTGAGAACTTCGGTGTTGGCGCTGACTGGTTGCTCACACAAAGTCTCTGAATTGGGTGTCTGAATACTGGTGGCGTCTTTCCGAAAATAAAAATCATTGTTTTTCTGCTGAGTTGTCATTTTAGTGCAGGGCTAAAACCGAAGTAAACATTGAACGTGACGTCGGGAGAAGTGGGTGGACGGCGTACCCCCGCGTACCACGCCCACTACACCCCTGAATTGGAGGACATTTTACATCCCACCCATCAAATATTAAATCATCCACATACAAAATACTAAAACATACAGTTTCTGAATGAATTTACTTGTCCTGAGACCAAATCTAAAAAAAAACTAAAAGAAAAGAATGCTTGAAAATAGTTTTTAAAATACCAAATAAGTCTGGAGTACCCCCCAAAATGCCATTTTCCTCTTGTCCCACCCCTCTAATGACCAAACTGAATCTCAAATAAAACAGTTAAAATTAAATTTAAATATTTTTGTATTATTTGTTTCATTGCCGTCTCTTGTAACTGTGGGGACATTTGTTTTAATAGACATAATATTTCAAATAATAATAATTATTCATGGAACATGCGTCCAACAACATGCACACAACACAACCCTGTTACTGTTTTACATTACATTATGTTACATTTTTAGCCTGGTAGAAGAAGAAGAAAACAGTGAACCACATGATACCCTGGACTTGACATCATCAAACAGTTTTCCAAAAGAATGAGCTGAGCAAAGGTTTGTCTTCTCTTCTATTTTTCATATTTTTATAACATAGTTCGCCTTGATTGAATGTCTCACTCTACCTCATGCAAACCTGTTATGCATACGATCAGAATAAGACTATTTTTTTCCCTTTACTTATTTGCATAAATAAGTTTTTCCTCTTGATTAGCAGTTTAGCAACAGCTAAACAGCTAGCTTCTACTCCTGAGATAAAGCTAATATTAGTACGGATTTGCAACCCTGTTACCTGCAACCCTGTTACTGTGATTAGAGTAAATAAATAAATAAACAAACCAAATAAATCATGTAATAAAATTGTACCATTGATCCGTAAGCTGAGCTAATCAAGCATTTGATAGTTTATTACCTATTATTGATTAATATGTAGCAGAAAATCAGAAAAGTGAAGGCTTATTTTTCAAGAATTTTAAAGCAATTCTGGAATGACCCTAATAGAATATGGCCTAATCTTAAGTTAATATGCAGAAATTCTAATACTTCTTTTTTGACTGGGAGGCTATGATCTCAAAATTGGGTGAAATGAAACAATTGCATAATTATTTTCCATCACCCTAGAACAGTCCATGGTCACAGTCCTGGTTCATTTTGATCCTATAAGGCAAAACAATAAACCTCCATTTTAAATCACTTTCTCAATCCTTTCACCTCTATCTCATGACCTCAAGCTATTCAGATTATTCAAACTATTCAAATTATACTTTAAATAGCATAACATGTGAAAAGAAAGTGTTATTATGGGCTTCCTGTCATGACATGAATAAATTAACAGAGACACTGACTGAACTTACATAACACTGTATTGTAAGACTTCATTATTTGGAGACACATGTAGACAACAGCTTCTACTTAACTTCATGATCAGCAACATAATTCAAGTAATGTTATTTTCATTAGAAACTGACCAGTGTCCTTTGCTGTAACCTTGGCACCTCATTGGAAATCCTACTCTCCCTGATAAGATCAGAGGCTATGATATGGTATCTTGCACGTCATTCTAGGAAATGAGGATTCCAACCAATTCATCTTGTTTATTACCCAGTTTAGTCACTTTTGGAGTATATTATGAGTAAAGTGGTAGAAGTTGAAAGATGGACCTGTCATCCATAAAAAGCTGTTCATTGTAAGTTTCGATGCATTAGCGACAACCAGTGGGCTCCCCAAACTCCTCCATCACCTCCGCATGCACCTCGAGAAGATGGATGATGGGTCACCTAGTGGGACGCACACAGCCATATGGAAAATGAAAATGTCGTCAAATTCATCTTTCATGATTTTTGCGTCAGTCTGTTTAGGCTCTAATATTTAGGCCTTAAGCTTCCATCAATTTACATTTGGGTTATTTCTTTCCCACAGTGAAGTTTTCTGGAGGTATACCACCATGCTGCTTGATTCTATCTTGCATTAAAGGAAAATATAGTTCTGGAAAAAATAAGAGACCACTGCATTTTTTTCTGAAATCAGCATCTCTACATGTATTACAGCCATTCCATTCCAGCATCTGTTGAATTCCAGCACAAACACAAAGCTGAGCTACTTCAGTTCTTGCACCAGGAGTGGAATAAAGTCACCCAAGAACAATGTGAAAGACTTATGGAGAGCATGCCAAGACGCATGAAAGCTGTGAAAAAAATAAGGGTTATTGCACCAAATATTGATTTCTGAACTCTTCTTAAGTGTAAACATTAGTATTATGTTGTTTTAAAATAAATTTGATCTTGTTTCTTTGCAATGTTTGAGGTCTGAAAACATGTATCTTTTTTTGTTATTGTGTCATTTTCTCCAAATGAATGTTAATATTTATTTATAATATTTTATTTGGAATTTGGGGGAAATGTTGTCAGTAGTTTATAGACTCAAACAAAAATGTTCCTTTTGCCCAAACACATACCTATAAGTAGTAAAATCAGAAAAAAACTGATGATGTTGCAGTGGTCTCTTATTTTTTTAGAGCTGTATATTAAAAATAAATGCTTAAAAAGTTTCTATCTGTGTCTTGATGGTTTCCTTCTCTCCATTTTCCTTCATCAACCCAAAACATGCACCACAGGTATTGAGTATTGAGGTCAAAAACCTTTATAACAGATGCTAAAAAGGTGCACCATATGGTCATACATGCTTGAGAAGTGGAGTCTGTGTATCTTTTGACCATTAAGTTTAGACTGAAAATGTATTAAGTCACTTATAACCTACCAGAAAAGTCTCATGCTGTGATGCTATTGGCAGTTTATGGATAACATTAGGTAGTCATCACAAAGGTTTTAAAATATTATCTCTGTTTTATGTGACATATTTTGAAAAAACAAATCCTCCCATTTGTAGCAACAAGCAACACCGTGAGATTTCTGGATATTTCGAAAGATGTCCTTCTGTTTGGTAAAAACAAATGCTCTTAACCTCCATGAAAACTTTATCATGTTAAGTTTCCTCAGCTCTCACATCAGAGTTGACATTTCAGATGACATTTATGCTTCTTCTCATAAAGCGATCGTAGTTGTTCCTCAATTACACCGGTACACTCTGCCCGAGGTCCTGGGACTGGCGTATGTTAACCTAAAACTGCTCTGTCCTAGCAAACTAAATATGTAAAAGCAGAATATGAAGGAGCTGCAGAGACTCCACTGCTCTAAGGTTAAAAAAATCCAATTCCAATGTGTGCAATGCAAACCGCCAGCAATCTCACAGGCACACACATCCTCACTTTTAAATTCAGAAGTGAAAGGCAATCAATGGCCCCATAGGAACCAGAGACTGGTGATTAAAAAAGAGAAATTTGTCTTGGACATCAGGGGCACAAGGGAAATAGACAATATCATTTTCTTTAGATGTAGTTAAATAGTTTATATTGATTTAATACTGAAATATGCATGAATAAAAACAGTACAGTACTTGTTTGTTTTGCTGTTTATCTCAGAAGCATAAACTTTAGGGGGCATTGAATAAACAAAGTGTGTTTCCAAGTACATTTAATCAAAGATGCATGTCACTTTTGACCACATGCTTGTTTCCATGGAGCTTGGAATGTTCCACAGTATGCCATTAACGTGACACGTCAGATTTGTGGAGAGGTGACCTGACTTACTGTTGAAATGCATGTTAATAATAAAGATATTTTTTAAATAATAATAACACCTGTAAGTGAACATGTCACTGTGCCTTACTGCTGAACATCCCAGGCAAAGCTATAACATCTCATTGGAGAATCAATCCCAAGGAAATCACATTGAAATCTATCAAAATCTGAGGGAGCAATGGTGAAAAACATTTAAATCACTGATCTTCTCCATTGTACAGCTCAGTTTGAACATCTGCTTTGAGCTCTGTTATGTGATTCGTTGTTGATTACACAAATTAATGTGCAAATTACTGCAGCTAATTTTCATTGGCGCCCCTGAGGGAAAAGTCGAAAGAAAGGGGGGAACGTTACAATCATTAGAAATAAAAATGTCTTAAAATATTTCTGTGTTCAGTGATATAAGACATTTGAAATATATTCATTTTGTAGTTGGGCACTAATCTGCTCCTTTAGAGGTTCAACATGTAATTTTTCTGGTGCGGCCCACCATCTGCGAGCTAGTGTAGAAGTTAAAACTTTGCCTGGAATGTTCGAGACAAGCAAGTGATGTCACTCAGCCAAGTTACAGGTCAAATATGTGAAGAGGCAAGCTCATTCAAAGGAAGAATGCAGGTTTTTATAACAACACTTGTAATTTAATAAATGCAATGCTGTCATAATGTGCAACATTATTAATGGTGGCACACAATATTTACTATATATTAGTAAAAAAATGACTTTTGTGAATTGTAAGCTATGTTATAATGTTATTATCTGGAGTTTTACATTTTGAGTAATCCTTTATTATTAGTCTGTCTACATTTTCAAAGCTCAAAATTCTCTGTTCCACCTTATGATGTCATGAAGCTGTAGTTTTGGCAATTCCTGGTCTAAAGTTATCCAAATCTACCTACTGAAGCTGTAACGAGTTAAAAAAACGCAATGAAGCACTTCCTGTATTACCACATGACACACAAGGTGGAACATCCTGTTTTCTGTTTGAGAGCAGAACTCAGCGTAAATATGCAAAAATTCTGTATGTTTGTGATGAGGAAACAACATTATAACATAATATATCAGAAAATAACATAATACAGGCCCTTTAAGGTCTGTTTTAACTGTCTGCTGTTTGAGTGCTTTTATTTTTACTCATTGTACTGATCACCTCTGCCATTCTGTGTTCTTCTAAACACTGCCCCAACATGAACCCTGCTGTTGTTTATGATGTTTTTATGCCCAGATTGATCTGAAGACATTTTCATGTCTTCTTGAAGGAGAAATAAAGCAGGGAAATAGCTATGATTAAAGCCCATTGATTGTAAGATGTCTTCACAAAGCATTGAGGAGTGCTCCGAGTGCTTGCCAGTGGCTCATTTAGAGTAGAGAGGAGGGATAATGGATGTCATCTGGCTGTTCCTCTTACGTCTTTATGGTCTTCAGAGTCATCAGTTCAATGCTGCAGCTGCCCCGGCCTCTTCACTGTAACACACAGAGGCCTCAACGCACCGAGACAAGAATAAACCTGAATTATTCCACTCCTCCATATGATACCTCAGCTCCAATTTATATTATTAGAAATGAGTGTGAAATTACTTACAATTAGAGTTTCCTAGACAACATGCAGTCTATGAATAATAATATTCCCACTACCCCCGCTCTGCACTGCGCACTATTTCTGCACTTGTCAGAAAATTGTTTTGCTTCTCCCTTGCCCTTTCAGAGGTAATTTTTTGTTTGGACTAATGAGAAATGTGATTTGTTTGTTTTCCAGTGTGTATAGGCTCAAGAAAGAGAGTAGAAGTGTATGGATGTTTTAGCAAGAAAGTATAGAAGACAGAAGGAGTTTAATTATAGTATTGTAATGATACTGCATTATCAGCACTATTGAGAACCTTTAGTGTTTCTGATATCACTTCATGATGAAAAATGTAATTACATTTGATTTAAGTGCATTGTTTTTATTATTCTTTAATTTTTCACTTTGGTAGAATACCTGTTGTAAATATAAATTACAAACCATTCTCAGCTTTTCGTCACTCATTCATCACATGACTTTCATGTCGGGAGGGAAAAACAAACTATACTCCTATTCGCTTTTTGTCACAAAAAAGTTATGGTACATTCCTGTTGTGCCTTTGGGTATACCAATCGACATGGCAAATAGGGGATTTCATTTTATAAACTACCTGCAGACCTTAAAGGGATATGCCACCCCCAGGTCAAATTTGGGCATCTCCCCACAGTCCAGAGACTAAAATAAGTGGTGGAAAGCGTTTTCCTGCTCACCCAGCCATTGTCCGAGTCTGTCGCCACTGACCGCCGCGGTATCTGGTGCTCCTCCGCCTTAGACTGGAGTCTAACGTCGCCAGAGAAAGATTTCGGCCAAAAGGAATTAATTTGCTCGATGCGTTTCCCAATTACTTTATGTGTAGTGCGCATTCATATCGAGTGCAAATAAATGTGCAAATCAACACGGAGAGCTTGCCTTGGTCATTTTGGGTGGGAACTATTTTCCAGTGCGTAAGAATACAGCCGTATCACGCACCACGTTGTCCAACAGGGGAACTCCCTTCCCGGTGCGTAACTGGGATTCCCCTGGCAGCGTACTGCGTGATACGGCTGTATTCTTACGCACTGGAAAATAGTTCCCACCCAAAATGACCAAGGCAAGCTCTTCATATCCCTTTAAGCGACACAGTAAATGGGTATCTGCCATCCAACGGGATCGCATGAAACCCTCAGAGGGCTCCGAGCACTTTGTCAGGGATAAGTTGGGCTAAGGAAGACAAAAATATGTCTCAATTAGATAGCCATCTTGTCTATGTAGCTAACAGCTGGCGTTTACAACAGACAAGTGTCTGGTCCGGTTCACAATAACATTAATGAACATTAAACCACTGCGGTTTAAGTTACTGAATGTTCGTAATGTGTTTGGCTTTACTTATTCTTATCAATATATTAAAAATTAGACCAGATCACAAAAACTACACGTAGAAGCTTAACAAACAACATTATTCTGAAACTTATCCCTGACAAAGTGCTGGCTACATAGCCAAGAGTCCTCCGAGAACTTTCTGTGATCCCGTTTGATGGCAGATCCCCATTTAGCACTTCATTCAGGGTCTATAAAATGAAATCCCCTCCTTGTGATGTCGATTGGTACACCTAAAGACACAACAGGAATCTACCATAACTTTTTCGTGACATCAGGAAGCAATTTGAAAAGAAAAGTTGAAAATATGTTAAAAATTACAGGATGTAAAGAATTCTAAAACAATTCTATCCAAAAGTTCAACACAATTTACAGAAGATACATTTTTCTGATTCCTTTATATATGTATATATATAGTTTTCGCTCACCTGCCTTGACTTGAATATGAACTTAAGTGACATCCCATTCTTAATCCACAGGGTTTTATATGGTGTCGGTCCACCCTTTGCAGCTATAACAGCTTCAACTCTTCTGGGAAGGCTGTCCACAAGGTTTAGGAGTGTGTTTATGGGAATTTTTGACCACTCTTCCAGAAGCGCATTTGTTGCACACTGATGTTGGACGAGAAGGCCTGGCTAGAGTCTCCGCTCTAATTCATCCCAAAGGTGTTCTATTGGGTTGAGTTCAGGACTCTGTGCAGACCAGTCAAGTTCATCCACACCAAACTCTCTCATCCAGGTATTTATGGACCTTGCTTTGTGCATTGGTGCACAGTCATGTTGGAAGAGGAAGGAGCCATCTCCAAACTGTTTCTACAAATTTCAGAGCATGAAATTGTTCAAAATCTCTTGGTATACTGAAGCATTCAGATTTCCTTTCACTGGAACTAAGGGGCCAAGCCCAGCTCCTGTAGTTCTTAAATACATCTTCTAGAGATGCACCAGAACACATCATCAGTGATGTAACCTGGGATCATCGGGTGTTTCAGGTCAGACAAGTACTGTTCTCCTGGCAACCGCTAAACCCAGATTCGTCCATCAGATTGCCAGGTGTCTCCACCGCGCAATTCGTCACTCCAGAGAATGCATCTCCACCGCTCTTGGTGATGTATGGCTTGGATGCAGCTGCTCGGCCATGGAAACCCATTCCATGAAGCTCTCTACGTATTGTTCTTGAGCTAATCTGAAGGCCACATGAAGTTTGGAGGTCTGTAGCGACTGACTCTGCAGAAAGTTGGTGACCTCTGCGCACTATGCGCCTCAGCATCCGCTGACCCTGCCCCATCAGTTTATGTGGCCTACCACTTCATGCCTGAGTTGCTGTTGTTCCCAATCACTTCCACTTTGTTATAATACCACTGACAGTTGACTATGGAATATTTAGGAGCGGCGAAATTTCATGACTGAACTTGTTGCACAGGTAGCATCCTGTCACAGTACCACACTGGAATTCACTGAGCTCCTGAGAGCGACCCACAAATGTTTGTAGAAACAGTCTGCAGGGGTGGGTGCATCATTTTATACACCTGTGGCCATGGAAGTGACTGTTTACCTGATTTCCATTTTTTGGATGGGTGAATGAATGTGTTTGGCAGTAAAGTGCATATACTTCTTTTATACAGTCTATGGTTGCAACAGTGTACAATATGATTGCTAGGTAATGGTTATGGAATTTCCTAGTGTGATGTCATGGTTTCCAACCAGGAAACCATGGTATATCCCACTTTATTTTACAGTACATATTAGATTGGGTAAATTTAGTGTAAGCTTAAGTGAACTGAGAAACCAGATCATTGCATGCTAGTTCAATTGTCAAGTATTTTCTCCATCACAATCCAGAAGAAAGAATCAGTTACATTTTGTGATTAAAATGTTATGGCTGTGAGAGTCCACCCCTCCTTTGCTGTTTGACAAAGCTGTTCTGAAGCTGTGCATGTACCAGAGAAACAAATACAGACAAAGAGCAGAGCAAACTGCCAAAGGCCAAGAGCTATGGAGAAGTTAAAGTTGTGGGTACCTACCAACCACTTGGCTTCACAGTTTGAAAATACTCTTTCATTTATGGAATTAGAAGTATAGCTGTACCATTATTTGTTTTACCATTATACCAACATATTTCTTGTGTGAATGTTGGGTTGCAATGAATCATATTATTGTGAAAGCAAATTTAAGTACAGATATGTCCTTGCCTGGCAAATACAGAATATCTTTGTATTCTGATATTATACTGGTCCCCATGTCGTCTCAAGCCTGGTCAAACGTGATCATCCAATCAGATTTGTTTTTTCAGTAAGCCATGTGAAACAAAAGAGCTTATTGGTCAACTATCATTTACAAACAAAATCACATTTCTCTCACTTCAAACAAATTTTACAGACATTTTCACTCTCCAGTGATTTTTTCCCCTTTCTTGTTCCTCTTAAAGGTCCCATGACATGGTACTTCTTGATGCTTTTATATGGCTCCTTAATGGTTCCCTAATACTGTAAATGAATCCTTCTTCAAAATCAACACTCACTGCATGAGATATGACTCTGACAGTCTTCATGAGGCTAGATATGTGTCTAAAATGCTTTATTCTGGGTGTTTCTGCTTCAGTGCAAATGAGAAGGACAGAGAGAGATTGGCTAAGGAGCGGGGGGGCGGGTTTCCCCCGCTGGAAGCGCAGCTCTGCACCGCTGTCTGCTCGCTTCCGTGTTTAACACAGGAAGACAGATGGGAGACTTTGCAATGAAAAAAAGCATATTTACACAGAAAATAAAATTAAACCACTGGTATTTCAGAGGTCCAGAGGGTCGGGTAAGGGACTTGCGAGCCTAGAAACACTCGGACGTGCCTCCGGGCAAATAAAAAAACGCATTTCGCATTGTAGCGCATTCACAGTCCAAACTCTATGGGCGGGATATACAGGGACGCTGAGCGGAGACAGAGGGAGGGGCTGGAGCTGCATTTGCCGATCTGACGTCAAAAAGGTGCCTTGTCCGAACTCGCCCGTTTCAACACTGGTTTTGTGTAACGCAGAAAAGGATCGCAAATGCTCAGTTTAGACATTTCGCAACTTTTAGCCATGGGGGGGGGGGGGGGGTTAAACAGGGTAGGGGAGCTCACATTAACGTTCAAAAACCTCAGAAAGTGAAAATTTCATGCCATGGGACCTTTAAGCAGACATGTTTGTTTTGTGGCTAATCCACATGTCACTCACGCCCATTTGAACTTGAAGATTCACTGTGTGTATTCTGGATTCTAGGTGTGACATGTCCTGTTTCCATTGCTGTTCCATTGTTTAGGTATAGCATACAATTTCTACCCTAATACGCCATATCAGTGTTCACCTCAAAATGCTCCTCTCATCATTTATAAATAACTCAGACAATGTGAGTCTATGTTTAGAAGAAGAAGAAGCAGATCTTTCCTCGCTAAGTGCCAGAGGAAGTCATGCTGGAGAAAACACGCCATGTCCCCCCAACACGGCATCTGTTCCTTTCTGGGCTGACGAGCTCCAGCCCGACCAGAATACATCAGAAGAGTTCAGCTGTGAGAGGCGTCGCACACTGATGACTTCACTTCCCATCTGCCGCCCCGGCTTGAGTAATGGCAGAGAGAAAACGTCCAAGTCATCCAAGAGTGAAATGCAATCTCATAAAGCCATACAGGGAGAGCACACCAGAATGCAGCCCTCCAAACATTGTAATAGGTCATTTCTGTATCGTTTTAAACTTTATTTCTGTTTAAGTTCAGTGACGCTAAAGGTTTGATTTCAAAGCAGTGACATTAGGGCTGTGGGAATGTAATGACTACTTAAATGAATATAATGAGTTGTTTAAAAAGCTCTGTTGATGAGTTCCTATATAGTAGCTGGAGGATTTCAAACTTCATCAAAATTAAGACTAAACTGAGACTAGAGGCAGAACTAAACCAGGACTAGACCAGGACAAGAGGCTGAACTAAACCTAAACTAAACTTGGACTAAACCAAGACTAGTCCAGGACTAAATCAGAATGAGACCAAACCAAACCTTCGGGGACTAAATTGGGTCCAAAACAGGAACAAATCAGGTCACATGTGAACACTGTTTTAGGCCCACTTCAGCCTACTATAATGAATAAATTTATTTATGGTTTTCAATTTTCAGTTTATTTAGCGGTTTCAGAAAAAAACAATTCCTTCTTGATTTGAATGAGTCTAAAAACATATATTTTTTGTTATTTGGACCATTTGTCATTTTCTGCAAATAAATGCTCTAAACAATAATATTTTTTATTTGGAATTTGGGGGAAATGTTGTCAGTAGTTTATAGAGTAGTAAAATCAGAAAAACTGATAATTTTGCAGTGGTCTCTTATTTTTTTTCCAGACCTATAAAATATTTTGTTGAATTGTCAGTTACCACGGCAACGGTTTTCATCACTCTGAACCCAATATGAAGTAAACTATAGTACAGAATGAAGATATCTTTTTGATACTGCTTTTATTTATCAATCAAAGCTGTCAAACTGAAATTACAGACCAGCCGGAGATACTTAGAATGAAGGAAAACTAAAACACACAGACAAAAAAAGAGCCCAAGTCTGATGAGATGGGCATGTTTTTTCCCTAATAATGCAAGTTTAAACTAGGCCTTTGTATGTAGGCCGTCAATGGGGACGATTCAAATCCTAGCCACTCAAGGTCAGCCATAGCCCAGCAGAATAGCCCAGTGCATCATGGGAGTCCTAGCTCTGGGATGTGTTTGGGCCACGTTTAATGGTACTGCTGTTTAATGTGATGGAAAGAAATGATGCTGTTTATATGCAGCGAGGCACTTACCTTGTGTGCGTGTGTGTGTGTGTGTGTGCGTGACCGAATGGGAAAGCACATCTGCTGAGGACAGGAGCTATATTGGATGCGTAGACCTAAAATATTGAGTATGTGATAGGACAACATTTTAGTTCAGCTGGATGGCACAGCAGCTGTCTCCAAAATATAAAGTATTTCATATGAGGAGACATTATGTAGTTTATGGTTTACCTTTTGCCACATCCTCTGGTTTCAGCTAATTCACTTTCAGCTAGCCACTCCTGACCAAGATCCTATGAAAGAATGAAGATCTGTGGGAGCCTAGCCTTATTAAAAGGGCCCATATTATGGTATTTGTCTGTTAGGTCTATGTTAACACACAAATCCTGCATATTTAGGCTGTGTTCTTTACTGAGACTGAAAACACTCTGTTTCACCTTGTGATGCCATGTGGTAATATGGGAAGTGCCCTGAAGTTGCCTGTCTCAACTGAACTAAAGGTAAAAAGTAGCTGTTAACTTGATGTGACGCAGGGTCTATTCTACTGTAATTACGATGGCGTAGTCAGAAGGATGTTTTGATTATTTAATTAAGGAAGTTCCCAAAAGAAAGTTTGACGAGTGCTTCTCTGTACAGCTCCAAGTCCAGACTGACTGAGGTAGGGAGAGTGGCCCCCTTTTATCCACCCAGGCTCCTCCCCCCAGCCAATTAACACAAAAATACTAGGTTTTCCCCATTAAAACCCATTTAACAATAATAACAAAAATATAGCAAATGCATTGAAATACAGTGTGCAACATGGCCATGTCCCTGCACCTGTATCAGCACCAGTAATAGTAACATTGATCAATTCCTTACATTTCTCATGATGTCACTGTGACGTAACATGCCATTATCCCGCGCATGACGAAATAAAACGGAAGTACGATCGGCGCTCGGTTTGACAGTGAGCGTTGTGAATGGGAGATGGATACTTGTTTGGAGTTTGGTGGAAAACAAAGTTATGGACGTGAAGGATTCAACAGCAGACTTGTGTGCACCCAAGACTACTGCGGTGGTGAACGGACCGTAAATATATAACAGCAAACAGCGTGGACAGATGGAAAGTGGGACACGGAGCGCAAAACAGCGAAATGAATGAAACCGGGTGAGCGGCGAGCGCGGGCTGTCTGGAGGTACTTAACTGAGCGCGGTCTTTGACGGAGCTACTCCGTCACACCATTCTCCTCCTCCCCAAGGCTGACAAAGCCTTGGCAATCTGGAAAGATAGTCTGCGACCAAGTTGGACTTTCCAGATCGATGTCGGACCATAAACTTGAAGGGCTGCACTGACAGGTACCAACGGGTCAATCGGCTGTTGTGATCCCTCATTGAATTAATCCAGGTGAGAGCTCGATGGTCCGTCTCCAGATCAAACTCTCTCCCAAGCAGGTAGTACTTGAGACTCTCCAGAGCCCACTTAAACTACCTCTTCATGACATCACAAAGTGGAAGAGAGCATTTTGAGCTTTGTAGGTGTAGACAGATCAATTTAAAAAAATGATGAGGTAACAGCATTATAACGTAGCTTAAAGCGTTAAAGTGTCAATTTTGTATAATATAGGACCTTTAACTCACCTAGAGTATAAGTATATACAGTATATAAATTGTTGTAATGTTATCTGAAACCCAACAACTGCTGTGGATAAATAACATGTTAACAGGTTAAATGCTGTACTTGGAACACCCCTTTCCACTATTTCAGGTTTCTTCCACTTATCTGGGGCTGGGTTAGGAGGGCTGCAGTCTAAACAGGGACTCACAGACTTCCCTCACCCCAGACACTTCCTCCAACTCCTACGGTGGAACCAAAGGCGTTCCCAGGCCAACCGGGAGACATTGTTTATGTATCTCTGAATGTTTGTGCACCACAGTGAGGACCTGTGTTTTTTGTTGACATTTTCCTGCTGAGCTGCATATTAACCAATAGCTACCATTTACAATTCTGTACTGAGCTGATTGCGTACTCAAATGTGCAGCACTTAGAATAAGAACAATTCAAAAACTACACATTTTTGGGTATTTTGTGATTCCTATAAGAAAGAAATGTGTTTTACAACTGATTGCAGTTGGTGCTGATACTTGTGTCTGATAAATAAGTGAGTATAGCAAAATATCTCCTTTTTCATAGCAATCTTTATCCAGTGTAATGGAAGGTATTTAACCTGTCATTCAACTGGCCTCAAGGTAAAGATCTAGAGCAGTGGGTGACAGCAGTGAAACACTCATGAACAAGGCTGCACATTTGAGTATACAATCAGCTCAGTACAAAATTGTAAATGGTAGGTATTGGTTAATATGCAGCTCAGCAGGGGAATGTCAACAAGAAACACAGGTCCTCACTGTAGTGCACAAACATTCAGAGATACATAAACAATGTCTCTCAGTTGGCCTGGGAACGCCTTTGGTTCCACCGTAGGAGTTGGAGGAAGTGTCTGGTGTGAGGGAAGTCAGGGAGTCCCTAATTAGACTCTGAGCTCTGGTTCTGCCTCTTCGGACCTGTCCAGCAGCGACCTCGGGGGCTGGACACCGCCATGGTCAACTGGGACGCCGTCTGCCTCGTCCTGTCCATGGCCAAGTATTCCATCTTCGTGGCACGGAACCACCACCTCCATGACGGCCACGCAGCAGAGCACTGGCCCCTCTTCACAGCGCTCCTTAGTGCCCACGTTCACCATCTCCACTCCGCAAGAGAAACGGAGTTTCGCGACACCTTCACCCCAGACAATACACTTTTCTCCATCTCCCGAACCGGTTCCCCTCAGTTGGACTTCTGACCCCTGCCCCCCTCCACTGTTCCCTCTGGACCCTGTCATCTGGACCCTCCCTGGACACTAGGGGTGTAAATCAGACACTTCATTCCAAATCGATACGATATGGATTTCTTAAGCCAACAATTCGATTATTTTCGATGTTTGAGAATTCCCCACGATTCATTACGATTCGATACGATTCGATTCAATGGTACATAGTTTTCACTTTATGTATTAATGATGTTTTGAATAAATTTTATTACAGAAAAATTAGATTCCATTCGATTCTCTTGTGGACGCATCGATGCATTTGGATCGTCGGCTGTAGGATCGATGCACCGATACGAATCGATTATTATTTGCACGACTACTGGACACTGCATCGCCCTTGTTTTCCCCCAGACCCCCTTTCTTTACCTGGGATAATCCCTTTGGACCTCTTCACTCCCCCTGTTTTTCTCTCTCGGCCCCCCTTGTATTTCCCCCAGGTACCTTCAAGTCCCTTAACCCTTGTACCCAGTAGTGTATATTCCCGTGCCCACCAGTGATGGGAATAACAGCGTTAAAATAAACGCCGTTACTAACAGCGTTACTTTTTTCAGTAACGGGTAATCTAACGAGTTACTTTATCTATCGTTATAACGCCGTTACCGGCACCAACACGCCATTACCGCACGTTACTGAACCTACTAATTTTGAAACTGGCATCATGTACGTGACTCGCATAGGCACAGAGACATTTTTTTCTCCCTTTGGTAAGGGCGGGATAGGTAATGATGATTGGCTAAAGCAGAGTAAGATTTCATGTTGAGCCAACCAGAGACACCCAGTGGGCGGTGGGCGCACACTGGGTGGCAATCCCAGCACACAGTAGTAGCGCACACACGCAATACACACACCCCGTGTCAGATGGCAAGTCCCGAGTCGAAGACATCGTTTTCAAGGTGGAAGTATAGGCAGTATTTTAACCTCGTCGAGGTAAAAGGTAAAAACGTACATGTTACGTGCACATTGTGTCAAAGATCAAAGACTTTGTCCACGTCCAATATAAGCAACTCGAATTTAATGAAGCATCTCTCGACGGCGCACACTTCTGTTAAACTAGTGGCCACCAGCAGGCCCCATGATGATAATCGCATGTTAGGTGCCGTTAACAATGAAGGTCACGGTGACGGAGCCACGCCAGCCAAGCAGCAAAAGCTGTATAATGCACTGTAAAAAAAATCCAAATTATTTGACATTTTTTAACTAAAAAAAAGTAATGGAGTAGAACTTTCCAAGGTAACTACTTACTTTTATAGTGTAGTAACTCAGTTACTAACTCAGTTACTTTTTTGGGTTAGTAACTAGTAACTGTAACTAATTACTTTTTCAAAGTAACGTGCCCACATCCCTCAATGTGTTTTCTGAGTACTTTGCGAATGTTATTGTGTTTTTAAAACATGTAACTTTAATAATAAAATTTAAAGATTAAAAAAAAAACCAAGATCTCCAGGTTTTCAGACAGGATCTTGGTCAGGATCAGGATTACCCAGCTGGAGGATTACTGGGCATTTTTTTGAAAAATGGAAAACCTGGAGGAAACAGTTACTTGCTGAACCCATTGTGAGGTAAAAGTGCTACTCACTCAGCCACTGTAAAGCGTTTCATTTTGCACTTTTTTGAAAACTCAATCCATAGACGGTATAAACAAATGGACAGAGCTAACCCACTAGCTGCCTTGTTCCAAACTGGGCGTCATGAGCATGGGCGTGATTCTGGCTCCATCGACTCAATTTCCAATTCTCTTTGTTTTGAAAAAACGATACCCTTAACTGCTGCTGTCAGGCTCTTAAAATGTTCTTATTAATTAACCCACTCTACATGATTTTGGTGTTTTATTGTGCAGTTTTGTACGTAAATCAGTTCCTATTAATAATATGTAAATAGACTCCAAATTCACCCTCCGAATTGGTAGTCTTGGTGAGCTTCATTTGACAGGAGCAGTCACAGTCCCTTAGTCGATTTCTTTAAACAGACTATTCTCAAATCTGTCAGTAAAAAATAATCCTGTTCTAAACAATTAAGTCTGCATACAGCCATAATTAGACTGTGAAATGAGCTTTATTTTAATTTATTTATTTATATAATTACAGGCATAACATTAAGATAAAAAGAGGGTATATGAGGGCATCAAATCTGTCAGTCATCGCATTGTAATTAAACCATGCTTAATTAGAGCACTTAATGTAACAAATGCTGAAAGGACAGTTAATGTACCGGCGGCTCTGCATAAGATATGGAAGCCGCTTTGAGATGTCCTCTCCAGAGATATTCGAGTAACAGGCTAGCGTGTTGGGTTAATGATGTGGGAGGAAGGGGTCACGGCCTGCTTTCTTCAACCGTACTGAATATTTCTGCTCAAAGTACCTCGTATGGAACCAGTACATGCACAAGTAGAAAGTAGAAATGAGTTGAACAGTTTCCAAAGGCTCTCACTTCCACTGGTACGAAGAGACAGTAATTATCATAAGACAGCTGCTGCTCACAACAACCAGGCTACAAACCAGATAAGACCAAATAGTGAGATAATAAGAGATCTCATTTGAATTGGCTTTGGCTTTTGAGCAATAATAGCCAGTTAAATAGCAAAGCATTACATTTTAATTGCATTGTAATTTTGTGTTTATGGTTTCATCCCATAACAGGCTAAATGTGTATGATTATGAAGCCGTGTTAAACAAGTACAGCTGAAAATGTATTCAGCATTCGAGCAACATAAAATCTGTTGTGAATAACATCGCACACACCCACACATAAACATTAGACTTTTCCTATCTACAATTTCCCACACCTCCAGACCAAATGTCAAATATTTTGTTTGTCCTGTCAGTCTGTTAGTTGTTTCCATTTAAAGGGCCCACATTATGCTATTTTCTGATCTATGTTTTTTATATTGTTTCCTCATCAACAAGAAACCTGGAGTTGTGTTTTGCTTCATTCACACGTTTGCCACCAAATCCACCATAGAGGTACATGTAGAACACCCCCAGCATGATGTTACAGTATCAGTAATTACTACATCTGAATGAGCCTTAAAGGAAAAGTAACGTTATTTTACAATCTGAGCCTTCTTTCGGTAATAAAACAAGTCGTTTGACTCACCCATAGCACGTTGGTGTCATTTGGAGCTGTTTGGTAAAAGTTATGTTGTAGCGTATCCGTTAGCGTGAGTACTCGGGGCATTACTTTGCGGTCTCCAAATAACACAACCTTTAGCACTTTTCAAATCATAGAAGCCCGATGTCTTAATCTACGATTTCGTTTGAAGCAAAAGTGGCCTGTAATCCGAGATTTATCCATAGTTTTCAGCTTTGCGTTTCATGTTTGGGTCCCGGGAGCTGAGAGCACAGTCCGCGCATGCGCACTGGCGTCCTCATCTACTCGAAACTATGGCTAAATCTCGGATTACAGGCCACTTTTGCTTCAAACGAAATCGTAGATTAAGACATCGGGCTTCTATGATTTGAAAAGTGCTAAAGTTTGTGTTATTTGGAGACCGCAAAGTAATGCCCCGAGTACTCACGCTAATGGATACGCTACAACATAACTTTTACCAAACAGCTCCAAATGACACCAACGTGCTATGGGTGAGTCAAACGACTTGTTTTATTACCGAAAGAAGGCTCAGATTGTAAAATAACGTTACTTTTCCTTTAATAAAGCATGAACAAATATTAAATTGATCAAATTGTTTGTTTAGACTGATTCAGTCATAGTAACTACTCGATTAATACCCTAACTCTAACTCTACTAAATCCTAAAGTATGTGTTCTTTTTTGTTTCTCCTAGATTTTGAAACAGCCATCTTTTCTGTATTATTCCTATGGCCCTATTTTACTTATCGTTGTTTTATGGTGTACCTACTCTCTGTAAAGCACTTTGTGAATTCCATCTGTGAAAAGCACTATATAAATAAAGTGTACTTACTTACTTACTTACTTACGTACTTACTTAGCCTACTTACTTACTTACTTACTTACTTACTTACTTATTTACTTACTTACTTAGCCTACTTACTTACTTACTTACTTACTTACTTACTTATTTACTTACTTAATTACTTACTTACTTATGGATTGAAAGTCTACTTGGTCTCAGAAATATACAACTCATTTAAATACAAATTTACCTGAAAAACTGGCAGTATTTGTTCCAGTACCTAGCTGGTGTCACCTTATCTCTCATATTACCCCATGAGCAGCCCTGGCATTTACTTATTTCCTGAGGTGTTCTCTTTGTTAGCTTGGGGTTAGTCATTTGTATTCTGAGTGTGTTCACTGTGAATTAACACATGTAGTTATTATTACTGCATGTACCGCTGTAATGGGAGCAAGCAGCCCTTTAAAACACTCATATATTCTAGTTAGCACATTTGCTGCTGTAAAATGAAATAATTGTTTTTATGTGTAGCTGCATAAAACTGGAGACATCTGTGCATATAAAAAACACAACATGTCACTGTGTAAGAACATGTTAGCAATGGTTTGTTAAATGAAACTGCAAACGTGTGATCGCCAATCCACAGAGGCAATCTGTAATCTGGCCTGGTGCTGTTTCTTCTCGTCTCTGTGGAGATAAGTTAAATGCCATGCTGTGTGAACATTGCTAAAGCAATAACATTTCTTTCACTTCTCGTGAACCTGGACTGCACCATAAAAGTTACATGGTGTAACTTTAATATTACTCAAAGCAGCTGAGCTTAAAGGGCCCATATTAGACTATTTTTAATCTAAGAGATGTAGACAGAAAGTAGTATTACTCAAACACATGAAGAAACAAAACACAACTTCAGGTATTTTCTGATGAGGTAACAAAAATCTAACATGGCTTAAAGCTCACAAGGGGCAGTTTGGCTTAATATAGGACCTTTAAAGTGTAAACATTTTGTTCAGAATTCAAACACATATTATTATCATTTTAAGTCAGCAAAAACGTAAATGTTCCTCATCTCTCATTTTACCTTTGTGAATGTTCTGTTATTATTATTATTATTATTATTATTATTATTATTATTATTATTTTGATCATTATTGCATGACCAGCATCAACGTCTTATCTTCAGTGTTAAGTGTTAAATCATGATTCCCCAAACGCAGCATCAGTCAGACTTGCCCAGATTTGTGGCCTGCTCTTACACAGCTTATGTGACGTTCCTTTAAACCACATCGATTTGTCCACACAGCAGGCTGACGCTGACCTGGGATCAGCAGGACTCATCACTTCTCTTCTGCTTATGCTGCCACTGCCCCGGGGACTTTCGTCCTTTACATGCCCACACAATAGTCTTTGCACAAGGTACATGGTACATCTTTATAATAACAATGCCTTAATTAGCCTTAATAAAACATGAACAAAGACTTAATTCATAATGAAAGAGGGGTTAAGAGTCAGGGCATTAATTAAGACGTCACTAAGCCTGAATTCTTGTTAAAGGCCCTGTGTTAGATTTGTCCCGTGTATTAGAACAAAACTGATCTTGCCTCGACTCTGAGTTATTTGTACAAAGTAAGTCTGCTGTGATGTGCTGTTTGCATGCAAATATAAAATGTTTTATTGTCCGAAAATTTGAAGTGCACATTAGCATGCTAGTTGTTATTGGCTTTATCATCACAGCAAAACTCCACACTCATCTCTGAGAGCTGTGAACAGAGCTATAAACTACTAAAAAAATCAGGCACAGAGCCTTTAATACACTGCACATAAGGAATTAAGTCTTATTATGGCTATTAAGTGGAGTTAAAGTGGTGCTGACAATATCTATGATTTTACTTATTGTATTGGAAGAAAAGTAGATTTACTTCTTAATTATAAAGTTACACTGACAAAACCCCGGTGTCCTGGTTTCAACGTATAACTTTGAGCTGTATGTGGAGAGAATCAGCAGGGATAAGTGTTGTTGTCTGTCTGCTAAATGTTATTGAGAGACAAAAGTCAGAGTCAGACACAATAAAACAATGCAGTTTACCTTTAAGCTTAAAACAAAGGCCCAGAGCTGTTGTTTACTGAAGCTATCAGGGGCTATACATCTGTGCCACGCTCACATTTTCAAAGCTTTTTAGAATTAGCCGTGATCTTGTTTATTGTTGTTGTTTCTGGGACATGGTTAGAATTATAATCCGACATCTTTGACATCTTTTATAATGATGAATGTCTTTATTTCAACTTCAGATATGTCTATCCAGTAAACAAGGGGCATTTATTTTAAGAGCATTGGAGTTGCTAGTGATGTGACATTCGTGAATGAGCTGTCTCTTTTGGAACCTGATCTTAATTTTTAAAAGAACCAAACCTTTTTCTTTGTAATTTTGATGCATTTTGGCATTGATTAATGCTGAATCAACACAAGAATCAGTACAGAAGTAGAGCGGGTGACACAAGTGAGAGCTTTGTACACAAAAAAAGCAGATTTCGTAATAACAATGAGTTTAAATATTATTGTAGTACAAAATTTCAAGGGAAAAACACACTCCCACTCTCAGTTCGACCCATTTGAAACAAATCTAAGCCTTGCTCATTTCTCTCTGTGATTAGTTTGTAGATAAAATGAATTCTCACAAATAAGAAAAGAGACAGTCTTTTGAACAGTTCTTCGAAATAAACAAATCCAAGTGATTCAGATCCCACAAACGAGCCGAAAGTTTTATCACTACAAATTAGTATTATAGTAAACTGGACATAAACTAGATGCTTAAAAAAATCGGTTTAAAGTTAGATGGAGGAAGGCTTTATCGGTGGTTATTCTTATGTTCTTGAGCAAGATAGTTCACCCACCTTAAAAAGTAAGTTGACAATGATCAGAAAATATTGCATGGGATTGCCCATTAATCTACAAAGCCAAGAAGAGGGCTAGATTATATTATTTTGCATTGTGTCAGTGCTTTTATAGTCATGTTTTTTCCTTATTTGTTTGCAACGTTGACTTCCAAAATATTATGGGTCTCCTAACATATTTTTTTTACTTTATCATTGATTTTGTCTTTTCATATAGAGTATATACAGCTCTGGAAAAAAATAAGAGACCACTGCAAAATGATCAGTTTTTCTGATTTTACTACTTATAGGTTTGTGTTGGGGAAAAAGGAACATTTTTGTTTGAGTCTATAAACTACTGACAACATTTCCCTCAAATTCCAAATAAAAATATTATCATTTAGAGCATTTGCAAGAACTGAAGTAGCTCAGCTTTATGTTTGTGTTGGAATTCAACAGACGCTGGAATGGAATGGCTGTAATACATGTAGAGATGCTGATTTCAGAAAGAAAATGCAGTGGTCTCTGTAGAAGAATACCCTCACAAGTTAAAAATGGTCAGCTGCCAATAAAAATATCATGCACTTTATTCTTCACTAGGCTGGAATATGTTTTACCCATGCTGCCTACAGTGGACCTCGGTAACACCTCTTAATGTGTTTTTCCTTTTACTCTGCTCGGTTTAATCGTTGCATCACGTCAAAACAAGGTGAGAAGAGGCAGACAGCGAAGCAGGTGCAAATGGGCCTCTAATGTGGCAAAATAAGTCATTTTCTGTGTCACTATACTACAGCAAACCTTTTGCCAGTGATTGCACTCTGATGACCTGTTAGCTTATATAGATTTATGTGTGTGTGTTTTTTTTTTTCATTTTGACATGTTAAAAGCTGTTATTATTTCACAGTTTGTGAATTGTTTAAGTGCCACCATTGCTCTATCCATCTATCTATCTATCTATCTATCTATCTATCTATCTATCTATCTATCTATAGCTCTGGAAAAAATACGAGACCACTGCAAAATGATCAGTGTTTCTGATTTTACTACTTATAAGTATGTGTTTGGCAAAAGGAACAACAACTACTGACAACATTTCCCCCAAATTCCAAATAAAATATTATCGTTTAGAGCATTTATTTGGTCAAAATAAATGGTCAAAATAACAAAAAAGATACACGTTTTCAGACCTCAAACAATGCAAAGAAACAAGATCAAATTCATTTTAAAACAACATAATACTAATGTTTACACTCTATCTATCTATCTATCTATCTATCTATCTGTCTGTCTGTCTGTCTGTCTGTCTGTCTGTCTGTCTGTCTGTCTCTAACTGTCAATATTGATACTTTGCAGTGACATCATGCCATTCTACATGTATCATTGCTACACCCCATTTAAAGACAGTTACAAACCCCTCCTCCGCCCAGCCTTTGATAAATCTGACCATAGCGCCATCTTGCTGTTGCCTGCGTACAAACAAAGGCTCAAACTGGAAAAACCGGTTCCCAGACAAATACACAAATGGAGCAGTATGTCTGATGAGGTGCTACAGGACTGCTTTGAAACAACAGACTGGCAGATGTTTGCAGACGCAGCGGATGGTGACATTAATGCGTACACAGACTCTGTCGTAGGCTACATAGGGAAGTGCATTGAGGACACGGTGCCCAAAATCTCCATCTGCACTTACCCTAATCAGAAACCCTGGGCGGGACCGGAGGTGCGTGCTAAACTGAAAGCTCGCACTGCCGCCTTCAACTCAGGAGACCCCGAAGCCTACAAAGCAGCCAAGTACGACCTCAGAAAGACCATCAGGACTTCCCAGAGGGACTACAGGGAGAGAGTGGAGTCTGCCCAGCAGAGCAATGACCCGAGACGGGTGTGGCATGGGCTACGCTGCATCACTGACTACAAGGGGAGGAGCGGGCCTGTGGAACTGTCCAGCGCATCATTTCCGGACGAACTCAACACCTTCTACGCCCGGTTTGATGCAGATAACACCACGCCTGTCACCAGACCCCATGTGGACAGTGAAGACGCTGTACTCTGTATAGACACTGCTACAATGAGACGGGCGTTCAAGAGAGTGAATACCCGCAAAGCACCAGGACCCGACGGCATCCCCGGACGGGTGCTGAGGGCTTGTGCTGACCAACTCGCCGGGGTGTTCACCAACATCTTCAACCTGTCTCTGAGCCAGTCTATCGTGCCCACCATCTTCAAGACCTCCACTGTAGTCCCCATCCCAAAGACCCCCACAGCATCCTGTCCTAATGACTATCGGCCCATAGCACTCACATCTGTCATCATGAAGTGCTTTGAACGAATCATGAAGAGACACATCTGTGACTCCCTCCCCGACACCCTGGACCCCCTGCAGTTTGCATATAGAGCAAAGAGGTCTACAGACGACGCTATTGCTCTAGCAGTCCACACCTCTCTCAGTCACCTGGAGAGAGGAAACACATATGTGAGAATGCTCTTCATCGACTACAGCTCGGCATTCAACACCATAATCCCCTCAAAACTGGTCTCTAAGCTCACCGCCCTGGGCCTGGGGACGTCCATCTGCTGCTGGATATGGGACTTCCTCACCAACAGGCCACAGGCGGTGAGGATCGGCAGCCACGTCTCCTCCACATGTGTCCTCAGCACTGGGGCACCCCAGGGCTGTGTTCTCAGCCCTCTCCTGTACTCCCTGTTCACCCATGACTGTACCGCCAGGCACAGGTCCAACACCATCCTCAAGTTTGCTGACGACACCACCATCCTAGGCCTCATCACCAACAACGATGAGAGCGCCTACAGAGACGAGGTGAAATCACTGACCAGCTGGTGTCAGGAAAATAACCTCTCTCTGAACGTCAGCAAAACTAAGGAAATGATCGTGGACTTCAGGAGACAGCGTGTAGACCAGCATCCCCCCCATCTCCATCAACAACGCTGAGGTGGAGCAGGTCAGCAGTTTTAAGTTCCTTGGGGTCCACATCACTGAGGATCTGTCCTGGACACTACATACAGACACTGTGGTTAAGAAAGCCCGACAAAGACTCTACTTCCTGAGGAAGTTGAGGAAGTTTGGTATGAACACCAGCATCCTCACAAACTTCTACAGGTGCACCATCGAGAGCCTGCTGACGGGCTGCATCACAGTGTGGTATGGGAACTGCACCGCTCAGAGCCGCAAAGCACTACAGAGGGTAGTGCGAGCGGCAGAGGACATCACTGGCAGCAGTCTCCCCTCCATCCAGGACATTTACCACAGCAGGGGTCTGCGTAAGGCACGCAGCATCACTAAGGACCATACTCATCCGGCACAAGGACTCTTCCGTCTGCTACCCTCTGGTAGACGATACAGGAGCCTGCCAGCACGCACAAAAAGACTCAAAGACAGCTATTACCCCCAAGCTGTCAGACTACTGAACTCTGGGTAATACTCTAAATAATACTGAACTCTCAATAATACTGCACTAAAGTACTTTTCATTATGCATAATTATGTTTACTACTGCTGCTCTATATGAATATATCATGTCTGTCACTACCTCACTGTAAATTACTGTTACATGTGCAATAATCAGTGCAATAACCTATGTGCAATATTTATATCATACTATGTGCAATACGAAATCCACATGCAACACCTACACCACACCATATTATGTGCAATCTGTGAAATACTTACACCTTATTTGATCTTGATTTAATCCTACCTGCACCTTGTACATTGTACCTTGCTTTTTTATTTTATTACATTTTATTACATATTTTATTATATTGTTTATTATATTGTTTATTATATTGTTTACTTCTTCCCCTGCACTTTGCAACACTTTTTTTTACCATGTACTATTATTGCATGTTATTAGTACTTCTTGACTATCTTAGCGAGTCAACGGTTCTTCTGATCCTAAGCATTTCATTGCATTGTTGACCTTGTGTTGATTCTGCATATGACAAATAAACAATCTTGAATCTTGAATCTTGAATCTTGAATCTCTTATGGTGGAATGGTTAGGAGTTACCATGGTGACACAATCACATCACATCAGCTCATCACATTACACATCAACTATTGTAGTCCCAGATAACTCAGTGCTTTCTGGTCAGATTGTGTTAAAATAAAATTCAGATTAGTCTACTTAGACAGAGTAGAGCCTACAGTTAGCATCAAAGTTCAAATTTCAACGTTTCAAAGTCAGCTTTATTGTCATAAACCATATGTAAAAGGTCGCATGGCATGAAATTTTCACTTTCTGAGGTTATTGAACGTTAATGTGAGCTCCCCTACCCTGTTTAGGGGGTAAAATGGCTAAAAGTTGTGAAATGTGTAAACTGAGCATTTGCGATCCTTTTCCGCGTTTGAAAAAAAGACAGCCCAAACGGGCGATTCTGAACAAGGGAAGTTTCTGATGTCACACTCGCGGAAAGGTTTCCACCCCCCATCTGTATGTCTACCCACCGTCTCTGGAAATCATGCCCAAAGAATTTGGACCGCAAACGAGCTACGAAATGCAAGATGCGTTTTTGTTTTTTAAATTTGCCTGGTGAGAATGTTTCCAGGCTCAGATGTCCTTTATCCGAGCCTCCGAACCTCTGAAACAGCAGTGGTTTAATTTCATTTTCTGTGGAAATGTGTTTGCGCTTAAAACACGGAAGTAGGGACAGCACACACCGCACTGCTAATCCAGGAAACAGCGGTGTATTTGGCCACACCCCCACCCGCTGCACTGGCCTGTCTCTGTCCTCCTCATTTGCATTCAAGCAACAACGCCCAGAATAAAGCGTTTCAGAGACATATTTATGACTCTGACTTTGTTCATGAGGCTCTCTCATGCACTGAGGCTTGATTTTGGAGAAGGATTCATTTACAGTATTACTAAGGCACCATATAAAAGCATCAAGAAGTACCATGTCATGGGATCTTAAAGGTTGCACACACAGAATTTGAAATTGCAGCACTTCCTAGGCCCACAGTGCACATTAAACATCTTATAAACAAGACTAAAACATCACATATAGCCATAGCAGAAGTACAGTAAACTTGTATATAATACAAATATGTAAAACACAATGTGTGGTGTAATAAAGCTCAAACTGTGTCATCTAAGCAGCAGTGTCAGTGTCATTTAAATGTCATTTAAGCAGCAGTGTCCGCAGAGAGTGTGATTTTTAACACAGCAATGGTTTATGGCTTCACTACCAATCCCATATATTTTTATACAATACATTTTTATTTGTATTGAACATTTTAGAAACAAACACATTTCCAAAGTGCTGCACACAGATATACTAATAAACTATTCCATCTAGCGCTGTCCAAGTCATATAAGTCAATAGAAATATAACATAACCCCCCCATAAAGTCATTCTTCTTCAAGTTAATATCGACCTTTTACCTTTAGTTCAGTAGAGATTGTCAATTCCAGGGCTAAAACTATCCAAATGATTTTAGTGAAGGTGTGTGGAAATTAAAAACACAGTGGAGCACTTCCTGTGTTACCACATGACATCACAAGGTTGAACATGTGTGAATGAAACAAAACACAACTCAGGTAAACAACAGAGATCAGAAAATAGCATAATAAGGGCATTTTAATACTGAATAACTAAAAGCAGTTTTGTATCTATTTATCTAGGCTGTATTTGAGAGTATAATAAGATATACGCCACATTTGATTGGCACAGTGGAAAGAAGGCTGTGATTGGATTGCCAAATTGTGGGAGCTGTTGTGGAAAGATATATAGTCGTGACCATTCTCAGTGCCAGACCTTCAGGGTGCCCTCGCCGCTTCAGTGTCACTCAGGCTTCAATATTGGCAATTCACATCTTACATTAAAAATAATACTGTTACCAGCAAGAAGAGTAAACCAACATTGCAGGCAGGGGTCCACACTCTGATTTTCTTTTCATGTATACTACTAGACATTTTGCTGGATTATAATGTGATCCAGTTGTATAATTAAGTGCGTATTTTAGGGATAATAAGTGTGTAATTTTAAGTTAAAATAAGTTCAAAGTTCAAAGTCAGCTTTATTGTCAATTCTGCCATATGTGTTCGACATACAGTGAATCGAAATTTCGTTTCTCTCTGGCCAGCAGTGCAAAAAACTGTGCAAAATACAATATAAAGACAAAACAAAACAAAAAACACTATCTAAGACTAAATCTAAAAGCAGTGCAAAATAATAAATAAATACCTATTTACAGATGTCCAAAATGTGCAGTGTGCATAAAAAATGTGCAATGGAAGATGTAGCAGCGAAATGTGCAATAGAATGTGCAATAGAATGTGCATTGGAAGTAAAGATAAAAATAAATGTGGAGCAGTAGTAATTCCAGTACAACAACAGTAGTAAACAACAATACAACAGTAGTAAATTCCAGTAGTAAATGTAAATAAGTAAGTTCAGTAAATATTAAACAAAGTTGATTCTTATGACCTTTTAGTCAAGTTAGAAATTGTTACTGTAACCTGGTAGCTGTATCAGCGTGTCTTATTTTACTCTTTGGTTCCTGTGGGTGTGGTTTGGATGTGTGTGATACAGGCCACCTGGGATCACTCACTTTTCCCCTCTATTTAAGCACCCATTGCTCTGTCTGTCACTGATCTGTTTTTCACTCCACCCATAACTTAGGTTACGTTCACACTGCAGCCTGAAGTGACCCAAATCCGATTTTTTCGTCCCTATGTGACCTGTATCTGATCTTCTAATGACAGTCTGAATGACACACACACAGATCCGATTTTTTTCAAATGCGATCCAGGCCACTTGGATATGTGGTCCTAAAACCGATACATATCCGATCTTTTGGCATGCGACTTCAGTCTGAACGGCCAGGTCGCATTCATCCGAACTGGACTCTCCAGCGAGAGTGGTACAAGTACGCGCTCACAAATGTACACAAACGTTCTTCTCGTCATGCGAAAATAGTGTATGAACTCCGTGTTAGTGAAGCAGCGAAGCACATAGCAATCTCACCACTTTTGTCTGCGACTCCGCACCCACACATTCATTTCAACGGATGTTGCTGCCACTGCCCCACAAAACGCAGTCGCCAAAAACCTTGTCCTTCTCCTTCTCTGTCTCCTCCTTAAAACAAATAAGCTGTACATGTTCTGGCTCTGGTATGACAGCAACTTTAGGCTACTTCCGTAAACATTGAGTACGCTCACTGCATGTGACCTCGTCGTGTCCTCCAGTGTGCATGCGGGACACTTTTGAGGCATTTAACGTTCACACTGGAGATCACATACAAGTCGCATTTAATTGGAAATGTGAACGGCCTCGCAAAAAAATCGGATCTCACAAAAAAATCGGAATTGAGCATTAAGCCCTGCAGTGTGAACGTAGCACCAGAGGATCAAAATTTCACGAATTGTCCTCTTAGAAGTTACATGTTAAAATGTTAATTTAACTGTTTGATGACTAATATTCATGAATTTACCAGTTAGACCTTACGTGTTAAAATGTTAATTTACCTGTTTCATGACTAATATTTGCTCTCTGTATCTTTGTTTTCAGCCTTAAAACGTGTGCTGGAGGGGAGCTTGGGGGCCAAGCCTACAGCACAAGCTGTTCACAAGGTAGAACAGAGTGTTTTCATTTTTTTTTCATAGAGGTATTCTGTTTTGAACTTGTTTTGTTTTACTATTCCACCAAACCAAGTAATATTTAGAAAAAAAAAAGTGTCATATGCATGTTAAGTTGTCAGACACCCATGTACACCTTGCAGTCTGGCTGTATATCCTCCGATTCTTCACACTTCATGCATTGTCTGTATTAGAGCAGCTTTTTAATCACAACCAGAAGCCTGTGCATGTTCTGTGAGGAGATAAGACGAGGATCAAAGGGAATGCAGGCGCAGCATGTGAAATTCTAATGGAAGAACAAGTGAGGAGGGACCATTTCTGGAGATGTGTGTCCAATACAATAAGATCGCATTATGCTGCTAGCGACTTCAGTCATCAGGCAGGGAGAGGTGCAACAGCCCAATCAAATCACCTTAATGAATGAAATGACAGGGCACGCTGCTGTAAATTGGGAGAGAGATGAATTCCATTTCACTGATTTATGCCGAATAAAAATCTGTTATTTTGTCTGCGCCACTTATGTGGGGGCTCCAAATAAGAAGAAAACATCATGAACATAATGAGGTGAGTAGACTAGGCAAGAATTGTTCTCAAGTAAGGGCAAACTATTACTCAGTTTGGGCAAATACAAGTAAGAGTACTAGAGTTAATACTGTATATAATATATACAGTATTAACTCTATTAACTCTATTACTCAAGTTAAATAGGAACAAAAACTACTGCAGAGAGAAGTACGATTTCATGGAAAGTAAATGTAAATGAGTACCAGTATTACCAATGAGTAGTATTACTGACTGCTAAATATTCATCAATATGGTGTCTAGAAGAAGAAGAAGTGACTTTATTGATCTCACATTGGAGAAATTCTTCTCTGCATTTTAACCCATCCTATATATATATTAGGAGCAGTGGGCAGCACACATTACCATCTCCATGATCTTCTTGCTTCAGTTTGGTCAGGAGGATTTTACCTATGGTGCATGTTTTGGGTTGATGGAGGAAACCGGAGTGCCCGGAGGAAACCCACCCAGGCACGGGGAGAACATGCAAACTCCACACAGAAAGGCCCAGGCGACCCGGGGATCGAACCCAGACCATGCATGCAAACTCCACACAGAACACACACGGAAAGGCCTGGGCGACCCGGGGATCGAACCCGGAACCTTCTTGCTGTGAAGCATGAGTGCTAGCCACTCAGCTACCGTGCCTATGTCAACAGTGAAATACAATTTAATTGTATAAATAGGACAATGTTGGATCTTTGAGGAAATGTTTTACAATGGTCTTGATTTGAACTATAAGACCATGTTAATATTTTTTTTTCTCAAAAAGTATACACCAAATATATCCAAATATGAAGTGAGCATGGGAGCGCATCCGGCTCCATCGACTACAGTTTACTTTGTATTGAGAAAACTTTGCCTCTCTCTCTGCTGCTGTCAAACTTCTCATTTCAGTCTTGAAATCTTTATATTAACCCCTTTATTGATCCTGATGGGTTTTTTTCTTCACCATTTTACCATAAATCTGTTCCTAATCCAAATTTGGTGTCAGTAAGCTTCATTTGAATGGAGCCAAATGCTATGAGTGATGTCACACTCCCTTAGTCCATTTACAGCTCTGGAAAAAAATAAGAGACCACTGCAATTTTTCTGAAATCAGCATCTCTACATGTATTACAGCCATTCCATTCCAGTGTCTGTTGAATTCCAACACAAACACAAAGCTGATCTACTTCAGTTCTTGCACCACGAGTGGAATAAAGTCACCCAAGAACAATGTGAAAGACTTGTGGAGAGCATGTCAAGACGCATGAAAGCTGTGATTAAAAATAAAGGTTATTGCACCAAATATTGATTTCTGAACTCTTCTTAAGTGTAAACATTAGTTTTATGTTGTTTTAAAATGAATTTGATCGTTTGAGGTGTGAAAACATGTATCTTTTTTGTTATTTTGACCATTTGTGATTTTCTGTAAATAAATGCTCTAAACGATAATATTTTTATTTGAAATTTGAGGGAAATGTTGTTAGTAGTATAAAGACTAAGAGGATAAATGTTCCTTTTGCCCAAGCACATACCTATAAGTAGTAAAATCAAAAAAACTGATAATTTTGTGGTGTTCTCCTATTTTTTTCCAGAGTTGTATTTATACAGTCTATGATCACATCTCAATGATTAGTTTAAGCAAATGTACTTTATTTATTTGTGAGAGCCATAGAGTGTTGCTGCCTGTTTTTACCTGGTGTGTTTTGCTCTACACAGGAGGTGCATTAAAGTGCATTCTTTACAACAGAACCACAGAAAAGCATGCTAGAATAACAACTCCTCAGAAAACCACAAACCTTAAGTGCTATCCAAATTTATCCAAAGGAGAAACTTCACTTATTGCCAATTAATTTCTTTGAATAATGCATTTTGTTGTGAGTCCAGCGGGAAATCCTCGTCTGACATTTCCTGAGTTGTTTTACACTTTCCCTGTGGTACGTTTGAAAAGTAACTTGGCCATTTTTGATTTTGTTTTTTCCTCACTTCTCAAATGTACATACGGTTGGCTGAATAAACATTACACAATGACAGATCGCCCATCTTCTGTAGACAGAAAAACCTCCCCATGCACTTTTCTTGTCATGTTGAGATTTGACTGAAAAAGCTACTGGAAATAATGACTGAGTGTTGAAATGTTTATAATGGAAAGGATCTAAACGGGTGTCAGACCATTACAGAGGCTGTGAAGCGCCTTGATGGGCTAAACGCCACACATTCACTGCTTTCATGACTAATGGTGCAGTCTGGACGCTTTCAGATTTTTCAGGCAAAGCAATTCGTCAAAAACAGTTTACAGACAAACACAGCATTATTTGATGACTGAACTCAGAGGCAAATCCATTTAAATTGAATGCAACTTCGTTTGGCCTGGTACAGCAGGACTAGTATCAGTAAGTCTGGAAGTGAAGTGCAAAATTGGGTGAGCAGACAAGCAATGGACTTGTGTTGTCATGATACTAAGATTTCAAACTCTATTACGATACTGAGGAATAGGCTCAATATTTGATACAGATTTTGACATCACAAGGAAGGAAAAATATGTTCCTTTTTCAGGAAATATAATGTATTTTTAACAGTAACTAATACTACTTTTACTTTACATAAAAAAAAAAAAAAAAGGCTAACAGTTATAGCGGCTAATCTGCAACCAGGGACACACACATATGTCCTAAAGTCTGTAGGGTCAAAGTTTAGAAGCACTTTACTCACCCCATAAGAAAGAGAAACGTGTTCCTGCAAACATCATCAGGGACGCGGTGGTCTTTCTCCTGGACGCGGTCACCTCCGATGTAACTACTGTTTGCCTCATTGTCCGATTATTCGCGTATCCACAGTCTTTCAGCCGTACATTTTGGTAGTACATTTAGCTTGGTCCATCTTCATTCAGTAATGAAATCACATGCATCTACAAAGCTTAAAGGTCCCATGGCATGAAATTTTCACTTTCTGAGATTTTTGAACGTTAATGTGAGCTCCCCTACCTTGTTTAGGTCCCCCCCCCCCCCCATGGCTAAAAGTTGCGAAATGTGTAAACTGAGCATTTGCAATCCTTTTCTGCGTTTGAAAAACGCAGAAAACAGACAGCCCAAACGGGAGACTCTGAACAAGGGAACTTTCTGACGTCACACTCGCAGAAAGGTTTCCACCCCCCGTCTAGATGTCCACCCCGTCTCTGGAAATCATGCACAGAGAATTTGGACCGCAAATAAGCTACGAAATGCGAGATGCATTTTGTTTTGTTTTTTTGCCTGGAGAGACGTGAGAGTGTTTCCACGGATAAAGGACATTCGAGCCTCCGAACCTCTGAAACAGCAGTGGTTTAATTTTATTTTCTGTGGAAATTTGTTTTTTTTCATCGGATGCGTCTCATATCCTCCTAAGCGCTTAAAACACGGAAGTGGGGCCAGTGCACAGGGCACCTCTAATCCAGGAAACAGTGGCCTATTTGGCCACACCCCCACCCGCTGCACTGGCCTGTCTCTGTCCTCCTCATTTGCATTCAAGCAACAACGCCCAGAATAAAGTGTTTCAGAGAGATAGTTATGAATAGAACTGTCTTCATGAGGCCTTCTCATGCACTGAGGCTTGATTTTGGACAAGGATTCATTTACAGTATTAGGGAACCACTAAGGCGCCATATAAAAGTACCATGTCATGGGATCTTTAACTATGCATGAGTTTCCTTCTAGCTCACAGCTGATTGGCGGAAAAAGAAAACAAAAGAGCGCTTATCGTCACGTGAATGGCCAGTAGTGCCAGTATGGTAATTATGGTAATTTACACCTATTCTTTCCAAAAAAAAAGAAGCCAATTTCAAAGACAAAATGTATGTTTTTAAAGCAACAAATGCTGTTATCTGAAACATGGAATGGCTTCTTCATGATCTCAACTAGCTAAAAAATGCTTCTAATGCAAATTTCTCGTATTCGCCCGGCCCAACGTGTGACTGGTTTTCCGGTGGCCAGTCACATATTTGGAAATCTGAACACAAAACCAAAGAGCCAATCAGGAGTGAGGCTGTTCGAGGTACACACCCCTCCTGGTTTTAGTTCTGTTCTATGTCATTTTTGAGTATCAATACTTGCTCAAATTAGTATCTACAGTGAACCCTCGCTCTATCGCGGTTCACTCTTCGCGGCTTCGCTGTTACGCGGATTTTTTTTCCAAATTTTTTTTTCATTTTTTTTTTATAGTGTAACATTTTTTTTAATAGTGTAACAATGTGTTCTGCATCCTGATTGGCTAAGAGACTAGACCAGGACTATACGTGGACTAAACCAGGTCTAGACCAGAACTAGACCAGGTCTGAACCAGGATTAAATCACTCGTGCGACTTTTGCGTTCGTTTGTGCTTGTTCGGTTTGTGGCTCGGGTTGAGAGGAATCACAGGAGCAAGATGGCGCCTATGGTCGGCTGTACTTCTGCTACCTCTACTATTTCTCGTATTTTTGTGATTTTCCTTGTGCTATATTTTGCATGGTCAGCCCTGTCAACAAATGGCTATGTCGCGGCTGTTATTCAATATGACAGACATACGTTATTCCGCATCAAGGCACATATGGAAAGTTTTTCTGTTACCTGGCCAGGTACACATTTTTTCCCTCCAAAACTGGAATGCTCCACATCATCGCCGGAGTACCTGCTGCTAACTAAGCCCCGGGGCAAAAGAAAAAGGAAGCGGGGATCTAGAGCAGGTGTCCAAACCAGGCAGAGAAAACAGCGAGCAAGCGGGACTGGATCTGCGGGGAGTGAACGGTGTCTGATACCGGTTCCTATCTGGGTGTCGGACGGCGAATCTGCGGAGCCACCGCCGCTACGGAGCTGAGTCGCGCGTACTTCTCTGTGGCGTGAGAGGGTCCTTCGCCCTGTCACTTGTATCAAGGATGGAGGTTGTGTCCAGTCTTGTCCGGAGCGTCCAGTCAATCAGTGCACGTCAGTGTCCGAACACGCGCAGCCTCTCCGGATGGCCCTGCTTAACGCACGCTCCATATCGAATAAATCCTTTATACTGAGCGACTTGTTTGTCAAAGAACACGTGGATTTTATGTTCCTGACTGAGACATGGCAATGCGAACAGGATTTTGTCCACCGTAATGAATTGTGCCCCCCGGACTGCTCCGTGACTGGAACCCCTCGGGCCGCACGGCGAGGCGGCGGTCTCGCGCTCGTTTACCGGGATGGCTTCTGGACACGACAAATGAATCCAGTCGCGTTCAACTCCTTTGAGATGCAGATGACTAAGGTTGGGAACATTGCTTCATTTTATTGTATCTTAATCTATCGGCCGCCTGGTCCTGCACGTTCTTTCTTGGATGATTTCGCAGACTTGTTGTCTTCTATTATTAAAATGCGTGAAAAGTCCCTCAGTCGTCCAGGTAGAATCCATGATCAAAGGAGAAGTTCAATTTGTCAACTGGACAAAGTTTGTTTGGTTGAAAACGTTTCGCCGCTCATCCGAGAGGCTTCGTCAGCTCTGGCCCTCATGCTGGTTCGACCCTGTTTATATCTAGCCGCAAGGGAGGAGCTACACAGGGCCCAAGTGGTTCCCACAAGCACAGAGGGTAAGGAGAAAGAAGAACAAAATGTGCAGGAAGCCCTCTCTGTTTGTGGATATCCTAAATGGGCTGTCAACAAAACCAAGAGAGACAAGGGCAAGAAACAAGACAACAGAGAATCCGAACCCAGGAGGAAAGGGGTAGCGATTCCGTACCTGGCCGGCGTTTCGGAAAAACTACAGAGGATTTTCAGACAATATGAAATCCCAGTTTATTTCAAACCCACAAACACTTTAAGACAAAAACTGGTCCACCCAAAGGACAAAACACCGAGCCACAAACAAAGCAATGTGGTCTACTCCATTCAGTGTAGTGAAGACTGCAGTGAGCGCTATATTGGGGAAACCAAGCAGCCACTTCACAAGAGGATGTACCAACACAGGCGGGCGTGCCAGAGTGGACCGTCATCTGCCGTTCATCTTCACCTAGAAGCCGCGGGCCATTCATTTGAGGACAGTGAGGTTCAGATCTTAGCCAGGGAAAAGAAGTGGTTTGAGAGGGGAGTTAAAGAGGCTATTTTTGTCAGAAAAGAGAATCCGTCGTTAAACAGAAATGGGGGAGTTAGACACAACTTGTCTCCCATCTATAATTCGATTCTCAAACAAAGAATCATTAGGACAGACAAGCCATTGCAGAGGGGTGGAGAGGGTCGTTGTCTTGAATAGGGAATTGGACGCCAGAGAAATTTGAAATACAAAGAGATAGATTAGCTGATGGTTCAGAGTTGTTTCAGTGTAGTGAGCGGGCTGATAGATATGCTAATACAAGACGCCAGAGGAATTCGTAAAACAAAAGAGAGTAGCGGGGACAGGTCAGAGCTTTGTTCAGGGAAGCTAGCTCCTCCCTTGCAGCTAGATATAAACAGGGTCGAACCAGCATGAGGGCCAGAGCTGACGAAGCCTCTTGGATGAGCGGCGAAACGTTTTCAACCAAACAAACTTTGTCCAGTTGACAAATTGAACTTCTCCTTTGATCTTCTATTATTAAACTTGAGAGAGTTTTGATACTCTGTGATTTTAACCTCCATGTAGATAATCCCTCATCCCTCATCCCTTATCCACGATGAGGGGTTTATCATGGTCAAATCTGTGACAGAGCAGCACGTGTGGCGCACTTCTCCAAGGGGTTGGTGTGCATCTCGTCCCGGGACGTGGCGGTGCTCCTCGCGCGTCTGGCGGGGCTCCCGGGGCCGTGTCTCCCCCTACGCGTCACTATTAATACATTTTGTTGAAAATCTATGAAAGTTTGAGTGTTTAAACTAGAGACAAATGTGAGAAAAGGTTAATTCCAGTCTGAGAAAAGCGTATAATGTGTGTGGTGAGGCATTTACAGCCTTAAAACATGTAGAATAATTGTAAAATATAAAGTTGTCCTACTTCGCGGATTTCACTTATTGCGGGCTATTTCTGGAACTTAACTCCCGCGATAAACGAGGGATTACTGTACTTTCATTCGTTTTATTGATTAGTAACTGATTTTGATACTTCTGATAACTCTGGCAACATAGATAAATAATATTTGGTGACACAAAAACAAAGGGTTCAGTAATATACTCTCCTAACAATCCGTTTTTATTGTCCTTTATCAGTGATGAGTCCAGTTGGTTGATATTTTATTCTTTGTGCTGATGGAAAGACTATTAAGGACCACATAAGCTCCTTGGCAGATAGTAATGTGACAGGCCTGCAAAAAATGTGATAATAAATCTGAATTAGGTACGAGTGCTTCCTGAGCGCAGGAGGTATCTGCATTTGTCAGCTGTCTGTAAGAGAGGAATTAATCAGACCTTAGCGCGTAGCATTGAAGAGAGAGCACAGGATCAATAAAAAAGCACCTGAAATACAGCTAAGCTTCTTAAAATGTTAGTTTGGGCCTATCATGAACAGGGATTTAGCTTTAACTTAAGCAAAATGAGAGATTTTAAAATTCAGTAGTGAAGGGACTTGAATCTTAAGTATTGGGTATTGGGATGTATGATTTGTCTTTGTAGACGTTGCTGGATTTCTTCTGGTCATTTTAGCATTTCCATCAAAGGTCCTACGCAAAACTGACTCCTGTTTATCTTTTAGTAGCTGTTCCACCTTGTGATGTCATGTAGTGGTAGTTTAGAAGTTTTTACCTTTTGTCCAGTAGAGTTAGGAAATTCCAGGTCTGAAATGATCCAAATTATAAGGTGTATTGAGTTTAAAAACACAATGGAGCACCATACAAGCATCAGCATGGAAAAGAGGATATTGCACGTCTGGCCTATATATTAGAGTTGTACAGTCTGATGGCTGTGGGGATGAAGGATCTGCGGTAGCGCTCCTTCTTGCACTGGGGGTGCCTCAGTCGGTTACTGAAGGAGCTGCTCAGCTCCTCTATAGTCCGGTGCAGAGGGTGAGAGGTGTCGTCCATGATGGACATGAAGCTTACTTTATCTAACGTTATGTCATGTTGCAAATAGCTGTGATCATGATCATGTCAACATAATCTCAAGCAAGTCGACCAAATCACGTTTTGTATAAATGAGAACACAACAAACAACAAAAAATAGTTAAATTATAAACTATACACAATTACCTAGCATAGAAGTTATTTCATTACCTTTTAAGGCATAACAGCGGGCCATGTGTGTTGCAAATTAAGAACCATTAAAATTGTTTGATTATTCATTATTGTTGCCTAATACAGCTCTGGAAAAAAATAAGAGACCACTGCATTTTTTTCTGAAATCAGCATCTCTACATGTATTACAGCCATTCCATTCCAGCGTCTGTTGAATTCCAACACAAACACAAAGCTGAGCTACTTCAGTTCTTGCACCAGGAGTGGAATAAAGTCACCCAAGAACAATGTGAAAGACTTGGTAAGGGTAAGGATTGTTGCACCAAATATTTGATTTTCTTATTAAGTGTAAACATTAGTATTATGTTGTTTTAAAATGAATTTGATCTTGTTTCTTTACATCGTTTGAGGTCTGAAAACATGTATCTTTTTTGTTATTTCGACCATTTATCATTTTCTGCAAATAAATGCTCTAAATGATAATATTTATTTGTTTATTTGGAATTTAGGGGAAATGTTGTCAGTAGTTTATAGACTCAAAAATGTTCCTTTTGCCCAAACACACATAAGTAGTAAAATCAGAAAAGATAATTTTGCAGTGGTCTCTTATTTTTTTTCCAGAGCTGTATATTACCATTCCTCTGACTTGTAACCAGCATTATAAAATGTAACTTTCTGAATGAAAAAGTATAGTTAATGTGACATCAACAGTCAGAGAAAAATAATTATGCAGATTAAAGTGTACAAGTATATTGTGACCTAAATGACCGCATCGCTATAACACATGTATTTTTCTTTATAGCCTTTTGCTACGCCTGTATCAGATAGTACAGTGATCCCCTCTCCCTCTGTACCCTGTCAGTACTTTTTGGAGCCCATCAGCTGAACAAATGCTCCTCTGCTGCTCTCTCTGCACCACTGGAGGGATTTCCAGTGGATACTTTGAGCCTGTACAGTGCTGTGTGTTTGGGGGAGCTGTGAAAGAAGAGATAGAGATAAAGAGTGGCTTTCCTAATGTGGGCCATAATACACAGGGAGACATGTCAGGCCTAATCGAGGATGGCACTTCCCAAAGCACCAAGAGGAGCAAGGACTCTCAGCTCATCTTTTCATCAAACTGTTTTTCACCACAAATGACCCTTCAGCACGCTCTGCTGGGCAACTGTTGCTAGGTTAGACAAACACAGAGTCCTCCCTGTGTTGAAACAAGTATAAAAGGCAATATTAGGTGTAGAAATGAAGTGTTTAAAGGTTATATCAGTATTATTTTGAGCACTTAGCTTAGGTCTTCAAGTTAAAACTGAAAGTAAAAAGCAAAAAGGTAAACGTAATTCAATCCTTCATGCTTGCTTGACCAGCCAGTCTTGCTTGACCCCAGAGGGGTCTGGACCCCCAGAGGGGTCTGGATTCGAACCATAGAGTGTGAAAAACCTGCCTCTTAACTTTAAATTTCTTGAAGATTCTCGTAGCATTCAAAACAAAATTAGATAAATAAACACGCTGTTTCTTAGTCCACGTTTTGGGTAATCTGCCTGTCAGTCACGCCCAACTGAAATTGGGGAGACATCATACATTTCCAAACCCGCACGTCTTTGTAAAGATGTGGTTCTGCTGGTAAACAAAATGGAACTGTTGTCAGAAGAGGGAGTAATGATTTGGAAAGGACTAGCCGCAGACACAGAGGAGTGGTGACTCAAAAAAAAAAAAAAAAGGAAATTACAAAAATGTATGATGAATATGGCTTATGAACTTTAAAATCAACACAGAAAACCATTCTTTCTGAGATTCATTTACTAGTTTGTTTTAATTAGATCACAAGCTTATTCCAGCTGTATTTTGGGAGAATTCTGCCAGACAGAACCCAGCGGGACTACAGCAGCTCAGTTGGTAGTTTTTGTCGACTGATCCGAAGGTTGACGTTTCAAATTTCGCTCTTGGAATTAAAAAAACAAAAAACATGAGCAGTCAGATCCGCTGACCCACAGGTTGTCAGAGCGATTCTAACACCCGTGTCCTTGGGCAAGACACTTAACTCTGTGTGCCTTCAAGGTGGAAAATGTACCAGAACCAGAACCCAAAGTGAAGGTATACTTTCATGTCTCTGTAAGGAAATGAGTCCCATTCTTCAGTGAATACTACAGTGCCGTGCTTTGGGACCAATCTCAAGATCTTTAGGCTTAGGACTATTTTAGCTGAAGGATTTTACATTGTGCATGTTTTAGGCTATGTCTTCACTTTTTATTCAGCGTTTAGATGAGCTTTTTCGGGAGGAACTCTGCGTGCATACTCAAAAGTGTGTGGAATTCGATTGGGTATGCATGCCAGGCGGCTAGGTGGTGCTGTGATACATTATCACTATGTCCGCGTGCATGCGTAGAATCTTCCTTCTTCTGTGATGTGACGTAAACGCGTACGCGACGTCAGCAGATTTGACCAGAGTTTTGCGTCTTGGGCGGTGTAGACGAAAACGCTACGGCGGAGCATACTCAAGTTTTCCACTTTGGAGGGCGGTTTCATTTTTTGGCGTTTTTAAGCCCCCAAAACACCGTCACCGTCTAAATGAAAGGCACTTCCGATAAAACATTTTGTCGTTTTTACCCGTAAGCGTTCTCGTGTAAACAGGCCCTTAGATGGAGGATGCTGGAGGAAATGCACCCAGAAACATGTAAACTCCACACAGAAATGCCCAGGAATTGAACCTTCTTGCTGTGAGTACTAGCCATTCAGCGAGTGGCCACCAACTATAACTCACTGAACATGCCACCTCCATTCATATACATTGTATTTTTCTGGTCAAATACTGTACATGCTCTCCCTTCTGGGTGACGTGATCGCTAACCCCCCTCATCTTGAACTCAATGTAAGAGCTTCTTAAAAAGTCCATTGTCCAAGTCTGTATTGTTTAACAGACAATATATATAGGAGAAATTTACTGGTTGGTGCGTCTTTCTGAACTGCTGGCCTGTAACCAATCTTGAGGGTCAAAGACAATACCTGGGCCAGCTTTTCACTTTGATTTGCAGGCAGGTTAACCCTCTGCCCCGGCGAGTGTGAGTGAAAACCTAACCAAGCATGAAGCGCCTGTCTTGTCCACTCTCACTCTGACACGTTGCCGATTCATAGTCGGCCATGTTTTCTCTCTTTGAATACTTGACACGGCAACAAGCCTTGAAGACACAGAAGAGGTTGTACAATTTCATGACAAGAGACTGAAATAGACGAGAGGCAAACAAAACGATGAAACAGTCTTCCTTGGTTATTTCAGATTGAACCCAGATGTTTGTCTTGAATAGAAAGTATTTTTAAAAGAATTCTGTTACATTGCTCAATTGTAACTCAAACTGACAGTGTTTTTGTTTTTTGTTTTGATTAGATGTGCATATTGATACTTTGCAGCTGATGTCATCAATATTCCCTGGGGGTGTAAGGCTAACTGTAGGCATTGCTTTGTCTAACAGGCTTTAATCTGAGCTTTGTTTTCACACAGTCTGACCAGAAAGAACTGTTTTAGTGATGAGTTGTACCGTTAAACAAGTCCCAAGCGTCACAAGCTAGTTAGTATTAGCCATCTGTTTTTCAGTTAGTCACTCTCCCCTTTTTGCTGAAAATCAAACACCTAAACTAAACCATGAACAAATGTATTTATCACAGGCTCCTGAAAATGTTCTGTTTAAATCCATTTTCTTTTTTTTTTCAGACACTTATACCTTTTTTTTTTTTTTGGCAGTGTTTGTTTTTCCATTTTGTGCATTTTGTCTCCATGGTAACTGGTGAACATTCTGCCAATTCACATAGATGTAGAGCACCCCCAGCTTGATGCCACTGCAAATGGTAATATCCATTACCATATTATCAATCAAGAGAATTACACTCTTTTATTGGACGATAATGTAATTTTCAATGTAATTCAATGAGTTTCTTCAATACTACCATGTGGTCTTATTCTCTCATACCCTTTAACTATTCTGGAAAAGTCAGAATTTGTCCATATATAACGTGATTTGTTCACTAATACCTGTTCAAATCAATCAAATCTAGTTTTGATAGGTTTAGTGATGATTATTGTCTAATCTTTTTTGTTGACAGCCCTACTATTAGACAAATGGGGAAATTACTTGGACACAGTAGCCCCTAATATTATATAAAAATAGTTCTTAATAACAAAGGGTGAAAATGGTAGCCAAATACAAAAAAACTCAAAATAATCACATAAAAAACAATAAGATAAAAAAAATAATCTTTTTAACTTTGCTTATTAGTAAAAAATAAAAATAAAAATCTGTAATTCATGAATTTTGTTGAGGTTGGTAATCCATCAGACAGTAAATGATAAAACAAAATTAAGGCAGATAACACACTGTGCCGCTAATCTACTTTTTATGCATTTCTTATGAATTTTTAATCTGAAGCTTTGAGCCAAAACATTTCAAATTGCCTTTTTCTATTTATGATTCAAGTGAGATGTGCACATTTTTCACTGCTAACACCAGTCATATCACATAGCTTTAAATAGCACTATAATGACTAATTAAAAAGTGTTTATTTATTTATTTATTTATTATTTATGTCACTTATTTGTCCCCGAAGGGAGGATTTTACCTATGGTAAATGTTTTGGATTCATGGGGGACCCACCCAGACAAGGGCAGAACATGCAAATTCCACACAGAAAGGCCCGGGCGACACAGGGATCAAACTCGGAACCTTCTTGCTGTGAGGCGTGAGTGCTAGCCACCCAGCCACCGCGCTGCCTGGTCTCTCAAATTTCACATTAATTAAATGAGTGAATTTTATTATTTCTTAAAGTATAGTAATGTATATATTTGCATAAAGGTATGTATTTTCAGAGCACATTTCACACAAAATGCAACACCAAATTCTGTATCAACATGTCTAGCAGCGAATTGAACACTTTTTTTTACCATAAGACCTCCAGGAATGTACTTTTCTTTGTTTAAAGAAAGAAAGTTTTGCACAAAGTTTTGGATTGCACAGAACGTCCCATAGTTAAAGAAGACCTATTGTGCTTGTATGTGTTATACCTGTGGATCATAATGTTATAATTTGCACATTTTAAATTGTAATATTTATCTAAAATGGCTTAATAAAAGAAATAAATACGCTGACTTCTGAATTAGAAAACTGTGGCGCCCAATGGGAGCTGTGGTGATGTAAATGTCATGGCAGCAGAGCTATGAAGTTGTCAGCACCTCAGCACTGCCGAATCCTACGCATCTACTGTACCTATCGCAATACGGTGTCTTCAAAATAAGTGATTAAAAATGGCTCTAAATAGAACTTCGGGTGAGTAAATAGCGAGGGGAACCAACTATAACATGATTGAATGCTTTGAGCAGTTGATTTTGCTTTAAAGCATCTTGTCTTAAAAAAGCACTATGCAACTTTTCTAGTGGAGGGTCCACCACCAGAAAAGTTACACATTAGAGCTTTAACACGTTTACAACATACAGTGTAATGTATCTTTCATATTATAAACTTCTGCAAGATGCAAAGTCAATTAGTTTTTTGCAGTTAAGTGTAAAATGTGGTGTAAAATAAATGTACCACCACCTTGAAGATGAAAGGTGTTGTTTTGTATAGTTTCTTGACCTGAGGTCTGTAACCCTGGCAAGGCTGCAGAAAAGATCAAATGAATAACTGTTGGGAGAATCAGAAGTGTATGTCTTCTGCCGTGAGAACTGTATCAAAGAGCTAATTTATTTGCCAATCAATTAGAGGAGAGAGGTAGCTCACATAAGCACATCCTCTTATTGGGTCCTCTGGCAAACCTTTTCTTCTTCTCCTTCCCAATTTTCCAATTTCAGTCACCGAAACGTTGCTAGTCGTGACGAAAAGGGCATCTACAACTTGATTACTAGTTTGTGAAAAATCTCTAACAAAGAAAGCAACACTATGAGAGGACAGACAACTGTTAAACAATTACAATATCTGACAATCCGTTCCTATGTGTGGAATCTGGCAGTTCTTTTAGAAAATTAAAGGTCCTATATGACACAAAATTGACTCTTGAGAGCTTTAAGCAACGTTAGAATGTTGTTACCTCATCAAAAACACACCCAGAGTTGTGTTTTGTTTCATTTACACGTTTGAGTAATGCATTATTATTAGTCTGTCTACATATCCAAAGCTCAAAATGCTCTATTCCATCTTGTTATCAGTGACATTTCAACTTTAGTTCATTAGAGATTTGCAATTCCAGTACTGAAATCGTCCGAATGACTCGAGAAGAAGCCTAAATATGCAGAGTTTATGTGTTTAACATGTGTGAATAAAACAAAACTCCAGATGATAACAGGAGAAGTTCAATTTGTCAACTGGACAAAGTTTGTTGGGTTGAAAACGTTTCGCCGCTCATCCGAGAGGCTTCGTCAGCTCTAATAAGAATACTGGTAAGACACTTGCTTATATCTTGCTGTAGGGAGGAGCTACCTAGCTAACTACTTTCCGGAACTATCTCATTGGTTTCCGTCTTTTGTTTCTCTGGCGTCTAGCTAACGATCCCTATTCATCCCTACACGCCTGTTTTTCACACCTCTGGCCCTGACCTGGCTAGCCCTATTGTTTCCCTGTTTGCTTGATCTAGGCTTAACAATGGAATTGTAGATGGGATGCAAATTATGTCTGACTCCACCATTTCTGTTCAGAGAAGGATTCTCTTTTTTGACAAAAATAGCCTCTTTAACTCCCCTCTCAAACCAATTATTTTCCCTGGCTAAGATCTGAACCTCACTGTCCTCAAATGAATGACCCGTGGCTTCTAGGTGAAGATATACGGCAGAAGACGGTCCACTCTGGCACGCCCGTCTGTGTTGGTACATCCTCTTGTGAAGTGGCTGCTTGGTTTCTCCAATATAGCGCTCACTGCAGTCTTCACTACACTGAATGGAGTAGACGTAATGTAACAGCATTATAACATAGATCAGATATACGTAGCGTAATATCAGCCCTTTAAGTTCTGTTACCAATAGCCTCTATACAGTATGTTTTCTAACTAGGATTTTAGTGTTGTTTCTTTCCCGCAAATGCCTCAGCAAAACCACACACCCTCCCTGTTATTACTCTGGCAACCATGAAATGTTTGGTCAGGCATCCATCTTTGTTTTCCCTCTAATGTAGAAATAGAGGTTATGGCTCGTGACGCAACCCATGGCCGTCTGTGCTTCTGCTGCTGCTGCTGCTGCTGTGAGGGAAGTCTAGCCCGATTTCAAGGTAGACTGCCCTGCTAAATTTAGGAGCTATAATTTCATTCATCACCCAGTTAGTGAATGCACCAGAGATGGCCATTCTTCTTCCTAGGTGTTACAGCTGTCCTTCAGGGTCTCTGCCTGTGACTTTGAAACAGTCTAGTGAACAAAATATCCATAACAAATCCTTGCTGCACTCATATATCCTCCTATTCCATCCTAAAAGGTTCACTATGTAACTTTCAGGGTGTTCCACAGTATTGAAGGGCCCATATTACACTATTTTCTGATCTGTTATAATGTTGCTTCCTCATCAAAAATACACCTGGAGTTGTGTTTTGCTTCATTCTCACAAGTTTAACACATTCCTCCATATTTAGGCTGAGTTGCTTAAAGCGCACAAGAGACAATTTTGCGTAATATGAAACCTTTAACTTATCTATCCCGTTTTGATTCATTTTCATTTTATTTTTCCTTCTATACGTGCCCCAGAAATGTGCAGAATGAGTGTTACCTCTCCACAGATCTGACCTGTATAGGGGTGTCAACTCTCCTTGGATATTCAAGGGTTTCAGAGTGAAAAAAAAAAAAAAAAAAAAATCAATAACAGTTTCCATAGCAATTAGTAATAAAAAAACAACAACAACTTTTTAATGGGCAAACATCCTAAAACAATCTGTCCATGGGTTCAGAATTATTTAAAGTTAGCAAACATTTTAAAATAGAATATTATATGTTGTAAATAATCAAAAACTTCTTCCTCTTCCTCCTCCTCCTCCTTCTTCCTCTTCCTCTTCCTCTTCCTCATCCTCCTCCTCCTTCTTCTTCTTCACTGCTCCTAATAACAGGATGGGTTAAATGCTCCTGCTCCTAATAACAGGTTAAATGCAGAGAAGAATTTCTCCAGTGTGAGATCAATAAAGTCGCTTCTTCTTCTTCCTCTTCCTCCTCCTCCTTCCTCTTCCTCTTCCTCCTCTTCCTCCTCCTCCTCTTCTTCCTTCTTCTTCTTCTTCTTCCTCCTCCTCCTCCTCCTCCTTCTTCTTCTTCTTCTTCCTCTTCCTCCTCCTCCTTCTTCTTCCTTCTTCTTCTTCTTCTTCTTCTTCTTCTTCTTCTTCTTCTTCTTCCTCTTCCTCCTCCTTCTCCTTGTTCTTCTTCTCTTTTCTTCTTCTTCTTCTTCTTCTTCTTCTTCTTCTTCTTCTTCTTCTTCTTCTTCTTCCTCTTCCTCTTCCTCCTTCTTCTTCTTCTTCTTCTTCTTCTTCCTCCTCCTCCTCCTTCTTCTTCCTCTTCCTCTTCTTCCTCCTCCTCCCTCTTCTTCCTTCTTCTTCTTCTTCTTCCTCCTCCTCCTTCTTCTTCTTCTTTCTCTTCCTCCTCCTCCTCCTCCTCCTCCTCCTCCTTCTTCTTCTTCTTCTTCTTCCTCTTCCTCCTCCTCCCCCCTCTTCTTCCTTCTTCTTCTTCTTCTTCTTCTTCTTCTTCTTCTTCTTCTTCCTCTTCCTCTTCCTCCTTCTTCTTCTTCTTCTTCTTCTTCTTCCTCCTCCTCCTCCTTCTTCTTCCTCTTCCTCTTCTTCCTCCTCCTCCTCTTCTTCCTTCTTCTTCTTCTTCTTCCTCCTCCTCCTTCTTCTTCTTCTTCTTCTTCCTCCTCCTCCTCCTCCTCCTCCTCCTTCTTCTTCTTCTTCTTCTTCTTCCTCTTCCTCCTCCTCCCCCCCTCTTCTTCCTTCTTCTTCTTCTTCTTCTTCTTCTTCTTCTTCTTCTTCTTTCTCTTCCTCCTCCTCCTCCTCCTTCTTCTTCTTCTTCTTCTTCTTCTTCTTCTTCTTCTTCTTCCTTCTGTATGTATAAATACAGGTAACAAAATGAGGTTTAGCATGTAATCAGAAGTGCAAGGAGCAGCAAGTGCATAGTATATACAATATATACAGTACAATATACAGTATATACAATATATACAGTATGGTTGTAGAATTATGTACAGATAAATAAAAACATGTGAGAGTACTTTGTTGTTAGTCTATGTAGGGGATATAAACATTATAAACAAGTATACAGTAGACCTATTAATATATATGATGAGATATGAACAAGTATACAGGTGTGGTATACCTGTAAGACTGGCAATGCAGCAAAACTTTTACATTTGTTTGTGGTAATTCACCTTTAATACTGTGTAATCCCTCCCCACAGTTGATCAGTGGCTCTTTTCACAGCATGTGCATGTGTTATGAAGCCAATTTGTCCAGACTAAACACTGCTCTCTGGTCAATGCTCACATCGATCCTCGCTCAGGTGGAAGAGCAGGCTTATTGCAGTTGTAAATCAACACTGTGGAGAAAGGCTGAAGTTCCTTCTATTGACCTTTGAGTTAGTGAATCCCACTTATGCTGAACTGATGCATTATTTCAACAGCATTCTCGTCTATAATATAAAGACTTAGCTATTCAATGAGTTTTGTTTTGGTCAAACATTAATGCTGCTGCCAGTGCTATTGTGCTAACACTGCATCTAATAATAATAATAATAATAATAATAATAATAATAATAATAATAATAACATAATATTACATTAGACTTGTACAACATTTTTTGGACACTCAAAGACTTTACAAACAATAGGAAGTAACAGTAACAAGTAGAAAATGGTGGTGGAAATCATCATGCCAGACTGAACAGGTGAGTTTTTAGAGTTTTTTAGATTCATTGTTTTTAATTTACAAACATTTCTTTACAAGAAGAAGTGGTGTTACAGTTTGATTAAAGGTACAGTGTGTAACTTTTCTGGTGGAGACTCTGCCACCTACAGATACAGAACAGATATTACTGTTTTGCCTTGATTATTCCACAGTATGGAAATAATCTGGATAATCATAATGGAGACAGGTTAATTCATGTTTTTTTAAGGTATCTGTGAACTATTCAACACCTGTAATTGAACAAATGTAAGGGAGATACAGCTCTGGAAAAAAATAAGAAACCACTGCAAAATTATCAGTTTTTCTGATTTTACTACTTATAGGTATGTGTTTGGGCAAAAGGAACATTTTTGTTTGAGTCTATAAACTACTGACAAGTAGCCACGGCGCGGCGAGAGCCGGAGCTGGTTGCAACGCGCTCCGTTATTTTCCAACTTTTTTTCTGCTCTTACCTGCTTGTTCGTTTGCACACTTTGAAGATTGTGTGTATAAGGATGAGTGCTTCAGAGACGCGATGTTTCTGCTCCGTTTCGACCTCTATTTTCTCTGGATTTTGACTTTTTCACCGTTGCTATGTGCGTTGCTATGTGCGCTGCGCGGCGCAGTTGTGCGCCGGAGGAGCTGCTACGAAGGACGCGCAGAGGCGGACGTTCCTTTTTTGTGCTGTGCAACACTGGAATTTCCCCACTGAGGGACTAATAAAGGCATATCTTATCTTATCTTATCTTATTTCCCCCAAAATTCCAAATAAAAATATGATCATTTAGAGCATTTATTTGCAGAAAAATAACAAAATAACAAAAAAGATACATGTTTTCACACCAAGAAACAATCAAATTCATTTTAAAACAACATAATACTAATGTTTACACTTAAGAAGAGTTCAGAAATCAATATTTGGTGCAATAACCCTTATTTTGAATCACAGCTTTCATGCGTCTTGGCATGCTCTCCACAAGTCTTTCACATTGTTCTTGGGTGACTTTATTCCACTCCTGGTGCAAGAACTGAAGTAGCTCAGCTTTGTGTTGGTGTTGGAATTCAGCAGACGCTGGAGTGGAATGGCTGTAATACTGATTTCAGATGCTGATTTCAGAAAAAAAAAATCCAGTGGTCTCTTTTTTTTTCTGGAGCTGTATATTTAATGCCCTACATCTCCATGGAGACAAGCAAGCCGCAGCTACCATAGTTAGATAGTGCACCTTTAAGAACAACAAAATCACCATGTGCCTTTACTGCTGCGGTGTTCTTACAGTGAACTATGGTGATGCCCTTGGCTCTGTATTTGCATGGTGCATGAGCCTGAATAAAACAGCACAAAAGATGAACAGCAGCATTAACAGAACAGAAAAAAATATACTTTTTATGACAAACTAAAAGAAACATACATTTATATTAAAAATTAACCTCAGAATACAGCATGCGCACATTAAGTATTTCCTTTCTGGGACTATTACCAAATTCTGCCCCGTACATCTCCCAGAGGCATACTTGTTGAAATGTGTGTGAGCTGTTATAGCAGTGCTCACAGACTGGTAATAAAAGAGTGTGGTGGCTTTGTTTTTATTTACTTTAAATAAATGTTCTCTGAATTTGTCGACTGTGAAACTCAGATAAGGGCATATTTTAGTACAGCTGAAAACCCAAATGTTCTCGCAAGCTCTGCAACATCCCATACATCTGAAAGACCAACTGGAAATAGACTGCTATGTACAGCTCTTTTTTAAAGCAATCCATTTAAACAACAAAAAAACAACTGACAAACAGTATTTTGTTGCATATTTTATACAAGTTTAAAGCACATACTGACTCATATTCCAAATTCTTCTCTACTTCACTCAAGATGAAGGAAGACATTAATGTATAACTTTTCCCCAGGGGCTTTTGTCTGTGATGTATTGATGCTGAGCTATACTCTGCTATGATAAACTGACTCTAAATTTTCTTTCACATTTGACAGAAATGCACATAAAGCTGGAATAACCACGTTTAGAGTGATGCAGTTAACAGTTATCACTCCAAATACAACGAGAGGGTAAAGGACAATGGAAAACAACTATAACATGGTTAAAAGCTCTGTACTGAAGCCGACAGAGGCCATGTTCGTAATGATTATTTTCCACCTTAATAACGAGAAAATTAACTTGAGATCTCGAGAAAACTACACAATTAATTTGTGATCTCGAGAAAACAAAACTGTTATTTCGAGATCTCGAGAAAACAAAGAGTTATTCCGTGATCTCGAGAAAACGATCACTGTATCTCCGTCGGTAAAGACGAAGCCGGGCCAGTCTTCTGCGGAGGTGCCGTTGACTAATCATGAAATTATCCCGAATTAAAAGACGTAATGCAATCTCCCCCTGTGTCAACCCCTGATCAAAATATTGCCTTATCAGCTGATCGATTATTATTCCAGACATTCTAATGACCAAGAACGCGTCTATTCAGAATGAGAAATAGTCACAAAGTGGCGGTAGATGTTTCAGTTGTTTTCTCGAGATCACGGAATAATTGTTTTGTTTTCTCGAGATCTCAAAATAACTGTTTTCTCGAGATCACGGAATAACTGTTTGTTTTCTCGAGATGATGAATTATCTCGCTATCTCGGGATAACAAGGAAGAAAAAATATTGCTTATGAATATGGCCTCTGTCGACTTCCGTAGCTCTGAAAGCTCTGAAAGCTTGATTTTCCATACTAGGTCCTCCTGCTTTGAGATGAATGACAAACTATGCATGTGCAAAACCTATTAATTTCACTGTATTGAAAGCAATATGGCTAACACTGTGTTAATTTTTGCTATTGGCTTCTCCCTGAGTGCCTTTAATTGAAGTGAAATTAGCATTCAAGCCTTCAACCCTGAGCTCATTATGCAACGATTACATCTGGAAAAAATAAAACATTCAAAAAAACTGCAAGTCCATTCATTCGAGTTGATTTCACAGTCCAAAAACCACAGATTGGAGCGAAAATGATTAAGTGGGCTGCTGAGTCATGATAAACTCCTCAAGTAACTAACAAGCACATTTAGTGAAAGCTGAGCCAAATGAGATGGAGGGATGAGTGGTTCGGAGCTGCACTTCAGCCTGAAAAACATCTCACTCATCAAAAACACAGCCCTATTTTTCTGATTAAATCCTTAGACTCACTGAAAGCTTAAAGGGCACTATGAAACATTTGGAGAATTGTAATAGATGTATATGTGAAAAAGCATTTTTCCATAAACTGTATTCTGGCCAGTCCATATCCATGTCCGTATTATCAAAGAGGGTAAATTACTCAATAGTGTCTGAATTCTCAATACATCCAAGTTATAATGGGACTGACAGGTGAGAGGCAGAGTGAGAGGCATGTGCATATAGAGGCCTATATGCAAATTCAACAGGTTAAAGGTCCTGTATTGCTCACAATTGACCCTTGTGAGCTTAAAGGGATATGCCACCCCCAGGTCAAATTTGGGCATCTCCCCACAGTCCAGAGACTAAAATAAGTGGTGGAAAGCGTTTTCCTGCTCACCCAGCCATTGTCCGAGTCTGTCGCCACTGACCGCCGCGGTATCTGGTGCTCCTCCGCCTTAGACTGGAGTCTAACGTAGCCAGAGAAAGATTTCGGCCAAAATGAATTAATTTGCTCGATGCGTTTCCCAATTACTTTGTGTGTAGTGCGCATTCATATCGAGTGCAAATAAATGTGCAAATCAACACGGAGAGCTTGCCTTGGTCATTTTGGGTGGGAACTATTTTCCAGTGCGTAAGAATACAGCCGTATCACGCAGCACGCTGCCAGGGGAATCCCAGTTACGCACCGGGAAGGGAGTTCCCCTGTTGCAAAACGTGGTGCGTGATTCGGCTGTATTCTTACGCACTGGAAAATAGTTCCCACCCAAAATGACCAAGGCAAGCTCTCCGTGTTGATTTGCACATTTATTTGCACTCGATATGAATGCGCACTACACACAAAGTAATTGGGAAACGCATCGAGCAAATTAATTCCTTTTGGCCGAAATCTTTCTCTGGCTACGTTAGACTCCAGTCTAAGGCGGAGGAGCACCAGATACCGCGGCGGTCAGTGGCGACAGACTCGGACAATGGCTGGGTGAGCAGGAAAACGCTTTCCACCACTTATTTTAGTCTCTGGACTGTGGGGAGATGCCCAAATTTGACCTGGGGGTGGCATATCCCTTTAAAGCCATTTTAAATGTTCTTACCTCCTCAAAAACGTATACCTGGAGTTGTGTTTTGTTTTGTTCACACATGTTTGAACCCTTTATTATTAAGTTGTTTACATCTCCAAAGCTCATAATGCTCTGTTCCATCTTGTGATGTCATGAATCAGCATGTTCAAGTTAACGGCTACTTTTAGTTCAGTTGAGACAGGAAATTCCAGGGCTGAAAGTATCCAAATGATTCAGGCGAAGGTATATAGATGCATGGTTTGTGTGTTAAACATGTGTGCATAAAACAAAACACAACTGCAGGTATGTTTTTAATGAGGAACCAACATTATAGCATAAATCAGGAAATAGTCTAATACAAGCCCTTTAAGAACTAAACACTAATAATAGGTGAAAGTTAGTGATGTTACGAGACGTGCCTAGGCTTCGAAGCGTATGTCGAGTATGTCGAAGCCCGTATCGAGGCGCGCTTCATTTGGGGGAGGAGCCAAAAATTATGACGTCCGAAGCCTCGCTGCCCGGCTGTACCACGTGATTGCTTCGGGAAGTAGTTCAGATTTTGCCGCGAGCCATTCCAGCTGTGTAGACCCTCAGGCTCCATTCAAAATGTGGGGATTTGAAGAAGAGTTGCATCAGTTGAGAGTTTGGATAGAGTTTGGAGAGTCTTGATGCTAGAGTTTGCATAGCGTTTATATAGTTTGGAGATAGTTTCGAGATATTTTGGAGAGAGTTTAGAGAGTTTAGGGAGAGAGATTTAGGAGAGTGAGGAGAGTAGGATAGGGGATAGGATGGAGCCAGTGAGGAAGAGGAGGTTTTCCCCTGTGTGGGAACACTTTGATCTGAAAACCAAAAACTGTTGAGAAACTCTTGTTTCTGAATAAAAATGAATAACATTTCCCATGTCCTGTACATCATTGTCCCAGTTACACAAGCATAATCTGTGCCCTTTTCCTAAGATGTCCTCTGCCCGATTACGCCCTTGCCATTTTCAGAAAAAACGCTTAAAGGTCCCATGACATGGTACTTCTTGATGCTTTTATATGGCTCCTTAATGGTTCCCTAATACTGTAAATGAATCCTTCTTCAAAATCAACACTGCATGAGATATGACTCTGACAGTCTTCATGAGGCTAGATATGTGTCTAAAATGCTTTATTCTGAGTGTTGCTGCTTCAATGCAAATGAGAAGGACAGAGAGATTGGCTAAGGAGCGGGGGAAGTTTCCCCCGCTGGAAGCGCAGCTCTGCACCGCTGTCTGCTCGCTTCCGTGTTTAACACAGGAAGACAGATGGGAGACTTTGCAATGAAAAAAAGCATATTTACACAGAAAATAAAATTAAACCACTGGTATTTCAGCGGTCCAGAGGGTCGGGTAAGGGACTTGCGAGCCTAGAAACACTCGGACGTGCCTCCAGGCAAATAAAAAAACGCATTTCGCATTGTAGCGCATTCACAGTCCAAACTCTATGGGCGGGATATACAGGGACGCTGAGCGGAGACAGAGGGAGGGGCTGGAGCTGCATTTGCCGATCTGACGTCAAAAAGGTGCCTTGTCCGAACTCGCCCGTTTCAACACTGGTTTTGTGTAACGCAGAAAAGGACCGCAAATGCTCAGTTTAGACATTTCGCAACTTTTAGCCATGGGGGGGGGGGCTTAAACAGGGTAGGGGAGCTCACATTAACGTTCAAAAACCTCAGAAAGTGAAAATTTCATGCCATGGGACCTTTAACTCATTGGCTGCCGGAGACGTCTATAGACGTTCGGGCGAACCCAACCGTTGATTGCCAGAACGTCTATAGACGTTCAACACGTTTTTCAGCGGGGGTTGCTAGGTTACGGCCTGGAGCAACTTTTGAGGTGTAATTCACATCTCTCAACATGTAGATGGCGATGTTGTATCATTATTTGCCGATCAGAGCCGGGGAAGAAAGGAGGAGTGCAGTGTGTGTATAGATGTGTGTAAGATGGCGAGGCCAGCGAACCCGGAAAAGCAGACAACTGTTGATCAGCGCCTATGGAGCGATCAGATCGCTCTTGGGACCCAGGATCCTGGATCAGAGGATCGCAGAGACAAGCCGGATCAAGCAGCGAGGTCTGAGCAGAGATCTGCTGTGCCCGAGGAGGGCGTGTCCTGTGTGCGCTGCGCGCACCGGGGAGTCTCCTCAGAACTACGACAGCTCCAAAGAAGAAGTTTACTGACTTGGAGCAGTAATGGTGCTGTATGGTAATTGTAATGAATTAAGTTGTGTGTGTGTGTGTGTGTGTGTGTGTGTGTGTGTGTGCGTGCGTGCGTGCGTGTGCGTGCGTGCGCGCGTGCGTGTGTAGCTGTGTGTGTGTGTAAAGGTTTATGCATGGGCTTGTGTGTATGTACATATATATATATATATGTGTGTGTGTGTGTGTGTGTGTGTAGGTGTGTGTGTGTGTGTGTGTGTATTAGTTTTTATTATGGGTCTGTACTCTGGGCCTCAGACAAAGCCTCAACAAAGTTCTATTTTATATGAAAAGATATTATTATATCCTGTAAACATCTCTTGGCACTATTCACAGAGCCTTATATTCTTATATTTGTAAATAAAAAATGTACTTTGTCATCAAAAATCTCTTTCTCTGTTATTTTAGATGTTTGAGGTGTCACTAAATCAATAAATATTTATGTCAAAGTCACTGATCTGCTCGAAATCCTTCTCTGAACTCAACGCTCGTTTGCTCCATTTCTTGCTCAAAAACCAGTGTTTTTGCTGAAACTTCCCTATGTTCTACTATCAGTTATTTGAGAACCGAAAAGGTTAGAAACATAATTTTTTTTCCAGGTGAAAGAAGAGAGTCTAGGCTTTATTTTGATGTGTGCCATGTTTATATAGTCAAAGAACTCAGTATTCTGTGAGTCTTGTAAAATCAGTGAAAATTCTCTGAATCTCTGGCAATCTACAGGCTTAGATTTTGAAAACAGGCTGGCAGTGAAAGAGTTAACCTGTCATTTATGATCATTTTGGGAAAATTTACACACACAGAATGCATATAAAATGTATTATACACATATGTGATAATATATGTACAGAAATTATTTGGTCATACATGTTTTGTAATGTCCTGTGGTCCTGTGGGGAAGCCTTCTACTGGAACTTGGCTCCGCAAAACCAGGGAAAGCGCTCCGTTCTCTGAGGCTAAGGTGCGCTCTCAGGCCAGAGAAAGATGCACCGGTCGGGGAATAATGGGCCAACACGGACGCTCCGTCACACAAACAAAAAACAAACATTTAATTTAAAAGACAGTCTAAGGAGTGATTTGATGTAGATAAGTGGTCAACTAGACCAAGCAATCAAAACATTTCAACTCCAAAAGCCATTTTTAGTTTGATGGTTTGAGGCACTTGGATTTATCTAATATTAAGTCCAGCCCCAAAGGGAGGAATTATTTAATTAAACTGCCCTGCCTTTGTTTATAACCAGCATCTTTATGAGTTATTTAATGTAAGTTGCTTTGACTTTGTTATTATAAATGGGCCAATTGCAAAAACTTTAATAGTCCTAGAACTGTCTAAAACCTAGCTGAAAATAAAATGGTGACTTTGCTCTGATAAAGTTGTATTAGTTTATATCTTCACTTCTTAGAAAAAAGGAAGAATATTTAAGTATTTAAAGTGACATATACGTTTGACTAAAGTTGAAATTATTTCATCTTTCTGTTAATGTTATTATGATTACAGAACTTTTTAGCCCTGATTAGCCCTGACAGTGTGGCTGTAAAGACGTCATTTTCAATCAGTTTTGGCTTTTATTTTTAATTGAAGTACTTTCAAAGGACCCATATTACGCCTTTTTCTGATTTATGTTATAATGTTGTTTCCTCATCAAAAACAGACCTGGAGTTGTGTTTTGTTTCATTCACACATTTTTAACACACAAAACCTGCATATTTAGGTATATTTATTGAGTTATTTTCTCAAACAGAAAGCACAAAGAAGTGCTCCACTATGTTTTTAAACTACATACACCTTCATTGGGATAATTTCTGCCCTGGAATTGACCATTTCTACTAAACTAAAGATAAAGATAGCTGTTAACTTGAAAACTACCACTACATGTCGCATCACAAGGTGGAACAGAGCATTTTGAGTTTTGGAGATGTAGACGGATAATAAAGGATTACTCAAACATGTGTAAAACAAAACACAACTCCAGAAGATAACATTCTAACATGGCTTAAAGCTCCAAAGAGTTAATTTTGCATAATATAGGACCTTTAAAAGATAAGTTTTATTTCTATATATAAATATATACATATTTTTTTTTTTATTATGGAAACGGTGCTAGTTCTTCCTCACCCTGAAACCCATGGACACACATGAGAGTAACCAAGTGTCTTCGCAGTAGTGACATTACCCACTGCATCTCACTTTGCTCAAATAAATCACATGAGTCAAAAAAAAGAAAGAAAATCTCCTATTTCTCTAATTACATCCTGAGACACAGCCAAAACCCTCCCTGAGTGATAGAAGATGAGTCTGGGGTTGACCACTTTTTGGCAAGGGCACTAAGTAGGGAGCACTCTGACCACTCCGTCTTCCTGCTTCCTTTGGGCGGCGTGAGGGCTAAAGAGGAGTTCTGAGGGGGGCAGTGATGGAGGGTCTGGCCGTAGCGCTGGCCTCCGGGAGACGCATTACTCAGTGTTATAATGGCGGTGCTCATCAGTGGTTGGAGACGAGAGGGGTTTTGTAGGTCAGTCAGATGGATGTTCTATGAGACGTGGATGACCCCCTCCTCATCCCTCCCCTCTCCCCTGACCTCTGCAGTGGTCACCGTGATGAACCTGATTGGATTTGATGGCTCAGATGGCTGCGCTTCATTAAATTAAGTCAGGATTTGACAGTGAAGGTTGCGCCGAAGTTTGAGCATTAGTCACTTGCTTTGTCATCCTTTTGTATGCATCTTTATGCACAGCACAGATTTGATTTAAATAATGGTGTGATCATAAGCCAGCAGAGGTGATATATATGAATTTATTCTACTTCTCAATGCCATGGCCCATTGCATAATTTTGGAATATGACTTTTTTTTAGGCTCTGTGACTGGGTAATTATGGAGTGAAATCATAGATGGATTCAGAAATATTTGGCCTTGCACCATTTTCATCCATCCATCCATCCATTTTCTTCCGCTTATCCGGGGCTGGGTCTAAGCAGGGACTCCCATACTTCCTTCACCCCGGACACTTCCTCCAGCTCCTCCGGGGGGACCCCAAGGCGTTCCCAGGCCAGCCGGGAGACATAGTCCCTCCAGCGGGTCCTGGGTCTTCCCCGGGGCCTCCTCCCGGTGGGACATGCCCGGAACACCTCCCGAGGGAGGCGTCCAGGAGGCATCCGAAACAGATGCCCGAGCCACCTCAGCTGGCTCCTCTCCACATGGAGAAGCAGCGGCTCTACTCCGAGCGCCTCCCGTGTGACTGAGCTCCTCACCCTATCTCTAAGGGTGCGCCCAGCCACTCTGCGGAGGAAACTCATTTCGGCCGCTTGTATCCGTGATCTCGTCCTTTCGGTCATTACCCAAAGCTCATGACCATAGGTGAGGGTAGGAACGTAGACTGACCGGTAAATTGAGAGCTTTGCCTTTCGGCTCAGCTCCCTCTTCACCACAACGGTCCAGTACAGCGACCGCATCACTGCCGACACCGCACCGATCCGCCTGTCAATCTCACGCTCCATCCTCCCCTCACTCGTGAACAAGACCCCGAGATACTTGAACTCCTCCACTTGAGGCAAGGACTCTCCACCCACCCAGAGAGGGCAAACCACCTTTTTCCGGTCGAGAACCATGGCCTCGGATTTGGAGGAGCTGATCCTCATCCCAGCCGCTTCACACTCGGCTGCGAACCGCCCCAATGCACATTGGAGGTCCCGGTTTGATGAGGCCATCAGGACAACATCATCTGCAAACAGCAGAGATGAGATCCTGTGGTTCCCAAACCGGATCCCCTCCGGCCCCTGACTGCGCCTAGAAATTCTGTCCATAAATATAATGAACAGAACCGGTGATAAAGGGCAGTCCTGGCGGAGTCCAACATGCACCGGAAACAGGTCCGACTTACTACCGGCAATGCGAACACAGCTCCTGCTCCGGTCATACAGGGACCGAACAGCCCTTAACAAAGGGCCCCGAACCCCGTACTCCCAGAGCACCCTCCACAGTGCCCCACGAGGGACACGGTCGAATGCCTTCTCCAGATCCACAAAGCACATGTGGACTGGTTGGGCAAACTCCCATGCACCCTCGAGCACCCGATGGAGAGTATAGAGCTGGTCCAGTGTTCCCCGGCCGGGACGAAAACCACACTGCTCCTCCTGAATCCGAGGTTCGACTATCGGTCAAATTCTCCTCTCCAGCACCCTGGAATAGACCTTACCGGGAAGGCTGAGGAGTGTGATTCCCCGATAGTTGGAACACACCCTCCGGTCCCCCTTCTTAAACAGAGGGACCACCACCCCGGTCTGCCAGTCCAGAGGTACAGTCCCCAACCGCCACGCGATGTTGCAGAGGCGTGTCAGCCAAGACAGCCCTACAACATCCAGCGACTTGAGATACTCAGGACGGATCTCATCCACCCCCAGGGCTTTGCCACCGAGGAGCTTTCCAACCACCTCAGTGACTTCAGCCAGGGTGATGAGTGAGTCCGACCCCGAGTCCCCAGCCTCTGCTTCCTCCTCGGAAGACGTGACAATGGGATTGAGGAGATCCTCAAAGTATTCCTTCCACCGTCCGACAACATCCCCAGTCGAGGTCAACAGCTCCCCACCCCCACTGTAAACAGTGTTTGTGAAGCACTGCTTCCCCCTCCTGAGGCGCCGGACGGTTTGCCAGAATTTCTTTGAGGCCGTCCGATAGTCCTCCTCCATGGCCTCTCCGAACTCCTCCCAACTCCGAGTTTTTGCCTCTGCCACCGCCCGGGCTGCAGCACGCTTGGCCCGCCGGTACCCGTCGGCTGCGTCCGGAGTCCCAAGAGCCAACAAGGCCCGATAGGACTCCTTCTTCAGCCTGACGGCATTCCTTACTTCCGGGTCCACCACCGGGTTCGGGGATTGCCGCCGCAACAGGCACCACAGACCTTACGGCCACAGCTACGGGCGGCCGCATCGACAATAGAGGGCGAGAACAGAGCCCATTCGGACTCTATGTCCCCAGCCTCCCTCGGAACCCGGGAGAAGCTCTCCCGGAGGTGTGAGTTGAAGGTGCCCCTGACAGAGGGCTCTGCCAGACGTTCCCAACAGACCCTCACTACACGCTTGGGCCTGCCAGGTCTTTCCGGCTTCCTCCCCTGCCAGCGGACCCAACTCACCACCAGGTGGTGATCGGTTGACAGCTCTGCCCCTCTCTTCACCCGAGTGTCCAAGACACGCGGCCGGAGGTCAGATGACACGACAACAAAGTCGATCATCGACCTCCGTCCTAGGGTGTCCTGGTGCCACGTGCACTGATGGACACCCTTGTGCTTGAACATGGTGTTCGTTATGGACAAACTGTGGCTAGCACAGAAGTCCAATAACAGAACTCCACTCGAGTTCAGATCAGAGAGGCCGTTCCTCCCAATCACCCCTCTCCAGGTGTCACTGTCGTTGCCCACGTGGGCGTTGAAGTCCCCCAGGAGAACAACGGAGTCCCCGGTCGGTGCACTGTCCAGTACCCCTCCCAGGCACTCCAAGAAGGCCGGGTACTCTGCACTGCTGCTCGGCCCGTAGGCCGACACAACAGTGAGAGACCTGTCCCCGACCCGAAGGCGCAGGGAAGCGACCCTCTCGTTCACCGGGGTGAACTCCAACACACAGCGGCTGAGCCGTGGGGCAATGAGCAGGCCCACACCGGCCCGCCGCCGTTCCCCGCGGGCAACGCCAGAGAAATGGAGAGTCCAGCCCCCTTCAAGGAGTTGGGTTCCAGAGCCCAGGCTGTGCGTGGAGGTGAGGCCGACTATATCTAGTCGATAGCGCTCAACCTCCCGCACGAGCTCAGGCTCCTTCCCCCCCAGCGAGGTGACATTCCATGTCCCCAGAGCTAGTCTCCATGTCCGGAGATCTGGTCGCCGAGGCCCCTGCCTTCGGCTGCCGCCCAGATCTCTCTGCACCGGCCCCTTATGGATCCTCCTGCGGGTGGTGGGTCCACGGGAGGACGGCCCCACGTCGCTCCTTCGGGCTGAGCCCGGCCGGGCCCCATGGGGAAAGGCCCGGCCACCAGGCGCTCGTTCGCGAGCTCCCACCCCAGGCCTGGCTCCAGGGTGGGGCCCCGGTGACGCCAATCCGGGCGATGTAACTGGCCTTGGTCTTGTATTCATCTTAATGGGCTTTTGAACCGCTCTTGGTCTGACCCGTCCCCCAGGACCTGTTTGCCTTGGGTGACCCTACCAGGGGCATAAAGCCCCCGACAACATAGCTCCCGGGATCATTCGGGTACTCAAACCCCTCTACCACATTAAGGTGGTGGCTCAAGGAGGGGTGCACCATTTTCAATACAAAAATAAAGAAGTAGGTCTTTCAAAATAATTTTTTAACACATGTTTGATGAAACAATGAAACAAAACACAACTGCAGCTAGTGATGTGACGTTCCGTATCGAGGCTTCAAGCATGTGCCGAGTAGGGGAAGTGCCGAGTTTTCACGATGTGCGTGTTGAGGCTTCATTTAGGGGAAGAGCTGAAAATGATGACGTCCGAAGCCTCGTTGTATCATGTGACTGATTCAGGAAGTGGTTTGGATTTTTCCAGTGAGTTTTGACAGCGACATAAACCCCTCAGGCTCCATTCAAATAAGGCTGGAGGACCCCCTTCAATACTGGGAGGGACAGAAATATGTCTATCCCCATTTATATAAGTTCGCAGTGGCATTCTTGTGTATGCCTGCCTCATCTGTGCCCTGTGAGCGGGTGTTTTCCAAAGCAGGTGAAATATTCATTCATTCATTCATTTTCTTCCACTTTTTCCAAGTCTTCGGGTCGCGGAAGCAACAGTCCAAACATGTCTGCCGCCCAGGTCCCAATGCACCAGCCCCCATGGATACTCCTGCGGGTGGTGGGTCCACAGGAGGACTATAAAGGTGGTGGAGGTGAAATATTGTCAAAAGAAAGAAAGAAATCACACCACAGTGGAGAAACTGTTGATTTTAAATAAAAAATAATGATGTGTCCCCTAACCATAATCACTGGCCATACCTCAATGTCACAAAAGCACAATCATTGTCCATAACCCAACCCCCTCACCTCACTGTAAAGGATCATTTCCATTTTCATCATTTCCAAACAGGGACGTGCACAGGAATTTTGAGGGGAAGTTGCTCTGACCTGAAGAAAGGGCAAACCAACCCCCATATAACGAATCACAGGCTATATGAAGCATCTGGAGGAGGCTTGTGGCTGCTCCTCGTCTTAATGTAATTAAATGTAATTCGCTTTTTCTTAGCCAATTACATTCCTCACACCGTCCACGGGCTGAGCCTCTATCAGAAGGACTCAGGCCCCCGATCGACACCACCGGGCAAGCGGACTTTTGTACGCGCCCGCCCCTCGGACGGGGATTCGGCGCTGGGCTCTTCCCTCTTCGCTACTGAGGGAATCGTGGTTAGTTTATTTTCCTCCGCTTAGTAATATGCTTAAATTCAGGGGGTAGTCTCGTCTGTTCTGAGGTCGTAGTCGGATGTGGCCGCCGCCAGGGGAGGCTGAGGCGGGCTTGCGGACATCCCACTCCCCCTTTTACTTTCACTCTCAGTGTCCGAATGGAAGTAAATGAGGCTGCTTTTATTTTAGGAAAAATGTTTTGAGTGGCGATTTTTGAACATTCATTCATTCATTCATTTTCTTCCGCTTTTCCATTTTCTGGGTCATGGGGGCAGCAGTCCAAGCAGTGTTCTGCTGCCCAGAACACAATGCACCAGCCATGAATCCTTCCGCGGGTGGTGGGTCCACAGGAGGACGGCTCACGTCACAACGGGCCTTGATGTGTCTTCTGCCATGGGGGCTACCAGTGTCCGCAGACACTGGGGGCGAGGTGGGGTTAAGTGTCTTTGCCCAAGGACACAACGGCAGTGCTCATCTGTGGGAGCTGGGATCATATGCGGTCAACCCTTCAAGAGCGGGATTCGAACCGCTAACCCCTGGATCACGAGACATATGCTCTACCAACTGAGCTACTGCCGCCCCTTTGAACAATGTATTATTATTATTATTATTATTATTATTATTATTATTATTATTATTATTATTATTATTATTATTATTATTATTATTATTATTATTTTATTTTATTTATTTATTTATTTTCGACTCGGAAGGGCAACGTCAGTCCAGGATGGCACAGGGGCAGTTGCCCGGGCAACCTGAGCAACCCCCCTGTGCACGTCCCTGTTTCCAAATAATAATTTTCCATACTGCTAGTATATATACACAGTATACTGCCATCACTATACATGTGCTGACAGTTTTATTCACAGGCTTTCTGCAAAATGCCACACACTTCAAATTCATGCCAAATGATATTTTTGCATCCAGTAGATGTCTTACTAGAGCAAATGAAGCTTCAAGAAGCTTTATGCTGGAGTGAACCAATTGGATGAAAGGCTTCAGTGCTTCATGAAGCTTCATCTGCCCATCACTAAGTGCAGCCATGTTTTTGAGGAGGTAACAACATTCAAACAGGAGGAGGTAACAACATGGCCTAAACACTGTCTTCAGCTCTTCTGTTTTACCGTAAATAAGATAAGATAAGATATGCCTTTATTAGTCCCTCACATGGTTTGCATTATTTAGTCCCAGCTAGTCTCAGGTCCAGACCTCTTTGGAAGGTAGTATCTCCAGTGGTCTGCTTTGGACCCTTAACTCTTTCACTACCAGCCTGTTTTCAAAATCTAAGCCCCTGACTACCAGAGATTTAGAGCATTTTCACTGATTTTTCAAGACTCACAGAATACGGAGTTCTTTCACTATATAAACGTAGCACACATCAAAATAAAGTGTTGACTCTCATCTTTCACCTGGAAAAAAATTATGTTTCTAACCTTTTCGGTTCTCAAGTAATTGATAGTAGAACATAGCAAAGTTTCAGCAAAAACACTGTTTTTTGACAACAAATTTGATAAAATGAGCTTTTTGTGAAAGGAGGTATTACAAGCAGATAAGTGACTTTGACATCAATACTTATTGATTTAGTGACACCTCAAACATCTAAAATAACAGAGAAAGATTTTTGATTGCAAATTTTTTTATTTTATTTACAAATATAAGAAATAACTATATACAAATTGACAAAGAGAACAATCTTGAGAGAATAACAACAGTTACAATAACAACAGAACAATGTGTGCACGCGCGTGAACAATGTGTGCATGTGCGTGAACAATGTGTGCACGTGCGTGAACAATGTGTGCACGTGCATGTATGCGTGTGTGTGTGTGTGTGTGTGTGTGCGTGTGTGTGTTGTTGGCCTTCAGGGAGAGCGGCAAAGTACTGGCGAGCATAAAGGTTTGTCTGCTCAGTAATGTGTGCCAGAAGCTCATTTGTGATGAGGAGCTCAAAGAAGTCTGCTGGCACGTCAGACTTCAGCTCCGCTGCAGCGCTCCGGAGTCCAGGGGTGGCCGTGAAGGGAATCATGTTGGGTTCCCAACCTTTTTGTTGCCACTCCACACTTTGTGTGGCAGATGCACCACCTGTAAAATGACAGAAATGTACAACATTACCTAATGTAATTTTTTTGTATTGCTGCAATGTAATGGGGAGAATATATATATTTTTTTACCTTTCTTCTCCGCTTTGCGAGCAGAGGTCCCCACCCCTGCTCGCAAAGTAGGTCCTCTGCTGGATGAAGGCTCTGTAAATGGGAAATTCCTTCACATCAATAGTGGCATTTTACATATACAATTTTACATATACACACACACATACCCAAGCATAAACCTTTACATACACACACACACATACACACACACACACGCATAAACCTTTATACACATAGCTACGCACGCGCACACACGCACGCGCACGCACGCACAGACACGCGCACACACACACACGCACGCCTGCATTCGTTCACACAGTAGCTCCCGGACATTTGGACAAGAGGGAAAAAGTGCATGCAGGCAGGGAGGGGATAAAGTAAGTTAATTCATTGATTCACCACACAGCACGTAAACTTAGTTCTTACCCATCTCTTCCTCTGGAGAGGGGGATCTGCTTCTCCCAGAGGATCCCGACGGCAGCCGCTCATGGGCGGGTCGGGGTCTGGCTCGCTGGACTCAAATTCACTGTCCTCCGGGTCTGAGACCCGAATAGACATGGCCCCTGCCTCGGACAGACGAGATCTCTTTCTTGCCGTCCTTGCCTGATCCGGCGTGTCTCCGCGGTCCTGTGGTCCGGGACCTTGGGTCCCAAGACCACTCCGACCGCTCGGATCACTCCGTAAAAACCGATCGATTGTTAGCTGCCGCTAGGCAGCTAACGCCATATTGCTCCACTACTCAGTACACACGGGTGAGCGCTTCTGGGCTCTCCGCCCCCGATCGCCAAACTAACACACACACGATCACCACCTAGGGGTTGGATGTGTGAATTACACCTTGAACTATGAATTACAAGTTGCTCCCGGACGTATCCTAGCAACCCCCGCTGAAAAACGGCTTTGACGTCAATCGACGTCTCGGTAGACTACGTCTGGAATCGCTCTGACGTCAAACGACGTCTCCGGTAGAGAAAGAGTTAAAAGGGTGCAGTACACACTGGCACTATGAAACGAGGCTGTAGTACTCCATTAAAGCAGGTGTTAAAGGGATATGCCACCCCCAGGTAAAACTTGGGCATCTCCCCACAGTCCAGAGACTAAAATAAGTGGTGGAAAGCGTTTTCCTGGTCACCCAGCCATTGTCCGAGTCTGTCAGCACTGACCGCCGCGGTATCTGCAGCTACTCTGCAGAGTCTAACGGCGCCAGAGAAAGATTTCGGCCAAAAGGAATTAATTTGCTCGATGCGTTTCCCAATTACTTTCTGTGTAGTGCGCATTCATATCGAGTGCAAATAAATGTGCAAATCAACACAGAGAGCTTGACTTGGTCATTTTGGGTGGGAACTATTTTTCAGTGCGGAAAAAGAAAGTCGAAGCACAGAGCACGCTGCGCAACAGGGGAACTCCCTTCCTGGTGCGTAACAGGGATTCCCCTGGCAGCGTGCTCTGTGCTTCGGCTTTCTTTTTCCGCACTGAAAAATAGTTCCCACCCAAAACGACCAAGTCAAGCTCTCCGTGTTGATTTGCACATTTATTTGCACTCGATATGAATGCGCACTACACAGAAAGTAATGGGATGGGAAAGGCATCGAGCAAATTAATTCCTTTTGGCCGAAATCTTTCTCTGGCGCCGTTAGACTCCAGTCTAACGCGGAGTAGCTGCAGATACCGCGGCGGTCAGTGCTGACAGACTCGGACAATGGCTGGGTGACCAGGAAAACGCTTTCCACCACTTATTTTAGTCTCTGGACTGTGGGGAGATGCGCAAGTTTGACCTGGGGGTGGCATATCCCTTTAACTAGAAATATTTACCATCAGAGTCCAAACACTTACATTACATTTAAATACAGTTTACTTCACCAGCTGATACCTGTTGCCCTTCCTTGTTACCACTGATTGATGAATTCATATTACATTTAGAGTTTGTTTTTGAGCAGTACTGAAATCTTGTGTTTAAAATGAAGTAAAATCCTAATAATTATTGTATTTTGTAGTGCCCTTAATGTGTAACAAATATAATATAACAAGATTATGTGGGTGGGAGTTTATAAAGTCACACGTTATAAACTTTACCACAGAAAATGTAACAGGAGGAATTACAATTACGAATGTCCATGGCTGGAAAAATATTTTGTTCTTTTCAGCAAAGTCCTGTAATTAATCTTTTAGAAAAAAAATCTCTTAGTCACCACTTTTTAATGACAATGAAGATGACTGTAATGTATTACTTACAGGCCTACATACATTACAATTTATAGTTATTCAAATATACTGAAGTAAAAAGCATACTGTAGGTTGTAGACTCTGCTGCCTTTCCCCAGAGTTTCAAACTAATTAAACCAAATGGAGGAAATGGAAGAGGGAAATCTTACTTGGATGTTCAAATATTAATGGTCCAGAATATTAGTCAGCAGCACTGGTTTTAACTATGCATGGACTCGACTTAAATGTGTCTTTGGAGAATGCGGCACAGTGGTATTTTGCAGGCTTAACACAAACTGAGATGAGACTTTAAAGTGGAGAGTGTGCAGAGCAAATACAAGAAAACTATTACTTTTGACTGTCCCACTGGGCATAATCACACCAGGACTGGGGGTTGTTTTGCAGTGTTTTATTTATGTATTTAGACCAAGTTTTCCTCCTTGGAAAGTTGAATGTTGATGGCAGGTCATTCAAGTTCAAAAATATTTTGGCTCAAATGTTTTGGCTCAAATATTGTTTTAAGTTATGCCATTGTCTATCTGCAGGCCATACAAGCTGGAATGTGGTATTAAAATGTTCATTCGAGTGTAAAGCATCTAGGGCTGGGCATCGAAATTCGGTTCCTCCATGACACCGACCGAAATGCTTAGGTTCTTCTGGGTATCGAAATATGCCTCGTCTTTCGGTTCCACGTTTCGATACCCAGAGGTTAATCACGTGTGGCTCAGATATGTGCCTGCGTGCTTATGGTCTGATAATGCCACCTGAGATTGGCTCAAACGTCCACGTGTACGAAAAACACAGCGTGGTCACGCCCCTCATTCACAGGCAAGGCGACCCGTGCGAGTGAACAATTTTTCCCGAGGAGCGGGGGGGAATGCCGTGTCAATGCGTGAGACTTGAGAGCCCTGTGTAAATGTCTGTCTAAAGAGCAAACTTAAACTACAAAGCAGCTAATGAGAGTTGTATAAATGTTAAAAATGTATAAAAGTTATTACCTGTTATTATGATAAAACTAATTGAGAACCATCAGGTTCTCAGTTTGTTTTATCATCTCCTCCTGTTCAGTCGCTGTCCTTATCACTGAGCTGCACTGTCAACAGTCTGCCCAACAACAGAACAATCTATTTTCTGATTGGCTGAAAAGGGCGCGGCGCCTGATATCTGAGATTTTTTTCCGGGGAGCGGGGCGGGGAGGAGGGGGGGGAGTTTTTTTCGCTGAAAATGCGCGGTGCCTGCATAAACTGAGCCACACAGACCGATTTTCTGGGCACAAAAAAAAAAAGCGTGAGAAATGCCATGTGTGGCGTGTGAGCGTGTGAACACGTCGAATTGCGTGTGTCCCACTCTCAGTGCGTGAGACTTGAGAGCCCTGGAGTGTGTGAGAGAGAGATAATGTGATGGTGTGCAGTTGTGTTCTTGTTCATTTACTTCAATAACTTGAATAACATTAATAATAAACTCCAGTATGTGGAATAGAATGTGTAATGAAATTAATTTTTTTCCTAGAATTAAAAGAAAATAGGAACCGAAAAAGGTGCTCGTTAGGAATCGGTATCGAAATGAAGGTATCGATATTGGTATCAGCATTGGAAAATTTTGATCAATACCCAGCCCTAAAAGCATCTTTACTTTTATGAGATGAATGAGCTTACACATGAAACATACTAAATATACAAATTAAAGCTTTTACACAAACATCTTTTGGCTCAAGATGGTTCCAAGATGGCGGTGCGTGAAGACGCAGCGGCCCCTCTTCTGGCTGATAGCCGCCGCCTTTGTCTAGTCTGTCTTGTTCGTCTTTAGTGTTTTTTAACAAGTACAGTAGGCAGTTCTTGCTGGACATCGGCAGAACTGCCCAGCACAACTCCCTGGACACTGCACTAGAGGAGAAGCTAGCGCGTTTCGGACTACTCCGCCGGCCTGCTGCTAATGCTGCTAATGCTGCTACACTGGACTCGCCTGCTGCCCCCCGCCTGGAGAGAAGACGTCGCAAGCGGTGCGCGAGAAAGCAGAAGCGAGGGAGGCGCGGTGGTATCAGAGCTAGGCTAACGGCTATTCCATCCATTCTCCTCGCCAACGTGCAGTCTCTGGTCAATAAAATGGACTATATCAGACTGCGGGCTGCCCAGCGCGACATGAGGGAGTGCTGTGTTTTTGTTTTTATGGAAACATGGCTCCATGACAACATCCCGGACTCAGCAGTGCGCCTGGACGAGCTAACATGCTACCGCTCGGACTGAGCTAGCGGTGTCCCCGGAGTTAAATCCCGCGGAGGGGGTTTAATAATCTTTCTTCGGGACGCTTATTGTCGGGACGCTGTGGTGGTATGTAGACACTGTTCACCTCTGGTGGAGTTTATGATTCTGAAGTGCCGGCCTTTTTATCTCCCGAGGGAAATAACAGCGATCATGCTGGTCGCTGTTTACATCCCCCCCACACCGAACAACGCGGATAGAAGGGAGGCACTGTACGAGTTGTATAACTCCATTAGTGAGCAACAGACTGCTCACCCGGACGGATTTTTTATCCTTGCCGGGGTATGACAGTTCTGAGGTCTGCATGGTTGAAATAACCATGCAGACCTCAGAACTGTCATACCACAAATGCATCAGCATGTTGATTTCCCAACCAGAGGAAACAACATTTTGGACATGGTTTACATTACACACAAGGGAGCATACAAGGCTTTCCCCCTCCCCCACATAGGCCTCTCTGACCACATCTCTGTTCTGCTCAGACCGGCATACAGACCCCGTGTGAGAGTCTCCAGGCCGGCTCTGAAGCAGATCCGGGTGTTGCCAGAGGGGGCCTCGTCTGCACTACAGCACTGCCTCGGTACAACAGACTGGGCAGTGTTCAAACAGGCCGCCACATACAACAACCACACGGACATTGAGGAGTACGCAGACACTGTGACTTCCTACATCACCAAATGCACATTTGATGTCACACACACACCAGGACCATCATCACCAGAGCTAACCAGAAGCCATGGCTGACAGGGGAGGTTCACAGACTGTTGAGAGCCAGGAACACTGCCTTCAGAGCCAGGGTTGTCACACATCTGAAGGCAGCAAGAACCAACCTGTCCCGTGGCATCAGGAAAGCCAAACATAAATACACCAGAAAATAAACGGACACTTTAGAGACAGCAGGGACACACGGAGTCTGTGGCAGGGCATCCAGAACATCACGGACTACAAACCCTCGCCACAGACCTGTGACAACAACATCACCCTGCTCAATGACCTCAACAGCTTCTTTGCACGGTTTGAGGCAGGAAATGACACCCGGCCCAAAAAAACTCCACCACCTCCCCACGACCAGCCCCTGTGTGTGTCTGCAGCCAGCGTAAAGAGAACACTCTCCAGGATCAACACCCGCAAGGCTGCAGGCAACATCCCTGGTCGTGTGTTGAAAGACTGTGCAGAGGAGCTCAAGGATGTCTTCACAGACATCTTTAATGCTTCTCTGAGCCAGGCTGTCGTTCCCTCCTGCTTTAAAACCACCACCATCGTTCCCGTGCCAAAGAAGCCCACTCCAGCCACTTTTAATGACTATCGCCCTGTTGCACTGACCCCCATCATCATGAAGTGCTTTGAATGGCTAGTCATGGCACACATTAAATCCATCCTCCCCCCCACCCTAGACCCATTCCAGTTTGCATACCGGGCCAACCGCTCTACCGAGGATGCAATCTGCTCTGCTCTTCACCCAGCTCTCACCCACCTGGACAATAAGGACTCATATGTGAGAATGCTGTTCATAGATTTCAGTTCAGCATTCAACACTATAATCCCACAGCAGCTCATCACTAAACTAGACCACCTGGGGCTTCAGACCTCACTCTGTAATTGGCTGCTGGACTTCCTCAGCGAGAGACCACAGGCAGTGCGGGTCGGCAGAAACACCTCAAGCTGCATTAGACTGAGCACAGGAGCCCCCCAGGACTGTGTGCTCAGTCCGATGCTCTTCACTCTGCTCACCCACGACTGCTCACCAGCGTTCAGCACCAATCACATAGTGAAGTTTGCGGACGATATGACTGTGGCGGGTCTCATCTCTAATAACCATACCTGCAAACTAGTCACCTTTCGGCGAAATTCGCCGTTTTGATCCCAAAATGGGTCACTTGTGTGAATCGTGTAGATCCGGTAGATCCGAAGAGTTTTTTTTTTTTGGGGGGGGGGGTCTACGTTGCCGAACATTTGGTTTGTCACTAAATAAAACAGTAACGGTGCGCATCTTTTCCATTGGAGTTCTGGTTGCCAGTCCTCGCTTCTTAAAATTCCATAGCAGTTAGGATTCAGAGTCTGCAGAGTCACCTTTTTTACTGAGTGATCTGGCAACCTCATTTCGTGAAAGGATCTGATCAACGGATCTGGGACAGTCTGTCTGAGGTCGTTTTCACACCAGGAAAGTCCGATAGTTCACTTGCTTTGGTCCGGACCAAATTTAATTATTATTTTTTTTTATTTTGGTGCGGTTCGCTTTCACACTGCAGTTTTTCCCCAAGCGAACTAACATCTATAAACAAAACCACGTGTGCTGAGGTCGCTCAGCCGTTGGACAAAAATGAGCCCTGGCCAAACGCCGTGTCCAAACCCGGAAGGAGGAGAATAACGGTGTTACGTGCTGTTTTCAATCTAGCCTTAGCGATATGGTTTGCTCAGTTTTTGCAGTTCTCACAAATGTTTGAGCAGCATCGTGAGGTTTACACTATTTTACAATTAATTTCCAAACAACAAAGACACAGGGCAAGACGGCTACGGAGAACAGCGCTCGTGCACGCATCAAGTTCTGACTCTTGCTCTTCACGCAAAACGTAAGTAAGCCTCATAAGTTTCGCTTTGTTTCGTTTAGTTTCGTTTCGTCGGCCCCGGTTTCCCATAATGCTTGACATACGACGGGAGCTCGTTAAGTACAAAAAGCCAACTTGTGTCGGATCGAGTCCGGTCTGCATTCTCACCTCAAACGAACCGCACCAGAGTTCGTATGGAACCGGACCGTCATCGTCAACTAGCAGCTGTTTATTTCATATGTTGAAGGTGAAAAGGCGCTTGTTTTGGCGTTAGAAGCCAACGAGAAGCCAACGAGAATTCCACCAAACATTATGTTTCTGTTTTTATTTTGTTAATTGAGCGCGGTAGGTCGTCACTCTTTTTTTGCCCGAAGAACTTCACTCGTGTCATTCATGGTCAGCTGTGAAGAAAGCACCTGCCTACCGGTGTGTTTTTGTTGGAGAGATTTGCTCAAAAACACTATTGTCAAAAACATCCAATGTGAAACTGGTCACGCCAACACGAACCCCATGAATTTGAAAACCATATACATTTTTAAATGTCAACAAATGCAGTTGGGTGTCGCCTTAATGTTTTTAGTGACGACATGTACCCTGATCTAGGGAATAAGGTTGGATTTTTTTTCTTCCAGATGAAAGAGCTTGAGGAGGATGATGTACTGTATGTGCGTCAGCTTGAAATAGCGCAAAAATGCAGGTGGAGCTGGGCATGGCTGAAATTGGAAGTGAAGACTGAGGTGAAGGGGGTGCAGTACAGCTTCCCACTGTCACAGTATTTCAAAAAAATTGACAAAGCGGGCTACTGTAAATGCACCCTTTGCTACAAAGAAATAAATTATGGGAAAAAAGGTTCCCATGCTCTGATGGCACACTGTCAAACAGAGGTGCACAAGAAAAAAGTGAGCACAATACTCACTACTACTAGTGTCCTTCCTCCTGTTCCACTTTCAATGCAAAGTGCTCCCAAGGGTCCTGAGCTGATGAGGGAATGAGTAAGGTTACCTGTACCTGTATTCCAACGGGTTGCTAATGCTGAGGTGTGTATAGATTAAATAGGCTAGCTTGAGTGTGAGTATTAAGTGTAGATTATGTAAATGCAAATAGATTTGGTTATATTATGACAGCTTTACAGTGAAAATGTTATTTTCCTTGATTGTGCGCTGTTTAAGGGGGCCGCGAGGTTACCGGTAGTTTTTCACCTTTTTCAACCCTCATGAGTTTGCAGCTATGAATAACGAGACAAACTACAGGAGTGAGGTGAGCCTTCTGACCCAGTGGTGCAGCAATAACAATCTCCTTCTGAATGTTGAAAAGACCAAGGAGATTGGTATTGACTTCCGGAGAGGCCCCACCCAGCACCCCACACTGACCATCAACAGTGCTGCTGTAGAGAGGGTGAGCAGCACCAAATTCCTGGGGGTGCACATCAGTGAGGACCTCTCCTGGACAGTGAATACTACATCACTGGCAAAGAGGGCTCAGAAGCGCCTCTATTTCCTCCGCAAACTGAGGAGAGCTGGAGCCCCTCCACCCATCATGACCACCTTCTACCGAGGCACCATTGAGAGCGTTCTGACCAGCTGCATCACTGTGTGGTACGGGAGCTGCACTGAACAGAACAGGAAAGCCCTGCAGCGCATAGTGAATGCAGCTGGGAGGATCGCTGGTGTCTCTCTCCCCTCCCTCCTAGACATTTTTAACACCCGGCTCACCCGCAGAGCGCCCAGCATTGCAGGTGACCCGAGCCACCCCTCACACAGCCTGTTCAGCCTCCTGCCCTCGGGGAGAAGGTACCGGAGTCTCCGGGGCCACTCCACCAGACTGTCAAACAGCTTCATTCACCAGGCTGTCAGGAGGCTGAACTCTCACCTTACCCGTCTCCCACCCCCCACCCCCCATATTGGCATAACCTGTATACCATAAAAAGACATATCACTCTAGACACTTTAAAAAACTGCTGCTAAGGACTACTGTTGCACATTTACATTTACTACTGGAATTTTAATACTGTTGTACTGTTGTTTACTACTGTTATTGCACATTACTACTGGAATTTTTACTACTGTTGTTTACTCCTGTTATTGCTCTAGAATGACTACTGTTGCACATTTAATTTTATCTTAACTTCAATGCACATTCTATTGCACATTACCATTTCACTGCTGTTATCTTCCATTGCACATTTTGATGCACACTGCACACTTTTGGACATCTGTATATATATATTGATTTATTATGTTGCACTGCTTTAAGATTTTAGATCTTAGACTTTAATTTAACTTTAGACTTTTGTCTTAGATAGTTTTTGTTGTGCTGTGTCTTTATATTGTATTTTGTACACTGTCTTTTTTTGCACTACCTGGCCAGAGAGAAACAAAATTTCGATTCACTGTATGTTGAACACATATGGCAGAATTGACAATAAAGCTGACTTTGAACTTTGATCAATATCTTGTTTCATTTAAGGCCATTCTCTATAGTCGTCTATGGCCTTGTCTCTTTTCGAAAGCTTTAAAGTGGTTACAGTGGGTGTTTCATGGTAATATATGTGCCCGGGCATGGAAAAAACAGACACATGTCATCCCTGTACAGTACAGAATGTGTTCAAGTTGCCAAATTATATAAATGTTCGATTGCTGTGACTCTGAAGTGCTGTATGTTTGCAAGTTTTCTCCCCGACAAAACCCACAATGTCGACGAAACATTCTCAAATATAATCAAAGGCATGTCTGTTTATAAGAATCTTCTTGCCCAAAAGAAAAAAGAGCGCCAACAACTACCCATAACCATGTTCTTTACATGGTTATGGGAAAAAGACGCCTGCACCGAGGCGGAGCGGCGCCAGGGCGAAGAGGCACGGTCAGAGGAACTGTGAAATACACGCCTGAGTTACTATTCATTTTTTTTTGTTGTTGAAAATCTACGAAAGTTTGAGTGTTTAAACGAGAGAAATGTGAGAAAACGTTAATGTCAGGCTGAGAAAAGTGTATAATGTGTGTAATGAGGCGTTTACAGCCTTAAAACATGTATAATAATTGTAAAATATAAAGCTGACTACTTCACGGATTTCGCCTGTTGTTTTTTTTTTAGAACATAACCACCACGATAAATGAGGGACCACTGTATAACAATTCAGATCTGTGGAGAGTCGCCCCTATTCACAGAAACAATTATTGTATTTTTGAGGAAAAGAAACACCAGTAATGAATAAATCATGGGACATTCCAGGCAAAATTATAACATCATGGAGGCAAGTAGGTAGCGGACCCTCCACCAGAAATGTTGTGCAATGTACCTTTAATATGTCCTGTCCCTTTACAAATAAATAATATAAGAAACATCTGCAGGCGTACAAGCTGCCAAGTGTATTATAAGTTTTCATTCTGTCACTGCCTGTCAATAACGCAACCAACTGCAGTCTTTACCCCCTCAGGCGATAAGTTTTTCGGATAGACTATAGTTTCCAGAGCCTCAGATGTTCATGATTAAATATGATGTGTGAGCCACAACTCCATCCAGAGCTATATTTTGTGTAAATAAGCTTTTAGCACTAGCCTCTGAAGCAATTGCCCACTGTAAACAACTTTAAATGATGCATAGACCTTCCAATGCTTTCAACTGTGAGTAATAAAAAACAATCTTCTTTACCTTTATCGGTTGATTCGTTTACACCACAAGCAGACTCTAAGTACACTGCTGGCTCTGTGCACCATTTTAATAAAGTGCTGAGTTTCAGAAGGATTGCACATTAGCTGGTTTTATTTAGCATGCAAAGAACGCAGGTAGCAGGGAAATAAACAACTTAAACTCTCAATATTATTGTAAGCACTTTGACAAAATGATTTCACAGTATTTCAGTTAGAGATGACTTGTTTCAATGAGTTCATGACATGGTACTTCTTGATGCTTTTATATGGCTCCTTAATGGTTCCCTAATACTGTAAATGAATCCTTCTTCAAAATCAACACTCAGTGCATGAGAAACAGAAATAAGATGAGAAAGAGTAATTTTTCCTCTCTCTGAACAGTCCATTATGGGAGTTGTTGCTTGAATGCAAATGAGGAGGACAGAGATGGCCTATAGTAGAGGGTGGGGGCGTGGCCAAACTCTCCGCTCTCAGCTCTCAGCTGTGCGCTCTGACCCATTTCCGCGTTTTTGCGCGGAGGAAGAGATGAGAAGCGTTCCATTGAAAAATAAACACATTTCCACAGAAAATAAAATCAAACCACTGCTGTTCAAAGGTCCAGAGGCTCAGATAAAGGACGTCCGAGCCTAGAAACACTCGGACGTGCCTCCAGGCAAATAAAAAAAACGCATTTCGCATTGCCTAGTGCATTCACGGTCCAAACTCTCTGGGCATGATTTACAGAGACGCTGAGTAGACACAGACGGGGGGTGGAGCTGCATTTTTCGATCTGACGTCAATAAGGTGCCTTGTTCAGAATCGCCCGTTTCAGCTGTATTTTTTTCTAACGCAGAAAAGGACCGCAAATGCTCAGTTTAGACATTTCGCAACTTTTAGCCATGGGAGGGGGGCCCTAAACAGGGTAGGGGAGCTCACTTTAATGTTCAAAAACCCCAGAAAGTGAAAATTTCATGCCATGGGACCTTTAAATTATCTTCTTATGGTTTGGTGGACAACAACATCCTTCCAGGTTGCCGAGTTATATAAAATAAATATTGATATAATACCATTAAAGTCCACATTTTGCATTAGCATTAAAGGGACCATATTATGCTATTTTCTGATCTATATGTTACTACTGTCCGTGGCTCGTTTCCTGATTTCAATGGCCTCTCTGATCCAGCGTTTGAACTTTTTTTTTTTTTTCTATCTATCTATCTAATGACCCGTGTCCCATCCCAATCCATAATGTGGTTATTCTTTTACAGTGATCTGATATGGTGGATTTTAGGTTTTCCTGCAATGCTTTGTCTTTTTGTGTTCTGGTGAGTCTCCCTCATGTTTCCTTTTCACATTCCTTTTGGTGTTCCTTTTTTCAGATGTGAAAAGCCCGGCCCGTTTCTAACCTGGGAAATCCCAGCTGCTTTCGTTTGTTCCGATCTGAAAGACAGCCTGGCAACTAGGCTAAGCGAGCTCTCCTGATTTTGGGAGCCAATCAGAGAGCGGGGAGGGGTGGAAAGACAGTGACGCGTACTATGCGACAAACAGAAACTTGTAGTTTGAACTGACAACTGACATGATTGTCTATGGGCTGCGTGTACGCCAAATGATAGACATTCGTAACGCCCAATAAACGGCTGTTGGCAATCGTAAAGCACACCACTGCTACGAGATATTTAGCAGGTGGCTCCCAGACCATATATCACTTGTGATATGGTCAGGTATAAACCAGGCAAGCCTATGTATGATTTATTGCATGATTTGCATTGGATCTTGTAGATGGCGTTGCATTTTTGTTCTTGTGAGATTTTGTCTTTGGGGTGTACTAGATGTGAGGTGGGGTGAGTCTGAGCAACCTGCCAGGTCATCAGGCTGACCTACAGGAAGTAACAACAGCTGATATACGATACATCACCACCAACACTGGTGACAGTTCTGAAGAAGGCTTGCAGCTAGCAGCCAAAGCATGCTAGCAACAAGGTAAATACACTTTACTGTATTGTCTGTAAAAAAGAACCCAAGAAGTTAAAGTACATAAGACAAACTGAACATCTTTGGTTTAATAAAAAGAAGATTTGGACAAAAAGGTGCAGATGCAGAGACGAGAACATCACACCAGCAAGTATTAACATCACAACCCCGAAACCAACCCATAATGTAAAACAAATCATTAATAAGGCCAAGAAAGCACTATTAAAAGAAAGGATTCCCATCACCATCAATAACCAAAGAAGTATCGATCAAGAACTAATTGACAAACAGGAGGAATACGGACGGCTTTTCCCCATGGAAGAAGAGGTACAGCAGCAGGTTAACAAGCACTTAGAACAAACATAAGAACTGGAATTCGAAATGACCAAGGTCACATTAATAAGTTAAAATTGCTAACAGATACAAAACAGCACACAGACAAAGGCTAAAGATAAATGGATATGCAATTTAACACAGCAAAAAATGATGAAAACAGAAACAAACGTATTTGCACGAGGACTAAACTTTGCCACCACTCCAAATAAAATCCCCATAGAGGAATACATTTTAGCCACGGAGTTAGCGTGCCAAAAAATACTCAACCAGGGACGGAAAGTGGAGTTACTCAACAGGGACAGGGATCCTAAAAACAGCCAAATTACCGAGGAGCAATATAACCAAGGAGGAGAGGAAAGCCATCAATCATATGAAAAAAAGACAACACAATCACTAGTCTACCTGCAGGTAAAATTATATTAGACATCAAAACATATCAAATGAAAATTGAAAAGCTACTTGCAGACACCGACACCTATGAAACCATCAGTAGGATTCCAACAGAAGAAAAGAAACAATCCCTAAAATCGTTCGTTAAACCCTTATTAGAACAAGCAAAAATCACCAGAGAAGCATACAACGATCTAATCCCAACAGCCAGCATCACCCTTTACAAAAAAGACACGCCGCTCCGCCTGAGAGTAGATAACATAGCTTCAGTCACGTACAATCTGTCAAAAGCCCTGGTCGAAATAATAAAACCACTCATCGGTCAAACAGAATTCCACTGCAAGAACGCAAAACAATTGGCACAGGAACTAAAAAACATTACAGTAGCACCGGACAAAACGTCATCTCACTTTTTACGAAACACCCGTGGATGTCACACTACGCATAGTACAGGATAAACTCAGAAATGACAAAACGCTCAAAAAACGCATAAACATTACACAATTATTATGCTTCGTGGCCAAATCTACATAGTTCCAATACAAAAACATCATTTACAGACAAAAGGAGATGTTCATAGTGGGAGATCCACTATCCGCAATAATGAGCAGTTTTTCATGGAGGACTTGGAACAAAAAGCATTCCACACAGCACCCCCACAATGCTGTTTAACTTTCTGGAAACGTGATTAGTTTGAGCAACCTGCAAGGTCCAGGTCCATCACGCTGACCACACCCACAGGAAGCAACAACAGCTGATATACCACACGTCACCACCAACACCGGTGACAGTTCTGAAGAAGGCTTGCAGCTAGCAACCGAAACATGTCAACAAGGTAAATACATGTTACTGTATTGTCTAAATGAGAAGTTAAAACAATTCCTACATTAGGCTCAATTCGTCTCTCAAACAGAAAACACTAAGCTCAATACACTTTAATTTCATTTTAATAAAGTGCACATTAGTTGGTTTTATTTAGTGTGCAAATCTCAAAATTAGTACACAAGTAGCAGATGTCAATGTCAGTTGTGAGCAAACTATCCTTTGCTCTGTAGATTCATGTGGCAACGCTGCATCCGTGGTAAAAAAACAAAAAAAAAAACCCAAAAAAAACCTAAAGGAAGGTTGGACAGAGCCTTGTCTTTTTGGAGACATAAACAAAGTGTTTACCATCTGCGGGTCGAGTACACACCTGTGACCCGCTGAGCTCCTGGGCTGCTTCGATTCACACGATAATGAGACAAACAATTAGCTGCAGAGAACTGGTTTTGAGTGTCAGCAGTTTTACTTTATATAAGAATTAGGGCCATTCAAGAGGCACCAAGAAAAATAGGACAACAGTGCCATTTTTCTCGACCAAAGCCATCTGCAGCACACACAGACTTTATAGGGTCTTTCTATGGTCATCTGACTGTATTAGCATTCTCTAATTAGCCCTAGTGTTGACGCATTAGGGGTATAAACAATTCTGACTCAGGTGACAGTTCACACCTAGGGTATTTTAATGAACTTAATTAATAACAGCAATTCCCTCCTTTAAACAACTAGGGTGTGTTAGTTTCACTGTTGTTAGTTCCTTCCTTCAGTCTTAAGTGACTTACAGAGCCCTGCCAAAACTGGATAAGGATGAACGGTGAAACGTATTCACAAAAAATCCTTTTGTCCAGTTGACAGAAATGAATTTTCTTTTGCAATGGAAACTACCTGGACAACTGATGGATTACACATATTGGTTTAAAAATGTATTTAATTAAGGTATTAATAGATCAATATCCATAAATTATTATTGTAAAAGAGCATATTGTAACTTTTCTGGTGTTTATCTCTCTGGTGTGTTCACAGAGATGCCATTGCTCAGCCTGAAGTTTCATGTATGGCATTAAACTTATCTTGCATAGAGATTGAAAAACAGCTATATATTTGAAAATTATTAGCGCTGTCAGGCAATAAAAAAAAAAAAATCTAATTAATTACAGGATTTGTAATTAATTAATCTAATTAATCACATTTTCATCTTGTGTGAGAGAGAGAGAAAGTGAGAGAGAGAGAGGGGCAACCCACTTTGCGATTGAGTTTGTCAGTTTTTCTGTGGTCGCTTTGCTCATTCGTTTCCCAAATTCTGTGAGCCTGGTTTGGTGGTTTGGTGGTTTGTTGAAGTGCGCTCACGCTCGCTCTATCACCAGTAACAATGGAACTTGTCCGGACGTGTTTATCGTTCAAATGATCCGTGAGGCTGGAGCAGCTTTGGTGATCGGAAAATTCTTTTTTACAAAAGCTACAAATCACACTTTTTTGTTAATACAGTGGTACCTCACCTTACGAAAGACCCAACAAACGAAAATTCCAAGTTACGAAACGCCTTCACGGTAAATTTTGGTCTCTAGATACGAAAGAAAATTCAAGTTACGAAACGTGAAATCTCAAAAATTCAAATAATGCGCAAAATCCCGAAACGTAAATACACTTTATCAACACACACGGGGTTAGGTTCCAGAAATAACCCGCAACAAGAGAAATCCTCAAAGTAGGACAACTTTATATTTTACAATCATTCTACATGTTTTAAGGCTCTAAATGCCTCACCACACACATTATACACTTTTCTCAGACTGGAATTAAACTTTTCTCACATTTCTCTCTCGTTTAAACACTCAAACTTTCATAGATTTTCAACAAAATGTATTAAATAGTGAATCGTGGGGGGAGACACGGCTCCGGAAGCCCCGCGCCGCACGAGGAGCACCTCACCGCGCCTCGCGAGGAGCACCGCTAGTCCTCGTCTGCACGACCGGCACCGGGTCTGCGAGCACGAGCCACAAACTAGCCCCACGAAACCAGCAAAGAGCGGCACGTGGTGGTTTAATCCTGGTTTAGTCCAGGTCCAGTCCAGGTTTAGACCTGGTTTAGAAATGGTCTAGACCTGGTTTAGTTCTGTTCTAGACCTGGTTTATTCCACGTTTAGTCCTGGCTCTACAGTCTCTTAGCCAATCAGGACGCAGCACACAAAGTTACACTATAAAAAAAACGTTACACTATAAAAACCTTGAAATGAATCAGGCCTTTTCCATTGAAATAGCTACTCAACTTACGAAAAATTCACGTTACGAAACCACTTCTGGAACGAATTAATTTCGTAAGGTGAGCTGTAGTCCACTACCACTGTAGTCCTGTCTTCGTTCTTTTCATAAATAAACTTGCCCTTTCAAAGACCCTGGTAGTGATTTGCTCGCTGCGCGCAATTTAAAATGTGCGTGCATTGAATTGCCGCTCATAATTAATTGTGTTAATTTTTATAACACGCTAATTTGCAGTGTAATTAATTAATCTAATCAACACGTTAAACTGACAGCCCTAAAAATTATATTTTCTGATTGAGAGTGAAGTCGCATCTCCACAGATCTGATTATGTAACTAGTCCTGGCAGTGTTACCTGCTTCTCTCCATGAAGACAAATACATCTCTATGGAAACCCTCCAACTGAAAAGCTACAGTAACCCTTGTGCCACACCTCAACCTAAATGATTCTGCTAACAAAGGCTGTATCTGAGTGCCCACTATTCCCTACTTAGGACGCTATGTAGGGGTCACACGTTATGTCGTGTCCGATAGAGCTGGGCGGTATGACCAAAAATTGATATCATGGTATTTTTTAAAAATTATATCGGTGTCACTGTATTTGGCGTTTTTTTTTTTTTTTTTCTCCCATGCATGACTAGGTGTTAACCCCATTTCCTAATAATTTAGAGAATAATTACTGCAGTAAATTGGACTTGGTAAAACATATCTGGGTCCAGTGCTTTAATCATCTCCTTGAAGCTCCTTTCTCAACAGGTCTAAGTGGTACATGTCTTTGGCGAAGTGGACAGTAACAACGTTGGTAATATCGTTCCACCATTTGCTTTTCTTGTCGTAGGCAGTCCCCTTAGCAAACACGTCTTTGAGTCACGTCTGAGTGGCGTTTTGTGTTGCAGCGCCAACTTGAACGTTCCCTGCAGACGTGGAAGAGGATGCAAATCTTAAGTTTCATGCATTCTTCATATTACGTGTTTGTGACGGAGGTGATGAAGCAGATCGCTCGTGTCGCCTCCTGCGGCTTCAACTTTAGCCTGACAACATTTACAGAATACGGTTGTTTGATCAGCGCCAGATTTTTTTTAAAGCTGAAATACTTCCACACAACTGACACGGCTCCTCTTTTCAGTATAAGTTCCTCTGTGTCTGTAACATTTTCTCTGTCCATGTTGTTCACCGCGCAACACACTGTAGCCGTGTCCCAATTCGAGGGTTATTGATCCGTGTTTGTAATCTGCATGGTGCGTGTTGTTAGCATTAGCGTTAGCAGCGTGTCTGGGCACTGGACGACGGGAGCGGCTCTGTGAGCTGAACCTGTCCCATTTCGGCAACGGCCGAAATGGGAGAGTAGTTTGAGGGCTGCAACTTTTGCAGCCTTCGGAGCGGCTGAAAAAGCAGCCCTCGAATTGGGACATGGCTTGTTTGTACACACACACTCACCGGTATTGGGGTATATGAAAAATTCATTTTTAAAAAATCGATATGAATCGGTATACCACCCAGCCCTAATGTCCGAATGTTCATCAGGTGAAAAAGTAGTGCATTCAAAATTTCCCACAATGCACCTTGAAAAGTAGTGTCCAGAGATGGTCACTAGACTGGTCAATACAGACCACAATGCAGTGCAAGAGTCATAAAAACAACAGTGGAGAGAAGCGGGTCTTCAAGTGAACACGACTGAATGAAAGAAGGGAGAAGTGTTGTTGATTCTAATTATGAATAAACCACTATTAAAGGTACAGTGTGTAGGATTCGTGGCGCATAGGTGGTGTAGGTACCATGCACTTCCTCTTTTGGCTACGGCAGACCTCGAGGGTCACCCGGGCGCGCCGTAGCGCCGACAGCTCGCGTGCCCGCGCACGAATCGCGCGCCGCTGTATACATAAAACGCGGTTCCCCGTTCACTTTTTTTTTTTTCTTTTCGCATGAAAACACACAATCCCGATCATGATTCATGACAATCTACACATCAAATGAAACCTTACAGTCTCCTCTTTTTGACTATGCAATTCATTTCCCTGCAAAACAATCACTCCCCGAGCACATGGGGCTTTTATACAGAAAAGCACAAAACGAGGTATGTTACTTAGCTTACCTTTGAAGTCTCTGCACAGGTCAAACTCTGTATTTCACCATAAACTTGGCCTCAATCTGTCCATAAGGATCCAGCGAATAAAATCCAGTAAAACAATTTAGTCCAAAATACGTCTTAGATCCATTACGAGTGTGATACAGCAGCATGCTTGTTTACACGAGGCTCCCCCCTTCCCCCCTCCCCTTCCCCTTCTCTCTTCGCTCCTCCGCTCCCACATGCAGCGCGGCTGAGCAGCTGCTAGCAGGAGCCTCGGCGAAGGATGAGCCCAAATGTCCTTCTGCGGCTCTCGTATTCAAAATGGCTGCCTCTATATGGGGAAGATCCCCCTTTTATGTGACTATATCTAAGTCCAAAAGAATACTTTGATTTCATGATGGAAGTGAAAAGGCTTGGAAAACAATGTATTTTTGAATGGGTATCTTCAATTTCAGTAATTAACAGGTAAAAATCTTACACACTGTCCCTTTAAGTAAATCATTATGACACGCACAACTTTGTGTAACGTCACTTTAAGTTTATTTTACTTAAACTTACCACATTTCCACTTTATTACAGCATCTGTCTCCACGGTTACAAACTGCTACGCGACAAAGCCAGTGTTTTTATTAAAAGTCACCCTGACATCACTCAACACCCCAACATCTGATTAAATCTCTCACTTTGTCACCAAGCATTTTTTAAACTCCTCATATCTTACTTGTTTCATGAATCTCATGTTCAACTTTTATTACTTTTCCAAAACAAAAACATTTCCGAATATCTTGGCTCATCTTACATCCGGTTGAAAATTGACTTTCAAATGGAATGCTTTGTATGCAGTGACGAATGTGCTGTGTCAAAGATGCACGGGGCATGTCTATAGCATACTCTGCCTCCAACCAGCCCTGTGCTCTGATATTAAATCTGTCAGGCATAATTGGTTTCCGAGCAGATTAAAACATAAAACTGCAGGGGAAGTCTCTGTTCCCAGTGCACCACCATCTGTGCTCTGTGATGTGACACGGCACCAACACTTAATGAATTATTAGCTCATTAAACCCAGCGCATTTACAGTCACAGCTCACTCTCTCCAACTCAACTTCCTCCATCTATCCCTCTTGTCACTCACTAACTTAATTCTCTTCTAACAGCCCCGTGGAACTCCGCTGGCTCTGGTACAATGCATTATGGGACTGCACCAAAGTAGAGATTTACTCGCTTCTTGCTTTGGGACAATCTGAAAATGTGAGACAGAGAGCTCAAGCAATACCTGTATATTATAGGGAACAGGGTAAGTTATAGGGGGAGATTTGTAGAGATGCCTGTAATGTTTATTGTGATATTGTGGAGATGGTAACAGAATTGAAGAAATACTACTTTTTGTTCTTAAAAAAAACTTTTAAAAACCCTGACCTTGACTATATTACTATCATAGTCCAAAGAATTAAGATTAAGAAAAAGTTTTTAGTTTTTTTAAATAACAGTTATTTTTTGTTTTGTTTTTGTTTTTCATTGAAATGTAATAAAAGAGCATGGTTTATGTACATTCCTCCATCTGTTAGCTGTTGCTGCAATAAAACAATGCATTTAAGCAAAAAAGCTTATAATTTGGTATGTTATTGTGAGACCTTTGCTGATACAATATCACAATATTTCAGTTACTGTTACATCCCTAGAGATTAGTACTTCGGACATGTGGGTTGATTGTTATATTAGCTTGTTATGGTTTGGTGCACAACAGTGTACTGGTATTTTCTGGTAACTAACAAAGTTATCATGCCCAATTCCACTCCCATTAAATCTCTATGGGGTTGTTGCAGAGTTATAATAGAAAAATATTGATATATTATTGAAGTATTATATTGATATATAATACCATTATAATGCACCCTTTGCACTAGCAATAAAGTATTGCTAGTATATTGTCTTTAAAGGGCCTATAGTTTCTATAGTTATAATGTTGTTTCCAAATCTAAAACATACCTGGAATTGTGATTTGTTTCATTCACACATGTTTAACACACAAATCCTACATACACTGTATTGCCAAAGAAGAAGAAGAAGTGACTTTATTGATCTCACACTGGAGAAATTCTTCTCTGCATTTTAACCCATCCTATATATAAATATATATATATATATATACATATATTAGGAGCAGTGGGCAGCACACATTAGGGCGCCCGGGGACCATCTCCATGATCTTCTTGCTTCGGTTTGGTCAGGACCTAAGCTGGAGGTACCTATGGTGCATGTTTTGGGTTGGTGGGGGAAACCAGAGTGCCCGGAGGAAACCCACCCAGACACGGGGAGAACATGCAAACTCCACACAGAAAGGCTCGGGCGACCTGGGGATCGAACCCAGACCATGCATGCAAACTCCACACAGAACACACACAGAAAGGCCTGGGCGACCCGGGGATCGAACCCGGAACCTTCTTGCTATGAAGCAAGAGCGCTAACCACTCAGCTACCGTGCCGCCAAAGTATTCGCTCACCTGCCTTGACTCGCATATGAACTTAAGTCACATCCCATTCTTAATCCACAGGGTTTAATATGACGTCGGTCCACCCTTTGAGGCTATAACAGCGTCAACTCTTCTGGGAAGGCTGTCCACAAGGTTTAGGAGTGTGTTTATGGGAATTTTTGACCTCTTCCAGAAGCACATTTGTATCACACACTGATGTTGGACGAGAAGTCCTGGCTCTCAGTCTTCACTCTAATTCATCCCAAAGGTGTTCTATTGGGTTGAGGTCAGGCCAGTCAAGTTCATCCACACCAAACTCTCACATCCATGTCTTTATGGACCTTGCTTTGTTGCACTGGTGCACAGTCATTTGGAAGGGGAAGGGGCCTCCAAACTTTCCAAGTTGGGATCATGGAATTGTCCAAAATCTCTTGGTATGCTGAAGCATTCAGAGTTCACTCACCGGTGAACATCCAGGGGACAGGACATAGAGACTGTGGACAGTTTCAAGTACCTGGGTGTTCACCTCAACAATAAACTGGACTGGTCCCACAACACCGACGCCCTGTACAAGAAGGGCCAGAGTCGCCTCCACCTCCTGATGATACTGAGGTCCCTTGGAGTGTGCAGGCCTCTGCTCAAGCCTTTTTATGACTCTGTGGTGGCCTCTGCTCTCCTCTACGCTGTCGTCTGCTGGGCCCCGAGCAGCACAGACTGGGACAGGAAAAGACTTAGTGGTCCCATGGCATGAAATTTTCACTTTCTGAGGTTTTTGAACGTTAACGTGAGCTCCCCTACCCTGTTTAGAGAGAGACGTGAGACTCTCTCCAGGCTCGGATGTCCTTTATCCGAGCCTCCGAACCTCTGAAACAGTAGTGGATTAATTTTATTTTCTGTGGAAATGTGTTGTTGTTGTTTTTTTCATGGGACGTGTCTTGTATCTTCCTAAGCGCTTAAAACGCGGAAGTGGGTGACAGCGCACAGCGCACCACTAATCCAGGAAACAGTGGCGTATTTGGCTACACCCCCACCCACTGCACTGGCCTGTCTCTGTCCTCCTCATTTGCATTCAAGCAACAACGCCCAGAATAAAGCGTTTCAGAGACATAGTTATGAATAGAACTGTCTTCAGGAGGCTCTCCCATGCACTGAGGCTTGATTTTGGAGAAGGATTCATTTACAGTATAGGGAACCACTAATGCGCCATATAAAAGCATCAAGAAGTACCATGTCATGGGCTCTTTAATAAGCTGGTAAGGAGGGCCAGCTCTGTCCTGGGTTGTCCTCTGGACTCTGTAGAGGAGGTGGCTGAGAGGAGGGTGCTGGCCTAATTCAAGTCCATCATGGACAACACCTCTCACGCTCTGCACCGGACTGTAGAGGAGCTGAGCAGCTCCTTCAGCAGCCGACTGAGGCCCCAGTGCAAGAAGGAGTGCTACCGCAGATCCTTCATCCCCACAGCCATCAGACTGTATAATTGTACTATATAGTACAAACGTGCAATATTTTTTTTCCGTACTCTCCTAGTTACGTTTTTTAAATTATTACTTATTTTATTCCATTCTTGCCTGCATGCACTTTTCTTTCTTGTTCAATCTGTCTCTGCCTGGAGCTACTGGGGCAAGTAAATTTCTCCTATGTGAGATCAATAAAGTCTTATCTTATCTTACCTTATCTTACCTTATCTTCCTTTCACTGGAACTAAGGGGCCAAGCCCAGCTCCTGAAAAACAACCCACACCATAATCCCCCTCCACCAAACTTTACGCTTGGCACAAAGCAGTCAGACAAGTACCGTTGTCCTGGCAACTGCCAAACCCAGACTCGTCCATCAGATTGCCTGATGGAGAAGCATGATTCATCACTCCATAGAGCACATCTCCACTGCTCTAAAGTCCAGTGGTGTCGTGCTTTACACCACTGCATCTGAAGCTTTGCATTGCACTTGGTGATGTATGTCTTGGATGCAGCTGCTTGGCCATGGAAACCCATTCCATGAAGCTCTCTATGTACTGATGTACTGTTCTTGAGCTAATCTGAAGGCCACATGAAGTTTGGAGGTCTGGATTTGGAGGATTGACTCTGCAGAAAGTCTGCACACTATGTGCCTCAGCATCCGCTGACCCCACCCCGTCAGTTTACTTGGCCTACCACTTTGTGGCAGAGTTGCTGTTGTTCCCAATCACTTCCTCTTTGTTATAATACCACTGACAGTTGACTGTGGAATATTTAGGATCAAGGAAATTTCACGACTGGACTTGTTGCACAGGTGGCATCCTATCACAGTACCACGCTGGAATTCACTGAGCTCCTGAGAGCGACCCATTCTTTCACAAATGTTTGTAGACACAGTCTGCAGGCCTAGGTGCTTCATTTTATACACCTGTGGCCATGGAAATGATTGGAGTTCTTCTCTCAAACAGAAAACACAAAATTCTGTAAACCTTCAATAGAATCATTTGGATAATTTCAACATAAGACAGTTAAAATGGCATTACTTTGAAATACAGTATTTCCTTAAACCAGACCTATTATGCAAAATCAACCTTTTAGAGCTTCTAAATATGTTATAGTTGTTTCCTCTCACCATTTACTCACCTGTTGTATTTGGGCTTATTTGTGCATGTTTGAGCAATCTTTGCTTATTTTCAAGATACTATATTTTGCAGATCAATTTCTGTTTTTACCGACACCGGCATACGCTCAATGCTCTTTACATACTGTACTTTGTTCTCCAGTTTTATTTTCTTAATCCTTGATATGCATAGGATATGGCAGCGCTGCATGGTCATTTTGGTACAAATACAAAACATCACTAGCATGATGCGCAGCTATCCAATGCGAGGCGCAGACTCTTTGTTATGTTTCGGCACTCAAGTCAGCAGACTTATTTCTCTGTTATTTTAAATTAATATTATGATTTAAAATGTGCAGATTATAACATAATGTTCCCACTGTTGTTCCTGTGTAACAGAAGTACTAGTATATCATTCTTCTGACCTTTCTCTTCATACAATATTTTCTCCGCTCCAACTTGATCACAGAAGTCTGGTCTCCCATGGGCGAAGATTATGAGAGCTTTGTTTGTATGCAAAGACGGTTAAGTCCCCAACACCTCGCTGACAAGATCATTTACAAACCGGAGTTGCCTCCTCACAGATGTTTCCACAGACATAACTTGGTGCCCTGGGCTGGTTGTTCTTGTCTCTGGGCTTGATTGAAATGACAGGCATGCTGCACTACTATGAAACAAAAAAAAGTTGCTTAAGATGCCAGATCTATTTTAGGAGGTGCATATTTCTCTGTGGTGGAGCTTTGGCGTGTGTAGAGAAGGTGTTGGCAGCATGTAGGAGCAGATGCCTCTCATTAGATGCCATACTTTTTGTGGCATCACACAAACATATTCCTGCTCTATTTCCCTGTGGCCATCACAGGTCCCACGCTGGTGCAGTGGAGCCAGCCCTGTTCATCAAAGTGACAAGAGCAGGATGGGACAGACACAATGAGGAGGAATGAATGGTTTTGCAAGTTAATTAGAGGTGTTATATTACGCAAATTTGACGCCTGTGAGTTTGAAAAAACATACGTGTAATTATGTTTTTGTTTCATTCACTTATGTATCGAGTAATCCTGTATTATTAGACTCCATTAGTCTCCATCTCTAAACCTTGAAATGCTCTGTTCCAACTTGTGATTTAATGAAGCTGTAGGGCTGAAATGATCAAAATGATTCAAATTAAGGTGTATGGAGTTTAAAAACACACTTACTATATTATTACAAGGTGGAACAAAGTATTTTCTGATGTAAATCTGTAAATGTGCAGGGTTTGTGTGAATGAAAAAACAACTCTGTGCTTGTGTATGCTTTTAATGCGGAAACAAAATTATAACAAATAGTGCAATACATGCCCTTTAAAGATAATATATATAATCAAGATGACCATAGCTCAGATGGTAGAGGTTTTGGCTGTCAGACTCAAAGGTTGCTGGATCAATCCCTTGTCTCATCAATGCAGACTGCTATTTTGAGACTGCCCGGCTTAGCATTGGCCTGGTTAATATGAGAGACAGGAATACCAGGGGCTAGTCAAGCAGATTTTTTTTTATTGTTCTTTTATAGGTGTAACAGAAGTTTCATTTACCTTGTCATATTTTGGCAGAAAGCTATCCAGGAAGAAGAACGAAGACATAAAAAAATTAATTATGAGACAGCAGTGGCAACGGTGCATATACTAGTCTCCTTAAGTACCCATATTCAAAGTCAAAGTCAACTTTATTGTCAATTTGACATATGTGTTCAACATAGAGTGAATCGAAATTCCGTTTCTCTCAGGCCAAGCAGTGCAAAAAGACAGTGTACAAAATATAATATAAAGACAACACAAAAAATATCTAAAACAAACTCTAAAAGCAGTGCAAAGTATAAATAAATACCTGTTTACAGATGTCCAAAAATGTGCAGTGTGCATTAAAATGTGCAATGGAAGATGCAGCAGTGAAATGTGCAATAGAATGGGTGGCAGTAGCTCAGTTGGTAGAGCCCTGGTGATCCAGGGATTGGCGGTTCGAATCCCGCTCTTGACGGGTGTGTAATCCCAGCTCCCACAGATGAGCTGTTGTGTCCTTGGGCAAGACACTTAACCCCACCTCGCCCCCAGTGTCTGGTAGCCCCCCATGGCCAAGAAACATTGAGGCCCGTTGTGATGTGAGCCACCTGTGGGACCTCCAGCTGAGGTCCTGACCAAGCCGAAGCAAGAAGATCATGGAGATGGTCCCCGGGCGCAGTAATGTGCAGCCCACTGCTCCTGATAATAGGATGGGTTAAATGCAGAGGACAAATTTCTCCCAAGGGAGACAATAAAGGCTAATAATAAAGGCTTAATAATAATAATGTGTACTGAAAATAAAGATAAAAAAATAAATGTGACACAATTAGTTTGAACTATTAAGCTCTCTAGACCACCCAGTGTTGCTGGTAGTTTAAACTGTTCTAGAAGGGGGCAACTTTTGAAATTATACTTCTTGAAAAAAAGATTAAGAAAAATGCTATAATAGATAGGCAATTAATTGTTTGATTACATTGCCTGATGTGCGAGTGATTGGTGGTGGTTGGAGGGGCCGATGGTGCAGATTGGCAGCCTCACTTCCGTCATACCTCTATGATGACTATTGAAGACAGCATCTCCACATCTGTAGAGCTTATCTGTCTGGAGCATTCACCATCTTGTCTGATTCAGTTAGATTGCATGCTTGTTTTTCATTTTTTCTTGCCAAAATGAAAGGACTGGAGACAAGCAGGAGTCCTTCAGGAGATGCCAGAAGAATGCAGACAGACGCAGACCCTGAGGAGCTTCTGTCTGGGTTCTTACCGGAGTGAGGCTGAATGGAGAACCAGGCCCAGACTCTTCTAATTTTGTGTTCATCGACGTAAGACAATTGAGCATTTGCAAAGTGTTGGTATTGCCATTGGATTTACGATCAACTCAGGGCTCAGTTCACAGATTCACGGAGCATAAACATTTTAGATAAGCCTGAGATATGGACCACTTAACTCATAGCTTATACTTAACAAAGACTTAATTTTTAATGAACAAATAGTTTATTAAGAATGATTCAGGCTAACTACTTAATTAAGTGGAGTAAAGGATGAATCATGTGTAATAAATAATGCAAATTAAGTCTTTGTTCATGCTTTATTAAGGCTATTAAAAGTGTTAAGATTTGTGACTGTGCAGATTGCTTTTTGATTTCATGGCATTTAATCTTGCAGCCCTAGCGACCCAATATGTATTAGGCTTCTAGACCAAAGTAGTTGAAATATTGTGACAAATCAATCTTTTCAAACAGTCTTCAAAATGAGCATGGGGAGTAACTGAAATGGATTCTATTATTATGATCCACAGACATAATGAAGCATGTGTAGATGCATAAATTTCAAATACGTCAGCTTATCCCATGTTTAAATTATATATGGCTCATTTGGCACATTCTCTTGGCAAATGATATATCGATTTCTTTGGCACAGATGAGTGTTACCATTAAAATGTCAATCTTTGATACGTTTCCTCTCTGTCAGTAAAAGGCTAACATGCATGAGCAAACATGCTGATACAAACTGCTATCAGAAAAGGTCCTTTCTCTTGTTTTCTTATTGTACCAGCTTTTTTTTTCTTTCAAGGTGAAAACATTTTTGAACATTTTGGTACATTATGCATTATGTCACTTTTCTAGTGAGGGGTCCTTCAAATGCTTTTCTCAATGGAAATGTTATTGCTCTGTCTGCAACCTATTCACAATATGGTATGAAACCTTTCTGGGCCATTCCAGAATTGGAGGACATTTGGGCTTTAAAATTCTTGAAAAATAAACCTTCAATTTTCTGATTTTCTGCTATGTATTTGTCAATAATAGGTAATAAACTATCAAATGCTTGATTAGCTCAGCTTACGGATCAATGGTACAATTTTTATTACATGATTTTTTTGGTTTTATTTTTACTCTAATCACAGTAACAGGGTTGCAGGTAACAGGGTTGCAAATCCGCAGTAATGTTAGCTTTACCTCAGGAGTAGAAGCTAGCTGTTTAGCTAACTGTTACTGCTAATCAAGAGGAGAAATTTATTTATGCAAATAAGTAAAGGGAAAAAAATAGTAATAATTGTCTTATTCTGATCGTATGCATAACAATGTTGCATGAGGTAGAGTGAGACATTCAATCAAGGCAAACTATGTTATAAAAATATGAAAAATAGAAGAGAAGATAAACCTTTGCTCTACCCATTCTTTTGAAAAACTGTTTAATGATGTCAAGTCCAGGGGATCATGTGGTTCTGCTCTCTTCTTCTTCTACCAGGCTAAACATGTTATGGTAACAGGGTTGCGTGCATGTTGTGAGACATGTGTTCTATGAATAATAATTATGATTTGAAATATTATGTCTATTAAAACAAATGTTCCCACAGTTACAAGAGATGGCAATGAAACAAATTATACAAAAAAATATCAATAATAATAATAATAATTTAAATTTAATTTTAACTGTTTTATTTGAGATTCAATTTGGCCATTAGATGGGTGGAACAAGAGGAAAATGGCATTTTGGGGGGTACTCCAGACTTATTTGGTATTTTTAAAACTATTTTCATGCATTCTTTTCTCCTAGTTTTTTTAGATTTGGTCGCAGGACAAGTAAATTCACTCAGAAACTGTATGTTTTACTATTTTGTATGTGGATTATTTAATTTTTGATGGGTGGGATGTAAAATGTCCTCCAATTCTGGATTGACCCTTCTATCTTCATGGAGACCAAACCAGACCAAGTAACAGGTCAGGTCTATAGAAAAGCAACCCCACTCGTAGTCAAAATGTCTCAATATATTTTTAGCTATAAAACCACCATAATTTAATACATGTACAAAAAGTAGAGCTCTTTAATGTCATACAGTTTAAGCAAAGCAATGATATAGCCATAGAAACAAGCAGGTGATGGACTGAAGAGGTTTTTTATGTAATTCTTGCATGTTTAAGTAATCTTGTGATCTCTCACAGGGCCTCAAACCCTCCTTATGGTTAACTGTACAATCCTGCCTAAGACCCAAGACGATGCAACCCATGCTCCCACACTGTCATTTTTCATAAATACATTACAAAACTTCACAAACCTCATGCAACTTGCAGTAGTTTCATTAGCGGGATGCACACTGATTGTCTTGTGATGTCACTCTGAGGGAGTGATGGGAAGGGAGCACTGAGAGTGAAAATAAATAAATAAATTGAAACTTAACTGAAATTAAATATTTGAATAATATTCAAATGTTTAATATGCATTTTTGACACAAACAACATCTTTAAAAAATGCCCCCATTAAAGTGTAATAATCCCTCTTTAATGCTTGACAGAATGTCTCCTTTGTGCTGTGGTTTCTGGGGCATTCAAATCTGAAACAATTAAGAACATCCATACATGTGAAGTGTCACTGTTTTTTTACAGAAGCTCCTCACCAAGGAGAGAAGTCCATTAGCATCACTTATTCAAAGATACTTGCTGTCGAGAAAGATTAAACTACACGACAGTGAGGGCCAGACTGGAAAAGAGAGAAGAAAAGGAACAGGCGAACAGGTTGTAAAAATGCATCGGCACACTCGCATAACAAGAAAGAGCTATTGATTATGGCCTGTGCACCTGCCGCAGCCAAACTCAAACGTCATCACTGGTGAACAAACTGACGGGTTCCATCTCCTACAGGTGCCTCTGTGGCTCTCATCCACCATGCCCCCAACAGACATCAACACTCATGACTTTATCTGTGGAAAACACATGCAGAGGCGCTTGAGGAGGACAACAGCCAGGCACTTACTGTTTGGTTAGAAAAGTAGGCTACGGTACCGTAAAAGGCCTGGGGGTGTTCTACATGTATGTGTATTGATGGAATGTTCATCAGTTACCATGGAGATACAATGTACACATTAGCAAACACTGTCAAATACGTTTCAAGATAATCTAAAAACAAAAATACAAAATGGATTTTTAAGCAACACATTTTCAGAAGTCTGTGATCAATATGAGAGTTCATGGTCTTGTTTAGGTGTTTTCAACCAAAAAAATGCTAACTAGCTTTGTAATTGTAAGGTTACTTGACATAAGGCATGGAATATTTGAAAGATTACACTGCTTTTAGTTTTATTTCTATTCATTATACACTATTTGTTGCAGCTTTTTTTGGTAGTTTTTTATTGTTCTGTACTAATTTTGCATATCTCCACCCACACCACTGGTTTTGATTGTTCCATCTTGCACTACACATATGGAGTGAGTGCTTTCAGATGCTGCTCAGGTGCTGGTGTGGGCTCGGGGTCCGGTTGTCTCCTTTTGTTGTAGAGCAGGGGTCTGGACATGTGTCAGTCACAGTCACACCTCGGGCACAGCTCTTTGAACTGTCAACCCTCAACCCACTGACTGACAGAAAACTACTGGGCCACAACAGCCCCACATGCTCTTCTCATGCTCTTCTCATGCTCTTCTCATGCTCTTCTCATGCTCTTCTCATGCTCTTCTCATGCTCTTCTCATGCTCTTCTCATGCTCTTTTCATGTTATGAAGCAGACATAGTGACCACCTCAAACTGGAGAAAAAAGGACATGATGCAAGAATTACTTTTATGTACTTTTAGCCATGTTATAATGTTGTTTCCACATCAAAAACATACAAGTTGTGTTTTGTTTCATCCATATATGTTTCAGTAATCCAGTAGTATTTGTCTGTCTACATCTCCAAAGCTCAAAATGCTCTGTTCCACCTTGTGATGTCATGGATCGGTAGTTTTCAAGTTAACAGCTACCTTTACTTCCCAGAATTACTCAAGCATGTGTGAATTGAACAAAACACAACTCCAGGTTTGTTTTTGATGAGGGAACAACATTCTAACAAAGCTCACAAGAGTCAATTTTAAATTTCAAATAGGTCTGGTTTTCTGGGTGCATGAAGTATGAATGTATAAATGAAGTGTGCAGTTTCAGAAGAAGCAAATGACTTAAATTAACTCTTCAAAGCAATATGAAGTTTATACAAATTCTGCTAAAAATCAAAATTGTGGCTCAAAGAAGATTGCAATTTTTTTTGGGAATATCGCCCACCCCTAGATAACATTGTCCTCAAACATTTGCTTTATAACACAGTGGACATGAGGGTTCAGAAGCACAAAAGCGCAGACCGTGAAATCTTCAGTGCACCTCTCTAAGCTTGGTTCATACACCAGTGAAGTGGATACTGTATTATTGTGTATGTGCTGGTCTAAATCCGGGGGCTGCACAGGGTTAAAAGGTGGAGCTCTGGACTGCCTTCGATAAGGAAACAAACCACGCGAGAACTGCATGCCACTTGAAGATAAAAATGAAAGGCTAGAAAAACTCTTTTGTCTTTCTGAAATCAAGAGCACTGCACACACACTATGGCAGGATTAGTAAACCAGATTTATTTGGTCATTTTTCAGGGTCATCGTGGGTTGATTTTTTTTTGTACAAAGGAAAATAGTGTTTAAAGGGGAGGGCAAAGAGACATGGTTTGTGCAAATGTCACGTTAGCATTCCCCACCAGACATCCATTTGTGCATGTTGCCAGCCCTTGATCTGCAGGGAAAGCATGTAGCCATAGCAAAAGACACAACGGCAGTGGACAAAAATGAAAACATGCTGAGAATACATTTGTCTGAAAAATGCTAAAAAGAAGTCCTGTTTAGTATTTAGAGGGAGATGGATACATTTGTATGCACCAGCAGAGAGACTAAATTTCAAGATATAGGAGCATTACAAACTAAGGGTCTAAGCTTGCTATCCATTTCAAATCAAATCTGTCTGACATTTTGGAAACCATGCTTCTCTGTTAGCTTTGTAGTTAATTCCAACCATCTGATAGGTGCAGTGGATAGTATTGAAAATGTATAATTTTGTATTGTGCTGGACAGCAATCAGACACAAATATTCGAAAAACATTCATTTGGTCTTCTGTTCTTCAAATTACTTTCTTGTTTTTATCTAACAGACCATTTTGTTTATTTACCTTGACATGTTTCGGCTACTGTCTATAGTCATCATCAGAAAAAGTCAATAAGCACCATCACTGGATAAAAGATCAATCTGAAAACATGCCTATAATACACTAAACCGAGACAAGGGGGCGTTCTTACTTTCCCATACTGTCATCATTCCTCTCCAGAAGGAAGAAAGACTGTGTAAATCAACCGGCAAGACATGTCACAGCAACATCACGAGACTCATCTGACGATGACTACAAACAGGGGTCGAAATATGTCAAGGTAAATAAACAATATGGTCTGTTAGATGAAAACAAAAATGTAATCTGCAGACACAACTACTTTGAACTATTAAACTCTAGACCACCCAAAGCTGATGGGAACTTAAACAACTCTAGAAGGTGCCACCTTGACTATGTTCAGACTGCAGCCTGAAGTGACCCAAATCTGATTTTTTTTACCCCTATGCGACCTTTATCTGATCTTTTAATGACAGTTTGAACGACACAGGTCTGATTATTTCAAATGTGACCCAGGCCACTTGGATATGTGGTCCTAAAACTGATACATATCCGATCTTTTGGCATGCGGCTTCAGTCTGAACAGCCAGGTCGCATTCATCCGACCAACATGTCATCAACAAGCGACAAACGTCACTATTCTGCGCTGAAGTAGGCGGAAACTGAACAGAACTGGACCATGTTTTGGGAGACAAGCCCAGCGTTGAGCTGAATTGCGTTACTAAAGAGGAACCCTGCCTGAGAAAAGCCCAGCCCTGCTAGCCACTGCCCCACAAAATGCCATGGCCAATAACCTTGTCCTTCTCCTTCTCAATCTTCTTCTTAAAGCACATAAGCTGTACAAGTTCTGGCTCTAGTACAACCGCAACTTTAAGATCGCCAGGTGCTCAATGCTAGTGTCCATGTTTAGGCTACTTCCGTAAACACTGAGCACGCTCACTGCATGTGACGTTTCTAATGTGCATGCAGGACACTTTGGAGGCGTTTAAAGTTCACACTGGAGATCACATACAAGTCGCATTTAACTGGAAATGTGAACGACCTGGCAAAAAAAATCGGATTTCACAAAAAAATCTGAATTGAACATTAAGCCCTCCAGTCTGAACATAGCCCTTTTGAAGTGATACTTGTCAAAAACATATTAAGAATAAATAATACTCTGGATAGGCAAACAATGTTTTGAGAAAAGTTTGGCTACAGCTGATGTGGATGAACTCTTTCTCCAACCAAACCTTCACCAACGTACCAATGAAGATGTTATGAATTAATACACTGATTCCAGCATTTAACATCCTTTTGAGTTTAGCGCAGGAAACTGTATCTCTGAAAAAAAGTGTACTCAGAATACTGTACAAGTTGAAATCAAATGACAAATAAAGAACCTTGAAACTTGATATTTTTAAAAGAACAGTTACACATCTTCCCATAGGTTGTAAGGCCCTTGGCAATGCCTGCATGCCCCAATAATCCCATTGCTCAAAGAAACATACATTGATGTTACCTCACAGCCTCAATACAAAGTTAATCAAACATGGCAGCACTTATAGCGCGTGAAAAACAGACTGTAGAGGTTGAACGCTGATGCCAGGCCTGTTTAAACCTAGAGCTGGTCGACTCATGTGGGAGAGAAAGCCCTGAGACTCACTAAACTGGTGATTGACATGTAGCGGTCTATAAGTGAGCAGTTGTGATTTCCTCCTTCCTATCCGTAGGTATTCCCGGTGTGGACAGCTGAATGGATGTGAGGGGCATGATACAGAGGAGAGTCAGAAAGCTTATCTCACCCAAAGCCTCTGAGCAGATCCGCCTCACTCCCACACAAGGGCACTGAGTCATTTTCACACTAATCTTTGGCTTTTCTCCTTTCCTGGAGTGCTTTTTCAGCTCACAACAAGCCAATGACATTGAAAATATAGGTTTCTTTTTGCCCTGTATGCAATAATTTCTACTATTCACAGTCAAAGCAAACTATACATCAGAGAGTTTTGGAGTGCACTTTTTGAACTGCCGTTTGAGGTCAGAGCTTGCAAATAACTCTTCTTAGTTTTTATTTATTTTTGGGGCCAAGCACCGAAGGTGCTAGGCACCATAGTGTTTCTACTGATTCTTATTATTGGGGACAAGCAGCGCTAAGCTGCGTTGGCACCTATAGTGTTTCTACTGATTCTTCTTCTTATTATTATATATTCTTCCGCCTCTGGGAGTCTATGGCAACCCCTAGAACCGTCTGGTAAAAAGTTGTGAAATTTTGCATGCACATTCCAGGTGGTCTCCTCATTACCCACAGCAATTTATAGGCCCCTACCCCCAACCGTCTAGTGTCACCAGCAGGTCAAAGTTGCAGGAATTTTCAGGAATTTTCTGCGTTGCCATGTACCTTTGATCTGTCTTTGATGTGTCTTTGATCTGTTAAACCTTGTTAGACCCTGTTAAACCCTGTTAGACCCTGTCAGACTCTGTTAGACCCTGTTAGACCCTGTTAAACCCTGTTAGACCCTGTCAGACTCTGTTAGACCCTGTCAGACCCTGTTAGACCCTGCATGCTGCCTACATGCTGAGGCCTACATGCACCTTCGGTGCTTGGCCCCACATTGCTGCTTGCAGCTATATTTGGGGACAAGTAGCAAAGCTGCTGCGAGGCACCTATAATGTTTCTACTGATTCTTATTATTATAAAATATTCTTTCGCCTCTGGGAGTCTATGGCAACCCCTAGAACCGTCTGGTAAAAAGTTGTGAAATTTTGCATGCACATTCCACCCAGTCTCCTCATTACCCACGGCAATTTATAGGCCCCCACCCTAGCGCTACCAGCAGGTCAAAGTTGCAGGAATTTTCAGGTACATTTCTGTGTGTAACTTTTGAACCGTATGTCCAATTTTCAAAAACTTGGCATCCCTGGACTCCTTGGGCCAAGCCGAATCCAACCGTATGATGTCATTTTCCGCCAGGGTAGATTTTTGGCCATTTAGAATTTTATGAAAAACACTCAAAATGCTTCTCCTCCCTCAATTTTGGACCAATTTTGCTCAAATTTAGTACATAGCATCTTTGGACCGAGCCCCATCAGAAACATCGCTGGATTTTTGATTTCTCTTATTGTTTTGTCGTGACAGCCAATCAAACGTGTCCTAAAAGTCGCCAAACAGGAAGTGAGCTCATATCTCGGGAACCCTTCATAGGATTATTTTCAAACTTTTCACAGATGTTCGCGTCCTTTCCGGGATTCCCCACAAAAAATTACAGGGCCCCAGCTCAAACCCTCTAGCGTGAAAAACACTCAAAATGCTTCTCCTCCCTCAATTTTGGACCAATTTTGCTCAAATTTGGTACATAGCATCTTTGGACCAAGCCTCACCAGAAACATCACTGGATTTTTTATATCTCTTATCGTTTTGTCGTGACAGCCAATCAAACGTGTCTGTCCGAAAGCCGATGCACCCGATACTGACCTTTCACGCGCGTTTCTAAGCAACGTCCTGATCAAAGATCTTTGATCTTTATGTACCTTTGCTGCAAGCAGCAATGTGGGGCCAAGCACCGAAGGTGCATGTAGGCCTCAGCATGTATTAATAAAATTCCTGCAACTTTGACCTTAACAGAGTCTAACAGGGTTTAACAGGGTCTAACAGGGTTAGCCAGGCTCCCAGGCTTCCTATGAAGGGTTCCCAAGATTTGAGCTCACTTCGGCTAGATCAAAGACACCTAGACAATGCAGAAAATACCAGACGGTTCTAGGGGGTCCTAAAACAGTCGCCAAACAGGAAGTGAGCTCATATCTCGGGAACCCTTCATAAGATTATTTTCAAACTTTTCACACGTATTCTAGTCTGTCCCAGGATTCCCCACAAAAAATTACAGGGCCCCAGCTCAAACCTCTAGCGCCACTAACAGGTCAAAATTTGAGGGATATTTCCGCTTGTAACTTTTGAACTGTAAGTCAGATTTTCAAAAACTTGGTATCTCTGGGATCCTTGGGTGAAGACTGATCCAACGCACATCATCAAATTAGTCTGGGTCACTGCTTGGCCCCACATTGCTGCTTGCAGCTATATTTATTATTATTATTTTTACCAACCAAGGTTTATAACTGACTACAGCAGTTTTAATTATTATAGGGGTATCATTTGTAATTAAATATACACTACTGCCTCCACTGATCCGAAGGTTGGCGGTTCGAATCCCACTCTCGACATAAACATCAGTGGTTGAGCAGTCCGACCCACTGACCCACGGGTTGATGGAGTGATTCCAGCTCCCACCGATGTATGCGGTCGTTGTGTCCTTGGGCAGGACACTCAATCCTTCATGTGTGAATGGGTAAGTGGAAAAGTGCGATATAAAAATGTGACCAGTCTACCAGCATTTGGCTAAATTCAGTCTGCAGTTAAGATAGCATGGCACACTATTTCTTACACATCTTTTGATGAGAAATGTTGTATTTTATTTACCAACAACAAACATGTTCATATACAGCAATGATTGTGAAAGTTGAAGTAATGGCGCTTTGTGTTACACTTTTGTATGAAAAGCGCTTTATAAATAATGTTTGATTGTTTGATTGAATGGTTTCCAAAGCTCTGAGTCTGCTGAACAAATTAAATCTTCAAAGCCTAACAATAAACTCATACTTCTTCTTGTGAAGCAGTTGTGATTGCAGTGTGTGTTCTTGCAGACCTCAGTTATATAATGTTAAAGTCTTCATATGAGATTGGTGCACTTATACAGGGCTTGATGGAGGATTAATCTAAACGTTCTCCGGCCCAGTGGGATTGACTGGGGATTGGGGAATTGCTTAGCATTTACAGTGGATTTCTGCTATTGACGAGTGCTGGAGTGTTGCAATACTGATAGCTATTTCGGCAAATTTTTTTCTAATTTTCTGGATATTTAAATTCATTCCTCAACATCAAACGTAGTATAGTATTAAAATTGCTGTTCATTTCACATGCTAGAGCAGTGAAATAAATTACAGGGTAACAATGTTTTTTAAATGTGCACTATGGAACTATTAGGGTTAGTGGAGAGTCAGCCAACTGTTTGTTTCCATATTATTTTTGCATCTTCAATATTCCACAATATGACATTAACCATAACTATCAAGTCACGGTCGGCTCTGTGGAGAGTTAACCCCAGTTACGTATCTTGAACACTTGCAAAATTGAATAATTTATGAATAATTAATGTCATACTGTGGAATAAATAATATCTCCATAGGCAAAGAAATAATGCCTATGGCAAAGAAATAATATCTCCATAGAAACAAGCAGGTGACTTTGAAAGAGTACAAAAGTCATTGATTTTGCAATTTAAAGTGATGTATAACCTTTCTGAGATGGATATTACTCTCCGTAACATTGTATGTTAGTTTTGACAAACAAAACAGAGCACCATACTGTTCCTCTGTACATAAGCCTGAAGGACAGCAAAGATCCCTGTGCTGACAGCTGATCTATACTGAATATGAGTTTGAGAGGCTGCATCGATCCTGCTCTGTTTGATTTAACTCTGACCTTCTCTGTCAACTGTGCCCTTCATCGAAAACTGACTGAAAGTTGTATTCTTGGTTCTACTTCAGTGACAGAAATGTCAACAAACAAAGTAAAAGTAAAGACAGCATATAATACGAATTGGCAAATGATTAATTGTTATTGTTAATTGTATAAAACTATATTACTCACAAGTGCATTGATCCACATTTGTTTTATGCAGCCCTCAGAATCACATGTAATTTGGTACACCATTTATTTCCCTGCCCTGGAACTCCCTGCCTAAACACATCAGAGACTCATCTACACTCCCCAAGCCCTAAAAACTCACTTTGCCTTTGAATAACTGCATCTCCTGTTTATCTCTTTCATTCATTTGTGTTGGTGTTTTTGGATCTATGTGAAGCATCTTTGAGTGTCATGAAAAGCGCTATACAAGTGTTATGTATTATTATTAGGGCTGTCAGTTTAACGTGTTAATTAGATTAATTAATTACACTGCAAATTAACACGTTATAAAAATTAACGCAATTAATTATGAGTGGCAATTCAGTTCAATGAACGCACATTTTAAATTTGGCATGCGACGAGCAAATCGCTGCCAGGGCCTTTGAACGGCAAGTTTATTTATAAAAAGAATGAAGAAGGGAAAATCAACAAGAATATGCTGATTTGTAGCTTTTGTCAAAAAGAATTTTCCGATCACCGAAGGAGCTCCAGCCTGACTGATCATTTGAACGATAAACACGTCCGGACAAGTTCCATTGTTACCGGTGATAGTGCGCACTTCACCAAACCACCAAATCACCAAATCACCAAATCATGCAGAATTTGGGAAATGAAAGAGCAATGCGACCACATGAAAAGTGACAAACTCAATCCAAAGTGGGTTCGTTTGCTCACTCACTCATTCACTCACTCGCAATCTCTCCTGTAATTAATTAGATAATTTTTTTTAATTGCCTGACAGCACTAATTATTATTCACTCCTCACACTTAAAAGCAATTTATGTAGCTACAAATGCCCTGGGCTAGACTGACAGAAGCAAGGCTGCAAATCTTTGCCATTAGCCATCATCAATCCCTCACTCACACCACATCCACAGGCAAAGTGTTTGAAGTGTCTTGCCAAAGGACGACACTGTGGACTGGTCAGTGCTGGAATTGAACAGCTGATCTTCAGGTTAATGGGCAAATGCTCAAGCCACTGAGTTGTTGTCTCTGCTTTAGAGTAGTGATGTGTTGCCTTTTGGGCCAACCATCATAAAAAGAGGAAATTAAGTCACGTTTTACATGGTTGCTGTGATCCTTACATTGAGAGATGGGTTTAAAACAAGCCAGAGGCAATAAAGAGTTTTAAAAATAACTCAATTTATTCTGCACATCTGCTTCCATCAACTGACAATCTGCTCTGTAACTTCTTTAACAGTTCTTTATCATTATATTATGCAGAGGAGGGACCAGCTTGTGTGGTGTAAAAAGAAGAAGACAACGACAGGTGTAACAGAGAGGAAGAGGGGAAGAGAGAGAGAGAGGAGGAGGAGAAGAGAGATAAGATTAAGCTTTTATTGATCTCACACACAGTGACACACAGGAGAAATGTTACTTCTGCATTTGACCGATCCTTTTTAGGAGCAGTGGGCAACCATCTTTTCGGCGTGTTGAGCTAACCAAAGAGAGGGAGAGAGGAAAGAGAGAGGGGAAAAATAAGAGATGGGTAAGAGAGAGAGAAGGAGGGAGAAAAGTGAGAGAGAGAGAGAGAGAGAGAGAGGCAGGGACAGAGGAGGCAAGAGAGAACGAGAACGGTAAAGAAAGAGAGAGAAAGATGGAGCATGAGGGTGAAAGTGAGAGAGAGAGAGGGATGGAGAGACAGGAGGCGAGAGAAAGATGGAGCATGAGGGCAAAAATGAGAGAGAGAGAGAGAGAGAGGGAGGGACAGAGGAGGTGAGAGAGAAAGAGAATGGTAAAGAAAGAGAGAAAGATGGAGCGTGAGGGCAACAATGAGAGAGGGGGGGGGGGAAATGAGGGACGGGGAAAGAAAAAGGAGGAGAGAGAAAGAGAGGGAGAGAGAGAAACAGATAAAAATAGACGTCTCGTGTGTGTGCTTATTCTGTCTTTTCCCTGGAGCTGTTTTTTGAGCGTTGCCTGATGTCCAAAGGGGACCAGATTAAACTTTCACTCCTCAAATGTTACACGTGCCTCTCAAACTGTGCTGTGCGTCAATGTTTGAAGATTTGGCACTTTAAATTAAGAGAATTAATAAGCACATTTACAAAGCCACCAGCCTGCATGGAATTAGAATGAGTACACATGACAAAATGACAAAACACATGCAGTCTCCGGTCCTACATAATTAAGGAACATGGAGAAAAACAATGTCCATGATACTGAAGAAAATGTTGACTGTTCTTGTAAATGAGTAAATTTAGTTCAGAAAGCCAAAGATAAAATGAGACTTTCTACATCTGGTATCTTTTCTATTGTAAACCTAAAAGTAAGAGCCGTAACATTATATTGAACAAATAACTAGATGATAAAATGGTTCTGATAAAATGGATAAAAATGAATCTTTATTATAGCATAGTTATCATTTACAGTGATGGTATTACTATTAACTATTAAAGGCACTGCTCCTGATTTTTGCAAGTACAGTGGCTTTAATAATTGTATTATTTTGTAAACGCTACAACTCGGCATTTGTAAAACTGAGAAAATGAATAGTTGAGATCATGAAGAAGCCACTCCATGTTTAAGATAACAGCATGAGCAGTGTTGTGCAGTAACGCGTTACTAATAACGCGTTACTGTAACGCCGTTACTGTTGACAGTAACTAATACTGTAACGCGTTACTTTTAAAATAAAGGAAATCAATTACCGTTACTAAACGGCGAGTTACCGCGTTACTGAACCTGCTCATTTAGAAACTGGCATCATGTGCGCGACTCGCATAGGCACAGGGGAATTTTTTTCTCCCTTTGGTGAGGGCGGGATAAGTAATGATGATTGGCTAAAGCAGAGTAAGATTTCATGTTGAGCCAATCAGAGACACCCAGTGGGCAGTGGGCGGGTATCTACACACAATCCCAGCACACAGTAGTAGCGCACACACACAATTCACACACCCCGTGTCAGATGGCGAGTCCCGAGTCGAAGACAGAAGTATAGGCAGTATTTTAACCTCGTCGAGGTAAAAGGTAAAAACCTACATGTTACGTGCTCATTGTGTCAAAGACCAAAGACTTTGTCCACGTCCAATATAAGCAACTCGAATTTAATGAAGCATCTCTCGACGGCGCACGCTTCTGTTAAACTAGTGGCCCCCAACAGGCCGTTAACAATGAAGGAGAGAGGAGTAGGAGGAGAGGAGGAAGAGGAAAGGAGGAGGAAGAGGAGAGGAGGAGGAGAGGAAGGGGCAGAAGAAGCAGGCCCCATGATGATAATCGCATGCTAGGTGCCATTAACAATGAAGGCCACGGTGACGGAGCCACGTCAGCCAAGCAGCAAAAGCTGTATAATGCACTGTAAAAAATATCCAAATTATTTGACATTTTTTAACTAAAAAAAAGTAACGCATTAGTTACTTTCCTAGGTAACTAGTTACTTTTATAGTGTAGTAACTCAGTTACTAACTCAGTTACTTTTTTGGGTTAGTAACTAGTAACTGTAACTAATTACTTTTTCAATGTAACGTGCCCAACACTGAGCATGAGTTGCGTTAAAAACATACATTTTTTATTTCAAATTGGCTTGTTTTTCGCAAAGAAATGGAGTGTGCATAAATCGCCATAATTTCCCATGCTCGCGTTCCCGCCAATCATGTTGCGAGTCGCGCCGGTGTGTTTTCGCCTGTTCGCCTATCAGCTGTGAGGGGCTCGTGAATATGTACGCTGCATTTCATGGGAATAAGGACGGTGAAAATGAACTGTACTTTAACACGAGACATGTTCAGACATTCGGGACACGTCCGTTTCTCTGGAGCTCGTGTACAGAGTACGGTCGGAGAATTTAGCTGCCGAAAGTCTGTGGATAGACACGTGCATACACGTAAATTAACACGCAAATTATTGAACAACATGGCAACACAGAGTGAGTCATATTATTGTCATATTATTTCTGCACCAAATGGAGATATTAGGTGAAAGCAGGAGCCTTGTGTCAGCGTGTGTGTACAGGACTAAACCAGGACTAAAACAGGACTAAAACAAGACTAAAACAGGATTAAACCAGGACTAAAACAGGACTAAAACAGGATTAAACCAGGACTAAAACAGGACTAAAACAGGACTAAAACAAGACTAAAACAAGACTAAAACAAGACTAAAACAGGACTAAACCAGGACTAAACCAGGACTGTAGTATATTGATAATACTACTGTATTGCTACCCTGATGTTCTGCAGTGACTCGACACTGCCACCTATGGTGCTATTCGTGTGCTGAAGTTCCCGGATGTGTTCTGGTTTTGGGCTGCCAAAAAAGTTGCAATAAAAGCTAACGCATGGTGTTAAGTTGATCTCCGTGAGTGATTACTGTTATGGTTATATTAACAGTTAGGCTACAACCCAAATATATTACAGTGGCGACGAGGATGGGATGCCTTTCTGTTTGAAGGGTATTCCAGTGGCGAGTTAGTGAAATTACAAGTTTAAGAAGACGACGACAAAGTTCAAGGAGGCTAAGCAGACAAGCTAGCAATACTAGCAACGAGCCGAACAAGCATGGCGTTGTTCATCGGAACTATCGGAGAATACAAGGAAGGTCAAGAAGACTTCGAGTCATATCTGGAGAGGTTTGAACAATGGATGATTGTAAATGAAGTGGACGATGGTAAACAGGCCAACATTTTTCTGTCTATAATAGGAGCAGAAGCTTATGGACTTTTAAAAAACCTCTGCATGCCAGATAAGCCAAGTAGCCTCTTGTATGCTGTGCTGAGCGAGAAACTGACATCACATTACAAGCCAAAGCCGTTGGTTATAGCGGAGAGATTTAAATTTCAAAAACGGAATCAACAAAAAAACGAAACCATGTCGGATTATGTTGTGGCATTAAAACATCTGTCCACCCATTGTGAATTCGGTGCTCATTTAGATGAGGCATTAAGAGACAGATTCGTTAGCGGTTTGAGAGTGGAAGCTATACAGCGAAAGTTGCTGACTGAACAAAACCTGACGTTTGCGAAGGCATGTGAACTGTCGTTATCAATGGAAATGGCGTCAAGAAATACGATGGAATTTGCCACTAGGATGAAGGGAGCAGCTATGGTGAATAAGATAGACCATAAGAGAGCAGGCAAGGGTGCATGGAAAAACAAACCAGCTAACAGTGAATGGAAAAATAAAACCGCAAATGACGGTGCCAGACCACCGAGAACAGAGACGCACCAGCCGTGTTACCGATGTGGCAGAAGTAACCACGCAGCGCACACGTGCAGGTACAGGACAGAGACGTGCCACAAGTGCTCAAAGGTAGGCCACATAGCAAAAATGTGCAAAACTAAAAACAAACAAAGTCGTACACAGTACGTGACTGAAAACAGAAGTCCAAATGAGCCAACAGAAAATGTGAATGATGATGAACTTTTCGGATCGTATCCAATGAATGCAGTATACTCCACAATAACAGTGGGAAATGGGAAGAAAGACATTATAGTAACGGTTAAATTAGAAGAAAATCCAGTTGAGATGCTGCTTGACACCGGAGCGGCTGTAACACTTGTGTCTGAGATAGTGTACAAGAAACATCTCTCCCACCTGCCATTGAAACAAAGTAAAGTGCAACTGACAACTTTTTCAGGTGAACACATCCCATTGATGGGACAAGTGACTGTCAGTGCGAAACATGGGAACCAGAGTGGTAAATTTCCTCTTGTGATAGTGAAAGGTGACAGACCAGCCCTCTTGGGCCGTAACTGGCTCACAAATTTCAAATTAGACTGGGCCAATATTTTTTCAGTTACACCAGCAGGTGTCAAAAGCAATGCAGATGTGGAGGCAGTGTTGCAGAAACACAAAGCAGTGTTTTCTGAGGAGCCTGGCACCATACGCAAGTTTAAGGCCAGCATCACAGTAAAACCAGACACCAAACCTGTTTTCAGGAAGGCAAGACCAGTACCATACGCACTAAAGGGTGCAGTCGAGAAAGAATTAGACAGGCTAGAGAAAGCTGGCATCATCTCTAAAATTGACAACAGTCAGTGGGCTGCTCCAATAGTTGTAGTACCCAAAGTAGACAAGTCAATTAGAATCTGTGGAGACTACAAAGTCACAGTAAATCAGAGTGTGGAGGAGGAGAAATATCCACTACCAAACACGGAAGATCTGTTTGCCACTCCTGGCTGGGGGCACGCTTTTCAGTAAATTGGACTTGTCACATGCTTACCAACAACTTGAGTTAGATAAAAACTCAGAAAAATATTTGACAATAAATACTCACAAGGGCTTATATGTGTATCACAGATTGTCTTACGGAGTGTCCAGTGCACCTTCTATGTTCCAGAACGTGATGGACCAGATCCTACAGGGTCTAGAACACGTGACCTGCTTCCTGGATGACATCCTGGTTACAGGGAAAACCAGGGAGGAGCATCTGAGGAACTTGGAGGAGGTGTTGAGCCGGCTGGAGAGCTATGGGGTGAGAGTGAAACGAGCAAAATGCACTTTCATGCAGGATAAGGTAGAGTACCTAGGACATCTGATAGACCGAGAAGGACTTCACCCCACTGAGACAAAAGTGGCTGCAGTCAGAAATGCTCCCCAGCCCACAAACATCACAGAGCTACGGTCATTTCTAGGTCTACTAAATTATTATGGCCGTTTCATGAAAGACCTGTCAACAGTATTACAGCCATTACACCAGCTTTTAAAGAAAGAAGTGGATTGGAAGTGGACGCCGGAGTGCACAGCAGCATTCAAGAATGCAAAAGAACAGCTAGTGAAAAGCTCAGTAGTGGTCCACTATGACACAGAGAAACCCCTGAGGTTACCTTGCGATGCATCCCCTTATGGGATAGGGGCAGTCATGTCACACATAATGGAAAACGGGGATGAGAAACCTGTTGCGTTCGCGTCACGTACGCTGACAGACGCTGAAAGCAAATATAGTCAGATAGAGAAGGAGGCTTTAGCTATCATATTTGGCGTGACCAAGTTTCATAAATATCTCTATGGCCGCAAGTTCAGTTTAATAACGGACCACAAACCCCTTCTTGCTATATTTGGTCCAAAATCTGAGATCCCCACATTAGCTGCCCTGCGTATGCAGCGGTGGGCGCTGAGACTCATGGCTTATGATTACACCATAGAGTACCGAACATCAGCAGAAAATGCAAACGCCGATGCATTATCTAGACTGCCAGGAAAAGGGAAGGATAGCACAGCTGAGAAAAACAGTATCTTTTACTTCTCAGTAGTTGATGAACTTCCAGTGCAGGCTAGGGAGATAGCACAGAGCACTTGTAAGGACCCCGTCTTATGCAAAGTGTTGGAGCTGACTAGGTCAGGATGGCCAAGTCATAATAAGGATGACACACTTAAACCGTACTTCAGCAGAAGGAATGAACTGTCTGTTGAGCAAGGATGCATTCTGTGGGGAAGTCGTGTTGTCATTCCACCTATACACAGAGATAGGATACTGCAGGACCTACACCAAGGGCACCCTGGAGGGTGCAGGATGAAAAGTTTGGCCCGGAGCTACCTGTGGTGGCCACAGTTGGACAGTGACATTGAACGCACAGTGCAAAAATGTGATGCGTGTCAGAGTGTGAGAAAACTACCAGCAGCAGCACCACTGCACTGCTGGCAGTGGCCAACAAGAGTGTGGCAAAGGCTACATATTGACTTTTGTGAGAAAGATCAGCACCACTTCTTGGTGCTAGTTGACAGTCATTCAAAGTGGTTAGAGGTCATTCCCATGGCGACAACCTCAGCCGCCAAAACCATTGAGGTGCTGCGAAACATCTTCTCTTCATACGGTCTCCCGGAGGAGATTGTTTCTGACAATGGTCCTCAGTTTACCTCACAGGAGTACAAGACATTCCTGCAAAGCAATGGCATTAAGCAAACATTGGTGCCTGCTTACCATCCAGCTTCAAATGGCGCAGCGGAGCGCGCAGTCCAAACTGTGAAAGCATCACTGCTGAAGCAAGTACTAAATGAGAGGAGACAAAACATCACCATGACAACACAGCACAGGTTAGCAAACTTCCTGATGTCTTACAGAATAACTCCGCATAGTGTTACAGGTTGTGCACCAGCTGAACTGTTCCTAAAGCGTCAGATCAGGACCAGGTTCAACCTACTGAAACCAGATCTCACTCGAGTGGTGCAAGACAAACAACAAAAACAGAAATACTACCATGATCGTAACACCTCCAAACTGAGACATCTGTCTGAGGGTGACTCAGTTCTCATCCGAAATTTCCGCGGAGGAAAGGAGAGGTGGATAAAAGGAATGGTGGAAAAAAGACTCGGACCAGTCACCTACCTGGTGTGGAACGGAGTGAGCCGACGCGCAGTCCACATCGACCATCTGCTGCACAACAGGCCGTCCAATCCAGAGACATTCGAGTTCCAGAATGGCCAGTTGGACGTCACCGACATTTACCCTGCAGAAGTTCATGCAGACTTGGGGGGGAAAGGCACACCTGGAGCAGTAGGTGGTAGCCCGTACTCACCTGAAGCTACACCGTTGCCCGGAGCACATGCAGAAGAGATGCTAGAGACAACCTTACCAAGCTCAGTGGCCTGTGACAGAGAAATGACACCAGCCAACCGTGCAACCATGTCTCCTGAGGTGGTTGTGCGCAGGTACCCTCAGAGAGAGAGGGCGCCTCCTAAACGACTAACTTTGTGATCAACAGTCCTGAGGAACTTTGAAAAAAAAAGTTCTAGTGATACAAATGTGAAAAAGAGTTCCAGTTGTTCAAATGTGAAAGGGAGTTCTGTTGATACAAATGGAAAAAAAAAATGGTTTGGATGGATGGTGATAGCAGTAATAAGTTGGTTAAACTCTGAAACTAAATTGTCAAGAGTAAATGTTTTTCTTTATTTGGTAAAATGAGTTATGCAGTAATGAGTTAAATTTGTGGGAACTTCATAGTTTAAGGGGAAGGAGTGTAGTATATTGATAATACTACTGTATTGCTACCCTGATGTTCTGCAGTGACTCGACACTGCCACCTATGGTGCTATTCGTGTGCTGAAGTTCCCGGATGTGTTCTGGTTTTGGGCTGCCAAAAAAGTTGCAATAAAAGCTAACGCATGGTGTTAAGTTGATCTCCGTGAGTGATTACTGTTATGGTTATATTAACAGTTAGGCTACAACCCAAATATATTACAAGGACTAAACCAGGACTAAAATAAGATTAAACAGGATTAAACCAGGACTAAAACAGGACTAAAACAGGACTAAACCAAGACTAAAACAGGACTAAGCCAGGACTAAACCAGGACTAAGCCAGGACTAAACCAGGACTAAACCAGGACTAAAACAGGACTAAAACAAGACTAAAACAGGACTAAACCAAGATTAAAACAGGACTAAACCAGGACTAAACCAGGACTTAACTAGGACTAAAACAAGACTAAAACAGAACTAAACCACGACTAAAACAGGACTAAACCAGGACTAAACCAGGACTTAACCAGGACTAAACTAGGACTAAAACAAGTCTAAAACAGAACTAAACCACGACTAAAACAGGACTAAAACAGGACTAAAACAGGACTAAGGTGTGTGTGTGTGTCCGTGTGTGTGTATTGTCTTATACTATTTTGTATTGAATTAAATTGACAATACAGTGATTTTTAACTTAATATATCCTGTGTATTTTTGAATTATTGAATGATTATATGGACTTTTTGTTATAAAAGGATTTCCATTTTAACAAAATACCTTCTAATTCCACAGTGATGTCAGTGATGGGGGAGGGCTTAGTTTAATCATATGCAAATGAGTTCTGAAGGCCTGGAATTAGAGAATCTTTAACGCGGTATTTCTCAGCTCATTCTTTTCAGAATGTGCTGCTGTCAAATAGCCACAAATTCTTCAAATGTTCTCAGATTTCCACCTGTAAGACGTCGTTGGAAAGCTTACAATCTACACTTTGAGAATCTATGAATAACTCAAAACACCTCTGGGACGACTTGTGTCTGGTTTTGCCATGGCTGGTCACATACTATTCTTCACTTACCTTATACATTCTAAACATCCTAAATATTCATCGGGACAACTTCATAAGTGTGTTTTTCAACTTTCAGAAGTCAGATTGGAATTTTACCGTCACCATAATGCTAACATGCTAACAATGCACTTCCTGATTCCCTGAAAATAAAAGGCTTTATAATTCGACGCAGACAGTACACAGCAATCTCATGTCTGCTTTTATAATATTAATAATAATTTGCTTCTCATTTTTCCTGCTTGCATTAAATAAATAATATTGGCTGATAACGTACTGTATAACAATGTTCTCACATGTGAGCATCCAAATGACCTTTCAGGAAGCATGATGAATGTACCTGTAACTATACTGTATTTCTTGGAAAATTCAGCCCCTGCTCCATACCTCAGAGGCCTCCTATCTCCACATCTTCTCATTTCCAACAAATACTTCTCCAATGCCAGGGAATAATAGAGCTGGCCTCTGTGTTAATTGCATTTTCAGATTCAGACCTAAATAGCGGTTCAATTCAGAGTTATTTTCCAGCAGCTACAGTGACCATTCCTGGTGCATGTTAAACTGTGGGGCTGAATAATGTGGCACAATGGGAAGAGCACAGCTGGCTAAAGAGGCACAAGGGGGAGGAAGGGGAGAGATTACAGAGGTTTGGTTAATGTTTAATTAGAAATAGAAATGATGTACTGGTTTGAAAATCTTTTGGGAAAAACTACATCAATAGTCCACATTTACATTCTTATTAATAAAACTTAAAAAGAGTTTTGTGAGATTACTGCAGGCTTATGATGTGAGTTTGGAAAATGGTTTTGGACTGAATGCTATTAAAAAAAAACAAAAAAACAAAAAAAACCTTGAATTCCAACCAGGAAACAACTAATGCCATAGTATGCACGATTCAATGCAGAAATGCTTAGAACTAACTAAGGGCCTTTTTCAAGATTCAAGATTGTTTATTTGTCATATGCAGAATCAACACAAGGTCAACAATGCAATGAAATGCTTAGGATCAGAAGAACCGTTGACTCGCTAAGATAGTCAAGAAGTACTAGTAACATGCAATAATAGTACATGGTAAAAAAAGTGTTGCAAAGTGCAGGGGAAGAAGTAAACAATATAATAAACAATATAATAAACATTATAATAAAATATGTAATAAAATGTAATAAAAAAAAAAAACAAGGTACAATGTACAAGGTGCAGGTAGGATTAAATCAAGATCAAATAAGGTGTAAGTATTTCACAGATTGCACATAATATGGTGTGGTGTAGGTGTTGCATGTGGATTTCGTATTGCACATAGTATGATATAAATATTGCACATAGGTTATTGCACTGATTATTGCACATCTAACAGTAATTTACAGTGAGGTAGTGACAAACATGATATATTCATATAGAGCAGCAGCAGTAAACATAATTATGCATAATGAAAGGTAGTTTAGTGCAGTATTATTGAGAGTTCAGTATTATTTAGAGTATTACCCAGAGTTCAGTAGTCTGACAGCTTGGGGGTAATAGCTGTCTTTGAGTCTTTTTGTGCGTGCTGGCAGGCTCCTGTATCGTCTACCAGAGGGTAGCAGACGGAAGAGTCCTTGTGCCGGATGAGTATGGTCCTTAGTGATGCTGCGTGCCTTACGCAGACCCCTGCTGTGGTAAATGTCCTGGATGGAGGGGAGACTGCTGCCAGTGATGTCCTCTGCCGCTCGCACCACCCTCTGTAGTGCTTTGCGGCTCTGAGCGGTGCAGTTCCCATACAGTGCCTGTTTACATGAGAACGCTTATGGGTAAAAACGACAAAATATTTTATTGGAAGTCCCTTTCGTTTAGATGGTGTCGGCGTTTTGGGGGCTTAAAAACGCAAAAACTGAAACAGCCCTCCAAAGTGGAAAACTTGAATACGCTCAGCCGTAGCATTTTCGTCTACACTGCCCAAGACACAAAACTCTGATCAAATCTGCTGACGTCACGTACGGTCCATATATCAGTGTACTTTGTTTGGCAGGATTCTCAGTCCACACCTTGTTGCGCCTTTGTTGCTTTGTAGTCTAACGTGGTCTGAAGCAATAGTTGAACTTCATCTGACCACACTATTTTTTTTTTTGCTACCGGTAGCCATGTTTAGCCACGTGCACATGGATATGCGTTGTTTTGGAACAACATATCCATGCCATGTGCGAAAGTCGAGTGGAAAGCGACCTGGATATCATTTTGGGCAAGACTCAGGCCACCGCTAACATTGCCGAACCGCTAACAGACGCCTCTGAGCACCAGCCCTCACCACCCGAACAGGTATGAACACTTCAGCGAGGGGCTAGGTCTAAAGCCCCGATCAGCTCTACCATGAGGATTTTCCCCCACTAACCTGCGCTCACAAGGGTTGGTTGCATTTCACCCCGGCTCCAAAATCAGACCGCCCCGGAGTTCGGGGCATGGCTTGGCATGGGTTCGTCCGCTAGGCGTGAGGGGGAAAGACCCACTGTCTCCTCTCTGCGCGCGAGTGTCGCCCCCCCCCCCCCCCCCCCCCCCACCCCCGCTGTGGCTCCCCCGGCCGTGCGGCGTCCGGGCCAGGCCTGTCCGTGTTGATTCTTGGCTCTTCCATGGTCCGGCTCATGCAAGTAAACAAAGGCCACACCTCCTGTCACCCAGGCGCTCTCGTGAAGGACATCAGAGACTCTGTCCCTACCACCCTGCGTGACCATCCCAGGTTTAGACCTGGTCTAGTCCTGGTTTAGTCCAGGTTTAAACCTGGTTTAGTCCTGGTTTAGTCCACGTTTAGTCCTGGTCTAGTGCTCGTGCGTCTGGCGGGGCTCCCCCCATGCCACTATTAATACATTTTGAAAAGTCTATGAAAGTTTGAGTGTTTAAACTAGAGACAAATATGAGAAAATGCAGCGTGAGGCCGCGTGTACACCGGGGAGATAGAACTGCGGCGCCCGGACCGCGTGCTCTCAACCCGAGCCACAAACCCAACACGCACAAACGAACGCAAAAGCCGCACGGAGTGATTTAATCCTAGTTCAGACCTGGTCTACTTCTGGTCTAGACATGGTTTAGTCCACGTTTAGTCCTGGTCTAGTCTCTTAGCCAATCAGGACGCAGACCACATTGTTACACTATTTTAAAAAAAAAAGGAAAAAAAATAAAAATAAAAAATTGAAAAAAAAAATCCGCAAAACAGCGAGGCCGCGAAGAGTGAACCGCGATAGAGCGAGGGTTCACTGTAGTATTATACAGGAGGCAAGGTGAGTGTAATGTCTTGCCCATGGACATAACAACAGTGTGCACTCTAACCGCTGAACCACTGCCATCACCACAGCACCTGGTATTCTCATCCTAGTCACTGTCCTAGTGTTTCAGCAGCTCTGTTCTTAAATTGTTCAGTAGTCTTTCACCTCATCCGGTCCATTTCCTCAGACATGGGATCACGAGCAGCTGAACGTCCTGCACTATGTTTCAGTTTCATTATCAGGGATTTACAAAGACACAGGGGCGAGAAGACGCTGCGCCAACTCAACAGCAGCATGGCCAAAGGGAATAGTTAGGGTGGTGTGCAGAACTAAACAAAAACTGCAGAACTCCCCGACTGCAAAAATACTTGGAAAAATGTGGGATGTAGCAATTTTTGTGCTGATATGGTGCTCATGAACTTAATTACTGTCTACTTTTTGTCAATTAGAATAAAAGCCCTGAGACTTTTTCGTAGAAGGAATTTAAAAATGTATCAAATAAATGGATTGTTGCCGTAGTTTAGCACATCTGTCATTCATATAGTTGCTGAATGAATTCAACAATATGGGGATTTTTATTTTTTACTTTTCACAAATATTGTTCTGTGGTATGGGGGAAACTGGGTCCATAATTACAGAAGAGAGAGATCAAACAGATTCAAGGGCCTTTATTATGCTATTTTCTGATCTATAATTTTGTTTCCTCATCAAAAACATACTTGGAGTTTAGTTTCATTCCCTACAGGAAGTGCTCAACTGTGTTTTTAAACTCGATGCACCTTTACTAGAATCATTTAGACCATTTCAGCCCTAGAAATCCCAACCTCTACTGAACTAAAGGTGAAAGGAAATGTTAAAGGAAAAGTAACGTTATTTTACAATCTGAGCCTTCTTTCGGTAATAAAACAAGTCGTTTGACTCACCCATATCACGTTGGTGTCATTTGGAGCTGTTTGGTAAAAGTTATGTTGTAGCGTATCCGTTAGCGTGAGTACTCGGGGCATTACATTGCGGTCTCCAAATAACACAAACTTTAGCACTTTTCAAATCATAGAAGCCCGATGTCTTAATCTACGATTTCGTTTGAAGCAAAAGTGGCCTGTAATCCGAGATTTATCCATAGTTTTCAGCTTTGCGTTTCATGTTTGGGTCCCGGGAGCTGATAGCACAGTCCGCGCATGCGCACTGGCGTCCTCATCAACTCGAAACTATGGCTAAATCTTGGATTACAGGCCACTTTTGACCACACGAAATCGTAGACTAAAGACATCGGGCTTCTATGATTTGAAAAGTGCTAAAGTTTGTGTTATTTGGAGACTGCAATGTAATGCCCCGAGTACTCACGCTAACGGATACGCTACAACATAACTTTTACCAAACAGCTCCAAATGACACCAACGTGCTATGGGTGAGTCAAACGACTTGTTTTATTACCGAAAGAAGGCTCAGATTGTAAAATAACGTTACTTTCCTTTAACTTGAAAATTACTGCTTCATGACATCACAAGGTGGAACAAAGCATTTTGAGCCCTGGAGATGTAGACATACTAATAATAAAACTTACACAAACATGTAGATGAAACAAAACACAACACCAGGTATGTTTTTGATGGGGTAACAATATTATAACATGACTTAAGGCTCACAAGAGTCAATTTTGCATAACATAAAGCTCTGGGGAAAAAAAGTAAGAGACCACTGAAAAATTATCAGTTTTTCTGATTTTACTATACTTATAGGTATGTGTTTGGGCAAAAGGAACATTTTTGTTTGAGTCTATAAACTACTGACAACATTTCCCCCAAATTCCAAATAAAAATATTATCGTTTAGAGCATTTATTTGCAGAAAATGACAAATAGTAAAAATAACAAAAAAGATACATGTTTTCAGACCTCAAACAATGCAAAGAAACAAGATCAAATTCATTTTAAAACAACATAATACTAATGTTTACACTTAATAAGAGTTCAGAAATCAATAATTATTTTTAATCACAGCTCCACAAGTCTTTCACATTGTTCTTGGGTGACTTTATTCCACTTCTGGTGCAAGAACTGAAGTAGCTCAGCTTTGTGTTTGTGTTGGAATTCAACAGACGCTGGAATGGAATGGCTGTAATACATGTAGAGATGCTGATTTCAGAAAAAAATGCAGTGGTCTCCAGTGTTTTTCCAGAGCTGTAGGACCTTTAATTGTAACAAAACAGAGAGAATATTTCACCTTCTAAAATATTAGATGGTATTTTTTACATCATTATTTCGATGTTTATTACAAAATGCAAAAGTAAAACCGTTCGAAATCTTAATCCTCAAAGTCTTCTCTTCTCATTATTTCTTCATGCTAAGTCCTCCACACCATGAGTGCATGAAACCAGTTATTAACTATGAGGAGAATAGGCCTCCCGCTGACTGTCTGTATCTGTATTTAGATGTCACGTCATACGCAATTACCATGTAGATGAGAAGGAGCAGACAGGCACAGAGCAGCCCTTTGAAAGTATACAGCATTTGTGTGAAAAGCTAAAGTACTCTGTAGCTATTGTAGAACTTTTAAACTTTGTATTTGTGCATGGAAACTCAGGTTGGGTATTACATTGCGCACATGACAACACTGACAAATATGTTTTAAGACTGGCTGAAAACTTAAGAAAAAATACAAAATGGATTCAAACTGCACATTTTCAGGAGACTGTGATCAATACGAGAATTCACGGTCCTGTTTAGGCGTCTGATTTTCAACAAAAAAGGTGAGAGTGACAAAAAAATGTTGGCTAGCTCGCTCGTGACTGTAATTTTATGTAAGAGGAAATAGAATGTTGTTACCTCATCAAAAACTGGAGTTGTGTTTTGTTTCATTCACACATGTTTCAAATAATTTCCCTTATGGATCAATAAAGTTTGTCTGAGTTTCATTAATCCGTTATCATTAGTCTGTCTACATGTCCAAGGCTCAAAATGCTCTGTTCCACCTTGTGATGTCATAAAGTGATAGTTTTCATGTTAACAGCTCCTTTTACCTTTTGTTCAATAAAGATGGGCAATTCCAGAGCTGAAATCATCCAAATGGATCTAGTGAAGGGGTATGGAGTTTAAAAACACAGTGGAACACTTCCTGTATTACCACATGACATCACAAGGTTGAACAGTGTTTTCTGTTTGAAGGAAGAACTTTGTGTGTTAAACATGAGTGAATGAAACGAAAAACTCCAGCTATGTTTGTGATAAGAAACAACATTATAACATGCAGCTCTGGAAAAAAAAAAAAAAAAGAATAAAATAAGAGACCACTGCAAAATTATCAGTTTTTCTGATTTTACTGCTTAAAGGTATGTGTTTGGGCAAAAGGAAAATTTTTGTTTGAGTCTATAAACTACTGACAACATTTCCCCCAAATTCCATATAAAAATATTATCGTTTAGAGCATTTATTTGCAGAAAATGTCAAATAGTCAAAATAAGAAAAAATATGCATGTTTTCAGACCTCAAACAATGCAAAGAAACAAGATCAAATTCATTTTAAAACAACATAATACTAATGTTTACACTTAAGAAGAGTTCAGAAATCAGTATTTGGTGCAATAACCCTTATTTTTCATCACAGCTTTCATGCATCTTGGCATGCTCTCCACAAGTCTTTCACATTGTTCTTGGGTGACTTTATTCCACTCCTGGTGCAAGAACTGAAGTAGCTCAGCTTTGTGCTTGTGTTGGAAGTCAACAGACGCTGGAATGGAATGGCTGTAATACATGTAGAGATGCTGATTTCAGAAAAAATGCAACCATTGTCATTTAAAGGTATGAATACTAGGGTGTATTTGGTCCTGGTTTGAGCCCAGTTTAGTCCTTGTGTAGACTTGGGTTGGTCCAGTTCCAGTCCTCAAATTTTAGCTCCAGGCTTAGTGGCATTTTAATCCCAATTTCTGAATAATACCCTTTGTACCATAGCTTCAGTTTAATTTAACACATCTTACATAGTCACTAACACAAGTGCAATTATGTTTCCCATGTAAAACACAAGCACAGAGTCAAAATCCCAATACTTCTTATGTCTCCTTACATGGCTGTGTCCCTAAAGCTGGATCAGGGCTTGTTCGTGTTAGTGAACATGGCTCTGGAAGTTCAGTATATGCAGTGACAGCAGATAGCGTCCTTATAGCCTATGTACATTCTCACTTAAATATGTTTTTACAGCCACTCTGCCAGCATTGCAGATCATGTACCCTGGTGTCGTGTGGGGAAGAAGCAGATAGGCTGAGCTTATTAATAATTTGTGTTATTGCTTCAGTAGAAAGTGCCTCCTCCCTCATCCAGAGTCCCTGCCATCATCTCGGTGCAGTATTAAAGACATAGTTTATACAGCAACACCCTGAGACACAATGTACACGCAAAACTCTCCCTACACAACAAATAGTCAGTGATAGAAAGAAATTTGTAGGAAAAGTGCAGTTACATTAAGGGGACTATATTACACAAAATATACCTGGAGCTGTGTTTTGTTTCATTCTCACATGTTTAACCTGCATATTTAGGCTGAGTTCTTCTTTCAAACAGTTCCACCTTGTGATGTCATGTGATAATACAGGAAGTGCTCCACTCCATACAACTTCGGAACAATACATGTACAGATATTAACTCAGCGCTTCTCAATTATTTTCTGTGACGCCCCCCTAGGAAGAAGAAAAAATTTCACGCCCCCTCTCCCTGTGCGCGACTATAAATAGTATTATTTGTCTATTGTCTATTGTTATTAGTACACCTCTGCATAACGCTATCCTTTTATTAACATTAAAAACAAAGACTGCACTGTCTTTTTGCAAATAATAATGTGTTTTTAATGCAGATTTGTGCACATTTGTTTACGTTTTACAGAAACGAAACTTAAAAACCACATGGCCCATTTACATAAATAAAAGCGCTAAAAAAGAAAAAAAACCAAAAACGCTCTCTCCTTGTGCCGCTGATGCTTCTGTTGGACTAAAGGACATGACTCAGTGGAATATATGTGTTTTATCTGTGACAGAGGATATTCTGCTGATGGTGAGTCTGTTCTGTATATCGCGTATTTAAGGTTGCCGACCCCTGCCCCAGAGCGACCATGAGAGCGCCACTGCCAACTACTGTTGTTGATGTGCAATTACACTTAGTTCTAGTAGAGTACGGCAAAAAGCATGTTTCCCAGGGTCACACGTGCCCCCCCTGCCATCACATCGCATTAACTTGAGAAGCACTGCATTAACTGGAAAGAGGTTTGGCTTTTGCCTAGAAAATATTTTGTAACTAATAAGACTCGTGAGGTCTGCCTGAAAATCCTACATAGATGTTACCCTGTTAATGCTGTAATTTTAAAATTTCACTTAAACATAGATCATCTCTGCTCATTTTGTCACAGCGTTGAAGAAACAATCACCCATGTGTTTTGGGAATACTCATACGCTCAAATCTTTTGGAATGACATATTTCTGTTTGTGAATAGAAAGCTTGATACAAATCTACAATTGAATGTAAAACATGTGCTTAAATAATATAAACTGTAACTGTATTGATCATTTCTATATATTTATATAATGCAGAAATTGCACATACTGAGTCCTATGAATATGAAGCCTCGAGCTTTGTCATTGTTCATACCATTGTATATTGCATTGTATATTTGGAAGAAAAAAAAAATCCATACAACTCCATTAGAATCATTTGGCTAATTTCAGCCCTAGAATTACCAATCTCTACTGACCTAAAGGTAAATGGTGGCTGTTAACTTGAAAACTACCACTACATGACATCACAAGGTGGAACAAAGCTTTGGAGATGTAGAAACCCCAATAATGCAAAATTGCACAAACATGTCTGTATGAAACAAAACACAGGTAAGTTTTTGAGGAGAAAAACAACATTATAATGACTTAAAGCTCAAAAGAGTCAATTTAATGCGAAATAGGGCCTTTAAACCATTCTGCATATTTTCTGAACTCTGTCCAGGTAGGAAAATGTACACAAAAAAGTAAAATTTCTTGAAAAACTGTAACTGGTTACTAGTTACTATAATTGATTACTTTCCACCCCTGCAAATAGGACAAACTTACAGGCGTCTCACTGGCTCCTTGCCCTCGGAGAACATAGGCAATCTAAAGCTAATTATAATGAACAGCATGTTTCATTGGCATTAGAGTGGTGGAGGGCTTTTTCATTGCAGCTCTATAGTGTCATTAATCCCATGGCAACTGATGTAAATCCAGTGTGCGGCGCAGCATGCTCCTGCTAACAGTGAAACAGCTAACCCGTTATTTGCTGAATTACAGGGTCAAATTGACATTTGTTCTCTGTTATGTGCTGAGAAGTGGATTAATATCAGTTGGGGTAATAATATAAATGTTTGTATAGATATTCTTATAAAGCTCTTTCTATTTTTCTGACAGATCATACATACACTGAGGAACCATTCACCCATTCAACAGTCACTACAGGGCTCTCAAGTCTCATGCATTGAGAGTGTGACACACGCAATTCGACGTGTTCACACGCTCACACGCCACACATGGCATTTCTCACGCTGATTTTTTATTTTTTATTTTTTTTTGTGCCCAGAAAATCGGTCTGTGTGGCTCAGTTTATGCAGGCACCACGCGTTTTCAGCGAAAAAAAAACTCTCCCCCTCCTCCCCGCCCCGCTCCCCGGAAAAAAATCAGCCAATCAGAAAATAGATTGTTCTGTTGTTGGGCAGACTGTAGAGTGTAGTTTCAGCTGCTAAGCGCACACTGCGGTGATGATAAAACAAACTGAGAACCATCAGGTAATAACTTCATTTATATAACTCTCATTAGTTGCTTTGTAGTTTAAGTTTGCTCTTTAGACAAACATTTACAGCAGGGCTCTCAAGTCTCACGCATTGAGAGAGACAATTCGACGCGTTCACACGCTCACACGGCATTTCTCACGCAATTCAAGCCCCCCCCTTGGGAAAAATTGTTCAGATCACGGTTCAGTTTAAAAAAAAAGTGAGAGTGACTAACAAAAAGAAGAAGAAGAAGAAGAAGAAGAAGAAGAAGAAGAAGAAGAACAACAACAACAACAACAACAACAACAACAACAACAACAACAACAACAACAACAACAACAACAACAACAACAACAACAACACACAGAACGGCCCGGGTGACCCGGGGATCGAACCCAGAACTTTCTTGCTGTGAAGCGTGAGCAGTGTTGGGCAAGTTACTCAAAAACTGTAATGCACTACTTATTACTTGTTACTGTCATTTTAAAGTAATGCCTTACATTACAATATTACTCTAAATAAAAAGTAAGGCATTACACTACTTTTGCATTACTTTAGTTACTCTCGCCATAATGAAAATAAGGAAATAAGGATTTGGCAATCTACAGTGCAAATCTCTCATGTGTCATGACTTTCACCTGCCATCCAGGAGGTTTTGGGAGCCTGCAGACTGAAAACCAACATGTTCAGTAATTGCTTCTTACCCGCTTACAATACCAAAAGATAAATCGTCCTTTCCCTTCTTGCCACACCTTACCATGCACTCCAGCCGGGATCTTGGAGATAATTTTTCTGAAAGCGGGCGACTCCACCGTGGAGAGTGGCAGCATGTCTTCCACAATATACTCGGCAACGAGCCTTCTCACCTCTCGTGGCTGGAGATTCTCTGGTCGGGTCAACATCAGTTTCGGCTGCTTTGTTGGGGTTGTATCGTTCCCTGTCCCATCCCCTCCTTTCCTGACTAATTTCGTGGTGCTATGGCACCTCTGCAAGTGCTTCGTCAAATTGCTTGTACTGCATTTCGACGTGGAAAGAGGTTTGGGATTCACACACAGTGTGCATTTAACTAAAATGTTCTTGTAGTCCTTATTTTGAATGAAGTGAAAGTAGTGGGCGTATGCCCATCTTGAAAAGGAGCTAGCACTATCCGATTCTTCTGGTTCTGTCATCCTTTGTCAGTCTGCCAGTTCGAGACGACGTAAAAGGAAATGGAATGGTCTGCGCGGACTTTTATATCACTAGCTGATCTCGCGGAACTTTGTATGAAATGTAATGTTCTGCGCGGACTTATCAGATTCAGTAGCTGATCTCGCGGTGATCCGCGAACTTTGTATGAAGAAAACGCAAAACCCACAAAAACAAAGCCGGTTACAAATGCATTGTAATGTGCGTTACTGGCATTGTAACGAGTAATATATTACCAATTTTCTTCCCTGTAATGCGTTATATTACTGCGTTACACCAAAAAGTAATGCATTACAGTAATTAATTACTTTTGTAACTAGTTACTCCCAACACTGAGCGTGAGTGCTAGCCATCTCACTAGTTCCAACCAAGTCAGCTGGTCCGATTGTTTAAAACAAAGATTAGATTAGAAGTCTAACAGCCTGAGAGTCTGAGATAGAGCAGTGCCTACAGTTAGCATCATCCCCCATCCCACCACAGGAAATGCACATCAGCTAAAAAGTATCAGTATAGACATGTACATTTAAGAGAAAAACTTACACAAGTGAAAGTAGTCAGGGTCAAGTGCAGGGCCACACCAACAATTACCAAGAGGGCAAACTGTAAAATGGTTAATACAAATAAAAACAATATTTAGTAAAAATAACGTTTTTGGTCCTAGGTTCTATTCTCAGACTATGCAAAGCCTTAGTGTCCATGTAAGTTATTCTTGCAGGGAAATTATATTAGCACGTAATTGTCATTTTTCATCTGACCCACCCAAGATCCTGGTTCAAAATCCACACTAGTGATGGATGTTACCAATGATTTTTGTTTTGAAAGCGTACCAACTATTGAAACTATCATAATATTGATCCAATACCAATACCTGTGAATTTTGTATTAATATGCATCTAATCTCCTTAGCATATAGAGGCTCATTTTGCTCCAACTTGGGTTGGACTGGTCTAAATATTAAATGTATTAAAATTAATAAAACTAAAAAGTTATCTTTTAGTATTGGTATTTTTTTGCATGAGAACCAATACTTTTCAATATGCCTGTCAATACTGATCATACATTTGTTATGTGTTTTACATTAATACCTCACAGAAGTATAATATCTCCTCTTTAAAAAAATCCTAGAAGAGATGTCTTTCATGAACAGAGCCAACAATATTACAAAATGAACCTGGGATTCAAAAGCTTTAAATGAGGTCTACCAAGGCTCATGTAGGGACAGAGGAACAAAACATCTGAGTCTGTGAAGCGTGGCACACTTAAACTTCATTTACCACTTCTCACCTCTCATTTAAACTGTGCACAATTACACACACACGCACGCGTGCACACACACACACACACACACACACACACACACACATACACACACACACACACACACACGCTCTTGCACACACACACACACACACACACACTGCCCAAGGCCATCAGTTACACTTTAGTCATTGCACTCATCCTCTTCTCGTTCTTTTTGTTTCGTGCTCTAAACTGACTCACAGTGGACTAAGCACTAGGAGCAGCTCAGAACTGGAGATGAGATTTACATTTCAAAGCACAAAAAGGAAAAAAAAAAAGTGTCACTGTGTCGCTGTACACAGAGTGAATGTTTTATGTCGAGGAGGAATGAACGATTATTCAAAATGGCTGCCTGGATGTGTCTACCCGAAGTGTGGCAAAATAATGTGTAGTTCTCAAAGCTAACTGTCACTTTTATTAAAATAGGAAAATATAAAAGGAACAACCTATTAAAAATCAAAATAATTAAAATAAATATTACCCAATTATTTGTATGTGTGGAATGCTTCAGTTTGTGGTTTTGCTTTAATATTTATTAGCCCTAGCATTAGCTAGTTTATTAGTTTATTTTATTTTACTTATTTAGTGTCATGCATCACTTAGTGCCCTGCCCCCATGGGCTTATAAGACACAAGAAACAATAAGCAGACAGATCACACATCAAACATAAAGTTTCCTCTTACGGAGGTCCCAGGCTTTCAATACAAATTGAGCCAACTTGAAAACATTACATTTAAACAAATACGCCAAACTCTCATCATCAGACACAGCAAACAAACAATAAGATACATTAGAGAACAACTGACAGCGCAGGTCATGATACAAAGGACAGTAGTACAGAAAATGCATTTCATTTTTAATGTCCTTTAAGTCGCACAGAGCACATGTGCGCTTCTCCTCTGGGACTGAGTGGAAGTATCCTCATCCCGTCTCCAGAGTCCCACACCTCAGCTGGGCACATACTGACCTCTGTTCACGTTCAGAGTGAGTTCAGAGTTTACATAAGATTTCACTGTGCTACTTCTGTTTATACTTGTCAAAGTAAAATCCTAGTTTGTCTGATACTACAGATGAACTTATTTCTATAAATAAACTGGCGATCCTCAAAAGCTTTCTCAACCTGTCTACCCCAGGACAATTACTGTAACAGAGTCCAGTTAAATACATATTTGGTCAATTTGTGTCTAGCATATTAACCCACCTATTCCATAAGATAAAAGATAAGAAAAGATAAGATCCATCCATCCATTTTCTTCCGCTTATCCGGGGCCGGGTCACGGGGGCAACAGTCTAAGCAGGGACGCCCAGACCTCCTTCACCCTGGACACTTCCTCCAGCTCCTCCAGGGGGACCCCAAGGCGTTCCCAGGCCAGCCGGGACACATAGTCCCGCCAGCGCGTCCTCGGGGCCCCGGGGCCCCGGGGCCTCCTCCCGGTGGGACATGCCCGGAACACCTCCCGAGGAAGGCGTCCAGGAGGCATCCGAAACAGATGCCCGAGCCACCTCAGCTGGCTCCTCTCGACGTGGAGAAGCAGCGGCTCTACTCCGAGCTCCTCCCGCGTGACTGAGCTCCTCACCCTATCTCTAAGGGTGCGCCCAGCCACTCTACGGAGGAAACTCATTTCGGCCGCTTGTATCCGCGATCTCGTCCTTATGGTCATTACCCAAAGCTCATGACCATAGGTGAGAGTAGGAACGTAGATTGACCGGTAAATTGAGAGCTTCGCCTTTCGGCTCAGCTCTCTCTTCACCACAACAGTCCGGTACAACGACCGCATCACTGCCGACGCTGCACCGATCCGCCTGTCAATCTCACGCGCCATCCTCCCCTCACTTGTGAACAAGACCCCGAGATACTTGAACTCCTCCACTTGAGGCAAGGACTCCCCACCCACCCAGAGAGGGCAAACCACCTTTTTCCGGTCGAGAACCATGGCCTCGGATTTGGAGGAGCTGATCCTCATCCCAGCCGCTTCGCACTTGGCTGCAAACCGCCCCAGTGCACATTGGAGGTCCCGGTTCGATGAAGCCATCAGGACAACATCATCTGCAAACAGCAGAGATGAGATCCTGTGGTTCCCAAACCGGATCCCCTCCGGCCCCTGACTGCGCCTAGAAATTCTGTCCATAAATATAATGAACAGAACCGGTGACAAAGGGCAGCCCTGGCGGAGTCCAACATGCACCGGAAACAGGTCCGACTTACTACCGGCAATGCGAACACAGCTCCTGCTCCGGTCATACAGGGACCGAACAGCCCTTAGCAAAGGGCCCCGAACCCCGTACTCCCAGAGCACTCTCCACAGGACCCCATGAGGGACACGGTCGAAGATCCACAAAGCACATGTGGACTGGTTGGGCAAACTCCCATGCACCCTCGAGCACCCGATGGAGAGTATAGAGCTGTTCCAGTGTTCCACGGCCGGGACGAAAACCACACTGCTCCTCCTGAATCCGAGGTTCGACTATCGGTCGAATTCTCCTCTCCAGCACCCTGGAATAGACCTTACCGGGAAGGCTGAGGAGTGTGATTCCCCGATAGTTGGAACACACCCTCCGGTCTGCCAATCCAGAGGTACTGTCACCGACCGCCACGCAGAGACGTGTCAGCCAAGACAGCCCTACAACATCCAGCGACTTGAGAAACTCAGGACGGATCTCATCCACCCCCGGGGCCTTGCCACCGAGGAGCTTTCCAACCACCTCATTGACTTCGGCCAGGGTGATGGACGAGTCCGCCTCCAAGTCTCCAGCCTCTGCTTCCTCCTCGGAAGACGTGATGGCGGGATTGAGGAGATCCTCAAAGTATTCCTTCCACCGTCCGATAACATCCCCAGTCGAGGTCAACAGCTCCCCACCTCCACCGTAAACAGTGTTGGTGAAGCACTGCTTCCCCCTCCTGAGGTGCCGAACGGTTTGGCAGAATTTCTTTGAGGCCGTCCGATAGTCCTCCTCCATGGCCTCTCCGAACTCCTCCCAAACCCGAGTTTTTGCCTCTGCGACCACCCGGGCTGCAGCACGCTTGGCCCGCCGGTACCCGTCAGCTGGCTCAGGAGTCCCATGAGCCAACAAGGCCCGATAGGACTCCTTCTTCAGCTTGACGGCATCCCTTACTTCCGGTGTCCACCACCGGGTTCGGGGATTGCCGCCGCGACAGGCACCACAGACCTTATGACCACAGCTACGGGCGGCCGCATCGACAATAGAGGCTGAGAAAAGAGCCCGTTCGGGCTCTATGTCCCCAGCCTCCCCCGGAATGTGTGAGTTGAAGGTGCCCCTGACAGAGGGCTCTGCCAGACGTTCCCAACAGACCTTCACGATACGCTTGGGCCTGCCAGGTCTCTCCGGCTTCCTCCCCTGCCAGCGGACCCAACTCACAACCAGGTGGTGATCGGTTGACAGCTCTGCCCCTCTCTTCACCCGAGTGTCCAAGACACGCGGCCGGAGGTCAGATGACACGACAACAAAGTCGATCATCGACCTCCGTCCTAGGGTGTCCTGGTGCCACGTGCACTGATGGACACCCTTGTGCTCGAACATGGTGTTCGTTATGGACAAACTGTGGCCAGCACAGAAGTCCAATAACAGAACACCGCTCGGGTTCAGATCAGGGAGGCCGTTCCTCCCAGTCACCCCTCTCCAGGTGTCACTGTCGTTGCCCACGTGGGCATTGAAGTCCCCCAGGAGAACAACGGAGTCCCCGGTTGGTGCACTGTTCAGTACCCCTCCCAGGGACTCCAAGAAGGCCGGGTACTCTGCACTGCTGTTTTGCCCATAGGCCGACACAACAGTGAGAGACCTGTCCCCGACCCGAAGGCGCAGGGATGCGACCCTCTCGTTCACCAGGGTGAACTCCAACACTCGGCGGCTGAGCTGTGGGGCAATGAGCAGGCCCACACCAGCCCGCCGCCGTTCCCCGCGGGCAACACCAGAGAAATGGAGGATCCAGCCCCCCTCAAGGAGTTGGGTTCCAGAGCCCCTAGCTGTGCGTGGAGGTGAGGCCGACTATATCTAGTCGGTAACGCTCAACCTCCCGCACAAGCTCAGGCTCCTTCCCCCCCAGCGAGGTGACATTCCATGTCCCCAGAGCTAGTCTCCATGTCCGGAGATCCGGCCGTTGAGGCCCCCGCCTTCGACTGCCGCCAAGATCTCTCTGCACCCGGCCCTTATGGATCCTCCTGCGGGTGGTGGGTCCACAGGAGGACCCCCCCACGTCGCTTCTTCGGGCTTCGCCCGGCCGGGCCCCGTGGGGAAAGGCCCGGCCACCAGACGCTCGCTGGCGCGCACCCACCCCAGGTCTGGCTCCAGGGTGGGGCCCCGGTGACGCCAGTCCGGGCGACGTATCTGGCCTTGCTATTGAACTCATCATAAGGGCTTCTGAACCGCTCTTAGTCTGACCCCAGGACCTGTTTGCCTTGGGTGACCCTACCAGGGGCATAAAGCCCCCGACAACATAGCTCCCGGGATCATTCAGGCACTCAAACCCCTCCACCACGTTAAGGTGGCGGCTCAAGGAGGGGAAAAGATAAGATCAGATAAGACTTTATTGATCTCACATAGGAGAAATTTACTTGCCACAGTAGCTCCAGGCAGAGACAGTTTGAACAAGAAAGTGCATGTAGACAAGTAACAGCAATAACAGCACCTTATCACAAATGTGTCTCACTTCACATGGTTCTCTGCTCACATCTCCATACAGAACAAGTTTAGGTGCCTTTTTGTACATGCCTAAAAAGTGCCTTAGAGTTCTGCACTGAACTTTCTCACTGTGGGTGTGTTTACAATAACCCCACACTCCAGCTCCATAGTCCAGAACAGGACAGACACAGGCCCTGTACAATTCAGTGTAAGTTTTGTAGCCTAGGTCACGACATGCTTTAGCTTTGTTTATCAGTGCTCCTAAGGCTCGACCTGCTGACTCTGACAGAGCTTTGATTCCTTCATAGGTACCTCCAGCTTAGGTCCTGACCAAACCGAAGCTATATATATATATATATATATATATATATATATATATATATATATATATATATATATATATATATATATATATATATATATATATGTATATATGTATATATATATATATATATATAGGATGGGTTAAAATGCAGAGAAGAATTTCTCCAGTGTGAGATCAATGAAGTCACTTCTTCTTCTTCTTCTTCATCAAATGTAAGACGTTCAACTAAAACAAGTCCCAGATATTTGTACTTTTTTGTGAAGGACAAGGTTGTGGTGCCCAAATGGAATTGAAAGTTTGTTAGTTTGTGGTTCTGGCTTCTAAAATGAAACACCTGAGTTTTCTCACTGTTTATCTTCAGTCTCATTTTGCTGCACCAGGTACGAACAATATTCAACATCCCCTGAAGATCCAATTCATTTTCTGAGATAAGCACTATATCATCAGCATACAGCAGTACACACACTTTGAGATCTCCCACATTAACGCCAACATTTGCCTCTTTTACTTCATCTGAAAATAGCAAATAATGTGGGAGAAAGCACATCACCCTGCTTTACGCCGCACGGTGTTGGGAACCAGTCAAAGTGGTAGCAATGAGACACAAGCATCTCTTTCTACACACAGAAGTGTCTGCCTTATCTTTAAATATTTTGTCTTTCTGTCTGTCTGTATTTCACCATGATTTACCATTTGCACTGCGCTTCAAACATGATAGATTTCTATGGTAACTAGTAACTATAGTCTTTTTTGATGTTCCACCCCAAGCTCTTTTTTCATTCTTCAAACTGCAACCATTTTTATTTGACAAAATAGTGCCGCCATCCAGTTTAAACTATTTTGCATATAATATTCTGTAAAGTAAAATAAACTACCAAAATGCCCCCAAGGATCTGTCCACGAGAAGTGTGACAAAGCTGCATCTAAAATCTGTATAATCTGAATATCTTTCACTTGGACTATAGGAACATCTTGGAGATTTCTCTGGTGGAATGGTCTGGGGTGGAAAAAAGTCTGGGTGTATTTCTTCACAATATAGTTCCACATGAGTTTACACAAAAACAAGTCTGTGAAGATTTTTGTTTCAAGTTTGTTCACCAAAAACTTAGAAATCAATCAAAAGTTTCATTGTTTTCCCTCCGAACTTTATAGGTCAACGTACATTTCGGTTTCCACACTTTCATCCGATTGAGTCATACCTGGCTGCTACAGACCGTAAGTGTATTTTGGAGTCTGTTAACAAGCTCACCCCCTCTTGGCCTGGTTCACAACCTGTAAGTGACTCTATAAAGCTCTGTCCAAGTTCACTGCCAAAGATCCTATATTGATTTTCCTGCTTATAAAGTTTGTGGCACAGGACCCACAGCTAACATAAATATCACTGTGTGAGAGGAAGCTCCTGTTTTTTGGTCTGTTAAGCTGCAGTGTCTTTGATTGATTTTCATTTTAATTCCACCAAACAACACATATCATCATAATGCTGAGGATTTAGCAAAAAAAAGAAAAAAGAAAAGGAAACAGAGCATAAACGTAGTATTGGGGTTTTGTGCCGTCAGAAGGAACAATATCAAGGCACTCAAAGCACTTTACATCAAGGAACCACTTACCCATTCACACACACCAGCTTGACAACACTGACACTGGGGGCAAGATGGGTCAAATGTCTTGCCTAAGGACACAATGACAACAAAAGTATTCATCTATGAGAGCTGGAATCGCATCTGTAACCTTTTCGGTCAGTGGGTCTACCAGTGATGTTTACAGCTCTGGAAAAAAATAAGAGACCACTGCATTTTTTTGTGAAATCAGCATCTCTACATGTATTACAGCCATTCCATTCCAGCGTCTGTTGAATTCCAACACAAACACAAAGCTGAGCTACTTCAGTTCTTGCACCAGGAGTGGAATAAATTCACCCAAGAACAATGTGAAAGACTTGTGGAGAGCATGCCAAGACGCATGAAAGCTGTGATTAAAAATAAGGGTTATTGCACCAAATATTGATTTCTGAACTCTTCTTAAGTGTAAACATTAGTATTATGTTGTCTTAAAATGAATTTGATCTTGTTTCTTTGCATTGTTTGAGGTCTGAAAACATGTATCTTTTTTGTTATTTTGACCAGTTGCCATTTTCTGCTAATAAATGCTCTAAACGATAATATTTTATTTGGAATTTGGGGGAAATGTTGTCAGTAGTTTATAGACTCAAACAAAAATGTTCCTTTTGCCCAAACACATACCTATAAGTAGTAAAATCAGAAAAACTGATAATGTTGCAGTGGTCTCTTTTCCAGAGCTGTATGTTGAGAGTGAGATTCAAAACACCAACCAAACACCAAATAAATAAAAACATATGGTGGGTTATGACTAAATATTTTATTAGAATACTATATTGCAAGGATTGGATAGTTGATTGAATGCCCAGTGATTTACTTTTAAACTTACACTGATCATGTTCTAGGGTTGTGATAACTTTAGTATGTCCATTCATAGTTATTTCTCTGGTAATTAGATAAGACGGGATGCGTGCAGGTCCTATTGAGTTTTTAAAATGATTTCATTTGCTTTGACTGAAGGAACGCAGAGAAATGAGATAAATGCAAATACGCCCACAAGCTGCACTTTATTTAAACATTCAAAAACACTGAAATGCAATCAGTCAACATTGCCTTTATAAGTGATGATTCAAATAAACAAACTCGGAGATCGCAATTGCTATTACCGAGAAGCTTAACGTGTAATTAAAATCAATGAGATCTTGTGATAAGAAATGGAGTGAAAAGGAATTAGGATCACAAACAACAAGTCAGCATTCTGTTGTAGTGGAGACTGGGAATAAACACCTCAGCAGAAAGTACCAGGCTCCTCTCCAAAACACTGGACATTACCCACAATTTACAGTATATCTTTCAGTTTCATGTTGGGCCAATTGTATAAAATACAATGATATAGACTATAAAGTAAAAAAATAAATACATATGTAATTAAAAGTTGTGCTTCTTGTCATTTATTATGTTGGATATTTGTTGTATATGATATGCAAAATAAATAAGTATGTAAAAAAAATCACATTAACACTACGCCTTTAATTTGAATATTAAGATATAGTTTGAATAATATAATATACTTTAAGGTCCTACGCTACACAAAATGAATTCTCTGTTATCTACTCGAAAACATACCCGAAGTTGTGTTTTGTTTCATTCAGACTTTTGAGTAACCCTTTATTATTAGTCTGTCTCCAAAGTGTAAAATGCTTGTGATGTCAGGAAGCAGTAGTTTTAAACTTAACAGCTACCTTTTACATTTAGTTTAGCAGGAATTATCCAAATAGTTATAGCAAAGGTGTATGGAATGAATCACTTCTCTGTTTGAGAGCAGAACTAATCCTAAATTCAGGATTTATATGTTAAATGTGTCAATGCAACAAACTACAAACCCAGGGATGTTTTTGATGGGGAAACAACATTATAACTTAGATCATAAAAGAGCGTGATATAGGCCCTTTAATAGTAAAACATATTAATTACACTAAAATAAAATAAAATATAAGAAAAGTTTCCAAAAATACAAACGATATCTATAAGGCTACGCAGCTATAATACAATAAGTGAAGACTGTGGTTATGTGCAGTACAGTAATAAATAACAGGTTCTGGTGGTGACTCACATTAACAACAAAACTAATGCAGATACAAACTGTTCTAACAAAGCTGTTCTAACATTTTCAGGAATCAAACCAAATTACTGCAAAACAAAATAGCAGAATTAGGAGGAAACAGTGAAAGTATACATGTACCTAAAACCATATTTACCAGCCCAAAGTGAAAAGTGGAGCGATGACCTCCAGCCGGCCTTCTGCGAGTGTGCACACAGCTCCCCAATCATACCAGATAAGGGTCAGTGTGCGTCCTCAGGCTCGGGGAGGGAGATCACTTCCTATGAGCCTCCTTGGCCCTGATGGGAATGTGTGATTTCATTTGCCCAGATAGTAGCGTCCTCCATACCCTTGGTCAGTGCATTGGGGTCATTTCACCCCCTTTTGTCCACGGCTGCTCTCCTCTTGTCCCTGTGTGCTGAGTCACCAAGTAAAAAGTAAAAAGTCCAGTGTAGCTGGAGCTTATGCAATGATAGCAGAGACACAGAGACTTCTTCATGCTGTTCTTGGCAACTTTTTGAAAGAGAGAGCGGACTTGGCTACCAAAAAATATAATTATCAAGCCTAGCGTATGGCTGGACTGTTTTTAAGATGCACTGTGTCAATTTCCGTGGGGGTTCAGCCACCTGCTTGTCTCCACGGAGATGATATTCCTTTTGGAATGTTTCATAGTATGGCATCAAACTCATCTATCTTGCAAGAAATTATATTGTATGTGTTTTTATTGCAAAAAACATGAAAAAATATTAAGCAAACATGCAAGACGACAACAAAGGTTTATTTCATGTGAACAGTTCACTAAAAACAAGAAAGTGCAATTAACCCTTCTGTTGTGTTCGTTTCATGTTTAACGCGTTTCGGTCAAAAATGACCGCTTCCCCATTGAGGTGTTACAAAATCCATTATAATACATAATTTTCATCAAATTTTGTGTTAAAATGTTATCAAATTTGATCTTTGTTTTAATATTTCTGGCCTGCAAGCCTCATTGACTTAAGCTCATACAAAACACTTTGAGTAAACATAATATATAGAATATTCTGACCAAAACAAATACTCAAATGAAACCTATTGTGCTGTTAATATGACCTTTATATGCTGAAGTATATCACAAAGATTTTGTTTTGAAGTCATTTATTTACTTTGAATTTCAGAACAAAATAACATCTCTCCTTGTCTCAGGTGCCTCATGGAGCCTCATAACAGTCTGATTAAAGGAAAATATTTTTGAGAAAAAATATAATCAAAATGGTCACTTTTGACCAGAACATAACAGGAAGGGGGGGGGGGGGGGGGGACTTTGCCAAAAATCAGTATTAATTTTCTAAAGATACAGTTGGTGATAGATTAAAAATAAGTAATCTTATTGTACTAAACATGAACACAATTCATAAAGATTTGCTACAGAATTTGTACAAATCACTGTTTGTGTAAATTATGTTTCTGGACAGGCTCCATCTCAGTTCCACATCTCACGACCCTGTCAGACCTGGTTCATTTATTTCAGCTGCTCAGGCTTGGTAATCAAAATGCTATTTCCTCCAAATGCATGTAATTATACAAGAGTGAAAGTAAAATGAATTATCAGGTTTGCACAGTCTGAGCCAAAACACCTTTGAATTTACTGTTAAACTATTAATGAGACTGTCTTGTTGTTGTGCATTTATTTATAGTGTGTTTTACAGTTTTTTTTCCCAATCACTTTGACACAAAAGTCTTAATTTCTGCACTAATTTTTTAAAACTTCTCACTGAAGGAGTAAATACTCCTGACATGTTGACAACCCTATTTCCATTTTCAAGCATTAACTCATACATCAAAACTACAAAACACTTTTACCAGTCCATAGATCAAAGACCCAAAGGGCAAAACCGAACACACAGAATCACAATATGAAGAGATTTTATAGACAAAGTTAACAAACTAAAATGTTCAAACATGCTGAATTGTTTTGTCATATGTGAATAGTTTTGCAAAATGTGCAAAGGATTTGCCAGATTTATAAAAAGAGAAAATGTGTAAAAGCGATTGAAAAAATAAATAAAAACTGTAAATGACTCAAACACTTCAACACAAGACAGAGAAAAAGAAAGGTGAAGGGAATTGCCAACACTAAGTGCCACTAAAACTATACTTACCTGCTATTACAGCCCCAGATGAGTTTTTAAAAATGTTCTGGGGGCATGCTGGGTAAAATAAAAACCTGTAGTTTTATAGGCAAACACCATCTGAAAAAAAAATAAAAATAAAATAAACACCAACTCCCCAACCAGAGATTGGGTATGAAGACCCCCATAAGTATCACGCTGAGCGAGGCAGCGTCTGGCCTGAAAGATAAGATCACGGCCCGAATGAACAGGCAGGAAAAGCATACATGGAGCAACACAACCAAGTGACGGGCAGAATGTACAGAAACATCTATGCAGAGTACGGGCTGGAGGCCCCAAGGTCAAGGTGGGAAACTCAAGGTTGCAGAGAATGACCGAGCCAAGATGCTGCGGGATACAGACTGACAGATTGGTGATGATGAACCAACCAGGCATAGTGGTGGTGGATAAGCAACAGAACAAAGCTGTGGTGGTGGACATTGCAATACCAAGCGACGGTAACATCAGGAAACAAGAACACCACAAACTAGAGAAATACCAGGGGCTCAAGGAAAGCTGGAGAAGGCCTGAAAGGTGAAGGCATCAGTGGTGCCCGTGGTAATTGGAGCACTCGAGGCTGTAACCCCCAAACTGGAGGAGTGGTTACAGCAGATCCCAAGAAAAACTTCAGACATCACAGTCCAGAAAATTGCAGTACAGGAACAGCAAAGATACTGCGCAGAACTCTCAAGCTCCCAGGCCTCTGGTAGAGGACCCGAACTGGATGAGGGTGAGGGAGACCAACCACAGGTAAGGAACACTATACGTACATAATGGTGATTCACTCTAATATACCCACCTGTCTAAGCAAGAGCACTCCAACTCTGGATATAATTAGTATGTATAGTACAGTGGTTTTCAATAGGTGAGGCCCGCCTCCCCTGGGGGGTGCCAAAGAGCCACAGGGGAGGTGCGACACACGTGAAGACAAAATAACAGTCCACATCTGTACACATCTGCAGCAGTATTGCTATAATTGTGCGTCCGTGTATTAGCTGTAAAATGCATCGTTTTCTGATTCCATCTCAACATAAATCTGCAGCAAGGGAGCAGCAAGCCCGGATCTAGACTGCACAGATTGGGGGGGCATTTCAAAATTTTGGTGGGGCATAGTGTGGAGTTTCATGTGGAACATTTTTCTTCTAATGCACACACGCGCTCGTGTGCGCACGCACGCATACACATTGAGAACTGGCACACATGCCGGACAGCAGACTGGCCGGACAGCAGACTGCTTCCACTGTGCTACCCGCCCCGTGGAGCTTGCTCCGTGGCTGCATGTGAGGACCGACCCCGGGGTCGCGATGGAGCTGTGGGGCTGAAGCACCGTGCAGCGCGTGTGTTCATGCAGACAGTGGGGCGCGAAGTGGACAACTAGCGGCAAAATGAGCGCGTTGTGCTCAGGTAAGCGGCTTGGCGAATCAGAAGTCGTGACATTTTGGCGGAGCAAACAAGAAAACGTGATAGGCAGGTTGAAATTACATCAATTACAGCTGACCAATTGGGTGGGCAGGAGAACATTTTGGGTGGGCATAGCCCACCCCTGCCCACTTCTAGATCCGGCCTCGGGGAGCAGACAGAACCCTGCAAAAAACGTAGGAAATATGATCATGATTATTTAAAGTTTGGTTTCACCTGTCAGGTCTGCCACAGTGTGTGCTCTGCAAAGAGGTGCTTGCGAATGACAGCATGAGTCCATGCACACTTCGGCATCACATTGAGACAAAGCATGCAAATTTAGTGAACAAGCCAGTTTCAGTCACCCGATGTTTGGGTGCCACCCAATGTTTATGGTGCTTCCTCCATAAGTGGCTCATCCCAAATCAGCTCAGGATGAGCAAAGCCTGTATCTGTAAAGCACTGGTCAGAATTCAAAAGCTGGATGGTTTCCGTGTTGTTTGTTTGAGAGGTATTTGGGCACCAACATAAAAGTACTCATCCCAAATCTCACCTACATCATTGAAGTCAGTGTCAACAATGTGGTGGACAGACTTCTCATGCTGTTTTCTTTTGTGTCCATTTTAGGTTCCAGAATACCTTTGTCCAAGCACCGTGGTACTTGGGTTGTGCCCATGTCTTCAACACAAAATGGTTCATCCCAAATTGGATCAGGATCCATAAACCCCATGTCAGTGATACTGTGAAGGTCCACGATAGGGGTTCTGGTTCCTACAGGTGGTAGAGTAAACTCTTCTAGTACAGTCTGTGGGACCTGCAGATTGGGCTGTTCTGGAGGGCTCAAATCAGATACAGTGATGGAGCCTTTAAGAGCTCCATCACTGTATCTGATTAGCTAACATACATGAACATTCACACAGACAGTGGCTCCCTCCTTTCTGCATCACTCGAGGAAAAAGAAAAACTAAAACACCACACTATCCACTCCAGTCCATCTTTCCTACAATCAGGTATTAATTTAACTTCATAAAATGCTTCTTTCTAAAAGAAAAATAGATATTTATATAACTGTATATATAACAGGCGGCAGTAGCTCAGTAGCTCTGACCCACAGGTTGGTGGTATGATTCCAGCTCCCACAGATGAATGCTGCTGTTGTGTCCTTGGGCAAGACACTTAACCCACCTCGCCCCCCGTGTCTGCGTACACTGGTGTGTGAATGTGTGTGTGAATGGGTGAGTGGTTCCTTGTTGTAAAGCGCTTTGGGTGCCTTGAAGGTGGTAAAGCGCTATATAAAGATGTGACCATTTAAGAGCTAAGTCCATGAGCCCACGTGCCTTCTCACTGTACTCACCCACCAGGGGTTCCATTGTCACAAAGGGGGGATAGAGCGCCTCCCTGGGAGTGATTCTTGTCTCATGGTCCAGGTCCAGAAGTCTCATTATGAGATCTGCAAAGGCCATTCTGTCTCTGTGCTCTGGGTCACCCTTCCTTGTAGCAGAACCCCGAAAAACACTGTCTAAAGTGCTAACACTTCCAGGTGGATCATCTGAGACCATGTCTCCATCATGAGAACATGACTTCTTCCTGTGCAGCCCAGAGACCCCATGTCCACAGCCTCAAATGGAGTTAATGTGATTCACTGAAATTCAGGAGCAGGACCACGCCTCAACCACCTTCTCCTTCTCACCAGCGAATCACAGTTCACCATAACCACACCTCTAATTTCCCGGAGCTATTTATAGCCACTCATCCCTTCTTTCCAGTTCGTCTCGGTTAACTCGACAGCTCTCAACCGTGTCAGCTCGCTCGAGCTGGGCTAACAACCCGTCACATTCAAACACCGACCTGCCTCACGTTTCCTCGTTCCTTCCAGTTCGCAATTTCTTATGCCGCGACGGATTTCTATTCAGGAATCCGCAGCCGGTGGATCTTCCATCGCATATCCGCTCCGCGGTAAGAACCGCCGGCCGGCGTCCAGCCCACAGCCCACGCCGCCCAGCGAACGCTCCAGGCGCGCTCACGCAGCGGACCTCCACCTCTAAGGAGCACCCACCGTCAATATCTCTGCGCTGGCAGCATATACGGGATATCCACATTGTCCCTCTTATCGCCTCCTCCTCCTCGTGTAGGCGAGCGCGCAGCCTGGCGACACCGGCTTTGACAACCACTGCTTTCGGCACAACGCGGCCCGGCCTCCAGCGACCACAGCGTTCGATACCGCCCAGCACCCGCCATGCCCCATGCCCCTTCACGACGGCTCGCCTGGCTCTCACGACGGCTCGCCTGGCTCTTGACGGCTCGCCCAGCTCTCACGTCGGTTCTCCTGACCCACAACGGGTCTCTCTCTCGACCCACGACAGGTCTCTCGACCCACGACGGGTCTTTCTCCGCCTCTCTCTCTCATGTCCCACGACGGGTCTCCCTCCCTCCCAACCCATGACGGGTCTCCCTCTCTCCTGACCCATGACGGGTCTCACTCCTTTCCGACCCACAACGGGTCTTTCTCTGCCTCGCTCTCTCCTGACCCATGGCGGGTCTCCCTCCCTCCCGACCCACGACAGGTCTTTCTCTGCCTCTCGCCCGACCCACGACGGGAGATCTTCCTCCCATCAGGTCTCCCTCCCGACAGGTCTCCCTCCCAACAGGTCCCCCCCGACCCTCATCCCTCCGACCCTCATCCCTCCGACCCTCATCCCTCCGACCCTCATCCCTCCGACCCTCATCCCTCCGACCCTCATCCCTCATCCATCCAACCCTCAACATTCGAGCCTTGCTTCCTTCACCTACAGGTTCCTACGCTTGCCATCCGCACCCATGCTGAAGGACGCACATCAGCATTATCATGGTCATGTCCGTCAACCATCTGCGCTAGCGCATGACCCCACTCCAGCAAAGGTCCAACTCCTCTGTCAGGGGAGAAGACCCTCCACGTCACGGTTTCTCTACATCACTTCTGACTCATTCGCCATATGGCACCTTCACGACGCAGCTCCAGTTTCTCCAGTGTTCCATTATGAATCTTCGGCAGTAGTCAGATTCTGCATTGCTTCTAGAGCCCTCGAATCGCACAATTAGCCTTCAGCTTCATCGGAACTTCGTCCTACTTTTCCACCATTTTTTGTGGGTCTGATTAATCCAGGCATTCCCATTCATTCAACACAGTCATTCAGTCAACACCACCTTCATCAGCTACATCTCTGCTCATCTGACGTCACCATCATCTGCAATTTCATCACCCTCTCACGCCACTCCAGGAATGTCTGCATCTCCACCGTCCAGGCTTACCATCCATCCATCCATCCATCTTCTGCTTTTCCATTTCTGGGTCACAGGGGCAGCAAATCTGCTGCCACTATTGCCTGGAAGAATCCATGACTCATCGCTGTTCCAGCGGTGAGTCTGGTAACGCTTGATCCACAGAATGCGCTGCGGTTGCGCGTAGACAGACAGCTAAGTGAACCAATCAGAGATTGCGCCATCTTGATTCAAAACTGAGGCGGAACTTCCGCTGCCTAAGAGTGACTTTGCGGGCAAAGGCGGGTGCACTGACGTCACCATCTTTGAACGAATCAGAATCGCGGAGTCGGTTTGGAACCGGAGGAGCGAGAGTGGATGGAGAGTGTCCAAATGGTATCGCGGTGTATAGGAAATACAGAGAGATATCATTTGGCTGGCCAGGTAACTGCCACTATGCACCGGCCCCCATGAATCTTTCCGCGGGGGTAGGTCCAGGCTTACCTCTCAGGGATAAATCTTATATACAAGCTGACTTCTGGCGAAGACTGCCAGCCTCATCTTCATGTTCCCGTGCTGATTAAAGGACTGCAAAAACTGAACCTCGCCTTCCTCCGAAACGCCTACCACTTACTTCGGACCTTCTCTACCGTTGCACTCTCACTCTGAGCTCCGGCGACCTCTCGCCTTTCATGGACCTCTTCTGGCATAACACCCCATCCATTCTCCATTCATTTATTTCGCAATGGCGCCACTACGTCCACGGCCAGGGCAGATGTACCCGACCGGAAAAATTCGAACCCTTGGTCTCCAGCACCTACCTCGTGTACGTTCGTCACGACCTCAACAATCTCCTCCAGACCCATTCCACTTTATGCTCTTTCCAAAACTTTTGGGGGTCCCGTTCCGCTGGGCCAATCGAAGATTGAGATGGAGCCCCCACCCATCGTCTCAACCCAGCCATTACTGCCTATTCACTCAGACATCCACTATCATTCAATAGTAAACATCTTCACTGCATTATGTTGATGGCGTGGTCCTAGCTAGTGAATGACTTTGTAGACAGTCAAAGGAATTCAGGAGCTGCAGTGCCACTGGACGGAACTCACTCAAAGAGAGAAACGTATTTCTCTGCTTTATAGAGTGATGCAGGCTCCTGTCTAATGTTTCAAATGCCAAGCATCTGGAGTCCTGTTCTGTAAAATATTCAATGAACCTGACAATATTATACTTGCCAGGTTGCAAGTGGCGTATCTCCTTTTCAACTTCATTTTCTACACTGCTACTGGTGGGCTTGAGGGCTTTAACTGCCACAACCTCCATTGTCTGGGGGTGAGAGCATCGAGTGACTGAACCAAAAAAAACTTCCCCAAGAACATCCAGAACAATGTACTTCCCCAACTTTCGTTTGAAGCAAAAGTGGCCTGTAATCCGAGATTTAGCCATAGTTTCGAGTAGATGAGGAGGCCAGTGCGCATGTGCGGACTGTGCTCTCAGCTCCCGGGACCCAAACATGAAACGCAAAGCTGTAAACTATGGATAAATCTCAGATTACAGGCCACTTTTGCTTCAAATGAAATCGTAGACTAAGACATCGGGCTTCTTTGATTTGAAAAGTGCTAAAGTTTGTGCTATTTGGAGCTCGCACGGGGCATATTACATGCTTGGGGAATATATTATATGCCCCGAGCTATGGCTAGAAGTTGCGCTAGGCTAACCGCAAATCTAAAACATCTCTGGAAGTATTCCATATGACACCAAAGTGCTATGGGTGAGTAAAACAACTTGTTTTATTACCGAAATAAGGCTCAAATTGTAAAAAAAAAAAAAAAAAAATCCTTTAAACATATTAAACTTGGTCTCTAAAAGGCTTCTGTGAGATTGTGGTCAATTTGAGAGAATTTGGATGACAACATATTTATAAAATAAGGTTGAATCATCAAAGGGAAAATTGGTGCACTGCAGTGTCACAATATAAAGCAATCATATGCTGCACCGGAGAAAGAAAACTTTGGGTCTTAAACTTTTGTTTTTTGTTCAAAAAAAAAACACTACTTTTGGCCATATTGTGCTTTTCTTACGATACGGAATATGATACGGAATAGGTTTGTCAATTGAAAAGCCAATAGAGATGAATCCATCTGCTCTAACCACTGCAATTACTGTCAGCTTGAAATCTTCTAGTGCCTTTGTATATTCCCCTGCTTTCAAAATGTGCTAATTTGTGTTTTACTGTGATTAGAGGTGTGTCATTTGAGGGCACATTGCTTTAGCACAGAAAATTGCAGAGATGAGAAGCTTAAAGTTGTTGACAATTTGCTTGTGGATTATGGAGTAGTTTAACATGCAAACTATTATGGCAAGTGTTTCATGAATAACGTTTCTGATGTTATTAACTAGCTTTTTATGCTTATGTCATCAGGCTAAGTATTACAATTTAAAAGGACAATGTACAATATACTATTTTGGAGTTAGGGTTAGTAGTCCTGGCCAAGATCTGCCTGGCACTGCAGTGGTTAGACTTAGATTTAGACTTAGACAAACTTTATTGATCTACAAGGGAAATTGTTTTGGGTACAGTAGCTCACTCATCAAATATAATATATACCAGAGGGTAACAAAAAAATACTGACATGTTTCCTGAATGACACTGAGGGACAGGACAAATGCAGTCAATGCTGTCCATGAGACACAAACACACACCTGAACCTTAATACAGTAAGTGGACTTTAAAATGGCTTTCTGCAGGGATTTCTGCTCCTTGCCTTAAGGAGTAATATACAAAATGTTTCAGACCTTGAGACAAATGTCAAAATGTATTTGCTTGTGAAGTTGCAAATAATGTTTTTTAATAAAACTTGTTGCAGTTAAGGCTTGTGTCTAAGAAAACCTGCGGAGTAACCATGACTTCACTCAAACAGCCCTGTGTTCTTCACAGAAACTTTCCATATAAAAGCTTTGCTCTTGATAAAACCACTCAGTGGGAGGAAATGTACCCTGCAGCCCTCCAATCTCACCTCTGCCTTCATCTGATGCCACAAGCACCTCTTTGATATTCTGCACCTCAAATCTAATGTATTGGTGTTTTCTGGACCAGCTTCTCTGCCCTCAGTGCCATCTTCATGCACAGCTCAAAGATGCAGCAGACACTTACGAGTATCATAAAGCAATAATATTATGCATCAATTTCAATTATTACAACACTTACCTGGAATAAAAGTGACTAGCCAACATTTAAAATAATCAGATTTTAATCATTGCGATTGTTAACTGGTGATTAAATTATAATAGTTGAAATTAGTTTCTACTTCTCATGTTAATAGCATTATAATTCATCAAACCGCCAAACCTTTACCTGCAATCACTACAACTAAAATCCTTTTCTTGAACCCTGTATTTAGTTAATTAAAGGTCCAATTACGCAACCATGACTCTTGTGAACTTCAAGCCAAAGAATTGTTACCTCACCTGGAGTTGTGTTTTGTTTCATTCACATGTTTGAGTAATGCTTTATTATTAGTCTGTTTACGAAGCTCAAAATGCTTGTTTCACCTTGATGTCATAAAGTGACTGTAGTTTTCAAATTAACAGCTACTTTTTAACTTTACTTTAGTAGAGGCTGACAATTCCAGGGCTGAAATCATTCAAATGATTCTAGTGACAGACGGAGTGCTTTTCAGTTTGTCAGATGGAGGTTTGTGTGAACGAAAACATGTGTGAATGAAACAAAACACAACTCCAGGTATGTTTTTGATGAGGAAACAAGATTATAACATAGATCAGAAAATAGCATGCAAGCAGGGCCCTTTAAGATCCACTTCGCGCCTGATGTTTCAAGCTATTCTTCCTGGGGATTAAAGGGTTATTAGGTGTTATGTTTCTAGGCTGCAAGCACACTGTGACAAAACCCGTATGCAAAGTAATTCACCATAACAAAATATTATAAAAACACAGTTAAATGTCACTATTTGAAGCAGATAGTCTGTATCAGATATGCAGTCCACAGTGGATATTATGTGTCCTTGTGTCATGTTGGCCCACACCAGTGATACCTCCAAAACGTTAAAGGGATAGTGCGTTTTTTAAAAAAAAAGTTAATCTGTATGGGTTTCCTTCTAAAAGTTACGTGTGTTGACACCGGCTTACCTCTGACAGTCTCAGCTGATCCCAGTTCGGCTCGCTTTCTCAAGCCCACGTAGGGAGGTCCGGTAGCTTCTCTGGAACATTAAATAAAGCTTGGTTTTTCTTCTCAAAACAAAACATTTGTCCAAAAGGTGATATATTTGCAGTTGTCAACGAAACATCCAGCAGCGAACTTAGCGATCACGTATTGTGTCTGCTGACTCGTATCACGGTGCTCACGTTAGCGTATCAGCCTGTTCACCTTTAGCGGAAGTGTACGGCAGATGCGGTCCGCCGCAAGGGGAAGTTTACAAGTGAACAGGCTGAAACGCTAACGTTAGCGCAGTGATACGAGTCGGCAGACACAATACGCGATTGCTAAGTTTGCTGCTGGATGTTTCGTTGACAACTGTTTGGGACGCAAATATATCACCTTTCGGACAAATGTTTTGTTTTGAGAAAAAAAAACAAGCTTTATTTAATGTTCCAGAGAAGCTACCGGACCTACCTACGTGGGCTTGAGAAAGCGAGCCGAACCGGGATCAGCTGAGACTGTCAGAGGTAAGCCGGTGTCAACACACGTAACTTTTAGAAGGAAACCCATACAGATTAACATAAATAAATAAAAAAATTTAAAAAATAAAAAAAACCCCACACTATCCCTTTAAAGTCCAGCACAAGCACCATTAGAGAGAAAGGGAGAAGAGAGGGAGAGACAAAGAGAGAGAGAGAGAGAGAGAGAGGGGGGGGGGCAGAGAGATACCTCCAAAACGTTAAAGACCAGCACCAGCACCATTAGAGACAGTGGAAGAAGAGAGGGAGAGACACAGAGAGAGGGGGGGGGGAGGGGGGGGGGGGGGGTAGAGAGATACCTCCAAAACGTTAAAGACCAGCACAAGCACCATTAGAGACAGTGGAAGAAGAGAGGGAGAGACACAGAGAGAGAGAGAGAGAGAGAGAGGGAGAGGGAGGGAGGGAGAGAGAGGGAGAGAGAGAGAGACACAGAGAAAGAGAGGGAGAGACATGGAGAGACAAAGAGAGAGAGAGAGAGAGAGAGAGGGAAAGAGAGAGGGGGGAGAGGGAGGGAGAGACATGGAGAGACAAAGAGAGAGAGAGGGAGAGAAACAAAGACACACAGAGAGAGAGAGAGGGCGAGAGAGGCATGGAGAGACAGAGCGAGAGAGGGAGAGAGACAAAGAGAGAGAGGGTAGAGAGAGAGAGAGAAATAAAGTCACACAGAGAGAGCGAGAGGGAGAGAGAGACATGGAGAGACAAAGAGAGAGAGAGAAAGAGAGGGGGAGAAAGACATAGACACACACAAACACACACAGAGAGAGAGAGAGATACCTCAGAAACGTTAAAGTCCAGAACAAGCACCATTAGAGACAGTGGAAGAAGAGAGGGAGAGACAGGGAGAGACATAGAGAGAGAGAGAGAGAGAGGGAGGGAGAGAGACAAAGACACACAGACACACACAAAAGGGGGTTAGAAGAGAGTGTGTGTGTGTGTGTGCGTGTGAGAGAGAGAGAGAGAAAGAGAAAGAGAAGAAATTAGGTAATAAGAGGGGGAGAGAGGCAGTGAGAAAAATATAGAGAAAAGGAGAGAGAAGTAGAGAGAACAACCGAAAGAGAAAAGGAAAGACAGAGAGGAAGGAGGAAGGAGGAAGGAGGGGATAAGTTCCAGCCTGGGGGAGGCCTGTGTCGCCCACATACTCTGGCTGCTGCTCGGCGTTGGTGCTTTTGTTGTGCTGATGTGCCCAGTCTTTTGTCTGAAAGGCTCAAACTGGAGCAGAGTGTGTGAGAAACAAACTAAGGAGGCGTGAGTGTATCAGAAAACAACTTCCCTAACCTTATAAAAACAACATACAGACACATTGTTTTCAGGTTAATAAAGCGAGTTTTACTACTGTATATCTGCTTATATGTGAACCATTTTTTCTTTTTATTTCTTTTTGTATTATTTTCTGAGACCTGCTGAAAAGCCTAAGTGGTTTATTTCTAACATGTTCATACTTTGAGCAAACTAAAATATACAAATGAACAGTCAGGAAAATGATTCTATTGTTTCTATTGAACAAAATTCAGCACAAATCTTTATCTTTATATTAGAAGTTTTGCTAGATATCAAAATGTACATGAAATACTTTTACTTTTTACTCTTTAAGTATATTTTAAAATTGAATACTTTTACTTAAGTTGAGTTTTTTTATGTGATATGTTTTTTTTTGCTCCAGTATCTGTACTTTTACTCATGTATCATAATAAAGTACTCCTTCCACCACTGCATAACACGTACATGCAGGGTTTTATTTTATATTCTCCACCACTCCAGTATAAAGCAGCTATGAGAATATGAATATTCCTACACACAAAATAAAAATGCCAGTATAGCCAATAAAAATATGCTTGTTTTGTTGCCAAAGCCTCTGAGCATCTACCAAAATACATCATCCGCTATAGGACTTTTCTTTCTGTTCTTTTCTTTTAGTTTCTGACACTTCAACGGGAGAGTTACACTTTATATATTGTTATATACTAATAATCTTTGCTATTATCCAATTAAATGTATTTTGGTAGAGCCCAACGTTACAACTGCTGTCATCTGCAGGGCTTTCTGTTGGTGAAAATGTTGATTTCACCAACAGGAAGTTCGAAAATCAAACAGTGACAGTTTCTTTTTATTTATGTAATATTGGTACACCTCATTTAGCCTACAACATTTACTGCCTTAATAAAGCATGAAGAAAGACTTAATTCATAATGAACTAATTGTTTATTAAAGTGCCCATATTATTCAGTTTTCTGATCTAGTATGTTATAATGTTGCATCCTCAAAAATACAGAGTTGTGTTTTGTTTCATTCATGTATTTTTAACGCCGTAACAGTGCATATTTAGTGATGTCATGTAATACAGGAAATGCTCCACTGAATTTTACACAGTCCAACTAAGACAGAGATGTTTATTGGTAATTCTGACCCTTTTTAAAGCAATAAAATAAACCACAAATGCATAAGAAAACTTATCACGAGAGAGTCTATCAGTAAACCAGCATCTGTATTTATTTGGAACAATACATGTACAGACATTAACTGGAATGAAGTTTGGCTTTTACCTAGAAAATATTTTAAAACTAATAAGACTCGTGAGGTCTGCCTGAAAATCCTACATAGATGTTACCCTGTTAATGCTGTCATTTCAAAATTTCGCTTAAACATAGATTATCTCTGCTCATTTTGTCACAGCGTTGAAGAAACAATCACCCATGTGTTTTGGCAATGCTCATACGCTCAAATCTTTTGGAATGACATATTTCTGTTTGTGAATAGAAAGCTTGATACAAACCTACAATTGAATGTAAAACATGTACTTTTTGGTGTCTTTGAGAAAGGTATTCCTGCAAAAAAAAAAGTGTTGAAGCATTGTTATTGTTCATACCATTGTATATTACATTGTATTTTGGAAAAAAAGGGAAAAATAATAATTTTACACCTCATAGACATTCACTAAAAGCATTTGGATAAGTTCAGCCCTGAAATTTCCAGTCTCTACTAAAGTAAAGATAAAAGGTAGCTGCTAACTTGGATTACTCAAACATGTGCAAATGAAAACACAACTTCAGGTATGTTGTTGATGAGGTAACAACATTCCAGCATGTCTTAATGCTCACTAGAATCAATTTTGCATAGTATAGGATTGTATAGAACTTTTAAGCCTTCTTCTTAATAAACTATTTGTTCATTATGTCTTTCTTCATGCTTTATTAAGAATAGTTCAAGTGTATTATATTGTTAGAATTTGTTAGCCACTGTGAAAGAGTTACGGTTGGGGTTGGAGATGTCTTTTTCTGGAATTTTCCACAACATGGCATTAGACATACAGCTCGGGGGAAAAAAAAAAAAGATACCACTACATTTTTTCTGAAATCAGCATTTCTACATGTATTACAGCCATTCCATTCCAGCGTCTGTTGAATTCCAACACAAACACAAAGCTGAGCTACTTCAGTTCTTGCACCAGGAGTGGAATAAAGTCACCCAAGAACAATGTGAAAGACTTGTGGAGAGCATGCCAAGACGCATGAAAGCTGTGATTAAAAATAAGGCTTACTGCACCAAATATTGATTTCTGAACTCTTCTTAAGTGTAAACATTAGTATTATGTTGTTTTAAAATGAATTTGATCTTGTTTCTTTGCATTGTTTGAGGTCTGAAAACATGTATCTTTTTTGTTATTTTGACCATTTCTCATTTTCTGCAAATAAATGCTCTAAACGATAATATTTTTATTTGGAATTTGGGGGAAATGTTGTCAGTCGTTTTTTTGTTTTTTTTTTCCCCCAGAGCTATATCTTCTATACATTTGTTAAATTTCAGGTGTTTTATAGCTAAACAATAAATAAATAAATAAATTAATTAATTAAAATACAGTGAACCCTCGTTTATCGCGTGGGTTAGGTTCCAGAAATAGCCCGCAATAAGTGAAATCCGCGAAGTAGGACAATTTTATATTTTACATTTATTCTACATGTTTTAAGGCTGAAAACGCTTCACCAGACACATTATACACCTTTCTGAGACTGGTATTAACATTTTTCTCTTGTTTAAACACTCAAACTTTTGTAGATTTTCATTAAAATATATTAATGGGGGGGGGGGGGGGGGGGCGCGGACACGTGTGTTTGTTTTGGTACCACATATCCATGCCATGTGCGAAAGTCGAGTGGAAAGCGACCTGGATATCATTTTGGGCAAGACTCAAGCCAATGCTAACAGTGCCAAACCGCTAACAGACGCCTCTGAGCACCAGTCCTCAGCACAAGACCAGGTAAGACCAACCTGCGCTCACAAGAGTTGGTTGCATTTCCACTGTCTCCTCTGTGCGCGCGAGTGTCCTCCCCCCGCTGCGGCTCCCCCGGCCGCGCGGCCAGGCGCCAGGCCCGTCCATGTTGATTCTTGGCTCTTCCATTTGTCCGGCTCGCACTCAGTCTCTTCCATGGCTCGTGCAAGTAAACAAAGGCCACACCTCCTGTCACCCAGGCGCTCTCGTGAAGGAAATCTGAGACTCTGTCCCTACCATCCCTGGTCTAGACCTGGTTTAGTCCTGGTTTAGACCTGGTTTAGTCCTGGTTTAGACCTGCTTTAGACCTGGTTTAGTCCTGGTCTAGTCTCTTAGCTAATCAGGGCGCAGGACAGAATGTTACACTGTAAAAAAAAGTTACACTATAAAAAAAATTGAAAAAAAAAAAAAATTGGAAAAAAAAATCCGCGAAACAGCGAGGCCGCGAAGAGTGAACCGCGATACAGCGAGGGTTCACTGTAAAATAAAATAAAAATAAATACTATGCCAAATACCATTAACCTAATCCATTGTGATTAACAAGTTTAATAGTTTATTAATTTAGTTTTATATTTAAAACAGTAATATCACCATGGAGACAACCAGGTGGCAGACCCTGAATAGCCTGAATCTTCTTAATAAACTATTTGTTCATTATGTCTTTCTTCATGCTTTATTAAAGGTCCCATGGCATGAAATTTTCACTTTCTGAGGTTTTTGAACGTTAATGTGAGCTCCCCTACCCTGTTTAGGGCCCCTCCCCATGGCTAAAAGTTGTGAAATGTCTAAACTGAGCATTTGCGATCCTTTTCTGCGTTACAAAAAATCGGAGGTCAAACGGGCGATTTTGAACAAAGCACCTTATTGACGTCAGATCGAAAAAAGAAATGCAAATGCAGTTCCACCCCCGTCTGTCTGTACTCAGCGTCTCTGTAAATCACGCCCAGAGAGTTTGGACTGCGAATGCGCTAGGTAATGCGAAATGCGTTTTTTTATTTGCCTGGAGGCACGTCCGAGTGTTTCTAGGCTCGGAAGTCCTTTATCTGAGCCTCTGGACCTTTGAACAGCAGTGGTTTAATTTTATTTTATGTGGAAATGTGTTTATTTTTCAATGGAATGCTTCAAATCTCTCCCACCGTGCAAAAACAAGGAAATGGATCAGCTGAGGGCTGACAGCGGAGAGCGGAGCATTTGGCCACGCCCCCACCCTCTACTATTGGCCAGCTCTTTTCTCCTCATTTGCATTCAAGCAACAAGGCCCATTATGGAGTGTTCAGAGAGAGAAAAAATACTCTCTCATCTTATCTCTGTTTCTCATGCAGTGAGTGTTGATTTTGAAGAAGGATTCATTTACAGTATTAGGGAACCATTAAGGAGCCATATAAAAGCATCAAGAAGTACCATGTCATGGGATCTTTAAGACTAGTTAAGGTTTATTATATTGTTATAATTAGCTACTGTGAAACTTCTAAGGTTTAGGGTTGGGGTTGGGGTTGGAGATGTTATGTCTTTTTCTGGAATTTTACACAATATGGCATTAAACATATCTCCCATACATTTGTTATATTTCAGATGAAAAAAAAAAAACAACATAAATATTATTAACCTAATCCAGTTTGATTAACAAGTTTATTTTCAGACTGTGGAATGACTAAGGCAAAACAGTAATATCACCATGGAGACAACCAGGTGATGGACCCGCCATCAAAAAAGTTACACAGTGCAGCTTTAAGTGTTATAATCACACAGGCAAATTGGACTCAAATGCAACACAAAAGGAGGCAGTCAAATGCAAAAACCTTGGTTCAGTTCAACAGAAAGTGTCCTTCAATAGGTAAAGCTGAAAATGACAAATAAGGCTGAAAAACAACAAAGATAAGATATTATAATGTGAACTAAAATATCCTCCAAAACTGGGAAATGCTCTAATTAGAAAACAGGCTGGAAATAAACTCAGAAACAGATTCTTCAAACAGGGAATAATGCAGACTTGCACAAATTGCAAACAACAGATTTCAGATTCAGAGCTTGTGGTCGACAATCTTGCAAGAACTGACTGGGCAGAGGGAGTTTATACAGACAACCCTGGGATGATTGGGGAATGAGTGGCAGCTGCAGGAAAAAACAGGGAGGAAGCAAAAGATGGACTCGATCAGGCTTTTTTGTTGTTGTTCTTTGCTGTGGTGTCACCGACCTAGGGACTACAGATGGAAATTAGCTCCTTTTTTTTGCTATAATCTGGCATATTTACACTGCAATGTTTTAGATGTTCATTAATATGTACTGTCCCTATTAAATAAAAGAATAAATAAATAAGAAACTGAGCTGAACTGGGGATAAACATGTAAACAATAGGCAAAACAGTGAGAGTTATTGACCACGCACATCCATGAGTGCCTTTGGCCATTTAAAAACTCAATGGGAAGAGGAACTAGGCGAACATTTCAAAGATCACACTTGGCAAAAAGCAATCACAAGAATTCAGTCAGCATCGATCTGCATAAGACATGGCTTGCTACAGTTTAAGGTACTGCACCGGCTACATCTGTTCCCAAGCAAGACAGCCTGACTGTACCCTGGTGTGGACCCTTCCTGTCAACGGTGTGGTCACAGTCCAGCTAACCTGAGCCGCATGTTCAGTATGTCCCCGTCTAAATAACTTCTGGGAGAAAATATTCAAAACAGTTTCATTCATATGCAAAAGGAATATCGTAGCAAATTGTGGAACAGCTTTGTTTGGGGTTGTTCCTCTGAATATTTCAGTGACCCTTCAGCAGGCAGATGCAGCAGCGTTCATCACTGCTTGCAAGACGCTTAAGATTGTTTAGCTGGAAGAAGGCAGCCCCACCGTCTTTTAAGCGTTGGCTGGAAAAAGTCCTGTCCCATTTAAAGCTTGAACACTTAAAACATACTGTAAAAGGATCAATTCAACGCTATTATAAAACCTGGCAGCCATTCCTACTCTATTTTGAATCCGAATCAGTAAATAAATAGCTCACTTACCCCACATTCTAAAGCCCCTTTAAATTCCCCTTTCTATATTTAATTGTATTTAATTTAATTTGCCTGCTGTCCTGTTGTTTTTGCGTAATGTTTAGGTATGTTTAATTATATTATATTATGTGCAATACGAAATTCATTTGAGCAGTATTACCACCTGTGAAATACTCTTTTATTGCATGCATATTAGTACTTCTCGACTATCTTAGTGAGTCAACATTCAAGATTCAAGATTCAAGACAGTTTATTTGTCATATACAAGGTCAACAATGTAATGAAATGCTTAGGATCAGAAGAACCCGTTGACTCGCTAAGATAGTCAAGACGTACTAATAGCGTACAATAAAAATAAAAGGGAAAAAAGTGTTGCAAAAAAAGCGCAGAGGAACATGTAAACAATGTAATAAACAATATATAACAATATAATAAGACAAAAATGTAATAAAATATAGTAAAATACAAAGGTAGCTACAGGCAGGATTAAAGGGATAGTGCATTTTTTGTTTTTTGTTTTGTTTTTTATGTGAATCTGTATGGTGTCCCCTTCACGGTGGCTGAGTGGGTAGCACTCATGCTTCACAGCAAGAAGGTTCCGGGTTCGATCCCCGGGTCGCCCAGACCTTTCTGTGTGTGTTCTGTGTGGAGTTTGCATGTTCTCCCCGTGTCTGGGTGGGTTTCCTCCGGGCACTCCGGTTTCCCCCATCAACCCAAAACATGCACCATAGGTAAATCCTCCAGCTTAGGTCCTGACCAAGCCGAAGCAAGAAGATCATGGAGATGGTCCCCGGGCGCAGTAATGTGCTGCTCACTGCTCCTAATAACAGGATGGGTTAAATGCAGAAATGGAATTTCCCCACTGTGGGACTAATAAAGGCATCGCTTTCTTTCTTTTCTTTCTTTCAACAGTGTCGTGCATTAACACTGGCTTACCGATGACAGCGTCCTCTGGGCCCAGTTCTGCTCTGGTTCTGGAGCTCACAAATGTAGTTCTGGTAAGTTCGCGAGGACATTTAATAAAGCTGTTTTTTCTTCTCAAAACAACATTTGTCCAAAAAGTGATATATTTGCGTCACAAGCAGTTGTCCGCACTATTCCTTTAAATAAGGTATAAATAGAGTATTTCACAGATTGCACATAATATAGTACTGTATAGTATAAGCATTGCACAGGTTATTGCATAGGTAACAGGAGCCTATAGTTTACAGTGAGGTAGTGACATACATGATACATTCATATAGAGCAGCAGCAGAAAACATATTATGCATTACGAAAAAGTAGTTTAGTGCAGTATTGAGAGTTCAGTATTATTTAGAGCAGAGGTCTTCAACAGGGGGGTCGCGACCCTTAGGGGGGTCACGGAGGTACTGCAGGGGGGTCGCGAAATCTTTTGATTTCACTTTAAAATAATATAATTTTATATTTTATAGTGTAAAATACAGTATTAACCTGTGTATTATTTCCTTGTATTGGATGTACCATAACAGAGTAGCAATGTTTATACATGACACTAAGCTCTATTTAAAGGTCCCATGACATGGTACTTCTTGATGCTTTTATATGGCTCCTTAATGGTTCCCTAATACTGTAAATGAATCCTTCTTCAAAATCAACACTCAGTGCATGAGAAACAGAGATAAGATGAGAAAGAGTATTTTCTCTCTCTCTGGAACACTCCATAATGGGCGTTGTTGCTTGAATGCAAATGAGGAGAAAAGAGCTGGCCAATAGTAGAGGGTATGAGATATGACTCTGACAGTCTTCATGAGGCTAGATATGTGTCTAAAATGCTTTATTCTGAGTGTTGCTGCTTCAATGCAAATGAGCGGGGGGGGGGGGGGGTTCCCCCGCTGGAAGCGCAGCTCTGCACCGCTGTCTGCTCGCTTCCGTGTTTAACACAGGAAGACAGATGGGAGACTTTGCAATGAAAAAAAGCATATTTACACAGAAAATAAAATTAAACCACTGGTATTTCATAGGTCCAGAGGGTCGGGTAAGGGACTTGCGAGCCTAGAAACAGTCCAAACTCTATGGGCGGAATATACAGGGACGCTGAGCGGAGACAGAGGGAGGGGCTGGAGCTGCATTTGCCGATCTGACGTCAAAAAGGTGCCTTGTCTGAACTCGCCCGTTTCAACACTGGTTTTGTGTAACGCAGAAAAGGACCGCAAATACTCAGTTTAGACATTTTGCAACTTTTAGCCATGGGGGGGCTAAACAGGGTAGGGGAGCTCACATTAACGTTCAAAAACCTCAGAAAGTGAAAATTTCATGCCATGGGACCTTTAATATAAAACACAATTCTATGCCGTATATATAGTAGGGGGTCCCTGGCCCAGTTCGCCATCTGTTTGGGGGTCCCTGGCCTGAAAAACGTTGAAGACCCCTGATTTAGAGTATTATCCAGAGTTCAGTAGTCTGACAGCTTGAGGGTAATATCTGTCTTTGAGTCAACGGGTTCTTCTGATCCTAAGCATTCCATTGCATTGTTGACCTTGTGTTGATCCTGCATATGACAAATAAACAATCTTGAATCTTGAAATGTTTCTTAAAAATCAATAAAAAACATAACTGAATACTGTATATCCATCTATGAGCGCATGCCTTTACACCGGGTCAGCTTCACGGAGGAGCAAGCGTGCGCTGATGGCAGAAGTGTCCCTCCGGCCCCTCCTCTCCTTACGTCACTAACGCAGACACAAAACAAGCGTCCCTCAGCGCGGCTCCTCACTCCGCTCGCCACCCACTCTCCCTGTCCACGCGCGCTCACATCACGCATCACGCATCTCCACGCCACGCCGATCCAATCCTCACAACTACACTACACTATCTATCCACTATCTCTTTAACTCAGGCGCATTTTCAGCCTCTTAAAAAGTAGCAGATGTCACCGAACAAAACACGCCGATGCCCCCCTCTTTTTCACCCCACGGGACAATGCTGAGAGCCCACTGGAGAGGAAAGGGGGGTCGGCTTTTACGCGTGGACTGACCGCGCTGACAACCTGCTGCTGCTGGTGCCAATCGGAACAGGAGTCTGAATTCAGTACTTGGATAGCTCCTGCCTCTCCAATGCGCGACTGAGGAGACCGTAGACAGAAGAAGGCGCAGCTTTGGCACACATGGAGCCCGCGTGTTCGCTTACGGTGCCTTCGCTTTTCGGATCGTCGGGTCTGGTGCGGGAGAAGCAGCTCTTTGAAAAGTTTTGGAAAGGGACGTTCAAGGCTGTGGCCACGCCGCGACTGGAGAGCGTGATCGTGGCCAGCATCACCGCTCGCACCAGGGTCGCTGAGTGAGTACTGTCATTCTGTGTGTGTCAGGAAGCGGCACGTTTATTTTTAAAGGTCCTGTATGACACAGAATTGAGCTTTAAGATACGCGGAGTTGTGTTTTGTTTCATGCACACAGGTTTGCGTGATCCTGTCTCCATCTCCATACCTCAAAATGCTCTGTTCCACCTTGTGATGTCATGAAGCAGTAGTTTTACAAGTTAACAGCTGCTTTTGACCTTTAGTTTAGAAGAGAATGGCAATTCCAGGGCTGAAATGATCCAAATGATACTAGAGTGAAGGTGCACACAGTTTAGATTCAATATTCAAAATAGTTTATTTGTCAAAAACAAAGTCAACAATGCAATGAATTGCTTAAGAACCCGTTGACTCACTAAGATAGTCAAGAAGTACTAATAGCATGCAATAAAAATACAAGGGAAAAAAAGGAAACAATATAATAAAAAATGTAATAAAATATAATAAAATAGTAAAATAATATAGTAATAATAATATAGTATAGTATAAGTATTGCATGTGGGTTATGAAGCAGGTTATTGCACAGTTAACAGTAGTATTTACTATGTTTAAAAACATAATGGAGCACTGTATTACCATATGAGATCACAAGGTGAAACCGTTTTTTTTCATTCTTTTTTTTTATTGAGAGAAGAATTCAGCCTAAATATGCAGGGTGTGTGTGTTAAGCTTGTTTGTGTGTTAAACATGTGTGACTGAAACAACGTTATAACACAAATCAGAAAACAGTGTAATATAGGCCCCTTAAATATACTCTGCTTTTCTTTATGGTTACTTTAGAAAATATTGCTTTGTTTAACTTGATTTTGATTGACATTCCTGTTCTCTTGCTGTTCTTGAACTTGCGTTGCAACACTAGAATTCACAATTGTGCGACAAATGAACCTTCTCTGATCTTAATTCAGTGACCTTGCTTTGCTATGAGCCAGTCTCCATTCTGAACTATTTTTCATCATTTAATTGTATTACCTTTTTTCTGTGTAGTTCAGATGGTGTAATGTTAAGCTTGTTTGTGATAACTGTTTGCTGTAACACTATTGAACACCACTAATAATAATAATAATAACACATCTCCATGACAACCAGGTGGTGGACCAGAAATGTACTGATATGTAGCCTACATATAACACTGCTAATATCACTGGTCTACATGCAAAATACTTCTGGAAGAAAAGTAGTGACATTTTTCTTGGTTTAGGTCACTAATAAAGAAAAAGTAAGTCAGAAGTGGTAATTGCCTATAGTTTCCAAGATATAGTATTGGGTCAAAATAGGAAATTTATGCAAAATAAGGCAAAAACAGTAGTTTATCAGAAGGTACAGTGTGTCTACAAGCAACCAGTTCTATCTGAAAGCCTGTCTGCACATTCCAATACATTCATTTTAATATGTTTAGAGTTTTAACATCAAATATTTTTGGATTTCACATAAGAGAGATGCCTTGAAATTGTGTGCACCTGATGTCTTAAAGGTCCCATGACATGGTACTTCTTGATGCTTTTATATGGCTCCTTAATGGTTCCCTAATACTGTAAATGAATCCTTCTTCAAAATCAACACTCACTGCATGAGATATGACTCTGCTTCAGTGCAAATGAGAAGGACAGAGAGATTGGCTAAGGAGCCGTGTTTTACGCAGGAAGACAGATGAGAGACTTTGCAATGAAAAAAAGCATATTTACACAGAAAATAAAATTAAACCACTGGTATTTCAGAGGTCCAGAGGGTCGGGTAAGGGACTTGCGAGCCTAGAAACACTCGGACGTGCCACCAGGCAAAAACCTCAGAAAGTGAAAATTTCATGCCATGGGACCTTTAAGATATTTCTTGTTTATTTCTTGACGGATAAAGAAATGCAAGTTAAATATTTTCAAAATATAAATATTATTTTTAAGCAAAAATGCCTAAATCTATTGTATAAACAGATGTGATTTTGATGTAAAACCAGCAGGTTAACTAATGTATTCAAGATAATTAATGATATAATTTTATTTAATGACAGTTATCAATTGATTTTCAGTTCATTTTATCAATATAAATAAGATTTAGCCACTTTTATCTTGGAAGCAGATCGAGTCCAAAAATTTGTAGACCAGTGTATGTGATCATTTTGAGTCAAGAATCAAGATTATTGTGCCAGTCCCAGCCCCAGAAAAAACAGTTGTGTCAAATGGATAATTGAATAATCAGAACACAGCGGGTGATTAACTGTGATAACTCTAAAAAAATCTTTTAGTTACCTTTTAGAATGCTGTTGCTTTTGATACAGTATGTGTCAAAACCTGAAGCTATCTATGTAAAAAAAAACAACAACAAAAAAAAAAACATCTGAATCTTAACATGTAATGAAATGATTGGCACTATCTTCAAACAGCACACGCCCCTTGCTAAATGTCCAGAGAGTAATTGTCTGTTGCAGATGTTATATGTGAGGTTTACGCCAAAAAAAAAACAGTTAATTGTCACCTTTAAAGGTCATGGCTCATGTAGCATCCTTGTTATACCATCCCACCAGTGCCTTCCTACTTTGATGGCAACATTATTGTGTTGAGGCGTCTCTTGTTGCTTCTTTATGTTACACTATTTTCTGATCTGTGATAATGTTGTTTCCCCATCAAAACTTACCTGGAGTTTGTTTCATTCACATGTTTAACACACAAGCTCTGCATATTTAGGCTGAGTATTTCTCTGAAACAGAAAAAAAATGGTGATGTCCTGTGGTAAAACAGGAAGGGCATACTGTACACCTTCGCTAGAATCATTTGGATAATTTCAGCCCTGATATTGCCTATCTCTACTGAACAAAAGGTAAAAGTACCACTACATCACATCACAAGGTTGAACAGACCATTTTGACCTTTGGAGATGTAGAGGTAATATTAATAAAAGACTAATAATAAACGGTCACTTAGATGTGTGAATGAACCAAAACACATACTGTATATATGTCAGAACAAAAAGTTTAGCATTTATTTTGTGATGAGTAAAAACAAAACAAAATATGAAATTTGTTTTTATACAGGTATTATAATTAGCATGATTCTGGGGGTAAACTGTGATTTTATTCTTGCTTTTTTTTTTTCTTTTTTTTTACACATGACAAAACAGTTTACTAGTACTTACATAGTTGTTAATGCATTTATTATGTGCAGTTATGGGTCAGATATCAGCCAATAATTCCTTTAGTTAATACAGCCCCAATTTACAAACAAGCAATGGCATTTCTTCATTGTAATTCAGCAGTTAATGCACACATTGTGCACTTGTGTGACCAGAATCCCAAGCACCTGTGGATTGAAGTAGGTGTGACAAAGAGATGTAGATTTGAGAGCATGTTTTGGTCAAATTGTTATTATTATTATTTTTTTTTATCTTTTATTATTTAAGTTACATATTCTCAAAACCACAATAACATTCTCAAAGTACTCAGAAGACACAACGGGGGATGTGGGCACGGGAACAAACACCACTGGGTATAAGGGCCAAGGGGGGCAAGGGCGGAGGGGGGCAGGGGTCAGAAGTCTAACCAAGGGGAACCGGTTCGGGAGACAGAGAAAAGAGTTTTGTCTGGGGTGAAGGTGCTGTGGAACTCTGCTTCTCTTGCGGAGTGGAGATGGTGAACGTGGGCGCTAAGGAGCGCTGTGAAGAGGGGCCAAATGGTGATTGTGTAATGGCATTTGCGTACTGAAATAATGTTTTACTTCAGCTGTGTCTAACAAACCTCTTGAATTAACTTTAAAGATCCCATGACATGGTACTTCTTGATGCTTTTATATGGCTCCTTAATGGTTCCCTAATACTGTAAATGAATCCTTCTTCAAAATCAACACTCAGTGCATGAGAAACAGAGATAAGCTGAGAAAGAGTAATTTTTCTCACTCAGAACACTCTATAATGGGCGTTGTTGCTTGAATGCAAATGAGGAGAAAAAAGCTGGCCAGTAGTAGAAGGTGGGGGCGTGGCTAAACGCTCCGCTCTCTGCTCTGAGCGCTCTCTGATCCATTTCCTTGTTTTTGCACGGGGGGGGAGAGTTGAAGAGTTCCATTGAAAAATAAACACATTTCCACATAAAATAAAATTAAACCACTGCTGTTCAAAGGTCCAGAGGCTCAGATAAAGGACTTCCGAGCCTAGAAACACTCGGACGTGCCTCCAGGCATATAAAAAAACGCATTTCGCATTGCCTAGCGCATTCGCAGTCCAAACTCTCTGGGCGTGATTTACAGAGACGCTGAGCACAGACAGACGGGGGTGGAACTGCATTTGCATTTCTTTTTTCGATCTGACGTCAATAAGGTGCCTTTTTCAAAATCGCCCGTTTGAGCTCCGATTTTTTGTAACGCAGAAAAGGATCGCAAATGTTCAGTTTAGACATTTCGCAACTTTTCATACCTAGAACTGTGTTTTGTTTCATTCTCACATGTTTAACACACAAACCGTTCATATTTAGGCATATTGAGTTGGAATGGAAGCTTTATTTGTCATTTTTATACAACGAGATGAGATTGGAAATGGACGGGTCACATCTTCCCCCTGTCAGGACAAAGATGGACCTTAAACCAGCCAACATGGAGCGCTAACATCCCACCTCTCTCATCGGCGATAGCAGAACATGAACAGATACAATCAATAGCAATAGTCACATACACATACGACAATACAGTGGAACGGTTTTACATGAGGTCTCTTTTTGTTTGGAATACATTACGAGAGGGGGCAAAAGAGTGGAATACAGAGAAATATTTGACAAACTGAGGCAGAAGGCGGATGTAAGAAGGGCAAAGTGTTTTATAAATACATGTCACTGTGTTCTAGCCAATTGATATTATGTTAGGTCTTCTATCAAACAGAAAACACATTGTAATAATAATAATAATAATAAATAATAATTTCTACTGAACAAAATGTAAAAGGCAGTTAATTTCAAAACTACCGCTTCATGACATCACAAGGCGGAAAAGCATTTTGAGCTTTGGAGATGCGAAGAGCATAGTAGTAAAGGATTACTCACGTGTGAATAAAACAAAATACAACTCTGAGTATGTTTTTGAGGAGGTAACTACATTATAACATGGCTTAAAGCTCACAAGAATCAGTTTTGTGTGATATAGGACCTTTAACTTGCCCATGTAAATGCAAAAACACATGCACGCACAGCCTCTTTACTTGTAAAGTCTCTGTATATAATGGCGGCTCTTGGATGACTGAACCTTGACTGCTTCTGACATCCCTTATCAACTTTGTCTCGTGTGAAATTAGCTATGTTAATGAGGATCAGAATGGCCCATTTCACCATGCACGGCACCAGCAGCAGACGCACACTCAACCGGATAATGTGTCTATAATGACTCCTATTACAGCACAACCATAATGCACTTTTATTTTATATTTTTTCTAGGTCTTGGCATCTTTTTAAAAAGAACAGTTTCATTATCAGAATGTAGCGTATCCATTTATCTTAACCATCTGAAGGAAAAAAAAGTTTCATCTCAATTTCACCCTAAACAGCTATATCTTGCAGTAGAGCATGAATCTGAGTACTACACTGCAAAAACGAAATATTAATTACTTTAAATGACTTTTAGTAGTTTAGTAAAAGTGAAAGTAGTAAAGTAGCAGTACATGTTTAGTGAGTAGTTTCACTAGTTGATATTTACTAAGATGTAGCTTTATTGTTTGACCTGTTCCATTATACGTGGGTAGATTCACAACTGAGACTAAACCCAGAATGAACTCAGGAGAAATCAGGACTAGAACAGTACTAAACCAAGACTTAACCAGGAGACAACCAGGACTAGAACAGTACTAAACCAAGACTTAACCAGGAGACAACCAGGACTAGAACAGTACTAAACCAAGACTTAACCAGGAGACAACCAGGACTAGAACAGTACTAAACCAAGACTAGCAGGAGTCTACCAGGACTAGAACAGTACTAAACCAAGACTTAACCAGGAGACAACCAGGACTAGAACAGTACTAAACCAAGACTTAACCAGGAGACAACCAGGACTAGAACAGTACTAAACCAGGACTAACCAGGAGACAACCAGGACTGTAACAGTACTAAACCAAGACTTAACCAGGAGACAACCAGGACTAGAACAGTACTAAACCAGGACTAACCAGGAGTCAACCAGGACTAAACAGGACTAAACCAGTACTAGACCAGGACCAAACCAGGACTAAACCAGGGCTAGACAAAAACTAAACCAAGACATAACCAGGACTAAACCAGAACTAGGCCAGAACTAAACCAAAACTAAACAAGGACTAGACCAGAATTAAACCAAGACTAAACCAGGACTAGACCAGGACCAAACCAGGCCCAAGCCAGGACTAAACCAGGACTAGACCAGGACCAAACCAGGACTAAACTAGAACTAGACCAGAACTAAACCAAAACTAAATCAGGACTAGACCAGAATTAAACCAAGACTAAACCAGGACTACTGTAGACCATTACCAAACCAGGACCAACCAGGACCAAGCCAGGACTAAACCAGGACTAGACCAGGACCAAACCAGGACTAAATCAGGACTAGACAAGGATTAAACCAAGACATAACCAGGACTAAACCAGAACTAGACCAGAACTAAATCAGGACTAGACCAGAATTAAACCAAGACTAAACCAGGACTAGACCAGGACCAAACCAGGACTAAACCAGAACTAGACCAGAACTAAACCAAAACTAAACCAGGACTAAATCAGGACTGAACCAAGACTAAACCATGTCCTTAATTCCAATCTGGCATCAAAATTTCAGACTTATCTTTTTTATTTATTTATTTATTTTTTAAATCATTTCAAGCTAAATTATCTCGAATTACCCAGGAATGTCAAACAGTCTTAATCACATCTAAGCAATGAACTCCATTATAAACACTTTTACGATCATTCTTCATCCATAATATTACATTTTTTAGGTCAAGAAACTCAAATGTAACACGTCTAGCTGTGAAGAGAACATCCTTTGTAAATAGGCAGGGTCTGGTCTGGAGTGGGAGCGAGCTGTCTGTTTGTCTTTAGTGTGGAGGGATGGGCGGCCTCTGTCCCATGAGGGCTTTGTGCGGGTGACAGTGACGATGATGGCCGCACGGCAGGGGCACGCCACAACAAACCTTCCCTCAGAGCTGCAGACAGAGCTGAGGTCACTCTCTCTGTGTTTGGACAAGACTGGAGTCATTTCTTCTAAGTCTACTGTCCTTCTCAGGTTCGAATTATCAATATAGCAGCTACAGCTCTGGAAAAAAATAAGAGACCGTTGCATTTTTTTCTGAAATCAGCATCTCTACATGTATTACAGCCATTCCATTCCAGTGTCTGTTGAATTCCAACACAAACACAAAGCTGAGCTACTTCAGTTCTTGCACCAGGAGTGGAATAAAGTCACCCAAGAACAATGTGAAAGACTTGTGGAGAGCATGCCAAGACGCATGAAAGTTGTGATTAAAGATGGGCAATTCCAGGGCTGAAATCATCCAAATGATTCTAGTGAAGGTGTATGGAGTTTAAAAGCACAGCGGAGCACTTTCTGTATTACGGTATGACGTCGCTACATCGATCAGAGTGTTTTCTGTTTGAGTGAAAAACTAAATGTGCAGGATTTGTGTGTGAATCACGGAAACAAAACAGAACTCAGGTATGTTTGTGATGAGGAAACAACATAATGACAGAAATCAGAAAATGGTGTAATATGGACCCTTTAGGATTCTGTTCTGTTCAAGCATTTTAAGCTTTGGAGATGTACAGTAGACAGAGGGATTACTCAAACATGCGTGAATGAAACAAAACACAACTCTGGGTATGTTTTTGATGAAGTAACTGCGTTATGACATGGCTTAAAGCTCTTAAGATTCCATTTCTTTAACTGTCCATTCTAAGGATGTCTTACCCCTTCCCCTACTCTTTTATCTACCTCTTTGTCTTGCCCCTTGATAATGAGCTGAGAGGGCCAGGGGTACGAATGTTCCCCTAAGAAACGGGACGCCACTTGATTACCGTTTGCGTCATCATCCCTTGCCTCTACCTGGCTGCTACGTCTACAGAGGCGACAACATTTGACAAAAACAAAGAGACATCACTACAATTAAAACCGCAACAACAACGTAGAACATAAGGGTCATAATTGTAAACCATGCTAAACTGTTAATCGATAATTACAATTGCTGAAAATACATTTATGAGACTTCTTGGCTGGTCGATGTGACGCTGCCATCCTGATCCCAAAACCTGCCTGAGCTTGTAGGCGTACCCCTTCGTTTCAAGTCTGGTCAAGAGCTTACTTCGTTTCAAAGGGTATGTAGCCCTCGGTCGTGGCCCTAGCCCTTGATCAAAATTAGAATCGGGACGCCCCTTGCCCTCAAATGATCACGCAAAACCAAGGGGTAGGGGTAAGACGAAAGGGTAAGACAGAGAAATAGGACACAGCCTAAAGGTCTTGCGGCATACCTGTGTGGCAAAACATACACACGCTGATGCATATTGTCAATAATGAGATCCAAATAAACACAGAAATACATCATTGTTTTTGCTTGAGTGGAGTGCAGCACGGGGAATGCTTAGACCATCAGAACGCACGGCCCAGGGCATTCTCCTATCCCCATTCGTTTCCCGAGTCGAGGAAACATCATTATTCACCGCAGATAACTGAAGGCTGACGCACAATGAAAGTGAGGGGGGCTTTCTGTACCAATATGCGGGGAGGGGGACAAAAGAGGAGTCACCGCATGCCACAGGGACGCCTTTCATGTCCAATCTCTCCTCTCTCCTCCGCCGATGTCTTTTTTTGTTTTTTTGTTTTGGTTTGCGTTGGGATGCGCTACAGGGCCAGACAACCACACACGGAGTAATTACAGTTTGTTGTTCTCCTGGTTGGCTTCTTCTCAGAGCTAAGTGGAAAGGAGGGGAAGGGGAGTCGGCTATTCTGACCCTGCAAGCTGTTTGGGTCTCGGGTGTGTGTGTGTGTGTGTGGGGGGGTCTCTTCATTAAATATGCATTTAGGTTAAGTTATATGAGCTGATGGGTGCGTTGGTATGAAGATACTGACGAAGATTAGCAGACAAACGTCACATTGCCATCGTTATGAGCAACAATTTGACACAGAGAATTTTTTATTCTTTATTTTTGTCCATTCAGAAAATCTGTGTTTTCTTTTAAAGGGCCTGTATTTGACATTTACAGCTCTGGAAAAGTAAAATAAGAGTCCACTGCAAAATTATCAGTTTTTCTGATTTTACTACTTATAGGTATATGTTTGTTGCCTGGAAGAATCCATGACTCATCGCTGTACCAGCGAGTGAGTCTGGTAACGCTTGGTCCAAAATGCGCTGCAGTTGCGCGTAGACAGACAGCTAAGTGAACCAATCAGAGATTGCGCCATCTTGATTCAAAACTGAGGCGGAACTTCCGCTGCCAAAGAGTGACTTTGCGGGCAAAGGCGGGTGCACTGACGTCACCATCTTTGAACGAATCAGAATCGCGGAGTCCGTTGTTAACCGGAGGAGCGAGAGTGGATGGAGGGTGTCCAAATGGTATCGCGCTGTATAGGAAATACAGAGAGATATCATTTGGCTGGCCAGGTAAATATGTTTGGGCAAAAGGAACATTTTTGTTTGAGTCTATAAACTACTGACAACATTTCCCCCAAATTTCAAATAAAAATATTATCGCTTGGAGCATTTATTTGCAGAAAATGACAAATGGTCAAAATAAGAAAAAAGATTTTAACATTTTAAAACAACATAATACTAATGTTTACACTTAAGAAGAGCTCAGTATTTGGTGCAATAACCCTTATTTTTAATCACGTCTTTCACATTGTTCTTGGGTGACTTTATTCCACTCCTGGTGCAAGAACTGAAGTAGCTCAGCTTTGTGTTTGTGTTGGAATTCAACAGATGTTGGAATGGAATGGCTGTAATACATGTAGAGATGCTGATTTCAGAAAAAAAATGCAGTGGTCTCTTATTTTTTTCCAGAGCTGTACATATTCTAGTTCAGGAAAAGCCATTTGACTTCATGCAGTGTATTGTATAAACAGGAAATAGGAAATAGACTGAACGATATTGCTTATACATTGAAAAACTATTTTGTTGTTTTGTACACTTTTATCCAATCAGAGGCTTTGTAAATTGAAAACCATGTGGAAACAAGTGCATGTAACTATCCCAGACACATGTTTCACTGACATGGTTCAACACGGGTCAAAGTGACAGAAGGCTTCATTCTGAAGGCTTCATTCGTTCTTCACATTGGGAGATACTGAGCCATTCTCAATTTTCAATTCAATTTTTTAAAAATCTTTTCAAAGACAAAATTAAAACAACTTTTATTTAGTGTAATTGAATTTAAATCAATAAAAATCCTCAGTCTTGCGTCTGCTCCAAACCTCATGCTTTTACTAACAGAGGATTGACTGTTGACCTTGGGATAAAAAAACCCAAAAACAAACATCTTTTGATTAATTGTCCAGCCATAATTCAATGATAGGGTAACCACATTCCAGGATGTAAACATGCTTGGATTTTATTAATTATGATTTTATTATGAAGAACTTGACACTCCCAGTGATATACTGTATTTATTATACCAAATATGCCCACTTCTAAACTCTTCCATACAGACTGTTCATTTGACTAAAACACAATTATGTTTAAGTTTATAATTATACTTCCTGGTTGGAAATTCTGACATCATACAAATGATAACTTTTACCCCGCAAACCCCCTCTAATTTACACAGAAATGAATATCTGACAAATGGAAATACAACTAATTAATGTTTATAGTATCTGAAAAATTGTGTCTCTTGTGTAAAATGTGCCTAAGGTTAACAGATAGAATTCTCCCTAGTGTGATGTCATCATTATGTTTTAGAAGTCTCTATTTCCTGTAATCTTCAACATATTTAAACATTTTTTTGAACATTTCTTCACAAATTACTGATTGATTGGTGTCAAACTAAAACGTATATTTACAATAGCTACACTCCCACCAAAGTCTACAGCTGGGGTTGTTCATCTTATTTGACATTGTATTTTATACTTTATTACTATTTTTCTATTTAATTCTGATTTGTACATATACTTTGGTTGCTGTTCCATTTTTTTACCCTCTGTTATATATTATATTTGAAGAGTGAGCTACAGTACCCAAAACAATTTCCCGTGTGGATCAATAAAGTTTGCCTAAGTCTAAAGTCAAAATTACAGAATCATAAAAATCTGTCATACACACTTTAAAAATGTATTTATTACACAACTTTGAATAACATTATAATATGCTGGCTACTGAACTACATTTAATCATGTTAATCTACTCCAGCGCACCCATTGAGAGTTTTATGGTTGGAGGCATGTTTTGTAGTAAAAGTGGGGGTCTTGTCCATTCCAGTGGCAGATGGTGGACTACAGACAGTCTGGGGGAACAAGGGGGGCTACATGACGATAGAGTTGGGGGTCTCTTACCTCAGCATACAGCATTTTAACGAGGAAGAGGGGCGACGGTTTTGGAGAGGCTTGTAAACTAACAGAGCCTGTGGGAATGTACAGAAGTGTGGCCAAAATAATGAGAATACAGCACAAACAGTAGAGCGACAGGTTAGGTTCAAAATGGCTTCAGAGTCTAATGAACTCATCTTTTCACCGAGCTATTTCATACAAGAGGAGGCGCCACCTATAACATCAAAAACATAGATAGATATAGATAATACATCAGAAAATATATCATGATATACATCATAGATATATATCATGATCTGTTATGATCTCTTAGTGTCCATGGGTAAAATATTCCATCCACCTGTTTACTAAAACTGGTGCTATATAGACAGAAAGATAATGGTTGTCTAGTGGTTACTTTTCAATGAAGAGTTTAAAATTATGGAGGCAGTTCTGTCTTTTAATGATGTTTACCTCCTGAAACTTGGCTAAAATATAACCCCAGAATTTTCTTTTGGGCAGAAGAGACGTTCAGTGTTTTTAAACTAGGTGTAGGGTCAGAAACAGCATTAGTAAAAATCTTAAAATGGACATATTAAGCAATATTTATATTTTTATAGAGCTTTTGACCATGCAATAATTGTTTCCCCTTTTCATTTACCATCTCAAAGTTGTATTTTGTGTGATTATGTTTGAAGAATCTTTATACTCCGATCAACCTCCATTTTCAGTGCCACCTGAATACACCTACTGCTCTGAACTTTTGACAACTGTTGGACTTCATGCAGGGCAGGTCTTCATGTGACCTACGGAAATCATCCAGACTTCAGTGTAATAAGATTGGTAATTTTGAAAATGTGTAAGGAGAGAATGATGAACAAAGAAACAATGTGAGAAACTATTGGCTGTTTATTAAACTATTGTTAAACAGCTTGAGGTTTCAGCTTTGGGTTAGATTTGTGTACACATCTAGATTTGTGAAGCCATCTACTGTAGGATTAAAATGCATGGAGAATATGAACCTACAGGTCCTGTATTACACAAAATTTTTGCCATGTTAGAATGTTGTTAAATCATCAAAAACATACGTGGAGTTGTGTTTTCATTCATTGTTCTTTCATTGTTTGTATTATTAGTCTGTCTACATCTCCAAAGCTCAAAATGCTCTGTTATATAGTGGTAGTTTTCAGCTATCTTTCACCTTTTGTTCAGTAGAGATTGGTAATTCTAGGCCACTTCCTCTATTACCATATTAAATCACAATATGGAACTAATTGTTTTCTGTCTGAGAGAAGAACTCAGCCTAAATATGCAGAGTTTGTGTGTTAAACATGTGTGAATGAATCAAAACACAACTCCAGGTATGTCTGTGATAAGGAAATGATATTATAACATAGACCAGAAAATAGCGTATTATGGGCCCTTTAAATGAACACAAATGATACACATTTTTTTTCAGTGTTTCAATCAACTGCACAACTTCCTAAACTAAAATATCTAAAAGAAAGTTCTCCTCTAATGGGGCTTTTTCAGTTTTGCCTCGATGGTAGGTGATTGTCTCCTTTCTGGTTTGGACTGAATAATTCTGCAGCTATCATTGTTTGAGAGAGTGACAGGTGTATTTTTACAGTGACATTTTTGCCTGTCTACTGTACCTGTCCTTCCTCTCTCATCGTTGGCTGTTGTCAGGGGCAGTGCACATGGCTTGCCTCTTAATATGCTCAGGATCTGAGCCCACTCCCCAGGCACGAGGCCACCAAAATGGATTCCCGTTTTGTATCGATTCCTGTGTAACTAATCCATTTGAGTTCAAGCAGCGTCTGTGGCTTTGGTTGGGGCCTCTCTGTTACAATCTGGATGAATTCTATAAGCACCAAAGTATACAACATATCTATGCAATTCACAGACTGGTTTTTATGTTTGATTTTCGCAACAATTGATGTAGACATGCGTATGCTTTAAAGGTGTACTGTGTAATTTGTCCACTGTAGTTATTTGTTTTGCCTAGAATTACAAATTGCAAATTATGGTATAACATATCGAACATGAATTTATTCAATTAAGCCAACAGAAAAGAGGTGATTTTGTAAAGTCAAAGTTTTAAATTATGCCAAATCGACTTTTCAGAGCTTTTAACCATGTCATAGTTGTTTCCCTCACTATTTACTCATTGTATTTGGAGTGATTCGTGCATGTTTGAGCAGCCGTTTTCACCGCTACGCTATATGTCTACTACTGCTCCGTACTTATTACATTCTCCAATTTTATTTTCTTAATCGGATCCGCATTCAGCAGCGTCGCATTGTCAGTTTGCAACGCGAGCTCAGCTATCCATCAGAGGTGCTGACGTCAGATTTCATTGGGCGCTGCTGTTTTCTAAGTCAGTGGATTTGCTTCTAGTTGTTTTAGATCAGTGCTTCTCAATTATTTTCTGTGACGCCCCCCCAGGAAGAAGAAAAAAATTTCACGCCCCCCTCCCTGCGCGCGACTATAAAGAGTATTATTTGTCTAGAAAATTGTTATTAGTACACCTCTGCATAACACTGTATCCTTTATTAACATTAAAAACAAAAAAGAAAGAAACGTCCAACAAAGACTGCACTGTCTTTTTGCACTGAGGACTCAAATATTAATGTGTTTTTAATGCAGCTTTGCGCATATTTGTTTACGTTTTACAGAAACAAAACTTAAAATCACATGGCCCATTTGCATAAACTCAAAGCGCTGAAAAAAAAAACCTCTCTCCTTGTGCCGCTGATGCGTCAGCTTCTGTCGGACTAAAGGACACGACTCAGTGGAATATACGTGTTTTTTCTGTGACAGAGGATGTTCTGCTGATGGTGAGTCTGTTCTGTATATCGCGTATTTAAGGTTGCCGACCCCTGCCCCAGAGCGACAATGAGAGCACTACTGCCAACTACTGTTGTTGATGTGCAATTACACTTAGTTCTAGTACAGTACGGCAAAAAAGCATGTCTCCCAGGGTCACACGTGCCCCCCCAGGCATCACACCGCGCCCCCCCAGGGAGGCCCGCCCCACTATTTGAGAAGCACTGTTTTAGATGAATATTGCAATTTAAAATGATCGAAATTATAACATATTCATGGGTGTCATAATAAGTTTTCTTTAAATATGTTTTGAAAAAGTACAAATACTCGCTTGCTTTTTAATTTCCATTGTGCCATAACACTGAAATATTCACTTCATATATACATACATTTATCTATTGCATTCAGTGGGCTTCCAGAGTAGTTAAAACGTACTCTAGTACTGAATACTATCACTCAGGTTCTACTCTTTATATCAGATTAATGCTGATTCCTGCTCCTGGGGATGAAGCCTTTGTGAAAAGTCAGTCTAGTATAATTCAGTGTAGCAGCCGGGCCCATGTGATTTATTTTACAGTTCTGTGCAGTGAATGGACAGACTCTCCTCGGGGCTTACACTGTACTTGTAAAGGGGATGTATAGAAGAGAGTGTAAAGGGACCTGAATAGAATATATAACCGGAGGCAAACTCTGCTCTGGTTCACATCTTCTTTTTACTGGAGAAATAAAGATGAAAATGTAATAAAAGTTTAATGTCAGATATGTATAAAGACAATTGTGCTTGTATTTATTAATAACCATGACACTGTCACTAAAAGCAATAGAAAATTTAACATATGCATTTGATTTATTATTGTCAGTATCCTAATTCTTTTGTTTTGTTATTCAGTTTGTTGAAAGTGACATAACAAAATCCCAAAATGTTAGGATTTGTTAAAGACGCACACAAGGTCAGTGTATTTAAGATGTTTTGTTTTTATTCACCACTAAATATCTTTTGGAGTTCTTGTTGAGTGTCAAACTACTGTATGAAATTTATTTTGAGTTGAACAAAATCTACAAGTTTAACTCCCAAACTGCATGAAATAAAAGAAACAGTTTATTTTGTACATGAGTCATGAAACAGCTGATTTAGCAACAGTAGAACCAGGGAGCTCTTCAGTGACCACCGGCTCCAGTTCCTGAAGTCAGTTTTCCATGGAGGCTAAGCAGCAACTTGGTAACTAATGTCCATTAAAAACACACACCAAAAATCCCACACACAAATTCTGCAAAATGCTTTAATAACTTAGCAGTATATTAAGTTTCAGAGCGAGGTTTTAAATAAAATTATAGTGCTTGTGCTCATTAGTCACCATGTAGCTGATTAGCCTTTAATATTATTTCTTCTGAAAGTCTATGAGAAAACTGTATAAGAAATTTACTTCCAGAACTGGGGGGTGGCTGGTCACTGCTGAGCTCCATTGGCTTCCCAGGCTCATGTATATCATCAGCGTAATGTACCCCACATACTGTAGTTATGCGGAGGACACGTGGACCTGGCAAGTCTTTTCTCCGCTTATAACTCTAATCACTGCATGACATACATTTTTCCATAGGCACCGCTGATGTTAACCTACTTGTTAAAGCTGATCGATGAACTCACACGCCTCCACTGTAGAAATATCATCCTTGAAATGTTTATATGAGCTGTAATGCTGGACTACCTATAGCAGAGTTAAACATATTTATGATGATGGCTTCTGAATGGGATGCAGTCTATTCATTTTGAGACCTTGGTTCTAAATAAATATAATGGGGGTAAGTTATATTAATAGGTTTCTATTGCCACCTGACATACTATGACCACATGTTAATTCAATGCTATTTATTAGTGACATTTTTTCCCACGTCTTTTTTTATTTAAATAATTATATTTCAAAGCATGCTTTATTTATTTGAAATGTATCTATTCTGCCTCCACTAGTGTTTAAAGATCCCATGACATGGTACTTCTTGATGCTTTTATATGGCGCCTTAATGGTTCCCTAATACTGTAAATGAATCCTTCTTCAAAATCAAGCCTCAGTGCATGAGATAGCCTCATGAAGACAGTCAGAGTCATAAATATGTCTCTGAAACACTTTATTCTGGGTGTTGTTGCTTGAATGCAAATGAGGAGGGCAGAGACAGAGACAGGCCAGTGCAATGGGTGAGTTGTGGCCAAATATGTCACTGTTTCCTGGATTAGCGGTGCGCTGTGCGCTGTGCGCTGTCCCTACTTCCGCAATTTTAAGCGCAGAGGAAGATATGAGACGCGTTCCATTAAAAAAAAAAACATTTCCACAGAAAATAAAATTAAACCACTGCTGTTTCAGAGGTTCGGAGGCTCAGATAAAGGACATCCGAGCCTGGAAACACTCTCACGTCTCTCCAGGCAAATTTAAAAAAAGCATCTCGCATTTCGTTGCTCGTTTGTGGTCCAAATTCTCTGGCCGTGATTTCCAGAGATGGGGTGGACATCCAAACGGGGGGTGGAAACCTTTCCACGAGTTTGACGTCAGAAAGTTCCCTTGTTCAGAATCGCCCGTTTGGGCTGTCTTTTTTTCAAAAGCGGAAAAGGATCACAATTGCTCAGTTTACACATTTCGCAACTTTTAGCCATGGGGGGGAATTTGATTCCATGGGACCTTTAAGAACTAGCTTTACAGATAATGAACAGTTTCTCCAATAAACACCCAGGAAGCTTCTGCTGTTTTGGACATGAAGAGTTGATTGTAAAACTGTAACAGACAAAAAATAAATACATATTACAATTATATTTTCAAATTCAAATGAACAGAGGACATGCAGAGCCACACAAAACAATGCATAGCAGCTCAACACAATTCAATACATGCACAACAACAGCCCAACATCAGCTGAACTTACTAAAAACATCTATAAAACAAGCGATTATCCTGATGCTAACATCAATGGAAATTCCCATAGACATGCTAGCCCCATTAGCGTCATATATTTTAGCCTGAATTTGAAGTGTAAAACAACTTAAAGTACCTCATATAAGTTTACAAAGTGAATTAACATCTTATAACACCACAATACATACAGACAGATATTTAGATATTTTCATGGGCCAGATGACAGTTTACAGGATTTCACTGGCAAGTAACAGAACAGTAGAAAAGTCTAGATAGAACAATATGGCGGCTCAGAGTTGACAGAACAGATAAACTCAAAACAAAAATATTCTTTCTCCACTGGGGCAGAACAGTATCCATAGACTGTATATATAAATGGACATATCTAACCCGCTAGCCCCACATTTCAAATAGAAAGTGAGCATAGGGCGCTTCTGGCTCCTTTGACTCTGCTTCCGATTGACTTAACACTGGAAAATTGTCGTCCCTCCCTGTAACTGCTGCAGTGAGACTTGTCATTTGGGTCTTAAAATGTTCGCATAATCTGCTCTACATAATCCTGGAGTTTTTGATTCACTATTTTGTCTGTAAATAAATTTCTATTCCTATAATATGGACGTTGGCTCCAAATTGGCACCTATAACTGTTAGCCTCATGAGCATCATTTGTCTATGAATGTACCGGAGAACTTCCCATGAATCTCAGCGCTGTGAAAGCATAACAAACAAATCAATCAAACAAATCTAACTGTATAAAGTAAAGTAGAACAGAGCCAAGCATCGGGATACAGACATGGAATGAGCTTCACTAAAGCATAATTCCACTGTGTTCTGTAATGTTGTAGTGTAACGGACACATTTTCTGCTCCACTGGCGAAGATAAGGGGACTGATTTTGTTGAGTTGGTGTTTTAACGCTTGGATTCTTTTAATTCTGTGATAATGAAAGCAAAGGATACAAGACTTCTTTCGGAGTAACTGTCATGTCTGCAATTTAAACTACTTTGTGTATCCATCTGCACCTGCTCACTGGGAAAATAAGGTGCATTGACATTTACAGGTTCTTGGCATTTAAAACAATTAACGCTGAAAATAGTGTTTACAAGTTGTGAACCGCAAAAATGGCTGTGGAGGTTTGTAGAGAAACATGTTAAATGACAAACTGAGCAAAATGGGGGTGTAGTCGGGCTGCAAGACTAATCGCAATCGATATCACAATTAAAATGGACACAGTAACCAAGCATTTTTTAAAGGTCCTATATTATGCAAAATTGTGAGCTTTAAACCATATTGTTACCTCCTCATAGAAACACAAGAAATGTGTTTTGTTTCGTTCACATATGTTTAAGTTATTAGTCCGTCTACGTCTCCAAATCTCACAATTCTCCGCTCCAGGTTGTGATGTAATCAAGCTGTTGTTTTCAAGTTTATCTTTTGATTTGTAGAGTTTGTTTTTTCCTGGGCTGAAATTATCCAAATAATTCTAGTGAAGGTGTATGGAGTTTATTAGCAGTGCACTGTTTAAAAATACTACTACTACTACTACTACTACTACTACTACTACTACTACTACTACTACTACTAATAATCATAATAATAATAATAATCCTGAATGGGATTATATAGAAAGCTATATATTATATAGAAAGCTATATAAATATATATATATGAATATATATACAGGGGGTCCTCGGGTTACGACGGTCTCGACTTACGCCGTTTCGTGGTTACGAACGCGCCCCCATTAAAAAAAAAAAAAAAAAAATTACGCGTCATTCCGTCTTACGAGGTTTAGCGTGGTAAGCGACGTAAACAAACGTGAACAGCGCGCGGCGCACGGCGGAAGAATACGCTTTGTTGTGGTTGTAGGGAGAAGAAGACGGCCTCGTGTGCGTGCCCAATGTGGGCGGAAGTACCTGATGTGGGCTCTGATCTGCTCCTATGAAAGCGACAGTGATAACCAAGCAGCGTAGTGGTCTAATTATTGAGATGGAAAGGTTATTGGTGCTTTGGTTGGAAGATCAAAATCAAATTCCGACTTACGACGAAATTCGGGTTACGATGCGTCTTAACAACGTCGTAACCCGAGGACCCCCTGTGTGTGTGTGTATATATATATATATATATATATATATATATATATATATATATATATATATATATATATATATATATATATATATATATATATACTAAAGCTATTTAGGAAAAGTTCTTTTCTGTCCTGTGAATGTGACTTTTTTAGTATCAGTGCCTGTTCAGATGAGTATGCAGAATCAATACTAGTTTAAGTACTATTGACAACCTATTTTGAAGTAAATAGTCACACATTTTTATATAGCCACCTTCCAGGCACTCAAAGCACTTTACATCAAGGAACCACTCACCCATTCACAAAGTGTACACAGACAACAACAAACAATGATGTTTATGTCGAGAGCAGGATTCGAACCACCAACCTAACAAGCAATAAAACTGCTAACCCTGTATATGTTCTGAAATGTGAATTAGATTGTGAGTTCACATTTCAGTCTTTTTTCCTCAATTTCCCTGAATTTAAATGATGAACTTGAACAGAATGCTGTTATTAAAACAAACTGCAAATCTAGCTCCAATTGCAATGCTTGTTAGAAAAATTACATATATAAAATTATTATTATTATTATTATTATTATTATTATTATTATTAAAACAGTGTTTTCTGTTTGAGAGAACTCAGCCTAAACCTTTGTGATGAGAAAACTACATTATAACAGAGATCAGAAAACACTGTAATATGGGCCCTTAAAGGGATATGCCACCCCCAGGTCAAATTTGGGCATCTCCCCACAGTCCAGAGACTAAAATAAGTGGTGGAAAGCGTTTTCCTGCTCACCCAGCCATTGTCCGAGTCTGTCGCCACTGACCGCCGCGGTATCTGGTGCTCCTCCGCCTTAGACTGGAGTCTAACGTAGCCAGAGAAAGATTTCGGCCAAAAGGAATTAATTTGCTCGATGCGTTTCCCAATTACTTTGTGTGTAGTGCGCATTCATATCGAGTGCAAATAAATGTGCAAATCAACACGGAGAGCTTGCCTTGGTCATTTTGGGTGGGAACTATTTTCCAGTGCGTAAGAATACAGTCGTATCACGCACCACGTTGTGCAACAGGGGAACTCCCTTCCCGGTGCGTAACTGGGATTCCCCTGGTAGCGTACTGCGTGATACGGCTGTATTCTTACGCACTGGAAAATAGTTCCCACCCAAAATGACCAAGGCAAGCTCTCCGTGTTGATTTGCACATTTATTTGCACTCGATATGAATGCGCACTACACACAAAGTAATTGGGAAACGCATCGAGCAAATTAATTCCTTTTGGCCGAAATCTTTCTCTGGCGACGTTAGACTCCAGTCTAAGGCGGAGGAGCACCAGATACCGCGGCGGTCAGTGGCGACAGACTCGGACAATGGCTGGGTGAGCAGGAAAACGCTTTCCACCACTTATTTTAGTCTCTGGACTGTGGGGAGATGCCCAAATTTGACCTGGGGGTGGCATATCCCTTTAAAGCCAGTTTCTGCAAAGAACAAAATGTTTTTCTTTATAGGAAATATCTTGTACCTGTAGTGAAAAGCATTGTTGTGTTTATCAGTTTCAGTTTTATCTCAAATGTTAATATTGTTTATCATGTGCACTCTGAACAGCATCCTACTTTTTAAAGAGCCAGTTTTTGTTTTTCTTTTGCTATTTTCTGATCTATAATGTTGTTTCCTCATCAAAAACATTCCTGGAGTTGTGTTTTGTTTCATTCACACATTCACACACAAATCCTGCATATTAAGGAGTTCTAATCCACCTTGTGATGTCAAATGCAAGAAGTTCTCCACTGCGTTTATATACTCCTCACACCCTTACTAGAATCATTTGCATTATTTCAGCCCTGGAACTGCCAATCTCTACAGAAATAAAGATAAAAATGTAGCTGTGTGGCTTTGGAGATGTAGACAGATGATGTAGAATTACTCGAACATGTGTGAATGAAACAAAACACAACACACAACTCTTGGTATGTTTTTGAAGAGGTAACAACATTTTAACATGGTTTAAAGTTCACAAGGGTAAATTTTGTGCAATATGGAATCTTAAATCTAAACAAAATTGCAATAAAATCATGTAGCTGTAGTATTGTAAATAGATTATAACCTTAATGATGTAAATAGTGCATCCATAGAGGTACAAGCTGTGGATTATATTTGACGGTTGCATGCATGACACTGCAAACAATAGAGTTAATCAGCGTTACCTGAGCCCGGGCTATGTCAGTGTGTGATACTGAAGCTTTGCGTAGAAACGAAAGGCCTTTCTCGTTCATGGTGTCGCAAAACAATCACCGTGACCTTGATGCAGTATATTTTCAGATATGAGATTGTCTGGGTAATAATTTTCCCAGTGAAAAATAGGAAGAAAATAAGGTAGATGGAAGGACAGTGAGTGACATTTTTAGATTGTCCATTTGAGGACACAGGAGCTGCCAAGGTTATTACCTGTGAATGAGTGTGATATTGAAATCCTTTTCGCAGACAGGGCCAAGGGAATGAAATTATGTGTAGGTGCATAATGTACAGCATTGAATAAACTTCTATTAGAGGCTGAGTGAAGGTGAGCGGCGCTTTGTCCTCCGCACCAACACCGCAGTTGTAAATCTTAAAAGACGCTAAGAGATGACCGCTTCCTCACAGCCATTCATTTTAATAAGAGACCGCCAGCTCACTCATTACAGACTATTAGATCTTTACCAATAATCTACTCACATAAAAACCCACTCTTATACAACTATTACATGAAAAAAAAAAAAAAAATGAAGCTACCATAAGAGACAAAAAGCAAAGGAGTGGAAATAATAATCTTAGACTTAGACAAAATGTATTGATCTACAAGGGGAAATTATTTGGACACAGAAGCTCACACATCAAAATATATTAAAATAACAAAGAGCAAAAATATAAATGGTAATAAGAAATTCAAAATAAGTAGCAAAAAACGAGACTGGTGTCAAATAGGGCATAATTATATCAATTCAAGATTCAAGATTCAAGATTGTTTTTTTGTCATATGCAGGATCAACACAAGGTCAACAATGCAATGAAATGCTTAGGATCAGAAGAACCCGTTGACTCGCTAAGATAGTCGAGAAGTAATAGTAGTACATGGTAAAAAAGTGTTGCAAAAAGTGCAGGGGAAAAGGTAAACAATATAATAAAAAAATATGTGATAAAATATTATAAAATACAAAGGTACAGGTAGGATTAAATAAGGTGTAAATAGAGTAATGTAATGTATATGTAAAAGTAAAAATTTAAAAAAAAATATAGAAATATAGTAAGACATAATATATCTCTCTGTCGTTTCAAATGAAGTTATACCAAAGCTGCTTTTGGCATATCTTACAGTGACGCTAGCTTAATGCACTAAAGCTGTCCATTTGTTATTTCAGTGACCCCTTGTGGCCGCATGGAGGTAGTGTTTTGACCCCATCTTTATTCTTTGATCAATCACTGACTGTAATCATAATGGATCCGTTCCATATCTATTTCAAGTCAGAAGTTAAAGGTGCGCTATGTAACCTTCCCGGTAGAGGGTCACTTTGCCTGGAGTGCTCCACAGTTTTTATCTATCTCCATGGAGACAAAGCAAATAACACTACCAGACCAGATCTAGTCACGGGTCAGATCTTTAAAGAGGTGACTCCACCCACAGAATGCATATTTTTCAATATCATTTTGAGTAACAGTCTGTACAGTAATTAAAGGCGCACTGCACAACTTTTCTGGTGGAGAGTTTTGCTACCTGTTTCTTTTCTCCATGGAGATGTTATTGCTTTGTCTAGAATGTTCCACAGTACAGATTAAACCTATCCATCACGAGGAAGAGAAGCAGGTTACAGCACCACTCTACATTCCAATTCAGATCTGTGGACTGTCACCCCTATTTACAGAAGGATTTTTTGTATTTTTGAGCAACAGAAAACACCTGTAATGAATAAAGGCTAGATGATATAGATATGTTTAATGTCATACCGTGGAACATTCCAGGCAAAGCAATAACATCTCCATGGAGACAAGCAGGAAGCGGACCCTCCACCAGAAAAGCTGCTCAAATGAATTCCAGAAATAAGTTTAGTGGAACATTCCAAACAGAGATATAACATCATAGAGTCAAACAGAAAGTTGCGCAGTGCATATTTAAATACACATACTGTAAGTGTTGCAACTCTCCCTGTGATCAAAAGTTGAACTTCCAGAGCACTGTGTGATGAACTCTGCTTTTGTGCATAAATTATTGAGTGCGACAGGTTGTGATTATGCAGCCTCGGTGAAAGTCATAATCATAATAAGATCAAGGGCCTGTGGAGATGGGGATTGTCATATGTGTGTGGAAGGTGGCACTAGGCAGCACAATCACTCATAGAGACAGCCCATTCCCTTTCTAAATATGCACGCAGAGCTCAGGAGGAGTGGAGCATCGGAAAATACTTTATAATGCGTCTGAGATTTTTCGTCTGGCAGAAAATCTTAACTCCAAAAGTTTCTCAACAACATCATTAACGTACAGAAGTAAGACGGGCAGGTATATGGGCAATATTCCTACTATCTTGCATATTGTATCTGTTTTTTTGGGGGTTTTTTTGTAATATTTTGACAGTATGCAGTCGTAAAATTAAAAAATATTTGCATTTTTAAAAAATCAGTTTTCAAGATAAGAACTTAAAGGTGCACTATGTCATTCTGTTGATGGGTTATATGTCACCTGCTTGTTTCCATGGAGATGTTATTTATTATTTATTCAATTACAATTCTTGTCAAAACCTTAAATTCATTCTTACTGTGAGCGACGATTGCCTCTCCAAAGATCTGACCTGTAACTTGACATTGTGGCATCATCTGCTTGTCACCATGGAGATTGACAGGTTTAATGCCAAATTGTGAATTCAATTTGTGTGACCACTAAAATTAAAGTAAGAGGGGGGAAAAAAATCTCTCTTTATTCTTATATTGAAATTGAGTATCTTGAGACTTGTGACATGAATAATTATGCATCTCTGACAGACACATCTATTTTAATAATGTCGCCATGTTGATCTGCTTCTTGAAACTTTATGTCCAAATATGGCTTGTAACTGGACCCCTGAAGCGGTCATTTAGTATTCATTACCGAAATGAAAACTTATCAAAGTCAACTCCTCTTGACTTAAATTAAATCATTTCAAGGCTGACTGGCGCCCACATCTCCTTCATTTTTCATTTGCGGTCTCTGCCCATCCTCATTCCAGGAAGACGAGCTGCCATTCACGTCAAATTGCTACCATTTGCATAAGCGTCGCCGGGGTAGTTGTTGTCGGGGTGGTGGTTGCCGCGGGGTGGGGGCTGGCGGAGATGGAGCTGAGTGCTTAATTGGGGCTGTTACTTCCTGGGTCCTCTTCACCTCCGAGTGGCTTGTTCAGTGTGAGATGTGGAATAATGACAAGAGTATGTTACACGGGCATGGATCCAACCAGGAGAATGGAAGGAGCATCAAGAGAGACCAAAACATACAGCTTTTTGTTTTCAAATAATGTACAAACAGGTGTGATAGTTTCATAGTAATTTCATTGTAGCTAGCTCCTCCCTGCAGCTAGTTATAAGCAGTGTCCACCAGCACTCGAGCCAGAACTGAAGAAGTAGCTTGGATGAGCTGCGAAACGTATTCGACCAAATAAATTTTGTCCAGTTGACAAATTGAATTTCTCCTTTTGCCATGGATTCTACCTGGACGACCGAGGGATTCTTCACACTTCAAATAATGTAATTCATGCTTTTAAGTTTTGCAATTATATAGGCTGTAATAGACCTTTTTCACAACGGCTGGAAGTGCCCCGCTATAGGTTTGCTGAACTTCTGGTTAATGGTTTTCTCTGGCAAAATGTCTCGCCTACTCTTCACCAGCTTAATAAATCTGCCTGCCCCATCTCCATGAAGAATTTATCCACAACTATCAAGGGAAAAGGAGAAATTCAATTTGTCAACTGGACAAAAGTTTATTTGGTTGAATACGTTTCGCAGCTCATCCAAGCTGCTTCTTCAGTTCCGAAATGTACGCGAAACGTATTCCACCAAATAAACTTTTGTCCAGTTGACAAATTGAATTTTTCCTTTTGCCATAAATTCTACCTGGACGACTGAGGGATTCTACACACACAACTACCAAGGTAAGAAAAAAACAGCGTTTTGGTATGCTAGAGATGTCTAGCATTCCAACTGCACAAATCTATCTATCTATGCTAATATCGACATCATGAAACCGATTTTGAATTGTAATTGTAGAATCAGTCTGAGGCTAGAGGCAGGCTATTATGTCCTCCTCATATGTAATTAGGAATGTGTTAATTTGTGATGGGTTTTATCGTAGGAAAGTTTTTTTAGACTAAAACGTTAGCTTTGATGTTCGTTTGCAAAAAAAAACAAAAAAAACGCTCCGGACACTCTGACACTCCGGTGCGCGACCACAAGACTGTGCTCTCTTTGTGTAAGGTACTGCACAAATAGAGGAGTTCTGATAGTGTTTTATAGGCTTACCTTGGGTACCGGCTCAATTATCGTTGGTTATTCTGCGGACTTCAATATGCTGAAAACTGCTACTGCTACTCCGAGCACTCCAAGCACACTCTGGTCCTTTGAAACCGTTCGTAATTTCGGAGTGTGGGTGGAATTCTCGTTCATTTATTCAGAGCGCCACACTTTCGGAGTGTTCATAGCGCACATCTTTGCTGTATATGGTCGGACTAATGGGATGCCGGACTAAGGTGCTGATCTCAGACATTTTGCCATAGGAAACCATTAGCCGGAAGTTCCACAAACTTATAGCATGGCACTTCTGTCCGTTGTGAAAAAGGTCTATACCAGGCATGGGCAAACTACGGCCCGGGGGCCATATGCGGCCCGTTAAGCTTTTTAATCCGGCCCGCGAAACTTGAAGGAAATTATATTAATAAACCTTGTTAATGTTTTAAAGGTCCAGTGTGTAGGATTCGTGGCACATAGGTGGATAGTCGCTATTGCGCTTCCTGTTTTAGCTACGGCAGACCTCGAGGGTCACCCGGGCGCGCCGTAACGCGGACAGCTCGCGTAACGCGCGCGCTCCCGTGCGCGCACCCGCCGCGCACCCGGCCGACAACAACTGTATAAATAAAACGCGGTCCCGTTCACTGTTTTTTTTTTCCTTTCCGCATGAAAGCACACATTCCCGATCGTGTACCATGACAAACTACACATCAAATGAAACCTTACAGTCTCCTCTTTTTGACAATGCAATTCATTTCCCGGCACAACAATCACTCCCCGAGCACATGGGGATTTTATACGGAAAAGCACAAAACGAGGTTTGTTACTTAGCTTACCTTTGAAGGCTCTGGACAGGTCAAACTCAGTATTTCACCATAAACTTGGTCTCAATCTGTCCGTAAGGATCCAGCGAATAAAATCCAGTAAAACAATTTAGTCCAAAACATGTGTTAGATCCAATACGACATGTGATACAGCAGCTTGTTTACCCAAAAACCACGAGCCTCCCCCCACCCCACCCGCACCTCTCTCCTTCTCTCCTTCTCTCTTGCGCAGCGCGCCGGAGCCGCCTGCTGCTTTGCCTCCGGTGCTACCACGAGCCTTGCTGAAGGCGAAGGCGGAGCCCAAATGTCCTTCTGCGGCTCTCGTATTCAAAATGGCTGCCTCTATATGGGGAAGATCCCCCTTTTATGTGACTATATCTAAGTCCAAAAGAATACTTTGATTTCATGATGGAAGTGAAAAGACTTGAAAAACAATGTATTTTTGAATGGGTATCTTCAATTTCAGTAATTAACGGGTAAAAATCTTACACACTGTCCCTTTAAAGGTCCAGTGTGTAGGATTCGTGGCGCATAGGTGGATGTTGGCTATTGCGCTTCCTGTTTTAGCTACGGCAGACCTCGAGGGTCACCCGGGCGCGCCGTAACGCGGACAGCTCGCGTACCCGCACACGAACCGCGCGCCGCTACTGTATAAATAAAACGCGGTCCCGTTCATTGTTTTTTTTTTTCTTTCCGCATGAAAGCACACATTCCCGATCGTGTACCATGACAATCTACACATCAAATGAAACCTTACAGTCTCCTCTTTTTGACTATGCAATTCATTTCCCGGCACAACAATCACTCCCCGAGCACATGGGGCTTTTATACGGAAAAGCACAAAATGAGGTTTGTTACTTAGCTTACCTTTGAAGGCTCTGGACAGGTCAAACTCAGTATTTCACTATAAACTTGGTCTCAATCTGTCCGTAAGGATCCAGCGAATAAAATCCAGTAAAACAATTTAGTCCAAAACACGTGTTAGATCCATTACGACGTGTGATCCGTCAACATGCTTGTCATTGTTTATCCAAGTGCGTACTATCTCGTTGCCGAAGGCGAAGGCGGAGCCCAAATGTCCTTCTGCGGCTCTCGTAATCAAAATGGCGGCCTCTATATGGGGAAGATCCCCCTTTTATGCAGGTATATCTAAGTCCAACAGAATAGTGAAAAGGCTTGGAAAACACTGTATTTTTGAATGGGTATCTTCAATTTTGGTAATTAACGGGTAAAAATCTTACACACTGTCCCTTTAATGTTTTAATTTACCTGCAATTCTGGCGTTTTCCAATAGCTGGCGCCCTACATATACGTTGACCTTTGTTGAGGTGCGGCGTTTTGCTCCACGTTTGTGCTTTACTCTTTGACCCCTCAGCCCTCCTGTAAAGATGAGCGGAGCTAAGAAAAGAAAAGTGGACAGAGAATATCGAGTGTTTAATAAGGAGTGGACAAGTAAATATTTTTTCACCGAATACTTATCAGCTGCCTGATATACCAAGAGACTGTAGCGTTTTTTAAAGAATATAATATCAGCCGTCACTTTGCCACAAAACGGTCAACGAAAGAACAAAAAACCTGAAGGAGAACAGAACTTTCAGTGCTTTAAAATAGTAACTGTTAGTAATTAAAAAAGCTGTATTTTATTTAAATTTTCTGTGTTTTAAGAGTCATTTTAATAGATAGCTAAATACCGTGAACCTTTAAAGATGGATATTTTGTTGTAATGCTTTTGTTCACATTTTTAACTGAAATAAAGCACATGCTTTCTACATATCCCATGTTATTTTTTTGCTCTTATGAGGTGGATTACCAAAACACTAAATCTAGCTGTTCCTGGTCCGGCCCTTCTGTCATATTTTAGAACCCTTTGTGGCCCACGAGTCAAAAAGTTTACCCACCCCTGGTCTATACGCTCTGTGCACAAGTACTTGCTATTGCTACTACAGTAATCCCTCGTTTATCACGGGGGTTAGGTTCCAGAAATAACTCGCAATAAGAGAAATCCACGAAGTAGGACAACTTTATATTTTACAATTATTCTACATGTTTTAAGGCTGTAAATGCCTCACCACACACATTATACGCATTTCTCAGACTGGAATTAACATTTTCTCACATTTGTCTCTAGTTTAAACACTCAAACTTTCATAGATTTTCAACAAAATGTATTAATAGTGACGCGTGGGGGGAGACACGGCCCCGGAAGCCCCGCCAGACGTGCGAGGAGCACTGCCACGTCCCGGGACGAGAAGCGCACCAACCCCTTGGAGAAGTGCGTGACACGTGCTGCTCTGTCACGGATTTGTCCACGATGAGGGGTTTATCGTGGACAAATCCGTGACAGAGCAGCACGGCTTCCGGGGCCGTGTCTCCTCCCACGTGTCACTATTAATACATTTTGTTGAAAATCTATGAAAGTTTGAGTGTTTAAACTAGAGACAAATATGATAAAATGCAGCGCGAGGCTGCGCGTACACCGGGGCTGCGAGCATGAGATAGAACTGCGGCGCCCGGACCGTGGTCTAGACCTGGTCTAGTCCTGGTTTAGTCCAGGGCCAGTCCAGGTTTAGACCTAGTTTAGACCTGATCTAGACCTGGTTTAGTTCTGGTTTAGTCCAGGGCCATTCCAGGTTTAGACCTGGTTTAGACCAGGTCTAAACCTGTTCTAAAATCAGTGGGGTTGTGGTAAAAATGAACGAATATTCAAAGATAAGGCAGTGAACAGAGAGCTGAGGGTGGATGTGTCTGACAACATGTTAAAAAGTACACAAATAAAATGAATACATTACATATGGAGAACAGGTGTTTAGAAAGAGAGATGTTTGTGTCTCAATGCTAACGTCAAATCTAATGTTGAGGCATAACAGGGCTCTCAAGTTTTGAGCGGGGTCGTGCGTGTGACTGTAATTTCCGAGGACCGGGGGGGGGGGTGCGAGTGAACAATTTTTGGCGCTTGAATTGCGTGAGAAATGCCGTGTGAGCGTGTGAACACGTCGAATTGCGTGTTGAGAGCCCTGTTTGTCTAAAGAGCAAAGTTAAACTACAAAGCAACTAATGAGAGTTATATAAATGAAGTTATTACCTGATGGTTCTCAGTTTGTTTTATCATCACTGCACTTTGTCAGTGCGCGCTGAGAGGGGCGGGGAGGAGGGAGCGGGACATTTTTAACGGATTCATGTAAGAGTCTGGTCAATGCACCGGGCCCGCGTCTCACCGCGTCTCATCGCGTCTCACCGTGACTCACCATGGGCAGTTCGGCTCTGGGCCGCGCGTATTCCGCGCGTAAGCCGTCGGGGGGGACACGTTACGCACAGACGGAGACACCGGGACCGGAGTCGGTGCATCTCAGAGGAGACGTGGCACCGGGACTGAGGCTCAGGACGTGCCCGGGGGACGGCGAGCAGACGCGCCGTCCCCCCCTCCCCCTGTTCCCGCGGCGCTGAAAACGCGCGGAGCCTGCATAAACTAAGCCACACAGACCGATTTTCTGGGCACAAAAAAAAAAAAAAAACACTAATCAGCGTGAGAAATGCCATGTATGGCGTGTGCGCGTGTGAATACGTCGAATTGCGTGTGTCACACTCTCAATGCGTGAGACTTGAGAGCCCTGGGCATAATAAATATCACAACAGCTCCAAAAACTCAAGTATTCTACAATAAAAATAATCGTGTCATCCCTATTTGTTTTAATAGTTTTAATAGGTTGTTTATTTTATTTATGTTTTATGATTTTAATAAACGTGACCGTTAGCTTTGGGGCACTGTGAGGTAGCTAGCATGCTGCTATGCTCAGAGCCTATTAGTAATGCACTGATCCAGCTACAGGGGGTCCTTGGGTTACGACGGTCTCGACTTACGACGTTTCGTGGTTACGAACGCGCCCCCATTAAAAAAATAAAATAAAAAATTACGCGTCATTCCGTCTTGCGCGGTTTAGCATGGTAAGTGACGTAAACAAACGCGAACGGCGCGCGGCGCACGGCGGAAGAATACGCTCTGTTGTGGTTGTAGGGAGAAGAAGACGGCCTCGTGTGCGTGCCCAATGTGGGCGGAAGTACCTGATGTGGGCTCTGATCTGCTCCTATGAAAGCGACAGTGATAACCAAGCAGCGTAGTGGTCTAATTATTGAGATGGAAAGGTTATTGGTGCTTTGGTTGGAAGATTAAAGTCAAAATCCGACTTACGACGAAATTCGGGTTACGACGCGTCTTAAGAACGGATCAACGTCATAACCCGAGGACCCCCTGTATTTCTGTTCTGATGTCAATACTTTGACATTAAAAATCTACTACCAGGATAGAGACTGAAAATATAGGATTTATTGCCTTTAAAATGTGTTTTGTGGCTGTTATTTATCATTTAAAGTAACTACAAAACAGCATTGGAAAAATACAAGTTTGATAGCAAGATTTTGGGCCCATAAATAATCTTTTTAAAGATCCCATGACATGGTATTTCTTGATGCTTTTATATGGCTCCTTAATGGTTCCCTAATACTGTAAATGAATCCTTCTTCAAAATCAACACTCAGTGCATGAGAAAGAGAGATAAGATGAGAAAGAGTCATAAATGTCACTCTGGACCACTCCATTATGGGCGTTGTTGCTTGAATGCAAATGAGGAGGATAGAGATGGCCTATAGTAGGGGGTGGGGGCGTGGCCAAGCTCTCCGCTCCGCTCTGTGACCCACTTCCGTGTTTTTGCACGGGGGGAGAGATGAGAAGCCTTCCATTGAAAAATAAACACATTTCCACAGAAAATAAAATTAAACCATTGCTGTTTCAGATATCCACAGGCTCAGATAAAGGACTTCCGAACCTAGAAATACTCGCAAGTTCCTCCAGGCAAATAAAAAAACGTATTTCGCATTGCGTAGCTCCTCCGCAGTCCAAACTCTCTGGGCGTGATTTACAGAGACGCTGAGTAGAGACAGACGGGGGTGGAACTGCATTTGCATTTCTTTTTTCGAGCTGACGTCAATAAGTTTCGTTGTTCAAAATTGCCCGTTTGAGCTCTGATTTTTTCTAACTCAGAAAAGGATCGCAAATGCTCAGTTTAGACATTTCGCAACTTTTAACCATGGGGGGGGGGGGGGCTAAACAGGGTAGGGGAGCTCACATTAACGTTCAAAAACCTCAGAAAGTGAAAATTTCATGCCATGGGACCTTTAAGCATTCTTCCTGTTAGTGGTATTGGCTCTCCATAGATCTGACCTGTAAATTGTCCAGTGGCAAGCTGCCTGCTTTATCCATGGAGATGAAGTTTAAAGGTCCCATGACATGGTACTTCTTGATGCTTTTATATGGTGCCTTAATGGTTCCCTAATACTGTAAATGAATCCTGCTCCAAAATCAAGATTCAGTGCATGAGAAAGACACATGTACAGAGTCAGAAAGTCTCTCTCTGAACAACTCATTCCGGGCCTTGTTGCTTGAATGTAAATGAGAAGGACACAGATAGGTTAGAGGAGCGGGTGGGGGGGGGGGGTGGGGGGGCAAATCAGGAATCAGGAAGGTTTTTTATTGCCATATGAGTGAACAGGTTCACAACATTAGGAACTTGCTTTGATACCTAGAGCGGACAGACACTCCGAGCACCAGGGCTGCCATTCGCGGCGCCAACTTGGTTGCAGAGTAGAAAAAGATGCAGTACAATCAATAACAATTTAACAACATGTAATGACAGAAAAACAATTGGAGATATAACATAAGGTGATCTTTTTTGTTGGTAACATAAGGAAGGATGTGGGGGGGGGGGTCAGATTGGAAATCGATGAAGTTGATTGAACCGAGAGCAGAGGTCAGACCTTCTAAAGACAGGGAATTCTACTATTATTTCTGTTTTCAGTGACAGTGTAAGAGTGTGTGCCATGTTTATGTAGAGTCCAGATAACAGATGGCCTTGGAAGTGTTCATGCAGGGAGGCGAAGTCAAAACACAGATAACCATTTGAGACAGATTTTCACAGGAAGACATAATAATAATCCAAGGGGTTGATTTAGAAATACATTTTTAGAGACTCAGGTAAATAATTTAGACTGAGCTCGGGTGCCAGACCCCCATCTTCATATCGCCATGAAGATTCATGAGAGATCTCATTAGTTCCTCTTGGCGCACAGACTGCGCTGCGTTGGCTTTACACAGTTCTGTCACCATCCCCGTGATGATATCCAAACGTCGAGATGTTTCCTTCGGTTGAAATCCTTCCAAAAGGACCTCAACCTGTCCCACTTTCTGATGTAATCCTTTCACAAGATCTCCAACGGCTTCACAATGGCTCGAAATTTCGGCAGACAGCTTAGGGGATTCTTTAGAAGCTGCCAGCTTACAAATTATGCAATAGATCATGGACAATCCCAGGCCAATTAACAGATGTCCAGCTATCAGAAATCCAAATACGTAAATATCCTCCACATCCTCCAGGTACATTGGTGCCAAACATACGACTTGTCACGCACGATACGAGTCCCTCGCATATCCAGCAGCAAAAGTACCATCTGGACACGCCGCTTCTCCCGGAGCGGCACTCCTCCGTGAAAAAAGTATCAATAGCGCTGAGGGTCCAGCTGATCACATCCATATTTTTGAAATTTGGAAAATCTGCTCCAAAAAGCGAGAAAATGACGAAAACAAGAGAGGCACGCAGACAGCAGGAGCAATAGATGAGAGAGGAAAAAGAGAGACGTCTGCTCGCTCTCAGGGTCAGAATAGGAATGAGTTTAGCGGTGCGCTGTGTGCTGGCCCCACTTCCGCGTTTTAAGCGCGGAGGAAGAAAGGAGAGGCATTTCAATGAAAAAAAAAACACATTTTTACAGAAAATAAAATTAAACCACTGCTGTTTCAGATGTCCACAGGCTCAGATAAAGGACTTCTGAACCTAGAAACACTCGCACGTGCCTCCAGGCAAATAAAAAAACGCATTTCGCATTGCGTAGCTCCTTCGCAGTCCAAACTCTCTGGGCGTGATTTACAGAGACGCTGAGTAGAGACACAGATGGGGTGGAGCTGCATTTTTCGATGTGACGTCACATTGTTGCCTTGTTCAGAATCGCCTGTTTGAGCTGTGTTTTTTTTCTAACACAGAAAAGGACCGCAAATGCTCAGTTTAGACATTTCGCAACTTTTAGCCATGGGGGGGGGGGGGCCCTAAACAGGGTAGGGGAGCCCACATTAACGTTCAAAAACCTCAGAAAGTGAAAATTTCATGCCATGGGACCTTTATTACCACACTGCGAAATATTCCAAGAGGAGATAAGCAGGCGGCACTCTTTCCACCAGAAAAATTACAAAGAGCATCAGTTAAAAAAAAAGAAGGCGGCAGAACCTCCATCACAGAAAAGAAACAGAAATGTGTTATTAGTTGTTATGTGTAATTAAAAAAATATATAGCTACACTGTTTAATGTACACTCACCTTTTACCAAGTGCACTAGCGTTTACTCATTACTCAATAACTTAAATATTCACTGATCAATAATGAATCCACTTAGCAGCTTTGTTCTGTACTTGTAACCAGAATGAGTCCCAGAGGATAGCTTCCCTTATTACACCACTTCTTTAAAAAGCAATAATGCATTTTTATTGCCCTATTTTATCTGAGACTTGTCAGGAGCACTGATCAATACTCACTTTTAAGACACTCTCAGTACATTACAGTGTCATTACTGTGGTTATCTTCACTCAGGGGACAAAGCACGGCCACATGCATACAGTTTAGTCTGCTTTCTTATAAAAGCTTAGACTTGTTGCAGAGGTGAGTGGATTAGACAAAATGTACCATTACTACAAAATGATATCCATTCATCCATTTTCTTCCACTTATCCGGGGCCGGGTCGCGGGGGCAACATTCTAAGCAGGTACTTCCAGACTTCCTTCACCCCGGACACTTCCGGGGTCCACCAGGCCTCCTCCCGGTGGGACATGCCCGGAATAGATGCCCGAGTCACCTCAGCTGGCTCCTCTCAATGTGGAGGAGCAGCAGCTCTACTCCGAGTTCCTCCCGTGTGACTGAGCTCCTCACCCTATCTCTAAGGGAGGGCCCAGCCACTCTGCAGAGGAAACTCATTTCGGCTGCTTACCCAAAGCCATAGGTGAGGGTAGGAACATAGACTGACCGGTAAATCGAGAGCTTTGCCTTTCGGCTCAGCTCCCTTTTCACCTCAATGGTCTGGTCTGCCGACACTACACCTCCCCTCACTCATGAACAAGACCCCGAGATATTTGAACTCCTCCACTTGAGGCAAGGACTCTCCGCCCACCCAGAGAGGGCAAGCCACCTTTTTCTGATCAAATGATATTACTCAAAAGATAAAGTACAAAACAGTGGTAAAAGAAATCACTCAAGAAAGGGTGAAAAATATTTTATTTGAGGAAACTATTACTCAAGTAAAAGTAACTATCTGATGTATACAATCTGATGTATAATTTGAAAGTAATGTTATTGGAAGAAAGAAAAAAAATCATGAATTATCCGTCATTTTACAAGGATAGACAACAAATTTGAGAAAATCTACATAATGTGAAGAATGTAGATACAGAGAGTGTTTGTACACTGATCCAAAGGTTGGCGGTTCAAATCCAATTCTTGACGTAAACATTTTTAAGCGGTCAGATCCACTGATGAATGCTGTCATTGAGCCCTTGGAGAAAACGCTAACCCACCTCTGAATGGGTGAGATAAGATAAGATATGCCTTTATTAGTCCCACAGTGGGGAAATTCCAGAGTGGTTCTTTTAAAGTTCTTTGAGTGCCTTGAAGGAGGAAAAGCACTATATAAAAATGTCAACACTTACCATTCACTTGTAACTCACAATACAGGCCTTTCTCAAGAGTAAAATATTACTGAAGTAGGAGTGTCTGAAAACCTACCACCCAACTTTGCTCATTAGGACATGATGATTATAGATAGTTGCTATTACATTGGGCGGAGGATGTTTTATTTAATTACTTGGATCTGAAATGATTGCAAAGGAAATAAGTCCTGACAGGCTGATGAGGAAAAATGTGGCTCTTGAGTCACCTTCACAGGTTCAAAGACAGAACAAGAGGAAGTGAGTTATGCTGTGAGCCAACTTTTAGACTTTTCAAAACCTTTTACTAAATCATACTACTTAATTGTCTTGGTATATGTCAGGGTTCGGCATCATTTACTACTCAAAGAGCCATTTGGACACACAGTAAAGAAAACACTGGGAGCCACAAAACCGTTTTGAAATTTAAAATGAAGTAGCACTGTATATACCTTTTTTATTTTGCCTTTGTGCCATAGAATTACATTTTGAAAATGAACAAACTAAGATAAAATACATTTTAATTAAATACAGCGGCCTCGCTGTTTTAATTCCAATTTTTTAATAGTGTATCAACGCGCATTGTGTTCTGCTTAACGATTTGGGCAAAATATCATTTTTTTCAAACAAGTATTGCTATAAGATTTGCATTATTTATGTTTTAGGTTTCTGTTTAAAGCTTACATTTTAAAATGTATCCAGAATTGACAGAAAGACTTAAATGAACTGACAAACTAACACAAAAATCACACTTCAGAACACGTTTGTATAGATTTAAACTATACAGTCAGCAGTTTTTATGGTACTTAAATTGTAGCTTAAATTCAAATTGCGATTTCAGTTCAATTGCGATCAAACTTGCAGCTTTTTATGTGGTTTGTCATAATTACTAATAGAATAGTTATAGTAATTAGTAATTCCACTCAGTCTTAATTGACTAACAAGGCTTATGAAGGTTACTGAAGAGAATGTGTAATGAAGGATTTATTCACTGACCACAGAAATCATGTTTAAAGAATTAGCTCTTTTCTGCCCAAATTATGATGCCCATTCCAATCAGTTAAAGGTTGAGTCATTTCAATTGCACTTTAAAAGTACTAAGTGGCATATATGAGTCATTCCATCCCTTTCATTAGTGAGTTTAAGAAGGACCGGCGTGTTAAAGGTCCCATGGCATGAAATTTTCACTTTCTGAGGTTTTTGAACGTTAATGTGAGCTCCCCTACCCTGTTTAGCCCCCCCCCCCCATGGCTAAAAGTTGCAAAATGTCTAAACTGAGCATTTGCAGTCCTTTTCTGGGTTACAGAAAACCAGTGTTCAAACGGGCGAGGTCGGACAAGGCACCTTATTGACGTCAGATCGGCAAATGCAGCTCCAGCCCCTCCCTCTGTCTCCGCTCAGCGTCCCTGTATATCCCGCCCATAGAATTTGGACTGTGAATGCGCTACGCAATGCGAAATGCGTTTTTTTATTTGCCTGGAGGCACGTCCGAGTGTTTCTAGGCTCGGAAGTCCTTTATCTGAGCCTCTGGACCTTTGAACAGCAGTGGTTTAATTTTATTTTAAGTGGAAATCTGTTTATTTTTCAATGGAACTCTTCAACTCTCTCCCCCCGTGCAAAAACAACGAAATGGATCAGAGAGCGCTCAGAGCAGACAGCGGAGCGTTTAGCCACGCCCCCACCTTCTACTATTGGCCAGCTTTTTTCTCCTCATTTGCATTCAAGCAACAACGCCCATTATAGAGTGTTCTGAGTGAGAAAAATTACTCTTTCTCAGCTTATCTCTGTTTCTCATGCACTGAGTGTTGATTTTGAAGAAGGATTCATTTACAGTATTAGGGAACCATTAAGGAGCCATATACAGTAAAAGCATCAAGAAGTACCATGTCATGGGATCTTTAACCTTACTTTTATTATAGGCAATAGGCTCCGTGCACAACAGCAACCGGCAATAAAACCGTTAGCGTAACTACTTCCTGTCCAACTATGTAACTATGTTTTTTTTTTTGCTGAGTCGTGCTAAAATGAATGATGCATTATAAGATGTTTAATGTGCACTGTGGGCCTAGGGAGTGCTGCAGTTTCAAATCCTGTGTGTGCAACAGGTAAATATGTTTTTTGACAATAAAGCTGACTTTGAACTTTGATGAATTAGCAGGTGGATGCGACTGACACTGTGTTTAGAATGGTAGATGTTTGTATCTCAATGCTAATACTAATTTTAAGGCATAATAAATATTAAAACAACACCACAAAGTGAAGTATTCTAAATTTAAAAAAAATCAGGTAGCATTTATTTTAATTAACATTTTAATAGGGTGTTTATTTTATTATTGTTATTTTATGATTTGAATAAAAGCTTTTTTGCGAGGTCGTTCACATTTCCAATTAAATGCGACTTGTATGTGATCTCCAGTGTGAACTTTACGAACAATGTGAACAATGCATGTGAACAATGCATACGCATTGGAGGACACGACGAGGTCACACACAGCGAGTGTGCTCAGTGTTTACAGAAGTAGCCTAAACATGGAAACTAGTATTGAGCGCCTGGAGATTTTAAAGTTGCTGTCGTACCAGAGCCAGAATATGTACAAATTACTTGTTTTAAGGAAGAGATTGAGAAGGACAACGTTTTTGGCCTTGGCGTTTAGTGGGGCAGTGGCAGCAACGTCCGTAGAAAGGAACGTGTTGATGCTGAGAGTGGTGGGATTGCTATGTGCTTCGCTGCTTCACTGACATGGACTTCATGCACAATTTTCGTATGACAAGAACGTTTGTGCACATTTGTGAGCGTCTACTTGTACCACTCTCACTTGTTGATGACGTGTTGGTCAGATGAATGTGACCTGGCCGTTCAGACTGAAGTCGCATGTCAAAAGTTCGGATATGTATCGGTTTTAGGACCACATATCCAAGTGGCCTGGGTCGCATTTAAAAAAATCGGATCTGTGTCGTTCAGACTGTCATTAAAAGATCAAAGACAGGTCGCATATGGGCGAAAAAATCGTATTTGGGTCACTTCAGGCTGCAGTCTGTAGCCAAATGCATGCAGTACAGTTCATAGTGAAATTCTTATGTACCACCCAGCAACACATTTAACCTAGTATACAAACATGTAATTTTATTTCTTTCTTTCTTCAGTGTTGACCCATTTACTGCAATGTAATTAGAAGAAGTTATTACCATTAACATGTGATCGCTAGTTGCTTAAAATGCATTCATATCATTAAAACATTATAATGTTAGTGATTTTGAGGCAAGATTTTTATCCATCATAACTTGAGTGTGGTTGGCTTTCAAAGCAAATACAATGTCCAGCATATACGCGACGTAACTCGTGTTGTACAGGTGACCATGCATGTGGTTTCCATGTGGATGTTAACATTTTGTCAGAAATGCCACCAAGCCAAGGTCAGATCTCTTACATGTTTTTCAAGATATTTTGGAGCAATAAAAACAATGCTTGATATATATGGTACCGTTTGGTAAAACATTCTTTCATCTCAGAAGACAAGCAGGGTGCCTATAACCAGAAAGGTTACGCAGTACACCTTTAAACTATGGTGTATATATCATAGTTTTCCAAGCTCCTTCAACCCTTTCTCAGAGGACAACAACAAAGTGAGCGGTGTCAGCGCAGAGGCCAGGAGCTGCTCCCCTTTTGTAGCTCTTCTGTCTCTTCTCTAATGTGAAGTGTGTCCAGTATCTGCCACACCCTCTCTCTGTGTGAGGGGGAGCAGAGCTGACAGGACGAGTCAGGGGCCCGTGTACTGTCTCTGCAGATCACACACGAGGAGACACTTCCCATGATGCATTGGGAAACCTCTGGATATCTGATGTTATAACATGGTCAGAGAGAGTTCTAGATTAGATTAGTATTACTATTATCATCATTAGATACCAGTGACGCCGGTAACGCGTTACTGTAGTCGGACTACTTTTTTCAGTAACAAGTAGTGTAACGCAACTACTATTTCAAAACCAGTAGTCAGATTACAGTTACTTATCTAATACACCGTGCATTACTATTTCTGCATTTCGGGGGAACGTAGGTTACATTTATTTATTCTTATTTTTTGGCTACATGTTTCTTACGAGGTTACGTCATCTCGGCTCCGCGGCGCCAAAGTCGATGTAAACAATATGGAAGGAGAGAGGTTTGCCTTTTCCAGCTGGAAATACAGGCATTATTTTGATTTTATTTCGGCTAAGGATGACAACATTAAGGTCCGTTGTACACTCTGTGCTGGTGACAGAGTGCTGTCTACCTTCAAAAACACAACGTCAAATCTGAAAAAACATCTGTATAAACTGCACAATGAAGCTAACGCCCGATGCGAAAGTCACAGGTGAAGGAAGTCCCAGACCTAGCAAGCAAAGGAAGCTGGATTTCGGTGTAAAACCAGTAAGTGGGGCGGAGTTGAATAGGATGGTTGGGCATTATGTGGTTGACGAAATGCTGCCTGTGAACACTGTTGACTCACCATCGTTTCGTGCCATTGTATCTAAGATCCCTACAGTAACGATACTGAGCTGCCTCACAGAACATGCTTTTCTAGTTACCTGGACAAGCAATATAATAATATAATAATATAATAAAATGTAATATAATAATATTATAATATATAATATAATATAATATAACAAGCCTCTGCTAAAAGTAATCTAACTTAGTTACTTTTAAAAGCAAGTAGTCAGTAACGTAACTAAGTTACTTTTTAAAGAAGTAGTCAGTAGTCAGATTACTTTTTCAAAGTAACTATGGCAACATTTTTACATACTGCTTTATGGCTAATGGCAGAACAAGGGTTTCAGAATGATCGAAATTACGACTGTTGCTGTAGCAATTAACAATTTCAAAACAAATATCCTGTTTCCTTTTGAAAGGTGAAAAAGCCTCAAAATGTTGCTAATAACAAGAAGCTAAAACCCATACATAGGCCTAATCATATACAATGACACATGACCAGTGCATTGGCTGTGTCACTGTGGCATGGCATAGGGCATGGCAATGGCATAGGGGTTTTCAATATTATAATTTATTACAACATATTTTTCATTGATTGACTGACTGACTGATTGATATTTCACTTCAAAATCTGTTACCATGACAAGTCTAGTAACTCCTGTATTCCTTGAGGAGTGGTTGTTTTGGTTTGCTCTGGGCTAACGGCTCATCACGTTCTTTAATTAAGTGAAGCTACAGTCCAATGAACAGCTCCGAATCAGACACACTTAATGTTAAATATGCCAGTTTTAAATATGCCCAGTGTTAAATATGCCCAGTGACTATGATCAAGTACTGACAGATGTTTCCCAAACCACACATCACAGAGCCACTCCAGTGATTCTGAGGGGGACTATTTACTGAGGGAAAGAGTGTGTGTTTATTGGACTGTTTTAGAATGAACTGGATGAACACATATACCTAAATAATTAATGTCAGGCAGTGTTGACTTTAAGCAATGAATGAATGGCCTTCTCATAAGTGCTTTCTACAGCTCTGGAAAAAAAGAAAAAGAAAAAAAAGAGGCCGCTGCATTTTTTTTTCTTCTGAAATCAGCATCTCTACAGCCATTCCATTCCAGCGTCTGTTGAATTCCAACACAAACACAAAGCTGAGCTACTTCAGTTCTTGCACCAGGAGTGGAATAAAGTCACCCAAGAACAATGTGAAAGACTTGTGGAGAGCATGCCAAGACGCATGAAAGCTGTGATTAAAAATAAGGGTTATTGCACCAAATATTGATTTCTGAACTCTTCTTAAGTGTAAACATTAGTATTATGTTGTTTTAAAATGAATTTGATCTTGTTGCTTTGCATTGTTTGAGGTCTGAAAACATGTATCTTTTTTGTTATTTTGACAATTTGTCATTTTCTGCAAATAAATGCTCTAAACGATAATATATTATTTGGAATTTGGGGGAAATGTTGTCAGTAGTTTATAGACTCCAACAAAAATGTTCCTTTTGCCCAAACACATACCTATAAGTAGTAAAAACAGAAAAACTGATAATTTTGCAGTGGTCTCTTTTTTTGTTTTGTTTGTTAGAGCTGTATTTGTACTGCAAATTACTTGTAAATCATGACTAATAAAAATAAAATGTTTTTTGAGTGTGTGACTTAGTGATCAAATTATGCTTTAGATGTATAGTAAAGAGATATAGAAGAAACTGCTTAGCTTAGGTGGTGTAGAGACTGAAGATGTAATAATTATACATTTTAAGATGGTTTATTTATTTATTATGAGTACATTTTAAAATATTTAGATGGAATAAATGTAACAGACTATATTTATATTTTTTCCAACATGTTTTCTACATGTTTGTGAATATTTTGCTGCCTTAACCACTGTTTGGATTTGGTGATTGTGAAATAATCCTTGGAGAATCTGCTTTCAACACTTCAAACGATAGGGAAAGCTGGGTTTGATTTTCAGTTCATTCCTATGATATCTAATTCCACCATTTTTCTAGTCTAGTTTTGTAACTTATTCCAGTATTGACTTGCTATCTGTAAAGCTTGATCGTTTGGTCTTAAGAAAACCTTTTTGTGACACTTAAAAGCCATCCAACAGCTTCTGGGGAGATGCAGACAGAGGAAAAATTGTGTTTGCTAATTAAATGTATCAGGGTGGGATCAGGGCTATCTGGGGATATTGAATGTAATTATAAAATGTGTAATTAATGTCTTTGGCGCAGTGACTTTTTATAATTTTGTGATAGAAGTGGGAAGAACTTTTGCATCAATAGGAGAGTTGGTTATCACATTTGAGCTGATTCATTTGAAAACATGAAAGCCTCACTCAGATAGTCACGTAATTAAATGGTTATTTTGGGGTGTTCAATTTAAACTCAGCAGTGCCCTTGTTGCCGAATGAGAGAATGAGAACTGCTTTGTCTCAGCATTCTCATTGACTCTGAAGACGGCAAAAAAAAAATAATGACGACGTAATCTGCTTTGATCCGGCAGTTACATTACCAACCTTTTGTCTACATCTATATTGTAATTCTACAGAAATATGAAAATCGTATAATGAAGTCAATTCTAGATGCGCATTGTACAAGTTCATTCAGTGTTTAATTGGGAAACTGAGATATTTTGCTTGAATAACTTGAACTTCACCCTGTGACGGAAAACAATAACTCTGCATATTCCTGTGTAATGTAGATGTAAAATGGGTTATGTACAACATTTAAGTTTACCATTCATTGTAGAGGTCTTGAATTTCATATATTCATAACATGAACTTGTTTTTGTTGTGAAATAGTTAAAGTTTCCATGTACAACTCTGGAAAAAAATAAGAGACCACTGCAAAATTATCATTTGTTTCGGATTTTACTACTTATAGTTATGTGTTTGGGCAAAAGGAACATTTTTGTTTGAGTCTATAAACTACTGACAACATTTGCCCCAAATTCCAAACAAAAATATTATCGTTTAGAGCATTTATTTGCAGAAAATGACAAATGGTCAAAATAACAAAAAAGATACATGTTTTCAGACCTCAAACATGCAAAGAAACAAGATCAAATTAATTTTAAAACAACATGATACTAATGTTTACACTTAAGAAGAGTTCAGAAATCAATATTTGGTGCAATAACCCTTATTTTTAATCACAGCTTTCATGCATCTTGGCATGCTCTCCACAAGTCTTTCACATTGTTCTTGGGTGACTTTATTCCACTCCTGGTGCAAGATCTGAAGTAGCTCAGCTTTGTGTTTGTGTTGGAATTCAGCAGACGCTGGAATGGAATGGCTGTAATCAGTACTCGAGCTGAAGAGGGATGGGGGGGATGACATTCCCCCTGGGGGAAAAAATAGTCAAAATCATCACTCTTCTAAAACGGTCATCCCTTCTTCCGTCCCTTGTGGCAGTTTATCATTCAGGCATGAAAATCCCTCACCTTTTGGCGAAATTCGCCATTTTGAAGTCAAAATAGCCAGTGGCAAGAGCCAATCATAGGCCGAACTGCGTTCCAGGTTCCAATCATGTTGCAGCATAATTACCCACCGATCGTGCTCCCGCCAATCATGACGATTAGCGCTGTTGTGTTTGTGCCTGTTCGCCAATCAGCTGTGAGCAAGCCATGTGATATGTACGTGGCATTTCCAGAGAAGAAGAATCCTTAACTTGCTACGTTAATGCTTCGTAAGAATAAACTCTCACCTGGGGACACGGGATGCGTTCAGAATATGTCCGTTTCTCTGGAGCTCCGGATTATTTTTTTAAATCTTAAGTTACATATTTTCAAGCCACAATAACATTCGCAAAGTACTCAGACGACACATTGGGGGATGTGGGCACGGGAATAAACACCACTGGGATAAAGGGCTAAAGGACTTGAAGGCACTTGGGGGAAATACAAGGGGGGTCGAGAAAGAGAAACAGGGGGAGTGGAGAGGTCCAAACCCGACGCGCGCATACACGTGGATACACAAACTATCGGGAGTCACCACATTCTTATGGGTGAGTTATATTATCAGATTATTTCTGCATCAAAGGGACAGATTAGCTGACAGCAGGGGCCTTATGTCAGCGTATGTACAGGACTAAACCGGGACTAAACCAGGACATATAAATATGTCACATAAATGAAAAATTTCACCATCCCTCCTGGTGTCATTTTACAACTCGACTACTGGCTGTAATACATGTAGAGATGCTGATTTCAGAAAAAAATGCCGTGGTCTCTTATTTTTTTCCAGAGCTGTATTTTCTCTGTAATTCATTCATAATAATTAAAGGTGAACTGTGTAGCTTTTCTGGTGAGTGGTTCACCATCTGCTTGTCTTCATGGAGATATCATTGCTTTGCCTGAGATGTTCAAAAGCGTGACATAAAATTGACCTATACTGTAAGCATCTGTTGTGCATGTATTTAAAATTCCATGAAAAACATGCATTGTGTAAGTGGAGTTGCCCCTCACTTTGCCTGGTGGATGGATTTGAATTATTTTAATTTGTAATACTAGTGAAGCATATCCTACAAACAATATTACACAGTGCAGCTTAGATACATACCAGTAATTTCTCATGACTATTTCAAATCCTTGATTTTATTTTAAATCTTGCCTGTGAAAAAGTTACTTTTTAAATGTTATTGCTCATTAAATGTCAGTGGTGCTGGAGGAGTTTTCTAAAATAGGTTAGCTGTGTTTGTGATGAATTGCCCAAACAAATACGTTCTGACCGTGGCCATAATCCCCTTTTTTATGGCTGGAGGGCATTTATTTCATACTTTCGGATATCTGCCTCAGAGTCCAGACAAGAAATAGCTTTTGTGTTTTAATCCACTTATCGGTGCAGGGTTTTGTGCACACTTTCCTTGTTACTTATTTGGTGAAAAACACGTTTGAAATGCTGCTCTCTACAGCAGCATGTGTCGTGTGTGTGCATGTTGATAAGCTTTGTATAAAACTGCGTAATGACTGTCCCTGGTTTAGGTTATTGCTGCAGTGGCAGGTTTGGAGCTCTGGGTTGTGTTGACTTTTCCCTCTTTATGAAACGCATTGAGTGACATATTTACCCCTCCAGTCACCCAAAGTTTGCATCTGCCCGCAACATCTGATCCTGTTCAGAAGGAGTCGGAGAGTCAGGAGTTTAGCAGCTAATATGAGATTGAAAAGGAAGTCCTCCTTCTAAGTAAAGTTCATTTGGGCAGATGAGTGGCAGCCATCTCTGAGTATGTACGACAATGACAATATGTAATGAGGAGGCTTTGCCAATATCTGCAGATACAATTACGTTTTCAATTAACATCACATTATGTGTTCATATCCAAAAGTGTCCAGTGGGTGTCATAAAGGTCCTAGAGCAGACCTGGGCATTGTCCAGCTCCAGAGCCACATTCGGTTTGGTTGACTGGCCCCTAAGCTATTTTGGAATTACAAAATAAACATATTTTATCATTTTACCTCATGCATGGACTAAAGCTGCATTGCTTTTATTTTAGAGATTTTAGAGGTGTTTTTAATTATTATTTTTTATTATTTTTTAAGGTAACCTCACGTTTTCATTGCAGTCATAACATAACCTCTTACCACTCTTACCAGTGTGTCAAAACAATGTCATTACTGTTTTTTTTGTTTGTTTTTTTTTATAAAGAAATACAATAAATACTATGCAGAATTGAGCTAAGCATTTTGGTCCAGCCCTCCACAAGATTTTCTGTTTTTTATGTGGCCTCATGGAAAAAAATAATTGCCTACCCCTGTCCTAGAGGAGTGTTTCCATAAAACAAATATATATTGTATATTGGTCCACCTTGAAGATTGTTTTTATTGCTAATAGAAGATGGTAACAAGGTATTTTTATTGCTCAAAATACCTCAAAAAATACTTTTAACATAGTCAGTTAACAACCCTGCACCCCCACCACGTTTCTCCGCTCACTCATCAGAAGAACTAAAGCAGTATCAGTCAGGTGCCTTGCACCTGTCAGAAATCGACAGGGTATGTGCCTCACTCAAATCACTTGAGATTTCTTATAAGAATATCTTAGTCTTCTTATTTTCCAATATTTTGTGTGCATTCACTGAGATATGAAAAATGCCATTTCAGTCACAATGTCTGTTTACCTGTCTTATGAGCAGGTACGCCCTTGATGGAGCTCCGGAGTACATCTGAAAACAATATGAGGATCAGAGAGGGCTTGATTGAATCTGTGTTCACCTTGAGATTTAATACATCAGATATACTGTACCATATATATGCTGTGGTCTCATTGGAGGAAGCAGGGATTAAATTAAAAAATATATCGACAAGAAACAACCTTGAAGCAGGTGGGAAGTTGCTGCTAACTGACAGTTGTTAGATTATTCTCTGTATTTCTACTAAGGCTACGTTTATATGATGATGGTCTGAACAGAAGACGCAAAAGTGGTGTCGCGTCTTCACTTTTTATTCCGTGTTTAGACGAGCATTTTCGGGAGGAAATCTGCGTGCATATGGTGACACAAAAATGTGAAATTCGATTGAATATGCATGTCAGGCGGCTAGGTGGTGCTGTGATACATTATCACTATGTCCGCGCACATGCGTAGAATCTACATTCTTCTCATCTGCGCGGCGAAAAGCAAAACAAAACATGGCTACCGGTAGCAAAAAAAAATGTGCGGTCAGACGAAGAAGTTCAACTATTGCTTCAGGCTACGTTAGACTACAAAACAACGAAGGTGCAACACGCTGTGGACTGGGAGTCCTGCCAAACAAAGTACACTGATATATGGACCAATGTCACGTAAACGTGTACGCGACGTCAGCAGATTTGACCAGATTTTTGCGTCTTGGGCAGTGTAGACGAAAACGCTACAGCGGAGCATATTCAAGTTTTCCACTTTGAAGGGCAGTTTCAGTTTTTTGCGTTTTTAAGCCCCCAAAATGCCGTCAGTGTCTAAACAAAAGGCACTTCCGATAAAATATTTTGTCGTTTTTACCCATAAGCGTTCTTGTGTAAATAGGCCCTCAAAGTTGCATTGTGTAACTTTTCTGGTGGAGGGTCCGTCAAATGTTTTTCTCCATGGAGATGTTACTGCTTTGTCTGGAATGTTTCACAGTATGGTATTAAACCTTTCTATCTTCATGGAGACCAAACCAGACCAAGTTACAGGTCAGATCTGTGGAGAGGCCACCCCACTCACAGTCAGAATGCCTGTTTTTCTAGGTATTTTTGAGCTGTAAAACCAACTGTAGTTGAATAAATCTAAGTTAGAGCTGTTTAATGTCACACTGTTGAACCTTCCAGGCAAAGCAATGACATCTCCATGGAAACAAACGGGTGAAGGACCCCCACCAGAAAAGTTACACAATCCACCTTTAGGTTCATCCAATTTTAATTTTAAAACAAGTAGTGCCCTCAACAACAGTGAATTATTAAGTATTCTCTGATATACTATATTTTTTTTAATTAACTGCTTATATTTCGTTGTTTCTGTTCATCATAGCTGGGATTCAGCGCTCAAGTATTTTTTTATTTAAAGCGCAAAATAAAATAAATGATTTCGAAAATCTTTCAGACAGTGAAATTGCAATAATATCAGTTTAGCTCTCAAAAGATGGCAGTTATGATCTAAAGATAATCAACATATGTTAATTAAACATTTAGAAAAAATGTATTTGAATAATTTAGAACAAATACGTGTCTTATAATATACTTGATTAATATTGTAATACACTTGATTAAGATTAAACCAATGTAAACAAAGACTAAGGAAAACATGTTTCAATACTAATTTAAAGCTGCATTACGTAACTTTTTTCTCTCATCACATGCTTGTATCCATGGATATTGTATGTCATTGCTTTACCTGAAATGTTCCATAATACAACATTAAACCTATCTATCTAGTATTTATTGAATTACAGGTGTTTTTATATTGCTAAAAAAAGGAATGCCTTGGACAACATACAGTCTTCCTTGGTGCCTCCTGAAAACAAGATAATGCACGTCCAAAGGGGTTTCTGATACTGTGAACGATTTTGCATCTCCACAGATCTAACCTGTAACTTGGCATGGTGGTTGTCTCCTTGGAGATAGATGCCATATTGTGGAAAATTCCTGGCAAAGCAATAACATTGGAGACAAACAGGTGCACCTTTATTCATTCAGTCTTCAGTAACAAGCTACTTAACAATAGCTACTTCTGTGTGGATACTTTGCAGCTGATGTCACCAATATGCCCTGGGAATGCTAACTGTATGCACTGCTCTGTCTAAAGATCTGTTGCTCAAGACTTTAATCTGAGCTTTGTTTTAACACAATTCACATAATGATGTACCCTGATGTACACTGTTAAACGCATCCCTCTCAAATAAAATTACACTCAAAAGATAGCTTTTTTTGTTTTTTCATTTAGTCACCAGTCTCTCACCGTTTTACCTGAAAATCAAACACCTGAACAGGACCATGAACGCTCTTATTCATCACAGGCTCATGAAAATGTGTTTAAATCTATTTTGTTTGTTTTTTTAGTTTTCATACAATCTTTAAAGGGACAGTGTGTAAGATTTTTATCCGTTAATTACTGAAATTGAAGATACCCATTCAAAAATACATTGTTTTCCAAGCCTTTTCACTTCCATCATGAAATCAAAGTATTCTTTTGGACTTAGATATAGTCACATAAAAGGGGGATCTTCCCCATGCAGAGGCAGCCATTTTGAATACGAGAGCCGCAGAAGGACATTTGGGCTCCGCCTTCGCCTTCGGCAAGGCTCGTGGTAAACAACACAAGCATGCTGCCAGATCAGACATCGTAATGGATCTAACACGTGTTTTGGACTAAATTGTTTTACTGGATTTTATTCGCTGGATCCTTACGGACAAACTGAGAGCAAGTTTATGGTGAAATACAGATTTTGACCTGTGCAAAGCATTCTAAGGTAAGCTAACCTTGTTTTGTGCTTTTCCGTATAAAAGCCCCATGTGCTCGGGGAGTGATTGTTTTGCAGGGAAATGAATTGCATAGTCAAAAAGAGGAGACTGTAAGGTTTCATTTGATGTGTAGAGTGTCATGGTACATGATCGGGAATGTGTGTTTTCATGAGAAAAGAAAAAAAAAAAAACGGGACCGCGTTTTATTTATACAGTAGCGGCGCGCGGCTCGTGCACGGGTACCCTCGAGGTCTGCTATTGCACAGAAAGTGCAATAGCACCATCCACCTATGTGCCACGAATCCTACACACTGGGGCTTTAACAAAAAAAAGAGTGTTTGCTAATGTGTGCATTGCGTTACCATGGTAACTGCTAAACATTTCAAAAACAGAGATACAGCTCTGGAAAAAAAATAAGACCTGCAAAAATATCAGTGAGTGCGTGCATATGGTAGGATACCATTACTTGGCGGGTGGTCTGTCGTCCAATCTGAGTGCACATGAAAGTCGTGCAGTTGGATAATGGTCAGCGACCTGGCCAGTTCCACGATGCGCTGTAGTCCAACTACTTCCGGGTGATGGCTACTCAATAAAAACACAACAAACTATGTGGCGGTATACAAAGATGGCGCTCGAGGAGTTTGACGGAGCAGCATTGGTGTACGTGTTGTGCATTCTTTCTTCGCAGCCATGATTTCGTCTGACTTTTCCGGGAACAATCGCTACTTATGACGGCGCCGGCGCCTCCTGCCACTTCCGGGTGAAATCCCTGGCGAAAATTCCCATGCATGCGCAGTACGCCAATCCGACATACGCCAAATCGTGCACAAGGCGGCACCAAGCGGATTACTATCGGCCTAAGCCAGGGGTTCCAATCGGATTTGCGAAACCAATCTCTATACGATCCTTAGCCTGTGCACATGAATCCGATACGATCCCAATCCGTTTGCAATCGGATTACACTCGTCCATGTGCACGCAGTGAGTTTTTCTGATTTTACTACTTATAGGTATGTGTTTTGGCAAAAGGAACGTTTTTGTTTGAGTCTATAAACTACTGACAACATTTCCCCCAAATCCAAATAAAAATATTATCGTTTAGAGCATTTATTTGCAGAAAATGACAAATGGTCAAAATAACAAAAAAATATACATGTTTTCAGACCTCAAACAATGCAAAGAAACAAGATCAAATTCATTTTAAAACAACATAATACTAATGTTTACACTCAGGAAGAGTTCAGAAATCAATATTTGGTGCAATAAGCCTTATTTTTAATCATAGCTTTCATGCGTCTTGGCATGCTCTCCACAAGTCTTTCACATTGTTCTTGAGCGACTGCAAGAACTGAAGTAGCTCAGCTTTGTGTTTGTGTTGGAATTCAACAGACACTGGAATGGAATGGCTGTAATACATGTAGAAATGCTGATTTCAGGAAAAAAATGCAGTGGTTTCTCATTTTTTTCCAGAGCTGTACATGTAAAATCCCCCCAGTCGTGATGAGTCTTGGCTATCATTCTGCCCCAATAACCTCTTCGATGACCAGTCTGTCAGAGTAATCCCAGGAAATGTCTTGCCCAAAGACACAATATCAGTATGCAAATGCAGGAAATGGAGGATAGAACTGCCAACCGTCAGCTATATGTCAACTGAATGACTCCCATCTCAGTATAGTCTAGAGCACTTGGCGACTTGCCCCTCCCGAACATCATTGTAATAAGTGAGTTGCCCTTGAGCCCTGGCCATATAACCATACACAACTTCTCACCGGCAAATTGAAGGAAGCTCCTCTCCATAAAGCGCTAATGGAGTCTGCGTGAGGGGCTCTAAATAACATGGGCGTGAGGGGAGGGCAACTGGAGGGCCATTGGAACTCATTTATTATGTGACTTTGTCGAAGGTGTGCACAAGAGGCTAAGGTCAGTGCCGCATTGATCTAAGGTGTAGCCTGCAGGGAGATGCTCTGGTCACCCACAGCCCTGAATAGGAGGGCTACGCAAAATAGCAGTTCAACAGTAAAAGACTGGTGGTGACTTTTTCGAGTCAGGTCAAAGTTAAAGAATTTTTAAACCTGCAGTACACATTTGTGGAAAGTCATCACCACCTGCTAGTCTCTGTGGATATGTTATTGCTTTGCCTGGACTGTTTAACAATATGGTGTTAAACTTATCTATTTTACATTTTTAATTACATGTGCTTTTATTACTAACAGAAAAGCATGCGTTCTTTATGTGAGCAGGGTCATCTCTCCACTGACTTATAACTTGTGAGATAATTAAAACAGTCTGGCTAAATGATCTTGATGGAGAGGCAGGTGGTGGACCCTCCTGAAGAAAAGTTACATAGGCTACATTCACACTGCAGGGTTTAATGCTCAATTCAGATTTTTTTGTGAAATCTGATTTTTTTTGCGAGTTCGTTCACATTTCCAATTAAATGCGGCTTGTATGTATGTATATGTGTATGTGTGTGTGTGAACTTTAAACGCCTCAAAAGTGTCCCGCATGCGCCTTGGAAGACACGATGACATCACACGCAGCGAGCGTGCTCAGTGTTTACGGAAGTAAACATTATTTATTAAAGTTGCTGTTCTGCCGGAGCCAGCACATGTACAATACATTTGTTTTAAAGAGGAGATTAAGAAGGAGAAGAGCAAGGTTTTTGGTCATGGCGTTTTGTGGGACAGTGGCAGCAACCTCCATACAGAGGAATGTGTGGGTGCAGAGTTGCAGCCAAGAGTGGTGGGATTGCTATGTGCTTCGCCGCTTCAAGGGCAGCTCACTTATTATTTTTGTATGACAAGAAGAACATTTATGTACATTTGTGAACACCGACTTGTACCCCTCTTATGGGAGGAAACACGGGCAGGTCAGATGAACGCGACCTGGCCGTTCAGACTGAAGTCGCATGTCAAAAGATCGGATATGTATCGGTTTTAGGATCACATATCCAAGTGGCCTGGATCGCATTTGAAGAAATTGGATCTGTGTCGTTCAGACTGTCATTAGAAGATGAGATACAGGTCGCATAGGGGTAAAAAAAATCAGATTTGGGTCACTTCAGGCTGCAGTGTGAACGTAGCTATAGTGGATCTTTAATTTCCTGACCATGGACTCTCTTCATTTATCCAGGCTTGGGACACAAAGAGTAAATAAATATGCTTGTGTTGTTCTAATATACAATGAATGATTAGCTATACAGAAAATAAAAATTGAAATGGTAAATATTGACTGAAAAAACAAAACAAAACAAAAAAACTGGTGAATTTTCTCAAAGGTGATTGATTTATTATTAGGGGCCAAGCACCATAGGTGCTAGGCACCCTATAGTGTTGAGGTTATACGACTGTTTCGATACTGAAATTGAAGTGTATGATTCTCTGATAGACTGGTGGGAAAAGCCCGGATAAAGAGACTGGCCATCCGATGGCAGAGGAAACACAAAAATGTGTTTGCACTGCATCACCTTTGCTCTCCCCCAGGCCCCTTTCTTCATCCCTTTGGTCCTCTACATTCCCCCTGTTTCTCTTGGCCCTTGTGCCCAGTGGTGTTTATTCCCGTACCTGCATCCCCCGATGTGTCTTCTGAGTGCTTTGTGAATGTTATTGTGGTGATGAAATATGTACTATTATGTACCTGAAGTGTGTATTATTGTGTACCTTGTAATATTAAAAGATTAAAAAAAAATAGTGTTTGTACTGCGTTGCCTAGCGACGTTGCCTAGCAACCCTTTGATCTTTCCTTTGATGTGTCTGGTCTCCTGATTCTTATTATTTATTCTTCTGGAGCAATTTTGAGCATGTTCCCATTCTTCAAAACAAATGTAACTTTGCACAGGCATCACAAAGTGCGGCCAGTACGACCACAAAAAGACCCGGCCCCCGATGGGGCCCAGGAGCTCGCTAGCGCCCCCTAACGCAATTTAAGTCGGGGCTGGCATACCGTTTAAGATAGCCACGTGAAATTTGGTATGGATGTGTATCTCAGTAAGACGAACAAAAAAGTCCATACAAAGGTAGGGCCACGCCCAACAGGAAGTGAGATAATTGGGCTTTTGTGTGATTTTGTGTGATTTGACATACAATGTACATGAGCTCAAGACCATGGAGATGTTAAATTGCGAAGGGATTTTTGATATCTTGTAAGATGACAAAATGGCGGCCTGATGAATTTTGCTACCATTTGAAAGTGCCAAATTCAATAGGAGGTGTGTCACCACTTCATTTAGCAGGGGTTTAAAAGCCTGGAACCCCATAGGCTTATGTATATTGTGACTATGAACATTTTCAAGCAAATTAAATGGTAGTTTGGCATAGCGCCACCATATGGTAGGCAAGTGAACTGCAAGAAAATACAGTAGCTTAGCCCCCTAAACGCAACCACACGAAATTTGGCATAGCCTTGTATATGATGAAGAGAAACATTTTTATACAAATGAACTGCCCGTATGTCATAGCGCCACCATGTGGTAGACAAGGGAACTGTAAAAATAATGCACTGAAGCTGCTACTGTGCTTTAGATTGACATGACATCTTGTGCGGCTGAAAATACTTTATATTGCTGGCATGGAGCATGCCCCCCCACCCCCATAGGCCGCAGGTGCGAGGGCCCGTCAACGCCGCTTGCGGCTTTAATTAATATTTATATTTTAATGAACTGGTGGTTTGTGTTTCCATGCTGTAGGCTAAAGATTTCTATTACATGATTTGCTATCAAAAGCTTCTACTTTCGCTTCAATACTTCAAATGACTCATTCCTTTTTACCTAAGTGAGAATGATTAAAGTTTAAATATAGTGAGCTCGGTGCTAATGACTAATGCTAGCATGCGTTTTGTGACTGAAATTTCTAGCTAAGATAATTTATGGGCTGTGTCGCAAACCTTCCAATTAACAAAAACAACAAACAGGTTGTAAAAGTTCCATCTGGCATCTGCTTCTGTCTGCACTGATTTGGAAAATAAATTAACCAAGCAATACTCATTTAGATTACAATGTGTCTGAAGGAGTGTAGTTAAGCAGGCGATATGCACCAGTGTAAACTCAGTTCATCTTATTTTACAAATAAACAGAAATATAAAAACAAAGAACTTAAATAGTAAAGTCCTTGTATAAATAGCTTGATGTGTTGTGACTAGTATGTGAGAGTGAGTGAGCTAGATAGACAGAGAGATGGAGAGATAGACAGTTAGAGGGATAGAGAGGGAGACAGAGAGAGAGATAGACAGAGAGAGAAACAGAGATAGACAGTTAGAGAGATAGAGATGGAGATAGAAAGATAGAGAGTGAGAGAGAGAGAGAAAGAGATGGACAGAGAGATAGAGAAGGAGACAGAGAGAGGGAGGGAGACAGAGATAGACAGAGAGAGAAACAGAGATAGACAGTTAGAGAGATAGAGAGGGAGACAGAAAGATAGAGAGTGAGAGAGAAAGAGAGATAGAGAGTTAGAGATAGAGGAAGGAGACAGAGAGAGATAGAGAGGGAGACAGAGAGAGAGAGATAGACAGAGAGAGAAACAGAGATAGACAGTTAGAGAGATAGAGAGGGAGAGAGAGAGAGATAGAGAGGGAGACAGAGAGAGAGATAGACAGAGCGAGAAACAGAGATAGACAGTTAGGGAGATAGAGAGGGAGACAGAGAGAGAGATAGACAGAGTGAGAGAGAAAGAGAGATACACAGAGAGATAGAGAGGGAGACAGAGAGAAAGACAGAGAGATAGACAGTTGGAGAGATAGAGAGGGCGCTAGATAGAGAGCGAGAGACAGAGAGGGAGATAGAGAGAGAGCGATAGAGAGGGAGAGAGAGAATTAGACAGAGAGAGAAAGAGAGATAGACAGAGAGATGAAGAGGCAGACAGAGAGAGAGTGCGAGAGAAAGAGATAGACAGTTAAAGAGATAGAGAGGGAGACAGAGAGAGAGAGATGGAGAGAAAGAGAAATAGACAGAGATAGAGAGGGATACAGAGAGAGTGAGAGAGAGAGAAAAAAAGAAAGACAGTTAAAGAGATAGAGAGGGAGAGAGAGAGAGATAGACAGAGAGAGAGAGGTGTAAAAAGGAGGTGGGGGTCAGTGGGGGCTCTGATTGCATTAGTTGTCACATTCAGGCTCAGTTCTATTTTTAAGATGATTTTCTATACAAATGTCTGCATAAGCTAATGTGTGTTATTTCTAAATGAGCATTGTTCACTGTTTAATGTCTACATGTTGAAAAAATGTACTATTATAGTAACAAAATAAGCAAATGCTTCTACAACATAGAGTCAACACAAATGTGAATTCTCTTACAACAGAACAAGAAAAAAACAAGACTAGATCTATAGTAGTTGGACATTTCACAATTGTGTGTGCTTTTAAAGACTGGTACTGTACTGTAAACTAATAGGGTTCAAGTGAGGTTACTTTGCTGTGCATTTGACCCATCCACTCATTATTTCATCGGGACAACCTGTAGAAGAAGTGGGCTGTCACAGTGCAGCGCCTGTAGATTGGGAGATTGGGAAAACAAGAAGCATGGGAAAAACATACAAACAATCATCAGCAATACAATAATGTGAATAATAAATAACAAAAGTTTTCACTGTTTCATGTTTCGGAGAATGAATAGTACATTTCAAAACAAGTACTTGTACTACACAACTGTGAACGTACATTTAGCAGTTATGTCTCATGGTAAAAGTCTGTATATGACACCCTAGGCTTAAGTAACAGCCTGACTTAAGCTGTAGGCGTATAGGTCCCATAACTGCTGCATCTCCTGTGTTAATTTCACAAATACACTCTGCTCCTCTTGACTTCCATGAGAGGAGATGGGAATAGACAGAGACAGAAGGTTAAGGCTGTGCTCAACAAGCCTCCAGGTCTGATAGAAGGAAATAGAGGGACTGCTTGGCTGGAGACGGGCGGAGATAGCATCTACAAAGCCACATTTAAGGCATCAGTGGGTTTACAGAGAGCTGAGAGGATGCTGAGACTCCATCTGTCTGGGCGCAGTACCTGGTAGGAGCTTAGAGCTCATTGCCAAAAGCAGCAGTGAGAGGCTCAATGCATGCTGGGTAAACTAATGAGCACAGGTGAGGGAGCAGGGGCAAGTGTGACGCAACAGAGAGGAGATGTGATCGAATGGTGCGCTAAGTTCACAGGGCTATTTTAAGATGTTTAGTTATTTTTTTTCATGTGCATTGTCTTTAAAGTTGTGGTAATTTTTCTCCCTTGTATTCCTTGTTTAAAAATATACACCGGCAAATCTTTATTTATTAATGTTTATTGTTTGTTGTGGATACCCATTAGCATAGTGCAGCTGTCGCTAGTCTTCCTGGGGCCTATTAAACATTTGACCATGAATTTTGCCTGGCGGTTTTGTAAAATCTTTCTATTTCAGTGTATTTACTTTTAAAGCCCAAAGCACCAACTTTATAAAAGCCCTTTATTTCTTGTGCTACACACTAGTTCATCCATACTGGTAAAAGGCAATAATGACTATTGCCCTCTGCTGGAGATGATGGGAAACACATCAGGTTGAATTTGCAAAAAAGCAGCACAGCTATTTGCACAAAGATCCTGACATAAAACTTTATATAAGAACTTTAGGTTACGTCTAGGTTTATTTGCCATTTATAGTTAAAAAACAGATTGGGAAAGTGCACCATCAGACATTAAAAGCAACTACACGAACAAACAATAGACAGTGACCACAGACGACATATGACACTGTGAAATAAACAGAGCTAAAATATTAAGGTGCTACATCAAAGTACATCAAGTGCATTGTTCAACCAGGCATAACAGGCTACGTTTACACATAGCTGGGTATGTTAAGAAACGAATGTTTCTCTCCCTCCGTTTTCGAAAATAACATTGTGCACATAGCATCGTTTTCAAAAAAAATGTGTTTACCATCCTACATGTCTCAGTTTTTTAAAAATACCAGTGTACGTGTAAACGGGGGCCACAGATTGTGGGAAGAAGCTGTTTGCATGGTGAGAAGTCTTTTAATGGAGCCATATCTTTGTTTTATATGTTTATAGTGACCTATTGCTTGGTTGTTTTTTAAGATGCATGATTAGATAGATAGAATCTCAGATACTTTCAAAAATATTTGGATGTCCATGTTTGCCTTCTGAATGTGTCCCTCTTATGGCCCCTACACAGCCACTCTCCTCGTCTGTATGAGATAAAGAGAGGGGGAAACATTCTCCGCTCTGGTGTTGACATTGATTATCTAATCAGGGAAGGAGTACTGTGAAATAGTGTCATCAGCAGGATGTTCTGAATTATTCATACTAGTTTTTAGCATACATCAGTGCCACACTCCACAATGAAGTTGTAGGAAAAGTACAATACACTGAGGCACTGAGGGCTATTAGTCCATAGCGTCATAGCAGCTAATTAGGAACAAGATATGAAAAGCTTCCTTTTTGGATGATTCAGATGTCCAGTGTTTAGATCAAGACTTACCCATTTCTGGGTCTCTGTTCCCAGACTCTGAAACGAACTTCCCCCTTATATGCACACCATTACAGACTTTACAGAATATTTTCAGACGCAGGAATGCATAGGCATTTTGAACAATTTGTTTTATTCAGGGATGAAAAATTTCTGCTTTTTTGTCAGCCACTTGTCAGCCATTTTTTATATCAGTGCAAATTCGTTGAGAAAATGTTTTGGTTTTATATATATATATATATATATATATATATATATATATATATATATATATATATACACTCAACAAAAATATAAACGCAACACTTTTGTTTTTGCTCCCATTTTTCATGAGACTTAAAGATCTAAAATTCATTCCAGATACACAATATTACCATTTCTCTCAAACACAGTTCACAAATCTGTCTAAATGTGTGATAGTGAGCACTTCTGCTTTGCTGAGACAATCCATCCCTTCTCACAGGTGTGCCACATCAAGATGCTGATCTGACATCATGACCAGTGCACAGGTGTGCCTTAGACGGCCCACAATAAAAGGCCACCCTGAAATGTGCATTTTTTTTTTTTTGCTTTATTGGGGGTCTGGGGACTCAGAACCAGTCAGTATCTGGTGTGACCACCATTTGCCTCATGCAGTGCAACACATCTTCTTTGCATAGAGTTTATCAGATTGTCAATTGTGGCCTGTGGAATGTTGGTCCACTCCTCTTCAATGGCTGTGCGAAGTTGCTGGATATTAGTGGGAGCTGGTACACGCTGTCGTATATGCCGGTCAAGCACATCCCAAACATGCTCAATGGGTGACATGTCCGGTGAGTATGCTGGCCATGCAAGAACTGGGACATTTTCAGCTTCCAAGAATTGTGTACAGATCCTTGCAACATGGGGCCGTGCATTATCTTGCTGAAACATGAGGTGATGTTCATGGATGTATGGCACAACAATGGGCCTCAGGATCTCATCACGGTATCTCTGTGCATTCAAAATGCCATCAATAAAATGCACCTGTGTTCTTGCAGATGCCTGCCCATACCATAACCCCACCACCACCATGGGCCACTCGATCCACAACATTGACATCAGCAAAGCGCTCACCCACATGACGCCACACACGCTGTCTGCCATCTGCCCTGAACAATGTAAACCGAGATTCATCCGTGAAGAGAACACCTCTCCAACGTGCCAGACGCCATCGAATGTGAGCATTTGCCCACTCAAGTCTGTTACGGCGACGATCTGGAGTCAGGTTAAGACCCCGATGAGGACGTCGAGCATGCAGTTGAGCTTCCCTAAGACGGTTTCTGACAGTTTGTGCAGAAATTGTTTGGTTATGCAAACCAATTGTTTCAGCAGCTGTCCGAGTGGATGGTCTCAGACGATCTTGGAGGTGAACCTGCTGGATGTGGAGGTCCTGGGCTGGTGGGGTTACATGTGGTCTGCGGTACTGCCATATTCTCTGAAACGCCTTTGGAGACGGCTTATGGTGGAGAAATGAACATTCAATGCATGAGCAACAGATCTGGTTGACATTCCTGCTGTCAGCATGCCAATTGCACGCTCCCTCAATGCTTGTGACATCTGTGGCATTTTGCTGTGAGATAAAACTGCACATTTCAGAGTGGCCTTTTATTGTGGGCAGTATAAGGTACACCTGTGCACTAATCATGATGTCAGATCAGCATCTTGATGTGGCACACCTGTGAGGTGGGATGGATTATCTCAGTAAAGCAGAAGTGCTCACTATCACACATTTAGACAGATTTGTGAACAATGTTTGAGAGAAATGGTAATCTTGTGTATCTGGAATGAATTTTAGATCTTTAAGTCCATCTCATGAAAAATGGGAGCAAAAACAAAAGTGTTGCGTTTATATTTTTGTTGAGTGTGTATATATATATATATATATATATATATATATATATATATAATGTATAGTTGTTAGGGTTGCTAACCGTCCCTTGAAAAACAGAATAGTCCTGTATTCAGAAACAAAAGTACATGTCCCGTATTGAGCTGAATAGGGACGTACTTTGTCCCGTATTACCGTGTGAATCAAAAATAGTGTGTAAAACAGGGGTGCCCAATACGTCGATCGCAGTTGATCGCCAAGGTAGTGTAGATCGTAGTGTTGTAGTACTGGACACCGGTCTTGGTCTCAAGATGACTGCAATCATATTTCATTACGGCCGCTGCAGTCAGCAATAAACATTTACTGGTGTGCGGGACCGCCTGGGGCTTCTTACTACATCCTGTGCGTACCAGCATGTATCACAGAGCATGTTAAACCTTTTAAAACTTCCTACCTTTCCGTCTGCCTCACGTCAGCGCGCCGCTCCTCGCCTTTTCAGGCTCTCGCTCCTCCTGCTCATAGCGCACACAGGCTCCCTCCTCAATGCGCTCTGATTAGAACTGCAAGATGAAATGTAAAGCATGCCCTTGGACCCCCCTAGCTTTTCAGTGACTTTCAGCTTTTTTCATTACTGGCCACTTTCATCCCTGTTTATTTTATTGTTAAATGTTTTGCATGTTTTCATATTGTGTGTTACAAAGGGCTCTATAAATAATGATTGAATGATTGGTAAGTAACAAAATAATGGAGACATATTTCCACCCACTTTTAGCTTACTTTGTGTTTAGGTGTTGATTTGATTTTGCAGATCAGAAAAGTGTAGCCTTTATCCTTCAGAATGACTTTAAAGGAGACCTTGAATGCAACATTGACTTTTTAGAGCTTTTAACAGTTTTCCCTTTTCATTTGCCCACTTGATGTTGTATTTAGAGTGATTCATCCATGTTTGAGTAATATTTTTTCACCTGCATTTAAGGCATCATTGCTGTGATCTACCCCCCTCTCATTGCTCTTGGTACCATCGATTTAGATCCCAGATCCCAGTCGATCAATGACCATGGGGGTCATATAGATTACTATAAAGTAGAGAAAAGCACAATGTCTTTAATATTCTGTCAGTAAATTAAAAACAAATTTAAATCCAATTTAAATGTCTAACTTTTACTGAAACTCCTGTATTGTGCAAAACTGATCTTTAATTCATGTTTTAATGCTGTTGCCTCCTCAAAACATACCTGGAGTTGTGTTTTGCTTCATTCACACACACTCAAGTTATCCTTTATTATTCTTCGGCAGGGCTCAAGTTTTGAAGTTTGGTTGGAGTGAGATTTTTTTTTTTTTTTTTTGGGGGGGGGGGGGGGCACCTATCCACCTGGCGACCCATTGACCCTTCAACCCAGCTTCTTTTAAAAAGTTCAATTATATCATACACTGTTTATTTATTCTGTGAAAATAATAATAACCACAGTAGGCAGATTGCTAGTTGGTTACCTAAAATAACGCTAGCTTGAAATGGACAGGTGTAAATGTTGGTCTAAAGAGCAAAACTACAAAGCAGCTAATGAGAGTTATATAAATGAAGTTATTACCTGATGGTTCTCAGTCCTGAGTTGGATGTTTGTTTTATCATTCACCGTTTTGTCATCATTCGTTCGTCTCACTCGTGTTCAGTTGCCGTCCTTCAATTATCACTGACAGTGGAGTGCGTGCTTAGCTGAAACTAGACTCTACGGTCTGCCCGACAACAGAACAATTTAGTTTCTGATTGGCTGAAAAGGGCGTGGTGCCTGGATAACTCTTCTGAGCCACACAGACCGATGTTCTGGGCACAGAAGCGCTGTGACCAGTGGCTAGAGTTTCATTGAATTGCTTAACAAAATTTCAGCATGAGAAATACCATGTGTGGCGTGTGAGCGTGTGAACTCGTTGAAATGCGTGTGTCACACCCTCAAAGCGTGAGACTTGAGAGCTGTGTTCTGTCTTCATCTCCTGAACTCAAAATGCTCTGTTCCACTTTGTGATGTCATGTGTTGTTATTTTTCAAATTAACAGCTACCTTTTACTTTTAGTTCAGTAGATTGACAATTCCAGTGCTGAAATCATTCAAATGATTCTAATAATGGTCTATGGAGTTTAAAAACACAGTAGAGCACTTCCTGTCTTACCACATGACATCACAAGGTGGAACAGAATGTTTTCCATTTAAGAGAAAACTCGATATAAATATGCTGGATTTGTGTGTTAAACATGTGAATGAAGTGAAACAACTCCAGATAATAATTGTGATGAGAAAACAACATTATAACATAGATCAGAAAATAGTCCTATAGCCCTTTAAGCATCTATTATAACAAACTTAGAATGTATGCAGTATTTTCCTGTATTTACATGTACATTTTCTAAGTGGAGTTGTGGGAAAATATACAGTAAAAACATCCACAGACTTGGTTGGTATGTAGTATGAACAGCTAATTATTGCACGTCAAAGGTACCAGGCTCCTCCCCTGACACTCTCCTTCACTGAGGTGTCGATCGGCCCATCGGATCCGCTTGGACCTGTCACGACTACAGCTGCAGCCCTGATATGTTTACTGACACAAATTAGTGCACAGGGATCCCCGCTCATTACAGAAAAGGGTCATATACTGAAACATCGTAAGAGTAGACTCCCCCATTCTGACAAGTGCGAGAAAAAAACGTAGGAGTTAGTTGGAAGCGGCTACAAGCTACACAATATTCGATAATTGGAGGCAGGAGTGGGGAAAGCCAACACAGATGGACTTTAATGTGGGAAGCTATGGCTGATGGACTGTCAAAGCACTCTTTAAATCAGCTGCGGCGTCGTGAAAAGAAAGGTTGTTTGTTCAGTAAATAGTTTTGTTTTAATTGGCTGTTGTGAAGTTTTCACAAATAAGTCTGAAGGAAATGTTGCTAAAAGTCCACAGAACACTATGGATCTAATTGGGAGAAACTTGTGACTGTAAATTGTAAATAAAGACACAATACTAGTATAATGATGTGTGACTATTTTATCAAGTAGCAGTCTAAAGTGTGGAGACAGGTTTTCAATGACAGCAATCAACTGTAATGGTGTCCACAAGTTGCACATCTCAATTTTTTTTTGAAAGAAGCAAAAATATGAGAAATTGCATGTTCTAAGGTGTTTATTAGTGATTTAAAAAAATAGTCGTAGATAGAAAAGCTTATGAGAGACTGTAGAATATTTCCTGCAAAGCAATAAGATTTCCATGGTGGTGGACCATCCAACTTGCACCATGTAACTGTTAGCCAAAAAACAAAAAACAAAAATAAAAGCATGTGTGACAAAAATTGTCCTTACTGTGAGTAGGCCTGCACCTGTTACTAGGAAATTATGTTATTGTTATAATATGGCATAAAACCTCCACGGAGAACGTTCTGAAGTGTGGTTTTAACGTCCTATTTCCATGTAATCGAGGAGGTGACATGCCACCTCCAGAATTCATCCTCTGTTGCTTTAAAGGTCCCATGACATGGTACTTCTTGATGCTTTTATATGGCTCCTTAATGGTTCCCTAATACTGTAAATGAATCCTTCTTCAAAATCAACACTCACTGCATGAGATATGACTCTGACAGTCTTCATGAGGCTAGATATGTGTCTAAAATTCTTTATTGTGGGTGTTGCTTCTTCACTGCAAATGAGAAGGACAGAGAGATTGGCTGAGGAGAGATTGGCTGGGGGGCGGGTTTCCCCCGCAGCTTAGCGGAGCTTGGCTCCGCTGTGACTACTCTTACGTGAGAGACAGATGGGAGACTTTGCAATGAAAAAAAGCATATTTACACAGAAAATAAAATTAAACCACTGGTATTTCAGAGGTCCAGAGGGTCGGGTAAGGGACCTGCGAGCCTAGAAACACTCGCAGGTGCCTCCAGGCAAATAAAAAAACGCATTTCGCATTGCGTAGCGCATTCACAGTCCAAACTCTATGGGCGGGATATACAGGGACGCTGAGTGGAGACAGAGGGAGGGGCTGGAGCTGCATTTGCCGATCTGACGTCAAAAAGGTGCCTTGTCCGAACTCGCCCGTTTCAACACTGGTTTTGTGTAACGCAGAAAAGGACCGCAAATGCTCAGTTTAGACATTTCGCAACTTTTAGCCATGGGGGGGGGGGCTAAACAGGGTAGGGGAGCTCACATTAACGTTCAAAAACCTCAGAAAGTGAAAATTTCATGCCATGGGACCTTTAACACTTAATGAAAGAATGAGAACTTTGCTAATCACTTTCTTGAAACGGGTGCATTGAAGAAGAGGGAGCAGCTCAAGGACATTAACAGAAAAATCCTGCACACCATCTTACTTGCAAATTGTGGATTTTATTATTAGGACTTTTCAGCACTAGGCCTTCATGTGCAGGATTTTATTCTGTTAAGGCTTTAAAACTTTATAAAAGTGTGTTGCAATATGTATTTTTGAACTTACACTGCAAAATATATCTGAGTAAGTTCCAGCTATTCGAATTAAGATTTATTTGATTTGAGTAAATTTCATTTCAACTAAAATTATCTTCCAGTAGAATAAGTCTTTTTTCTTAATTCAAACAACATATGATTTAGTTTCTTATTTTAAATACAAAGAGTTATTGTTTTACTTATCCTCAGTGTAAATAAATGTATTTTCCTATTTAACCTAGTACAAAAAGACATGTTTCATTGGGAGATTATTTTACTTGTAATGGCAAAAGGAAAAATTCAATTTGTCAACTGGACAAAAGTTTATTTGGTTGAATAGGTTTCGCAGCTCATCCAAGCTGCTTCTTCAGTTCTGGTCAGACGCTGTGGACACTGCTTATTGCTAATTGTCTGCATGGAGGAGCTAACCACATAGAAATTACTATGAATCTATCATAACTATTTGTTTACAGTTTCTGTTAGTTAGGTAAGCCTATTCAATATGCAGTGGGAGTGGAGTGTGGGGTCTTGTTAGCATAGCCATTCAGTGCCATAATGGGTTTACTTGTAATGTGAAATTAACACGAATCAATAATTATTGTCGTTATAATAACTGGATTTTAGTTTTTGTAGTGCAAATAAAGATACAAAATGTGTCAAAATGTGCTGTTTGCTGTGGGGCAAACAGAAATGCCCCACCAGAGTGTCCAAGAAATATTCAAATCTTGAGTGATGACAGTTCCACAGCTACTATAGACAGATTATTTGTTTATCTACACAGCGGATACGTGTGCAGCCTGAGTGCAGAAAGCGCTGCTGTTAAACTTCAGTACAGTAGCCTGAAATCTGCTGAAATCCAACAAGACACGACGGCTCTTTCTGCTCGAGACATGCGCAGTAGAGTGCGAAGTGATGTAGTCTGATAATCCCTCTACAGTATATGCAGCTACTTAACAATGCAACATTGGCCCCTTTTGCCTAATGTATCTTATGTTTTTCTATATGTTCTTGGTCATGCTCCATTGCTCCTCATTGTACCAGCCATCTTGAGGCCTTCCCCCTGCAGCTTTTTCTCTGAGCCTTTTTTTGCTTTTGGTGTCACAGTCATGCTAATTAAAGCCACCTACAGTATGCAGTCATTATTACTCAAGCCTCTCCACATACATTTGCATCTGGCTCTTCAGTAAGCTCCTTCATACAGGAAGAAGTGTGCCTCGCAAGCTACTAATTAGCCACTAACTAAGGCTGCTTCCCCGTTCTCCGCCTTCACACAAAGAACCCTCTAATCACTTCTAACTCAATTTGGAGCCGAGTGCGCTTTATGGCCCGTGAAAGAGGCAACACGTCACTGCCTCAAAAGTTAACAGCGGGCTTTGACAGGGGCGATAAGTGGACCGAGGGATTCAGTGGACATTATTCACTGTAATGTTTATTAAAGGGCATTATTGACTCCTTGGTCATACAGTATAGTGTCATACAACTGCAATAAAAGGGACCGATGGTTAGTGAGAATTTCTTTAACAGCTGGTTGGTACAGCTTAATGCATATTCTGCAATACTGGAATGATATTGTATTAGTTTCCCCCATTGACTTTTTGCTATTGATACTTGTTTGAAGCTCAATAGTGACAAAGTTATATGTTGCAAATGAAGAGTTCAATAGCGAAAACAGATATCGCCATTTTGAAAAATTGCCAAAAAGGATGTTTCTTTTTATTTCCATCAAGTTATAATCAGTGAATAGTGGATTTTATCAAGGAGGCGCAGAAGAATATTGTCACATTGGCTGCAGGCCTCCATGACTTTTTCAAATGGCCAATGTTTTTGCAAATGAACTCTTCATTTGTAACATACATCCTTGTCTTCTATTGGGCTTCAGACAAGTATTAATGGCAAAAGTTCAATGAGGGGAACTAATAAAATGTCATTCCAGTATTGCAGAATGCAAAGTTTCACACCTGGGACACTCTCCTCTAGAGACCACCAGGCATTGTTAATGTACAAAAGACTGAAGGAAGTTCAAGTTGAAGTTGTCAGTTTTATGGAGGTAGATGGTGTTATAGATAATCCAATTAGAGATTTATTTGAGCTATATAATTTGAAAATTGTTTGATTACATAAAGTTACAACTCTTATCAATTATGTCTATAATATATGACCTTTTTCATACCTATTATATACCAAGAAGAATACACATTAAATTAACATATTTTTCAACTGACTAAATCACATACACAAGAACATTTATCTGTACATGTATGTACCGTGCTATTGAGCGCACCTGAATATAAGCTGCATCAACTAAATTTTTTTTTTTTTTACAATATAAGTCACAGGTGTCTACATCTTCAAGAATGTTTTCACGTTCCACGCATATGCTTTTATTGCTTCTGAAAGCTTTTGTTGTCTTTTTGCATTGAGTCAGTTCATCAGGCTGCTGTCGTCAGCGTCTCACATCGACTCATCGATGTCAAGCTCATGTGCAGCAGCTCTATTTCCTAACCTGGGAAATCCCAGGCTGCTTTCGTTCGTTCCGATCTGAAAGACAGCCTGGCTACTATGGCAAGCGAGCTCTTCCGATTCTGGGAGCCAATCAGAGAGCGGGGAGGGGTGAAAAGACGGTGACACGTACTACGTGACAAACGGCAACTTGTAGTTTGAACTGACATGATTGGCCATGGGCTACGTATACGCCAAATGATAGACATTCGTAACGCCCAATAAACGGCCGTTGGCGATCGTAAACCACACCTCCGGTACGAGATATTTCGAAGGTGGCTCCCAGACCATATCTCACTTGTGATATGGTCAGGTGTAAACCAGGCAATCTATTTCCTTCTTCGACGGTTGCCTTTAACTTCAAAGCTGCATCATATGCATTTCTTCGTGTGTTTTCCATGAGGAGCGTGTGTGTATGAAGCACAAGATAACTGTTCAAAACAAAATCAAACTAGTATTTTCCTCAGTGCATTGTCTCTTGACCTGTCTGTCTTGCTCTTGCACCCCGTCACATCACTCTCTACTACACATGTCTCCTGAAGAAAGAGCAACTGTCCTGTCTCATGTCAGTGTCTGTCTCATGTCAGTGTCTAGGATCATGTCTCGGAGGATTTCAGCAGATTTCAGGTTCCCCTGGGGGGCAGGGATAGGTGTATGTCCGGCTACTGAAGTTTGAGCCGTTTCTTCTCGTCATTTATGCACTCACCTGTATTTAACACATACGGGTCATTAAGACATATCCCTCTCACTAATGTTCATTTAGCATCATAACTTATTTTATCACATGGTGATAAACTGTTTTAGTGCTGACAGCAGCACTAGCTCGTGTTGTAACTTCATGTTAACCGCACAGACAGCAGCACTTTCTGCACTCAGGCTGCTCGCATCCGCTGTGTTGATAAACTAATAATCCGTCCATATATTAGCCGCATTGTTGTATAAGCCCCGGGCTTCAAACTGTGAGAAAAAAGTAGAGGTTTATAGTCCGGAAATTACTGTAGTTAAAGATTAAAATTCAGTGCAGTTCTTCTTGGGGCAGTCTTTTCTTTTGTTGTAGCTGAACTGCTGATGACTCCCCTGGCCTTGAGTCCCTGTTTCATACCTCCTCCTCTTTCTCCTCTTCCTCTTCTTCACTAGGCAGCCCAGAGCTCTGCACTGTATGGACTCCAATGTAAATCAGACTCTGGAACGTGTCTTTCCACCATAGTTTGCCATTCAGAATACTGTGTCCCGGCCTCAGCTCCGCTCCTTCTCTGTACTCTGCTGCATTTGAAATAGTCAAGGTCAATGTTTAAGGGTTAGAAATTCTTATTGTTATTATTATTTGAAGATATATTTATTATCATGGATCAGAGGTGGGTATAGCAGCCAAAAGTGAGTTCTACCCACCTTTGTCATGGATATCAACTGGCAATAAATAAAATTCATAATTTTGAGATGCAAAAAACAGCATTTAAAAATGTCTGATTTTGTCTCAAAGAGCTGATTTTATAATTTAATTTACTGTCAAGATAATAGTTAAGTACCGAAGCTTAAAGCATTCAGCTTGGCAAGATATATACAACAGACACCCATTTGTAGTATATAACTTTTACAACGTTTACTATATATTTAAAACTATATAGAAATTCTCTTACTTTGTTTGTCAACTTTTATCCTCTTGAACACTCAGAACAAACAATTCTTTTCATATCCTTTTTCATGAACTTTGAGTGAAAACCCAGGTAGAGTAGCATGTAATATGGTGTCAGCATGTATTATGAAGACATGTAGATGGTAGCAGAGTCCTCCTCGTGTTCTTGCCTCTGTAGTGGCCCGTCTGATGAAGCACAGCTAGACTCTTATGGATGGTGGTGCTTGTACTGTGCTCAGCCCTGATTTGATTTGAGCTGTGGAGAGAAGGCAAACAGATCCGGCTGCCAGAGGAACCAAGTAGGTTTACCCAAGTCAAATGAAGCCAAAGACAAGCGGTCATTGGCTCCAAATTGATTTATAAAGCAATAGGCCTTCATCCTTGAGTTGATGATACACTGCTCATGGGTCACCAGGAAAACGCTTTCCACCACTTATTTTAGTCTCTGGACTGTGGGGAGATGCCCAAGTTTGACCTGGGGGTGGCATATCCCTTTAAGTTTACTACCATGCATAGTATGTCTCAATAATGCATTTTGATAAACACATTTTATTTCTAAACTCTAGAACCCTTCAAGTTGGTCCAAAGCCTGGAATTTTTTGCAAAAACACCTGCCAAAAATTGCTAATATGAAACCTCTAAAATAATCTACTGTGATGATAATACAAGAGGATAATGCTTTATTATGTATCTTTGGATTAGTCTTTGTTTAGTACTAGCATATCAGTTTTGTAATCCCATTTTAGACCTGATGTAGACCTAGTTTACACCAGTTATAGACCCTATAACCCGGTTTATAGACCCCCTGTGTGGTACTTGGAAGGCCAAATATTTTTCTGTGAAAGTTGGAAGTTTCGGAAAGTTCAACAATCACTGCTTTAGAGAGTAGAAAAAGAAGAAGAAGGATTAGTGCACCCCTATTTCAATTTGCACTAGGTTGTGTTTGCAGTAGACAATTCCTTTCTTGCAATAGAACAAAATAGCTCTAGATCCACACCATCTCTCCTATATCTCCTACTATCCTTTGGGAAAGTTTCCTTTCATGGAAACACACATACATAGTGTCACTTTGCTTTTAGAAATTCACACCAACTTTGATAAGTGGTACTTTTCATAGTCTATTTACCACTCATCTCAGCTCTCTCTATTTGGCCGTTTTTACCCGCTCTTTTACTGTGCCTGGCATTTCTACTGTACATGACTTTCTGATCCCATTTGCACAGTTTTCCAAGGCTTCAATGGGCAGTCTGTGATTTAATAGTTGCTTAAGGGACAGAGCTTGACCTTAGTGTAGTATTAATTCACTATTACATCAAGTGCATGTTGAGGTTTTCCATTAAGATTCCATGCCTTGCCTGGTCACCTATAATCAACCATTGTAACCTTTGCTTGTAGTTTGGGTTCTTTGAGGTGCTTGGGTAAATGTCTTTTGTAGCCTGGGGTCCGAATGGCAGAGAATTGACTCATTTGTTCTGTTTGGAAAGTGATTGCCAAGTTCGCACTACTTTAATTTGATTGATGTGCAGTTGGCCAAGCACTGGGTTTGGCAGTAATTACTCTTTGTGCTTGCCATGATAAGGAAATTAATCAAGCCATTATGTTGCTCCCATTTTATCATCAGGAGACAATAATTAAATAAAGCAACCTCACTTATCTCCAATGTCAGTGGAGCAGGCGATGTGAAGGCCAAGGAGGTAGAAAGGGGTGCGATTCCTCTGATTGTGGGGTGTGAATGCGCGGGCTTATTGCATATTCAAACTCAACATTGTCGCTCTGATTGCAATAATCAAGGCCAGTTGTTCTTCAAATGTAATCAGAGAGACGGGTTATCAACAGGGGATGCAGTCAGACCTCCTTTGTGTGAGGTGTAATACAGTAGGTCTTATTTGCCCCTGCAGAAATGAATACTATTTGATCACAAATAACAGCTTCAAGCAGACCTGTTATGCAAAATCGATTTTCCAGAGCTTTTAACTATTTTATAGTTGTTTGCCTTCACCATTTACTCACCCGAAATTGTATTTGGAGTGATTTGTGCATGTTTGAGCAATCTTTAATCATGTCCTTTCAAGACGCCATATTGCCATCAGTTAGTAGACGTTATTAGATATATTATACGTAGAGAGATATACCGGTAATACCAGTAATCTAAATTGTAAACTAACCTAAACTAGCCCCATGACATCCTAAAATATGTCATCAAAGTTGTTTCACTATGCCATTTTCTATTAAAGGTCCCATGGCATGAAATTTTCACTTTCTGAGGTTTTTGAACATTAATGTGAGCTCCCCTACCCATGGCTAAAAGTTTCGAAATGTCTAAACTGAGCATTTGCGGTCCTTTTCTGCGTTACACAAAACCAGTGTTGAAACGGGTGAGTTTGGACAAGGCACCTTTTTGACGGCAGATCGGCAAATGCAGCTCCAGCCCCTCCCTCTGTCTCCGCTCAGCGTCCCTGTATATCCCGCCCATAGAGTTTGGACTGTGAATGCGCTACAATGCGAAATGCGTTTTTTTATTTGCCTGGATGCACGTCCGAGTGTTTCTAGGCTCGCAAGTCCCTTACCCGACCCTCTGGACCTCTGAAATACCAGTGGTTTAATTTTATTTTCTGTGTAAATATGCTTTTTTTCATTGCAAAGTCTCCCATCTGTCTTCCTGTGTTAAACACGGAAGCGAGCAGACAGCGGTGCAGAGCTGCGCTTCCAGCGGGGGAAACCCGCCCCCCCCCCCGCTCCTTAGCCAATCTCTCTGTCCTTCTCATTTGCAGTGAAGCAGCAACACTCAGAATAAAGCATTTTAGACACATATCTAGCCTCATGAAGACTGTCAGAGTCATATCTCATGCACTGAGTGTTGATTTTGAAGGATTCATTTACAGTATTAGGGAACCATTAAGGAGCCATATAAAAGCATCAAGAAGTACCATGTCATGGGACCTTTAAACCTAGTATGGTGTAAAATTCAATATTTGGCTTAATAATCAACCTGAATATTAAAAAAAGCTTCACATTGGTAATTTTAGATAGACAACTCCTAAATAAAACAGAATTTCAATCATAATAAAAACTTTGGACATACAGTACTCAGATCCAAGTGCGTTGTCAGCTTTCATGATAAAAGTTGTTCCTTACAATTCATACAAAACAAACTTAAATTTGCCTTGAGCTACTGATATTTCCTAACTGGAATTTAACCACCATTAAAAACCTTTGCAGCTATCACACGGTTCTCCACCATCGTGCATTGTAGCAGAAAAAAGGAGCGGCCAATTTAAGGCTTGTTCCAGCTACCGAGCGAGATTTGCATTTGTGCTCACAATTTATCTGGTCTGTTGGGATGTCAGTGTACTCTATTCCCATCTGAACGCCACTGGGCTGTTCAGGATAAATGACCTCTGCATGAAGGCGATGCATAAGGGGGATTCACAAGCTTAAGAAAAAACAAGAACATGGAAAGTGTATTATTAACAGGCTCAATTCAGAAGTGGGAGTCCAACTGTCGGCTTGATTTATTACAACAGTACCACCTTACTACTTATTCTATTGCACATTATGACCTGTCTTATCTATATTCAACATGTTTTACACCTATATTTTATTCACTATACCATAGGAGTATCTTTAGATTTCAGATATTTTAATTTCAAATATTGAGCTCTTGGGGCAGTGTGTGCTTTCTAACTTCCAGCTAAATATTATGACAGATTTATATTGGCATGATCCCAGTTGTTAGTGGGTGGACCGTAGACTATAATCAAACACTTTTTATGCATAAAGGTTAATTTGGTCGTCAGAAATTTACTTTTCAAACAGGTTTACTTCAGAGTCATCCATTTGTTCTCACATTTATACATCAAAGTGTTGAAATTAAACATTAACAATGGGGTTGAGTTATTAAAGAGCATTAAAGAGCTGCTATTAAAGAGCAGATTACAGTCATCAAAGCTAAATTTCTTGTGGGTTGTTACATGTGGTGTTCAGTCTTGGTAGATATGTGGTGAGCTAGCAAGAGTTACTGCGTGTTTGCTGATTAAAGGTGCACTATGTAACCTTTCTGGTGGGGAGTCTTCTACCTGTTTATTACATGGAGATGCTTTTGCTTTGCCTGGGATGCTCCAAATATGACACTTAACTGTTCCATCTTGTATTCATTCAGTTACAGGTGCCAGAATAAAAATATCTTTGAAAAAACATGTATTCCTACTGCGAGTGGGGTCGCCTTTCCACAGATCTGTAACTTGGCCTTGTAGCGTCACCTACTTGTCTTCATGGAGATAGATACAGTGGAGGAAATAAGTATTTGATCCATTGCTGATTTTATAGGTTTTCCCACTGACAAAAAGATAAGATAAGACTTTATTGATCTCACACAGGAGAAATTCACTTGCCATATTAGCTCCAGGGAGTTTAGTGCAAAAAAAAGTTTGAACAGAAAGTGCATGCAGATAAATATTAATAATAATAAAAATAAGTAAAAAAAGAGTATTGAAAATATTGCACGTCTAGACTATACAGTAGAATTATACAGTCTGATGGCGGTGGGGATGAAGGATCTGCGGTAGCGCTCCTTCTTGCACTGCCTCAGTCGGCTGCTGAAGGAGCTGCTCAGCTCCTCTACAGTCCGGTGCAGAGGGTGAGAGGTGTCGTCCATGATGGACATGAATTTGGCCAGCACCCTCCTCTCAGCCACCTCCTCTACAGAGTCCAGAGGACAGCCCAGGACAGAGCTGGCCATCCTGACCAGCTTATTAAGTCTCTTCCTGGCCCGCTCTGTGCTGCTCAAATGAACAGTCTATAATTTTAATGGTAGGCTTGTTATAACATTGAGAGATAGAATATCAAAAAGAAAATCCAGAAAATAACTTAAATAAATATAAAATACATAAACTAGCCAAAAAAAGACAGTATTTGGTGGCAAAACCCTTGTTTGCAGCACAGAGGTCAGAGGTTTCTTGTAGGTTTACGCACATATCAGAAGGAACTTTGGTCCACTCTTCTTTGCAGATCATCTGTAAATCATTAAGGTTTCGTGGATGTTGCTTGGCATTTCAGAGATTCAACTCCCTCCATTGGTTTCCTATAGGGTTAAGGTCCAGAGACTGGCTGGGCCACTCCATGACCTTAATGTGCTTCTTCAGCCAATCCTTCTTTACCTTGGCTGTATGGTTTGGATCATTGTCATGTGGGAAAACCCATACACGACCCATTTTCAGTTTCCTGGCAGAGGGAAGGAGGTTGTCACTCAGGATTTTAATGGTACATGGCTCTGTCCTTCCTCCCGTTGACGCAATGAAGTTGTCCTCTGCCTTTGGCCATCCCCATGCTTGACAGTGAGGATGGTGTCCTTGGGGTCATAGGCAGCATTTCTCTTCCTCCAAACACGGCGAGTTGAGTTAATGCTAAAGAGCTGGATTTTGGTCTCATCTGACCCCAGCACCTTCTCCCAATCACTCTCTAAATCATTCAGGTGTTCATTGGCAAACTTCAGGCGGGCCTGCACATGTGCCTTCTTAAACAGGGGGACCTTGCGAGCACTGCAAGATTTGAATCCATTGTGGCGTAAAATGTTACCAATGTTTTTTTAGTGACTGTGGTCCCAGATGCCTTGAGATCGTTGATTAGCTCCTCCCGGGTAGTTCTAGGCTGATTTCTCACGGTTCTTGTGATCAAACCCCACAAGGTGATATCTCTGAGATGAGAATTGCAACAGTTGTCTCCTTAACACCCAGCTTCTTGCTTATAGTTTTGTGCAGGTCTATAATCTGGTCCCTGACATCCTTTGGCAGCTCTTTGGTCTTTCCCATGTTGGAGAGTTTGGAGATTGATTGATTGATTGACTGATTCTGTGGACAGGGGTCTTTTATACAAGTGACTAGTTAAAACAGGAGTCTAATTCAGGTGTCGAGTTGATTAGGAGTGTCTAACTGGTCTGTGGGAGACAGAACTCTTAATGGTTGGTAGGGGATCAAATACTTATTTCACACAATGAAATGCGAATCAATTAATATATTTTCTATAATGTAATTTTCTGGATTTTCTTTTTGATATTCTATCTCTCAATGTTAAAATAAACCTACCATTAAAATTTAAATTATAGACTGTTCATTTCTTTGTCAGTGGGCAAACCTACAAAATCAGCAAATCCTTCAAAATCAAATACTTATTTCCTCAACTGTATGTTCAAGTCCATACTGTGTACCAGGCAAAGCAGCTATATCTTCTGCATTGAAACTAGCAGAAAGAAAAGGGTCGGTATACAAATGAGATTGAAACTGCGGTTGCAAATACTGTATGTACTTACAGCGTTATCCTTGATCATTATGTTAAATCATTGCTGAATGCACTATGAGTGGTTAAAATCATCTATAGCGCTTCTGCTCCTGCCCTCTGCTGCCTGGGAGGCTGCCGCTCTGCCAATGCACGCCACCAACTAAGTATCACAGCAAGTGGCCACCCTCTGCCCTGGATCCAAACCAATATTCGTTACTGATGCTTATTAACAGATGGCCGAGGGGGTACACTGCAAAGACTAAATAGCATCATTATGCGAAAACTATGATGTAGACAAGATTGGAACTCATACTAAAGATCTTTTTGGTCACTTCCAGGTCCAACTGGCACTTAACTCTATAGTCATGCACCAATACTCACATACCCTTCAAGATACATTTGTATGTTTTAGCTGGTATCCCTATCCTGCAATAGTTTATCAAATGTAGAGAGGGCTATTTCAGATCCCTGAAATCAGAAAACGCCAACTGTCATTTCTTCAATCAATTCAAAGTGAAACAGAAATGAAAACACAGATTTGCTAATTTAGGTAACAAGAAAACAGCTTACACTTCAATGTTTAGTTGTCCTCTATTTTGAATGATTGGATTGTGATAATGATAAGTGTATTCTAAATAACTCTCCTTAAAGGTCCAGTGTGTAGGATTCGTGGCGCATAGGTGGATAGTGGCTATGCACTTCCTGTTTTAGTTACGGCAAACCTCGAGGGTCACCCGGACGCGCCGTAGCGGAGAGCTCGCGTACCCGCGCGCGCTCCCGTGCGCGCACCCCCCGCGCACACGGCCGACAACAACGGTATTAATAAAACGCGGTCTCCCGTTCAGTTTTTTTTTTTCTTTTCGCATGAAAGCACACATTCCCGATCGTGAACCATGATAATCTACATATCAAATGAAACCTTACAGTCTCCTCTTTTTGACTATGCAATTCATTTCCCAGCACAACAATCACTCCCTGAGCACATGGGGCTTTTATACGGAAAAGCACAAAACGAGGTTTGTTACTTAGCTTACCTTTGAAGGCTCTGCACAGGTCAAACTCTGTATTTCACCACAAGCTTGGTATCAATAGGTCCGTAAGGATCCAGCGAATAAAATCCAGTAAAACAATTTAGTCCAAAACATGTGTTAGATCCAATACGACGTGTGATACAGCAGCATGCTTGTTGTTTACCCAAAACCACGAGCCTCCCCCCACCCCACCCGCACCTCTCTCCTTCTCTCCTTCTCTCTTGCGCAGCGCGCCGGAGCCGCCTGCTGCTTTGCCTCCGGTGCTACCACGAGCCTTGCCGAAGGCGAAGGCGGAGCCCAAATGTCCTTCTGCGGCTCTCGTATTCAAAATGGCTGCCTCTATATGGGGAAGATCCCCCTTTTATGTGACTATATCTAAGACCAAAAGAATACTTTGATTTCATGATGGAAGTGAAAAGGCTTGAAAAACAATGTATTTTTGAATGGGTATCTTCAATTTCAGTAATTAACGGGTAAAAATCTTACACACTGTCCCTTTAAATGAATACATATAGCATTCTTCTCCCCATACTTTTGACAGCTTTTCTGCTAAGTAGCCTTGTCATTGGCTTGTGCAACATAATTGATTAGCAGCACTTAATTGCATGTCAGTGTTACTATGGGACTGTGGCTGACTGATTGCTCTAGAGGCTCTTAACATTTAATCAATTGCTCTTTAACCCAGAATATCCACTTTGTATTAGAAGTTTTTGGAAGCACCTGACTTTGTTATTTTTGAGACAGGACAGGTCCATCATTCTAATTTCCCGCACTGAAGTAATCATATTATTATTGTAGTAGATTTTCTAACTACAGCTCTGGAAAAAAATAAGAGACCACTGCATTTTTTTCTGAAATCAGCATCTCTACATGTATTACAGCCATTCCATTCCAGCATCTGTTGAATTCCAACACAAACACAAAGCTGAGCTACTTCAGTTCTTGCACCAGGAGTGGAATAAAGTCACCCAAGAACAATGTGAAAGACTTGTGGAGAGCATGCCAAGACGCATGAAAGCTGTGATTAAAAATAAGGGTTATTGCACCAAATATTGATTTCTGAACTCTTCTTAAGTGTAAACATTAGTATTATGTTGTTTTAAAATGAATTTGATCTTGTTTCTTTGCATTGTTTGAGGTCTGAAAACATGTATCTTTTTTGTTATTTTGACCATTTGTCATTTTCTGCAAATAAATGCTCTAAACGATAATATTTTTATTTGGAATCTGGGGGAAATGTTGTCAGTAGTTTATAGACTCAAACAAACAAATGTTCCTTTTGCCCAAACACATACCTATAAGTAGTAAAATCAGAAAAACTGATCATTTTCCAGTGGTCTCTTTTTTTTTTCAGAGCTGTATATTTACACTAATGTTGTGTTTTTAAATAGAGCAATAAATATGAACAGAAAGTTTAAGCTGGTATTTGAATATGCATTTTATAATTGTCCAAAGTATGTTCAAAATAATATTGACAACTATTCATGTGATTCTTCACAATACAGCCAGGGCCACAAGTAGGGCTGCAAGCTCCTCCATGAAGGCCCAACAATCATTAAAATACTGTATAATACATTTGCATGAGATTGGGCCCCAGTTTACTCGGCATAGAAAAGGACTGGGCCTTGCGGTGTGAAAAGCTTGAGAACCCAAAGCTGTCTCATCAAATCTTCAAATCTGGTTAGAATGTACACTTTTGAAATAACATTATTAGATGTTCTATGCTTGCATGTCAACTTTTCAAAATTAATTAACAAACATATACCAAACAATCACAGTATTTCTTTCAACAAAAGGCTTTTTATTTTGATGTAGTCATTGGTGACGCAGTGACACCTCCACGTCCCTGAACTGAACAGATTTGGCCTTGACTCCCAGAAGCACCAGGTCATGTGAGCTTTCACGCCCTCCTCAAATCAACTCGACATGTTTACCAGCCTGCTGCCCAGAACAGAGCTCCTTGCGTGCTAATTCGAACCATTTGGCTCATCTCCACTCAGCATAATCAGCTTGTTTGGATAGTCGGATGGAGGGCTGCTCATACACAAGTGCAAAAGTAAGATCGAGTTAACATCTGAAAACAATTAAGAGGGATGTTACAGATATCAGAATACCATTAGTGAATAAAGGTGCTCTATGCAGCTTTTTTGGTTGAGGGCCAGTCACCGTGGGGATGTTATTGCTTTGACATGTATCAAACACATCTCTTTATCATTGAATTACTTACATGTTTTTATTGCAGCTGTCTAGTATCACCTGCTTGCCTCCGTGGAGATAGGTAAGTTTAATGTCATCCTTTGAAACTTTTCAGGCAAAGCAAAAACATCTCCATGGAAACAACAAAGTAGCAGATCCTTCATCAGAAAAGTGCACTTTAATATTTCATAGTATTGTTTGGGCTTCTGTGAGGACACATTTTTTCTTTCTTCAAGGTTAAATATTGATCTCTCCACCTTATTTAGCACATCTATGCACAATGCCCCATTATGAGTCCAGCGTGAAAACACTTGATGAAATTATGGTTTTGAATAAGGCTTATCTGTTGTATTTTTAATTAATTACACTGATCATTTTACTCATTTTTATTAAGTAGCTATTAAAATATAGTTTAGAAACATTCTACCTCCTCCCAGCACTTGTGTCTCAGTGGGTTGCCCTTTTTGAATCTGTTATAGAATATGATATTGGTGTAGGCCCATGTTAGACCTAGTTCAGCCCAAACCACATCTAGTCCTGTTTTAGACCTGGTTTAGATCTTGCAGAACTTGCAAATATTTTCTTAGTGTAAATCATTTAAGAACCACATATCTGACGTTATAAATGATAAATTAGACCTGTCACGATAACAGATTTTAAATGCAATATACTAAGATATACTGCGATATAAGAAAATATTCATAATAAATGATAATATTGAAACTTATTTATGTCACTGATACAATAACCTAAGTAGAATTATCCCTAAAAAGAAGAAGAAAAAAAAATCGATATAGTAATTATCATGACAAGCCTATTATAAATCACTATTTTTACTTAAAGGTCCAGTGTGTAGGATTCGTGGCGCATAGGTGGATAGTGGCTATGGCACTTCCTGTTTTAGCTACTGCAAACCATGAGGGTCACCCGGACACGCCGTAGCGGACAGCTTGCGTACCCGCGCGCGCACCCGCGCGCGCACCCGGCGCGCACCTGGCCGACAACAACGGTATTAATAAAACGCGGTCTCCCGTTCACTGTTTTTTTTTTCTTTTCGCATGAAAACACACATTCCCGATCGTGTACCATGGCAATCTACATATCAAATGAAACCTTACAGTCTCCTCTTTTTGACTATGCAATTCATTTCCCGGCACAACAGTCACTCCCTGAGCACATGGGGCTTTTATACGGAAAAGCACAAAACGAGGTTTGTTACTTAGCTTACCTTTGAAGGCCTTGCACAGGTCAAACTCTGTATTTCACCACAAGCTTGGTATCAATCTGTCCGTAAGGATCCAGCGAATAAAATCCAGTAAAACAATTTAGTCCAAAACACGTGTTAGATCCATTACGACGTGTGATACAGCAGCATGCTTGTTGTTTACCCCCCCCCCCCCTTCCGACCGGCACCTCTCTCCCTCTTGCGCAGCGCACGCCGAGCGCTCCGCCTGCTTTGCCTCCGGTGCTACCACGAGCCTTGCCGAAGGCGAAGGCGGAGCCCAAATGTCCTTCTGCGGCTCTCGTATTCAAAATGGCTGCCTCTGCATGGGGAAGATCCCCCTTTTATGTGACTATATCTAAGTTCAAAAGAATACTTTGATTTCATGATGGAAGTGAAAAGGCTTGGAAAACAATGTATTTTTGAATGGGTATCTTCAATTTCGGTAATTAACGGGTAAAAATCTTACACACTGTCCCTTTAAAGGTGTATTGTGTAACTTTTCTGGTGGAAATTCTGGTCAAATTATTTTCTCGATGGAAACCTATTGCTTTGTCTGGAATGTTTCACAGTATGGTATTCAACCTTTCTATCATCACAAAGACCAAACCAGACCAAGTTACAGATCAAATGCCTGTTTTTTGTTTGTTTGTTGTTGTTGTTGTTTTTTGTTTTTTGTTTCTTTGGGGGGGGGGGGGGGGGGGGGTTGTTTTGTTTTTTAGGTATTTTTTGAGCTGTAAAACCACCTGTAATTGAATAAATGTCAAGTAGAGCTGTTTAATGTCATACAGTGGGACATTCCAAGCAGAGCAGTGACATATCTATAAAAACAAGCAGGTGACAGACCCTAAATAAAAAAATAAAAATACTTACATAGTGCACTTTTAAGCAAACAGAGACATTCTAACAGCGTTTGCATAAGGCTCAATCAAAGCTAGAAACAGCCCTGTTCTTCCGTTACACCATTTGGTAATATCCAACAGCAAAAATGTAGCAATGAAACGCATTTGAACAGAAGGGCGCAGAGATCAGAGAAGCATCGCCTTACAAATATGTTAAGATCTCATTCTGTCAGTAGCAAACAGACACAAGGGTTAGCATGAAAAACCGTGTTATGTATTTGCCGTATAAACTCCCTGGAGATCTTTTGTACACACTCCACTGCTTTAAAGCTACCCGCCGAATGCCTCCAGTAAACACTCGCTTTCAAATATCAGAGTGCAGATGAAAACGTGCTTTTGCTGAACATAATTGGAGCTTAGAATGGCAATCTATAATAATTGCAAGCTAGATTCCAATGCAATCGAATGGCAAACATTTGATCTGTATAGCCCTGTTTCTTTGGGTCTTTTAATGGCTCGCCTGCCTGTACCTACAATGTCGCCTGATGCCCTCCCGCTGCGAGAATGAGTCAGGTGTTTGGTATGGCAGCTGCTAGATTACTTACACAGATATTGTAGCACTTTATCTCAATTTTATATCGCAAATGAGCTTTGGACAATGGAAGTGTACACAAGCTCTGATGAGGATCCCGTGGCGCTAGCAGTGGATAATATTTTATGAATTTCTTGACGTGGAGCGGAGCAATCAGCCGATGCACAGATGGGTAGATTAGATGTTTCGGATTACAAATCGCTTTTGTCCTTAAGAATATGAAGTTGGGTAAAAATAGTTGTTGCGTCATAAAAAGGACAAATGCAAACGAGCTGAGCCAATCTGTCAATTTTCAAGGCAATAATTATCTGAGAAATAGACAGAAAGAAAACAACTTTGAATACACATATTTTATATATAGTATTTCTATAATAATTCTGAATTGAAACTAATTGTATGTTGATGTAAACATTCATCAAACAGAGGTCCATGGTGTAAACAGAGAATAACAGTACCGCTTCATGTTCAAAGTTCAAAGTCAGCTTTATTGTCAAATCTGCCATATGTGGTCGACATATAGTGAATCGAAAGTTTGTTTCTCTCTGGCCAAGCAGTGCAAAAAGACAGTGTACAAAATACAATATAAAGACAATACAAAAACTTCTAAGACAAAAATCTAAAATCTAAAAGCAGTGCAAAAGAATATATATATATATATATATATATATATATATATATATATATATATATATATATATATATATATATACACCCAACAAAAATATAAACGCAACACTTTTGTTTTTGCTCCCATTTTTCCTGAGATGGACCCAAAGATCCAAAATTCACTCCAGATACACAACACTACCATTTCTCTCAAACATTGTTCACAAATCTGTCCAAATGTGTGACAGCGAGCACCTCTGCCCCGCCAAGACAATCCACCCCACCTCACAGGTGCGCCACATCAAGATGCCGATCCGACATCATGACCAGTGCGCAGGTGCGCCCCAGACTGCCCACAATAAAAGGCTGTGCGAAGTTGCTGGATATTAGTGGGAGCTGGTACACGCTGTCGTATACGCCGGTCAAGCACATCCCAAACATGCTCAATGGGTGACATGTCCGGTGAGTATGCTGGTGATGAGGTGATGTTCATGGATGTATGGCACAACAATGGGCCTCAGGATCTCATCACGGTATCTCTGTGCATTCAAAATGCCATCAATAAAATGCACCTGTGTTCTTCGTCCATAACAGCCATTGAAGAGGAGTGGACCAACATTCCACAGGCCACAATTGACAATCTGATAAACTCTATGCGAAGAAGACGTGTTGCACTGCATGAGGCAAATGGTGGTCACACCAGATACTGACTGGTTCTGAGTCCCCAGACCCCCAATAAAGCAAAAAAAAAATGCACATTTCGGGGTGGCCTTTTATTGTGGGCAGTCTGGGGCGCACCTGTGCACTGGTCATGATGTCGGATCGGCATCTTGATGTGGTGAACCTGTGAGGTGGGGTGGATTGTCTCGGCGGGGCAGAGGTGCTCGCTGTCACACATTTGGACAGATTTGTGAACAATGTTTGAGAGAAATGGTAGTGTTGTGTATCTGGAGTGAATTTTGGATCTTTGGGTCCATCTCAGGAAAACTGGGAGTGTTGCGTTTATATTTTTGTTGAGTGTATATATACACAGTGGTACCTCACCTTACGAAAGACCCAACAAACGAAAATTTCAAGTTACGAAACGCCTTCACGTTAAATTTTGGTCTCTAGATACGAAAGAAAATTCAAGTTACGAAACGCGAAATCTCAAAAATTCAAATAATGCGCGCTCAGCCACACACATTATACGCTTTTCTCAGACTGGATTTAAACTTTTCTCACATTTGTCTCTCGTTTAAACACTCAAACTTTTATAGATTTTCAACAAAATGTATTAATAGTGAAGCGTGGGGGGAAGGGGGAGGGCGGTGTGTGTGCATGCGGACACGTGTGTGATAGCGCAGAATGACCCAACGCGGGGCTGCGAGCACCAGACCCGTGCCGGTTTAGACCTTGGTCTAGACTGGTATAGTCCACGTCCAGTCCTGGGTCTACACAGTCTCTACGCAGGACACAGTGTTACACTATAAACAAATTTTACACTATAAAAAAAAACTTGGAACGAATCAGGCCTTTTCCATTGAAATAGCTACTCAACTTATGAAAAATTCATGTTACGAAACCACTTCTGGAACGAATTAATTTCGTAAGGTGAGGTACCACTGTACTTGGCGGCACGGTGGCTGAGTGGCTAGCACTCACGCTTCACAGCAAGAAGGCTCTGGGTTTGATCCCCGTTTGGTACGTTGGTATGGCCGTAAGATTTGGATCGCCCGAGCCTTTCTGTGTGGAGTTTGCATGTTCTCCCCGTGGATTTCCTCCGGGCACTCCGGTTCAACCCAAAACATACACCATAGGGAAAAATCCTCCAGCTGTGGTCCTGACCAAACCGAAGCAAGAAGAACATGGAGATGGTCCCCGGGCGCCCATGTGCTGCCCACTGCTCCTAATAACAGGATGGGTTAAATGCAGAGAAGAATTTCTCCTGTGTGAGATCAATAAAGTCACTTCTTATATAAATGTATAATCACTTTATAATCACTATAACTATAACATTTTATTTAAAGATCCCATGACATGGTACTTTTTGATGCTTTTATATGGCGCCTTAGTGGTTCCCTAATACTGTAAATGAATCCTTCTCCAAAATCAAGCCTCAATGCATGAGAGAGTGTCCTGAACACAGTCAGAGTCATAAATATGTGCTTGTAACACATTATTCTGGGCGTTGTTGCTTGAATGCAAATGAGGAGGACAGAGACAGGCCAGTGCAGGGGGTGGGGGTGTGGCCAAATACACCGCTGTTTCCTGGTTTAGCGGTGCGCTGGCCCCACTTCTGCGTTTTAAGCGCTTCGGAAGATACGAGACGCATCCCATGAAATAAACAAATTTCCACAGAAAATAAAATTAATCCACTGCTGTTTCACAGGTTCGGAGGCTCGGATAAAGGACATCCGAGCATGTAGAGACTCTCACGTGTCTCCAGGCAAAAAAAAAAAAAACACATCTCGCATTTTGTAGCTCGTTTACGGTCCAAACTCTCTGGGCGTGATTTCCAGCTACGGGGTGGACATCCAGACGGGGGTGGAAACCTTTCCCCGAGTGTGATGTCAGAAAGTTCCCTTGTTCAGAATCCCCCGTTTGGGCTGTCTTTTTTTCAAACGCAGAAAAGGAGGGGATGGGGGTGGGGGGCTAAACAGGGGGAGCTCACATTAGCGTTCAAAAACTTCAGAAAGTGAAAATTTCATGCCATGGGACCTTTAACCTTTTACTAGGCAAAACATTAAATGGTACTTCTTGATGCTTTTATATGGTGCCTTAATGGTTCCCTAATACTGTAAATGAATCCTTCTTCAAAATCAACACTCAGTGCATGAGAAAGACACATGTACACAGACATGGTCAAAAATTAACCCTCTCTGAACAACTCATTCTGGGCCTTCTTGCTTGAATGCAAATGAGAAGGACACAGATAGGCTTAGAGGAGCGGGTGGGGCCCCCCCTCCCCACCCGCTCCTCTAAGCCGCTGGAGCGCTGCTCTGCGCCGCTGGAGCGCTGCTCTGCGCTGCTCTGCGCTGTCTCCCATTTCCGTGTTTGAAGCACGAAGACAGAAAGGAGAGGCATTTCAGTGAAAAAAACACATTTTCACAGAAAATAAAATTAAACCACTGCTGTTTCAGAGGTCCAGAGGGTCGGGTAAAGGACTTCCGAGCCTAGAAACACTCGCACGTGCCTCCAGGCAAATAAAAAAACGCATTTCGCATTGCGTAGCTCCTTCGCGGTCCAAACTCTCTGGGCGTGATTTCCAGAGACAGGGGGTGGAGATCCAGACGGTGGTGGAACTGCATTTGCATTTCTTTTTTCGATGTTACGTAACAAAGGTGCCTTGTTCAAAATCGCCCGTTTGAGCTGTGTTTTTTCAAACGCAGAAAAGGATCGCAAATGCTCAGTTTAGACATTTTGCAACTTTTAGCCATTGGGGGGGCCTAAACAGGGTAGGGAAGCTCACATTAACGTTCAAAAACCTCAGAAAGTGAAAATTTCATGCCATGGGACCTTTAAAAAGTCATTAAAGTCATTAAAGTGCTTTATAAATAAATTATAGAAATTATCAGGTTATCAGGTTCAGCGTGTGAATGGATATTTGGATATTTTATGGCAACAGTGTAACCAACGTGGGAGTTAGAAATCATCACTAGAATCGGAAAGCTACCAATTATTAAATGTTACCATAATGACTCAATCTTAAAAACATTGTCCAGAATATTACTTTTGCAAACATTGCTACCAAACGTATTCTTTTCCATCTAACCTTGTACTGTATGGTGCATTCTCTCACACCAATGCCTTATATCACGTAATCTCCTCACTAGACCACACATAACAGCTCAAATGTTCTTATCAACATTTACCACCTCTCTTCTGCGACTTCAGTATCTCTTCAACTTTACTTCATAACAATATCCAAAATCTGCTGTTTACGTTGCCATGATTAGTGGCGTAAAACTCTTCTTGACAAACTGATTTATTTAACAATGTGGACCCAGGACATAAAGTACATTCACTTGAGTCCCCTGTTGTAGGTAAATGACACAATATGACACAATGTAAAAGTGTGTGTGTTGAAAACCCCTCCTCGCTCACATCCAAATATGTCTGCTTCTATGGCTGCTTCCTGTCCCAGCTGTCAACTTTTGTTGTTCAAGTCTCAGTACAAAACCTCACAGCGCACGCTTCAAAGACTCTGACACTATAAACAAGGTGTTGTGCTGTTGTCGTCACCCGTGAGTGAAGCAACCCTTACGCAAAACAATAGCAACCACTGAAAATGTAACTTAAGACGCAGTTTTAAATTGCATCTGACAATTTAAAGGTCCTATGTTATGCAAAATTGTCTCTTGTGAGCTTTTAGCTGTGTTACAATGCTGTTACCTCCTCAAAAACATACCAGGAGTTCTGTTTTAACTACTCAAAAATATTATATTATTGTTAATATGTTATTGTTATTGTTATTGTTAACAGAGTCGCCTGTCCACAGATCTGACGGTGCACCTGCTTTTTGGAATGGAATGGAAGCTTTATTTGTCATTGTAAATGTTTAAAAAAAACAGCAGCAGGAAAAGCAGAAACATCTCTTTTGAAACTGGCAAGGTGGCAAAACCACAAAAGTTACACAGCGCACCTTTAAGATTTGATAACTTGACAATCATAAGCAATAAATGTTGTAAAATCTAATATTTTACTCAAGCAAGTCACATAAATACCCACTTTAAAACACATAACATTGTTTTTTATTTGTTATAATAGATATGATAATTATATGTGTGTGCCTTGGGTATCTGTAAGTGTCAAAGGAACAAGAAACAGGAAATATATATTCTTTCCAACAAGAGAAAATATCCAAATGTCTTGAGTGAACTGAATGTTTTAAAGTAATCTGGAGTCAGTGGGTTCTTGGGTCAAAAAATCTTCAAAACTACATCACCGACCTTAACCTCACATCTTAACGGAGCACTCGGTGTACGTCTTGAGTTTCCCTTGTGGTATGGCAAACAAACCCCAACAGGATTTAGTTGGATTACCGTCCATGTACTTCTTAATCATTGACTTCTATGAGCACCTAATCCTCTTGTATTTGCATACATTTCAATCATTTTACCAGTCCTTCAAAAGTCCCTGTGCTGTGATTACCTTCTTATGGTCAGAGAGATTATGGGGATTGAGGCACATTTGGCAGGTATAAATGCTATACCTTAGATCTGGGGTTTTCAGGCATGAAAAGTTCATTTTTTAAACATTGTAAGTTTACCTTTTAGTGCTGAAGGGTATTTACCTGGCCAGCCAAATGATATCTCTCTGTATTTCCTATACAGCGCGATACCATTTGGACACTCTCCATCCACTCTCGCTCCTCCGGTTCCAAACCGACTCCGCGATTCTGATTCGTTCAAAGATGGTGACGTCAGTGCACCCGCCTTTGCCCGCAAAGTCACTCTTAGGCAGCGGAAGTTCCGCCTCAGTTTTGAATCAAGATGGCGCAATCTCTGATTGGTTCACTTAGCTGTCTGTCTACGCGCAACCGCAGCGCATTCTGTGGATCAAGCGTTACCAGACTCACTCTCTGGTACAGCGATGAGTCATGGATTCTTCCAGGCAAGAAGGGTATAAGAATGACCACATAAGAAAGTTCATACAGTGTCACATAGAAAGGAAATAAGTTTGCAGTTGTGTTATTCTATATATTTTTTATTATTTGGTTGAGCGGTCATATCCACTGACCCACAGGCTGGTGGTGCAATTCCAGCTTCCACAGATAAATGCTGTCGTTGTGTCATTGGACAAGACACTTACTCTAGGCAGCGTCCCATTTCTCTGTCTTACCCCTTCGTCTTACCCCTACCCCTTGGTTTTGCTCATTCATGTGAGGGCAAGGGGTGTCCCGATTCAAATTTTTATCAAGGGCTAGAGTCACGATGAGGACCACATACCCCTTGAAATGAAGTAAGCTCTCGACCAGACTTGAAACGAAGGGGTACGCCTACAAGCTCAGGCAGGTTTTGGGATCAGGATGGCAGCGTCACATCGACCAGCCAAGGAGTCTCATAAATGTATTTTCAGCGGTTGTAATTATCGATTAACAGCTTAGCAGGTTTACAATTATGACGCTTATGTTCTACGTTACTTTTAGTGAACTGTTGTTGCAGTTTTAATTGTAGTGATGTCTGTTTAGCCGACATTATCATTTTCATCGAACTTTCATGTATAAACAAGCTAGTTTTTTTGTCGAGCTGAGGTACCTGATAATCCTTGACATTTGTTTACGTTTGTTTTGCGTCAGTTTTTGTCGCCTCTGTTGACGTAGCAGCCAGGTAGAGACACGGGATGACAACGCAAACGATAAACGAGTGGCGTCCCATTTCTTAGGGGAACATTCGTACCTCTAGCCCTCTCAGCTCGGTATCGAGGGACAAGACAAAGAAGTAGATAAAGGGGTAGGGGAAGGTCTGCGTACACTTGTGTAGTGTGTGTGAATGGGTGAGTGGTTTCTTGAGTGCCTTTAAGGTGGAACAGTACTATATAAAAATTTGACCATTTCCAATATTTTTTAAAATTCTTTTCTTTTTTGTGATTGTGACTGAAATGGGCAATGGAAATGACTCCCTTCCTTCTGTTCTAGAGCTGAACGCTTGCCCATTCTGTTAGCCCAGTGGTTAATATTTAGAGTAACATCTTACAAATTTTTGGTCTTTTACACCCAAAACGTTTTTCCCCATCTCTCTCTTTTTTTCTTTTTTTTTTTTTTTTTACAAACCCGTACCAATGTAACATTATGTCTCTACCCCTGGATATTCATGTGAAGATGTTTGTTTCTTCTCTCAAAGCAGAGGACAGATGGCTACCTTTGGCTGTGTTTGGAAAGGGTCCAATCGAAGCAGACTTTGGCCAGGCCTATTTCCACGAGTGTACTTGCACCTGTAGCTACAACAAATTGTTAGATTTTGTTGGAGCTGGAGCTGGACCAGTCTGATTGATTCAGAACTGTGATTTCTTTGTGGAGTTTGTGGAACAATTGCCTTTCTTTGTTTGAGCTTAAAATGGCCAATACAAAGGTTTTGTGTTTTGTGCCAGGTCCAGTCCACTCTTGACCTGAATAGTGGTTATTATTTGACTTGATTGTAGTAGTTAAAGTGAATATGTGTTTTTATATTTTTGTATTTATGAGTTGTTTTGGAAAGGTAGTACTGATGGTAAATAGTTCTCATAATCAGTTTAGTGCTGTTTTTTTGGGGAAAAGAAAAAATAACTTTGAGAAGAAAAGTACAATAACAAGAAGTAGAAGAAACAAGAACTGCATTTATTGGGTTACTATATTTGGGAATATGTCTATCAGTAGAGTAGTTCATCTTGTAAGTAAAGGTGACTCCATCTGCTGCTGTGTCTTTGGCCAAGACACTTCACCTACCTTGATTAAAGGACATACATAATATGGGCCGTTTACATACTTCTGCTTCATAGATTTACTTTGTGTCTGTTAACTAAATAGTGTTTTTGCTGACATGGCAAAAGGAGAAATTCAATTTGTCAACTGAACAAATCATCCAAGCTGCTTCTTCAGTTCTGGCTAGAATCCTGGTGGACACTGCTTAAAACTGCCTGCAGGGAGGAGCTAACTACAATGAAATTACTCTGAAACTGTCACACCTATTTGTTTACTCTTTCTGTTAGTTAATAAGCCTATTCAATATGCAGAGGGATTGTGGGTTCTTGTTAGCAGAACCATTCAGGACCATAATGGATGTTTTCACACCTCTGGACCTGACCTGCTGCCCTATTGTTTTCTTTGTTTGTTTTGATTTAGGTTTGAGGATAGAGTTATAGATGGGAGACAGAAGATGTCTGAGACCTCCATTTCTGTTCAAGGAAGGGTTCTCTTTCTTGACAAAAATAGCCTCTGTAACTCTTTAACCCTCTCAAACCAGTTCTTTTCTCTGGCCAAGATCTGTACCTCACTGTCCTCAAAGGAGTGGCCCGTGGCTTCTACGTGGAGATGTACAGCAGACTGAGGTTCACTCTGGCACGCCCGTCTGTTGGTACATCCTCTTGTGAAGTGGCTGTTTTGTTTCTCCAATGTAGCGCTCACTGCAGTCTTCACTACACTGAATGGAGTAGACCACATTGCTTTGTTTGTGGCTCAGTGTTTTGTCCTTTGGGTGGCCCAGTTTTTGTCTTAAAGTGTTTGTGGGTTTGAAATAGACTGGGATTTCATGTTGTCTGAAAATCCTCTGTAGTTTTTCAGAAACACCGGCCAGGTAAGGAATAGTTACACCCTTTCTCCTGGGTTCTGATTCTCTGTTGTCTTGTTTCTTGTCCTTGTCTCTCTTAGTTTTGTTGAAAGCCCATTTAGGACATCCACAAACAGAGAGGGCTTTCTGCACATGTTGTTCTTCTTTCTCCTTTCCCTCTGTGCTTGTAGGAACCAATTGGGCCCTGTGTCGTAATATCCAAATAACTCCCAGTTTCTGCTGCAGTGGGTGGTGTGAATCAAAAAGCAGGTATTGGTCAGTATGTGTGGGCTTCCTGAAGACTTCTACTTGGAGTCGCCGGTCTCCTCCTATTGTTACGGCACAATCTAAGAAAGACAATTTTTCCTGACATGTAGAAAAACAGACAGATTATAATGTCCTCCAATCAAATAAGCCCAGTAACACATGAAACCACCACTGGCTCACTATGCAGCCTTCCTGATCAGTCTAATTATCCTCACAGTGGCTGTCTTTACCTCACCTTCCACCTAACTAACGGTTTTACATGATTGCCTGTGCGCGTGGCATGCCCTGGTTCTGACAAAATAAAAGACTTAAAGGTGAGTCTGGATGGGTGGATATTCGCTGCCTCTTGCAGTGACGGCCTAATCTCGTCTTGTGATTATCTTCTCATTACAATCAAACAGCCACTCGTCGAAGAGCAGAATGTGTAATTACTCGCAAATCTCCCATGACTAAAACAGGAGGCTATAGACAGAGCAGAGGCTGTGTGCACGTTCAGTCACTTTATTTAGCCACTCGTTTGCCCACCTCATTTGTCCAGCAGTTTTCAGATGAGTTGTATGTAGTAGTATTGTAGTCTAGTACTGTATAGTAGCAGCAGTAATAGAAGGAGCAGCAGTGGTAGTAGTTGTTCAATCACTCACTTTATTTAGCCATTCGCTTGGGCATCTCATTTGTCCAGCAGTTTTCAGATGAGACTGGGTTGGAAACAAAAGCAGCAGCAGTAGTAGCGGTAGCAGCAGTAGTAGTAATAGTAGTACTAGTAGCTGGGTCCATATAGTTAAATGAGATGAAATTTATCAGGTTAATTAATATATGCACAGTCCCTGAAGTAGTAGTGGTAGTACTGTAGTGGTAGAAGTAGTAAGAGCAGATATGAACGTATAGCCTATAGTTCAAGAAAACAGCTCTGGAAGAAATAATAATTTCTGATTTTACTACTTATAGGTATGTGTTTGGGCAAAAGAAACTTATTTGTTTGAGTCTATAAACTACTGACAACATTTCCCCCAAATTCCAAATAAAAATATGATCGTTTAGAGCATTTATAAGCAGAAAGTGACAAATGGTCAAAATAACAAAAAAGATACAAGATCAAATTCATTTTAAAACAACATAATACCAATGTTTACACTTAAGGTTCAAGATTGTTTATTTGTCATATGCAGGATCAACACAAGGTCAACAATGCAATGAAATGCTTAGATCAGAAGAACCCGTTGTGATTCGCTAAGACAGTAAAGAAGTACTAATAGCATGCAATAAAAATACAAGGGAAAAAAGTAAATATAATAAAAAATATGTAATAAAATATAATAAAATACAAGGGTACACCTAGGATTAAATAAGGTGTAAGTAGAGTATTTCACAGGTGGTAATACTGCTTCAAATTTCGTATTGCACATAATATAATATTGTATAAGTATTGCACGTGGGTTATTGCACAGGTTATTGCACAGGTAACAGTAGCATTTACAGTGAGGTAGTGACATACATGATACATTCATATAGAGCAGCAGCAGTAAACATATTATGCATTACAAAAATAGTAGTTTAGTGTAGTATTATTGAGAGTTCAGTGTTATTTTGAGTATTATTATTATTAGAGTATTAAGAAGCATTCAGAAATCAATATTTGGTGCAATAACCCTTATTTTTAATCACAGCTTTCATGCGTCTTGGCATGCTCTCCACAAGTATTTCACATTGTTCTTGGGTGACTTTATTCCACTCCTGGTGCAAGAACTGAAGTAGCTCAGCTTTGTGTTTGTGTTGGAATTCAACAGACGCTGGAATGGAATGGCTGTAATACATGTAGAGATGCTGTTAGTAGTAGTGGTAGTAGTATTAAGAGCAGATATGAACGTATAGCCTATAGTTCAAGAATATGTAATCTGTATTTTATAGTTTTCATTGTCCATTCTTTTAGATGAATCCTATATTCCCACCTATACAGTCATCAACTCTCATTAAAAAAATAAATGGGATCTTCAGTGTCGATCGCTCCTGGCACAAGATACTAGGAGAAAAACACAATTCCTGTAAATGTCAGAGCAGTGAAGCATGTAACTAACTACATTTCAATTGACACCTCCATTTGAATGGTAAATGGCCAAACTCCAGTTTCCCAGAAGATGCCGGCGGGTAGAAATGAAAGGGAATTAAATATAAAGCTTAAAGGTGCCATATAACGCAAAATTCACTCTTGTGAGCTTTCAGCCAAATCATAATGCCGTTATCTCCTCAAAAACATACCTGAAGTTGTGTTTTGTTTCATATACATGTTTATAATCCTTTATTATTAGTCTGATTACATCTCCAAAGTTAATAGCTTCCTTCTTGCTTCACAGCAAGAAGGTTCCGGGTTCGATCCCCGGGTCGCCCAGGCCTTTCTGTGTGTGTTCTGTGTGGAGTTTGCATGCATGGTCTGGGTTCGATCCCCGGGTCACCCGAGCCTTTCTGTGTGGAGTTTGCATGTTCTCCCCGTGTCTGGGTGGGTTTCCTCCGGGCACTCCGGTTTCCCCCACCAACCCAAAACATGCACCATAGGTACCTCCAGCTTTGGTCCTGACCAAGCCGAAGCAAGAAGATCATGGAGATGGTCCCCGGGCGCAGTAATGTGCTGCTCACTGCTCCTGATAACAGGATGGGTTAAATGCAGAACTGGAATTTCCCCACTGTGGGACTAATAAAGGCATAGCTTTCTTTCTTTCTTTCTTTCTTTCTTTCTTTACCTTTAGTTCAGTAGATATTGGCAATTTCAGGTCTGAAATCACCCAGACAATTCTAATGAAGGTTTATGGAGTTAAAAACAGTGTAACTATTCCTGTATTTCCAAATGAAAAAAATAAATAAATAAAAATGAGTCAATATGTGTGTTTTGTTGCAGCTCGAAGACTGCAGCATGTCCGTCATTGAAGATTGAAGAGAGAAAAACTGTCAAGTTGGATTCGACGAAAACCAGGAATGGACATGTGAAGAGAAGAGGGCACAAACGCCATCGCCGGAACAGGAGGTGAGTGGAGAATTACTGTGAATATGCAAATCTACTTACTTATGATCTATTTTGATTGACTGCCACTGTATACGAGGGAGAAACATTTCGGTCCCCCTGTATGCATGCACAAGTCAAAATCCAGCGATGAGGACATGGAAAGCCTGAGGGGGTGACTGGTTCTGCTGCCGTGGTTGAGTTGAGCTGGAGGAGGGATCATGGTGGAAATATGAAACAGAAATATGTGCCCGGCCACGGACAAACCAGACACAAGTCGTCCAGGAGGCGTTTTGAGTTATTCACAGATTCTGAAAGTGTAGATTCTAAGCTTTCCAATGATGCCTTACGCATGGAAATCTGAGAACATTTGAAGAATTTGTGGCCATTTGAAAGCATGCACATCTGAAAACAATGAGCTGAGAAATGCCACGTTAAAGATTCTCTAAGTCCAGGCCTTCAGGGCTCATTTGCATGACATTAAGCTAAGCCCTTCCATTAAGCTAAGACTATCACTGCAGTGTGGTGTTTCAGGGCAGGTCAGAATTAGAAGGTACTTTGTTAAAATAGAAATGCATTTACAGTGAACCCTCGCTCTATCGCGGTTCACTCTTCGCGGCCTCGCTGTTTCGCAGATTTTTTTTTTTTTTTTAATAGTGTAACATTTTTTTAAATAGTGTAACAATGTGTTCTGCATCCTGATTGGCTAAGAGACTAGACCAGGACTAAACGTGGACTAAACCAGGTCTAGACCAGAACTAGACCAGGTCTGAACCAGGATTAAATCACTCCGTGTGGCTTTTGCGTTCGTTTGTGCTTGTTCGGTTTGTGGCTCGGGTTGAGAGGAATCACAGGAGCAAGATGGGGCCTATGGTCGGCTGTACTTCTGCTACCTCTACTATTTCTCGTATTTTTGTGATTTTCCTTGTGCTATATTTTGCATGGTCAGCCCTGTCAATAAATGGCTATGTCGCGGCTGTTATTCAATATGACAGACATACGTTATTCCGCATCAAGGCACATATGGAAAGTTTTTCTGTTACCTGGCCAGGTACACAGTTTTTCCCTCCAAAACTGGAATGCTCCACGTCATCGCCGGAGTACCTGCTGCTAACTAAGCCCCGGGGCAAAAGAAAAAGGAAGCGGGGATCCAGGGCAGGTGTCCAAACCAGGCGGAAAAAACAGCGAGCAAGCGGGACTGGATCAGCGGGGAGCGAACGGTGTCTGATACCGGTTCCTATCTGGGCGTCGGACGGCGAATCTGCGGAGCCACCGCCGCTACGGAGCTGAGTCACCCGTACTTCTCTGCGGCGTGAGAGGGTCCTTCGTCCTGTCACTTGTATCAAGGATGGAGGTTGTGTCCAGTCTTGTCCGGAGCGTCCAGTCGATCAGTGCACGTCAGTGTCCGAACACGCGCAGCCTCTCCGGATGGCCCTGCTTAGCGCACGCTCCATATCAATGGACACGTGGATTTTATGTTCCTGACTGAGACATGGCAACGCGAACAGGATTTTGTCCACCTTAATGAATTGTGCCAAGGCGGCGGTCTCGCACTCGTTTACCGGGATGGCTTCTGGACACGACAAATTAATCCAGTCGCGTTCAACTCCTTTGAGATGCAGATGACTAAGATAATCTATCGGCCGCCTGGTCCTGCACGTTCTTTCTTGGATGATTTCGCAGACTTGTTGTCTTCTATTATTAAACTTGAGAGAGTTTTGACACTCGGTGATTTTAAGATAATCCCTCATCCCTCATCCCTTATCCACGATGAGGGGTTTATCGTGGTCAAATCTGTGACAGAGCAGCACGTGTGGCGCACTTCTCCAAGGGGTTGGTGCGCGTCTCGTCCCGGGACGTGGCGGTGCTCCTCGCGCGTCCGGCGGGGCTCCCGGAGGCGTGTCTCCCCCTACGCGTCACTATTAATACATTTTGTTGAAAATCTATGAAAGTTTGAGTGTTTAAACTAGAGACAAATGTGAGAAAAGGTTAATTCCAGTCTGAGAAAAGCGTCTAATCTGTGTGGTGAGGCATTTACAGCCTTAAAACATGTAGAATAATTGAAAAATATAAAGTTGTCCTACTTCACGGATTTCACTTATTGCGGGCTATTTCTGGAACCTAACCCCCGTGATAAACGAGGGATTACTGTATAACAAAAAGTCCATATAATCATCCAATAATTCAATAATACACAGGATATCTTTTCATTTAATGTGCTTCTGTGTAAGTGAACTTTTAAATATGGAACCTGCAACATACAACTGAGTTATGGCAACATTACTGTAGCTTGAGGTACACGCATGTGCAAAGGGCGGACACAGTCTGTTTGTAGCATTCTCCTAATCAGTTTCTATCCAAAAACTTTTATATTTTCTCCTTCATTGGAATTTAGTGGCTGTTGGTCGCCTCTAAGCTTGTTGACATCCAAATAGAGCGCGGCCATTAACTACAATGAGTCTGGATGTGGTCGTGAAAGTTAAGCAGCTGTGATTAGGAGGGCAGAGAAGTACCTCCTCTGACCACAGGGCTGCCCAGAGGAAGTCACCTGGACCCTACCGCCTGCGCTAATCGACTCACTAATATAGAAGAATGGCAAATCTTTTAGCTAGCTCACCTCCCGTATACTAGGTGCAGGATGTGTTAAAGATCAAAATACTTCTAATCCTAATCCTTCTAATTCCTGAAAATATGAGATGTATCAGACTCACAACACACAATCGTGGCAACATACTTTTTCATAAAGACTTGACAGTGACTGCTGCTTTTGTCTTATCTTGAAGAGTGAACGCAAAAATATGAGATCTGAAACTGCTCATCTGAAATCTGTCACATGTGCAAGCAGCAGGGATGGACTTACCCATTAGGTTTCCTGCTATTGATGAACTCTACATTGACTTAAATTCGTAACATTAAGTATAGTTACTATTTGGATTTATATGGAAGCACAGCAGATAAGAGAATGAATGGTGTCTGAGATAGCTGATGATTTGGGAGCTGATCTACATTTTTATATGTAAATACACTGTTTAGTAGTGCATTTCTGTTTAAATAGTTGATTTTGATTCCCATGCAGTCAGAGCAGAGACAGAGAGAGAGAGATACTTTATTGATCGTGAGGGAAATTCAAGTTTTGCTGCACCGACATTTCCTCGGCATTTCTCAGTCTCTTTGTCTGAGTCTTTGTGTCTCAGTGAAAAGTCTCAGTGCAATTTAACACTTTAGAACTGGTGAGGTAGGGTCAGTAGATCTTGTGGAAGAGCCAAAAGTGTCCCTCCACTGTGTCCTGCAGCATCGCAGCAGTGTCCAGAGGGAAGCAGGTGAACACAACAGGAAAGGCTCTTCTAAGCCTCACTCGTACGCTTCTGGTGTTTCGATTAGGGATGAAATGGTCCATTCCAACAAAGTGTTTCCTCTGGAAGATCATTTGCTGCCACATATAGTGTAAAAAGCCTGTAGCATCTAAAATTTCTGCAGATAGGTTCTTAGATAGATTATAATAGCTTTCATAGTTTTTGCCATACCCTGTGGTACTTGATTAATCAGCCAACAAGGCATAGATGTGTGTAGAGATTTTAGTCCACACAATGTGATAAATCACACACACCACATGCATATAGACAAGTGATTTGCCCATAGACACAACAGCAGCATGAAAACGAACAGTTGGGATTGAATGGAGAACGCTACAACCACCAATCAGCGTTCCTCGTTGATAAGCTGTAATGTCTGATCATTACTGCAAGTACTGTATATGAGAGAGGAAAATCACAGAGCCATTTTAGAGGAAGGAGTCTGCTCTCTCCACTGAGCACGCTCACATCAAACATCTCCCATTCCCTCTTCATACACAATTGTTTCACACAATCACTATTCCCCCTGCTGCAACCAATTGACTGCACTCACATCTCCCTTTCATTCTCCACCTCATCAAAAGAAACCTTTTTTTTCTCTTTTTGGCACAAAGCATAGAAAGAAATAAAACAAATTTCTGCCTCCTCTGCATAGGACCAGAGGAGCGGAGGTGTTAATGAGTGACAAAGTGTTCTCATTACCAGGAGAGGCTACTTGGGTTCGGTCAGTCCAATCAAGCCTAATGCAGCTTGCTTCTTAATGCTCGCAAACTGCCGACCACACATGGTGTGCTCATTTGTTATGTAGAGACAGTCCTCTGCATTCGCTAAACAGGAGCAGTCTCTGGAGCTTTGTAGGCGCATACATCAAATCCTAGTCCACTCTGTCACTGTCCGGGTCAGCTCTGATCAGCTCCCCTCACGCCTGCTGCTGTCTGTGCATTATTTACTGTTCATTATAATGGAGGAAAAATGGATGATGTACAGAAAACAAGTTGGCAGGTTTAGTTGTAAACAGATAGAACGATGGAAATGACTGGAGCATGCTTAGGAAATGAGAGTTTATTCAAAAAGAGCAATAGGTTAAGTTGAAAGTAGCTCAATATCAATCTGCAAGTTTCCCAGTCCAGGAGAGAAATTATATCAAAATATGCTATTGTAAAATGAGTAGTACTCTTTGATTTTGGTGGCAAACAAAAAAGGGCTCCTATTACACTACTCTGATCCATGTTGTTTTTTTCCTTATTAAAATCAATGGAGTTGTATTTTATTTCATTTAGACATTTTTGATCCAGAAACCCTGAATATTTAAGCTGAGTTCTTCTCTCAACCAGAAAACACTGTTTCACCTTGTGTTTTCATGGGGTAAAATAGGAAGTGCTCCACTGTTTTTTTAAACTCCATGCAGCCCTGGAATTGACAATCTCTACTGAACATAAGGTATAAAGTATCAAGTAGCTGTTAACATGAAAACCACATATTCATCACAAGGTGAACCAGAGAGATGAATAGTTACTCAAACGTGTGAATGAAACAAAACACAACTGCAGGTATGTTTTTGAGGAGGTAACAACATTATAAGGTGGTTTAAAGCTCACAAGAGTATTTATTGATTTAGTAAATAAGTAATATAGAACCTTTAAAAAAAAACATGTCAGTTTAAAGATCTCTATGCAACTTTTCCGTCTCTACACTAATGTGACTGTCTTATATATATTATAATCTTATATTCCACAACTTGTCTATTTTGCATGTATTCAATTACAAGTGTTTTACTGCTAAGAAATACATGGAAAAACATGCATTTTTTTTCACTTTGAGTGGGGTCTCCCTTCCACTGTTTTGACCTGTAACTTGAATTAGTGATGCCTCCTGCTTGTGCATAGGGATAGAAAAGATTAATGCCCTACTATGGAACATTTCAGGTTAATCTCCTTTGAGACAAGCAGGGGCATAGACATACACAGTGCACCTTTATACAGTAGACTGAACCACAAAACGTGTATTGTTAATCTCTTATTCTAAAGAATTTGAAAGAAATTTAGTTCGAGAAGTGTATCGACTAATAAGATATGCGCTGTAGTGTAGTCCTCACATCAGCAGATGTTTTGCCTGCCATTATAGGAAAGGTTTTATAATATTTGTCCTTTTCAGACCCCCGTTGATTTGATAGACAGATCAGTTTTTCCCTGTTGATTGTGTTATCAGTAGACAGACTTCACAGTAGTGGTCATTAGAGTAGAATAGCTTAGCATTGGCCCACTGTGTACAGATGTAAAGTGTCAGGCTCTCCTCTCCTTTATTTCCACTGAACACTACATATATGTACAATTATGCTCTTATCTTTCTGCTCTACCAACAGTCTCAAGGAACATGTGTTTTCTCGCATCATTCTGCAGATAAAATGAAGTTCTCTGGGGTCAGTGTAAGGCAGCCATGTTAACAATGTTAAACATCTGGGACTTGTCATTTTTGGATTTCAAATAAGATTAAATGAATTCCAACAATATTAGCAAATTGTGCTTGAAATTCAATATAAGCAAAAATACATTACATTTCATTTTATTTTTATTTTATTATAGTTTTTATTATGCTTTATTATGTAATATGGTAATAATAATGGTTCTGATCTCGATGTTCTATACAGTAGGAATGCTCCATCTTGAAGTTTAAAGGGCCTATATTGCACTAGCGAAACTATGTTATAATGCTGTTTCCTCATAAACTTACCTGGAGTTTTGTTTCATTCACACATGGTTAATACGCAAACCCTGCATATTTAGGTTTTGGAGATTTAGACAGACCAATAATCCAGGATTACTCAAACGTGTGAATGAAAGAAACTAAATGTGGACATTTTGAGGAGATAACAGCACTACGACATGGCTTAAAGACCACAAGAGTCCATTCTGTATAATATAGGACCTTTAAGTCTTCAGCAAAATCACATTTCGTTGGCAGTTTTGATTTTGCTACCTTTAAATATGTTGGAGACCATTTTAGAATGATCAAAAACATATCTCCTACCTCATGTGCGCTCAGATGTTACGCCCCTAATGCAGCTTTTTCTAAACATAATTTTATGCCTTGACATTTATATTAGTTTTCAAAAGCTGAGATCCCTGTCTCCCTCTCTGTCTCGTCTTGTACAATCAGCAGAGCGCACTGACTGATCTGTGATAGGATCATCTCCAGTGGGACATTTGGCTCCATAATCTCTGGATTGTTGAGTGAGAATTAGGATGCGTCTGTGCTGCTGCTGCTGATGATGACTCATATTTTACCCCAGTCATTTTACTGCAGGGTTTATCTATGAGTTCTGTGTTTTAGAAAGAGGGACATGGAAGATTTGGAAGTTCTAAATTTAGAACATTTGTACACTCTCCATTAGTGCTGTCTGGCGATTAAAAAAATTAATCTAATTCATTACAGGATTTGTAATGAATTAATTAATCGCATTTTAAGTGTAAGAGAGAGATTGAGAGATGGAGATAGAGGGAGAGATAGAGATTAAGGGAGAGACTGATGGACAGAGAGACTGTGAGTGAGTGAGTGAGTGAGTGAGTGAGCGAACCCACTTTGCGATTGAGTTTGTCAGTTTTTCTGTTGTTAATAATAATAATAATACATTTTATTTATAAAGCGCTTTTCAAGACACTCAAAGACGCTGTACAAGAGGTAAAAAATAAAACAAGTAACAAAACAATAAACAAGTAACTAAACAATAAACAATCAGAAAAACATTAAACATTAAGAAACATTAAAAGCAGTTTTAAAAAGGTGAGTCTTGAGCAGTTTTTTGAAGGTGGGGAGGTCAGAGCAGTCACGGATAGGTTGTGGGAGTGAGTTCCAGAGGGTGGGGGCAGCAATGGAGAAGGCTCTGTCACCCCAGGTTCGGAGCTTGGTCCTGTAGGGGAGGGACAGGAGGTTGGTGTCGGAGGAACGGAGGGAGCGGGATGGGGTGTGGCGGTGCAGGAGGTCAGAGAGGTATGATGGGGCCAAGTTATGGAGGGCTTTGTAGGTCAGGAGGAGGACTTTGAATTGGATACGCTGAGGGATGGGGAGCCAGTGGAGGTTTTGGAGGACAGGAGTGATGTGGTCTCGGGAGCGGGTGTGGGTGAGGAGGCGGGCAGCAGAGTTTTGGATGTATTGGAGTTTGTTGAGAGTTTTGGAGGGTAGACCATAGAAAAGGCTATTGCAGTAGTCAATTCGAGAGGTGATGAATGCATGAATGAGAGTTTCGGCAGCAGAGAAAGAAAGGGATTGGCGGAGTCGTGCAATGCTTTTGAGATGAAAGAAAGCAGGTTATGTAGTTTATGTGTTGTTGGTATGAGAGTGTGGTGTCAAAAAGAATGCCAAGGTTTCGGATGAGTGGGGATGGAGTGAGGGTTGTGTTGTCTATGGTCAGGCTGAAGTCTTGAGTGGATTTGGTGATGTTTTTGGGGCCAATAATGATTAAGTCGGATTTGTCACAGTTTAGTTTTAGGAAATTGTGTTGCATCCATGTTTTGATTTCAGAGAGGCAGTGGGTGAGGGAAGAGTGAGTTGTGGAGTTGATGGATTTGGTAGTTATGTAAAGTTGAATATCGTCGGCGTAGCAGTGGAAATGGAGGCTGTGGTGGCGAATGATGCTTCCAAGGGGGAGGAGGTAGAGGATGAACAGGAGGGGACCAAGCACCGAACCTTGGGGGACACCTTGCAATAGGGGAGCAGTGGCGGAGGAGCAGTTGTTGATGTGGATGAATTGTTGACGGTTAGTGAGGTAGGAGTTGATCCAGGATAGTGCTGAGCCGGTGATGTTGAAGGAGTTCTTGAGACGGGAGAGGAGGATGGAGTGGCTGATAGTGTCAGATGCTGCTGTAAGGTCCAGGAGGATGGGGATACTGAAGTGGCCGGAGTCAGAGGAGAGGAGGAGATCATTGGTGACTTTGAGAAGGACTGTTTCTGTACTGTGTTGTGGACGGAAACCAGACTGGAATGGTTCAAACAGGCTATTGGATTTAAGATGGGCTTTGAGTTGGGTGGCTATGACTCGTTCCAGGATTTTGGACAGATATGGAAGGTTTGAAATGGGGGGAAATTTGCAAAGTTGTCAGGGTTAAGACCGAGTTTTTTTTTAGGATGGGGTAATGGCAGCCAGCTTGAGAGACTGCGGGACAGAACCAGTGGTAAGTGAGGAGTTGATGATTGTTGTTATTAGAGGAGAGATGATTGGAAGGCAGTCTTTGATGAGTGCAGAGGGGATGGGGTCGAGTGAACAGGTGGGGGTTTTCATGGTGGAAAGAAGTTTAGAAAGTTCATCTGGACAGATAGAGGAGAAATGGGAAAGTTGTGGGGTGGAGTTTGGGGGAGGGGAATCAGAAGGGAGAGGGAGTTAGGGAGCTATAGATTGTGTCAATTTTGGATTTGAAATGATAGGAAAGTGTTGCATTTGTCTACTGTAAAAGATGAAGAGGTGTTGTCACTGGGTTTGAGGAGTGTGTTTATTGTGGAGAACAGAGCTTTGGGGTTATTGGAACCAGAGTGAATGAGGTTGGAATAGAATTTTGACCGGGCTGCATTGAGGGCATCTTTATATTGACGGAGGTGATCTGTGTAGGCTTGGAGATGGATGGTTAGACCAGATTTTCTAAGCAGTCTCTCAAGCTGGCGCTTTCGGGATTTCATTTTATGAAGTTCAGGAGTGTAACAGGGTGCTGTGTGGGTGAAAGAAACAGATTTGGTTATTACGGGAGCAAGTTGGTCAAGGCAGAAGGAAAGTATGTTATTGTAGTAATTAAGAAGTTCAGAGGAGTCATCAGACTGTGGGGGAGGGCAGCTGGACAGTTTTGTGGCAAGGGACTTTGAAAGAGCAGAAGGGGAGAGGGATTTGAGGTTCCGGAATGAGATTGTACATTTGTTTTTTGGGATGGGAAGAGGCAGGTCAATGTCTAGGGTAATAGCCAGGTGGTCAGATATATGAAGGTTATGGCTGGTGAGATATGGGATTTTGACACAGGTAGTACAGACCAGGTCCAGGATATGACCACGGGTATGGGTGGGGAAATTGACATTTTGGTTGATGTTAGAACATTTTAAGAGGTCCAAAAAATCAGCTGCAGGTTTTGAATCAGGGTTGTTGATGTGGAGGTTGAAGTCACCGAGGACGAGGAGGGAAGGTGAGATTGCAGAGAGCTGAGTGAGAAAGTCTGCAAAATCAGAAAGGAAAGAGGGGTTGGGCTTGGGGGGGCGATAAATGACAGCAATGACCAAGGGAGTAGGACCAGACAGTTTAAAAACAGTGTGTTCGAATGAGTTACTGTGTAGGGATGTGATGGGAGTGATTTTAATGTCCTTTCTGTATATGACTGCGGTCCCCCCTCCCCGCCCCTCAGTGCGTGGAGTTTCAATGTAAGTGTATCCGGGAGGTGTGGTTTGGTTGAGAGAGTAGTCCAGGGGTTTGTGCCAGGTTTCAACTAGGCAGATGAAATCGAGGTAATTGTCAGTAATATATTCATTTAAAATGAGGCATTTATTGTTGAGGGAGCAAGTATTGAAGAGAGACAGCTTTAGGTGGCGCTGTGTGGTGTCTGGCTGTGAGGACGGAGGGAGAGGGCGGAGATTGGCTGGTTTCACGTGGGGTTTGTTGTGATGACGTAATGAGGAAACAGGTGAGCGGTGAGACCAGAGGGATGGGATGGCATTGGGAGATGAGAAGTTGTCGTGAAAAATGCGACCGGAGCCTCTGTGTGGAGGTCGGCAGCTGCGGAGTAGTCCAAGTTGTTGGAGAGTATCGGTGCAGGACGGGCAGCGGCGGCAACTGTTGAGGCAGTGAAGAGCGGAGGCAGAATACCGGAGAGCCATGCTGTGGTGGACCGGTGAGAAGCCAGTGCCGGGCAACGGCCCCGGAGACGAGGCACGAGGAGCCCAGGAAAATCCACAGAGGGGCGAACATCCGAAGTCCGGGAGAAAGGCCAAAGGTCCCGCAGTCGTGCTGTCAATGCCGAGGAGCGGACCGGAGCGGAGATCTCCTGCACTAGCAAGCAGGCCAGCGGAGAGCACGCAGGCTAAGTACCCGTCTGAACTCAGCACACCAGGACGGTTGGATCCTGGAGAGACAATTCATGGGGCCCCAGCTGCACAGCCAGGTGGCAATGACAAAACACCGCTCGGAAAGTTGAGACAAGCACGCCGCGGACTCAACAGCAGGACGCCTCCGTGCAGGTAAAACGCTGATCAGAGTCACAGGGCCAGAAAAGAGGTGATCATTGATGTTTACAGAAAATATAAAAGTATCCAAGCAATATGTTGTGTGGATGCAATTAGAGAAGCGGATGCTCATTAAAATCCATTAAAATCCATAGTAAAAACACCTTTTCAGGGATGGAGCGGCAGCCAGTGTATGCCAGCATCCGCCATCTTGGATGGCCATCTTGCTTTGCTCATTCGTTTCTCAAATTCTGCAAGCGTGGTTTGGTGGTTTGGTGGTTTGGTGGTTTGGTGAAGTGCGCTCTATCACTGGTAACAATGGAACTTGTCTGGATGTTTGTCGTTCAAATGATCCGTCAGGCTGGAGCAGCTTCGGTGATCAGAAAATTCTTTTTGACAAAAGCTCCAAATCACTTTGTTCTTGTTGATCATCCTGTCTTCATTCGTTTTATAAATAAACTTGCCGTTCAAAGACCCTTGCAGCGATTTGCTCACCGTACGCCAAATTTAAAATGCGCGCGCATTGAATTGCCGCTCATAATTAATTGCGTTCATTTTTATAACGCGTTAATTTGCAGTGTAATTAATTCATCTAATTAACGTTTTAAACTGACAGCCCTACACTCCATATAACGTAGATTTAATATTGGTTCAAAATACAGTGAACCCTCGCTGTATCGCGGTTCACTCTTCGCGGCCTCGCTGTTTCGCGGATTTTTTTTTCCAATTTTTTTTTTTTTTTTTTTCAATTTTTTTTATAGTGTAACTTTTTTTTTACAGTGTAACATTCTGTCCTGCGCCCTGATTAGCTAAGAGACTAGACCAGGACTAAACCAGGTCTAAAGCAGGTCTAAACCAGGACTAAACCAGGTCTAAACCAGGACTAAACCAGGTCTAGACCAGGGATGGTAGGGACAGAGTCTCAGATTTCCTTCACGAGAGCGCCTGGGTGACAGGGGGTGTGGCCTTTGTTTACTTGCACGAGCCATGGAAGAGAGTGCGAGCCGGACCATGGAAGAGCCAAGAATCAACATGGACTCTTCCAAGAATCAACATGGACGGGCCCGCTGCGGCGTCCGGGGGAGCCGCAGCGGGGAGAGGACACTCGCGCGCACTGTGGAAACAGTGGCTCTTCCCCGTGAGAGGACGAGAGGACGAACCCGTCCTAGAGAGCTGTGGAGTATTGGCGACGCATTGATAGCGGACTGATTTTGGAGCCGGGGTGAAATGCAACCAACTCTTGTGAGCGCAGGTTAGTCTTACCTGGTCTTGTGGTGAGGACTGGTGCTCAGAGGCGTCTGTTAGCGGTTCGGCACTGTTAGCAGTGGCTTGAGTCTTGCCCAAAATGATATCCAGGTCGCTTTCCACTCGACTTTCGCACATGGCATGGATATGTGGTACCAAAACAAACGCACGTGTCCGCGCGCACGTGCCCGCGCGCACGTGCCCGCGTGTCACGTTCCCGCGCCCCACTATTAATATATTTTAATGAAAATCTACAAAAGTTTGAGTGTTTAAACAAGAGAAAAATGTGAGAAAATGTTAATACCAGTCTCAGAAAGGTGTATAATGTGTCTGGTGAAGCGTTTTCAGCCTTAAAACATGTAGAATAATTGTAAAATATAAAATTGTCCTACTTCGCGGATTTCACTTATTGCGGGCTATTTCTGGAACCTAACCCCCGCGATAAACGAGGGTTCACTGTAGTTAAAGTTCAAACTAGGGCTGAACGATTTTAAGAAAAAATTGAATTGCGATTTTTCTGGCACATATTGCGATTTCGATTTCATCCACGATTTCTTTCAAATTAAGTTTCAGTGCACATGAACATTTGCAAACATCACAGAAACTTACATCATACCATTCAAACACTAAATTCCACTAAACTGTAATGCAAGAATGAAAACTAAAGTCAATAATTTATTTCAAATGTAGTCCTATTTATTAAAAAGAAACATGCTGTACATAGTCTACATTGAGCGCTTGAGCAACCGCAGTTATTACACCTGAACTAAAAGAGCATCTATGTCTTAAGTAGAGCAAAAAAGCCTTTTAAAGTGGTGCTCAATTGAGCTTGATTGTATTGTATTTTATAACAAACGTATAAAATACAACGCAACTTAAAGTTAACTTAAATATAGCGATGCTAATCACGGTAGCCTTTCTATAGTGTGTGTAATGTAAACTAGCCTTATGCTAACAGTTTGGCAACTAACAACAGAGGAGAAGCATATACCTCTTATCCATCGTGCAGAGGAGACTTTTAAACCACTCTTTCGTCACCGTGTTTACAGGCAACATTTCCTTGGCGATGTCGTGTGTTACGGTTGTTATCTCCTGGTGTCGTTAGCTGCTTCTGTCATACGGAGTTACACTGGCAAAAGAAGTTGTATCTGTACTCTGTTTGGCCAGAGTACTACTTTTACTAGACGTTTCTCCGGACTTTCTCGCCATGCCCTCGAGTGACGGATTACGGACATTGATTAAACCGGGGCTAACACCGGCTTCACCAGCTCGCGACTTCCCAGACCGCACGGGGCTACACGGCGTATCTGCGTTGAGGGCTCGCTCGGACCGGAGCGGCTAACACCAGCCTCACCAACCTGTCCACATTCAGCTTGCCGCTTCTGATTGGTGGGTTTAGCAGCGTGGCAGGGAGGAGGGCCAGGCGGAATACATGTGTGAAATAGTTGACGAAACAAAACCTGGGTCAGTTAGGAGCACTGCAAAAAACTTTAACGATCTTTAATGATTTTAAGCAACTTTAACGATCCCAAAATTGCGTTGTCTGAGATCGTGATTTTCGATCTAAAACGATAGATCGTTCAGCCCTAGTTCAAACAGTTAAAGATGCTCTGTGTAACCTTTCTGGTGAGGGGTCCAGGTGTTTCCATGGAAATTTGCTTTACCTGAAATGTTCCACAGCATGATATTATGGGCCTTATTTATCAAACATTTACTCATTTTCATATCAGTTTTACAGCAGAAATAATATGCTTTCCATTGGTAAATCATATGCAACACATTTTTTTCTTTTTAGCTGGCTCATCTTGCCACAGATCTGACCTGTCTTAGTGTTTAGTGTTTTATGCATCTCTCCTGAACAAGAAGTGTATTTTTAGGTTTAAAATGAATCAATGCAGGGCCCTGGCAGACTTTTCAGGTGAATGTGTGTGAGTTTGTCTCCCTCTGCATCATAACAGGCTGTCAGAGGAGTTATCTCTGATCTGTTTGTGCTGCAAAGTTTTGGGTGATAAAAAGAACAACAAATTAAACTCACTTCAAGGCGCTTTGGGAAAATACATCTCTCAGAAGAATCAAAACAATTTCCATGCTCTGTAAAAGGAGCACAGACTTGTTAAATGCATGTAAAATATACAGTTAAGGTACTACAGTTTAAATATGTGTTGTTTTTCTCTCTACAGTCCTTTCTTTGATGAGGACCTGTCTCCTCTGCCCAAGGCGAAGAAGAAGAAAAGGAAGTCTCAACGCAAGAGGAAGAGGAAAAGGTTTGTAAAATTATGCAATACCAGGAGTGAGATGAGAAAAGACAAGATTTTGACATATTTTTTCATAAATAAATTGCCAGCTATAGTTTGCCTATTTTCATTTACTTTATTAAAGGTCCTATATTACACTTTTTTTTTTAACTTTAAGCCATGTTACAATGCTGTTACCTTATCCAAAACATACCCAGAATTGTGTTTTGTTTCATTCACACATGTTTGAGTAATCCTATATTATTAGTCTATCTATTTCTAAAGTACAAAATGCTCTGTTCCACCTTGTGATGTCATGTAGTGGTAGTTTTCAAGGTAACAGCTACATTTTACTTTTAGTTTAGTAAAAGAGACGGACTATTCGAGGGCTGATAGTATCCAAATGATTCTTGTGAAGGTGTATGGAGTTCAAAACACAGTAGAGCACTTCCTGTATTACCACATGACATCACAAGGTAGGACCAAGTGTTTTCAGTTTAAGAGAGAACTATGCAGGATTTGTGTGTTAAACGTGTGAATAAAACAAAACACCATGCATGTTTTTGATGAGGATGTAATATACTGTATATGGGCCCTTCAAATATTTTTGGTGTCAGTGTAGCTCTGTCTTTTGGAATTACAGCTTCTTAAAGGTCCCATGGCATGAAATTTTCACTTTCTGAGGTTTTTGAATGTTAATGTGAGCTCCCCTACCCTGTTTACCCGCCCCCCATGGTTAAAAGTTGCAAAATGTCTAAACTGAGCATTTGCGATCCTTTTCTGCGTTACAAAAAATCGGAGCTCAAACGGGCGAGTTTGAACAAGGCACCTTATTGGCGTCAGATCGAAAAAAGATATGCAAATGCAGTTCCACCCCCGTCTGTCTGTACTCAGCGTCTCTGTAAATCACGCCCAGAGAGTTTGGACTGCGAATGCGCTAGGCAATGCGAAATGCGTTTTTTTATTTGCCTGGAGGCATGTCCGAGTGTTTCTAGGCTCGGAAGTCTGGACCTTTGAACAGCAGTGGTTTAATTTTATTTTATATGGAAATGTGTTTATTTTTCAATGGAACGCTTCAGATCTCTCCCCCCGTGCAAAAACAAGGAAATGGATCAGCTGTGAGCTCTGAGCGGAGAGTTTGGCCACGCCCCCACCCTCTACTATTGGCCATCTCTTTTCTCCTCATTTGCATTCAAGCAACAACGCCCAGAATAAAGAGTTTGAGAGAGATATTTATGACTCTCATTCTCATCTTATCTCTGTTTCTCATGCACTGAGTGTTGATTTTGAAGAAGGATTCATTTACAGTATTAGGGAACCATTAAAGGGATATGCCACCCCCAGGTCAAATTTGGGCATCTCCCCACAGTCCAGAGACTAAAATAAGTGGTGGAAAGCGTTTTCCTGCTCACCCAGCCATTGTCCGAGTCTGTCGCCACTGACCGCCGTGGTATCTGGTGCTCCTCCGCCTTAGAATGGAGTCTAACGTAGCCAGAGAAAGATTTCGGCCAAAAGGAATTAATTTGCTCGATGCGTTTCCCAATTACTTTGTGTGTAGTGCGCATTCATATCGAGTGCAAATAAATGTGCAAATCAACACGGAGAGCTTGACTTGGTCATTTTGGGTGGGAACTATTTTCCAGTGCGTAAGAATACAGCCGTATCACGCAGCACGCTACCAGGGGAATCCCAGTTACGCACCGGGAAGGGAGTTCCCCTGTTGCACAACGTGGTGCGTGATACGGCTGTATTCAAAATGGCTGCCACCCAAAATGGGCAAGATCTCCCTTTTATGTGCACTCGATATCTAAGTCCAAAAGAATACTTTGATTTCATGATGGAAGTGAAAAGGCTTGGAAAACAATGTATTTTTGAATGGGTATCTTCAATTTCAGTAATTAACGGGTAAAAATCTTACACACTGTCCCTTTAAGAAACATGTAACATTCCAGCACTAACCTTTTTCTGTCCAATCTAAAAATCACCATGTTCTTCTTGCTGTTTGTTTTTCCTATAGGTCTCCTTCTTACAGCCTGTCCCCAGTGCGGAAGAAGAAGAAAAAGAAGAAGAAGAGCTCCAAGAGAAGCAAACGCCACAGGTTTGCACTCATTCACAGTCAACAGAACAGTGCTCTGCTCCTGTTTGCTCCAGTTTGGGCCAGGATCTTGTCCAATTTGACATTTTTTAAGATAAAACATGTATTGCGTTGTAAGCAGTGTTGGGAGTAACTAGTTACAAAAGTAATTAATTACTGTAATGCATTACTTTTTGGTGTAACGCAGTAATGTAACGCATTACAGGGAAGAAAATCGATAATATATTACTCGTTACAATGCCAGTAACGCACATTACAATGCATTTTTAACCTGCTTTGTTTTTGTGGGTTTTGCGTTTTCTTCATACAAAGTTCGTGGATCACCACGAGATCAGCTACTGAATCTGATAAGTCCACGCAGAACATTACATTTCATACAAAGTTCCATGAGATCAGCTAGTGATATAAAAGTCCACGCAGACCATTCCATTTCCTTTTACTTCGTCTCGAACTGGCAGACTGACAAAGGATGACAGAACCAGAAGAATCGGATAGTGCTAGCTCCTTTTCAAGATGGGCATAAGCCCACTACTTTCACTTCGTTCAAAATAAGGACTCCAAGAACATTTTAGTTAAATGCACACTGTGTGTGAATCCCAAACCTCTTTCCACGTCGAAATGCAGTACAAGCAATTTGACGAAGCACTTACAGAGGTGCCATAGCACCACAAAATTAGTCAGGAAAGGAGGGGATGGGACAGGGAACGATACAACCCCAACAAAGCAGCCGAAACTGAGGTTGACCCGACCAGAGAATCTCCAGCCACGAGAGGTGAGAAGGCTCGTTGCCGAGTATATTGTGGAAGACATGCTGCCACTCTCCACGGTGGAGTCGCCTACTTTCAGAAAAATTATCTCCAAGATCCCGGTCGATGGCAGGTGAAAGTCATGACACATGAGAGATTTGCACTGTAGATTGCCAAATCCTTATTTCCAGTCATTTTGGCGAGAGTAACTAAAGTAATGCAAAAGTAGTGTAATGCCTTACTTTTTATTTAGAGTAATATTGTAATGTAAGGCATTACTTTAAAATGACAGTAACAAGTAATAAGTAGTGCATAACAGTTTTTGAGTAACTTGCCCAACACTGGTTGTAAGCAGAGCAAGAATATCTCCATAGAGACCAGAAAAGTTATATTACATAGCTTAAAGGAACTGTATATAAGATCCTGACTGGAAATTTCACAAACATGAGATATCTGTGTCCCCATAAAAATAATACTTCAGCTAAAGTAAACCAAATGACAGCTGACAGCAAATGTAATGCTATTCCTAATTGCAAAAACAATGGACACGACGGCTGATTGTTTATGTTATAACTTGGTGTTTAGGTTTGCCAGACAAAGCAGAACGAGCCTCAAATGAGTGTCTCGTTTGGATTGCCAGTTTCAGTTTCAACTCTCTGAATCCTCACTACCACAACCCCAGTAAAGGAAGTGAATTAAACTTATTCAAAGGCACTTTGAGAGAGCGATAGAACGAGAGACCACAATGGCATTCGTGCATTAGTGCAGTGGTGAACTTCTCCATTAGGGCTGGGCGATATGGAGCAAAAAATATCTCGATATACGATATATATATCGATATCTGTACAGGAAAAATACCCCTTCAAAAACTACCGCAAAGACAAATATGCCAAATTCCACAAGGTTTTTTTTATTATTTTTTTTTTATTGAAGTGCAACTGAAGTGCAGGTCATGTAGGAACAGAGTGCTTCTGCAACATTAAAAAAAGAAGAAAAAAAAATCCCTGTATAAAAAAATAATTGAACTGTAAAATAAAGGAAGAAATAATACATACTGCCTCATTTTTATTCAAAAATAAACTCGAGCTCATCTTTGCAATAACACTCTTAACCATAGGATAACCATGAGCTTCTTTAGCAGAGGAAGCTCGAGAGGTTCCCTATTTTAATAGATCCATGTTCCTTATTTTAATAGATCCATGTTCCTTATTTTAATAGATCCATATTCCTTATTTTAATAGATCCATATTCCTTATTTTAATAGATCCATGTTCCTTATTTTAATAGATCCATGTCCCTTATTTTAATAGATTCATGTTCCTTATTTTAATAGATCCATGTTCCTTATTTTAATAGATCCATATTCCTTATTTTAATAGATCCATGTTCCTTATTTTAATAGATCCATGTCCCTTATTTTAATAGATTCATGTTCCTTATTTTAAAAGATCCATGTTCCTTATTTTAATAGATCCATGTTCCTCACCATGATGTTTCCCACTGCGCATGTCAAACCAAACGTTTCCAAATACGATTGTAGTTTTACACTGCAGCAGATTAATTTAAAATCTTCTGCATAAATAAACTTTACATTACTAAACTTGACAACACATAAACCATAACTACGATAGAGCCACTTCAGCCTGTCTGAGATTATAATGTGTTTAATGAGATTATAATGTTTTTTAATGCCACTTTGCGCACATTTGTTTACGTTTTATAGAAACAAAACCTAAAGGGATACTGCAGTTTTTTATCTGTATGGGTTTCCTTCTAAAAGTTACGTGCGGTAACATCGGCTTACCTCTGACAGTTTGCGCTCAGCCCGGTTCTGCTCGTGTTCTGGAGCTCAGGTAATTAGGTCTGGTGAGTTCGCGGGGACTCGTAATAAACCTTGTTTTTCTTCTCAAAACAAAACAAAACAAAACAAAACAGGTGATATATTTGCGTCCCAAACAGCATATCTCATCTTGATTCGTATCACTGCACTCCCGTTAGCTGCCTGTTGCCTGTTCACTCGTAAACTTCCCCTTATGGCGGACCGCAACCGTCGTTCTCTTCCGCAAAAGGTTTTAACAGGCTAATAATACGTAATAGGCGCGCAGTGATACGAATCGAGACAAGATATGCGAATGCGAAAATACGCTGCTGGATTTTTCGGGGACAACTGTTTGGGACGCAAATATATCACCTTTCGGACAAATGTTGAGCGCAAACTGTCAGAGGTAAGCCGGTGTTATCGCACGTAACTTTTAGAAGGAAACCCATACAGACATGAAAAAAAAAACACTATCCCTTTAACACCAAATAACTATAAACTATAAACGCAAAAAAAACAAAAAAACAGCTCTGTCCTTGTGCCGCTGATGTGGTCAGCTCCTGAAAAACCAAAAAAAAGCGCCTTAAACCCAAAGTATGGAGCAAGTTGTCCTTTTTTTTTTTTGAGAGGAGTTCTGTCTCCTCCAGGATGTTGTGGCACCGAACGCGAGGGGGAGGTCAGGGGCGAGCGGGAGCGCACATAGCACAGAGAAGGCAAACAAGCGAAGAGGCGAAATCAAAATTAAATATAAACATTATATCAATATATACGATATGTCAAAATCCATATCGAGTTCAACAAATATCTCGATATATTTTAAATATCGAGATATTGCCCACCCCTATTCTCCATCATAAGATTTGTGATCTAAACCAGGCTGGACCAAACTGAACAGTACCACGTCTCGCCTAAAACATTAATAAATTCTTTTTTAAACATATGGAGACCTAACACAACCTTTTACTTTTTCTCATTCTAGGTACACATCCAAAAAGTCCAAACACAGGTATGTCTATCATTATAGTCTTCTTTCATATTTCAATATTATTGTTAGTGCGAGACCTTTTAATCCGGGCTTATGTCTGCGCCGCGTTCACGCTTTCTGCTCTCGCTAACTCTACATTAGTATTGTCAAAGCCTGCACCTTTTAACAGTCTCCTGCCTTAGCTTTGTCAGTCTAATACCCCCTCTCTCATGGCTGTCTCCTCTGTGATCTTCAGCTCCTCCAGTCTCAAACATAAGAGAAAGAACGAGCAGCGACGCAAGAAAAGGTCAGTGTGTGTGCGTGTGTGGGCAGATATCACACTATGGGGAATAAAAACTGTATGGGGACCTGTCTACTCTACTGTATTGGGATGAAAGTTAGCCATTGTGTATACCCTTAATGCCCTTATTAGATCAACCTCATAGAAATCATAATCTGAGTTGTGTTTTGTTTCACTCACACATCTTTGAGGGATCCTTTTTTAGTCTGTCTACAGCTCTCAAAGCTCAAAATACTCTTTCCCACCTCGAGGTGTCATAAAGCGGTAGTTTTCAAGTTAGCCGCTACTTTTTACCTTTTGTTCAGTACAGTTTCTAGCAAAGGTGTACAGAGTTTAAAAACACAGTGGAGCACTTTCTGTATTACTGCATAAGTGAGTGTTTTCCATTTGACAGAAGAACTCAGCCTAATTATGTATTACTAGTTTGTTAAAATGCAAGCAGTAAACAAAACACAACTCCAGGTATGTTTTTGATTAGAAAATAGCCCCAAGAGGGTCTGGCTGCAGACCTCCAGCGTGGGACCTCTTCCTTCCAGCGTGAGGCTGGTTGGGACGGGAAGTGTGTACATCAAACTTTGAAATAAAATCAAGTTAACGAAGAGAAAACTTCATGCATTTATAAATTATTTATTTAATGAATCAACTTTGTAACGTGAAAGATATTAGTTTCTTAAATACATAACACGTTTGATGCTGTCAATCCTTCATTTGTGGCATTTACCATGATTATGCCAGCGACATATTTGTCCTAATGGGGTAAACTTCAAGTGCTCAGAAGTAATTTCAAATAAACCTTTAAGCTGCTGCATCCATTAAAAAAAAAATTAAACTGTGAAAGATATGTATTCATATGCTAACATACAATAACTTACTAATATACACTAACTTTGCATCGTCTTAGTAACACCACTGCACAAACACGCCTCGTAAAACTTAATATCACTACACAAATATAAACATCATAATTTATTTATCAACGGCTAGATAATATACATGACCAGGACTATGATCAGCAAAACAGCGGAGAAGTGAAATAAACAATTTTTCGCTGCTCTTCCCCGCTGGGTTGGACGGACTCTCAGTGATGGAGCGAAAAAGTTTGTTATTTCCAGGCCTCACACTGGAGGTATGTCTGACACCGAAGCCTGCACAGGAAGAGGTCCCACGCTGGAGGTGTGCAGCTAGACCCCTCTCGAAAATAGTGTAATATGGTCCTTTTAAAGAAGATATTGTGCAGTTTCCTGTCCTTAGTAATAATTAATAAAGTATATCGATACAGTGGTACCTCACCTTACGAAATTAATTCGTTCCAGAAGTGGTTTCGTAACGTGAAAAATTCGTAAGTTGAGTAGCTATTTCAATGGAAAAAGCCTGATCCGTTCCAAGGTTTTTTTTTATAGTGTAACATTTTTTTAATAGTGTAACGTTGTGTTCCTGATGGGCTAAGAGACTAGACCAGGACTAAAAGAACGTGGAATAAACCAGGTCTGGCCAGAACTAAACCTGGATTGGACCTGTTATTATTATAACATGGCAGTGCCGTTGGAGGAGCGCGTTGCTCGTGTCTGCGCACCTTTAAGAGGCCGAGAAAGACGGTCTTTCAGCGGGAATAAGAGCGGGGCGGGCTCTGCTTCTATCTGACCTCCAGAGAGGGGGCTGACACTGTGAGCTAACAGGCCGCTCTATCGGCGGGCAAGACCGCGGGGTCTCGCTCGGGGTGGGCTCTGGTTCTATCTGACTTCCAGAGCGCGGCTCACAGCTCACAGTGTGAGGCCTCCTCCTCAGGCTCGGGCGGGCCGAGCCTGAGGAGGAGGCACACGGTGCCGCAGCTCAATCCCGCAGCCCCGGTGTAGCCTTGCGCAGTATGGACGTTTTGACCCTTCGATGTCGGCTCTTCCTATCATTGTGAAGCAGAATTCACCAAGCGTTGGATTGTTTACTCACTAAGGGAACGTGAGCGGGGTTTAGACCGTCGTGAGACAGGTGAGTTTTACCATACTGTGTTGTTGTGTCTCCGCTCCCATCGCACGTTCGGCGGCGCTATATTGAGCCGTGTCCCCCCCAACACATTCCATTGAAAATCTATGAAAGTTCAAGTGTTTAAACGAGAGAGAAATGTGAGAAAAAAGTGTAGAATGTGTGTGGTGAGGCATTTACAGCCCTAAAACATGTAGAACAATTGCCAAATACAAAATTGTCCTACCCCGTGGACCTCTCCCACTGCGGGCCACCTCTGGAACCCCGTGTGTGTTGATAAAGTGTATTTACGTTTCGGGGCGTGCATCTGAGCGCGCATTAATTGAATTTTTGAGATTTGTTGTTTTTAAAGTGCTTTATAAATAAAGTTGGATTGGATTGGAGATTTCGCGTTTCGTAACTTGAAATTTCATTCGTATCTAGAGACCAAAATTTGACGTGAAGGCGTTTTGTAACTTGAAATTTTCGTTTGTTGGGTCATTCGTAAGGTGAAGTACCACTGTATTTTACATTTTCATACATTGTAAACTGCAAAATTGTATCCAAAACAGCTTGGTAACAGAAATGGATCTATTGACTTCCTATTGAAAGAAAATGCAGAATTCAGTCAGTTTATTTGCCATTGGTAGTTAAAAACTCCATTAGAAAAAACATGTGCACAAAGCTCAGAGTGCACCATGAGACATAAAAAAAAAACCCATTAACAAACTGTAGACAATCAATTACAGGTGAAATATGACACTGTGAAAGAGACAGGTACTATGGGAGTGTGGCGTCATCCTTAGCATTCAGTCCAGTCAAATGAAACTCACAAGGCCAGGCTTGAAATGCCATTTACAGTTACAGTATGTCCATTTACAGTTTATAAATAGTCTATGCTGTAAAATAGACAAACTAACAAAGAATAGGTAGCCAAAAATGAAGGTGCTACATCAAAGTTCAAGCTTATAACAGTAAAGTGGGAAAAAGTGGGAAAAGGGGTGTGTGTGTGTGTGTGTGCGTGTGTGTGTCTTCCATCAGAATCTTGTCCTTTTCAAATCCTCCGACTCTTCCCCTGACCCTCTGATCCACTGAGGCTCGTGGCAAGTGCAGCCTCCCCAGTGCGAGAGACTACACGAGGCTTTTATTTCTTTTGTACACTGTGTGACTATGGACTGACTAGAGAGAGAGAGAGAGAGAGAGAGAAGAGAGAGAGAGGAGAGAGAGAGAGAGAGAGACAGGGGCAGGGGACAGAAAGGGAAAAGACAGAGAGAGGGAGGTAAAGAGAGACACAGGACAGAGAGGGAACGAGAGAGAGAGGGAGGTAGAGAGAGACACAGAGGACAGAGAGGGAAAGACAGAGAGGGAGGTAGAGAGAGACACAGAGGACAGAGAGGGAAAGATAGAGAAGACACTGCGTAAAACATAAAACTGACTAGAAAGAGAGAGAGAGAGGTGAGAGAGGGAGACATACAGAGAGACAGCAGGCTTGAGAGAGAAAGAGGGAGAGAGAGGGAGGAGAGAGAAAGCGTGTGTGCAAGAGAGACAGAGAGGGAGGCAGAGAGAGACACAGGGGACAGAGAGGGAAAGATAGAGAGAGGAAGGTAGAGAGAGATACAGAGAACAGACAGGGAAACACAGGGATGCAGAGAGAGAGACACAGGGGCAGGCACAGAGACAGAGAGACAGGGAGTGGGTGACAGAGGCTAAGAGAAACCAGTTTAATGCTGTGATCTTGATTGTTTCATAATTGGACTGTGGATGAGCGGCGTTTGTTTGTTTCCAAGGAGCAGTTCTGTTCGTACAAAGACACAACTACAGTCGGGCTTTGTACAAGTCTGTCCTCCTCTGTTCTCTTTATCTCCACGCTGCTTCAAAATTAAGATGTGCGCTCACATTTCCAACACCACTCAGATGGACTTTCTTGGCATCTCTTCAACAACAAAAATAACAAAAAATGTATGCTGCAGCAAAAACAAGATTGACAAACACGGACTTGCCACTAGGATGAAGGTTGAATGAATAAATGAACGTTTAGTGTTAAAGGGATAGTGCATTTTTTAAAATGTTAATCTGTATGGGTTTCCTTCTAAAAGTTACGTGTGTTGACACCGGCGTACCTCTGACACTCTCAGCTGATCCCGGTTCGGTTCGCTTTCTGGAGCCCACGTAAGTAGGTCCAGTAACTTCCCTGGAACATGGAATAGTTTGTTTTTCTTCTCAAAACAAAACATTTGTTAGAAAGGTGATATATTTGCGTCCAAAACAGCTGTCCACGAAACATCCAGCAGCGTATTTCGCATTTGCGTATTGTCTCTCGCCACTCGTATCACTACGCCCATGTTAACTCTATCAGCCTGTTCACTTGTGAACTTCGGCGTAGACATCCGCTGAAGGTGAACAGGCTGATAGAAGGAAACCCATACAGATTAACATTAAAAAAAAAAATGCACTATCCCTTTAAGTTAAAATTGAGTCAACAGTAGTGTTCAAAGTTCAAAGTCAGCTTTATTGTCAAAAAACATATGTACAGGTTGCGCACACAGGATTTGAAACTGCAGCGCTCCCTAGGCCCACAGTGAACATAAAACATCTGATAAACAAGACAAACACCATGACTAAAACATCACACATACCCGTAGCAGAAGTACAAGACAAACACAATGACTAAAACGTCACATATACCCACAGCAATGTACAACCCAATAAACCCAATGATTAAAACATCACTTAAACCCGCAGCAAAGTACAAGATAATAAACCCAATGACTAAAACATCACTTATACCCATAACAAAGTACAACACAATAAACCCAATGACTAAAACATCACATATACCTGTAGCCAAAGTACAAGACAATAAACAAGATAATAGTGTGGTCATCATCCAATGTTTCTTTGCTGTTGTGTGCTCCTCAGCTCCAGGACCCATGGTCGGAGGAGACATCGCTATCACAGGTCTCCATCAGAGGCATCCTCCTGTCAGTCGTCCCCAGAGGACAGGTGAGAAGCATGGCCGCCCCTCTGTAACCCCTCTGCCCCCCCCTCTGAACCCCCTGTACCCTCTCTCTCTCCTTCTTAAACCTCTTCATTTTATCAGCCCATTGCCACTGCTCCTGGTCACTCGGCATAGATGACTGATAGGACAGAGGCAGGACTCCCGCAGCTGGCTCTTATCACAGTCGCACAGGGAAGTGCCCCAACTCAGATCAATGTGCAATATGAAAATGCCTGAATACTATATTTACCATGGCATATTATCAAGGACTGACAATCTATAGCCTTTAATGACATTCTGGGTCCATTCCATTTTTCCATTTTCTTCCTCTTTCTCTGTATTTTCGGGTCGCGGGGGCAAGGGTCCAGGTCAGCTGCCCAAATCACAGCGCACCTGCCCCCATGGAACCCCCTGCAGGTGGTGGGTACTCGGGAGGACGGCGCCACGTCGCTTGATGCAACCGTTCTTGATGTACTTTGTGTCATGGGGGCTCTCTTCCAGTGTACACAGACACTGGGGGCGAGGTGTGGCCCAAGGACACAACGGCAGTACTCATCTGTGGGAGTTTGGGAGCTGGGATCGCAAATGCTCTACCAACTGAGCTACTGCCGCCCCCACACTCTGGATCCACTCTCGGAAATGATCAAGCTCTATTTTTAAGGTCCTATCAGTGTTGCCATAGTTACTTTGAAAAAGTAATCTGACTACTGACTACTTCTTTAAAAAGTAACTTAGTTACGTTACTGACTACTTGCTTTTAAAAGTAACTAAGTTAGATTACTTTTAGTTACTTTCAGCAGAGGCTTGTTATATTATATTATTATATTATATTATTATATTATAATATTATATTACATTGTATTATATTATTATATTATTTTATTATTATATTGCTTGCCCAGGTAACTAGAAAAGCATGTTCTGTGAGGCAGCTCAGTATCGTTACTGGTAGGGATCTTAGATACAATGGCACAGAACGATGGTGAGTCAACAGTGTTCACAGGCAGCATTTCGTCAACCACATAATGCCCAACCATCCTATTCAACTCCGCCCCACTTACTGGCTTTACACCGAAATCCAGCTTCCTTTGCTTGCTAGGTCTGGGACCTCCTTCACCTGTGACTTTCGCATCGGGCGTTAGCTTCGTTGTGCAGTTTATCCAGATGTTTTTTTTTCAGATTTGACGTCGTGTTTTTGAAGGTAGACAGCACTCTGTCACCAGCACAAAGTGTACAACGGACCTTAATGTTGTCATCCTTAGCCGAAATAAAATCAAAATAATGCCTGTATTTCCAGCTGGAAAAGGCGAACCTCTCTCCTTCCATATTGTTTACATCGACTTTGGCGCCACGGAGCCGAGATGACGTAACCTCGTAAGAAACATGTAGCCAAAAAATAAGAATAAATAAATGTAACCTACGTTCCCCCGAAATGCAGAAATAGTAACGCAAGGTGTATTAGATAAGTAACTGTAATCTGACTACTGGTTTTGAAATAGTAGTTGCGTTACACTACTCGTTACTGAAAAAAGTAGTCCGACGACAGTAACGCGTTTCTAAGTAATGCGTAACCGGCATCACTGGGTCCTATATAATACAGAATGTGAGCATTAAGCCATGTTATAATGTACCTCATCAAAAATATACTCAGAGTTTAGTCCGTATTATGATTAGTTTCATTCTTTAATCCTTAAACCTTATTAGTTTAATCCTTTACTATTAGTCTGTCTACCTCTCCAATGCTCAGAATTCTCTGTTCCACCTTGTGATGTCATGTAGTAATAATTTAACAGCTACTTTTTACCTTTTGTTCGGTAGCAATTGTCAATTCCAAGTCTGAAATTATCCAAATGATTCTAGTGAAGGTGTGTGGAGTTTATAAACACAGCGGAGCACCTGTTTTACCACTTGACATCACAAGTGTGTTTTCCATTTGAGAGAACACAGCCTAAATATGTAGAATGTGTGTGTTAAATCCGTGTGAATGAAACAAAACAACTCCAGGTATGTTTCTGATGAGGAAACAGCATTATAACATCGATCAAAAAATAGCATAATATGGGCCCTTTGAGCTATTTTCTGTCAGTACTAAATCTCTCTCTGTTTCTTTGCCGACTGTTTCTGTAGACACCATCTACAGAAGTCCGTGGTGCAGAAAGTGTTTGGGGAGCTGGACAGAACTCAGCTCAAGTGGAGATCTCCTCCCAGCTCAGAGAGTGCTCCAAAGTACCTCTCGGCTCACAGCGTAAGTACTTCTTAATGTTTATCGATAACACCTGAATCTCCTGAATCACATAGACTGGAACCTGTTTTGTTTAAAGAGCTTTAAAAGACTCTAGATGCTTTACACTTGGAGCTTACGGGCTCCAAATTCGACTCAACTGATATTCTATATAAAAATGACTAACACGCAAAAACAAAAAAATGTGGAACCCGTTAAGAGCTAGGGAGCCCTGGAAGTGTCATAGGTGATTAAATAAAATAACAAAGCGTGTGAACGACTTATAACTATAGACACGAGTTATAAGGCTCACCCACGAGTTACATTTCGTCACTCTCTTTTAAGTTTCGTTTTTGTCACACTTGCCTGCCCTGTTATGAGCTGTGTCTTTTATTTTGGCTTTATTGTGGTGCTGTTGCACTTTGTGACCAGTAGATGGCAGTTGAAGACCAGATATGAATCTGAGTAGAAGCGCGACGAAAACGAAACTTAAAGGGATATGCCACCCCCAGGTCAAATTTGGGCATCTCCCCACAGTCCAGAGACTAAAATAAGTGGTGGAAAGCGTTTTCCTGCTCACCCAGCCATTGTCCGAGTCTGTCGCCACTGACCGCCGCGGTATCTGCTGCTCCTCCGCCTTAGACTGGAGTCTAACGGCGCCAGAGAAAGATTTCGGCCAAAAGGAATTAATTTGCTCGATGCGTTTCCCAATTACTTTGTGTGTAGTGCGCATTCATATCAAGTGCAAATAAATGTGCAAATCAACACGGAGAGCTTGCCTTGGTCATTTTGGGTGGGAACTATTTTCCAGTGCGGAAGAATACAGTCGAATCACGCACCACGTTGTACAACAGGGGAACTCCCTTCCCGGTGCGTAACTGGGATTCCCCTGGCAGCGTGCTGCGTGAGTCGACTGTATTCTTCCGCACTGGAAAATAGTTCCCACCCAAAATGACCAAGGCAAGCTCTCCGTGTTGATTTGCACATTTATTTGCACTCGATATGAATGCGCACTACACATAAAGTAATTGGGAAACGCATCGAGCAAATTAATTCCTTTTGGCCGAAATCTTTCTCTGGCGACGTTAGACTCCAGTCTAAGGCGGAGGAGCTGCAGATACCGCGGCGGTCAGTGGCGACAGACTCGGACAATGGCTGGGTGAGCAGGAAAACGCTTTCCACCACTTATTTTAGTCTCTGGACTGTGGGGAGATGCCCAAATTTGACCTGGGGGTGGCATATCCCTTTAAGAGAGAGTGACGAAATGTAGCTCGTGGGCTGCCTTATAACTCGTGGAATCGAGTTATAAGTCGTTCACACACTTTATTTTATTTATTCACCTATGACACTTCCAGGGCTCCGTAAGAATCTCCCAATAAAAACAGTAAATAGCGCATGTATCGTATTGGAATGAAATTGGCAAACCAAACATTTAATTGAGCAAATGAATGTGAGCGACGATTAAAAAAGTTTTACTCGAAGGTCTGCTACCTGCTTTTTGTCATGGAGATGTTCCACCGTATTTATTTAGTTGTATTTATCATTCAAAAATATCTTCGGAAATATGCATTCATAGAGGGCTTTCCTGTGCACAGATCTGACCTGTACATTGGCCTGTTAGCGGACCATCCACCAAATGAAAACCAAAACTAAACTTAACTCGAAATGATCTGAATATGAATTATATCTAAGGACGTTTTTATTCAATTAAAACTCTCAACTACAGAAATATTTCTTATGAGAAAACTTCTGCAGTGACTTTGAGTAGGAGCTTCCATGCCCTGAGGATAAAGGAAATAGGTATTTTACAAAGGCACTGCCCCTAAACCCTGTGTCTCACGCTTAGTGGGCTACAAAATGTATGAAGTTTCTCCACGGCAATCATTAAATTATGCTAATTGGGCAGATGAATGTTTTAATTACACACCACAGGCTTTTCATCCTGATTCACTAAATTAACCCATATATTGGATTATGTCAGGCGTCACAACTAGCATGAGAGCTAAAGGCCTGTACTGTATCACTGCTGTTTAAACATAAATAGCTTTAAATATAAAGACTGTATTTGGAATTAATTTGTCTAATATATTTTGTGTAAAGGTGGGTACGAGAGCCAACGTTTGTTTTCCTTTGCTGCTTTATTTGATGGGAACATAAGTGATAAAATAAGAGAAAGGTTAAGGGAATAACAGAATACACTATATTAAAAAAGCCAAGGTGATATATATTTTATTGCTCTTCTGGGAGCTGCTCTATATTTTATGAACTTTAGATGTGCAAACACAAGGACAGTGACGATTTACTACCAGCACATTGATTTGAGAGATCACAGCTTTATCAACTCCGGCTGTGTTCATTGCCAGTATCTTTTACCTGACATTTAAAGCAATAAACCTTTCAAAACAATGATTAAATCCACAGAAACAATGTAAAAAGCAGTCTGTGTAATCCCTCAGTTGTCCCGGTAGGCTCCATCGCAAAAGAACATTGACTTGTATTAACTGGACTTTTTTTTTTAGAGTGAATACATTTTGCCACACATCCAAACCGCTTATTCATTCCTGACAGGGCTCTGGTAAATGACTGCCTAAGGTGTGAACTTCCTGCATTTATTTTTTGCATACTTGTTCAAAAATACAACTCTGGAAAAAAAAATAAGAGACCACTGCATTTTTTTCTGAAATCAGCATCTCTACATGTATTACAGCCATTCCATTCCAGCGTGTGTTGAATTCCAACACCAACACAAAGCTGAGCTATTCCAGAAAACAATAATTTTACCGCACACTCGCTTGACTTTCCTCTTATTCCTTTATTAAGTTAGAGCGAACGACGCGTTTCGATTCTACAGTGTCATCAGGAAGCGAAACGCATTGTTCGCTCTAACCTAATAAAGGAATAAGAGGAAAGTCAAGCAAGTGTGCAGTAAACTTCTTTTTTTACTGGAAATATTCAATGTTCCTGCTGTTACCAGCACCTGGAAGCTGCACATGGAGTTTTGAACACTTTTGAACAAAGCTGAGCTACTTCAGTTTTTGCACCAGGAGTGGAATAAAATCACACAACAACAATGTGAAAGACTTGTGGAGAGCATGCCAAGACGCATGAAAGCTGTGATTAAAAATAAGGGTTATTGCACCAAATATTGATTTCTGAACTCTTCTTAAGTGTAAACATTAGTATTATGTTGTTTTAAAATGAATTTGATCTTGTTTCTTTGCATTGTTTGTATCTTTTTTGTTATTTTGACCATTTGTCATTTTCTGCAAATAAATGCTCTAAACAATAATATTTTTATTTGGAATTTGGGGGAAATGTCAGTAGTTTATAGACTCAAACAAAAATGTTCCCTTTTCCCAAACACATACCTATAAGTAGTAAAATCAGAAAAACTGATCATTTTGCAGTGGTCTCTTTATATCATATGGGTCCTGTGACAGTTCACACATTAGGGTTTTTAAATAAAATAATAACTTCTTACTGTAAACAACTAGGGTGTGTTTCAGTGCAGTGCGTTCCTCCATACTTAAAAATGTACTGTGTAACTGTTCGTGGAGGGTCCCTCACCTGCCTCTCTCCATGGAGTTCTTGCCGCAAATGTTCCACAGTTTGTCATTACTCTTATGTATCTCTACAGAGACAGCAGGTAATGCTACAGGGCCAAGGTACATGTCAAATCTGTGGGGAGGTGAACCCACTCAGAGTAAGAATGCAGGTTTTGAAGTCAATACACTGGTCTACAAGCAAAATGCTAACAAAAGTAGTGAAATTGTACTTGATTTAGGTCACTAATAAAGAAAAAGTAAGTCAGAAGTGCTGATTGGCTATAGTTTCCAAGATATAATTTTGGGTCAAAATAGGAAATTTATGCAAAATAAGGCAAAAACGGTAGTTTATCAGAAGGTACAGTGTGTCTACAAGCAACCAGTTCTATCTGAAAGCCTGTCTGCACATTCCAATACATTCATTTTAATATGTCTGGAGTTTTAACATCAAATATTTTTGGATTTCACATAAGAGAGATGCCTCGAAACTGTGTGCACCTGATGTCTTAAGATATTTCTTGTTTATTTCTGCAAGTGCAAGTTAAATATTTTCTAAATATAAATACTATTTTTAAACAAAAATGCCTAAATCTATTGTATAAACAGATGATGTAAAACAGTATCATTAAATATCTTGAATACATTAGCTAACCAGAACAGTTATCAATTGATTTTCAGTTCATCTTATCAATATAAATGACTTTTAGCCACTTCTATCTCGGAAGCAGATCGAGTCCAAAAATGTGTAGACCAGAGAAATCCCATGTTATACGGTAAATGCAAGATGGGTACATTTATTGTCATACCAGTACATTCGAGACAAAGCAACAATATCTCCATGCAGACAAGCAGATAGTGGTCCCTCCATCAGAAAAGTGACACATTGCACCTTTAAGGCAGCAACTTAGCAGAACCCTGTCATAAGAAGCTACTTGGATGAGCGGAGAAAAGCTTGTGCAGTTGACAGTTTTACATTTTCTTTGGCAATGTAGAAAGTAGAAGAAGACACATCACACCATTCCAGGTTTAAAAAGAGGGATACTGTATTTTTCTTGCAATTCACAACTCTAATGATGCACTTATGTTGCCCGCTCTTCCCTTTTTCTTACACCTTACCTACTTAAGGAGGAAATCTTGATTGGTAAGTGGATGCTGTGCGCAGATTGAGGGCTTTACTGTAGGCTCGGTGCAGGCTGTTTTAGCTGCAGAGGAGACCGAGCACTGGGGCCTGTCTGATCTGATCTGAGGCCTTGTAGTTAGATTGACGGCTGCAGTCCTTTTCTTTTCACATACAACCCATTCTGTGATGTCCGTTCAATGTTCTTTAACAAAAGCTTTTCTATGGGGCTCTTGTTTCTCTCCTCTCTTAACGTGACTTATAGAGCTGTAGATCTCGCTACGCTTTCTTTTTCTGTCCTTTATTTCCTGACAAATAATTATTTTTAGCATAAACTCTCTCTTATCTCTGTTAGTTTTCAGTAATTATGATTCATTTAGTCTAGTCCTCTCTTTAAATAAGGTTGATCGCATGCTTCAAATTTGCATGATGTTTATCTTTCAAAGTTTTTATACCGAATAAAAACAGAAGCAGAGGGATTATGTGATTTTTATATTGACAGTGACCATGAAATCAAAATGAGCTGTAGTGACATGTATGAAACTGCACTCCTGACTTTAAGCTTGAACATGTGTATGCCTATTTGCAGATGTTATCTTCAAAATCTGGGAGTCAGGTCTTGGAGGGAAAAGACACTGAGTTGATTCTGAAGCCGCGACATGATTACGACTCGGGGAATGACACTTCGTCGCCGCTGTCTTGTAAAACGGCCGTGTGCGAGCGGAAGAGGAGCCACAGTGCGCAGCGTCTGGCCTCTCCGGACAAGCACAAGTTCACCGAGAGGGACAACGGCTCAGATTCAGGGAATTCTGTCACGAGTTATGCCTCCCTGTGCAAAACATACAGAGAAGACAGCCTGTCCACCAGCGTATTCAGCCCCAACGGCAAGAGGTATGGCATTAGTGAATTCAAGTATAAAGGGTTGAGGGAATGCGTTTTGTCTTCCATCACTGCACGCTTATGTTAACTTTTACTGACTCACTCATGTCTCCATCCTCTCGGGTTGAATGTATTTTTCTGTGTTTTGTGTTGAAGAGAGCAGATGACCGTGGGCTGTGGTCAAGAGGAGGAGTCGATGAAGTCCTGTTGTTCTCACAGAAGCAGGAGGAGGTCCAGGGCACACAGGAGCCGCTCCCCCAGCAGCAGCAGCAGGTCCTCCATGAGCTCCAGACACTACTCACGGAGCGTCTCTCTCTCATCATGCAGGTGGGACCAGCTTACCTGCACCATACATTTTTCTCCACCAAACTCCATTTTGGTCTCAGTGTTGTGAAAAGCATGTATGTTTGTTTGTTTATTTCATTCATAAAGTATAAAAAGACATCAACAGTGTGATAACAATACAAAAAATTGAATGAAAGGGAGCAGAAAGAAGAGTAATCTTATGTTATCTGCCCCCTCTTCCCTTTTCCAGACAATAACGCCGATAGTGACTATAAAACATTTCATCAATACATTTCATTTCAATCACAATTATTAATCAGTTGTAAACTGAAAGCTTCATTTTTATGCGCAACAACTTAGTTTTCTTTTTCATACCTACACATTACACTGGATTTTATGTATTTTTTAAATGCCATTATTGTACTTGATTCTCTTTGTCAAGATTATTCCGTAAATGAACTCCTTTCACAGCGACGCTTCGCTCCTTAATCTTGGTTCTGAATCTACGTTTTTAAATATGTAGGTTCCTTTTAAATTGTAGTTCTTGCTCTCATCTCAAACAGTCTTTGAATATTTGCAGGTAACACTCTGCACTTTGCTTTATACATGACTTTGAGGAGACTTCATTCAACAATATCACACATTTTCAACACTTTAAGTTTAACGAATAATGGGTTGGAGGGCTCTCTATAATGACCCCCAAATTTCCACACAGGACATCAGATATGGTGCAATCATAGAGTTATACGAGGTTAATAATGCTGCATTGTTTGGTGAGAACTTTATTTTATGCAACACAGCAAGTGCTTTGGAAATGTAGCTTTTAGTGTAATTTATATGGGACCTCCAGTTTAGACCTTCATCAATCGTAACTCCTAAAAATGTTCACTTACTCTTTTAATCTGTATCCCATCTGTTTATATTATGTTGTCTTTTTTCTTTTTATCTTTAAATAAAGTGATTTTTTTAAAATTAAGAATCAATCCATTTAAATCAAACCAATATTTTACTTTTTTTTTTTTAGCTCTTCCTTTACTCTATTTGTGACCTCTTTTATATATTTTCCATGGTAAAATAATGTTCTATCATCAGCAAATAGAATTTTCCCAAGTTCAGATACTTTAACAAAATCATTCATATATAAAATAAATAATTTGGGCCCAAGAATCGAGCCTTGGGGCACACCCCATTTGATATCTTTCTCATTCTGTGTCATTGATTTGTACATATTGTTTTCTGTTTTTTAAATAACTCACTATCCATTGACGAGCCACCCCTCGAATTCCGTACTTGTTCATTTTCTTAGGTCAATGAATATACTTAAGAAATAATTCAATTTCAGTTGCTATTTTTTCAGTTAGTTCCATTATTGCCATTGCCATTATCAAAGGGAAATATTAGGATGCTCAGGATGTATAAATTAACGTAATAACTTTTGACCACTAAAAACATTTTAAATGAACTAGTTCTGATTTTGACATTCTTAAAACAGTAAAAATCAGACACAGCCCCGTTTGGAATTAGATTGGCCGACCTGTAGTGTTCTCACATAACACCCCTACATGCTGTCTGTGTTACCTACAAGTCTAGACCTATTCCTTAGGAACAACTAAACTAGGTATAACTAAACTCACTATTATTGTATCTCCTTTCCAGCTCACATTCCCGTTCACCAAGCTCCTCCTCCAGTTTGTGGCGCAGAAGCAGCTCCCGGGGAAGTTCTTGCAGACACAATGTGGACAGGTGAACCACATCTCCATCTCTCACCTTCTCTTCCTGGAATATCAAATGTTTTACACTGTTCCATGCTTTATAGATTACGAGATAGAAGGAGAACATCTAGCTCCAGAGAGTCCAAAGTGGCACATTCAAATAAGAAGAGACGGAGACACAAGTCCTACTCCCCCATGAGGAAGAGAAGAAGAGACTCGCCAAGCCACCTGGAAGCACGCCGCATTACCAGGTACACGTTTTCCATCCATACAGTAGAATATATATTTTAAAGCTTGTGCTAGAACAAACCACCTGCTGTCTTTATTGTACTCCCCCTCAGTTCGTCATAACCAAGAATCATTTACTTTGATTTTTATGAGCCATGCTTCGCAAATGGCTTTTAGCCCAGGCAGAGATAGAGCCAAAAGAGGCACGAACAAGCACAGATAAACAGAAAGAAAGTGGGAGTCTGAAACAGGCTGGCATATGATGGTAGCCCAGTTAATTTGTGTTGAAGGATATGCACAAAATAGCAGCAGCTGTCTTCACTGAATGTGTGCTTCTTCTATGTTTATATCTTTCTGACAACCATTACTTTTACTGGCAGCTCCACATTAGTCTGGAATATGGGGCTGATGGCTTAAGTGCACAACATGTTTGTATTTGATTTGGTAATGCTTATTTCAGTTAACTGTTATGACCCTGTCTGACCAGTCCTCCTGTTAAACTGCACTGAGACCTTTGACTGAGACACAAAGAACTGAGACTGAGAAGCACAGTGTAAATGTTGCCACAGCAAAACTTGAATTTTCTTCACGATCAATAATGTATCTCTGTCTCTTTCTGCTACTGCTACTACTATTACTATTACTCATTATTGGGCAACAGTGGATCAGGGGGAACATTGAACAGCGTTTAGCCAGTTCATATTGTCATTATGTCCATGGGCAAGACACTTAAACCCATATATTGGTCTACATTTCCTGTGTGAATATTTTGGTGAGTACTTGGTTTTCAGAGAGGCCATTGGCAGCCATAATTCTCTCTATTGGTCTACCAAACACTGCACTATACTTTAGACTGTGATAAAATAAGAAATTCAATTTGTCAACTGGACAAAGTTTGTTTGGTCGAAAACGTTTCGCCGCTCATCCGAGAGGCTTCGTCAGTTCTGGATGTTAGGCTCGTAGTTGTTCTTAAGATGTGTGAAGAGTCCCTCAGTCGTCCAGGTAGAATCCATGATAAAAGAAGAAATTCAATTTGTCAACTGGACAAAGTTTGTTTGGTCAAAAACGTTTCACCGCTCATCCGAGAGGCTTCGTCAGTTCTAGTCAGTTCTAGAACTGACGAAGCCTCTGTGCCAAAGGGTCGGTGTGGCTGCAGGTTTTCTTTCCAAACAAGCAGAAGCACACCAGACTTGACTCATTTAATCAACTGATCTCAGTCTTCAGACAGTTGAAGGTGTGCTCTTGGTTGGTTGGAACAAAAACCTGCAGCCACATTGGTCCTTTGTGGAACAGTTTGCCCAGGTTTAAGCTCGAAGCTAGAAGTTATACTGCCGTGTTATTTGCCTGACCTGCCAGTTCCTTCTACAGTCTGATCAAATCCAGAAGGTTCTGGATGAGAATAGAGGGTGACATTTCTCTGCCACAGCTGCTAATTTGTATATTATTTGTATATACAAATTAGTATATTATATTTGTATATTTGTATATTATATTATTTGTATATTATATTATTTGTATATTATTCCAAAATTATTTGAAAATAAACATAGCTTACAGATGACTACTGTTCAAACCTTTCCTAGGATAGGCAGAATAAGGCTGGTTATGGTGAATTCATAACATACAGCTTTGGGAAAAAAATAAGAGACCACTGCATTTTTTTCTGAAATCAGCATCTCTACATGTATTACAGCCATTCCATTCCAGCGTCTGTTGAATTGAACACAAACCCAAACTGAGCTACTTCAGTTCTTGCACCAGGAGTGGAATAAAGTCATCCAAGAACAATGTGCAAGACTTGTGGAGAGCATGCCAAGACGCATGAAAGCTGTGATTAAAAATAAGGGTTATTGCACCAAATATTGATTTCTGAACTTTTCTTAAGTGTAAACATTAGTATTATGTTGTTTTAAAATGAATATGATCTTGTTTCTTTGCATTGTTTGCGGTCTGAAAACTTGTATCTTTTTTATTTTGACCATTTGTAATTGTCTGCAAATAAATGCTCTAAACGATCATATTTTTACTTGGAGTTTGGGGGAAATGTTGTCAGTAGTTTATAGACTCAAACAAAAATGTTCCTTTTGCCCAAACACATACCTATAAGTAGTAAAATCAGAAAAACTGATAATTTTGCAGTGGTCTCTTATTTTTTTTCCCAGAGCTGTAGTTTGAATATCCAAAAGGAGCAAACAGAGGAAATGAACATGTAACCTGTCACATTTGTTTTGCCACATTTCTTAAACACATCTGACCCTCTTCTCTCTCCCAGTGCCAGGAAACGCCCGGTCCCATACTTCAGGCGAAGTCCTTCATCCAGCACCAGCGTGTCATCCTGGAGCAGCCTGTTCACGCGCAGTCGCTCTCGCAGTGCCCCCTACAGGCCCAGCCGCAGCCGCAGCCGCTCCTACTCCTCCTACAGGAGCTACAGCCGCTCCTCCTCCTGGAACTCCATATTCGGCATACGCAGTCGGAGCCGGAGCAGTGGACACGTGCACAAATGCCACAGGAAAAGAAAAAGGCATTAGGCTGGTGCTCCATGGAATATTAAGGCACTGAGCCCGGACCAGCCGAGGGCACCACTGAGCACGTAGGAGCAGTGGGCTGTGGAAATATTGCATCTGAGGCCCAACACGGCTGTTATGGAAGTACTTGTTGTTCTCCCTGCCCACGGAGAAGACCACAGAGACGAATGTTTATGTTTGTTTGCTTTGTTCATGGTCTTGCATCAGCACACACCGCAAAAATGATGAGAAAAGTTGGTGCAAAAAGGAGATTTAAAATTATCTGAAAGGTGTGCTTTCCTTTTACCTCCAGTATGGGAAGCAGATTGTGGGAAATACATCATCTTTCCACCAAGTTTATAATTTTACAGATTTTTGTTAGGTACCATAACGTGATGGACTGGAAGACGAAGCTAAATACACATTTTACCCTATATTTTTGCATCTTTTATCCTTAAGAGTTTGAGGAAAAAATGCTGCATTTAGTCAAACAGAAGAAGATATAGTCTTCTGTATAAGGTTAGCAAGAAAATATGAAATGGGAAATGGCAGGTTGCCTAAAGTGATGTTGTATGAAAACAAATTATACCACAATAAAGGTGCACTATATACATTGTATTGCTTTGCCTGGAATGTATGGCTTTAAGTTATCTATCTCCATAAAGACAAGCAGGAGACGGCACCAGGCCAAGTTACTCACTATAAGAATGTATGTTTTTAAGCATTATTTTGACCAATATAAATTCCAGTAAATGAATAAATGCATGTAAGATAGGTTTAATGCTATACTGTGGAACATTCCAGGCAAGACAATAACAACAATTTATGTAGTGCACCTTTAAATAGATAAATATGTATATGAATGGTCAGATATCATACAAAATGTAGTCCTGAGAGCTTTAAGCTGTGTTATAATGCAGTTACTTCATCAAAAACATACCCGGAGTTGTGTTTTGTTTCATTCACATATGTGCCTGGCCGTGGCAAAACCAGACACAAGTCGTCCAAGAGGCATTTTGAGTTATTCACAGATTCTGAGAGTGTAGATTCTAAGCTTTCAAATGATGCCTTACAGATGGAAATCTGAGAACATCTGAAGAATTTGTGGCCATTTGAAATCAGCACATACTGAAAATGACGAGCTGAGAAATGCCGCGTTAAAGATCTCCTTGTGGAACAGAAAGGAACTAATTTGCATGGCATTAAGCTAAGCCCTCCCCCATCACTGACATCACTGTGGTGTTTCAGGCAGAATTAGAAGGTACTTTGTTGGAAAATGGAAATGCTTTTATAACAAAAAGTCCATATAATCGTTCAATAATTCAATAATACACAGGATAATATGTTATCACACACGTACACACACATACTCTGGACACACACACACACACCTTAGTCCTGTTTTACTCCTGGATTAGTCCTGGTTTAGTCCTGTTTTAATCCTGGTTTAGTCCTGGTCTAGTCCTGGTTTAGTCCTGGTTTAATCCTGGTTTAGTCCTGTTTTAGTTCTGGTTTAGTCCTGGTCTAGTCCTGGTTTAGGCCTGGTTTAATCCTGTTTTAGTCCTGGTTTAGTCCTAGTTTAGTCCTGTTTTAGTCCTGGTCTAGTCCTGTTTTAGTCCTGTTTTAGTCCTGGTTTGGTCCTGTTTTAGTCCTGGTTTAGTCCTGGTTTAGTCCTGTTTTAGTCCTGGTGTAGTCCTGTTTTAGTCCTGGTTTGGTCCTGTTTTAGTCCTGGTTTAATCCTGGTCTAGTCCTGTTTAGTCCTGTTTTAGTCCTGGTTTAGTCCTGGTTTAGTTTAGTCCTGTTTTAGTCCTGGTTTGGTCCTGTTTTAGTCCTGGTTTAGTCCTGGTTTAGTCCTGATTTCGTCCCGGTTTAGTCTTGTTTTAATCTTGTTTTAGTCTTGTTTTAGTCCTGTTTTAGTCCTGGTTTAGTCCTGTACACACACGCTGACACAAGGCCGCTGCTTTCACCTAATATCTCCATTTGATGCAGAAATAATATGATAATAATATGACTCACCCCGTGTTGCCGTGTTGTTTGAGTAATCCAGTCCTGGTTTGTTAGTCCGCTGACATCTCCAAAGCTCAAAATGCTCTGTTCCACCTTGTGATGTCATGTAGTGGTAGTTTTCAAGTTAACAGCTACCTTTTACTTTTAGTTCAGTAGAGATTGGAAATTCCAGGACCGAAACCATCCAAATGATTCTAGTGAAAGTGTATGGAGTTTAAAAACACAGTGGAGCACCTGTATTCCCACAGTATTTTCAGTTTGAGAGAAGAGCTAAATATGCAGGGGGTATGCGTTTAACATGTGTGAATGAAACAAAACAGAACTCCAGATATGTTTTTAAGGAGGAAACAACATTATAACATAGATCAGATAACAACGTAATATAGGCAGCTTAACAAAGATTTTAACACGTTTAATTTTGTCATTTTCTGGACGGTGTTTTGCAGGAGAGATTGCACGCCTTGATGGGCGCCTTTTAGAAATGGCTCCCAGAGAAAAACCTTATCAGAACGAGGCAGGCTTTATTGCTGTGAGCTGGCCACTTCACACGCAGCAGAACAAACACGGTGCTCTGTCTGAAAAATGAAACGGGGAGGGAAGGCCGACGGCGAGCAGAGCACCTGTCAGACCAAATGTCAAATTAATTTATCCTCTGATCAAGTGGAAAACTATTGAAATGTCAGCTCGTGTAATACAGCTCCCAACCTCTGCAAACATGGCGTCGTCTCGGGGAATTTCTCTCCCCTTCACCAATGTCAGAGCAGTTTTTCAGTGCTGTATTAGGTCAGATGATAATGAACTAGCGTGTTATCATTATCGTTATACAAGTGAGGGTGGGCGCTATCGACAAGAAATGGATATCTCAGTTTATTTTTCATTATCCTGGTGACAATTCAGACAGTGTTATGGCAGTCTGTTTCACACGTACTAAAATGTGTCGGTAAATGTCCTGGTTGAGAATGGCACAGGATGTGAACAGAGGATTGTTTTAAAATTACAGATGTTTTCAATATCGATACTTTGCAACGGATGTCATTAACATTCCCTGGGGGTGTGATGCTAACTGTAGGCTCTGCTCTGTCTGAGGCTTTATTAGTTAGACTTTAATCTGTGCTTTATTTTAACATACCTGACCAGAAAGAACTGACTTAGCTTTAACCCTAGAACACTTTCACTATAAAAAGTAACACCATCACTTTTGTCGGGTCATTTTTACCCAATATTATATACCCAACAAAAAGTACTTATTAGTAATTTGTCATAAAAATAGATCAAAATATGACAACACATGATAAATGGTTTTCTTTTATTTTGAACTGTGGTATGTGTAACAAAATGGGGGGAAAAAAACATAGGAAGACCCTAAAAACATGCTCCAAAATTACTGAAAAATTAGCAATTTGAGAACAAAACAAAAAAAAATTATACTGGAAACTTGGTGTTTGGTCCACCCATTCCTGGGACATGTGACACTTCCCTGGTGAAGCACAGACTCCTTGACACACGAACAATTGCAGGAGAGAGGAACAAAAAATTGTATTTTTTCAGTGGGTAAAAATGACCAGTTGACTAAAATATTGTTTTCACCATAAGAATTCCCTTTGAAATCACCACTTTGTGATATTTATTCATAATCACTGCACTAAATAAGGATAGATACACATTCCAGGACCACTCTTACTTACCTATTTTTTACATCCTCTTACATTAAATTCATTACATTCTTACATTCCTCTTTCACTATTGCCGGGTGAAAATCACCTGAAAGCCTGTAGGAAAAAGTGGGCTTTGGGGTAAGGAAACACCTACACCTTCAAAGATGTCAAAAACAATGGTGAAGCTCCACAGGGACCCATGACAGTCAGAAAAATGCAACATATTGAAAATCATGTAAATACTTTTGTTCGGGTGAAAATCACCCAACGATAGTGCTCTAGGGTTACATCAATTTTGTTTTTTTTGTTTGTTTGTTTTTTCTTGAGTTTTTTTTATTATTTTGAAACTTTTGGATTTGACAGTGTTTGCTCATGTGTGCATTGTGTCACCATGGTAACTCCTAAACCTTCCACTATTAGAGATAGATGCAGAACACCCCTGGAGTGATGTCACTGCCAAGTGCCAGTATCTCCCACCTTTATTTTTCCATTATCCTGGGGACTATATTCACACATTGTTAATCAGTCCATCAGAAACTTGCTTATAAATTGTTGAGGTTCAACAATTGCACAAAATATTATATACAGCTTTGGAAAAAAATAAGAGCACACTGCAAAATTATCAGTTTTTCTAATTTTACTACTTATAGGTTTGTGTTTCGGCAAAAGGAACATTTTTGTTTGAGTCTATAAACTACTGACAACATTTCCCCCCCAAATTCCAAATAAAAATATTACTGTTTAGAGCATTTATTTACAGAAAATGACAAACGGTCAAAATAACAAGAAAGATACATGTTTTCAGACCTCAAACAATGCAAAGAAACAATATCAAATTCATTTTAAAACAACATAATATTAATGTTTACACTTAAGAAATCAATATTTGGTGCAATAGCCCTTATTTTTAATCACAGCTTTCATGCGTCTTGGCATGCTCTCCACAAGTCTTTCACATTGTTCTTGGGTGACTTTTTTCCACTCCTGGTGCAAGAACTGAAGTAGCTCAGTTTTGTGTTTGTGTTGGAATTCAACAGACGCTGGAATGGAATGGCTGTAATACATGTAGAGATGCTGATTTCAGAAAAAAAAACGCAGTGGTCTTATTTTTTCCAAGAGCTGTATGTATTTTTGGAGTCATGCAAACATACAGTTGTCAAATATATATATTTTTTCAATATATCTCCCAGCGCTGCATACACACACTCTCACCAATGTGTATAGACCAGTTTAAAAGCTACGTCATCACTGAATGCGCACGCACTGTTGACTCAAAACAAAGCCACTGCTGCCATAAAACCCCCAGCGAAGATATACAAGAGAAGAACTCGAATAAAGAGAAACAGATGGAATAAATGATAGTTCATATCATTCAACTGACATACACACAAGTGAACACCTGCTGCTTGTTTAGGGTAATTTGCCCAGGTGTTCAGTGGTGTTTAATCATGCTGATTAACTAGCAAGCACAGGACACCGCAAAGCTCACAGACATATTAACCGGGTAACCTCTACGACAGACACATGTAAACGAACATGAATAACTTTGTTAAAAGGCATGATAAGTTTTCGCATGACCATCATAAGTGGCAGTTGACATGATTGAGATCACATCTGTGACTCGTGAATTAAGTCGTAGTATGTTACTTACACAAGTGCAGTCGGCGGTCAGAACGTAGTTGATGATAGCCCAAGCATTGTACATGGTCGTCTTGTGGCCTTGTCTTTGACTGGGGAGAACATCAGATGCCAACATGCAAAACTCCCCATCGATATCGTGGTATTTTACCTCCTGTACATGGCCACACACGGCAAACTGGTAGGCATCCATGGATTTGTATGCGCACACTTTCTCTCTTGTATACACGCTGGGCTTCTCCACTAAATAACAGTGGATATCTGGCCACTCTAAATCTGGCCACTTTCTGCGGTCGTACTGCCACTCCGTGATCGCATAAGGATCTGGTAGTCGAACCCCGTTGCTCAACGTGAGCTTTTGAATGTAGCTCTCCCTATCGTTCAGATACTCCGCTATGGTCCGCCATGGTTGATTCTGGGTCAACAGTGCGCGCACATACCGGTGACGTCACGTCTGTTTACTAACTGTAAAGGGGTCTATAGTTTGCATGTTCTACCCATGTCCAGGTTGGTGCTCTATCATTATAGTCAACATAGCCTAATCCTCCAGCTAAGTACTCCTGTCCAGACCGAGATACTGATTCACTGCTACTGATATTGGCATAAATGAAAATGAAATGAAAGAGAGATAGTTTAAATGCAGAAATCTGTAATGTAAGTCTTGCCACACTTTGAAGATGGACCATGTCAATACAAAATATATCCAGATGATGATTTTAGCTCAACACGTACTCAAGTTTGTGGGTAAAGGCTCCTTTATGGTACAAGACCAGAGTGCTCAAGTTGTGTGGATAAATTATTAAATTAATTCTGGACATAATAATTAACAGAGCAGAAACATTTTAGAGTGTAAATACAGCATTGTCTTATGTTTGCGTAGTGATTACAGTGCTGGTATTTCACCAAACCTGCAATGTTGTCATAACTTTATAAAGATATTTTTGCATTGTGTTGCATATATATTTACTGTTTATGTATTCTGTATTATTTATTGTTTTTATACCCTCTCAATTGTGGCCACTCTTTCTATGCAACACTGTCAACTTATGTCTCATTTTTAAAAACATGTCTTATCATCATTATTATTATTATTAGATGTGTGGTCTCCTGGACTCGTTGGACTTCTCTGGGCTTGACATAACTGTTCTATGGACTTACAGATTTCACCCACAAAGCATGAGGTGATTATATGTTTTGTCAAACTCTACGGGAGCAAATGTAAAGACAGTGACCCCTCCTTATTTCACTGTATAAAGTTTACATTGTGCAGAAATGTACCTGGGAACATGTACAGAGTAATGTAAAGTAATGTCATGTAAATATGCATACTGATTGATTCTGTAGTGATTTGCTTTGCAGAATGTGAAATGTTATAGTAAAAAAAGTTATGTTCACATTAAAATAAAAAGTGCTCAGATCACATTTTGGTTGCATCAAAATCCATAGCAATTTTATGTACTACATTATTTTCTGTATCGATTTGGTGAAGTCAAACAAAAAACTACGGCAACCTCTGGGGGCCAAAATTCAGTGCAGTTGTCTGTGTCATAAGCCGTGTCTCAATTCCCATTGTGCACAGATCGGAGTGTGGTTTTAAGGGCACTCCGCGGACCGCATGGCAGTCGGCGAAATGGGACAGGTCCCGCAACTACCAGATCGAGCTGCCGACTCCATTTTCTCCCGTAGAAGAAGTAGCGCGTGGTGCATGCTGGGATATATGACTACGTGAAGTGTGCATGGATACACAGTTGGTCCACGCCACGATTTCCATGGAAACGACTGCGGGTTTCAGGGTGCATTTTAAGTGTGCATGGGACAAAAAAGAAATGGGACAGCAGTTGTCCCACTAGAAGTGACGTATGCACCCTTAAAATCACACTCCGAACTGTGCACACTGCGAATAGAGACACGGCTACAGTAAACTCAACTACAGCAGCCTGAGATTCTTACGCATCAAAATCAATGTTTTATAACTTTCATGGTTCTGAGTAAAGAAGAAAATACAGCTTATTCAAAAAAATGAAATGTTGACCGTGAAAAAATCAAATGTTGACTGTAAAATATATATATATCACAGTTTTCTAACGTTTTATGTTAAATGAACGTATAATTCAATATCTTAAAATCTAATTATTTGCTTTGGATCAACATAAAATGATTGAAAATTGTTGAAAAAGGTGACAACATATTTATCAATGTCATCAATTTTTTTTTTTTGCTTTTTGATGACAATGTGTTTTTTTTTTTTTATTAAAACAAAGCTTCCCCCGCGCAGTTTTGTAAGAATTGGACACAATGGTGCAACAAAGTAAATAGCGACCAACTTTTATCCAGAGCAGGGGTATCCAAACTTTGTGTTTCAAGGGCCACATCTTGAAACACATTTGAAGCTGAGGGCCAAAGAACGATAGTCAATACAGTTGATCATTCAGAGGGGTGAATTTTATTGCAGTGTAATGTGATTGAAGTTATAATTTCTTCTATTTGCAGTAAACAGTGCTGCCTATGATCAATTGGGCAATTTCAGCAGAAGGCTTGTCGGCCAATAAAAGCTGGTCTGAGGGTCACTTTTAGCCCCTGGGCCACAGTTTGGACTCCCCTAAACCCAACGTTCTCTGTCTCAGTATATCATGTAATCTGATGTTGCCACTTATTACACTGTGTTCCAAATGATTATGCAAATGATTTTTTTTCTCTGATTTTGCCAAATTCCCAAAATAAATGACAGGTAGGGGTGTAAAGATTAACCGATTTGGATCGGTTATCGGTCTGTGACCTCTGCGATCTGAGTGTACCGATCAGCGGAGCCCGGATCGGTCCAAATTCACTACGAAAGGTCCGATGCACCGGATTTATGGCCAAGAATCGGTTCTCGGCTCCTGAGCGGTCTCTGTCATGGCGCAGAAGCCGCCTGTGTGTGTTTGCGTTCTTTAGCGAATGGTGGCTGGTTCACTTACCTGGGATTGAAGCTTATTGGCTGGTTAACTGCCAATCATGCGAGCGGCACGGGCTGTATGCGGAAGTGAGCAATGTTTGTATGTGTCTCGTCAGGACAGCGTAGGACAGATCGCCTTGTTTGACAAGGTAGGAAGATTCGACAGAACACCGGTAATATACGATGTTTCCATTTATTGAGCTGTTAAGTATTTGGTGCGCTACCGCTATTTATGGACATGGTTCGTATGCGTGGTTAACTTTTGTGCCAGTGTTGTGTCGCGTTGATATCAGTCTGATGTTTCACTCAGGGCTCTCAAGGCTCACGCATTGAGAGTGTGACACACGCAATTCGACGTATTCACACGCGCACACGCCACACATGGCATTTCTCACGCTGATTTGTGTTATTTTTTTATTTTTTTGTGCCCAGAAAATCGGTCTGTGTGGCTTAGTTTATGCAGGCTCTGCGCGTTTTCAGCGCCGCCCCCTCCCCCTGCTCCGGGGGAGCTCCGGGGGAGCAGGGGGAGGGGGGGACGGCGCGTCTGCTCCCGACCGTGCGGTCCGAGCAGAGGCCGGAGCAGACGCGCCGTCCCCCGGGCACGTCCTGAGCCTCAGTCCCGGTGCCACGTCTCCTCTAAGACGCACCGACTCCGGTCCCCGTGTCTCCGTCTGTGCGTAACGTGTCCCCCCCCGACGGCTTACGCGCGGAATACGCGCGGCCCAGAGCCGAACTGCCCGTGGTGAGATGCGGTGAGCCGCGGTGAGACGCGGGCCCGGTGCATTAACCAGACTCTTACATGAATCCGTTAAAAATGTCCCGCTCCCCCCCGCCCCGCTCCCCCCTCCCCGCCCCTCTCAGCGCGCACTGACAAAGTGCAGTGATGATAAAACAAACTGAGAACCATCAGGTAATAACTTCATTTATATAACTCTCATTAGTCATTCACTCGCACCCCCCCCCCGTCCTCGGAAATTACAGTCACACGCACGACCCCGCTCAAAACTTGAGAGCCCTGGTTTCACTGTCAGCTTGATAGTTTCCATGGCAGCTATAGACCATAACAATTGTATGATACTAGCGTTTTTATTGTCACGGTTAATGGATTGGGTGATTTATTTAGACAACATTCATGTATTGGCAATGTATAATTGATTTGGACTAAAATTGACTTGGCTAATTTACTTTTGTGTGGAAAATACAACGTATAATCAGAATTGGTGCATTTCTGTATTTAGATAGGCTACTTATGATTTGTGTGTATAGAAATGTACCACTGGGCAAAATAAGCTAGAATCCGGATGTGTTTGGACTGGATATTTTATGACACGCCACATATCCGGACCAGTTTTTCACCATATCCTTATTTCTTGAGAATCCATGAAAATATTGACGTATTTGGACTCCGGATTTCACTGGGTACAATATCTGTTCGTATCCGGAGATATTTTGGCACTCGTGTCTCTCTGTAGCCAGCTCGCTACATGCCCATGTGATCCCCGGACTGCCCTCAGGGCTGAGCGAGTATGCGCCGCCTCGACTGCAGACTGAGACCACACTTCGAACCGCACTCGCTGAATTGGGAAACGCAGCAATCTTAGCCGTGCTCCTGGTGGACAAGTTTGCGGTCACGTTTTGATGGGGAGGTGAACAATCCCACTATCAGAGATGTTTTAAGGTAAGTTGAAATATCAGAATTGCTATTTGGCGGGTGAATGTTTGGAGTTAGCTACACAGTTAGCCTGCCATTCGTTGATAACGTGGGACGACAAAGCTGGTTGATGGAATGATTGGGACATAATGTATCATCAGTAATATGAATGTATAACATGTAATGGCGTCGATGTCTGATTTTCGACATACGCAGGGGATACATTTCAAAATCCCACTTGTGTAAAAATGGAGAGTAATCTGCTAGCTAAATGTAGCCTTCTAGCTAGCGTGACACTGCGATCGATCTTTTTGTAGCAGCTAGCCTACATAGGTTTCCCACCCAAGTGTTTAGCGTAATAATCTGTGGGTAAAAATACGCTATTTCTTAGTCCATTACCATACAAACCAACTGGGGGCTTTGTGAAATTGGGTGGGTTTTAGAGCCGCCAGGAGACTTGAAGGTAATATGTAGGATTGTGGCCAGAGTAGGTAAGTACATATTGCTACTGTGCTGCTTATTTCCAAAATCTTTTCATGACTATTTAGTCAAAGTAAATAAGTAATAAAATTATAGTTACTAGTATGACCAAGTAAGTAATAAATAAAATTATAGTTACTAGTATGACCAAAGTAGTTCTGCAGATTAAAAAATGTCTATTACTGGAAATTCAAAATGACAGACATGGAAAAGATTTCTTTCCTTTCCCAGTCAAAATTAATACTTAGAATTTGATGGTGGTGGTAAGTATTCATGAAAAGGTAACATTTGTGAATGAGCAGCATGCATTCTGGAAATAAACTACCTTTTAAACATGTGTGTGACGAAACGGATTTGTACAGTCATTGCTTTTGCCCCAAGATAGATGTAGCTACATCGCAAACATTACAAAAGACAATGAGATGTTGAAATTAATGTTTCTAAATGCTGCAGGGCAATCGGTGACCTTCGCAGTTCAGTGGATGACCTGAGAAAGGAACTGAGGACCATGCAGGATGCCATGATGCAGCAGGAACACTCCCGCATGACCCAGGAGAACCACAAAGTCCCTTTGGAGTTGGCGGTAACACTTGATTGTGTGTTTTTGAGAATAGGACACAAACTGGACTCATGTATGTGTCCCATAACTAGGCTGACATCATTATCCACTGTTTCTTTCTATATTGGTCGTCTTAACCACATACAGTTGTATAATGATTTTTTCTTATTCAGGCACGGGTGAGGCGCTTTCACTGTGGGCTTGGGGAACTGCAGTGGATACCCTTATAAATGAACATATACCAGTGAGTGAGCCTACGAGTCTCCAATGCTGGCCAGCCCACACGTGTGTAAAGTTCACAGTGGTGTATGCGAGTTTGTGATGAACCTCAGAGAGGCATGATACACACAATCTAACACTTACGCTTATAAAGAAAGCAGGGTCCATCACTGGTGTGTTTTAGTACTGTGGAGCAACTCTTAAAGGGATATGCCACCCCAGGTCAAATTTGGGCATCCCCCCACAGTCCAGAGACTAAAATAAGTGGTGAAAAGCGTTTTCCTGGTCACCCAGCCATTGTCCGAGTCTGTCAGCACTGACCGCCGCGGTATCTGCAGCTACTCCGCGTTAGACTGGAGTCTAACGGCGCCAGAGAAAGATTTCGGCCAAAAGGAATTAATTTGCTCGATGCGTTTCCCAATTACTTTCTGTGTAGTGCGCATTCATATCGAGTGCAAATAAATGTACAAATCAACACGGAGAGCTTGCTTGGTCATTTTGGGTGGGAACTATTTTTCAGTGCGGAACAATAAAGCCGAAGCACAGAGCACGCTGCCAGGGGAATCCCTGTTACGCACCAGGAAGGGAGTTCCCCTGTTGCGCAGCGTGGTGCGTGCTTCGGCTTTATTGTTCCGCACTGAACAATGGGGGGTAACAAAAAGTCCATATAATCATTCAGTAATTCAATAATACACAGGATATATGTTATCACACACGTACACACTTGCTTAGGTCCTGACCAAGCCGAAGCAAGAAGATCATGGAGATGGTCCCCGGGCGCCCTAATGTGTGCTGCCCACTGCTCCTAATATATATATATATATAGGATGGGTTAAAATGCAGAGAAGAATTTCTCCAGTGTGAGATCAATAAAGTCACTTCTTCTTCTTCACACACACACACACACACACACACACACACACACATACACACACACCTTAGTCCTGATTTAGTCTTGGTTTAGTCCTGGTTTAAACCTGGTTTAGTCCTGGTTTAGACCTGGTTTAGACCTGGCTTAGTCCTGGTTTAAACCTGGTTTAGTCCTGGTTTAGTCCTGGTTTAGACCTGGTTTAGACCTGGTTTAGACCTGTTTTAGTCCTGGCTTAGTCTTGGTTTGGACCTGGTTTAGTTTTGGTTTAGTCCCGGTTTAGTCTTGGTTTAGTCCTGGTTTAGACCCGGTTTAGTCTTGGTTTAGTCCTGGTTTGGACCTGGTTTAGTCCGGGTTTAGACCTGGCTTAGTCCTGGTATGACTCACCCATAAGAATGCGGTCAGCTCCATTCTAACAGTTTGCCGTGTTGTCTTTAATAATCCGGAGCTCCGGAGAAAATGACATAATCCCAAATTTATCCCGTGTCTCGGGGCGAGAGTTCCTTCTTACGTAGCATTAACGTAGCAAGTTAAGGATTCTTCTTCTCTTGGAAATGCCGCGTAAACATTCACGCGGCTCGCTCACAGCTGATTGGCGAACAGGCGCAAAGACAACAGCGGCAATCGTCATGATTGGCGGGAGCGCGTATCGGTGGGTAATTATGCTGCAACATGATTGGAAGCTGGAGCGCAGTTCGGCCTATGATTGGCTCTTGGCACTGGCCATTTTGACTTAAAAACGACGAAATTCGCCAAAAGTTTAGGGATTTTCATGCCTGATTGATAAAATGCCATAAGGGATGGAAGAAGGGATGCCCGTTTTAGAAGAGGGATGATTTTGACTATTTTTTCCCCAAGGGGGGATGCCACCCCCCCCCCCCCCATCCCCCCTCAACTCGAGTACTGCCCCTAATAAAAAAAATATATATATATATATATATATATATATATATATATATATATATATATATATATATATATATATATATATATATGTATGTATATATATGTATGTATATACACTCAACAAAAATATAAACGCAACACTTTTGTTTTTGCTCCCATTTTTCCTGAGATGGACCCAAAGATCCAAAATTCACTCCAGATACACAACACTACCATTTCTCTCAAACATTGTTCACAAATCTGTCCAAATGTGTGACAGCGAGCACCTCTGCCCCGCCGAGACAATCCACCCCACCTCACAGGTGTGCCACATCAAGATGCCGATCCGACATCATGACCAGTGCACAGGTGCGCCCCAGACTGCCCACAATAAAAGGCCACCCCGAAATGTGCTTTTTTTTTTTCTTTATTGGGGGTCTGGGGACTCAGAACCAGTCAGTATCTGGTGTGACCACCATTTGCCTCATGCAGTGCAACACATCTTCTTCGCATAGAGTTTATCAGATTGTCAGTTGTGGCCTGTGGAATGTTGGTCCACTCCTCTTCAAAGGCTGTTATGGACAAAGAACACAGGTGCATTTTATTGATGGCATTTTGAATGCACAGAGATACCGTGATGAGATCCTGAGGCCCATTGTTGTGCCATACATCCATGAACATCACCTCATGTTTCAGCAAGATAATGCACGGCCCCATGTTGCAAGGATCTGTACACAATTCTTGGAAGCTGAAAATGTCCCAGTTCTTGCATGGCCAGCATACTCACCGGACATGTCACCCATTGAGCATGTTTGGGATGTGCTTGACCGGCGTATACGACAGCGTGTACCAGCTCCCACTAATATCCAGCAACTTCGCACAGCCATTGAAGAGGAGTGGACCAACATTCCACAGGCCACAATTGACAATCTGATAAACTCTATGCGAAGAAGATGTGTTGCACTGCATGAGGCAAATGGTGGTCACACCAGATACTGACTGGTTCTGAGTCCCCAGACCCCCAATAAAGAAAAAAAAAAAAAGCACATTTCGGGGTGGCCTTTTATTGTGGGCAGTCTGGGGCGCACCTGTGCACTGGTCATGATGTCGGATCAGCATCTTGATGTGGCGCACCTGTGAGGTGGGGTGGATTGTCTTGGCGGGGCAGAGGTGCTCGCTGTCACACATTTGGACAGATTTGTGAACAATGTTTGAGAGAAATGGTAGTGTTGTGTATCTGGAGTGAATTTTGGATCTTTGGGTCCATCTCAGGAAAAATGGGAGCAAAAACAAAAGTGTTGCGTTTATATTTTTGTTGAGTATATATGTATATATATATATATTCTGAATCAAGAGCCGTATCCCTGACCCCTCTGTCTCTGCCTGTTGAGAATAACAAGCGATATAAAATCATCTTCTATCTCCAACTGCATGCCGTCTTCTTCTTATAACGGTCTATTGCATCATGCACCTGTAGTTGCAATATTAGTCTCTGAATGACGTGAAAGTTTTCTCCAAGGCACCATGACCTAAGAGTTAAAAAAAAGCCATTGAGTCACACACAGGAGAGGGCATAGCAGCTGACTGACAGGAGCACACAACTTTATTTGGGCAAGAGAAAGGCCCGCCCTGCATCAGCTGTTACATGTACACTGTAAAAATATACACATTACATACTTGACTTGAGAATGATCAAAAATGAGGACAGTTGCCATAGCGATTAACAATTTCAAGCAAAATGTTGAATCTTCTGAATGGGACAAAGTCCTCATACACAGGACTCCTCTTTGTCACTTTGTTGTCAATAACAATTTGTATCAGTATTGATTTAGGAAGTTTACATAACCTGATTTAGCTCCTATATGTGTGCTATTTTATTCATAATAACTACCACACTGTTGACATGTATCACTGTATGCTACTAACTGAGTTGCCAGATTTAATCGATTAAACCATTAATAGTAGACTATTGTTTCTTTCTTCTAATTTGTCAAGTAAAGTGGGTGATTTATTGGGGGCAGAACTAGAGAGGAGTTTAGTTTAGAGTGAGTGGGAGGAGTCAGAGGGTCATCGTGTCATTAGTTATGTAGTCAAGTCTTTTTGCAGTACGCCTGTATTCCCAGATCCCTCCAGCACTTTCCCGACACTTCCCCGCGTGGACACACCGTCTGGACTTGTGTGCGCGGTATAAAACCCGCAGCCAGAGCAGAGGCCACAGGCTTGGAATAAACCGCTGTAGGATCAGCAGGGGACGGCGTGCGTAAAGGTGATGCGCAACTTAAATCCGACGACGTAAAAGTTTTGAAAGTTCTATTACGTGCTATTAGTTTCACTTTGTTCCATTTGAAACTTTCGACTCAACTACACTATGGGAAGCCCTCGGCGCTTCCCCCGGGACCCTTTCAGCGAGTCCCCGTTCAGAGATCAGTCCCCGTTCAGTGATCAGTCTCCATTCCGGGACCAGTCTCCATTCCGGGACCAGTCTCTCGCGTCCCGCTTCATGAATGAGGACTTTGGGATGTCTCCCTTCTCCGATGACCTCGCTATGGACTGGCCAGGCTGGGCACGGCCTGGTCGCCTCAGCACGCGGATAGGACCGATGCCTTTCAGCGGCGGTTTACGCACAGGTTTCCCCGCGCGCACGTCCACGGGAGGACCCACGATGTACACGAGCAGATACGGGGAGCCCTCGTCACATAACGCCCCCGCCACAACCAACGGAGAGCCGTGGAAAGTGTGCGTCAATGTACACAGCTTCAAACCAGAGGAGCTGCACGTGAAAACCCGAGACGGTTTCGTGGAAGTGTCAGGTGAGTGCGCGCATTTCACATGGGGTCATCAGGGGTTTAAAACTTTGGTTGTAAACGACGAATGTGATGAACCTTAAATGAGCCTTAAATGGGACCTTCTGAGATTAGACCAAGATGGAATCTAACGGTACCCTACAAAACAGACACGTTATAATCTATTAGTATAAAAAGTTCAGCCCAAAGTACTAGTCATAACTCAAATTCTAAGAGGGGAAACTTTTGAGTTTCAAAGTTTCCACTCTTATAAATGCGTAATGACGTTTGAAGTTTTAACTCCAAAGATGGCTCTTAGTAATGTTTAAGACTTGCTTTAGCTGTATTTTTAGTTTTGTGGGTAGTAAAAAAGCTTTTAAAAGTGTGTTGGTGAATTACAGACCATATAACCAGGTGCAAATGAAGTGAAAGATGGGCTGCCTGGAGAGTATTGGCTCTAATCTGGCCCTTGTCTCAGGCTCAGAGCAGGGCAGTTCTGAGTGTGGCCACGGGGGCGTCCTGGCAGACCCCGAGCTCTCACACCTGTCTCAGATTCCTGCAGACTCACTCCTCACTTGTGCCTGTGCTGCTTTTAGACTGTGGCCTCTGACAACAGCTCAGCCCTAGGAGCAGAGAAGCTTCTAGAAACAATTCTACACGTGGTGTTTTTTCCTGACCCTCACAGATCACTGTCTGATTCTTTAGGCCGACATGTTGTAGACATCTGTGCGTCCGTTGGGGCTCAGATTCCAGGGATGCCCACCCTAAAAAGAGCTCTCAGAGTTTTTTTATAGCCATATTATTGGTATGCCAGTTGGGTCATTTCATCAGCTGCACCGGCAGCAGGCAGAGCTGTCCCCTTTCTAAAAGTGGGCCTGCCCCAGTGGTTACAGGCCTCCGTGCTCAAAGCATTTACTTACCAAATAACTTTTTATATAGCTCAATTTTATGTTCATCAGATTGACAGGGCATAAAAAATGTTCTATGTTCTATATTTGATGAGTGAGCTACTGTACCCAAAACAGTTTCTGAGCCTTCTTTCGGCAATAAAACAAGTAGTTTTACTCACCCATAGCATTTTTCTGTCAATTGGAGCAGTATCGCAGAACTTATGTTGAGCCGTTCTGTTCTAGTAATGATCCCGTATCCGTTAACATGGTGCTGTATCATTTGCTCGGGGCATTACTTTGCGGTGTCCAAATAACATGAACTTTAGCACTTTTCAAATCATAGAAGCCCGATGTCTTAATGTAAGATTTCGTTTGAAGCAAAAGTGGCCTGTAATCCGAGATTTAGCCATAGTTTCGAGTAGATGAGGACGCCAGTGCGCATGCGCGGACTGCTCCCGGGACCCAAACATGAAACGCAAAGCTGAAAACTATGGATAAATCTCGGATTACAGGCCACTTTTGCTTCAAACGAAATCTTACATTAAGATATCGGGCTTCTATGATTTGAAAAGTGCTAAAGTTTGTGTTATTTGGAGACCGCAAAGTAATGCCCCGAATACAAATGCTAACGGATACGCTACAACATAACTTTCTTCAAACAGCTCCAAATGACACGAACGTGATATGGGTGAGTCAAACGACTTGTTTTATTACCGAAAGAAGGCTCAGATTGTAAAATAACGTTACTTTTCCTTTAATAAAGTTTGTCTAAGTCTCCTGGCTCCTCTCGGCAGGGCTCCTTCATGCCACTATTACTGCTAAACAAAACAATAATTCTGCGCTTTCTCCAGTGCCGTCTGCTTTTGTGTCCATTGGCAACACACATCATGTTTCTCAGTTTGGCAAAAGGAGAAATTCAGTTTGTCAACTGGACAAAGTTTATTTGGTTGAGTACATTTCGCAGCTCATCCAAGCTCCTTCTTCCTCAGTTTTATTTATCTCCTTTTGGATATGATCTGCCATTAGCATCAGTTTTCATATTTATTGAGATCAGCCTTCGCACAAAGCAGAACACTGCCGTTAGTGGGAGGGAGAAACAAGTTGTACGAAGTTGCATAACAGCCCTTGAGAATGAGATTGCATTCATCTCAGTGCTCTCCTTGTATAATGGATATATTACATTAACTCTCAGGAATCTGGCACAACTGTCCTAAGAAACAACCACACCTGTTATTCTAAATATCTGTGGACAAAGTGTAATCAGGGAAAGTTCTCACAGCGATGAGGCAGTAATGACCTGTGTCCATAGAGCTCTGAATGAGGGTGTAGAATAGCACAGAGAGGTGGAGGGCTGTGACATTTAACAGGCCTGAAGCAGCTGAAGCAAAAAGGAGACGCAGGACCAGGCAAACTAAAGTCACTCCCCTGAAAGTTACACTAAGATGTCTGGGTCATTCCTGGAAACACAAAACAAATAAGAACTGTCTCAATATTTAAACATTGTGATGGAAATTTTTACGCAACAAATGATGAAATGCTTTGGTATCACCCGCCCTCTTTCCTTGTTGCCATGGAAAAAGTTGAGTTTTCCATGTATTTGATCTGTCGCCTGTGGATGCTGACAGGATGTTTATCAATGTGGTTTGGACACACCTGTTTCTGTTAGATAACACCCCATATAAATAGCTCTGGATTTTGGATTTCCCTATAGAAATAGCACACAAATAAATAGTTTTTTAGAAGTTTGCTAGCATTAGTATTATATTTTGCTGTAGGTATATCATAAAAAAATAACTATATTGGCTTATAATTCAATAAATGACTGATTAAACAATAATTCTTGGGGGTCAATATTTATTTGTGTACATTTTCTTTATACTACTGGGAAATTTCTGTTTTTTGCAATATAACATTTTAGCTGTTGATGGTTGAATTATGCAAACTTTACTTTTGTATCTGTAATGTGCTAATATTGTACATAGAACATTTTTTGGGGACAATTTAATATAATAATAATCATGACAGGCCAATGTTGCACCCTATGAAAGTTATTATCATGATCTGACAGCTCTGAAAACTTGTGAACATGTGATTTAAAAACAAAGGTGTAACAGTTTATTACATTGAATTTTGAAATCATGATTTATTCACTGTGTTTTTTCTCAACAGGAAAACATGAAGAAAAACAGGAAGAAGGAGGCATAGTGACAAAGAATTTTACAAAGAAAATACAGTAAGTAGCTAGAATTACGTAATTCATTTAAAACAGAAAATTAAATATAAACAGATTTTTATTATTATTACATTTTTAAATGTCCTATATTATGCAAATTTGACTCTTGTGAGCTTTTAGCATTTTTAGAATATTGGTACCTCCTCAAAATGTTTGGAGTTTTTTGAGGTGTGTGGATTTTAAAAACACAATCGAACGCTTCCTGTAATACTACATGACATCAAAAGGTGGTATATTTACCGAGAAGAACTCAGCCTAAATATTTGGGATTGTGCGTTAAACGTGTGAATGAACAGTACTTGTCTGACTGCTTTGTGCCAAGTGTAAAGTTTGGTGGAGGGGGGATTATGGTGTGGGGTAGTTTTTCAGGAGCTGGGTTTGGCCCCTTAGTTCCAGTGAAAGGAACTCTGAATGCTTCAGTATACCAAGAGATACTGGACAATTCCATGCTCCCAACTTTGTGTTTGGAGGCCCTTTCCCCTTCCAAATGACTGTGCACCAGTGCACAAAGCAAGGTCCATAAAGACATGGATGTGAGAGTTTAGTGTGGATGAACTTGACCTCAACCCAATAGAACACCTTTGGGATAAATTAGAGCGGAGACTCTAGCCAGGCCTTCTCGTCCAACATCAGTGTGCAACAAATGCACTTCGGGAAGAGTGGTCAGAAATTCCTATAAACACAATCCTAAACCTCGTGGACAGCCTTCCCAAAAGAGTTGAAGCTGTTATAGCTGCAAAGAGTGGGCCGACATCATATTAAACCCTATGGCTTAAGAATGGGATGTCACTTAAAGGGACAGTGTGTAGGATTCGTGGCGCATAGGTGGTTACTAGCTATTCCACTTCCTCTTTTGGCTATGGCAGACCTCGAGGGTCACCCGGACGCGACGTAGCGCCGAGATCGCGCGTGCCCGCGCACGAACCGCACACCGCTGTATACATAAAGCGCGGTCCCCCGTTCACTTTTTTTTTTTTCTTTTCGCATGAAAACACACAATCCCGATCATGATTCATGACAATCTACACATCAAATGAAACCTTACAGTCTCCTCTTTTTGACTATGCAATTCATTTCCCTGCAAAACAATCACTCCCCGAGCACATGGGGCTTTTATACAGAAAAGCACAAAACTTAGCTTACTTAGCTTACCTTTGAAGGCTTTGCACAGGTCAAACTCTGTATTTCATCATAAACTTGGTCTCAATCTGTCCATAAGGATCCAGCGAATAAAATCCAGTAAAACAATTTAGTCCAAAATACGTGTTGTATCCATTACGATGTGTGATCCGGCAGCATGCTTCTTTACACAGGCTCCCCCCTTCCCCCCTCCCCTTCCCCTTCTCTCCTTCTGTCCTTCACTCCCAAACGCAGCGCGGCTAAGCAGCTGTTAGCAGGAGCCGAGGCGAAGGATGAGCCCAAATGTCCTTCTGTGGCTCTCGTATTCAAAATGGCTGCCTCTATATGGGGAAGATCCCCCTTTTATGTGACTATATCTAAGTCCAAAAGAATACTTTGATTTCATGATGGAAGTGAAAAGGCTAGGAAAACAATGTATTTTTGAATGGGTATCTTCAATTTCAGTAATTAACAGGTAAAAATCTTACACACTGTCCCTTTAAGTTCATATGCGAGTCAAGGCAGGTGAGTGAATACTTTGGCAATATGTTTACATTATAAGATAGATTAGAAAATAGCGTAATGGGCCCAGTAAAGTTTTGATGATTTTAATGTCAATATTTTAAGTTTAAAGTTGTGGTGTAGGCTTCGGTCCCATACACCCTTCTACACACAGGAGTCTTTTAATTGGCCGATGAAGGCTTCAAACAGTTGAGGTAATTGCTGGTGCGAGTCTGGAGCCTGCACCGCGTCACTCAGCTTCTGCATGTTTTCTCGTACTAATTAGTGAGCTGTTGTGCACGTTGGACACAGTTCAGATCACAATCCTTTTAATTGGAAAACCCTCGGATGGTCTGCGCTTCCGATCGGAGATCAACCTGACGCAGATGACAGGCACAGTGTGTGGAGGGGGAGGGGGAGAAGAGGGGATCATGTATAAATAACTGGCCTCAATACGCAAATCTGTCGCTACAGGAGAGATAGGACCACTGTTATTATTCATGTTTGTCTGAGAGGGACGTATCATTTAAATGAGTCACTGCCGCTCAGTCAACAAGCTGTTTATGTTTCTGTTTATTTATGTTCGTGGTATGCAGAGTCACTGTCAATATAAGGCAGAGGCTCAGATGGTAGAGCAGCCATTTTATATGCAGATTGGCAGAGTTCCAGCGTCGACCACGGCACACTACTAGGCAACGATAAATACTATAACTTATCATTCGATATATGACAGATGGAATTGAATTTTCTTTGCCAATTTTCTTCGGGGATATTTGGGGTATTTTTGATGTAATACGATAACATTTGAGCTGTAAAAGGTTGATTTTTATAGCAAATTATTGGTTAATTCTGCTATTTAATGATACTATCTACATAAAAATGGTTTACTGGGATTATCTTGCAGTAATGTTTTTGTGTCAGAGGCATAAAGTAGTTTAAATATTATCATTTATCGCAGTAAACAAATATATTCCAAATGTGTTATCGCAACAGGCCTACATACTACTGTTGTGTCCTTGACTTAGGGTTAGACGAGTTTCACTCACCTTGCTTGTGAACGTAGTTTGAGAGAGTGATTAATGGTGTTATATTCTGTGAGTCTGCTCTTAGGGAACTGTCTAAAGGAGTGCCAAGTGAGGGGGAAAAGCGTGTTATGTAAAATAAATTATAGTGCATGAATTAATGTAGCAGTAATATAAAGTATTACCAAATAAATTGTATATTGTTTTAACCAAAAACAGAAATGTAGTTGGCAAATAAGCTGAAAATGCAGTGGTCCTCTAATTATATCGCGTGCACTGTGAAAATGTAATGAAAAAGTTTGCTCATCCAAGAATTAAATTTGCAGTTTCAATTCACTAAATGAATTCACAATTAATTTCATTTTAATTAAACACATTATTAACATTAAACATGCTCCCCACATATCTTCAATATGGTATAGCTGCAAAAGTGCTTCTAAACTTTGACACTACAGACTTTAGGACTTGTTTAAATACTTCAGCTTTCGTGTGGTCATATTATTTCTGCATCAGAGGGAGATATTTAGCTGAAAGCAGGGGGCTTGTGTCAACATTAGCATCATGTGACTAGCCAAAACCTCCCAGACCTGTACATGTGTGTACAGGTCTGAACCAGGACCAAACCAGGACTAAACCAAGGACTAAAACAGGCTTAATCCAAGGACTAAAACAGGACTAAACCAAGACAAAACCAAGGACTAAAACAGGACTAAACCAAGACAAAACCAAGGACTAAAACAGGACTAAACCAAGGCTTAATCCAAGGACTAAAACAGGACTAAACCAAGACAAAACCAAGGACTAAAACAGGACTAAACCAAGACAAAATTAAGGACTAAAACAGGACTAAACCAAGGACTAAAATGGGACTAAACCAAGACTAACCAAGGACTAAAACAGGACTAAACCTAGACTAAACCAGGACCAAACCAAGGACTAAAACAGGACTAAAACAGGAATAAACCAAGACTAAACCAGGACTAAACCAAGGACTAAAATAGGACTAAACCAGGACTAAACCAGGACTAAACCAGGACTAAACCAGGACTAAACCAAGGACTAAAATAGGACTAAACCAGGACTAAACCAGGACTAAACCAGGACTAAACCAGGACTTAAACAGGACTAAATCAAGGACTAAACCAAGGACTAAAACAGGACTAAAACAGGACTAAAACAGGACTAAAACAGGACTAAACCAGGACTAAACCAAGGACTAAAACAGGACTAAAACAGGAATAGTACCTTCTAGTTCTGACCTGCCCTGAAGGCTAACACCACAGTGATGATGATCTGCAGGGGGAGGGCTGAGCTTAATGTCATGCAAATGAGCCCAGAAGGCCTGGACTTGGAGAACTTCTCGAGCTGTTTTCAGAGCTTTCTAAAATCTGGTGTGCATGCTTTTAAATGGCCACAAATTCTTCAAATGTTCTCAGATTTCCATGTGTAAGGCGTCGTTGGAATGCTTAGAATCTACACTTTCAGAATCTGTAAATAACTCAAAACACCTCAGGGGCGACTTGTGACTGTTTTTTCCATGGTCGGGCACATATGATATCAAATATTACATGTTGTATTCATGCAGGAAACCAACCAATAGAGTTTTGCAATATAGTCTTGTTACTTTTCAAACATTAACCCACAAACACCAGTCACTTCATGTTAACCTCATCCAGCTACATGGGTAAATGTTCTGCTTCATGTAAACTCGGGTTAAATATGTAAATTATTATCTCAGCTGGATGTTGTTGAGGAGCAAAGGTACTTTTCAAACCCGAGGTCATGTATCTCCACAACAGCACGCACCAGAATGTGAATGCCATATAAAGTAGAACACAACGTGAGCGGCCTACCTCCTCCACGGCCCTGTTTGTAAATGCACTGTGCGTTTGGTTCTGTGTGTTCATAGGTTATACGTTACACACACTTTGTCCAGCCCATGTCTTGTGTGTTTCTGCTCCCGGGAAAAGCATACTGGACAGTTTGTTGGCAGTTGTACAAAATCAATGTGTGAGATAGAATGTGCTGGTGGTAAATAAACCGTGAGGTGGACAGATAAGGCTGAGACTCTGGTCCCACGAAACACACCAGCTGGGATTTGACTTTGTCAGGAAGAACAACTCCGCTACATGCCAATTGGCTCCTTGAACGATGGAGGAGGAAGTGAACTTTATGGGGAAGTAGGAATGATCGGAAAGTCAAAAATATGTTACATTTGTAGCTTTAGGCTGGTGGTGATGTACTGGTAGTGTTGTTGCGATATTAAATTCTTAAACTCAATCCTGATACTAAAATATAAAAAGATAATTAATACAAATTTTAAATACTCCATTAAACACACTCTTTAGACAATATAAAACATCTTCAGTAATCAAGTAGTTCCTTTGATATTACCATAGGTCTTAGTTCTGATTTGTTTTGTTTTTTATTCTCAATATAGATAGCTAGATATTTATTTGTGTTTAATAACATGTAGGGAAATGTCAAGGGAATTCTCATTCTGTCTTTAGTAGAAAAAGTATAAACCCATGACAAGAAAACTACAGTCCAACACATTGATACTATATAGTTTTAATACTAGTTTAAGTATTGATAAGTATTATTGGGGCAAAGCAGAGAAGCTGCGAGGCACCCATAGTGTTTCTACTGATTCTTCTTCTTATTATTATTAAATATTCTTCCGTCTCTGGGAGTCTGGTAAAAAGTTGTGAAATTTTGCATGCACATTCCAGCCAGTCTCCTCATTACCCACAGCAATTTATAGGCCCCCACCCCCAACCCTCTAGCGCCACGAGCAGGTCAACAGGTCAATTCTATACACCCGATACTGAGCAACGCGCGTGAATTGATCCGCCTACATCAAAGATCTTTGATCTTTGATCAAAGATCTTTGATCTTTGATCTAGTCGAAGTGAGCTCATATCTCAGGAACCCTTCATAGGATTATTTTCAAACTTTTCACAGATGTTCGCGTCCTTCCCAGGATTCCTGACAAAAAATTACAGGGCCCCAGCTCAAACCCTCTAGCGCCACCAACAGGTCAATTATGAAAAACACTCAAAATGCTTCTCCTCCCTCAATTTTGGACCAATTTTGCTCAAATTTGGTACATAGCATCTTTGGACCGAGCCTCATCAGAAACATCGCTGGATTTTTTATATCTTTTATCGTCTCTTATTAACTTGTAATTTCCACAACAAATGGTGTGCACTCACATTCTAGACAGTCTCATGACTCAAATTTTACGTCCCCACCCCCAACCCTCTAGCGCCACCAGCAGGTCAAAGTTGCAGGTACATTTCGGCTTGTAAGTTTTGAACCGTACTTCCGATTTTCCAAAACTTGGTATCCCTGGACTCCTTGGGGCAAGACAAATCCAACGCATTCTGTGACATCATGTTCGCCAGGGTAGATTTTCCACCATTTTGAATTTTATGAAAAACACTCAAAATGCTTCTCCTCCCTCAATTTTGGACCAATTTTGCTCTAATTTGGTACCTAGCATCTTTGGACTGAGCCTCATCAGAAACTTGCCTGGAGTTTTGATATCTCTTATCGTTTTGTCGTGACAGCCAATCAAACGCGTCCTAAAAGTCGCCAAACAGGAAGTGAGCTCATATCTCGGGAACCCTACATAGGATTATTTTCAAACTTTCACACGTATTCTAGTCTGTCCCAGGATTCCCCACAACAATTTACAGGGCCCCAGCTCAAACCCTCTAACGCCAGCAACAGGTTAAAATTTGAGGAACATTTCTGCTTGTAACTTTTGAACCGTAAGTCAGATTTTCAAAACCTTGGCATCCCTCAGATCCTTGGGCCAAGTCGAATCAAATGCCCCCCATGATGTCATGTCCACCGGAAGAGAATGTCCACAATTTTGAATTTTATGAAAAACACTCAAAATGCTTCTTACTGAATTTTGGACCAATTTTGCTCTAATTTGGTACATCGCATTTTTGGACTGAGCCTCATCAGAACTTTGCCTGGAGTTTTGATATCTCTTATCGTTTTGTCATGACAGCCAATCAAACGTGTCCTAAAAGTCGCCAAACAGGAAGTGAGCTCATATCTCAGGATCCCTTCATTAGGATTATTTTCAAACTTTTCACACATATTCTAGACTGTCCCAGGATTCCCCACAAAAATGACAGGGCCCCAGCTCAAACCCTCTAGCGCCACCAACAGGTCAAAATTTGCGGGACATTTCTGCTTGTAACTTTTGAACCGTAAGTCCAATTTTGAAAAACTTGGTATCCCTGGGATCCTTGGGCGAAGACTGATCCAACGCATGTCATCAAATTAGGCTGGGTCACTGCTTGTCCCCACATTGCTGCTTGCAGCTATATTAGATTTATTATTAGGTTTTGAGTCAAGGTTATTTCTGATATCTATACAGCCTCTACACTCAGTAAAGAAATCATTGGCCTACTTATTAAGACCGCTCAATAAATAACATAAACTGGAAAAATTAAGCTGATACAAAGCATATTAAATACATTAGCAAAATGTTCAGGGTAACTTATCATTGAACTACCAAATGTACTGTAAATTAAACTAAATTATCAGGCGGTTTTGTCTTTGAGATTTACTTGAAGTTAAGTGTAGAATTTTGTTTATTTAATTAACTAGCAGAACACATTTTTTTTTCTTTTGTTGCCACGATTATACAAATATCATAGTTAGTTGTAGTCTTCTAGTTCACACAATCAGAATTTGGTGGATAAATCTGAGACTGAAATTGTATCTCAATGTGTAATAAAGTAAAGGGTGAAATATAGTCTCTACCATTTTAACACAGAGCTTTTACAATTCTGCATTCACTAGTGTGTGTGTAGTGTTTATAGTTTCTAGGTCGCTCCAGTGATGTTAGCCTCACATCCAGCCATGCACTTGGCCTCCTCACACTACTTCCACAACATGCTATCACTTTCTCTATGGTCGTACATAATCTATATTGAATTTAGCGCAGTGCTTTAGTTTGGATTGTTTCTATTACTGCTGCACCTTGTATTTGTCTACACACAAATAGACTTGACCTGACCTTGTTCTCTTGAGCACGGCTTCAATGTTCTAGCTCAATACACTCGATAGTGTTTGTGTGAGTGTGTGAGCAGGGATTTCTCACAGCGTGGGGACAAAAAGACTGTACACACACACTCACCATGGGTAGCTAGCTGCCTACCTTATGGGGACAAAAATCAGGTCCCCTTGTAAATCCTTTATTATTAGATCATCAACATGGTTTAAAGCAGGCATGTCCAAACTATGGCCCACATTTATTTTATTTTTTTTGGCCCCTCGCCTTTCAGGTGAATTGGCCCAAATTACCTTGAGCAGAACTTTTGACTGCAAGTTTTTTGAAAATCTACCTTGATAAGACAATATCTAATATTTATTGTGTGGTTTTGTTACCTGGCCAGCCAAATGATATCTCTCTGTATTTCCTATACACCGCGATACCATTTGGACACTCTCCATCCACTCTCGCTCCTCCGGTTCCAAACCGACTCCGCGATTCTGATTCGTTCAAAGATGGTGACGTCAGTGCACCCGCCTTTGCCCGCAAAGTCACTCTTAGGCAGCGGAAGTTCCGCCTCAGTTTTGAATCAAGATGGCGCAATCTCTGATTGGTTCACTTAGCTGTCTGTCTACGCGCAACCGCAGCGCATTCTGTGGATCAAACGTTACCAGACTCACTCGCTGGTACAGCGATGAGTCATGGATTCTTCCAGGCAAGTGGTTTTGAGGATTTTAGCATGAATAAAAGACTGATAGCTCATTCTAATGTGTTAAACATGCATATTTCAATTATTGACTGTACTGAGCACCAGTCTATGGCTCTTGATCGGCCCTCTGCTTCGTCTGTGTTTAGATATGTGGCCCTTGATGGAAAAAGTTTGGACACCCCTGGCTTAAAGCTATCATTAAACTGGCGGGAGAGGGTAGGAGGAACAGCTCACATTTACCATCAACTAGTAAAAAAATCATTGTAGCTTTAAAGTTCAAATAGGGGTTAAAATACATTAGGTTAAGGTTTAGATGATTAAGGCAAGTAGTGACTAGTGTTAAAGGATTTTGTTAAAGGAAAATATCTGATTGCAATATTTCTGACAAAATTTGCGATTTATGTTTGAATAATCTGTTCAAAGTTCACATTTTACAAAAAAATTGAGAGTCACATTTCCGAACATGTTTACTAGAGTTAGCTGTTTGCTGTGCAGAATATTTTGCCATCTGTGGAGGAAATTATGGTACTTCAATCAAAGTTCAAGTTCAAAGTCAGCTTTATTGTCAATTCTGCCGTATGTGTTCGACACACAGTGAATCGAAATTGCGTTTCTCTCTGGCCAAACAGTGCAAAAAGACAGTGTACAAAATACAATATAAAGACAAAACAAAAACTTCTAAGACAAAATCTCAAATCTCAAATCTAAAAGCAGTGCAAAAGAATAAATAAATACCTATTTACAGATGTCCAAAATGTGCAGTGTGCATCAAAATGTGCAATGGAAGATACAGCAGTGAAATGTGCAGTAATGTCCAATAGAATGTCCATTGAAAATAAATGTGCAACAGTAGTAATTTCAGTAGTAAATGTGCAACAGTAGTCCTTAGCAGCAGTTTTTAAATAGCAATAGCAGCAATATGATTTTTTTTAAAGTTACATCCATTCAAATTTCAGTTGGCTTGTGATTAATCTTGCAGTTCTAGTAGTGACTATAGTTAAGGTTAGCATCAATCTCTAATGTAATGTCGACAACAAGAATGGAAACCCAACATGTGTGTGTGCATGAGGGTGTCTACGGCACAAGGCTTTCTCTAATTAAACCAGCGTGCCCCTGAAGAAGCAAGGCCGGGTCAAACCGATGTTTATATTAACTCGCAAAGACACGAGGCTGCTCGCACTAAGACCGCTGCACACCCATATATGGTCGTGCTGTCGGAGAAGGAAGCGTCTCTAGAAATGTGCACCTCTGTGGTCCAAATGTGGCACAAATATATTATCATTGAACACAGATTTAATTTGACAAGTGAGTTACAGTTAGTACATGATGTAATCTGGTTGGAATTTAAAGCTACTCATAGAACTGATGCATGGACACCTTCTATAGTGCACTACTCATGTTCTGCTACAGTATCAAGTAGAATAAATATCTTCCTGAACTTTCATCTACAAAGTTATGCTCACACAATAGAATCTCCTTATTAAATATTAGCATATTTGTGTAGTTCACAAATATTGAAACATGATAGCTTTTCATTGTTAAGTTAGCATAAGTTATCAGCCTTAAAAAAGCAATTTTCATGTCAGTACTTGCGTGAAGAGACAATGAGACTTTTTATTATTGGATAGTTGGATTATGTGTTTGGTGCCCTCTACTGGCAAAAAATGGGTGTGAAGAATGTCTAAAAGAAAAATTAGCAGCACGATGATCAGATTTAAAGAGATACTTTGTAACTTTCTGGTCATAGATAGATAGATAGATAGATTTTTTTTTTTACTTGATCTGCTTCTGAGAAAAAAGTGGCTAAATCTCATTTATATTGATAAGATGAAACTGAAACTCAATTGATAACTGTGCTGGTTAGCTAATGTATTCAAGATATGTTATGGTATAATGATAATATATATGTATTATATATATTGATATATGTTAAAACTCTAGACATATTAAAATGAATGTATGTTGCTTGTAGACACACTGTACCTTCTGATAAACTACTATTTTTTGCCTTATTTTGCATAAATGTCCTATTTTGACCCAATACTACATCTTGAAATCTATAGCTAATCAGCACTTCTGACTTACTTTTTCTCTATTAGTGACCTAAACCATGAAAACTTTCATTACTTTTGTTCCAGAAGCATTTTGCTTATAGACCAGTGTCAGTGAAAGGATGCATGTACAGTATTTATATATTTTTAAGTGGAATAAACACAAAATGTTGGCAAAATGTTCCATACTGAGGCTTTAAGTGAGAGCTTTTGGACTAAAAACTGCACATTGTTCCATATATAGTACACCACCAAACAAGCTGAAGCCCCTAAATGTTCCAGGACAAATTTGGTCAAAACCTGCTTCAACAGAGATGCTTCATATCTCTTCTCCACTGAGCACAGAGCATGCCATCTTTTAGAGTTAACCAAATCTGCGATATATAAGCTCCAATGTTCCCCATATTACGTGCTCCCGTTCACAACAATAGTGTCTGATGAAGCGGATCAACATTTTCCTCGTATACACCGTCATTCTGGCTGGTGTCCATCTAAACCGCAAATCCTGCAAGCCACAAGTTTGGGAAGCCAATTATCACAAAATGGCTGTGGAAAATAAGACACTTTCTATCCAAAAAAGTGACAGAAAAGAGAAAGAAAATGCCTAATGTTGAATAATCTTTTGCGCATGTGACTGGTAGCGCGGGCACAGATGGAGGTACAGGTGCGATGTGTGAGTGGCAGACTGTCTTTAATTGGATGCACAACCCACACCTGCATGGAAACTGCAAGCTTCCTTTTCCTCCTTTTTTTTTTTCAATTTAATAGAAGCACCATCTCCTGAGTGTGAGAGGAGCTGTGATAATTGAAACGTGAGAAGACTTTTAGTAACTGTCAAAATAAAATAAAATATGGTCACTGACACTTGATTCTCGCTCTGGGTATCAATAAAATGCTGATAAAAATGCTTGGTGGGCTTAGAAAAGTTTGGTTGAAGAATTTTGGAGGAAAGTCACAGTGTAGTTTGACCTGTGAGTGGAAATACGCTGTGGTATTTTCAGGCTCTGTGCGCACCTCTGATTCTGTTCCTCCCACTTGTGCTTTTAACATACTTTGAGCACACAGAAGCGCTTTCTGCCAACTCAACTTTTAGTTTCTGGAGTCAGATCTTAAATCCTCACTTTTAGCCATGCAATGTAAGAAAATACTGTTAAGATTTCAACACTGGGTAAAGGTGATCTGGGTGCTTTCATTTCTTTTGTATAGTTTTTCTGAGTATTTCTGAGTTACTCTGACAAAATGGTGTGGAAAAACTTTAAATTTATCTTTCTGTTAACAACATCTGCAACTCCTTTCTCTTTTTGGTCCTGTATCACAAGTCTTTTAAGTCTTGGGTAACTAATGATTTCAGGGTAGATTGTGTTGCATCATTGAACTAGCCGTAAAGTTCGTATTTGAGTAGTAAAAAATGCAAAATTCTAAAAAAGTGTCCATGTTTAACAACAAGATTGGAGAAGCAGAAGAATTTAGACTGAAAAATAAAAACAAGCAAAGCAAACCAAAGTTCCTACCACATAATTGCAACTGCACCATTCAGTTGACCAGGGAGTGATTGTTTTTATTTGACAGTTAATGACAAGCAAAAAAATCTTTTTTATTCTGTCTGTATGAAGTTCAGTACTGTGAATTGGTTTCTACAATATTGCTTAACCCTAGAACACTTTCGCTATAAAAAGTAACACCATCACTTTTGACGGGTAATTTTTACCCGATATAATATACCCAACAAAAAGTACTTGTCACGGAAAATAGGTCAAAATATGACAACGCATGATTAATTATAGTGGTTTTCTTTTATTTTCAACTGTGCTATGTGTAACAAAATGAAAAAAAACAAACATAGGAAGACCCTAAAAACATGCTCCAAAATTACTGAAAAATTAGCAATTTGAGAACAAAAAAATTCCTAAAAAAAAACCCAATAATAATGATACTGGAAACTTGGTGTTTGGTCCACCCATTCCTGGGACATGTGAGACTTCCCTGGTGAAGCACAGACTCCTTGACACACAAACAGTTGCAGGAGAGAGGAACAAAAAATATTTTTCCAGTGGGTAAAAATGACCAGTTGACTAAAATATTGTTTTCACCATAAGAATTCCCTCTGAAATCACCACTTTGTGATATTTATTCATAACCACTGCACTAAATAAGGATAGATACACATTCCAGGGCCACTCTTACTTACCTATTTTTTACATCCTCTTACATTAAATTCATTACATTCTTACATTTCTCTTTCACTATCGCCGGGTGAAAATCAGCCGAAAGCCTGTAGGAAAAAGTGGGCTTTGGGGTAAGGAAACACCTACACCTTCAAAGATGTCAAAAACAATGGTGAAGCTCCCCAGGGACCCATGACACTCAGAAAAATGCAACATATTGAAAATCATGTAAATACGTTTGCACGGGTGAAAATCACCCAGCGATAGTGCTCTAGGGTTAAAGGGCCCACATTATGCTATTTTCTGATATATGTTATAATGCTGTTTCCTCATCACAAACATACCTAGAGTGGTGTTTTGTTTTCACACATGTTTAACACACAAACCCAACACACAAAACTGTTTCTGATGATGTAACAGTGTTCTAACATGGTTTAAAGCTCAAGTCAATTTTATGTAGGAATTACGTAGTTATGTGTTGAGTATAGACAATTTGATGGCAAGATTAGTGAAAACTCAAATAACTTGTTGTTGAGTTGTTGATAGAGCAAGTTGTTAACAGTTTTCCTTCCTGTTTGCAGAATCCCCATTGACGTGGACCCAGTGACAGTGTTTGCCTCCTTGTCACCAGAGGGCGTACTCATCATCGAAGCACGACAGACTCCTCCCTATCACCTCTTCAGCAATGAGGACCTGTTGCCCGGGGACACAGAGCACCTCGAGGCCCCTCCACTCCCAGAGGCACCCATGGTTTAACGGATAGCATAGCCAGACATATAAGCACCACACGTTTTTAGACATGCAACGATTCAAACTATATAGGCAGTGTTGCTAAGTGCAATTAAAGCTATGCTGGTATGTTTACATGGACAGTAAAAATCTGATCATTATCTGATTTCTGGCGAGGTATCTGGCTGCAGACCTACCCCCCAAGGGACCTTCACGTGACTTACCTCCATCCACAGCTTAAATAAAAGCAAATAAACAGCGTAATCTGATTTCTTTCTGATTTTTCACACCTGAGCAGGTTTTCAGAAGGAAAATTATGCATAAAATAGCAAAACCATGTGGCAAAGATAAAAATGAAAGGAAAAATGGCATTGTTTTAAAATCCTTTCCATCTCATCTGGTATTTTTGATGATCAGATTTCTTGCACGTAAACACCTAAAATCAGATCTAATAATTAGGCTATGTTATTATTCTATTTATTTGATTTTTACTGCCCATATACATGGACCCGGTGCCAAAAAGGGAATACTCAAATGTCTGATTGTAAGTCTTGTTTCAGTTTTGTTATAGAGGGGTGTATGACGTCAAGGTTAGATCACCAGTTTGCCTTGTCACTGTAAGTTTTATGTCTACAGATATGCAAGTTTTGTCTTACTTGTTACAAAAATTGAACCCCAATGTATTTTTTCCTTTTGGCGTAATTTTGTTAACATGAATTTCAATAAAACTAGAACAGGGGTCGGCAACCCGCGGCTCCAGATATGTGGCTCTTTGATCCCTCTGATGCGGCTCAGTACATCGGTTCCTCATTTATCGCGGGGATTACATTGTACAAAATAACCCGCGATAGGCTAAATCCGTGAAGTAGTCAGCTTTATATTGCGTGTGTAAATATGCGTGTATTTAATTTTCACAGTCCCTCTGACTGAGGTGCCTGGCGCCGCTGCGCTGTTGCGGGTTTTGTTGTAGTGAGAACGCATCCGTGCGCTCTCAGGACTGGTTCCACCGCCTGGACTTCAGGTTCCACCAGTTCGTTCTGCGGAAACACTGCTACTTCCCGATGCGCATTGACCACCCGGAGAAGTGTGCTCGTGGACACGTGCACCTGCTCATCGTGGTCAAATCCGTGACAGAGCATGACCGGCGCGACTGGCCCCAGGTGAGTTGCACGGCCGCGGTCCTTCTGGCATGTGCCCAAATGCCAGACCGCTCAGTCCTCACTGCTTCAGAGTCACACTGCTCGTGATCACATTTAAATAAATTTGGGAAACTGAACGCATTCTGTACAGGAGACATGGAGGAGAATGACTGACAAAGACAAAGGTCTACACAGGGATGAAAGAGTTCCGCTTTTTAGCGGATCTCCGCTTTTTTTTTAGCCGCGTGGTAATTTTTTTTTTTTCCAAATACGTTGGAAATTTTGGGTGTGTATTATATATGTATAATTGTGTTTAGGGTTGCCAACCGTCCGTTGAAAAATGTAATCGTCCCGTATTCAGAAACAAAAGTACATGTCTCGTATTAAACTTGTACATGTGTGCGGGGCCGCGTGAGCTTGCGTGCTCTTCTGGTGCTGCGGACACCGCACGCCCCGAGCTGCGCCGCGAGTGCGCTCTCTCGGCTCGTTATCAGACTTTGATGTCGCAAAATCTGGGTCAGTGCCGTGTTTTGATATCAACTTTCAAATAAAAAACACTACAATTGTTTAAAAATGTGTTTTATCGTCCCCCCCCGGGGGGGCGATAAAACATAAGAAAAAAAGACTTTCCGCTTTTTTCATGATTGGCCACTTTCATCCCTGTCTACAGTCCCTCAGCCAATCACGATGCAGAACACAATGCGTATTGATACACTATAAAAAAAATCAGTGAAACAGCGAAGGATCACTGTATTTAATTAAAATATGTTATTTTTGTTCGTTCACTTTCAAAATGTAATTCTATGGCACAAAGGTAAAAAAAAAAGCCGTTATATGCAGTGTTATTTCATTTTAAATTTCAAAAGGGTTTTGTGGCTCCCAGTGTTTTCTTTACTGTGTGAAACGGCTCCAAATGGCTCTTTGAGTGGTAAAGGTTGCCGACCCCTGAACTAGAAGAATATGTAAAAGACAATGCACCATTATAGAATTCATTTTGTTTTCCTCTAGTGTTGCATTATTTAATGAAACCACTGATTTATTTTCTTTATTGTTACAAGTTTTTGCCTTGTGTATTTATATTAAAACTATTTACTGCAAATTCATGTTCCCGACAGCAACAATAAATGACTTTTTCAAATGGAGTTATCAATGTAATCAAGTTTTCATTTAACAATGTTCTCCACTGTGCCTTTGTGTCATTTCATTCACTTTGTTTGAGTTTATATTTATCATGAATGTCTCTGAGAATGAAGTGTTTCAAGTGAGTCACTGCCTGCCTCCTATATATACTAAATATACTGTCTGCATTGTACATAGATATTCATTCGAGTTCTGCAGAAAGACCCTCACATAAATGATGTATATATATGTATATATATATATGGAGTTAATGTGATTAACTGAAATTCAGGAGCAGGACCACGCCTCAACCACCTTCTCCTCCTCACCAGCGAATCACAGTTCACCATAACCACACCTCTAATTTCCCAGAGCCATTTATAGCCACTCATCCCTTCATTCCAGTTCGTCTCGGTTATCTCGACAGCTCAACCGCGTCAGCTCGCTCGAGCTGGGTTAACAACCCGTCACATTCAAACACCAACCTGCCTCACGTCTCCTCGTTCCTTCCAGTCCGCAATTCCTTACGCCGCGACGGATTTCTATTCAGGAATCCGCAGCCGGAGGATCTTCCACCGCATATCCGCGGCGTCCAGCCCACGGCCCGCTCCGCCCAGCGAACACTCCAGGCGCGCGCTCACGCAGCGGACCTCCACCTCTAAGGAGCACCCACCGTCAATATCTCTGTGCTGGCGGTATATACGGGATATCCACATTGTCTCTCTCCTCGCCTCCTCCTCCTCGTATAGGCGAGCGCGCAGCCTGGCGCAGCCCGGTGTACTGTCAGAGTGAGACGGCTCTCAGCGCACAGACCGGCTTTGGCAACCACGGCTTTCGGCACAGCGCGGCCCGGCCTCCAGCAGCCACAGCGTTCGGTACCGCCCAGCACCCGCCGTTCCCCTTCAGGCTGACACATCAAGACGGGACCTTCAACAGTTTAGATTAAGAATGTAACCCCGGCGCCCTGGAACGAGACGAACGAGCTTCCGGGTTCCCATCAAGTTTCCCGCGTGCAGCTGCAGACGTCACTCCCTCCTCTCCTCCACTAGAGTCTCATAGCTCCCCCTGCTGGGGGCTAAGTAGTATCACCACCAGTGGCCAGTAAACGTATTCTGTCTACTGTGCAGTTTCACTTGAATTCTCTTGTATCATCTCAGCTGCTTTCAAGCAGGCCATCTCCCCCTGTGCCTGCACCCTTGGTGTCTCATTCTTGTCCCCATCTCGCAGGCTGCACAATTCCCCATGCACATGCATCTTCTCCCCATCTCTCTTTTCTCTCTTTTCAGTCATCATGAGCTAGATGGCTCTCGTGCCCTACCCACATTAGGCAGGGCCTCTAATCCATTTCCCGTCTTCTGCTCTATCCCCCTCCCCCCCCCCCCCCCCTTTCCCCAACACCCAAATGTTTTATCTGTCGTTGCAGCCTACACAAGTCACCACGCCCATTCACACTATTTTCGTTCACACTCCGAAACGTCGTACGAATGTTTTTGTTCGCTTAACTCCTCTCTGCACTGGCACACTGTCATCTCGTATTCAACCTCTCCTACCGACTCGCATCCGACCATTCTAACTCATGCAACTCATGCTAGCTCACACCATTCCATCACATGCTAGCTAAGCAGTCTCTACATCGTTTCTCTGCTATTCCAATATTCAGCACCCATCGACTCATGTCACACTCAATTTCAGCTCGTGCTGCTCACGCAATTTTGACGTACGCTAGCTGTCTTTACACCCGCTCGCCATCAATTCATATTCCGGCCCTTGCTGTTTCACGCTATTATAGCTCGGGCAACTCACGTCATCCATTACAAGCGAGCTTAAGCCATAATAACCATGTGTCACACTATTCAGCTCCTCCCAGTTCCGCCCTCACCTGAGCTACACCATCTCGGCTCACCACCTCTTTCCCGATCGAGGATCCTACCATCGACGTCAGCTCATGACTTCACCATTCTATCCTATACACGTCCTCAGCGATGCTCTCGCCATCTAATCCTCATCTTCTCCTGCTCATGCTACATCATTGCATTCTTTCATCATTCTCAGCTCTCATGTCGCGACTACTATTACGGTCTCCAAATTCGACCGCGCTCATCTGTCCAGCATTCAACCCGTACCTGCCCTGTGAACATCCCCAATATGCACCTCCACCCTCAGGTCCTTAGCTTTTCCACAGGTTCCAAGCCGACTGACGACTGGCCGATTGTCACAACGTTTCACCGGCTCTCATGACAGCATGATGACCGCCAGCTCACCCAGCTCTCACGACCGCATGACAGCTCGTCTGGGTCTCACGACGGCTTGCCTGGCTCCCACAACAGCACAACAGCTCGCCTGGCTCCCACGACGGCTCGACAGCTCGCCTGGCTCCCACGACGGCTCGACAGCTCGCCTGGCTCCCACGACGGCTCGACAGCTCGCCTGGCTCCCACGACGGCTCGACAGCTCGCCTGGCTCCCACGACGGCTCGACAGCTCGCCTGGCTCCCACGACAGCTCGCCTGGCTCCCACGACGGCTCGACAGCTCGCCTGGCTCCCACGACGGCTCGACAGCTCGCCTGGCTCTCACGACGGCACGACAGCTCTCCTGGCTCTCACGACGGCTCGCTTGGCTCTCTCGATGGCTCTCTCGATGGCTCTCACGATGGCTCGCACGATGGCTCGCCTGGCTCTCTTGACGGCTCTCTTGACGGCTCTCATGACGGCTCGCCTGGCTCTCACTACGGCTCTCACGACTGCTCACTTGGCTCTCAGGACGGCTCTTACGACGGCTCACGACTGCTCGCTTGGCCTCATGACAAGCTCTCACGACGGCTCGCTCGGCTCTCACGTCGAGTCTTCCGACCCACAACGGGTCTTCTCCTCCACCTCTGTCCTGACCCACAACAGGTCTTCAGGTGTGTGTTCTGTGTGGAGTTTGCGTGCATGGTCTGGGTCCGATCCCCGGGTCGCCTGGGCCTTTCTGTGTGGAGTTTGCATGTTCTCCCCGTGTCTGGGTGGGTTTCCTCCGGGCACTCCGGTTTCCCCCATCAACCCAAAACATGCATCATGGGTAAATCCTCCAGCTTAGGTCCTGACCAAGCCGAAGCAAGAAGATCATGGAGATGGTCCCTGGGCGCAGTAATGTGCTGCCCACTGCTCCTAATAACAGGATGGGTTAAATGCAGAACTGGAATTTCCCCACTGTGGGACTAATAAAGGCATAGCTTCCTTTCCTCCCAGCAGATCTTCCTCCCGTCAGGCCTCCCTCCCTCCCAACCCACAACGGGTCTTTCTCTGCCTCTCTCCTGACCCACGACGGGTCTCCCTCTCTCCTGACCCATGACGGGTCTCCCTTCCTCCCAACCCACGACGGGTCTTTCTCTGCCTCTCTCCCGACCCACGACAGGTCTTCTTCTCTCCACCTCTCTCCTGACCCACCACAGGTCTTCCTCCCGTCAGGTTGACGGCATGACAATACGCCTGGGTCTCACGACGACTCACCCGGCTCTCACGACCGCATGACAGCTCGCCTGGCTCTCACGACGGCTCGCCCAGCTCACGTCGGGTCTCCCGACCCACAACGGGTCTCTCTCTCGACCCACGATGGGTCTCTCGACCCACGACGGGTCTTTCTCCGCCTCTCTCTCTCTCATGACCCACGACGGGTCTCCCTCCCTCCCAACCCATGACGGGTCTCCCTCTCTCCTGACCCACAACGGGTCTCACTCCTTTCCGACCCACAACGGGTCTTTCTCTGCCTCGCTCTCCTGACCCATGACGGGTCTCCCTCCCGACCCACGACGGGTCAACTCACGATAGGAGATCTTCCTCCCGTCAGGTCTCGCTCCGGACAGCCCCCCCCCCCCCCCCCCCCCGACCCCTCGACCCTTATCCCTCCAACCCTCATCCCTCCGACCCTCATCCCTCCGACCCTCATCCCTCCGACCCTCATCCCCCCGACCCTCATCCCCCCGACCCTCATCACTCCGACCCCCCATCCCTCCGACCCTCATCCCTCACCTATCCAACCCTCAACATTCGAGCGTGGCTTTCTTCACCTACAGGTTCCTATGCTTGCCATCCGAACCCATGCTGAAGGACGCACATCAGCATTATCATGGTCACGTCCGTCAACCATCTGCGCTGGCGCGAGTGACCCCACTCCAGCAAAGGTCCAACTCCTCAGTCAGTGGAGAAGACCCTCCACGTCACGGTTTCTCTACATCACTCCTGACTCATTCGCCATACGGCACCTTCACGACGCAGCTCCAGTTTCTCCAGTGTTCAATCCGAATCTTCGGCAGTAGTCGGATTCTGCATTGCTTCCAGAGCCCTCGAATCGCACAATTAGCCTTCAGCTTCATCGGAACTTCGTCCTACTTTTCCACCATTTTTTGGGGGGTCTGATTAATCCAGGCATTCCCATTCATTCTAACAATAATAAATCAGCCAACAACACCTTCATCAGCTTCCCCTCTGCTCATCTGACGTCACCATCATCTGCAATTTCAGCACCCTCTCACGCCACTCCAGGAGTGTCTGCGTCTCCACCGTCCAGGCTTGCCATCCATCCATCCATCTTCTGCTTTTCCATTTCCGGGTCACGGGGACAGCGAATCTGCTGCCCAGAACACTATGCACCGGCCCCCATGAATCCTCCCGCGGGAGTAGGTCCAGGCTTACCTCTCAGGGATAAATCTCATATACAAGCTGATTTCTGGTGAAGACTGACAGTCTCATCTTCATGTTCCCGTGCCTGATTAAAGGACTGCAAAAAACTGAACCACGCCTTCCTCCGAAACGCCTACCACTTACTTCGGACCTTCTCTACCGTTGCACTCTCACTCTGCGCTCCGGCAACCTCTCGCCTTTCACGGACCTCTTCTGGCATAACACCCCATCCATTCTCCATTCATTTATTTCGCATTGGCGCCACTATGTCCACGGCCAGGGCAGATGTACCCGACCGGAAAAATTCGAACCCTTGGTTGTCGGGTCTCCAGCACCTACCTCGTGTACGATCGTCACGACCTCAACGATCTCCTCCAGACCCATTCCACTTTTATGCTCTTTCAAAAACTTTTGGGGGGTCCCGTTCCGCTGGGCCAATCGAAGATTGAGACGGAGCCCCCACCCACTGTCTCAACCCAGCCATCACCACCTATTCACCGAGACATCCACTATCATTCAATAATAAACATCTTCACTGCATTATGTTGATGGCGTGGTCCTAGCTAGTGAAATGGAGTTAATGTGATTAACTGAAATTCAGGAGCAGGACCACGCCTCAACCACCTTCTCCTCCTCACCAGCGAATCACAGTTCACCATAACCACACCTCTAATTTCCCAGAGCCATTTATAGCCACTCATCCCTTCATTCCAGTTCGTCTCGGTTATCTCGACCCCTCCCTCCCACCCCTATCTCGTTTGTCTTTCAGCCACAAGACATCTCCTAAAGGGGGGGGTCCCGTTCCGCTGGGCCAATCGAAGATTGAGACGGAGCCCCCACCCACTGTCTCAACCCAGCCATCACCACCTATTCACCGAGACATCCACTATCATTCAATAATAAACATCTTCACTGCATTATGTTGATGGCGTGGTCCTAGCTAGTGAAATATATATTAGGGCTGGGAATATTAACGCGTTAATCGCAATTGATCGCGAACAATTTTTTTAATCGCGATCAGAGTTTGCCAGCATTTTCCGCAATTCTACCATCCATATGCAGCTCATTTGGTTGTATTAATTAAACTCATTGTCGGTTAAACGCGCTATTTTGAGTTTGCTAGTATTTTGTTCCTTCTACGCATCCGTAGGCAGCTCGAGCGGGCTTCAATCATTTATTTACAATTTCTCAAAGTAAGCACTATTACTGGTTCATTGTTACTTTTTCCTTTCTCTGCACTTTTTTGAAATAAAAAAAATGGTGAGAAATACTTTGCATTGTGAGTTTAACTTTAGATTCGAACGGTCTTACTGCAAGATATCAATTTTAAACATGCAAAATAAATCACGATTAATCGCGATTAACTATGAAATTTCTGAGATTAGTTGCGATCAAGAAAATTAATCGTTTGACAGCCCTAATATATATATATATATATATGTCTGATGTTTTTCCTGGGATCTGCTGTAACCACTCCTCCAGTTTGGGGGTGACAGCCCCGAGTGCTCCGATCACCACGGGCACCACTGATGCCTTCACCTTCCAGGCCTTCTCCAGCTCTTCCTTAAGCCCCTGGTATTTCTCTAGTTTCTCGTGTTCCTTCTTCCTGATGTTCCCATCACTTGGTATTGCAATGTCCACCACCACAGCTTTATTCTGTTGCTTATCCACCACCACTGTGTGCATAATTATTAGGCAAGCTGTATTTTTGAGTATTAATGTTATAACTGAACAAGTACAGTGCTCTTGGTCAGTCCAAAATGTTACTAAGCCTCAAACCTGAATGTAAAAGTGAAGTTTTGGATTTTTAGGAGAAAATCTAGGTGTGCACAATTATTGGGCAGCTATTAATGTGCACAATCATTACATTATTAAAAAGTGTGACCAATATAGCCACCCTTCTCCTCAATAATGATCATACACATTCCATTCATAGAGTCTGTCCGTTTCTTGATCTGTTGATTATCAACTTTTTGTGCAGCAGCAACCACAGCCTCTCAGACATTGTTCAGAGAGGTGTACTGTTTTCTTTCACCATACATAAGTTCTCAACAGGGTTTAGGTCAGGTGAGAGGGCCATGTCATTATTTGCTCATCTTTAAGGCCTTTACTGGCTAACCAGTGGAGTACATCAGTGCATGAGATGGAGCTTTGTCCTGCATAAAAATCATGGTCAGGCTTTGGAGTTCATTTTGAGTCCATCTTCATTCCAAAAAGGTCTAGCAAGCTCATTTGTCAAGAGTCACTTTCATCTCATCATTCCCTAAAACCTTTCTTGGCCCAGTCTTGATGTTTCAGCTTATGTCTTTTGTTCAGTGGTGGTCGAGTTTCAGCCTTCCTTACCTTGGCCATGTCGCTCAGCACTGAACACCTTGTTCTTCTGGGCACTCCAGGTAGGCTGCAGTTCTGGAATATGACAGCACTCGAGGATAATGGCTTCCTAGATTCATGTTTGATCCTTCTAATATCTCTTGCAGTTAATTTGTGTCTTTTATTCTCAGCACGTTTCTTGCGAGACTGTTGACTATTTGCAACAAAACATTTGACGGCTCTGTGATCACGCCCCAGTATCTTGGCAGTTTCAAGAGTGTTGCATCCCTCTGAAAGACTTTTTACAATTTTTGACTTTTCACTGTCAGTTAAATCTCTTTTTTGGCCCATTTTGCCTGAGCAAAAGAAACTGCCTAACTGTTATGCACACCTACATGCACACAGGACCACAACCTCCCTCTTTCGACAAATACACATCACCTGATATGCTTAAATCCAATAGGAATTCAAGTTTATACAACTTGGAGTTGGAAAATATGCATACAAATCATCACACATCATCACAACTCCAGGGTATGTTTTGATGAGGAAACATCATTATAACATAGATCAGAAAATAGCACAATAAGACCCTTTAATATGGCCCTATCATGTTTTCTGAAATGCACCAATAGTCTCTATGTGCTTATCTCTCAGAGCCATTCAAACACATATTACTAACTACCAATACATGGCTTCATATTTTGGTCTGCCTTTTATATTCAAACCTACAGGAGAAAGCTGCGTGACCGAAGGGACCATAGCCTGATTTGCCAACCGCTTTTGATGCCAAGCTTTTTTTTTCATGGTGATGTCTTTGTTTGGGTGGTGGTACAAACATCCAGCCAGCATTTCCCTGTGTGTCACTTGGGCCTCATGCCAGGCTAGTGGTTGGTCTGTGCACTTATTGTTGGCTAACAGCAGCAACTGGGCAGCAGATTAGCACAGGGCTTAGCAGGCGTGCTGAATGGACCAAACCCATGGAAGCCTGTACTGCCAATATGCTCAGAAAGATTGAAAATAAATTGGTCCCTTTCCCTTGCATGTTGTGTGATGCGAAATAATATCATCTTTTCCGGGTTGTGGGAGCAGAAGGAGAAATTTGAATGTCCAAGCTGGCTCCACAACAATAAAAACCCTCCATATTTTTGGTAGAATGGGATTGTTTGATGTTTTTTTTTTCACGTAAATAGATGCGTTTATTACTATGGGATGATATGCGCGAGGAAACAGGGGGTTGCCATGGAAACAGGAATGTTGGAGTAATGCCGTCTATCCTAAGGCAAGTTATATTTATTTACACGTTAATGCGCATTTACACTAATGCACAGACGCACACATGTTTATTAAGTTAATCATGTCTAGAAAAATAAAACAAAATACAATGATGTTTGTAGTTATAATTAATTTCAAATTTAAAAATAGATTGTGTTTGTTTTTTTTTTGTTTTTTTTTTTACATTTTAGGCTTCTCCACAGCATCCTAGAGCACATTCAGATTTGACATTTACTCAAATTGACATTGTTTACAAATGTGCTATGCAAACTTTGCTACTATCCTATTATCCTATCCTAGTTTGTAATGTGCTGTTGCCAATAAAGTTTGAATATCTTGCCCTTAAGAGTGGAATAATAGGAATAATATTGGCTACTATTCAGATTTATACACATCAGTGACCACATTTGACCAACCACTCACCCTAAACTGACCCACTCACCTTATTAAACATGTTCATATTTGGCATTATAGTGTATTTGTGCATACATACAAATCATCCCTCATTGCACATCCGTCATCTGCTTGTCTCCATGGAGATGTTGTTATCTTGGATTTATTAAATTGTTCTCATTGCCAAGCAAATGCCTTGAAAAACATGTATTCTGTTCTGAGTGGGTTTGCCTCTCCACAGATCTGAAACATGAATTGGTCGCGTCATCTGCTCGTCTACATGGAGACAGATATGTTTAATGCTACTCTGTGGAAAATGTTAGGCACAGTAATATTTGAAAGAAGACAAGCAGGTGACTGACTCTTCATTTGAATAGTTACACCTTAAAGATCCGAAATTACACAAAATTAACTTTTGTAAGCTATGAGCCATATTAGAATGTAGTTAGCTTAGTCCAAATATGCAGGATTTGAGCATTAAACACGTGTGAATGAAACAAAAGACAACTCCAGGTATGTTTGTGATGATGAAACTACATTATAACACAGACCCAAACATACAGCTCTGGAAAAAATAAGAGACCACTGCATTTTTTTCTGAAATCAGCATCTCTATATGTATTACAGCCATTCCGTTCCAGCATCTGTTGAATTCCAACACAAATATGCCAAGACGCATGAAAGCTGTTGTTAGAATAATTATAAATGTGTTATCATTGATTCATGTATTTTGATGAAATTTAATTGGAATATTGTATCTCAGTGTTATGGGAAGTGAGGAAAGGGAGTCAGAAAATCCGGGATGGGAGTTTTGAAAGAAGGGGCATTGTAACCTTCAGCTGCAAATGTCAAGGTTGCTGAATTTGTGGGAAAACTGAGTTTCTGGGAAAGAAGTCATGTTGTCTTATCATGTGAAATTTGCATATTTGTGTACACCCATGTGTGAATTAATAAAAGATGCAAGAAGGAACAGCCCAGCGGAGAAGTTGACTGACCACTCTGTCTGACGTCTGTCTCCCCTTGCGCAAGTAAAACTTAAATAAGTGTTTGCTGTGGTTCTTCACTGAACTCATCTGTATTTTCAGAGAAGGTGATTTTTCTGACAGCTGTGATTAAAAATAAAGGTTACTCCACCAAATATTGATTTCTGAACTCTTCTTAAGTGTAAACTTAAGGATTAGGCTATGTTGACTATAATGATAGAGCACCCGGAAAACAACCTGGACATGGGTAGAACATGCAACTATACACATTGGTGAGAGTGTGTGTATTGGTGAGAGTGTGTGTATGCATGTGTATGAGATGTATTGAAAAAAAACATAATTTGACAACTGTATGTTTGCATGACTCCAAAAATACATGGAAAAAAATAAGAGACCACTGCATTTTTTCTGAAATCAGCATCTCTACATGTATTTCAGCCATTCCATTCCAGCGTCTGTTGAATTCCAACACAAACACAAAGCTGAGCTACTTCAGTTCTTGCACCAGGAGTGGAATAAAGTCACCCAAGAACAATGTGAAAGGCTTGTGGAGAGCATGCCAAGACGCATGAAATCTGTGATTAAAAATAAGGGTTATTGCACCAAATATTGATTTCTGAACTCAACGTTCTTACGTGTAAACATTAGTATTATGTTGTTTTAAAATGAATTTGATCTTGTTTATTTGCATTGTTTGAGGTCTGAAAACATGTATCTTTTTTTGTTATTTTGACCATTTGTCATTTTCTGCAAATAAATGCTCTAAACGATAATATTTTTATTTAGAATTTGGGGGAAATGTTGTCAGTAGTTTATAGACTCAAACAAAAATGTTCCTTTTGCCCAAACACATACCTATAAGTAGTAAAATCAGAAAAACTGATCTTAACTGATCTTATTTTTTTCCAGAGCTGTACATGGAAGGCTGAATAATGTAGTAAAGTATAGTAAAGAGGCTGTTATTAGTCTTTTTATTCATCGACTGAAATGGAAGTTACAGATCGCTAAAGCACTGATACTTTACAGTGACTGTAATGTACGATGGGCCCCTTAAAAAAAACTCTCCTAAAACAAGGTGTAATGCACCTTCAAAAATCAGAAACACAATTCAACATTTGCAAATGCCATGTTTTATTTTGAAGCTTAAAGCAGGAAACTGCATGTGAGACTACATGTTTTGGATTTTTTTTTTTCTAAGCAAGCCAGTGCAGGTATTTTTAGTTTCTATATGATTTCTTGGCTAATTACACACCCCTTGCGTGCAGCGAACTCCTCTTGTGATTGGCCGAACTCCTCTTGTGATTGGCCGAACTCCTCTTGTGATTGGCCGATCACCTCCTCAGCCTCCTTCTCATGCACGTCTTCCTGGCTGTCCAAACCCCCCTGGTCTGTGGACTCAGGCTGAAGTTCTTCTGTGATGTTTTCACAGCTCTCCTCCTCTCTCATCTCTTCAGTGAGCTCCTCTCCTCTTTCTATGCTCTCCTCCTCCTTCTTCTCTTCAGTCAGCTCTTCTCCTCCTACAGGGATCTCCTCCTCTCTCTTCTCTATAGTCTCCTCCTCTCTTTTTTCTTCAGTTTGCTCCTCTTCTCTCTCGGAGCTCTCCTCCTCTCTCTTCTCTGCATACAGCTCCTCTCCTCTTTCAGTGCTCTCCTCCTCTTTCTTCTCCTGAGTCTGCTCCTCTCCTCCTACAGGGATCTCCTCCTCTATTTGTTCTTGAGTCTGCTCCTCTCCTCCTACAGGGATCTCCTCCTCTATTTGTTCTTGAGTCTGCTCCTCTCCTCTTACAAGGATCTCCTCCTCTATTTGTTCTTGAGTCTGCTCCTCTCCTCTTACAGGGATCTCCTCCTCTATTTGTTCTTGAGTCTGCTCCTCTCCTCTTACAGGGATCTCCTCTATTTTTTCTTCAGTCTGTTCCTCTCCTCTTACAAGGATCTCCTCCTCTATTTGTTCTTGAGTCTGCTCCTCTCCTGTTACAAGGATCTCCTCCTCTATTTGTTCTTGAGTCTGCTCCTCTCCTCTTACAAGGATCTCCTCCTCTATTTGTTCTTGAGTCTGCTCGTCTCCTCTTACAAGGATCTCCTCCTCTATTTTTCCTTGAGTCTGCTCCTCTCCTCTTACAGGGATCTCCTCCTCCATTTTTTCTTCAGTCTGTTCCTCTCCTCTTACAGGGATCTCCTCGTGGACTTCTGCTTCTGCTGCTTTAGTCTCTTCTGGATCAGATGGGGTTTCTGTCTCATGTTGAGCCTCTATTGACTCCACTTCCACCTACAATGAAATCATAATTTAATGAAATAATCATCATTGTTTTTCTCTCATGGTTCTATGTAGCAGTTAAATACTGTTACGGTGCACTATGTAACTTTTCTGGTACGAGATTAGCCATCTGCCTGTTTCCAAGGAGATGTTGATGCCTTGCCTGGAAAGTTCCACAGTATGATGTTAAATGTACATATCAATTATTTGCATTCTTGGTGTGAGGGAGGTCACCTCTCCTTTGCAGCTCATCTTTAAACTCCATAATCTTAGCAGTTTCCAGAAACAGATTTTAAATGAAATTATAGGTCTTGGGCATGGTCATTGGTTACCATATACCTGATTAGCCCAGAGCAACCTTTTAAAACATTTAATACTATGGCAAAAGGAGAGATTCAATTTGTCAACTGGACGAAAGTTTATTTGGTTGAACATGTTTTGCAGCTCATCCAAGCTGCTTCTTCAGTTCTGGTCAGACGCTGTTGGACACTGCCTATATCTGCCTGAAGGGAGGAGCTAACTACAACTGGTCCACCCGAAGGACAAAACACCGAGCCACAAACAAAGCAATGTGGTCTGCTCCATTCAGTGCAGTGAAGACTGCAGTGAGCGCTACATTGGAGAAACAAAACAGCCACTTCACAAGAGGATGTACCAACACAGACGGGAGAGCCAGAGTGGACCTTCATCTGCTGTACATCTCCACCTAGAGGCCATGGGCCACTCCTTTGAGGACAGTGAGGTACAGATCTTGGCCAGAGAAAAGAACTGGTTTGAGAGGGGAGTTAAAGAGGCTATTTTTGTCAAGAAAGAAAACCCTTCCTTGAACAGAAATGGAGGTCTCAGGCATCTCCCATTTATAACTCTATCCTCAAACCTAAATCAAAACAAACAAAGAAAACAATATGGCAGCAGGTCAGGTCCAGAGGTGTGAAAACACCCATTATGGCCCTGAAAGGTTCTGCTAACAAGAACCCACACTCCCACTGTATATCTAATAGGCCTACCTAACTAACAGAAAGTAGTTGTGGTCGTTTCAGAGTAATTTCATTGTAGTTAGCTCCTCCCTTCAGGCAGATTTAAGGCAGTGTCCACCAGCGTCTGACCAGAACTGAAGAAGCAGCTTGGATGAGTTGCAAAACGACCAAATAAACAAATTGAATTTCTCAGTTTGCCATGGATTCTACCTGGATGACTGAGGGATTCTACACACATCTTAATACTATGTTTTTATTTATAATTTAAAGGTGCACTGCACAACTTTCTGGTGGAGGGTCTGCTACCTGTTTGTCTCCAAGGAATGTTCCATGATATGACATTAAATATACACTAACATTTTATTCATTGGGGGTGTTTCTGTTGCTCCAAAACACAATAATTATTTCTGTGAATGGGCAACACTCCACAGATCTGAATTGTAATGTAGTGTAGTGTTGTAACCTGCTTGTCTCCCTTGTGATAGATCAGTTTAATCTATACTGTGGAACATTCTAGACAAAGAAATAACATTTCCATGGAGACAAGCAGGTGGCAGACCCTCCACTTCAAATATTACGCAGTGACCCTTTAATGCACAAACACGTGTATCCATTCAACCATAGCCACATGGGCAGTCACTGTTGTGCTCCTCTAATGAACTGCTATTTAATTCTAAAGTACGCTCACCTTTACTGGTATGATAACAGTGACAGGATCAGAGGGAGCAGACACAGGAGCCTCCACAGTCAGGAGCCCATCCACTGAAAGCCATGACACTATTTTGGTGACATCGATCTCTGCAGGAAGCCTGTAATTGAAAGAGGTGTCATCCCACTCACTAAATATAAAGTGGAACCCTTACAAGCCGAGAAAGCGCAACATCTCATTATCTAACCCAGTGAGCATGCTACAGATAAGTGTTTACTCTTCTTCAAACGATGCATTTTTACACCGCATAAATTAAATGTACCCTGCTATTTACACTGTTAAATTGTGTTGAAACAATTTAACGGTCATGTATCTTTTACATACACATACAAATATGATCATCGTCTGATTTCTGGAGATGTCAGATTAAAAAAAAATGTGTCTAAAGATTTACCTTTGAAATGAGTGGTCTGATTAAATTCTGATATATGCAATAGGCTATATAAACTTGATTATTCCTAATATTTCCACTTCTGCGCATGAATCGCTGGCCTGTTTAGCCAGTCTTAGAGGAATAAAAATGGACTATTTCCTAGACCTTACCTGATGATATTTTATTTATCCTATTTATCCTATTAAAAACACAATAGATACTTTGCAGTGACTTCATGCTGGTGGTGTTCTACATCTCTACTGGCAGAATGTTCAGCAGTTACCATGGTGACACATTATCAAACACATTTTCAGGAGCCTGACATGAATAAGTGCCCATAGTCCTGTTTAGGTGTTTGGTTTTCAACAAAATGATGAGAGTAGCTGTGCTTGTGAGTGTAATTTTACATGTGAGGTACTTCAAATCAAATCATCTCCCCTGTTGTAGTGCAGATGTTTGTGGTCAAATAAGCAAATAAAGCTCAGATTAGGCCTAACTTGAGTAACAGAGCTGCTAACTGAGCAGTGTTTTCAGTTAGCATCACAACCTTGGAGAATGTTGATGACAGCAGCTGCAAAGTAAGAGGTAAAACCCTTTTTAATATACAGTATATCAGTCTCAATATATACATTCATTTTAAAGTTTTGTCATTTAACCCCAGAAAACTACAAGCACATGTGTACCATAATGAAGTAACAAATCTCTTATTTTCATACTATATACAGTATTTAATGATATTCTGACTTCCCCCACCACCTCAGGCACTGGTTGGCTGTGTTCTCTTTACCTGTATTTCCTTGTAAAACATCTGGCAACAAATCCGTGCTGGTCCTGCCTCTCCTCGTGTCTCCCTGGGGACGGATTACAGTTTATGTGAGAGGCAACAAAACCAAAGCACTCAATGCAATAATGAAGTTCTGCCACAAAGCTGTGATTTTTCATTTCCCTCAGCACATTATTTAAGCAGCTTTCTAATATGGTTAGAATAACTTTTTATTCATTGCCGTTTTAGTAAGTCGTTTTGTGAAATGAGAGAAAACTATTTGGATAACAGTTTTATCAGCATTGTATGTGTAGTCTGAATGTAGTCATAGAAAACTGTGTGAAGACTTTAATTTATTTATTCACTAATAGACCAAACACTGTGGACTAAAGATACTACTTTTTTCTCATAAGGAAATGTATCCTCTGCATTTGACCCATCTTTCAATGCCACTGAGCTGACTACCTTAGCTGAAGAAGTAGAGCTATATTCTCCAGGAGGAACATGCAAACTCCACCCATATGTCAAATCAGGTACCATCTTGGTGTGAGGCATAAGTGCTAGCCATCTGACCTCTTATGTTCCGCAGACCGACAATATTGGGGCTAGATTAGTAATTCTCTCAACAAAAGGTTGGCAGTTTAAATTCCTATATGATCTATTGTTGTTGTTTTTTTTGTTTTTTTTTGTTTTATATACAGCTCTGGAAAAAAAATAAGAGACCACTGCATTTTCTTCTGAATTCAGCATCTCTACATGTATTACAGCCATTCCATTCCAGCGTCTGTTGAATTCCAACACAAACACAAAGCTGAGCTACTTCAGTTCTCGCACCAGGAGTGGAATAAAGTCACCCAAAAACAATGTGAAAGGCTTGTGGAGAGCATGCCAAGACGCATGAAAACTGTGATTAAAAATAAGGGTTATTGCACCAAATATTGATTTCTGAACTCTTCTTAAGTGTAAACATTAGTATTATGTTGTTTTAAAATGAATTTGATCTTGTTTCTTTACATTGTTTGAGGTTTCTTTATTATTCTTATTTTGACCATTTGTTATTTTCTCCAAATAAATGCTCTAAACGATAATATTTTTATTTGGAATTTTTGTGAAACGTTGTCAGTAATTTATAGACTCAAACAAAAATGTTTATTTTGCCCAAACACATACCTATAAGTAGTAATATCAGAAAAATTGAATTTGCAGTGGCCTCTTATTTTTTTCCAGGGCTGTATATACATATCACTACTTTAAAGGTCCCATGGCATGAAATTTTCACTTTGTGAGGTTTTTGAACATTAATGTGAGCTTCCCTACCCTGTTTAGCCCCCCCCCCCCAATGGCTAAAAGTTGCGAAATGTGTATACTGAGCATTTGCGATCCTTTTCTGCATTTGAAAAAAACACAGCTCAAACGGGCGATTCTGAACAAGGCAACTTTGTTACGTAACATCGAAAAAAGAAATGCAAATGCAGTTCCACCCCCGTCTGGATGTCCACTCCCCGTCTCTGGAAATCACGCCCAGAGAGTTTGGACCGCGAAGGAGCTACGCAATGCGAAATGCGTTTTTTTATTTGCCTGGAGGCACGTGCGAGTGTTTCTAGGCTTGGAAGTCCTTTACCCGACCCTCTGGACCTCTGAAACAGCAGTGGTTTAATTCAATTTTCTGTGAAAATGTTTTTTTTTCATTGAAATTCCTCTCCTTTCTTCCTACGCTCTTAAAACGCGGAAGTGGGAGACAGCGCTGCCCTGTCTCCCAGCGGCGCATTTGCCCCCCCCCCCACCCGCTCCTCTAACCCTATCTGTGTCCTTCTCATTTGCATTCAAGCAACAAGGCCCAGAATGAGTTGTTCAGACAGAGAGATTCTGACTCTAACTGTGTACATGTGTCTTTCTCATGCACTGAATGTTGATTTTGAAGAAGGATTCATTTACAGTATTAGGGAACCATTAAGGCACCATATAAAAGCATCAAGAAGTACCATGTCATGAGTCTCTGGCTGATGGGAAAGTGCTTAACCTAATGCACCACTATTATAAAGTATCTAAACGAAGACAGTAAATTATCTTTATGTGATTAAAGCTATCCTTGTTTGTTACAACAACTAGCCCCAATGAAAAAAACTCAGATATTAACATCTTATTTTATACAGGCCAACATATTTACATGGATTAAAACATGGTATTATAGGTCTTCTATGGCTATGTACATTTTACTAACTTATAATCATGAAGCAAATACCTCCCACTTGTAGAAACCCCTCTTTGACACTCAGCGATATCTCTGAAGGCGAGAAGTGCCCTACATCCAGACTGACCCTCCACTTGTACTGCTCCGGATCACCACTAGGAGCAGTGTGGAGCGTGGACCTGGAGATGTGGGGTGCGAAGAGGGGCGCGGCACTGTACCACGGCCAGTACCGGGACCACAGACTTCTCTCCAGCCAGTCCATCCCTCGAGGGCTCCCCAAATCCAACAGTGGCAGAAGTCCAGAATCCGGACAGGAACTTGGGCTAGTCTCCCAACATTTTCTCAGAGGGTACCAGGGACCAGCTGTGCCATGCTCACCAGACAGCGAGCTCTTGACCTGGCTGCTCATGCCGAACACAGAAATAAGATTAAAACTTGAGAGGTATAACTTACTTTTTGATTAAACCCCAATGCTAACTTTAAATCTTGTTTAAATTAGCAATTAAAATCCACTTGATAGGAGAGATAGTGGTAGTGGGCATAGACAGAACACTCTCCAGGGCTCCTTTATATAGAGTTCAGTTCTTTTTAACACTTATTAAGCACTCATACCAGTCCCATGAGATCTGCAGTAGATATGGGGTGATGGGTGTAGGGCCGTTACCTCTCGCTGCCCTGTAAAGCCAAAAGCATTAATTAGTGGTATTTTTAACTCTTCAGGCTTCAATGGCAAATAGCAAAAGTTTAGCTCGGGTTAGTTTCTGTTTGAACGGGCGGACTTATTACCAGCAGAGTGTTTTTCACACGTCTGAGTGAAATCAATTGTGTCCCCAGTGACCGGACGCTCAGCGCTCAGTCATGAGTCCTGGTCAAAACTCATCCAAGCACGTAGTGGCACTGGCAACATGTGGAGATTATCTGCCCAACTTAAAATGTCTTAAATGTATAATATTATTTATTTATTTATTTCATTTTATTTAGTCTGTTATTACACATAATCTCTTAATTGGCAAATATATTTCAAATATTTTAAAAAACAGTTAAATATAGCCATAAATGCATTTAAAAGACTAGACCATTAAGATCATGTGAGCCATTTTATCATAATATGCTTTCATTTTTATTTTATTTATTTATTTATTTATTTATTTATTTATTTATGTATTTATGTATTTATTTATTTATTTTTTACATTTCTTAATTTATTATTTTTAATTTTTTAATTTTACATTTATTAATAATTATTCATGCTATATGCAGTAGAGAGAGTAAAGGGTAGTCTGGTTAACACCTGACCATATCACAAGTGAGATATGGGTCTGAAAACTCGAAAAATCCCGTAGCGGAGGTGTGGTTAGCGATTGCCAACGGCCGTTTATTGGGCGTTATGAATGTCTATCATTGAGCATATAAGTCCATAGCCAATCATGTCAGTTGTCAGTTCAAACTACAAGCTTCCGTTTGTCATGTAGTACGCGTCACCGTCTTGCCACACCTCCCCCGCTCTCTGATTGGGGCCCTAAATCTGGGACTCTCGCTTGGACGAGTTTCCAGGCCGCCTTCCAGTTCGAAACGAACGGAAGCGGCCTGGGAATTCCCAGGCTAAGTAAAGGGATGACCAGGACTGAATGTTTGTGTGGATCACTGCTTAAACTGATATTTGAAACCCACTCTCATGACCATTTTGTTTTTAATGTCCAAGGAGGTTCCTGAGTCACATGACTCCTGTACAAAGTCAAATTTCTGCGACAGTTACACAGTTGAGAGTTTCAACTGCGATTTATTTGCATGTGGTCCAATACGTATTTCTATTTCGCAGTTTTCTGTGAGGGTGGGTTGGGTTTGTTGAAGAATTAATTAGCCAGTAAAACAGTCTGAGCACATGTCAACTTTTACAATTAGTTTAAAAAAATGAACTGTCCTTAAAAACAAAAGACATGGCATTATGAGACTGTTATTGTTCTCAGACTGCCTGAAGTGGTCATCAAGATGCAAAACCTGTTCTTTATGTGTTCTTTGTCTCTTACATTTAAATTCACTAAACAGTGCAAAGGCTAATTGGAACATCGGGCAGGTGGATTAATGTACAAGCCCACTGAGCCTACTGTAGGGAAAATCTGACAGCTTTGCTTATGTGAGTTTGTGGGAGAATAAGAGATGGGAAAATTCCTTCAGAAGAGCCTCTCCACCCCCTGTAAACACATCATTACCAAATCATTTTGATGTGATGAATTAGGATTAACTTCAAAGATGGCTGGCAGTTTATGTCTTACTAAATAAAAAATTTATGAGCCTAGATTCTGAGTCATAGCACTCTTTCTCTTCTGGCAGATGTCTGATTTATCCCTTTCCAATCTGGCAACTGCAGATCAAGTCTTTATAGTGCACGCTGGTACTTTGAACTGCTAATGGCCCTTGGAAGTTTGATTTTGTACGTCACTTAAGTGCCACCTCAGCTGCCCTCTGGTGGTGCCACATAAAACTGGTCCTTTCAGTTTAATGGACACTGTCTGACAGTGAAATAAGACTGAATACATGAAAACACCATCGGAACAAACATTTGACTGTTCGACATGTCTCAGTGGGGAAGCTTTTCAGTGAAGAACTCAATTTTGTGTCTTAAGTAAAAGTACAGACACCGGAGCAGAAAAATATTACAAAAGTAAAAGTATCACATGGAAAACTCTAATCAAGTAAAAGTATTAAACTATCCATTTAAAAATGCCCTTTGAAAGTAAAAAGGAAAAGTAGGTTGAGGTAAGACTTCAAATGTACTGATTTTGAAAAAGATTTGTGCTGAATTTACATTTTTGAGTGTAACTTTTGAACCGTATGTCCAATTTTCAAAAACTTAGCATCCCTGGACTCCTTGGGCCCATCCAACGCATTATATGACGTCACCCTCATTTTCCGCCATTTTGAATTTTATGAAAAACACTCAAAATGTTTCTCCTCCCTCAATTTTGGACCAATTTTGCTCAAATTTGGTATTTTAGTACAATGCTTTTCAGCACTTTCCACCTCTGAGCTTTTCTGAGTCAGACCTTAGAGTCCAGAGGAGGGCACTGCTGTAGCTTGACTCTTCAGCTCTGCCAATGCTACACAGGATCTGCCATAAAGCACTGCATTGGGAATATTACTTTATAGAAGACATTTCCTCTAGAAGGACAGATTTGAGATTGAATAAACACATGAACACGGGTTTATTCCTAAATCAAAAATCCAAAGTAATAAAGGGTGTACTTAAAAGGACTGCACACATTTTTTTTTAAATCTCTTACAATGTTGTTTCCTCATATGGGCCCTTTAATTGCCCCAATGATCACTGCAACACATCTGCTCTAATGGTTACTTTGAAAAACAACATTCCTGCATAAAAATGACCATAACCACCAATGTCAAGCGTGGCCAGAGCAGTGGTCAGTCATAGTGAATCCACACCACCCGCTGAGCACCCATGGGAGATTAGCAGCTCATGCATCAGGGGGATGGGGTGTCAAATGGCTGGTTTGCTCCCGTGGACACTGCATTCATCATAGTTATTGTGATTCAGGCTGTCACAGAGCGCCCGGCGGAGAGAGCGAGAGAGAGAAAGAGGCATTTTCTATCAAAACTGACATGTCAGGATGAAGTGGTTTGAAAATATACTTTTGGAATAAGCTTTCACAACTTATTTCATCCTCACTCAGTCTGAAATAGTGCTGCTGCATGCACAAGTCTGTCCACTGGACTGGGTGAGCTGTGCCTATTGCCAATCCATTGTTTTGTATGAGTACAGTGAACAGAAATAGACTGTTATAGGCTGTAAATCACCAAAGAGGGAAAACAATTTCATCTGTTGCAGTTTGCTACGTTTATTACATTTACACAGTCTGAATCGGGCCTCTGTGGAGCACTTTCAGACAACTGCCACTGCATTTGATGTCTTAATTTTAGATGGATAACTCAGCTGTTCACTGCTTTGAAAAAAAAGTCAAAGCAAAAACCCACAAATGCTGAAATGATGTTGAATCTTCTTTTCAGCTGACAATCACACTAATTGAATCATGCTTTTTAAAACTCTTTACAAGCTGGGAAATATTTTAACTTTGTGCTGACAGTGAAAACCTGGGACTTTTTGACAGTTCAATTTTTTTTTTCATGTAGATCAGCCAGGTAATTAAAGTAAACCAACCAGGCCAATATTATAATTAAATGACATATTCGGACCTGCCTTCCAGATTAGGTTTTAGCTAACTTTCAGAGTGAGAAAAATTAGTGCTGTTGCCATAGCAATTAAAAATTCAAAACTAAATATCAAACCTGTTGAATCGTACTCCAAATGGCCCCTATACAACAGGAAACTGGAATGGCAAAAGGAGAAATTCAATTTGTCAACTGGACAAAAGTTTATTTGGCTGAATACATTTTGCAACTCATCCAAGCTGCTTCTTCAGTTCTGGTCAGACGCTGGTGGACACTGCTTATATCTGCCTGAAAGGAGGAGTTAACTACAGTGAAATTACTTTGAAACTACCACACCTACTTGTTTTTGAAATAAAATAATCAACTGTAAAGTCATCAAAATGGTGTCCACAACCATGAAATAGTTTGGGTTTTCTGTGATGTTTTGCTCCACCATAAGGTTCTCCTGTTTCTCTAATGCATGTTTAGTGAATGGATGTGAATGTGGGCAAGTACAGTATTCAAAGGCTGAGTTCTCCATTCTCTGTGTCCACTGAAGTAGCAAAGAGGCACCAGCAGAGCGGCGCCGTGACGTGAGAGAGAATTCGGAGCAAATGAGCCCATCCATCAGAGTGGCTCAGGGGACCGAAGGCACGGCCCATAACAAGAGGAGAGATGCTTCACTCGGAGATATGACAGTGCTGACATTTTTATGATTATTACTTTAGCACAAAACCTCTTTGTTGATCCACTGTGTTTGTTTCAATGTTTATAGTCCAAGGTCAAATGTGATCATTCTGGTACCAGTGTAATCTTCATTATACTGTACTCTGATCATTGACTGTATAAAGAAGTGGACTAAGGGAGTGTGACGTCACCCACAGTCAGCAGTTATAGGAGCTAATTTGTTAGGAATAAGAATTTATTTATGGAAAAATAGCTAAATAAAAACCCCAGTATCATGTAGAGCGGTTTAATAGAAATATTTTATGGAATGGAAATGGAATAGAAGCTTTATTTTTCATTGTTATACAACAAGATGAGATTGGAAATGGACGGGTCTCTTGACCTTAAAGCAGCCGACATGGTGCGCTAATATCCCACCTCAGAACAGAATAGAAAATGCAGATGCAATCAATAACTGTAGTCACAAACACATACGACATAATACAGTGGAACGGTTTACACAGGGCTCTCAAGTCTCACGCATTGAGAATGTGACACACGCAATTCGACATGTTCACACGCTCACGCGCCACACGTAGCATTTCTCACGCTGAATTTTTATTTTTTATTTTTTTTGGTGCCCAGAAAATCGGTCTGTGTGGCTCAGTTTATGCAGGCACCACGCGTTTTCAGCGAAACAAACTCCCCCCTCCTCCCCGCACCGCTCCCCGGAAAAAAATCTCAGTTTCAGCCAATCAGAAAATAGATTGTTCTGTTGTTGGGCAGACTAGTTTCAGCTGCTAAGCGCACACAGCGACTGACGGTGATGATAAAACAAACTGAGAACCATCAGGTAATAACTTAATTTATATAACTCTCATTAGTTGCTTTGTAGTTTAAGTTTGCTCTTTAGACAAATTCTACGCAATTCGAGACGGCATTTCTCACGCAATTCAAGCCCCCCCCCCCCCCTTCCCCCCCGCTCCTCGGAAATGACGCAGTCTCACGCGCGACCCCGCTCAAAACTTGAGAGCCCTGGTTTACATGAGGTCTCTTTTTGTTTGGAAATACATTACGGGAGGGAAGGAGCAAACGAGAGTGGAATACAGAGAAATATATTATTGACAAACTGAGGCAGAAGGCTATGTGAGAAGGGCAGAGTGTTTTTATAATTATGTGTCATTGTGTTCTAGCCAATTTAGAAGAAGAAGAAGAAGAAGAAGAAGAAGAAGAAGAAGAAGAAGAAGAAGAAGAAGAAGTGACTTTATTGATCTCACACTGGAGAAATTCTTCTCTACATTTAACCTGTTATTAGGAGCAGTGGGCAGCACATTACGGCGCCCAGGGACGATCTCCATGATCTTCTTGCTTCAGTTTGGTCCGGTTTAGGACCTCAGCTGGAGGATTTTACCTGTGGTGCATGTTTTGGGTTGATGGGGGAAACCGGAGTGCCCGGAGGAAACCCACCCAGACACGGGGAGAACATGCAAACTCCACACAGAACACACACAGAAAGGCCTCGGCGACCGAACCCGGAACCTTCCTCCTGTGAAGCATGAGTGCTAGCCACTCAGCCACCGTGCCGCCAATATATTATATTATGTCCTTTTGATATCATGGTGAGCTGTGTTGGAATGTCTAGTGTAGCAAAATATAGACAAAACACAGCAGTCCAGTTTATTGTAGATTCTCTGGGAGAAAATTAGTTAACCAGGGGTGAATGTGCAGAATCGATACACTTTAGAACTCAGATGAACGGACAATTGGTCCGTTAAGACCAAAATGACAAGGTTCACTGCTGCAGTTACAGAGAGAAGAGTGACAATTTTTCTCTGTAAAGTCGATGGGAATCAGAATCATTTTAGCCAGAAGCATCCCCATGAACACTTCCTATTGGGAACGCGGCGGCTAGCATGTTAGCTATGGCCGTTTACAGTCTATGGCTATGAATGTGTGGTGTTTTAAGAATTTGCAAATACATTTTTCAAAATATTCTATCTGTTTTCAAAATTGTGTAATTTTGCGGTTCTGAACTTCTGGAAACATGCTAAATTCAGCTGCAGAAATCTTTTGGGTGTTGAAAGTCAAACAGTATTCATAGTAATAGTTATTAATTCATGCCTTCATTCATTAATCATAGACATTTGTTTTAGAGCTACTGTAAACCCCCTGTGGTTGGAGTTAATCTAGTCCCATTTTGCAAAGGGAATACAAGGTTATATAATTGGCATATCCAAGATGTCCAAGATAAACAATAAAAACTAAAATTTCTTTTTAGCGCTACTGACTTTCACAGTCTAGTCATATTTTCAATTTGTTTCATTGTTTTCTCAGTGTAGGATTCTAAGGTCATTCTTTACTCTCTCTTTTCCTTTGACTTTACTGATCCTACTTTTTACCACAAAATATGCTTTTCCTGATAGTGCAGTCTTCCAATCCAGGATGACCTTCAAATGTCTAAACCTGACGGTGTCTGGTGTGGCAACTTTCAATTTTAACAATATGTGGTATATTTATCTTATTTTTATCACTAACATCTTAAGCATCTTCCATTGCACATTTTGATGCACACTGCGCATTTTGGACATCTGTAAATAGGTATTTATTTATTCTTTGCACTGCTTTAGATTTTAGACTTTAGATTTTTGTGTTAGAAATTTTTGTATAGTCTTTATATTGTATATTGTACACTGTCTTTTTCTTTTTTGCACTGCTTGGCCAGAGAGATAAGAAATTTTGATTCACTGTATGTCGAACATATATGGCAGAATTGACAATAAAGCTGACTTTGAACTTTGAAATTTGAACTTTGAACTAACAGCATCCTCCCAATTCTGGCAAAGGTTAAAGGTCCTGTACACATTTTTTATATATTTGGGCAAAAAGTGTCTCACTCCATTACAGATATATTCTCAGATATATAGAAATGGAGGTCTCAGACATCTTCTGTCTCTCATTTATAACTCTATCCTCAAACCTAAATCAAAACAAACAAAGAAAACAATAGGGCAGCCAGGTCAGGTCCAGAGGTGTGAAAATACCCATTATGGCCCTGAAAGGTTCTGCTAACCAGACCCCGCACTCCAGTCCCACTGCATATTTAATAGGCTCACCTAACTAACAGAAACTGTAAACAAGTAGGTGTGATAGTTTCACAGTAATTTCATTGTAGTTAGCTCCTCCCTTCAGACAGATATAGGCCGTGTCCACCAGTGTCTGACCAGAACTGAAGAAGCAGCTTGGATGAGCTGCGAAACATATTCGACCAAATAAACTTTTGTCCAGCTGAAAAACTGAATTTCTACTTTTGCTTTACCATACAGTGAAACTCTGGTCTTTAAAGGTTCTGAAAGGTGCTTATAAATGCGTTGAGGTGAATAATTAGGATGCATGGAATGCATAAAGTAAGTGAGGAATAACTTTAAACCACTGCAAACCATTTAAAATGAACTAGTTCAATTTTCACATTTTTAAAATGATAAAAATCGGGTACAGCACCCTTCCTGTATTATTTGTAATTTTGTCACATACGCTTTTAATTTATTCTGTAGTGCATTTCACATTTATCTCATACTACTTTTCTATTCTATTGCAGTTCATTATGTAAAGATTAATTGGCTGATTACGTGTCCCTTCCCGAAATATTAACCGCATAGTTTAGCTTTGGCCCGCTGCCGCCTCTGTCCACGTGGAGGACACAGGAGGACGGAGCTTTGAGAGGTGATAAAGGGCCCCAGTACGAAAACAAAATGAGCAAAACAAATGATTTATTTCTTTATTTTATTTAGCCATGTTTAAAGAAAGAAAGAAGAAAGAAAGCTATGCCTTTATTAGTCCCACAGTGGGGAAATTCCAGTTCTGCATTTAACCCATCCTGTTATCAGGAGCAGTGGGCAGCACATTACTGCGCCCGGGGACCATCTCCATGATCTTCTTGCTTCGGCCTGGTCAGGACCAAAGCTGGAGGTACCTATGGTGCATGTTTTGGGTTGGTGGGGGAAACCGGAGTGCCCGGAGAAAACCCACCCAGACACGGGGAGAACATGCAAACTCCACACAGAAAGGCCCGGGCGACCCGGGGATCGAACCCAGGTGTGGGGAGTGGGAATAGAACCTGCAACCTTATCAGGGTGTCAGTTATGTTTGTGTGTGTGAATGGATGAGTGGTTCCTTGATGTAAAGCAATTTGAATGCCTTGAAAGTGGAAAATCGCTATGTAAAAATGTGACTATTTACCCCTACCAAAATTGAGAGTGATTGGAATATTGTGAAGATATGATTCTTTAAAATATAATTCAAAGCAATTTCTAAATTCATAACACAGCATAACATGATTAAAATGATTAAAATAATAATGATGACACATTGAAGGTACTTTGGGGGGAATAAAATGAATAAAAGAGAAAAAGATTGTTTAAATGTACACCATGTAGCTTCTTGGTTGAGAGTTCATCACCTGCTTGTTTCTATGGATATGCCATTTCTCTTCTTGGAAAGTCCCACAGTATGATAACAAGAGAAGTTCAATTTGTCAACTGGACAAAGTTTGTTTGGTTGAAAACGTTTCGCCGCTCATCCGAGAGGCTTCGTCAGCTCTAATAAGAATACTGGTAAGACACTTGCTTATATCTTGCTGTAGGGAGGAGCTACCTAGCTAACTACTTTCCGGAACTATCTCATTGGTTTCCGTCTTTTGTTTCTCTGGCGTCTAGCTTAACGATCCCTATTCATCCCTACACGCCTGTTTTTCACACCTCTGGCCCTGACCTGGCTAACCCTATTGTTTCCCTGTTTGTTTGATCTAGGCTTAATAATGGAATTGTAGATGGGATGCAAATTATATCTTACACCACCATTTCTGTTCAGAGAAGGATTCTCTTTTTGACAAAAATAGCCTCTTTAACTCCTCCTCTCAAACCAATTCTTTTCCCTGGCTAAGATCTGAACCTCACTGTCCTCAAATGAATGACCTGTGGCTTCTAGGTGAAGATATACGGCAGAAGACGGTCCACTCTGGCACGCCCGTCTGTGTTGGTACATCCTCTTGTGAAGTGGCTGCTTGGTTTCTCCAATATAGCGCTCACTGCAGTCTTCACTACACTGAATGGAGTAGACCACATTGCTTTGTTTGTGGCTCGGTGTTTTGTCCTTTGGGTGGACGAGTTTTTGTCTTAAAGTGTTTGTGGGTTTGAAATAAACTGGGATTTCATATTGTCTGAAAATCCTCTGTAGTTTTTCCGACACGCCGGCCAGGTACGGAATCGCTACCCCTTTCCTCCTGGGTTCGGATTCTCTATTATCTTGTTTCTTGCCCTTGTCTCTCTTGGTTTTGTTAACAGCCCATTTGGGATAACCACAAACAGAGAGGGCTTCCTGCACATGTTGTTCTTCTTTTTCCTTACCCTCTGTGCTTGTGGGAACCACTTGGGCCCTGTGTTGTAATGTCCGAATAACACCCAGTTTGTGCTGCAGTGGGTGGTGTGAATCAAAAAGCAGGTATTGGTCTGTGTGTGTGGGCTTCCTGAAGACTTCTACTTGGAGTCCCCGGTCTCCTCCTATCGTTACTGCACAATCTAAGAACGCCAATGTGTTATCCTTGGCATCTTCACGGGTGAATTTGATATTAGGATCTACAGAATTGCAGCGAGAAGGAGTTTACTACAGGATTCCAAGCTAGAAGAGAGAACCAAACTTTCTCCTGACCAAATCTGCCAACTGCTGGAAATTTGTCTAAATACCACCTATTTCCAGTTCAGAGGGAACTTCTACAGGCAAATTCATGGCTGTGCGATGGGCTCACCGGTCTCCCCTATCATGGCTAATTTATACATGGAACAATTTGAACAGAGTGCCTTAGCTTCATATCCAGGCTCTCCGCCCACACACTGGTTTCGTTATGTTGATGATAATTTTACAAAAATCAAAATTCAAGATTTGGAACCTTTTACTGCACATATCAATTCTGTAGATCCTAATATCAAATTCACCCGTGAAGATGCCAAGGATAACACATTGGCGTTCTTAGATTGTGCAGTAACGATAGGAGGAGACCGGGGACTCCAAGTAGAAGTCTTCAGGAAGCCCACACACACAGACCAATACCTGCTTTTTGATTCACACCACCCACTGCAGCACAAACTGGGTGTTATTCGGACATTACAACACAGGGCCCAAGTGGTTCCCACAAGCACAGAGGGTAAGGAAAAGAAGAACAACATGTGCAGGAAGCCTCCTCTGTTTGTGGTTATCCCAAATGGGCTGTTAACAAAACCAAGAGAGACAAGGGCAAGAAACAAGATAATAGAGAATCCGAACCCAGGAGGAAAGGGGTAGCGATTCCGTACCTGGCCGGCGTGTCGGAAAAACTACAGAGGATTTTCAGACAATATGAAATCCCAGTTTATTTCAAACCCACAAACACTTTAAGACAAAAACTCGTCCACCCAAAGGACAAAACACAGAGCCACAAACAAAGCAATGTGGTCTACTCCATTCAGTGTAGTGAAGACTGCAGTGAGCGCTATATTGGAGAAACCAAGCAGCCACTTCACAAGAGGATGTACCAACACAGACGGGCGTGCCAGAGTGGACCGTCTTCTGCCGTATATCTTCACCTAGAAGCCACAGGTCATTCATTTGAGGACAGTGAGGTTCAGATCTTAGCCAGGGAAAAGAATTGGTTTGAGAGGGGAGTTAAAGAGGCTATTTTTGTCAAAAAAGAGAATCCTTCTCTGAACAGAAATGGTGGTGTAAGATATAATTTGCATCCCATCTACAATTCCATTATTAAGCCTAGATCAAACAAACAGGGAAACAATAGGGTTAGCCAGGTCAGGGCCAGATGTGTGAAAAACAGGCGTGTAGGGATGAATAGGGATCGTTAAGCTAGACGCCAGGGAAACAAAAGACGGAAACCAATGAGATAGTTCCGGAAAGTAGTTAGCTAGGTAGCTCCTCCCTACAGCAAGATATAAGCAAGTGTCTTACCAGTATTCTTATTAGAGCTGACGAAGCCTCTCGGATGAGCGGCGAAACGTTTTCAACCAAACAAACTTTGTCCAGTTGACAAATTGAACTTCTCTTGTTATCATGGATTCTACCTGGACGACTGAGGGACTTTTCACGCATCTCCCACAGTATGACATTAAACAGACCTTACATTTATTCAATTAAATTCAGGTGGTTTTACTGCTCAAAAATACCAAAAAAATAAAAATTATATATATATATATATATATATATATATATATATATATATTAGGGGTGTAAAGATTAACCGATTTGGATCGGTTATCGGTCTGTGACCTCTGCGATCTGAGTGTACCGATCAGCGGAGCCCGGATCGGTCCAAATTCACTACGAAAGGTCCGATGCACCGGATTTACAGCCAAGAATCGGTTTGCTAGCTCCTGAGCGGTCTCTCTCATGGTGCAGCAGTCGCCTGTGTGTGTCTGCGTTCTTTCGCGAACGGTGGGTGGTTCACTTACCTGGGGTTGAAGCTTATTGGCTGGTTAACTGCCAATCATGCGAGCGGCGCGGGCTATATGCGGAAGCGAGCACAAAATGATTGTACTGTATAGCCGTGTCTCAATTCGCATTGTGCGGAGGGCGGGTTTCCCGCTGCCTACGTCGTGTCTCGTCAGGAGATCTACTTTATCGGTAAGCTAAGCTAAGTTTCCTTTTATTGAGCTGTTGTTAAATTAATTTGGTGCGCTACCGCTATTTATGGACATGGTTCCTATACGTGGTTAACTTTTGTGCCAGTGTTGTGTCGCGTTGATAAAACTTTCACTGTTGGTCTGATGTTTCACTTTGCCCAGTAGTCTGCATGGCAGCTATAGACCATAACAATTGTATGATACTAGCGTTTTTATTGTCACGGTTAGTGGATTGAGTGATTTATTTAGACAACATTCATGTATTGGCAATGTATATTTGATTTGGGCTAAAATTGACTTGGCTAATTTACTTTTGTGTGGAAAATACAATGTATAATCAGAATTGGTGCATTTCTGTATTAAAGACTGAGGTAATGTTATGAGATGGAGAGAAAGTATTATTCAGTGTTAAGAGCTCTCTCTGATTTTCTTTTTTTTTGTTAAGAAAAGTTAATTACAGGCATAAAAAGACATGTTGGATTTAACATGCTAGTGTTTTCTATAACTGCCTAGTAATATCTATCTTCTTGTCAGTGATATGTTGCACTTTTATACAGTTACTGAAACTGTGACTGAAGCACTAATTCTGATTCATTCAGATTTTTGCCTTTAATAGGCAACTTGCTTGTTTTATAACTACTTTTTTTATTTTTGATATCTACCTTATCTACCTTTGTACTGAATCGAAATTAACCGAACCGGATCGTATCGAATCGTATCGAATCGAATCGTACCGGATCGTTTACTAATTTTATGAATCGTCCCTGAATCGAATCGTAGCCTGTGAATCGAGATTCGAATCGAACCGTTTTGTGAGTGAAAGATTCACACCCCTAATATATATATATATATATATATATATATATATATATATATATATATATGACTGTGAACAGGGATGCCTCTTCATCCTTCATCCACCAAGCTGTCAGGATACTGAACTCTCTACCTGCCCTGCCCTCCCTCCCCCAACAACACTGCTAATTAAAAGACACTTCAATGACACTGACACTGCTGCTTAAAATACACTTAAATGACACTGACACTGCTGCTTAAATTACACTTAAATGACACTGACACTGCTGCTTAAAAGACACTTAAATGACACTGACACAGCTGCTTAAATTACACTTAAATGACACTGACACTGCTGCTTAAAAGACACTTAAATGACACTGACACTGCTGCTTAAAAGACACTTAAATGACACTGACACTGCTGCTTAAAAGACACTTAAATGACACTGACACTGCTGCTTAAATTACACTTAAATGACACTGACACCGCTGCTTAAAAGACACTTAAATGACACTGACACTGCTGCTTAAATGACACCATTTGAGCTTTATTACGCTACACATTGTGTGTTTTACTTATTTGTATGTATACAAGTTTACTGTACTTTTGCTATGGGTATATGTGATGTTTTAGTCATGGTGTTTATTGTCTTGTTTATCAGATTTTTTATGTTCACTGTGGGCTTAGGGAGCACTGCAATTTCAGATCCTGTCTGTGCAACCTGTACATATGTTTTTTGACAATAAAGCTGACTTTGAACTTTGAACTCTCCACAGATCTGCTCCGTAACTTGGTCTGGTCTTCATGATGATAAAAAGGTTTAATACCATACTGTGAAACATTCCAGACAAAGCAATAACATCTCCATGGAGAAAAGCATGTGACAGACCCTCCACCAGAAAAGTTACACTATGCACTTAATTCATGCAGTTTAAGACCAAACAAACACATGACCCAAGTGTTAGGACCATGAACACCAAACTGACCTACATGGTGAGTTTCTGAATGGCACAGAAGTCCTCTTAACTTTTCTATGACATGTATCCCACGTTTAGACCTGTTTAAATTAGCTAATTCAAAAACACTAAAACTATTTGACAAACTGCAGGTTTATTTAGCTTTTACCACATCAGTTTCCTGCTCCTAAACTCTCTGGCATTTCCAGTCGGCGTGTGTGTTCACCCTCGTGACCTCTCCACTGGGTGCAGATACAACCTCCCCTCCACGGGAACTTCCAACAGTCTGACATTTGTGCCTGTACCTGATAGAGCCCCGTGCTGAATAATTCATATTTAGGTGTTATGGCACAGGGTCCCATTTTCATTGGAGAAATGCAGTCCTAATGAATGGTGCCTGTTCATTCCTGAAAGTGAATAAAACCATAATAACTCTGGCTGCGCTGGCTTTTAGTCCAAATAGCAGCTCATTCTCTGTCAGTTCATATGTCCACAGCGCGTATGTCTCAGCAGCAGCACTCAGGAAACCTCTTCAGTTTAATCATACTGTTATCCTCATAAGAGTTTGACAGAAATACAGATTGGCATATACATAAATATGTATATGCATAAGTAACATAGTGAGTATTTTGCCCTGAGCCGGAACCATGTATATGAGCTAAAGAGGTTGCTTTGCACATTGCATTTCTTCACCTGACCGGCCAGAACCACAATTCCTATAGTGTAAATAATATTGTGTAACAGATGATGTATGTACCTGTTCACAAAGTAAAATATACAGTCTATGATTTAACTAAAATTGTTTTGCAAAAAATACATTAAACTTTTACAAACTTTCATGCCATTATTTAGTGTCCTTTATGCCCTCACCTCAGAAGAATTTTCTTATTTAATTTTCGTTATCTCATATTATATGAATAGAATTAATGTAACTAAACTAAAAATAACAATGCATAGTAATCATCTGTGGGTCGATTATTCCAACTGAACACTAACTTCAAGTATTTACTAGTGTACTCTGTATCCATTTGGACACTTTGACAAAAATTTACAAAGACAAGTGGATCTGGAGCTGTATCCTCAGGAGGACATGATTGACAGGGGGATTAACCAATCAGAGAGGCGCATGCTCAGGTCAAGTCAAAAAGTGGAGCAAAGTTTCAGCATCTGCCTTTACCAGGTCAAAGGTGATGTACAATTCTGGGGGAAAAAAAAAAATAAGAGACCACTGCAAAATTATCAGTTTTTCTGATTTTACTACTTATAGGTATGTGTTTGGGCAAAAGGAACATTTTTGTTTGAGTCTTTAAACTACTGACAACATTTCCCCCAAATTCCAAATAAAAATATTATCGTTTAGAGCATTTATTTGCAGAAAATGACAAATGGTGAAAATAACAAAAAAGATACATGTTTTCAGACCTCAAACAATGCAAAGAAACAAGATCAAATTCATTTTAAAACAATATAATACCAGTACTCGAGTTGAGGGGGGATGGAGGTGGATGGCATCCCCCCTGTGGGAAAAAATAGTCAAAATCATCCCTCTTCTAAAACGGGCATCCCTTCTTCCATCCCTTATGGCATTTTATCAATCAGGCATGAAAATCCCTAAACTTTTGGCGAATTTCGCCGTTTTTAAGTCAAAATGGCCAGTGCGCTCCAGTTTCCAATCATGTTGCAGCATAATTACGCACCGATACGCACTCCCGCCAATCATGACGATTGCCGCTGTTGTGTTTGCGCCTGTTCGCCGATCAGCTGTGAGCCTGATATTTACCCGGCATTTCTAAGAGAAGAAGACTCCTTAACTTGCTACGTTAATGCTACGTAAGAAGGAACTCTCGCCTCGGGACACGGGATACGTTCGGGATTATGTCCTTTTCTCCAGAGCTCCAGATTATTAAAGACAACACGACAAACTGTTAGAATGGATCTGACCACATTCTTATGGGTGAGTCATATTATCAGATTATTTCTGCATCTATTTCGGCAATAAACCAGGACTAAACCAAGACTAAACCAGATTTAAACCAGGACTAAACCAAGACTAAACCAGGTCTAAACCAGGACTAAACCAGGTCCAAACCAGGACTAAGCCAAGACTAAACCAGATCTAAACCGGGTCTAAACCAGGACTAAACCAGGACTAAACCGGGACTAAACCAAAACTAAACCAGGTCCAAACCAAGACTAAGCCAGGACTAAAACAGGTCTAAACCAGGACTAAGCCAGGACTAAACTGGGACTAAACCAGGATTAAAACAAGACTAAACCAGGACTAAGGTGTGTGTGTGTGTGTGTGTGTACGTGTGTGATAACATATATCCTGTGTATTATTGAATGATTATATGGACTTTTTGTTATAAAAGCATTTCCATTTTAACAGAGTACCTTCTAATTCTGCCCTGCCCTGAAACACCACAGTGATGTCAGTGATGGGGGAGGGCTTAGCTTAATGCCCCCCCACCCCGTTGGTGAAAAATTTCACCATCCCCCCTGCTTTCATTTAACAACTGTATAATACTCATGTTTACACTTCAGTTCAGAAATCAATATTTGGTGCAATAACCCTTATTTTTAATCACAGCTTTCATGCGTCTTGGCATGCTCTCCACAAGTCTTTCACATTGTTCTTGGGTGACTTTATTCCACTCCTGGTGCAAGAACTGAAGTAGCTGAGCTTTGTGTTTGTGTTGGAATTCGACAGTCGCTGGAATGGAATGGCTGTAATACATGTAGAGATGCTGATCTCAGAAAAAAAATGCAGTGGTCTCTTATTTTTCCACGTGTGTCTTGCCACATACAATATATTGTACAAGCAGCTCTTGAGGTCAAAATAATTTTTTAAAAAGTCAATTTATCAACACCAAACTCCACTCTAGCCTATGAAAAGATCTTATAAACTCACTGAGGTGAATAATTAGGAAGCTCAGAATGCATAAAGTGATAAACAACTTCGGACCACTGCAAACCATTAAAAATAAAGTTCTGTTTTTCAGATTTTAAAAATTAGGTACAACACCTTAACAGAAGCCATTTTAACCCGTACTCTTAAATTCAGCAGCTATGTAATGTTAAAGGCATGAGACAAAAGAGCACCAAAATTGAAAAAAATCAAACCTCAAAGTAAGACAAAGTTAAAAACAGGAGGTGAGTCAGCCTGTCTGAAGTAGAGAAGGAGTTAATTCCACTGAAATAACTCTCTGTTCTCTCTGTTGTCTCTGGGTTTTATTTTTCTCCAACTATTATGAAGTAGTTCAGTAATAGGTCAAAGAGGTTCATTTGGTCTTCAGATGATTTATTTTAATTAATTAATTTATTTTTTTCTTTTGAGACCATGGTTTTGTTTGTTTTCATACCTGACACTTTTGAGTGCTCACTAGTGGTCTTCCTCAGAGTGGTCATGTGGTGTTGTGACATGTCTGGTCAGCTGATTTAAACAGACATTTTTGATTAGAGGAGCTAAGAGGGAGGTAAATCTTCAATGTGTGTGTTCACCTAATGGTTCACCTAAGGTTAATTTAGAGCCTTTTAACAGTAGAGCATACATACTCCACACACCCTACCACGTTTGCTTTGTTGTTTTAAATCAGTTTGAATGTACTTAGTTCCTGTAGTGATTTATAAAACAAGTTTCAAGATTCAAGATTATGATAAAAGAAGAAATTCAATTTGTCAACTGGACAAAGTTTGTTTGGTCGAAAACGTTTCGCCGCTCATCCAAGAGGCTTCATCAGCTATAATTAGAGTGCTGGTAAGACACTTGCTTATATCTTGCTGCAGGGAGGAGCTAACTAGCTAACTACTTTCCGAAACTATCTCATTGGTTTCAGTCTTTTGTTTCTCTGGCGTCTAGATTACCATACCTATTCATCCCTACAATGACTGTTTTTCACACCTCTGGCCCTGACCTGGCTAGCCCTATTGCTCCCCTGTTTGCTTGATCTAGGCTTACAGGGATATGCCATCCCCAGGTCAAATTTGGGCATCTCCCCACAGTCCAGAGACTAAAATAAGTGGCGGAAAGCGTTTTCCTGCTCACCCAGCCATTGTCCGAGTCTGTCGCCACTGACCGCCGCGGTATCTGCAGCTCCTCCGCCTTAGACTGGAGTCTAACGGTGCCAGAGAAAGATTTCGGCCAAAAGGAATTAATTTGCTCGATGCTTTTCCCAATTACTTTCTGTGTAGTGCGCATTCATATCGAGTGCAAATAAATGTGCAAATCAACATGGAGAGCTTGCCTTGGTCATTTTGGGTGGGAACTATTTTTCAGTGCGGAAAAACATAGCCGAAGCACGCAGCACGCTGCCAGGGGAATCCCTGTTACGCACCGGGAAGGGAGTTCCCCTGTTGCGCAGCGTGCTCTGTGCTTCGGCTATGTTTTTCCGCACTGAAAAATAGTTCCCACTCAAAATGACCAAGGCAAGTGTTGCCCCCTTGAACAGCACAAACAAGAACACGTCCGTGTCTTCTTTTGGGCAACTTTATTTGCCTCGGTTAGCATTTACAAGCGAGCTCTCTCATTGGGTTTACAGACATCAAAATTGCATATATCACCTAGCTTCTCTTCAACTCATCTCCACTCAACGCCACGTTTTTCGTTCTCCTCTTCTTCCTTCCTCTAGCTGAATGACGTCAGTTAACCTCTAACCTTTTACAGTTTCAAAGAAAATTTAACAATGTACAAGGAAATAAAACCATAGAAATAATAATACCCCATTAATGTGTCTTATTATAAAAATAACTAAAATGCAGACTATGAAAAATATCCTTAGGTCGCAACACCCTCCCCCACTAAAAAAAAATGTTGTCAAACATTTTCTTTTCACAATGAATTAGCACAACATTTTGGTAGAAGGTGAGCTAAACAGATCATTTGTTTTCAAACATATTAAACAGGTAAGTACTGTTACACATTACACACTACAGGACAGTTAGGCCATACTTTCTCTCAATGTTTCCCTTTTTTTTTCAAAGTCTCTCATGGCAAAACACAAACTAAGTGTCCATAGTCTTTGTGTATTGTAGGGCGCGTAGTCCACTGAAGTATTGGTGGGCCCCCCAAATCTTCATAATGGGACAAGGAAAATACCGCATACACCCGAAGCTATGTGATTACACATCTTAAAGCCATGCATCTAGCAAATTAATAGTGTACAAACTACTGTTCCTGTGTTTACTGCATATTTGCACTACTAGCTTAACTCCATTTTACTACAGCAATAAGCCTTTACTCTGTTAATTACCAGAATAACTGTTCAGAGTACCTGTTTCATTTGTGTGTGTCTATATGTGTCAATACTTCAACATCGTGAACTGTAACTTCTATAAAATAAACATTTAACCAATTTATAAACGTCTGTCTTTCTATTAATGTCTACTCATAATGAAAAGGATACATGAATGATGGTCTGGTAGAGAAGTCATGGCTGAGGCTGTTCACACTGACGGGGCAGGTATTCAACTGCTGGATGGTTGGTTGACCTAGCTGGTCATAGGTGTAGACACGCCTGGGCTGTCTGATTCTCCTTGGCCTGTCCCTCCATGATTCAGCATCACTCTGCTCACTGTCCGGTTCAACAGCTGGCACTTCTCTCTCTGGCTCGACACTAGCTCTCTCTTCCACTTGCGGTTCTTCAGGATGCTCCTCAGCTACAAATGTCAGCTCGGGCCTTTCTCTGAGCCTTTCTCTCCTAGGATAGAATTCTCCTGCCTCTGCGTTGAGGGGTGGACCAACACGTCTGACAGCTGTCCACATGTGACACTCCTCTTCACTGGAGCTCTCTGCGTCTGTCTGACAAGTATCAGGTTTCGTTCGGTGTCTTTTTGTTCTTAGCCTTGGTTTGTCTACACTGTTTTCCTGTTGCAGGTTGTGTCCACACACTTTAGGTTCTTCAACAAGGTAGGGGCATGGTAGAAGTAGGTTACGGTGTAACACTCGCCTTCTCCCTGTTCCCTGCAATGGCTCGACCACATATACTGGACTCTCAGGGCCTTTTCTTTCCTTGACAACATGAATCACATCTTCCCAGTAACTACGAAGTTTCCCAGGACCGCCCCTGGGTGTGAGGTTTCTCACCAAAACATGGTCACCTGGCTGAAGAGTAGAGCTCCATGCGCGGTTATTGTAGTTCTTCTGTCCTCTTCTTGCACTCTTCTTCATGTTCTGCATCGCAATGGCATAGGCTTCCTGCATAACCTCTCTCCACTTCTCTGCATAGCCTGTATGTGACTGGCTCCTTCCTTCTCCTCCCCGTGGGAACATCAGGTCGACAGGTAAAGTTGGTTCACGACCAAAGAGAAGGAAAAATGGGGAAAATCCTGTCGCTTCATGTACAGTTGAGTTATATGCATGCACTACTTTGTTCAGATGCTCTTTCCATCTCAACTTCTGAGACTCCTCAAGTGTACGCAACATACTCAACAGGGTTCTATTGAAGCGCTCCGCAGGGTTGGCTTGGGGGTGGTATGGGGACGTGCGAGAATGACTGATTCCACAATAGTCTTGCAGCTTACGAAAGAGTGCATTTTCAAACTCTCTTCCCTGGTCATGGTGGATCTTTGACGGGAAACCGAAGCGCATAATAAAGTCATCAAAAAGTTTTCTTGCTGCAGTCTTACCGGATTTGTCTTTTGTTGCATAGGCCTGCGCATATTTTGTGAAATGATCCACGACCACGAGTATATACTCTTCCCCTCCCTTACACTTATCCAAGTGCAGGTAATCAATGGATATCATCTCAAATGGTGCAGATGTCTCAATGCTCTGGATAGGTGTTCTGGTTGTTCGGTTAGGTTTCTTCCTTTTTATACAGCGACACACCTGGGTAACATAGTGCTCCATCTCTTGTCTCATTTTAGGCCAGAAGAAACGTTCCCTGGCAAGAGCCACCATCCTGTCTGCGCCCAAGTGCCCCATGTCCTCATGTAGGTGCTTGTAGACCATGGGCTTTAGGAACTCGGGAACAACTAGCTGCTTTCTTTTTGTAGTCTCCCTTCTAAGGATTCCATCTCCATCAATTTGCAAGCGGGGCCATTCTCTGAGAAGGTGTCTCACTGTCTCATTCTCTGCCATCTTGTCTTTATGTTTCAGATGGGCACAAGTTCTTTTCAGCACCAACACCCTACCTACTGCTAAGTCTGTTTGTTGGGCATCTCTGATGTCTTTAACTGCAAGAGGCTGGATGGCCTCTGAGATGTTGCACCCCTCTGGCAGGGCATCTTCATTACAAGTGACTGCAGAGATCCAGCTAACTTCTCCATTTTCCTCACGCTTCAGGCCCTCACCTATGCACTCGACAGCATCCTGTTGACATTCCTCTGTGCATTCCTGTATGATTTCCTCAATAGGCTTCACTCTTCTTGACAAAAAGTCTGCATCTTGATTTGCTGACCCAGGCCTGTACTTGAGAGTAAACCTGTAGTCGGCCAACTCTGCCACCCAACGGTGTCCAGCTGCATTGAGTTTCGCTGACTTTGTGACATATGTCAGAGGATTATTGTCACTATACACTGTAAAATGAGGGGCATGAAACAGATAGTCACGAAAGCGCTCAGTTATGGCCCATTTAAGTGCCAGGAATTCTAGCTTGCCAGAGTGTAGCTTGTAATTCTTTTCTGCAGTTGACAATGTTCGTGACCCATACCCTATGACTCTAAGAACACCCTCTTGGCGCTGGTACAGCACTGCACCTAGGCCATCTTCTGAGGCATCCACATGTAGTACAAATGGCTTCTCTAAGTCTGGATATGCCATTACTGGTGGGTTTGTCAGCTGATCTACAAGTCTGTTCAATATGTCTTGGTGGACTGGCAACCACTGGACTGGGTGGGATGGTGACAACTGTAGTGATTTGTGGCTGCCCGCCTTACTCTTTGGGCCCTGCTTCTGTTCAGACTTAGGCTTAGCTAGCAGTTCATAAAGAGGTTTGGCTATCCTGGAAAAGTCTTTGATATAGGTTCTGTAATAACTCAGGAAACCCATCAGCTTTCTCACCTCTCTGACCGTGGACGGTGTCTCACGCTTCAGTGCCTGCACTGCTTCTACCTCTTTGGGATTCATCCTATATCCCTCTGCAGAGATCACTCGACCCACATAGCAGACCTCGCGTTTGAAGAAGTCACATTTCTTTGGCCTTAGCTTGATACCACATTCTCTTTGTCTCTGCAGCACTTTTCTGACATTTTGGATGTGTTGTTCGAAGCTTGAGCTGAAGACCAATACATCATCCAAATATGGGACACAAGCTTCATCTCTGAGATCAGAGAGGCATCCTTCCATGTAGCGCTGAAAAGCTGCCGGTGCATTAGTGAGACCGAAGGGGATCCTCACCCACTCATAGAGTCCCCATGGTGTTATGAATGCTGTACACGGTCTGCTTTTCTTGCTCATGAAGCCCTGGTGATAAGCTTTTCCTTGGTCCAACACCGTGAACCAAGAGTTGCCTCCCAGGTTTTCCAGAATTTCCTGTATCCTTGGAATTGGGTGTCGGTCAGGCAGCGTCTTCCCATTTAGCAATCTATAGTCTATGCACAAACGGAGACCACCATCTTTCTTCCTGACACATACCACAGGTGAGGAATATGAGGAGCAAGACTTCTGTATCCAACCTCGGGTAAGCAAGTCCTGTATGTGGGTTTTCACTTCCTGATACAAATGTCTAGGGATTGCATTATACGTTCTTTGCACAGGCACACTGTCTTTTAGCTGTATGTCCATCTCCAGGTCTTTAATGCATCCTGTATCCCAATCATCTTTCGCAAAAACATCACATTCCTCCCTAAGCATTTGCTTCACCTGCTGCTGTTGGTCATTCGTCAGATGACTCAGGTCCACTGGTGGATCCCAGTACTCTGCTCGTGTCATCTGGATGGGCTGCGGTGTAGGCGAGGAGACACTGCTGTCTAATGACTGAGGCGCAATGTCCTTAACAGGCTGTGTCTGCAGTGGGTAGATGGCATCAACATTGTGCAACCAGCCCAGTATAGTGCGACTGTGAAGACTGATGTCATTATTAGTTGTGTTTTCAACTGTCACTGCAACTTTACCGTGTTGTTCTGGAGGCAGCTGAATTAACTGTTCTCTGATGGACAGGCCCATTGGCCATGGTGTCTCGTGGTTCGGCTCCAACACTACATGTGCTGTCCCCAACACCCCCTGACCTAACCAGCTACATTGCACTGTCATTACTTTGTTTTTGGGAATAGTCACCTGTTGTCTGCCCACTCTAGCTATGTGAGGTTGGATTTCAGGCTTTTGTTTCTTTAATACAGACAAAATAGCTCTTGCCGTTGTACGGCCTACCTCTAGGGCTGAGCATAACTTTCTGACCATGTGGCCTGGAGGAGCGCAGTCTTCACTTGTGTCACTTCTTAGTGCTAGTTCTTCCATCACGTTAAAACCAATGATTGGCCGTTCAATGTCACCACTGGCAACCAAGATTGGCACCCAGACGGGTTGTTCACTCATTCCAGCTACAGCGTTCTTTGATAGGGTGAATTCCGCTTCTATCCATCCTTCATATGGGATGTTTGTTCCATTGGCAGCCGAGAGCTCTACAGCTCCTTCCTCAAGCAACTCCTTCACTGGCCTCACCTCAGCATTGGGCAGGTGTTTCTTTCTCCAGTTTATTCCCACTATTGACACTTGAGAACCGGTGTCCCACAGTACAGTAGTATTAACACCCCCTAAGGATGCTCGAACTAGGCATCTCTTCCCTACCAGCTTAGCCATCTGCCTTTGCTTACCAGTGAGGGGTACTCTAAGGCTGAACAGGTCTGCTTGGCTTGTCTTGTTGTCAGGATGAAACTGAATTTCAATTTTACTCGCGTTGGCCGACACATTTCTCTGACGGCAGCCTGATGCCCAGTGTTCTGTGCTGCCGCACTTAAAACAGTGATCACATCTCCCATCCGGGTTAGTCACTTGACACTGCTGACACCGCCTGAAGTTTGCTTTCTTAAACCGTGGTTGGTATTTTTGATCAGGCTGTTTACTCACTCTCATTGGCTGGGGCTTAGGTGTCTGCTGAAGACTGGCAATTTGAGTGGTGAGGTTCTGTATAGCTTCACAAATGGCCTTATTACCTTGATCAACTTTTTCCATTAGTGTATCTCGTTTCACTGTTCCACTTTGCTTGATCTTATCGTGTTGTTTGAGAGCACAGCTTTCTTTGTCTACTTCATTTTCCTCGCTTATTGCCGCAACCTTGATTGTCTTTGCTTTTGACGTGGCTAACAACTTATTTTTCCGTTCAACTTCTAGATTGAAAACAGCTGTTATTTTCTCCAAGAGGACCTCATCTTTAATGTTTGGATCTTGTAAGTATGGTTTCATGTCAGTTCGGATAGTGTCATCATAGAGACCCGTAAGTACTGTTTGGAGAAACTGATTTTGAATGAGTTCTGGGCTGTACTTCAAACCAGACTTAACCCTCTCTGAGGCGAAGACAATTTGTTGTCTCAGGTCCATAGCTCGCATTAAAAACTGAATAGGAGTTTCTTTGGCCTCCTGTGCAGCTCGTGTGAGGGAGTGATACAACTCTGTGGCATCTTTCTCAATGTAATGAGTTCGTAATATTTGTCTTAGGGTTTGTAATGTCAAATCCACTCTACTTTCAAGGTAACTCTTTAGTTTTGTTCCTGGAGCTATAGCTTGAATTACAGCTTCAACAACTTCGCCTTCGTCATAGCCTTTTTGCAATGCCCTCTGAATTTGTCTTTCCAGGCTGCTGTATGTGAGTTTATCTTTTTGGTTTGGTTCTCCAATTTGTCCAATTATTTTTAAATCTCTTCGGTACAATGGATGCGCCAATGGGACACTTTGAGTGGCTGCTGGCGTTGGTTCAGTTGCATTCGGTATAGAAAGACGTTGTCTGCGCACATTTGAATTACTGGGTGCAGTTTCACTTTCGGCCACAATGTGGAGCTCTTGCACTACTTGTTGAGCCAACTGTTCATTCATATCGCTATTTATTTGTTTAACTTCGTCTAGTTTGTCATTTAAGTCCAATAACACCGACATCCCTTCATCTTCTCGTGAAACAACGTCCTCTCCCTCTAAATACTGGATAATTAGTCTCCTCAGTTTACGGGGTAGACATTTGTCATTTTTATCCACTGATAAACCGAGTGCTGCACAGATATCATTCAACTCCGATGCTGACAGTGTTAGTAACTTTTCTTCGATGTCCCCAACAACCTTCTCCCACTCGGGCGACATTTGTTGCGCTTTGGACATGACCGAAAACTTTTACCTTTACCGTTGCACGGTTGCACTGTAGCAAGCTATGCGTGGTCGTCTTGCTTCGAAGCCAAAGCTCCAAAACCGGGCGGAAACACCAGATTAATGTTGCCCCCTTGAACAGCACAAACAAGAACACGTCCGTGTCTTCTTTTGGGCAACTTTATTTGCCTCGGTTAGCATTTACAAGCGAGCTCTCTCATTGGGTTTACAGACATCAAAATTGCATATATCACCTAGCTTCTCTTCAACTCATCTCCACTCAACGCCACGTTTTTCGTTCTCCTCTTCTTCCTTCCTCTAGCTGAATGACGTCAGTTAACCTCTAACCTTTTACAGTTTCAAAGAAAATTTAACAATGTACAAGGAAATAAAACCATAGAAATAATAATACCCCATTAATGTGTCTTATTATAAAAATAACTAAAATGCAGACTATGAAAAATATCCTTAGGTCGCAACACAAGCTCTCCGTGTTGATTTGTACATTTATTTGCACTCGATATGAATGCGCACTACACAGAAAGTAATTGGGAAACGCATCGAGCAAATTAATTCCTTTTGGCCGAAATCTTTCTCTGGCGCCGTTAGACTCCAGTCTAAGGCGGAGGAGCTGCAGATACCGCGGCGGTCAGTGCTGACAGACTCGGACAATGGCTGGGTGAGCAGGAAAACGCTTTCCACCACTTATTTTAGTCTCTGGACTGTGGGGAGATGCCCAAATTTGACCTGGGGGTGGCATATCCCTTTAAGAATGGAATTATAGATGGGAGACAAATTATGTCTGACTCCACCATTTCTGTTCAGAGAAGGATTCTCTTTTTTGACAAAAATAGCCTCTTTAACTCCCCTCTCAAACCAGTTCTTTTCCCTGGCTAAGATCTGAACCTCACTGTCCTCAAACGAATGGCCCGTGGCTTCTAGGTGAAGATGTACGGCAGATGACGGTTCACTCTGGCACGCCCGTCTGTGTTGGTACATCCTCTTGTGAAGTGGCTGCTTGGTTTCTCCAATATAGCGCTCACTGCAGTCTTCACTACACTGAATGGAGTAGACCACATTGCTTTGTTTGTGGCTCGGTGTTTTGTCCTTTGGGTGGACGAGTTTTTGTCTTAAAGTGTTTGTGGGTTTGAAATAAACTGGGATTTCATATTGTCTGAAAATCCTCTGTAGTTTTTCCGACACGCCGGCCAGGTAAGGAATCGCTACCCCTTTCCTCCTGGGTTCGGATTCTCTATTATAGATTCAAGATTGTTTATTTGTCATATGCAGGGTCAACACAAGGTCAACAATGCAACGAAATGCTTAGGATCAGAAGAACCCGTTGACTCGCTAAGATAGTCGAGAAGTACTAATAGCATGCAATAAAGTTTGTCAATAATATATTTCTCTGTTTTCCATCTCATTTTCCCCTCCCCCTCCTGTAATTGTATTTCCAAGCAAAAAAAGAACTCAATGTTTACCTTTGCACTGTTTTACGTCATATGTGTTTGTGACTACTGTATTTGTATTTGCATTTTCTATTCTGTTTATGTTCTTGTATTGCTGAGGAGAGAGGTGGGACGTTAGCGCCCCCATGTCGGCTGCTTTAAGGTCCATGGACCCGTCCATTGCAATCTCATCTCGTTATTTACAATGACAAATAAAGCTTTCCATTCCATTTCCAGCTTTCCATTAAAAATACAAGGGAAAAAAGTGAACAATATAATAAAAAATATGTAATAAAATACAATAAAATACAAAGGTACAGGTAGGATTAAATAAGGTGTAAGTAGAGTATTTCACAGGTGGTAATACTGCTCAAATGAATTTCATATTGCACATAATATAGTATTCCATATTAGTAAAACTTAATATGGAATTATTTTTTATTGTTAATTTTTATTGTTAAAGTGTTTGTACTGAAGCACTGAAGAGTGCACTGGGCACTGAAGAGGGAAGCGAGCACACGTACATATGGTGCGCTCCGCTGGAGCGGTCCTTGTTTTGTGTTTTTTTCACTTTTTTCTTTGAACTTTTTGGATTATTTTGGCTCCTCTCCTCCTTTCGATTGCTGTTTCACCTCCTCCCAGCGTCCTGGCTGGGGGAAGCTTAGCTAAGCGGGAGCTTAGCTCGCCCCCGGGCAGACAGCGCAATGTTGGCCCCCGCGGGGCCCCAAGCCGCGCCGGAGAAGCCGACTGAGAAGGCGGGTGGTAGAACGGAGGATACTACGAAGAAGAATGATGGCGACGTGAGGAAAAATAGGAATGTGGGATACCAAAAAGAGCTGGTGGTCTTTTTGGAGCTGGATGGTGGGGCAGGTCTGTCCCCTATGGCCTTAATAAAGGCTACGCAGGAGGTGTGTGGGACTGTACTTGGCTGCCGCATGGTGACCAAGGATAAGTACGAGATAGCAGTGGCGTCCCAGGCGGCCAAGGAAAAGCTGCTGGATGGGTTCCGGATCGGCGAGACCAGGGTCCACGGCCGAGACATCAGCAGAGACGAGGTGGTGGTCTCTTTCATGGGCCTGCCGCTGTACGTCCAGGAGGAGGACATTTTGCAGAAGCTCCACTCCTGGGGAGTCTCCACTGTTTCCGAGGTGAGGTGGAGAGTGTGGCCGAGGACTGGCATCACTGACGGCACCAGGTTTGTCAGGGTGCGTTTCACTGCCGCTGTCAAGTCTCTGCCGTATTCTGCCAGGTTCAACACTACGGAAGGGCCCGCGTACTTTAGGGTCATACACGACAGGCAGGTGAAGGTGTGCAGAGGGTGTCTCCAGCCAGGCCATGTGTTGCGTGAGTGCCCTGGCTTCCTGTGTTGGAAGTGCGGGAGTCAGGGGCATTACGCCCGGGAGTGCGCGGGGCCCAGGGCTGGGTGCTCGGGCCGCCGTGACTCTGGCTCGGAGGAGCGGAGCGCGGGAGGGGGTGGTGGTGGCGGTCTGAGGAGCAGAGTCCGGATGCAGGGTGTGATCCACGACACTACCTGGGCCGTACTGTGCATTCAGGAAACTGAATTTCCCACACATGACACTACCTCCATCTGGACTTACGTATATGATTGGTACACCTCACCACCAGGTTGCACGCAATACACCCTGACAGGTACGGCTGTGACTGTCTGGTACGCGGTAAGGCGCATGAAGACCTCCTCCATCTGGCCGCCCGGTGTCCTGTCGCGGTTCTGGACTCGAACACTGGACCTTCTCGCTCGGTGGCCGGCGTTGAGGCTCCCACCACTCCATACATCCTGTCCCCCCTGGACCCTGTCGTCTGGACCTTCCCTGGACACTGCATCGCCCTTGCTCTCCCCCAGGCCCCCTTTCTTCACCTGGGGCAATCCCTTTGGTCCTCTCCATCCCCCCCTGTTTCTCTTAGCCCTTGTGCCCAGTGGTGTTTGTTCCCGTGCTCACGTCCCCCGGTGTGTCTTCTGAGTGCTCTGCGAATGTTATTGTGGTGTTAAAATATGTATTATTATGTACCTGAAGTGTGTATTATTGTGCACCTTGTAATAATAAAAGATTTTTTAAAAAGTGTTTGTACTTTTGTGCACCTTGTAATAATAAAAGATTTTAAAAAAGTGTTTGTACTTTTGTGTACCTTGTAATAATAAAAGATTTTAAAAAAGTGTTTGTACTGCGTTGCCTAGCGACGTTGCCTAGCGACGTTGCCTAGCGACGTTGCCTAGCGACGTTGCCTAGCGACGTTGCCTAGCGACGTTGCCTAGCGACGTTGCCTAGCGACGTTGCCTAGCGACGTTGCCTAGCGACGTTGCCTAGCAACCCTTTGATCTTTCCTTTGATGTGTCTGGTCTCCTGATTCTTCTTATTATTTATTATTCTCAACATGGGAGTCTATGGCAACCCCTAGAACCGTCTAGTAAAAAGTTGTGAAATTTTGCATGCACATTCCAGCCAGTCTCCTCATTACCCACAGCGATTTATAGGCCCCCAGCCCCAACCGTCTAGTGCCACCAGCAGGTCAAAGTTGCAGGAATTTTCAGTGCCTAGCAACGCACCTAGCAACCAATCTGTCTTCGATGTGTCTTTGATCTGTTAAACCCTGTTAGACTCTGTTAGATCCTGTCAGACTCTGTTAGACCCTGTTAGATCCTGTCAGACTCTGTTAGACCCTGTCAGGGTCAGATTCTGTTAGACCCTGTCAGACCCCGTTAGACCCTGTCAGACTCTGTTAGATCCTGTCAGACTCTGTTAGACCCTGTCAGGGTCAGATTCTGTTAGACCCTGTCAGACCCTGTCAGAATCTGTTAGACCCTGTCAGACTCTGTTAGATCCTGTCAGACTCTGTTAGATCCTGTCAGACCTTGTTAGACCCTGTTAAACCCTGTTTCTGAGTCTGACAGGGTCTAACTACCCTGTTAGACCCTGTCAGACTCTGTTAGACCCTGTCAGCCTCTGTTAGACCCTGTCAGATCCTGTTAGACCCTGTCAGACCCTGTTAAACCCTGTTAGACCCTGTTAGTCCCTGTCAGATTCTGTTAGACCCTGTCAGACCCTGTTAGACCCTGTCAGACTCTGTTAGACCCTGTCAGACTCTGTTAGACCCTGTCAGACCCTGTTAGACCCTGTCAGACTCTGTTAGACCCTGTCAGACTCTGTTAGACCTTGTTAGACCCTGTCAGACTCTGTTAGACCCTGTCAGACTCTGTTAGACCCTGTCAGACCCTGTCAGACCTTGTTAGACCCTGTCAGACTCTGTTAGACCCTGCCAGACCCTGTTAGACCCTGTCAGATTCTGTTAGACCCTGTCAGACCCTGTTAGACCCTGTCAGACTCTGTTAGACCCTGTCAGACTCTGTTAGACCCTGTCAGACCCTGCATGCGGCCTACATGCTGAGGCCTACATGCACCTTCGGTGCTTGGCCCCACATTGCTGCTTGCAGCTATATTTTGTATTTATTTTTGTATAAAATGTTTTTGTAAAGATTGGCACTGCAAAAATCCCCAGCACTGCCCCTGTTTTTCAGTTTTTTCAGGACAGTATCCCATGTTTGTGAGAATAAAAAAGTAAAAAAAGAGACGACCTGGCATACTGTCCTGAAGAAGTCAGACTGAAGGTGGCGCTGTTATCCTGCCTCTATTGATTAGAAAACAGCATCAAACCCTATTTAAATCAGCTGACCAGACACATCACAACATCATCATGTGACCACTCTGAGGAAGGTGAAACTGTTCGGTATGAAAACAAACAGTCTATTAATTAAAATAAATACACACATACTTTATTGATCCCAAAGGAAATTCAAAGTTTGGCAACGGAAACAGATAAAACAAACAAAGAGATTTAAATTAGCAGTCCAAAATGTTCAGTAATGTTCAGACAAAGTAATGCTTTTAGAATTTCTGTGAGAAATGAAATACAATATAGGCCAACTTTACGTTTTGTTTTGCTGTTGTCTACGATGTGTCTTGGGTAAAGTTATGAAGAGTTTATTTTTATTTACCTGTGATTGTCTTTTTAATTAGAATGTCATTATGCAGTGAGTTTTCAAACAGTTCAATCTATTTATCACCTTCAGTGGAATGTTATTAAATGGCAGTTGTTATGCCACTCACACAAACAAACTACGCAGAAAATAAACTGTAGCACGAGAATGAGATCTAAAATGAGCTGCAGTAAATTAAGATAATTTATAGTTATCTTAAGTTCAGCCACGCCTCACTACACACCTCCTTCTGTCCCCACCGTATGTATACCACCCACTCACTTCCTCTCTGTCTTCTCGTTTACATGCTCTGCCCTCCTGCTTTCTACTATTTTCTTTTTCTCATTCCTTCCTTTTTTGGCCAGTTTATTTAAATATTTTATACAAACAGTCATCACTGGACAAAAAGATGACAGGGACAAACTCACAAGCCCTTCCTCCAACAAAACAAGCATAAGTATTAAACCAAATTGTCCGGTATACAGTACACAATAATACTACACTTACAGCTCTGGAAAAAAATAAGAAACCACTGCATTTTTTTCTGAAATCAGCATCTCTACATGTATTACAGCCATTCCATTCCAGCGTCTGTTGAATTCCAACACAAACACAAAGCTGAGCTACTTCAGTTCTTGCACCAGGAGTGGAATAAAGTCACCCAAGAACAATGTGAAAGACTTGTGGAGAGCATGCCAAGACACATGAAAGCTGTGATTAAAAATAAGGGTTATTGCACCAAATATTGATTTCTGAAGTGTAAACATGTTATTTTAAAATGAATTTGATCTTGTTTCTTTGCATTGTTTGACATCTGAAAACATGTATCTTTTTTGTTCTTTTGACCATTTGTCATTTTCTGCTAATAAATGCTCTAAACAATAATATTTTTATTTGGAATTTGGGGGAAATGTCAGTAGTTTATAGACTCAAACCAAAATGTCCCTTTTGCCCAAACACATACCTATAAGTAGTAAAATCAGAAAAACGGATAATTTTGCAGTGGTCTCTTATTTTATATAGAAGGCTGAATAATGTAGTAAATTATAGTATAGTGTGATTAGTTTGTTTTATTCTTCTACAGAAATGGAAGTTACAGATCACTAAAGTATTGATACTTTACATTGACGTCACTCTTGGGGTGTTCTACATGTATCTCTATGATGGAATGATTAAAAAAATATATATATAATGGATTCAAACCACACATTTTCAGCCTGTAATCAATACGAGTGTTCATGGTCCTATTTGGGACTTTGATTTTCAACAAAAAGGTGAGAGTGACTGTAAACACCACAAATCAGCTCATGTGTTGTTCTTCTAGCTACGTCAGTTCCTTATGGTGAGATTGTGTTAAAATAAAGCTCTGAGGCTTGTTAAGTCTTACCAAGCCTCAGATAGAGTAGTGCTTACAGTTAGTATCACACCAGTAGGGAACGTTGTTGACAGCTGTAAAGTATGAAGTGAAGAAAGGGGCTCCAATGGTATTTCTCATTCTTTCTATTTTACAGTAAAGGGGGATCCAAGCACAAGGATACTCCACAGAAGCCCCAAAAGCCGTTGTTGCCTAGATGCATCAAAAATTCATTATCACACTAGTCCGTGCTTGTGAAATTGCCATAATGAAAAACACTTCACCCTTTTCTTTTTTGTCGCCTGTGGCAACAAGCTGCCTCTGACATCTTATTCTCTCACCATTACACTTACACTATTAGCATTGTTGTCACTCTCTTTTGCAAGGGGTTCACTGTAAACACGTTATTGACTTGAAGGATCTGGTCATGTACAGCTCTGGAAAAAAATAACATCTCTACATGTATTACAGCCATTCCATTCCAGGGTTATTGCACCAAATATTGATTTCTGAACTCTTCTTAAGTGTAAACATGAGTATTATGCTGTTTTAAAATGAATGTACTACTGATTCAGGGGTGGGCGGTTCGAATCCCGCTCTTGACAGGTTGACTGCATTTGATCCCAACTCACACAGATGAGTGCTGCCATTGTGTCCTTGGGCAAGACACCTAACCCCCCCCCCCTTGCCCCAGTGTCTGTGGACACTGGTAGTTCCAATGACAGAAGTGCATCAAGGCCAGTTGTGATGTGGGCCGTCCTCCCATGGACCCACCACCCGCGGGAGGATTCATAGGGGGCTGGTGCATTGTGTTCTGTGACCCAGAAATGGAAAAGCGGAAGAAGATGGATGGATGGATAAAATGAATTTGATCTTGTTTCTTTGCATTGTTTGAGGTCTGAAAACATGTATCTTTTTGACCATTTGTCATTTTCTGCAGATAAATGCTCTAAACCAGGGGTGCTCACACTTTTTCAGCATGTGAGCTACTTATAAAATGACCAAGTCAAAATGATCTACCTACAACAAAAATGCAAATCATTTATTTATTTATAAATATATTGACAATTCTTTACATGTACAATGCCTGTTGATGTACCTTGCATAACGTCATGTACATTGTGTACATTTTTTGTCATGACCTTATTCTTACTCTTACACATTTACCAAACATGTCGTGACAAACAGATGCATTTGTGCACTTTTATTAGGCAAAATTCAACCACATGTTGCGGTAGACCTGCTCTGTGGTGTAGACCTGCTCTGTGCGGTCACTGTAACATGCAACAATACACGCTGGTACTCAAGGGTACGCGCTGTTGTGGACAGGCTGCAGTGAGAAGCCCCGCATGGTCCCGCACACCAGTTAAAGTTTATTGCTGACGGCAGCGGCCAGGGGCGGTTCTACATTTAATTACTCCCTGGGCGAGACCCCCTCTGAGGAATGAAAAAAAAAAAAAAACACAAGCCCACACAAGCCCCCCCCCCCCAAAAAAAAACAAAAAACAAAAAAAACAAAAACAAAACAAAAACACAACATTTACCACAAGCAGGCATGTTTATCATAACTTAAATAACATAAATTAAAAAAATAATAAATAAACTTTACACATAAAAGTGGCAAAAATATATACAATCAGATATATAAATAGAACCATTGGCTGCTCGATTATGGAAAAAATCATAATCATGATTATCTCAGTCAATATTGAAATCACAATTATTCAAACGATTTTTTCAAAATCCCCTACCTACATACACACACACACACACACACACGCACGCACGCACGCACGCACACACACACGCACGCACACACACAAAGTGGGCTACTCTCCCCTTAAACATTTATTCTTCTTCTGTCTTATTCTACAGATTGCACAGGCACACACACACAAACAAAAAGTTATCACACACAGCTATTCCTCACTTTCCTCACACAGATTTCTCCTCAGTATAATATAATATAATATAATATAATATAATATAATATAATATAATATCATATCATATCATATCATATAATATAATATAATAGCTAGTACAATCAGAAAAACTGATAATTTTGCAGTGGTCTCTTATTCCCCCCCCCCCCCCAGAGCTGTATGTATATCATGTATAAGAAGTGCTTCCCAAGCACAAAAGTTTCATAGAGTGTTCACAACATAGGGTCTCTTCAGCCTTTATTTTGTTGTCACAGTGCACACAGCAGATTGGCATTGATCTGCTTTCTTCTTCTGTCTTTCTTTGTTCCATTCTTTATTTCTGCACATTATTGTTCTGCTCTCACGCTCAAAAATCGCTTTTGTCACAAACATTTGAACAAGTGGCACTTCAAACAGGCAGAAACACCCACAGCTCAAAGTCTGGAGGTTTTAAGATGCAGAATAAATAGAAAAAGCTAATATTAAAGTGTAAGTTTCGCATAAAGACTGAACCAAATGAATCATGTTTGAAGCAAGGTCAGAGACGCCTCCCACGCTGCAGGCAGCCAGCCGCAGCTCCAGGGACACACTTTTACATTTCCATACATATCTGAAGCAGCATTAGTCATGCAGATACATACAGGCTTTAATTGGTCATTTTTAGACTCGAAAATAGGAGGATGTCGTCAGTTTCCAAAATTGTAGACTATATTTCCACCTAGCTAAGAAATATCCAAGACAAAATTTATAAATGCTGAACCAATCATTGATGTGCCAGTTGAATTTGTGGTCTTAACAAACATCTTCTTCTTAGTATTAATAATTTTGCTCCATATTTGTCAAATATTTTGAGTTTATAGCTTGTCATCAGAAACCTTGCAATTTCATCAGTTGTTATACATGAAATTTAAAGGGGCCATCAAGTTGTTGTTGTTGTTTTTTTTCTCCAAGTGGATTTCAAGCTCTATGTATTCTCAGTGTACTACAACCATACCATATGCAAAATCAGCATCATTTTGAGAGCATGCCAAGACGCATGAAAGCTGTGATTAAAAATAAGGGTTATTGCACCAAATATTGATTTCTGAACTCTTCTTAAAGGGATATGCCACCCCCAGGTCAAATTTGGGCATCTCCCCACAGTCCAGAGACTAAAATAAGTGGTGGAAAGCGTTTTCCTGCTCACCCAGCCATTGTCCGAGTCTGTCGCTACTGACCGCCGCGGTATCTGCAGCTCCTCCGCCTTAGACTGGAGTCTAACGTCGCCAGAGAAAGATTTCGGCCAAAAGGAATTAATTTGCTCGATGCGTTTCCCAATTACTTTCTGTGTAGTGCGCATTCATATCGAGTGCAAATAAATGTGCAAATCAACACGGAGAGCTTGACTTGGTCATTTTGGGTGGGAACTATTTTCCAGTGCGGAAGAATACAGCCGTATCACGCACCACGTTGTGCAACAGGGGAACTCCCTTCCTGGTGCGTAACTGGGATTCCCCTGGCAGCGTGCTGCGTGATACGGCTGTATTCTTCCGCACTGGAAAATAGTTCCCACCCAAAATGACCAAGGCAAGCTCTCCGTGTTGATTTGTACATTTATTTGCACTCGATATGAATGCGCACTACACAGAAAGTAATTGGGAAACGCATCGAGCAAATTAATTCCTTTTGGCCGAAATCTTTCTCTGGCGACGTTAGACTCCAGTCTAAGGCGGAGGAGCTGCAGATACCGCGGCGGTCAGTGGCGACAGACTCGGACAATGGCTGGGTGAGCAGGAAAACGCTTTCCACCACTTATTTTAGTCTCTGGACTGTGGGGAGATGCCCAAATTTGACCTGGGGGTGGCATATCCCTTTAAGTAAACATTAGTATTATGTGTATATGTTTTTAAATGAATTTGATCTTGTTTCTTTGCATTGTTTGAGGTCTGAAAACATGTATCTTTTTTGTTATTTTGACCATTTGTCATTTTCTGCCAATAAATCCTCTAAACGATAATATTTTTATTTGGAATTTGGGGAAATGTTGTCAGTAGTTTACAGACTCAAACAAAAATGTTCCTTTTGCCCAAACACATACCTATAAGTAGTAAAATCAGAATCAGTGGCCTCTTATTTTTTTTCCAGAGCTGTTTACTTGGTGTTGTGTTTTGTTTCATTCTGGCACATTAGGCAGTCTCATCTCCCTCTACTCTTGATTTCATTTTGTGATATCATTAGGTTGTATTACATGCCTCACAGTCTATAGACCTTCACAAGAGTCAATGTGGTCATTCCAGGGTTCTGTCATGAAGATACATTTCAACATTGAAGGTAGCAGTTCATACCTGTTCATTCCTCACTGTATTTTCTATATGTTCAGATGTATAAGTGCTGAATGACTTTTTCCATTCAGCCCTTAGACTGAATGTAAAAATGTATTAGAATGTAAAAAGTCAAGCATGATACTGCGCCTATACTTTCACCAATGGCAAATAAGACCCCAGACATGCCTCGGAGCTAAAATGGTTTGAGAGAACTGAGCCAAATTAGCATATTGTTGCGACAGAAGTGCTAGCACCCCCTTCACGCTTCTACTCAAGTGTTTAGCTCTGTTCTTGTGGGCGAAATATTACGAGACAGCTGCTCACGAAATCACAAACAGGAAGAGGGACATATGCAGGTGACTTTCATGAAGGCACGTAATGTCGAGTGTGTGGAAGGAGAGGCCAGGGGGACACATGACCCCAAGGCCGCCCCCTCCTGGAGAGCAAATGTGTAATCAGAGCGTACAGCCACTCCACTAAAGCTAAGCTAATGGGGTGCATAAGCAATATCTCATTATGAGACCCTGAAAGAAGATAAGGTGACAAAATGTGTCTCAGAGTATAAAATGAACCAGTGAGATGCACGGAGATGCAGTTGAAAATTATGATATGTTTATTGGGGTGTTTGTGTAAAATAAAAGTAAATAAATAAATACAATTGATTAAAGTGAATAGAATACAGCTCTGGAAAAAAAATAAGAGACCACTGCATTTTTTTTTATTATTTTTTTTCTGAAATCAGCATCTCTACATGTATTACAGCCATTCCATTCCAGCGTCTGTTGAATTCCAACACAAACACAAAGCTGAGCTACTTCAGTTCTTGCACCAGGAGTGGAATAAAGTCACCCAAGAACAACGTGAAAGACTTGTGGAGAGCATGCCAAGACGCATGAAAGCTGTGATTAAAAATAAGGGTTATTGCACCAAATATTGATTTCTGAACTCTTTTTAAGTGTAAACATTAGTATTGTGTTGTTTTAAAATAAATTTGATCTTGTTTCTTTGCATTGTTTGAGGTCTGAAAACATGTATCTTTTTTATTATTTTGACTAGTTGTCATTTTCTGCAAATAAATGCTCTAAACAGTAATATTTTTATTTGGAATTTGGGGGAAATGTTGTCAGTAGTTTATAGACTCAAACAAAAATGTTCCTTTTGCCCAAACACATACCTATAAGTAGTAAAATCAGAAAAACTGATAATTTTACAGTGGTCTCCCAGAGCTGTTTACAGACACTTACTGTACAATTAGGAAAGAATACGACATCACAACATATCACAACATAACATTTGATCATAACAACAGGCTTATCTTTTAGTGTTGGCAGCTGTAGGTGTTGATAAGCCTCATTTTCATTTTATTTTGTGAAGGCCTTGTATGTTGTAACCAGTTTAACCTCCTCACACTCGCTGTTATAATATTGTTCCCTCATCAAAAACATGCCTGGAGATGTTTTAGATGTCATCCATGCATGTTTGAGTAATTTAGTGATCTGAGTGAGAGATGTAAGATTCTGTCCAATGCTCAGCCCACAAGCCTACATCATCATCGTGTGTCTGCAGACTCTTGAGTGTGCAGACACTCAAAAACAAAAGTTAACACTTATAAAACATGTTAATTCCTTGTTTTCAGGGAATATACCATTTGCAAAACAATAAAAGGTAAAATGGCAATCTAAATATGTAATGTGTCTCACAGAAGTAAAATTCCACCTCTACAAATTAATTTAAGGCCACACAGTGACACTGTTCTGTGAGGGACAAGATTATTTAAACTTCTAAAAAAAAATTGATTAACAGCAAACAATAGCGTTACAACTGTGGAATCGTTAAGAAAAATAATAACGCTTTTTATCCATGTAGCGCTTTTCAGTACACAAGACGGTTTACAAAGCAAAAATAAACAGTAAATTTAAAAGATAAGATAAGATAATCCTTTATTTGTCCCACAATGGGGAAATTGCAGTGTCACAACGCAAGTTTCAGAAACAGTAAGAAAATATGAGCATGCATTAAAATTAAGATAAATAATCATAATAATAATAAGTATGTACAATCAACTAAAAAACACAACACTGTAAGGTTAAAAGGCACAGGAACGCTGCACAATAAATGTCTTTGATTCTGAGCAGTGAACAAACAGCAGTTAAAGTGACTCCAGTATATTAATATATAATATCACTACAATAAAGTGACTCAGATGATTGTGAACAGTGGAGTGATGGACAGTGGTTGTTAAATAAATACGTAGCAGGTAAAGTGACACTATATAATATTGCACATTGTTATTATTTCTATGGAGACGACACATGGTTGCTATGGAGATGAACATGACTAGCATTGATCATTGTACAGTCTGACAGCAGCAGGAAGGAAAGACCTGCGAAATCTCTCTTTAACACAGCGAGGGTGAATCAGTCTGTCACTGATGCTGCTCTCCAGAGCCGACAGAGCGACACTCATGGTCCAGCATAGACATGAGTTTAGCCAGGACCCTCTTGTCCCCCACCTGCTGCCCCGAGTCCAGAGGACAGCCCAGGACTGAGCTGGACTTCCTGATGACCTTGTCCAGTTTCTTCTTCTTGCACAAAACAATGTCTTAATTATGAGAATGTGTCTAGACAACAACCTTGACCATGATTGCTTTCAGGTTGGTAAATGACATCAAAATAAGCATGCATTTTCAGTCTAAGCCAAAATGGTATTGATACCTGATGGGAGACATGTGGTTTAATTCTAATGATGATGAATAAGACGAGACAGACTGAGGCCTGCTACAGTGCCTCCAGCTTCTTGAGCCCTGACTCAATGCACCCATTTCCAATTATTCTTTTCATTACCTCATATATTTTTATCTATGAAGATTCCAATCATTTCTGAAAAGATTCTGTTTTCCCTATACTTGTAATATCTTGAACTGTAGACCTGTGGCCTTATGATTTCTGCTGGTCTCATCCTCACCTCATTTACATATAAATAAAATAAGAGTATGGAGTACCTGTCGGCCCTGTATACATTTTCTACACTGATTTCATATAAATGCATGTTACAGTTGTGTTGAAAAGCTTACAGCCTCCAGACCAGATAAAGATATTATAACTAAAAGAGGATTTCACTACAGCTTGACTCTCATAGACACCCCCACCCCCTGCAAGAGGAACATGATTATAAGAGTTGTGCACACAATTAAAGGTCCTTTGTTACACAAAATTGATTCTTCTGAGCTTCAAGCCATGTTATAATGCTGCTATTTCCTCAAAACCATACCTGGAGTTGGAGTCTGAGTAACCCTTTATTACTGGTCTCTCTACATCATCAAAGTTCAAAATGTTCTGTTCCACTTTGTATTTTCAAGTTAACAACTTCCTTCTACTTTTAGCTCAGTAGAGATTGGCAATTCCAGACCTGAAATCATTAAAAGGATTCTAGTGAAGGTGTATGTGTTTCGGGGAAGGTGAAAACACCAAAATGATGTCTTGAAAATTCAATTAAAGATTGCTCAAACATGCACGAATCTCTCAGGTGAGTACATGGTGAGGGAAAACAACTATAACACGGTTTAAAGCTCTAAAAAGTCGAGTTTGCATAACAGGTTTGCTTTACGCTAATTTTCACTGTTAAATAACCCCCGCACTACTACACACGTGTTTTGATCTTCCATATATTAACCTTTCTTCACAAGACACCAAACATTTCTATATTACTAAAAATGCTCCCAAAGTCACCTCGGCAGTGTCTTCTTTTAATTTCCCCCTCACAGGAAGAATGCAAAGGTAATTAGGCGTGCATTATGATGAAAAACAAGCAAACAGTGCGTGAGGAAAGGTTACGCTTGATAGCTAAACAGCCATAATTAAGCCATTAATCTACAGCACTGTCGTATCAGGAGGCGCTCGGTGCGGTGAAGTGCCCTGATTCGGATGAGTTACAGTGCGGGTGTGTGCATAGTGTTCAGAAGGATTATCTTAATGACAGAACACCATTTTTGACCCTCGCTCGTACGCTTTGCTTGTATTTTTATGTTTCGACAAAAGGGATTGTCACGCAGAGTGTATCGTTTAAAGCCTTATTCACATTCAAGCTCCCTTTATCCATCACTGGGTTGACTGAGGAGGAAAATATTATGTCATTATTAGCTCACTCAGATGAAGCCGTGTTTATTTATGTGGTTGAGTTTTTCAAATGTTTGAAAGCTGCAATCACACTAAAGAGGATACAGAGATGTTAAAGCCCCAGTGTGTAGGATTCGTGGCGCATAGGTGGACGGTGCTATTGCACTTTCTGTTTTAGCTACGGCAGACCTCGAAGGTCACCTGCACGAGCCGCGCGCCGCTACTGTATAAATAAAACGCGGTCCTGTTTTTTGTTTTTTTTTCTCATGAAAACACACATTCCCGATCATGTACCATGACACTCTACACATCAAATGAAACCTTACAGTCTCCTCTTTTTGACTATGCAATTCATTTCCCTGCCCAACAATCACTCCCTGAGCACATGGGGTTTTTATACAGAAAAGCACAAAACGAGGTTAGCTTACCTTAGAATGCTGTGCACAGGTCAAACTCTGTATTTCACCATAAACTTGCTCTCAATTTGTCCGTAAGGATCCAGCGAATAAAATCCAGTAAAACAATTTAGTCCAAAACACGTGTTAGATCCATTAAGATCTTAGGGTTACGTCTGATCCGACAGCATGCTTGTGTTGTTTACCCAAAACCACGAGCCTTGCCGAAGGCGAAGGCGGAGCCCAAATGTCCTTCTACGGCTCTCGTATTCAAAATGGCTGCCTCTACATGGGGAAGATCCCCCTTTTATGTGACCATATCTAAGTCCAAAAGAATACTTTGATTTCATGATGGAAGTGAAAAGGCTTGGAAAACACTGTATTTTTGAATGGGTATCTTCAATTTCAGTAATTAACGGGTAAAAATCTTACACACTGTCCCTTTAAGAGCGTTCTGATTCTGAGAAGAGCTCAAGACCCACCCACAAGACCTGAAACAGCAGTGTAAGATAAAATTATGAGACGTCTACGACAAGTGTTTTGTAATGATATGTTTCTGTATAATTTGAGTGGTAAAGTCCATGTATGTGTCAATGCTTTGGCTGTTCCTGCTCAGAGGCTGCAACGTCAATTTAACCCTAGAGCACTATCGCCGAGTGATTTTCACTCGAGCTCAAAAAGTATTTACATGATTTTCAGTATGTTGCATTTTTATGAGTGTCATGGGTCCCTGGGGAGCTTCACCATGGTTTTTGACATCTTTGAAGGTGTAGGTGTTTCCTTACCCCAAAGCCCACTTTTTCCTACAGGCTTTCGGGTGATTTTCACCAGGCAATAGTGAAAGAGGAATATAAGAATGTAATGAATTTAATGTAAGAGGATGTTAAAAATAGGTAAGAGTGGTCCTGCAATGTGTATCTATCCTTATTTAGTGCAGTGGCTATGAATAAATATCACAAAGTGGTGGTTTCAAAGGGAATTCTTATGGTGAAAACAATATTTTAGTCAACTGGTCATTTTAACCCACTGGAAAAATACTACACTCAACAAAAATATAAACGCAACACTTTTGTTTTTCCCCTCCCATTTTTCCTGAGATGGACCCAAAGATCCAAAATTCACTCCAGATACACAACACTACCATTTCTCTCAAACATTTTTCACAAATCTGTCCAAATGTGTGACAGCGAGCACCTCTGCCCCGCCGAGACAATCCACCCCACCTCACAGGTGTGCCACATCAAGATGCCGATCCGACATCATGACCAGTGCACAGGTGCGCCCCAGACTGCCCACAATAAAAGGCCACCCCTGAAATGTGCTTTTTTTTTTGCTTTATTGGGGGTCTGGGGACTCAAAACCAGTCAGTATCTGGTGTGACCACCATTTGCCTCATGCAGTGCAACACATCTTCTTCGAATAGAGTTTATCAGATTGTCAGTTGTGGCCTGTGGAATGTTGGTCCACTCCTCTTCAATGGCTGTTATGGACGAAAAACACAGGTGCATTTTATTGATGGCATTTTGAATTCACAGAGATACCGTGATGAGATCCTGAGGCCCATTGTAGTGCCATACATCCATGAACATCACCTCATGTTTCAGCAAGATAATGCACGGCCCCATGTTGCAAGGATCTGTACACAATTCTTGGAAGCTGAGAATGTCCCAGTTCTTGCATGGCCAGCATACTCACCGGACATGTCACCCATTGAGCATGTTTGGGATGTGCTTGACCGGCGTATACGACAGCGTGTACCAGCTCCCACTAATATCCAGCAACTTCGCACAGCCATTGAAGAGGAGTGGACCAACATTCCACAGGCCACAATTGACAATCTGATAAACTCTATACGAAGAAGATGTGTTGCACTGCATGAGGCAAATGGTGGTCACACCAGATACTGACTGGTTCTGAGTCCCCAGACCCCCAATAAAGCAAAAAAAAAAAAAGCACATTTCTGGGTGGCGTTTTATTGTGGGCAGTCTGGGGCACACCTGTGCACTGGTCATGATGTCGGATCGGCATCTTGATGTGGCACACCTGTGAGGTGGGGTGGATTGTCTCGGCGGGGCAGAGGTGCTCACTGTCACACATTTGGACAGATTTGTGAACAATGTTTGAGAGAAATGGTAGTGTTGTGTATCTGGAGTGAATTTTGGATCTTTGGGTCCATCTCATGAAAAATGGGAGCAAAAACAAGTGTTGCGTTTATATTTTTGTTGAGTATATTTTGTGTTCCTCTCTCCTGCAACTGTTCGTGACCAAAGACCAAGTTTACAGTATCTTTTTTTTTTTAGGAATTTTTCTTCTCAAATTCCTAATTCAGTAATGGAATGGCTGTAATACATGTAGAGATGCTGATTTCACCAACAAAAAAATTAATAAATAAAAAAAAAATCCAGTGGTCTCTTATTCTTTCCAGAGCTTTATATAATACAGATATAACAGAGCCATCATACCTTTAATCTTGAAACAGCACATTTTATATCACAATGGGATGTTATTTAGGTTATAGTGGTAGAAATACTTATATTTGCAGTTTAAAGTTTTGCCTATGACCAAATGGACCAATGCAGCAGGAAGCCTGAGGGCCAATTATGTCCTAGGACATAGTTTGGACACCTCAAAGTTCAAGTTCAAAGTTCAAAGTCAGCTTTATTGTCAATTCTGCCATATGTGTTCGACATACAGTGAATCGAAATTTCGTTTCTCTCTGGCCAGGTAGTGCAAAAAGACAGTGTACAAAATACAATATGAAGACAAAACACAACAAAAAACTATCTAAGACAGAGATCTAAAGTTAAAACTAAAGTCTACGGTCTAAAAACTTAAAACAGTGCAACATAATAAATAAACTATACTATATACAGATTTCCAAAGTGTGCAGTGTGCATCAAATGTGCAATGGAAGATACAGCAGTGACTTGGTCATGTGCAATAGAATGTGCATAGGAGTTAAGATAAAATAAAAATAAATGTGCAACAGTAGTAATTCTAGTGCAATAACAGGAGTAAACAACAGTACTAAAAAATCCAGTAGTAAATGTAAGTGTGCAATAACAGTAGTAAACAACAGTGCAACAGGAGTAAAATCCAGTAGTAAATGTAAATGTGCAACAGTGCAACAGTCGTCCTTAGCAGCAGTTTTTTTAAAGTGTCTAGAGTGATAGGTCTTTTTATGGAATACAGGTTATGCCAATATGGGGGGTGGGGGGTGGGAGATGGGCAAGGTGGGAGTTCGGGTGTGAGTTCAGCCTCCTGACAGCCTGGTGGATGAAGCTGTTTGAAAGCCTGGTGGAGTGGGCTCGGAGACTCCGGTACCTTCTCCCCGAGGGCAGGAGGCTGAACAGGCTATGTGCGGGTCTATACCTCTGGTATAGACTATAATTTTTATGTTTTTATGTACTCTGTTTCACCATGTGACGTAGGAAGTGAGGCAGGAAGTGCTCGACCGTGTTTTTAAACTCCATGCATTTTCACTAGTATCATTTGGATGATTTCAGCCCTGGAATCGTCAATCTCTACTGAACTAAAGGTAAAAGGAGCTGTTAACTTGAAAACTACTGCTACATGACATCACAAGGTGGAACAGAGCATATTGATTTTTGGAGATGTAGATAGCCTAATAATCCAGGATTACTCAAACATGTGTGAGCGAAACAAAACACAACTCCAGATATGTTTTTGATGAGATAACAACATTCTAACATAGCTAAAAGCTCACAAAAGTTAATTGTGCGTAATATAGGACTTTTAATGTTAATTTCATGATGCTTATTTATGTGTTGATTTGTTTGTGTTGGGATTTTAGTGTCTCTCTTATTCTGTAAGGCATTTTGTATAACTGTACAAATTGTGCAATACAAATAAACTTGCCTTGTTAATGTGTTGTATAAAGTTTTCATGTGAAATGTCTATTTTAATAAAATGTACTGTCTTTAAGGATTTGTATACAGGCTTTACAATGTCCTCAAGGCAAACAGACAACAGTGACCATATAGAAATGAGAATGTCATTTTGTTAGTATTATTTGTTTGGTATTATGAGCATGCACTGTCATCAACAAATTATCTGAGAGAAAAAGAGGAAACAAAAAAATAAAAGTTTTGAGTGACTATTGTAGAGGTCAGATGTATCAAAACCAGTGTGAAGACAAAGTTTGGATTCTAAAAAGTAACAGCTCCTTTCTCTTCGAAACCATCACCAAATATCAGCAGTTTTAAGAAAGTTAACTTCTCTGAGTAGTTTTCAAAGTGCATACTTATACTGTCTCTGGGGTAATATTTGGTTTGCAGTAACAGTACTCTTGAGTAGTTTGGTTACTCCTCTCACTGTGGATTTATATTTTTTGCACTGCTCCTTCAGATATGATTATCACTGTTTTTTCATTTTTTTGGTCTAAATAGTAGGATTTGTATATTATTTAAGGGTTTGTCCTCAAATTTTTATTAATGTCAAGTTATAAATCAGATGTGCAGGCAATCACTCTAACTTCCCTAGTAGTTTCCCCAAATTACTCTTACTTGGGTCATTTCTTGGACCACTACTTTGTATTTTTACTTTAGTATTTTGTAGTAATGTTACTCTGCCTTGAGTGCATAAATTGCCTGCTCTACCCACCTCTGCAGATTGGTGTCAAATGTGTTAGCACAACCCAACACCTGATCAGACATCAAACACAAACAAACATGGCTGAATATTTCATGTAGGGTATCTGACAATAAAGGGTATTGCTCAAGTTTCCATTTTCTGTTTTCTTTCATATAACGCTGTTTGCTTTGATGCCGACTGAACTCCATAACCTTTTGGAGAGATACTGTATGTCGGCAAAAGTTTTCTCTGACAATTGCTCATTGTTAAAACTCAGATGTTGGTTGGTATTAGACTCATATCACCATGAGAGCAATGCTTAAAGCTTTCTGTTGGCTTTGATCCTCTGTAAAGGATCTTAAGTCTTTGTTATCAATGCAGACTGAAGAACAAAGTGCAACACGGCTTCTTGAATCAACACTGTCAAAACAAGGGCTTTATTAACCTGATGTGAAAGAATTCTTTGATTAAGCTACAGCCCTGGGGCAGAAATAACTTCAAAAATATTTAAAGATGCTATATTATGCAAATTTGACTCTTGTGAGCTTTTAAGTCAAGTTAGAATTTTGTTATCTCATCATAAACATACCTGGAGTTGTGTTTAGTTTCATACGTTGTTTGTCTAATCCTGCATTATTAGTCTGTCTACATTTCCAAAGCTCGAAATGCTCTGATCCACCTTGTGATGTCATGAAGCTGCGTGTTCAAGTTAACAGCTACCTTTTATTTATTGATTTTTTTGTTCAGAGGTGATTGACATTTAAATCATCCATATGATTCTAGTGAAGGTGTGTGGAATGTAAAAACACAGTGGAGCACTTCCTGTATTACCACATGACATCACAAAGTGGAACAGACTGTTTTCTCTTTGAGAGAGAACTCAGCCTAAATATGCAGGATTTATGGAAACATGCCAATGAAACAAAACAAAGAAAACAATGTAATACAGGTCCTTTAATAATGAGCTGTATGAGCTGAGAGAGTCGAGCCCTTTACCCGAATGTGGGTTGATCTGCCCCACTGTTATGATTGTTTCACTGATTTTATAACTTTCTTTTGGTTAAGCAAATAAATTGCTGTTATGATTTTGGGCTCTGTAAAAATGAATAAAAAATACGCAAACAGAGCGAGCAAACAGAGTGAGGCGCTCTCCCCTTTCCAAACTTATAGTGGCACTCATGTCAATGACTGGTGCCCGCTGACATGGCACAGTGGCATGTAATTTGTTGTTGTTCTAATTGTAATTGTTCACCCCAAAACATAGGGCAGAGCGTGAAGCGCTTTTAAACACTCAATGCCACTCAATAGTGACACACATGGCAGCCAAATAGCACAGACTGGCACTGCCCATTGCCGCGATAGTGGCATAATTGTAATTCTTAACTATCGTAAATGCCAAAAATGTGTATTGTGAGCAATCTGTGTATAAGTGAGCAATCGATGAGGTCACTCTTAATTGACAATGGACCCCACGGGTGCGTTACTGGATGCGATTACTTTCTAATTACATATATACAGTGCCGTGAAAAAGTATTTGCCCCCTTCCTGATTTCTGTGTTTTTTGCATATTTATCACTCAAAACATTGTCAGATCATCAAACCAATTTTAATATCACACAGAAACAACCCAAGGAAAGACAAAATTCAGTTTTTGAATGATGATTCCATTTATTAGTGCACAAAAAAAATCTAAACCTATCTGGCCCTATGTGAAAAAGTAATTGCCCCCCCTTGTTAAATCACAAACTAACTGTGACTAACCACAGTTTTGAGAAAACTTAGTTCAGTTCTACATGCCACACCCACACCTGATTGTCACCACCTGTGTTGAATCAAGAAATCACTTAAATAGTTCCTGTCAAACAAAGTGAAGTTGGCTACAACATCTCAAGAACAAACACATCATGCCACGATCCAAAGAAATTCAAGAACAAATGAGAAAAAAAGTGATAGAAGTCTATAATTCAGGAAAAGGTTACAAAGCCATTCCCAAAGCTCTGGGGCTCCAGCGAACCACTGTCAGAGCCATTATTCAAAAATGGAGGAAACTGGGAACAGTTGCAACCCTTCCCAGGAGTGGTCGACCAACTAAGATTACTCCAAGAGTGCGACGACGGCTCATTCAGGAAGTCACAAAAGAACCTAGACGCACATCGAAAGAACTACAGGCCTCGTTGGCCTCAGTTAAGGTCAGTGTTCATGACTCCACCATTAGAAAAACACTGGCCAAAAATGGCATCCATGGAAGAGTTCCCAGGAGAAAACCACTGCTTTCACAAAAGAACACAAAGGCTCGTCTCACCTTTGCCAAAAAGCACCTTGATGACCCTCAAGACTTTTGGAGAAACATTTTGTGGACCGATGAGTCTAAAATTGAACTTTTTGGAAGGTCTGCAGCCCGTTTCATCTGGCGTAAAAATGGCACAGCATTTGATAAAAAGAACATGGTGCCCACAGTAAAGCATGGTGGTGGCAGTGTGATGGTCTGGGCCTGCTTTGCTGCCTCAGGACCAGGACAACTTGCTGTGATTGACGGAAAAATGAATTCTGCTGTTTACCAGAAGATCCTGAAGGAGAATGTCCGGCCATCAGTTCGTGCCCTCAAACTCAAGCGCTCTTGGATCATGCAACAGGACAATGATCCAAAACACACCAGCAAGTCCACCTCTGAATGGCTCAAAGAAAACAAAATTAAGGTTTTGGAGTGGCCAAGTCAAAGTCCGGATTTAAATCCGATTGAGATGCTGTGGTGTGACCTTAAACGGGCAGTTCATACAAGAAAACCCTCCAATATGGCAGAATTGAAACAATTCTGCATAGAAGAGTGGGCCAAAATCCCTCCCCAGCGGTGTGAAAGACTCATCACCAATTATCGCAAACGTTTGGTTACAGTTATTGCTGTCAAAGGAGGCTCAACTGGCTATTAGATTAAGGGGGCAATTACTTTTTCACATAGGGCCAGATAGGTTTAGATTTTTTTTGTGCACTAATAAATGGAATCATCATTCAAAAACTGAATTTTGTCTTTCCTTGGGTTGTTTCTGTGTGATATTAAAATTGGTTTGATGATCTGACAATGTTTTGAGTGATAAATATGCAAAAAACACAGAAATCAGGAAGGGGGCAAATACTTTTTCACGGCACTGTATGTGCTACCAGAGGTGGTCCTATATTGTTATTGTTCTGTTTTTTCTTATTATTCCCCCCTTCACTGACGAAAAGTCACCAAAGGCATTGCTAAAGTGACATCCTGACAAAAACTTTGGCATAGCTAAACCAAATTTGGTACACAAATGCACCATGGGAAAAGGAACAAAAAATATATTGTGACCATCTTGAATTATGTGACAAATGTCATAATGTAATTCTATGTACACATCTAATTCTGCTGTATTTTTATTTGTGAAACTTTCAAAACAGCCACAACCTCAAATGTGGGCACATTTTCAGTTGCGCACATTAGCGCCCGCAACTGGTTAACTACTATTAACTAACTACTATTATTAGGCCCGAGCGCTAAAGCGTAGGGCCTATTGTTATTGTTCTGGTTTTTCTTATTATTATTTATTCTTATTATTATTATTTTCCTCCCCCCTTTTTTCAAGGTTCGGGTACTTCCTACCGACGAAAACTCACGAAATTTTGCACAAAATTCAAGAACGCCAAAAAAGGAATTTACAAATAATCTGTATTAAAAAATCTTTTAAAATGGCTTGACAGCGCCCCCTGGAAAATCAAAATACCGTGCGCCTATGGCTATACCCTTGTTGCCATGGCAACAGGCCAAACATCTGTCCTCGCCAATGGGAGGCACCTGGCAAAAACTTTATCATTGCCAAACCAAATTTGGTACACAGATGCATCATGGGAATAGGAACAAAAAAGTATATTACACCGTTTCTAGGCGACCAACAGGAAGTCAGCCATATTGGACTGAGCACGTGACCCGGCGCCGAAGGCAAATTTTCCTGTCCTCATATTTTAACGAACTCCTCCTAGGGTTTTTGACCCAGACTCACCAGAATCGTGCTGGATCATCTAGACAAGTGGGACATTAAAAGTTATTAAAGGGATATGCCACCCCCAGGTCAAATTTGGGCATCTCCCCACAGTCCAGAGACTAAAATAAGTGGTGGAAAGCGTTTTCCTGCTCACCCAGCCATTGTCCGAGTCTGTCGCCACTGACCGCCGCGGTATCTGCAGCTCCTCCGCCTTAGACTGGAGTCTAACGTCGCCAGAGAAAGATTTCGGCCAAAAGGAATTAATTTGCTCGATGCGTTTCCCAATTATTTTCTGTGTAGTGCGCATTCATATCGAGTGCAAATAAATGTGCAAATCAACACGGAGAGCTTGCCTTGGTCATTTTGGGTGGGAACTATTTTCCAGTGCGGAAGAATAAAGCCGAATCACGCAGCACGCTGCCAGGGGAATCCCTGTTACGCACCAGGAAGGGAGTTCCCCTGTTGCCAGCGTGGTGCGTGATTCGGCATCCGATCATTGCCGCTTGCGGCTATATTTGTTATTATTATTATTATTATTATTATTATTATTATTATTATTATTATTATTAGTAGTAGTAGTAGTAGTAGTAGTAGTAGTAGTAGTAGTAGTAGTAGTAGTAGTAGTAGTAGTAGTATTAATATGATGTTGCCATTACAGGGAAGAATTTGGTCCTAACTAAGAGTTGCCTTTTTTTATACCAGTAGACATCATATCAGTATCATCTGAATATAGTTATCAGGATACTCCCAAAAAGATATGATTTTGTCAATATTGTCCAACCCTATGAACAAACTGCATGAATTCACAAATCAAACCACAAAAACTATCTATGTTATAATGCTGTTTCCTTATCAAAAACATTGTGTTTTGTTGCATTCACACAAACCCTGCATATTAGGCTGAGTTCTTCTCTCAACTAGAAAACACCTTGTTCCCAGTTGGGATGTCATGCGCTGATACAGGAAGTGCTCCACTGTGTTACATACACATTCACTAGAATCATTTGGATGCTGAGCTCTCAAATTGCTAATATCTACTGAACAAAAGGTAAAAGTTAGCTGTTAACTCACAAGTCATGACATCACAAGAGCATTTTGAGCTTTGGAGATGTAGACAGATTAATAATAGCAATAATAACAACAACATAAAAATAGTAACTCAACAATGAATGTGATAGTGAATGAAACTAAACACACCTCTAGGTATGTTTTTAAGGAGATAACATTACAGAATGGCTCAAAGCTCACACAAGTTCATTTAGTGTAATACAGGACCTTTAAACATGTTAAAACTTATAAAATGATCATTCATACATTTTGACCAATATAATCTTGTACTTTATTAGTATTGTAGCCATATTAATCAGGCATTTTCAAAATTCTTTCCTTAGCGCTTCATTATTTCAGAGTTGAGACCTCATGGCAGATTAAATAAAACATGTCAGTGAGTATTCCCCAGGAGCACGTACAGTTGGTCTCTCCCTCTCCTCTCCTTCATGAATCACCTTGAGCTCACCTGCATCTCTCTGGCTACATTAGCGGTTGTCTACCTTCACAAAAGAGCATGGCTGTACATGAAGGATGCCAGCTGACATGTGACCGATCCTAATCTCAGTGTATGTGGCGTCTGACGAATGGCCTGCGCGATAATGAAAAGAGGAGAGGAGGAGGCATCTGTGTGAGGGAGTAGGAACTCATATTGTGTGTGATGTGTTGCAGAGATCATTGCTATGGTCATAAAGGTCTTCAGCGTCTAAGTGTGGATCTGACACATGAGAATTCCAGAGTGAAGGAACGTCAAGGCCTTGTGCGTTCCATTCACTCTGCAGCTCTTGTGTTGAAGAATAGAGTTTGGTCTATTAGGTGATGACATCTAGCAATACTGGCTATGATAATACTTATACTATTAATAATAACAAAAGAAATATTACATTTTATTTATATAGCGCTTTTCACTAAAAGATGTGCAAAAAATAAAATTAAATAAGAGTATATATAAAAAATTAAAAATGTGCTTCTCACCTTCCACGGTGTTTGGTCTCTCTCACTCTCATCCAGCTACAGGCCTGGGAGATGTCTGATGTTTTTCCTGGGATCTGTTGTAGCCACTCCTCCAGTTTGGGGGTTACAGCCCCGAGTGCTCTGATCACCACGGGCACCACTGATGCCTTCACCTTCCAGGCCTTCTCCAGCTCTTCCTTGAGCCCCTGGTATTTCTCTAGTTTCTCGTGTTCCTTTTTCCTGATGTTACCATCACTTGTTATTGCAATGTCCACCACCACGGCTCTGTTCTGTTGCTTATCCGTGAGGCGGCACGGTAGCTGAGTGGCTAGCGCTCTTGCTTCACAGCAACGATCCCCGGGTCGTCCAGGCCTTTCTGTGTGTGTTCTGTGTGGAGTTTGCATGCATGGTCTGGGTTCGATCCCCGGGTCGCCTGAGCCTTTCTGTGTGGAGTTTGCATGTTCTCCCCGTGTCTGGGTGGGTTTCCTCCAGGCACTCCGGTTTCCCCCACCAACCCAAAACATGCACCATAGGTACCTCCAGCTTAGGTCCTGACCAAACCGAAGCAAGAAGATCATGGAGATGGTCCCCGGGCGCCCTAATGTGTGCTGCCCACTGCTCCTAATATATGTATATACAGTATATATAGGATGGGTTAAAATGCAGAGAAGAATTTCTCCAGTGTGAGATCAATAAAGCTCACTTCACTTCTTCTTATCCACCACCACTATGTCTGGTTGGTTCACCATCACCAATCTGTCAGTCTGTATCTGTATTATTGCTGTTGTTGTACTTTGGTTAGCCTGGGCTGTTTTAAATGTGCTTTATAAATAAACTTGATTTGATTTGACTGTATGGTAGCTAAGCTCACTCTCACCTCACTGCAAGAAGGTTCCACGTTTGGTTTTGTGTGCAGGGATTGCATTTTTCTTTGCATGTCACCCATGTTGGTGAGAGACATTAGATACAATCCTCCCGAGAAGGGAGTCGAAGAAGAAGAAACGCTTTATTCATCCCCGTAGGGAAATAATTTCTCTGCATTTGACCCATCCTTCAGGAGCAGTGGGCAGCTCATCTTTCAGGTGCCCGGGGACCCATCTCCATGATCTTATTGCTCGGTTTGGTCAGGACCTCAGCTGGAGGATTTTACCTGGAACATGAACCGAGCCCTCTCGGTTTGTGGATATCCTAAATGGGCTGTCAACAAAACCAAGAGAGACAAGGGCAAGAAACAAGATAACAGAGAATCCGAACCCAGGAGGAAAGGGGTAGCGATTCCTTACCTGGCCGGCGTTTCGGAAAAACTACAGAGGATTTTCAGACAATATGAAATTCCAGTTTATTTCAAACCCACAAACACTTCAAGACACAAACTCGTCCACCCAAAGGACAGAACACCGAGCCACAAACAAAACAATGTGGTCTACTACATTCAGTGTAGTGAAGACTGCAGTGAGCGCTACATTGGGGAAACCAAACAGCCACTTCACAAGAGGATGTACCAACACAGGCGGGCGTGCCAGAGTGGACTGTCATCTGCCGTTCATTTTCACCTAGAAGCCACGGGCCACTCATTTGAGGACAGTGAGGTTCAGATCTTAGCCAGGGAAAAATAACTGGTTTGAGAGGGGAGTTAAAGAGGCAATTTTTGTCAAAAAAGAGAATCCGTCATTAAACAGAAATGGGGGAGTTAGACATAACTTGTCTCCCATCTATAATTCCATTCTTAAACCACGTCAAAACAGACAAGGAAACATTAGGGCAGACGAGCCAGGGCAGAGGGGTGGAGAGGGTCGTTAGACTTTGAATAGGGGGTCGTAACTAGTCACCAGAGTAATTTGGAAAACAAAGAGACAGATTAGGGGGGTTCGTTTTCAGAGTTTTTTCAGTGTAGGACGCGCCTCCTGGCAGCGAGATATAAGCAGTGTCTAACCAGTACAATAACCAGAGCTGACGAAGCCTCTCTGGTGAGCGGCGAAACGTTTTCAACCAAACAAACTTTGTCCAGTTGACAAATTGAACTTCTCCTTTTATCATGGATTCTACCTGGACGACTGAGGGACTTTTCACGCAACTTACCTGGAGCATGTTTTGGGTTGATGGGGGAAACCAGAGTGCCCGGAGGAAACCCACCCAGACACGGGGAGAACATGCAAACTCCACACAGAACACACACAGAAAGGCCTGGGCAACCCGGGGATTGAACCCGGAACCTTCTTGCTGTGAAGCATGAGTGCTAGCCACTCAGCCACCGTGCCGCCAAGTCCTGATCAAACCTCTCTTGCACGCTGCCTGCTTTTAGCTTTTCCGCGCCATCGGCCTGGAACACTCTTCAAACTGAACTGAAAATGACTGAACTTGTCTCATTTAAAACATTTTGCTCCTTTTTATATAATCGGCAAAAAAAAACCATAAATCAGTGTCTGTGTTTTTAAATGTACTGTCATTCTAACTAAGGCACTTTATCGCTCGTGTTTACAATTGTTTGCACCTTTCTAATATCATTTGCACTTAATGTAATTTACTGTTTACAACTATTGCACTTTACATTTGATATTTTACTGTTATTTTACTCTGGACGTGTGCTGCTGACCTCTTGGCCAGGTCACCCTTGTAACCCTCAATGGGTTTTTACCTGGTTAAATAAAGGTTAAATAAAAATAAAAAAGAATGGATCAAATGCAGAGGTGTTTTGTGTACCTTAACCTCACTATATGATTGTTTTTGTACCATTAAATCCAAACAAGAATGTAACAATAAATCTGTAAATAATTTAATCAGCTCCATCTCCTCCAGGCTTCGTGTGGGTCAGAGTCGATCTTGTTTTCTCCTCCAGGGGGGATCAAAGGTTTTTCTGGCCAAAGGTGTACACGCCCACACAGCAGGGTCACTGGTGTTTTGCGACATCTTTATTATGCCTTTTGAATGGGTTTGTTAAATATAATATTTATTTTACAACAGACTGGTCTCAGTGAACAGCAGTCTGTGGCACATTTCCATAATATAAAGCATTTAAAGGGATATTACAGTAGTGGCAGTGTAGAAATATTGGTGTGAGGTCAGTAATAATGGAAAGGAATACTGAATATATAATTATCAACATTGCACTAAACTGTGATGACCTGTTTGATATTTTGCAGCTGTAGCCTATTCGGTCTTTCGATGGACTACTAACTTTAAAGATATGTTCTGCTCTGTTACTCTTTGTTTCTATGTTGTTGCCAACTTTACATTTCCTTGCGATTCAATAAAGCATCCATCTACATGTCTCTCTATTGAGCGTCAATGTCAGTGCCCTGAATGAAGGCGCTTATGTTGAAACATAGTGATTTAGCGACTGAACATTTGGCAGCAATGACTCAATGGAGAAATATTCGTCTACCGACAAAAAGCTTGTTAGTTCAATCAGCTCCACTGTTGTTGATACTCCACTGGCATTGCCTCACGTGTTTACATTTCTAAATGCACATTCTCATCTCATTCATTAACATCCACTCTTAAAGATCCTATATTACACAAAAGTGAGTTTTAAGCCATGTTATAATGCGGTTATCTCATCAAAAACATACATGGACCTTTATTACTAGTCTGTCTGTATCTCCAAAACTCAAAATGCTCTGTTCCAACTTGTGATGTCATGAAGAGATAGTTGTCAAGTTAACAGTGAAGGTGTGTTGACTTTAAAAACACAATGGAGAACGATGGAATGTTTTCTGTTTGAGAGAAGAACTCGCAGGATTTGTGTATTAAGCATGTGTGAATAAAACAAAACACAACTCCAGTCTCCAGGTATGTTTTTAATGAGGAAACAACATTATAACATAGATCAGAAAATAGCATAATATCTATGCATCTACACGTCTCTCTATTGAGCGTCAATGTCAGTGCCCTGAATGAAGGCGCACAGACTGCTGTTCACTGAGAACTATTAAAGGTCCCATGGCATGAAATTTTCACTTTCTGAGGTTTTTGAACGTTAATGTTAAACCCCTCCCATGGTTAAAAGTTGTGAAATGTCTAAACTGAGCATTTGCGATCCTTTTCTGCGTTACCAAAAATCGGAGCTCAAACGGGCGATTTTGAACAAGGCACCTGATTGACGTCAGATCGAAAAAAGAAATGCAAATGCAGTTCCACCCCCGTCTGTCTGAACTCAGCGTCTCTGTAAATCACGCCCAGAGAGTTTGGACTGCGAATGCGCTAGGCAATGCGAAATGCATTTTTTTATTTGCCTGGAGGCACGTCCGAGTGTTTCTAGGCTCGGAAGTCCTTTATCTGAGCCTCTGGACCTTTGAACAGCAGTGGTTTAATTTTATTTTCTGTGGAAATGTGTTTATTTTTCAATGGAAAGCTTCAAATCTCTCCCCCCCCCGTGCAAAAACACGGAAATGGATCAGCTGAGAGCTCTGAGCTCTGAGCGGAGAGTTTGGCCACGCCCCCACCCTCTACTATTGGCCAGCTCTTTTCTCCTCATTTGCATTCAAGCAACAACGCCCATTATGACCTGTTCTGAGGGAGAAAAAATACTCTTTCTCATCTTATCTCTGTTGATTTGAGTGTTGATTTTGAAGAAGGACTCATTTACAGTATTAGGGAACCATTAAGGAGCCATATAAAAGCATCAAGAAGTACCATGTCATGGGATCTTTAAAAACCAGTGGATGTTTTAACATCCACTGGTTTTTAATAGTTGAGTTTTTGACATGAGATCTCTCCTCTGACCTTTGCAAGCCTGTCCTCCTGCAGAGCGATACTGTGTTTGAGTGCAGAGTGTAGCAGTGGTCGTAGCAGAGGTGATGAGCAACTCCTCGGGGCTCCTGCTGACATCATCGGATGAAAAATAAAGTGTAGAGCTCCAGAGGGGGCCAGGCTTAGCGCAGATATTGCATTCTTCCGTGTGTGCCCCCTCAGGTCTGCTCGCTGTGATATAGACCCACCAGAGGCAGGTGAGGTGCTCAGAGGAAATGCACAAGCAGCAGCTGTGGTGCTTAACTCACTGTTAACCCCAGGCCTCTGCTACACTTCATCTGCACACAGGATAATGTGCTATCTCCACATGGGCCGTGAGAGGAAGCTATGATGACCCTGCAGTCTTTGATTGTTGTTAGTGGTGGGGCTAATTCATCTAATGTATGTTTGTTTATTTGTTTGTCCCCTGTTGTGGGTTTAGTTTCAGAGGAGGGAATTGCAGATACATACAGCTCTGGAAAAAAATAAGAGACCACTGCATTTTTTTTGTGAAATCAGCATCTCTTCATGTATTACAGCCATTCCATTCCAGCGTCTGTTGAATTCCAACACAAACATGAATGGAATAAGTGGGCCTTTCTGTGTGGAGGCTGCATGTTCTCCCCGTGTCTGGGTGGGTTTCCTCCGGGCGCTCCGGTTTCCCCCACCAACCTAAACATGCGCCATAGGTAAAATCCTCCAGCTTAGGGCCTGACCAAGCCTAAATAACAAAACAAAATCATGGAGATGGTCCCCGGGTCAAATATAGAAACAACTTCTCCTGTGCGAGATCAATAAAGGTCAATCTGCTAATCCTTGACCACTGTAAGGCGCTTTGTGTACAATTTTGTATGAAAAGCGCCTTATAAATATTGTTTGATTGATTGATTGATTGAATAAAGTCACCTAAGAACAATGTGAAAGACTTGTGGAGAGCATGCCAAGACGCATGAAAGCTGTGAACAAATAAGGGTTTTTGCACCAAATATTGATTTCTGAACTCTTCTTAAGTGTAAACATTAGTATTATGTTGTTTTAAAATGAATTTGATCTTGTTTCTTTGCATTGTTTGAGGTCTGAAAACATCTATCTTTTTTGTTATTTTGACCATTTGTTATTTTCTGCAAATAAATGCTCTAAACGATAATATTTTTAGTTGGAATTTGGGCGAAATGTTGTCAGTAGTTTATAGACTCAAACAAAAATGTTCATTTTGCCCAAACACATACCTATAAGTAGTAAAATCATAAAACTGATTATTTTTTTTCCAGAGCTGTATAGTTTATTTATTAGCTTTACTTACATTGGGCTGTTATTAAGTTTGAATGCAGAAATATTTCTCTTTGAAATAGGCTTAGTGTATACGGAAGCCCTGAGCGGCAAGCGAAGCCCCCCCCCCCCCCACACACACACACACACACACATTGTCTTACACCTGTATTGTGATAAAGTGATGCATCAATCTTACTTCGCATATCACTCATAAAGAGAACACAAAAACTAAAAGTCATAAAAAAAACTGGTGCTTGCAACTAAAGTGAATTCATACCTAACTGGAGAAGATGAGTCTCCCACATTCTAACCCAACACCTTACCTAATGAGCTATCCCTCCACATCATGCTGAACCTGGGCATTTAGACGAATATACTGGGAAAATGTTTAGGCTCTGAAGTGTTTGATTTTACTTTTTTTTTTTTTTTTTTCTATCAGCCAGATTAACAGTAAAAAAATAATAATAATAATAATAATTTAAATAATAAAATATAATAATAATAATAATAATAATAATAATAATAATAATAATTTATAATAATAATAATAATAATAATAATAATAATAATAATAATAATAATAAAAATAATAATAATAATAATAATAATCATAATAATAATAATAATAATAATAATGTAAAATAAAACTGTGCAAAAAGGGAAAAAATGCAAGAAACTTTTTTTTTTTTTTTGAGTTGTTTTTTATGTTTTGTGTGTGATAGTAACCCTGTTGCAGCCTCTGGGGCCTTTAGCTTTTATTCTATTTTCTAAAGACATAAAGAGTTTTATGGGCCCTGTGTTCCAGCTGAGGCATTAGGATACTGTATGTGGAGACAGGAGAGCATCAAATGAAACATTATCACAAGGTTGCGACACTGGTGGGCCTTTACCAGGCAGGCTGTGCTCATGTTCGGCATCAATCTGAGACACTGCGCACTTTTAGCGGGAGATTAATGATCGCTGTGATAATGGTCGCAGTGACTGGAGCTGTCTGTGCCTCCAAGGCCGAGACTGTGAGGCGCAGAAGGTCAGCCCCCTGATGGATGTGATGGGGAACTGCGCCTCTTCTTTTCCACTAGACCCTGGTGTGGCAGCACCACAATAGAGACACTAAAAAGAGGAGCCATCCAGAACAAATGGAACCCATACATTTCAGCCATGGTACTGTTCCCTCTCCCCACCTTAAAGGCGGCACTTTGCACTTTAATGATGTCAGTGGTAGATTGTCTGGGTCCATTTGGAGTTACTTCTGCGCACTCCTGTCTCGAATATGAAACAAGAAGAAAATGTTTCCCTGAAATTTCTCAAGGAAAAGCATTTTTTCATGCTCAAGCAAAAATAATCTATATTGATTTCACTTTCTAATTACAGGCTAATCTTTCATATGTACCTGAATAAAACTGAACAAAGCAACAAAGCCTCAGTGTATTTTACCAAATCTGAAAACTGAAGACTTCTGGTCAGCCCTGAGCTCCGGAGCCTGCAGACTGTAGAATGCCCTGATCTTAATAATGGACTCAGCTTTATTCCCTCCTCGACAAAGGCAATACCAGTGATGGCAATTTCTATTTCTCTCTTGTCAGCGAGAATATCAGTGAGCTTGAACTGTCCTTGTCTGTATAATTGTATTGCATTGAACAGACAGAATTCAGATTAATATTTGTATCACTCTTGATACATGTTCTACACATTATCAGTCTGTTCTTCATTATTCTCTGGTCTTTGGGAGACTTGGTGTCTCTAATAATCACATATGTTTATTAACCATGGGTGCTCAATAAAGTGTTGGCCTTTAAAGGTGCACTATGTACCTGCTAGTATCCATGGAGATAGTTTTTACTTTTACTTTGTCTGGAATGTTACATTGTTGGGCATTTAACTTATCTATCCCCACGGAGAAAAGCAGTCTCCACCAGGCCAGGTTACAGTTTCTGTTTACTCTATAATCTGTTATTTACTGATGGAGAATACAAAAAGACACAAAAGTGAAAGCTTGTATTGTACTGCCCTCTATAGGTGGGTCTATTACTTGTATTAATGTCAGTATGTAGTGCAAATATGACTTATTCATTTTATATCTATAATAAAGGGCCCGTATCATGACCTTGAGAGCTTTTAGTCATGTTAGAATTTTGGCACCTCATCCAAAACATACCAAGAGTTATTAATCTGAATAATCTGTCTGCATCTGCACGGGTCAAAACGCTTTGTTCCACCTTGTGATGTCATTAAACACATCATTAAGTTTTCAATTCAACAGCTACCTTTTACCTTTTGTCCGGTAGAGATTCCATAGCTGAAATCATCCAAATGATTCTGGTGCAACATTATAACACAGATCAGAAAATTGCGTGTGGGCCCTTTAATGTTCCACCAGCCATCCCATCCATCACTCTCAGGAGAAGAAGTGACTGAAACAGATGAACACTACAGGGACCGGGTATAACATTTGCTCTTTGAATTACCTTATATATCAATAGATTTTATTTGTATTACAGTGGAGCAGGCAGAGTGCCAAAGATCTGTAGACCTATTACAAATAAGCCTAACTGATACTAGCTGCAATTCCAAAAAAGAAATCTGTTTTTCCTCAAACTTTGGTGCACTTACTCTGCTGGTGCTGCTTTAAAGTTGGGCGAGGTAATCGTAAATTGAGTTTTAGACCTGCTGTCGTCCAGATTGAGTCCTGCTGGGGGTATTTAACCGGTGGTTTTAATGGAAAACTTTGAAAACTGGTCTGAATAAATGAAGTTGATTCCCAAGAACAAATAAACAGGAAAAAAATAAAATAAGAGACCACTGCATTTTTTTCTGAAATCAACATCTCTACATGTATTACAGCCATTCCATTCCAGCGTCTGTTGAATTCCAACACAAACACAAAGCTGAGCTACTTCAGTTCTTGCACCAGGAGTGGAATAAAGTCACCCAAGAACAATGTGAAAGACTTGTGGAGAGCATGACAAGACGCATGAAAGCTGTGATTAAAAATAAGGGTTATTGCACCAAATATTGATTTCTGAACTCTTCTTAAGTGTAAACATTAGTATTATGATGTTTTAAAATGAATTTGATCTTGTTTCTTTGCATTGTTTGAGGTCTGAAAACATGGATTTTTTTTTTTTTTGTTATTTTGACCATTTGTCATTTTCTGCAAATAAATGCTCTAAACGATAATATTTTTATTTGGAATTTGGGGGAAATGTTGTCAGTAGTTTATAGACTCAAACACATACCTATAAGTAGTAAAATCAGAAAAACTGATAATTTTGCAGTGGTCTCTTTTTTTTTCCCAGAGTTGTATAAAATATGAAAAGTCAGTGGTCTAAAATGATAGACCACAATGCCTGAATAATGTATAATACATTTTAATATGAATTTGGAACAAGTGAAGAGTGGTACAAAGAGAGAGTCGGCTAATATAAAGGAGCCCACAATTATTAACTGCTGCTGTTGTCATAGAAACCGCTCATAGACCCATAATTATAAAAGTCAGTTTATTCTCAATAGAAACAAAGAGACTTGGGGTGAATTTGGACTCAGAGCTTTGAGACCCCCCTCTGAGAGTGAAATGGAAACTTAACAGGGATTCTGCCTGAAACTGCTGGTCAGGACACAGCTGAGGACTGGGCTCACCTTGAGGAGCTACCCACAATGCATCACTCTCATTTTAACACAAAATTACATATAACTCAGGTCAAACAATGTTTATTTTAAATACCCCAGTTCTCCTCCATTACAGTTTGATATGTCTGTCACTTACATATAGCTCTCACTCCCTCCATCACTCTACACCCACCTCTTTTTCCTTCTTTCTCTCTTTATCTCTCTGGCTCTCTCTCTCTCTCTTTATCTCTGTCTCTCTCTCCTTCTCTTTATCTCTCTCTCTCTCTCTCTTTAACTCTGTCTCTATCTCTCTCTTTATTCCTCTCTCTTTATTTCTCTCTCTCTCTGTCTCTCTCTCTCTCTGTTTCTCTCTCTCTCTGTTTCTCTCTCTCTCTCTCTCTCTCTCTCTTTAACTCTGTCTCTATCTCTCTCTTTATTTCTCTCTCTCTCTCTCTGTCTCTCTCTCCCTCTGTTTTTCTCTCTCTCTGCTTCTCTCTCTCTCTCTTTAACTCTGTCTCTATCTCTCTCTTTATTTCTCTCTCTCTGTCTCTCTGTCTCTCTCTCTCTCTCTCTCTTTAACTCTGTGTCTATCTCTTGCTTTATTTCTCTCTCTCTCTCTCTGTCTCTCTCTCTCTCTGTCTCTCTGATTCTTTCCCTCTCTCTCTCTCTCTCTCTTTATCTCTGTTTCTCTCTCTTTATCTCCATCTCTCTCTCCCTCTCTTTATCTCCATCTCTCTCTCCCTCTCTTTATCTCTGTCTCTCTCTCTCTTTTAATCTCTCTTTCTCTCTCTCACTTTATCTCTCTCTCTCTTTAACTGTCTCTATCTCTCTCTTTATTTCTCTTTATTTCTCTCTCTCTCTCTCTCTCTCTCTCTCTCTCTCTCTCTCTCTCTCTTTATCTAAGTTTAAGTGTATTTATTTAAATGGGACAGCATGTATTAATACACAGCTAGTACTGTAAACACACCAGATTTAGCTCAAGGCTAGTTTCCATCTGTTGTCCTAAGAACAGGGGTGAAAGTCGATAAAACACAAGGTACAAAACATGTAAAGACCAACAATGAAAACATGACGACAGAAGCAGAATCAAAGCAGCACAACAGTTTTACAACTATTTTGAGTTAATAGATCTAATACAAAAGTACCTTCAATTACACGAGGTAGTTTTAGTAGTAAAGTGCCTTCAGTTACATGAGGTAGTCCATCCATCCATCCTTCCATCCATTTTCTTCCGCTTATCTGGGGCCAACAGTCCAAGCAGGGACTCCTAGACTTCCCTCACCCCTGACACTTCCTCCAGCTCCTCCAGGGGGACCCCAAGGCGTACATGAGGTAGTTTTAGTAGTAAAGTGCTTTAGTTACATGACGTAGTTTTAGTAGTAAAGTGCCTTCAGTTACATGAGGTAGTTTGGTAGTAAAGTGCCTTCAGTCACATGAGGTAGTCCAGTGTTAAAGTGCTTAGAACTCTCTAGTGGTCACAACTTTGATTACCAATTACCCATTCCTTGAGTTGTTTCTTAAAAGAAGCAGATGTGGCGCTGTCCATGATGCCGTTGGCGTTCCAGCTCGTGCAGCCCTTGACAGAGAGCACATTTTGGGCAAAGGTGCACTTCCTGAGCTGAACGTCACGTCCCCTCTAGTTGTGGACCTAGTGCTAGTCTCACAGTTTCTATCTCTGTTTCTCTCTCTCTTAATCTCTCTCTCTCTTTATCTCTGTCTGTCTCTCTCTCTCTCTTTCTCTCTGTCTCTCTTTATCTCTGTTTCTCTCTCTTTATCTCTGTCTCTCTTTATCTCTGTTTCTCTCTCTTTATCTCTGTTTCTCCCTCTCTCTCTTTATCTCTCTCTCTCTCTCTCTCTCTCTCTCTCTCTCTCTTAATCTCTGTCTTTCTCTCTCCCTTTATCTCTCTGGCTCTTTCCCTCTCCCACTCTCTTTATCTCTGTCTCTCTCTTTATCTCTGTTTCTCTCTCTTTCTGTCTTACGTTCTCTCTTATCCCTCCTCTCTCTGCCTCTCTCAGCCTTTGTCTCTCTATCTCCTCACTCCCTCTGTATCTCTTTCTCTTCTCTTTCTCTTATTCTTTCCAATCATATAAGAAGTCCAAAAATAAAATGATTAATTCAGCCTCATCGGTCTAAAGTAATTAACTTCAGTTCGAGCTAATCGTTGAGTTAGGGCTGAAATCAGAAAATGACCGCTGCAGATACGCTCCTCAGCTGCCACTATTGTCTGAATAAATGAGAGCAAGAATTTAAAGAGCCATTTGGAGCTTTTGGAAAAATCAGAAAAGAATAGAGAAGAAAAAAAATTCTGAAACTGTGAATAATTAACAGATCCATCATTTCTTTTTTTTTTTGTTAATCCTATGTCTTTGTTTCTGATAATTATTAGAATAAAATATAATTAGAATAAGTTGTCTTTTTATTTATAAATCTTATCAGTAAGGTGGAACGTTTGTGCTATAGAAGATTTGTATAGACATTTTACAATTTCTTTGTTTGTTTTTTCATATTTTACTGACTTAAAACTGATTTTTTTTTTTTTAGAAAACCATTCTTCATCTACAGCTCTGGAAAAAAATAAAAAAATAAATAAGACCACTGCAAAATGATCAGTTTTTCTGATTTTACTACTTATAGTATCTAAACGATAGGGAGAGCTACATTCAAAAGCTCACGTTGAGCAACAGGGTTCGACTACCAGATCCTTATGCGATCACGGAGTGGCAGTACGACCGCAGAAAGTGGCCAGATTTACAGTGGCCAGATATCCACTGTTATTTAGTGGAGAAGCCCAGCGTGTATACAAGAGAAAAAGTGCGCGCATACAAATCCATGGATGCCTACCAGTTTGCCGTGTGTGGCCATGTACAGGAGGTAAAATACCACAATATTGATGGGGAGTTTTGCGTGTTGGCATCTGATGTTCTCCCCAGTCAAAGACAAGGCCACAAGACGACCATGTACAATGCTTGGGCTATCATCAACAAGCGCAATAACTACGTTCTGACCGCCGACTGCACTTGCGTAAGTAACATACTACGACTTAATTCACAAGTCACAGATGTGATCTCAGTCATGTCAACTGCCACTTATGATGGTCATGCGAAAACTTATCATGCCTTTTAACAAAGTTATTTGTGTTCGTTTACATGTGTCTGTTGTAGAGGTTACCCGGTTAATATGTCTGTGAGCTTTACGGTGTCCTGTGCTTGCTAGTTAATCAGCATGATTAAACACCACTGAACACCTGGGCAAATTACCCTAAACAAGCAGCAGGTGTTCACTTGTGTGTATGTCAGTTGAATGATATGAACTATCATTTATTCCATCTGTTTCTCTTTATTCGAGTTCTTCTCTTCTATATCTTCTCTGGGGGGTTTATCGCTTAGCAAAAAATAGTATACTTAAAGTTTACTTTATTAAGTATACTTCAGTATAAGTGTAAGTATAGAAAGTATACAGTGAACCCTCGCTGTATCGCGGTTCACTCTTCGCGGCCTCGCTGTTTCGCGGATTTTTTTCCCCAATTTTTTGGAGTATTGGCGACGCATTGATAGCGGTCTGATTTTGGAGCCGGGGTGAAATGCAACCAACTCTTGTGAGCGCAGGTTAGTCTTACCTGGTCTTGTGGTGAGGACTGGTGCTCAGAGGCGTCTGTTAGCGGTTTGGCACTGTTAGCATTGGCTTGAGTCTTGCCCAAAATGATATCCAGGTCGCTTTCCACTCGACTTTCGCACATGGCATGGATATGTGGTACCAAAACAAACACACGTGTCCGCGCGCACGTGTCCGCGCACACGTGTCCGCGCGCACGTGTCCGCGTGTCACGTGCCCCCCCCACTATTAATATATTTTAATGAAAATCTACAAAAGTTTGAGTGTTTAAACAAGAGAAAAATGTTAATACCAGTCTCAGAAAGGTGTATAATGTGTCTGGTGAAGCGTTTTCAGCCTTAAACATGTAGAATAATTGTAAAATATAAAATTGTCCTACTTCGCGGATTTCACTTATTAGAGCTGACGAAGCCTCTCGGATGAGCGGCGAAACGTTTTCAACCAAACAAACTTTGTCCAGTTGACAAATTGAACTTCTCCTGTTATCATATATACTCTTAAGTTTTAAACTCCAGCATTATATTATATTAATATATAAATTAAATGCTAAGCACGAGTCAATGACTTGACTAAAGGAAAAGCATATGTTTTAGTTTTAAAGTATAAGTGTAAGTCTTAGTATAAATGTACTTAGTCTTAGACTTTGTTTATACGTTTCAGTATAAGCCAAGTATACTTTACTATACTATTCTATAAGTATATAAAATATAGTTTATAAAAAGTCAACTTCAAGTATACTTCCTCAGTTTTAGTATAAAATAAGTATACTCATAGTAAACTTGAATAAACTTATTTTTGCTAAGGGAGCAGTGGCTTTGTTTTGAGTCAGCACTGTGCGCGCATTCAGTGATGACGTAGCTTTGAAACTGGTCTATAACCTTTATTTTTAATCACAGCTTTCATGCGTCTTGGCATGCTCTCCACAAGTCTTTCACATTGTTCTTGGGTGACTTTATTCCACTCCTGGTGCAAGAACTGAAGTAGCTCAGCTTTGTGTTTGTGTTGGAATTCAACGGACGCTGGAATGGAATGGCTGTAATGCATGTAGAGATGCTGATTTCTGAAAAAAAATGCAGCGTTTTTTTGTTTTTTTCAGAACTGTATAGAGCTAAGCACACTGCCTCACTGCCTTCAGCTTTATCTTACACTTATCTTGTATTAACAGCGTCTGACCACCAAGAGGCGCTGTCAGACCAGAAACAGCACAGGTATGTGGATCATTTACCGGCAGTGACCTCACCAAGTGTTTTTTACCCTGTGACCTACTTTTTCTGCTCTGGATTATGTAACACAGAACTCCAGCTGTCAGAACAAAAACTGTAAGTACAAGAAGCTCACATTTGTCTTGTAGCAAATCTCATAATTCCTGTGAAGAGGAGAACAGATCAAACTACAGCTAAGGCCTTTGGGGCAATTTTTTAGCTTCTCAAAAATACAGTATACAGCTCTGGAAAAAAATAAGAGACCACTGCATTTTTTCTGAAATCAGCATCTCTACATGTATTACAGCCATTCCATTCCAGCGTCTGTTGAATTCCAACACAAACACAAAGCTGAGCTACTTCAGTTCTTGCACCAGGAGTGGAATAAAGTCACCCAAGAACAATGTGAAAGACTTGTGGAGAGCATGCCAAGACGCATGAAAGCTGTGATTAAAAATAAGGGTTATTGCACCAAATATTGTTTTCTGACCTCTTCTTAAGTGTAAACATTAGTATTATGTTGTTTTAAAATGAATTTGATCTTGTTTCTTTGCATGTTTTAGGTCTTTTTTGTTATTTTGACCATTTGTAATTTTCTGCAAATAAATGCTCTAAATGATAATATTTTTATTTGGAATTTTGGGGGAAATGTTGTCAGTTGTTTATAAACTCAAACAAAAATGTTCCTTTTGCCCAAACACATACCTATAAGTAGTAAAATCAGAAAAAACAGATCATTTTCATAGTCATAGTCATAGTTTGCTTTATTGTCGAAAACAATCATGTACATGTACATAGAGTGAATTCGAAATTTCGTTTCCCCACTAACAAAACAAAGATAAGCCATTGGAGCCACACAGATTTTCACAGGGAGACATAATTATTCAAAGGGATTAATTTAGCATGATGAAATACATTTTAGAGACCCAGGTGAACAAACAGTTTAGATTGAGCTTGGGTTTTGCCAGACCCCCATCTTCATATCGCCATGAAGATTCATGAGAGATCTCATTAGTTCCTCTTGGCGCACAGACTGCGCTGCGTTGGCTTTACACAGTTCTGTAACCATGCCCGTGATGATATCCAAACGTCGAGATGTTTCCTTCGGCTGAAATCCTTCCAAAAGTTCCTCAACCTGTACCACTTTCTGATGTAATCCTTTCACGAGATCTCCCACGGCTCCACAGTGGCTCGAAATTGCTGCAGACAGCTTGGGGGACTCTTTACTTGCTGCCAGCTTACAAATTTTGCGATAGATCATGGAAATCTCAGGCCAATTAACAGATGTCCAGCTATCAGAAATCCGGATACGTAAATATCCTCCACATCCTCTAGATACAATGGTGCCAGACATACGACTTGCCACGCACGACACGAGTCCCTCGCATATCCAGCAGCAAAAGTACCATCCGGACACGCCGCATCTCCCGGAGCAGCACTCCTCCGTCAAAAAAGAGTATCAATCGTGTTGAGGGTCCAGCTGATCACATCCATATTTTAGGAATTTGGAAAATCTGCTCCAAAAAGCGAGAAAATGACGAAAAACAAGAGAGGCAGAGCAATAGATAAGGAAGAGGAAAGAGAAAACACGTCCGCTCTCTCTCACGGTCAGAACAGAACAGTGGTCTCTCATTTTGCAGTGGTCTCTTATTTTTTTCCAGAGCTGTATATATCATTCTTTTTTATTGCCACGGTAATAAATATGCATCCTGTCAATTTCAAAAATGGAAAAATTGTTTAAAAGTTGTTTAAAGAGAAGATGACTGACAAGCTTTGATCTTCAGGTGCATCATCAGTGCGGCAAATTCTTCAGACTAAGAATTTGCTCCAGGTGGGTTTCTGCCAGGTTCTTCTGTTCCCACTGCCAAAAATGCACTCAAAGTATCTTAATTATTCACCGCAATGAGTTTAGAAACCCTTTTCACAACTCTCAGAGACAAGTGGCAGACAACTAGCACGCTAACACACACTTCCTGATTATCAGATTCAGACAGTAGCATATGAGCATATGAAAAAATTGTCTTGCCCCAGTACAGATATATTGTATGAGAAACATACAATATATCTGTACTGGGGCAAGACAATTTTTTTCTTAAAGGAAAAGTAACGTTTTTTTTTTTACAATCTGAGCCTTCTTTCGGCAATAAAACAAGTAGTTTTACTCACCCATAGCAGTTTGGTGTCATTTGGAGCAGTTTCGTAGAAGTTATGTTGTAGCCGTATCCGTTAACGTGAGTGCTCGGGGCATTGCTTTGCTGTCTCCAAATAACACAAACTTTAGCACTTTTCAAATCACAGAAGATCGCTGTGTCAGCGTAGACTTTTAGTGGATTCCAAAACAGCCTAAAACCCGATATCCAGCTATAGTTTCATTTGATGACGTCATCAGAGAGGACAGCGCGCATGCGTGAACTCAGCTGTTTATAAACACCGCTAGTCCGAAAGAAGCTAACATCGCTCTGAACTTTACTTTTCTGTTGCGAGACATGGCTGAAGATTCGGACTTTGAGATTGAAGAGGAGTTATTTGAGTATGATGGCCGTCCCTACCTTTTTGAGCCTGAGTTTACAGAGGAAGAGATATTAGAAAGAAGGAAGCGAAGAGAGCTTGAGGAGCAGCGCACAAGAGAACAGCAAGAGACGGCCCGTCTACGAAAAGACAGTACCTCGTGGTGTTTATGTGGACATTGTATGTCAATGGCCACAGAGGAAGAATGCCTTTGCTGTGTCGAGTGGGATTTGCGTCCAGGAGATGAACGTCTGGGTGATGATAACAGAAATCTGTGTCTGTCAACTCTGGATATTCGTGCCATGATGAACCGTGGTGTAATAGAAACATTTTTTTGTGTTCCGAAGTTGAATTGGAGGAGCCAGCCAAAGCCTGCGGGACCAAACGGGCAACTTTCAGTTGAGTAAGTAGCCAACACACAATTATTTGTTTGCATTGAATTGGTTTGTTATGCCTATATAGTCATATTTTGATAATACTAACTGTGAGTACTGTAAACACGAGGGTCCAGACGTCTTACAGCTTTCCCTGTCATGTTTGGGTCCATTCTCAAAGGAAGTAACCACATTTTCAATAAATCAGGATTCTGATGCGGAAGCCTGTGAAAGCTCAACTTTGTCCAAGATGTCATTTTGTTTTCGCAACCGGGATAAATGTATGTTCGCACCATTTTCTCAAGCGGAGATGTTTTCATCTTCTAAGCTTCTTACGGACTGTACCCCCGAGAGCTGACAGCGTTGTTTATAAACAGCTGAGTTCATGCATGCGCACTGTCCTCTCTGATGACGTCATCAAATGAAACTATAGCTGGATATCGGGTTTCAGGCCGTTTTGGAATCCACTAAAAGTCTACGCTGACACAGCGATCTTCTGTGATTTGAAAAGTGCTAAAGTTTGTGTTATTTGGAGACCGCAAAGCAATGCCCCGAGCACTCACGTTAACGTATACGGCTACAACATAACTTCTACGAAACTGCTCCAAATGACACCAAAGTGCTATGGGTGAGTAAAACTACTTGTTTTATTGCCGAAAGAAGGCTCAGATTGTAAAAAAACGTTACTTTTCCTTTAAATACATGACAAAAATACAAGATCAAGTACCTTTAACCTTAATAAATATAAATATATACATAATAAATACACATTTATTTTTATAATTATGTTTCATTTGACACATGTCTCTTGATTGTGATGTGTGAGCTACTGTATCCAAATTATTTCCCTTGTACATCAATAAAGTTTGTCTAAGTCTACGTCTACTGGTCTACTGGTCTTGGACTCGATCTGCTTCCGAGATAAAAGTGGCTAAATCTCATTTACATTGATGAGATGAACTGAAAATCAATTGATAACTGTGCTGGTTAGCTAATGTATTTAAGATATGTAATGATATAATAATAATATATATTATATATAGTTTCCAAATGATTGCCTGATACTGATTACAGTTTAAATGTGTTAGGAAATAATTGACAGTAATCAAATTCAGAAGATTTTCTATTTTCATTTTATTTTTATTTCAACAGATATTTTTACATAGGAGCTAAAACATCGAGAAGTTTCATTAGAGGTAAGTCTGCCTGCATGCATGAGAACATTTACAACCGTCATTATGAGGCAGGGCAGGTACGCTGACATATAAGTGAAAGACTAAAGACTTCACTTGTGCTTTGTCTATACCGCTCCTATATTTAGCCCTCTGCGTCTCTCGTTCTGTGACAGGTTATGTGCGGAATTTCTTTCAGAATGTCATTACAGCCGTTTTAAGAGTAGGACAAAGCGTGTCATACTGCTGTGTTATTTTTACCATTTTCTTGGAGCGTTCTCATTTCTCACAGTCTCATACCTGATGTTTAGTGAAGCACAGAACGTCTAATCATAAAGCTCCAGACTTGTTTGATTACAGGCTCTCTATGACCAATGCGTTCAGTAATCACAGGTCTTCATCTAGTCTGTTTAATCGGACATTACCAGTGTACAAACATAGCCTCTATCACAAAGAACTGAAACTTTGCAGCTGACGTCGTCAACGTTCCCTGGGGGTGTGATGCTAACCGTAAACACTGCCCCGTCCCAAGCTCTGTTACTAAAGTTAGACTTAGGCTGAGCTTTATTTTAACATAATCTGACCAGAAAGGGCTGATTTAACTGAAAATATGAAAGGTGAGTTGATTTATGCGCTTAAACAAGTCTCTAAAATAGCATAGTTACAAGATAGCTAGCATTAGTCACTCTCACCTTTTTTGTTGAAAATCAAACTCCTAAAAAGGACCATGATCGCTCACATTGAACACTTCTGAAAATGTACTGCTTCAATCCATTTTGAATTTTGAAGTTTTCAGACAATGTAAAAACTTTTTGGACAGTGTTTGCTAATGTGTGTACTCTGTCACTACGGTAACCGCTGAACATTCTGCCAATAGAGACATGGAGAACACTCCCAGCTTGATTTCACATCAAAGAATCAATAGCTTGCAATGATGTCCTAGTATTTGATGATGTTATAATCTCGGATTTTAAACTCTATGGGAGATTTCCTGTTTTTGAAAGAAATAATAAGCATATCATTATTTTTTAGAGACTGGTTCCACAAACTTGTTCTATTAATCTTATGGTTTAACGTCTGTTCTGACTGACAACAATCACGCCTTCCGAGGTGAATAATGACACATTTACTGAGGCTATTATGTCAGAATTATTTCATGTTTTGTTTATTTAAGATAACAAGAAAGACAGTATATTTTGTACCAGTTTTTGTTTCATGTGGCCAGGCCCAGTAATTAAAGAGAATCATAAACCAGGTCAACAAATCTGTAATATGACGGTTAAACTGTAAATTCCACCATATAATTCTGCCCTGTCCTCCACCTCCTTTTGTAATTCTAGGATGTTTTGATGTCACGTGAACCCAAACCATAGAATATAACTAGGTCAAATGGAATAATTTGGATGATTTCAGCCCTGAAATTGACCGTAACTACCGATTTGTGACATCACAAGGTGGAACAGAGCATTTTAAGCTTTGGAGATGTAGACAGATCAATAATAAAGGATTACTCAAACACGTGTGAATGAAATTAAACATAACTCCATATATGTTAATGTTAATGAGGTAATAACATTATAACATGGCTTAACGCTCACAAGAATTCATTTTGTGTAATATGTAAATATTGGAAATTAGAATCTCCTCTTTTAATAGTAACACCATGTTATTATTTATTATTATAAGAATAACTGACGACAGCTTGGCCAGCTCATGGCAATCAACATGGCATTAAAATGCGACCACACCTACTTCTAGTAAGGGTTGTGTACATGTTCATTTCCAGTAAGGTTTGCTTGATATCTGGGCATGGCAGTTACTTCATTTAACTTCTTAAGTTATGGCTGGCTGGTTCTGTTCCAAAGCGTTAATACCAAATATTCCATTCAAATAAACAACTGGAGCTCAACTTGTTTTCTCAACTCTAATGCGTATGTTGACATCAGAGAGCTCGTATTATGCAATTTTTTTTTAAAAATCTCTGTTATAATGGCAAAGGAGAAATTCAATTCATCAACTTGCTGTTACGTAATAACACTGCTTAATTTGAATATTTTAATGAGCCTATGTACTGCCAGTAATGTGCTTTTAGATCTGTAATCATTTCTTACTTAAGCAGGGTGGACACACGTCTACACGTATGCCATATTTGTCCTATTTGGAACTTTTTTTTTTAAATAATAAGCGCAATAGTTTCTTCACTAAACAGCTCAAAAGTCATCAGTCAATTTCACTTTTAACCCATCTGTCTTATATGTGGACTCAGAGAGGGTCATGGTCCAGCCCTCAGTCTTCACCGCCACATATGGAGCTCAACAATGCATTTAACCTGTACTTTGCAGTTTATGTCATCAATCTTCCCTAACTATAGGCTCAGCTCTGTCTGAAGCTTTGTTAGACTTTAATCTGAGCTTTAGTTCAACGCAAAATGACCAGAAAGAGCTGACCTAGTTGGAAATACAACTGGTGTGCTGATTTTTACTGTTAATCAAGTCCCTCTCAAATAGCATTGCAGTCACAAGCTAGTTTTTTCAGTTTTCAGTTTTTCGACGCCTAAATAAGACCGTGAATGCTGACGACAGGCTCCTGAAAATGTGTTTCTTGAGTTTGCAGACTTTTTTTTGTCTTCTTTACAGTGTTTACTAACGTGTGCATTTGTAACTGACTGACTATTGTAACTGATGAACATTCCACCATACACATACACGTAGAACAACCCCAGCATGTACAGGCATGTTTTATTTAATTTATTGTTTGGCTAAAATATAAATGACTTAAAAGACATTCATGTAAGGCAACATTTTTTGAGTGTGCTTTAGATTTTGAATTGTGAGCTACAAACAGAAACTATAACATATTTATATTTTCTATCTTTTTATAACTAACATCACAAGACCGAAGTTCACTGCAGACATCACATGAGCAGCTCCTCACCAGCTCACTTTAGTAACGAGGGTCCATGTGTTATAGTAAAAATAAGGGCACTAACGAGGGTCCATGTGTTATAGTAAAAACAAGGGCACGGCTCTATGGTGTGGTATGTAGCCTGTTGAATACATTATCTGCACTGGTATGTATGTGTTGGGGCAGGATGCTGAAAGGAGGTCACAGTCATGTACTATTTGTGGTATTCACATGTGCTAGGTGCATTAGCAAATAAAATGATATAGGAAAACAAAAATGATCGTGACAACAGACTTAGACACAGACAAACTTTATTGATCCACAAGGGAAATTGTTTTGGGTACAGTAGCTCACTCATCAAATATAATATATAACAGAGGGTAAAAAAAAATAGATGGAATAGCAACCAAAGAGCAATAGACCAGTGTCAGATGAGACATAATTATAAAGATTAAAAAATAATGATAATAAATGTATATGTACAAATCAAAATTAAATAGAAAAGTAGTAATAAAGTATAAAATACAATACCAAATAAGAGTCACCGGACTGTAGAGGAGCTGAGCAGCTCCTTCAGCAGCCGACTGAGGCACCCTCAGTGCAAGAAGAGCGCTACCGCAGATCCTTCATCCCCACCGCCATCAGACTGTATAACTCCACTGTATAGTCTAAACGTGGACTTTTTCTCTATATTATTTTATTTACTTGTTTTATTATTATTACTTATCTTGTCTTCATGCACTTTCTTGTTCAAACTTTCTTTTGCACTAAACTGCCTGGAGCTAATGTGGCAAGTGAATTTCTCCTATGTGAGATCAATAAAGTCTTATCTTATCTCTTATCTTAAGATGTACAATCCCAGCTATATACAGTTGTAGGGAGTATTATCTATTGCGCATGGGTGAGTTGTTGTACAGTTGTATGGCGTATGGTATGAATGTAGTCCTGTATAGAAATAGAAAAACAACTACAACTCACATTTAGTTGAAGTTGTGTGTGGTGGAACCTCATAATATTGCTTCAAATTTGACACGTTTTTAACCCTTTTAGTGTAATTCATGGTTTTCTTATTTGAGGAGGTGTGAAGGGAGCAAGCGGAGAGCCAGATAATTAAGAAAGAAAGTGATTTTGCAGACAACAAAGCTGCTATCGTGGATTTCTTGACAGTTAGCATTCTGTGTCATTCAGATAATTCTTTATGGGCAAGGTTCACACATAAAACAAAAAAAGTTGCTAATGTATGTGCATGTTTAATCTAAAAATGTCTATACTCTTCAGTTAATTTTTACGGTGGGAGAGCTGCTATTACCTTATATCTTTGAATAACTTATTGCTTTGCCTGGAATGTTCACCAATATAGCATTAAACTTATCTCAATGGCAACAAGTAGATTGTAGAAAATATAGAAATACAAATATATCTCTCAGCTACAAGAGGCCGTAAGGAGAAAACAGTGCAAAGATGAAATGGTCACTGACATGACAGAAGGTTATAGTTTGAACCAACTTTCAACAGTTTGTCCTGTAACATCTGGAGTTTTTCCTGGAGGTCGCCCCCGTTCCTCTGATCTTTCCTGTCTGGCGGCTCAAACTACTGGTTATGTGCTCCAAAGGGTTAATTAAGGACACAGCCTCTGGACACGCCCTGGCTGGTCAGAAGTAGAGAGCCAGTTCCCAGAGCAGAAAGGACAAATGGACTTACAGGAAGTGAGCTGATGGATGGGCTGACACAACTGTAGATAGTAAGCACATAAGGAAAAGTGAAAGAATTAGACTGGAGCAGAAAAAGAACTTTTGGTTCTTTTTAGGAGAAATAAAAACCTTGCTCCATATCAACACGGTATCTCCTCACTTATTGTCTTTCAAGGTCCGATATTACTCAAAATTGACTCTTGTGAGCTTTAAGCCATGGTAAAATGTTACCTCCACAAAAACATACCTAGAGTTGTGTTTTTTTTTGTTTGTTTGTTTTTTTACACCTTTATTCTTAGTCTGTCTACATCTCCAAAGCTCAAAATGCTCATGTAGTGGTAGTTTTCGAGTTAACAGCCACTTTTTAGTTTAGTAGAGAATGGCAATTCCAGGGCTGAAATTATCCAAATGGTTTTACTGAAGGTGTATGGAGTTTAAAAACACAGTGGATCACCTGTATTAAAACACAAAACAGAGAGTTTTCTGTTTGAAAGGAGAACTCAAACTAAATATGCAGGTTTTGTGTGTTAAACAAGTGCATGAAACAAAACACAACTCCGGGTATGTTTTTGATGAGGAATCAGTATGTTATTATGTCTTTTGTATTATATGCCTATGGGTCGACTAAGTGACATCATTAAATTGACTTTTACTTGCAAAAATGTGTACAAATGTCACCTACTCAGAATTTACAACCTTTTACTTTTGGTGAAAAAACAACAGCCATGCCATTCCTTTGAGTCATTTAAATGTGTAGAAAAACCTAATGACTATAATGGGAATGCATGAAGTTAAAAGTTCAAAAGTTCTGTATTTGAAGTACATTGTGAGGTATAGGAGGTTTTTTGTTTTTTTTCACCTATTTGAGCAAAATGTGTCTTGCCCCAGTTCAGATATATTGTATAACCAGCTCTTAATTTCAGAAAAAGTTTGCTGTTATTGTCCTATATTCGGGAAGTGCTTGTTAGTATAGTGGTTGTTGACTTTTCTATAATGGCAAAACTTTGCACTGGTCTTCCAAAGTCCTCAAAATGGTGCCCATGATTGGAAAAACTCATGTCAGTTAAATATATCAATAACAGTACATTCACATTATATATGAAAACAGTGGAAGCAATCCTTGACCAGACAAATTATTGTACACATGCATTCAATGAATTTCTAATCTATACTATGCTGTGTGGTCTAGGACTCTTTACCCCACACACCACCGCCATCCTCATCCATAGCCTGGTCACTTCCCGTATAGACTACTGTAACTCTCTCCTGTTCGGTCTCCCACAAAAATCACTCCATAAACTCCAACTGGTCCAAAACTCAGCCGCCTGCATTATCACACACACACCCTCCCATCACCACATCACACCTGTCCTGCAACAGCTCCATTGGCTCCCCATCACACACCGCATACAATACAAAATCATACTCCTCACCTACAAAGCCATCCACAACCTCGCCCCTCCATACCTGTCTAACCTCATCCACATCTCCACACCTGCCCGCTCCCTCCGCTCCTCCTCCTCCCTGCACCTCACTGTCCCTCCTGCCCGTCTCGTCACCATGGGAAGCAGAGCCTTCAGCCGCTCTGCTCCCCAGCTCTGGAACTCCCTCCCCCATGCTCTCTGCGACACTCACTCTCACACTTCAAATCTAAACTCAAAACTCATCTGTTTAGAAAGGCCTTCTCACGCTGACCACTCTGACCATAACTGCACTGTCTTTTAATCTGTATCTGTTTTTTAAAAATGTATTTTTACACTGTTTTTATTTTGTTTTATCTTGTTTTATTATGTACTGTGTTATTTAATTAATGTATTTAATATCTTGATGTACGGCGACCTTGAGAGCATTGAAAGGCGCCTAACAAATAAAATGTATTATTATTATTATTATTATTATTATTGTTATTATTATTATTATTATTATTACATGTCAGTTGTTTGATAGCACAAAACACTGTTACCTGTTGGAGCATTATTCTCCATTGTGGACTAGTGGCATAGAAATGAAGAGAGAATTTACAGCAGAACTGGAAAATTTGTGAATCAAATCACGGTAGCTGAGTGGTTAGTGCTCTTGCTTCACAGCAAGAAGGTTCCGGGTTCGATCCCCGGGTCGCCCAGGCCTTTCTGTGTGTGTTCTGTGTGGAGTTTGCATGCATGGTCTGGGTTCGATCCCCAGGTCACCCGAGCCTTTCTGTGTGGAGTTTGCATGTTCTCCCCATGTCTGGGTGGGTTTCCTCCGGGCACTCCGGTTTCCCCCATCAACCCAAAACATGCACCATAGGTACTCCAGCTTAGGTCCTGACCAAGCTGAAGCAAGAAGATCATGGAGATGGTCCCCGGGTGCAGTAATGTGCTGCCCACTGCTCCTAATGACAGGATGGGTTAAATGCAGAGAAGAATTTCTCCAGTGTGAGATCAATAAAGTTGCTTCTTCTTCTTAATCAGTGGAGCACCACGTGACCTCACAAGGTGGAACAGGGTGTTTTCAGTTTGAGAGCACAGCCTAAATATGCAGGGTTTGTGTGCTAAATATGAGTGAATGAAACAAAACACAACTCCAGGTATGTTTGTGATGAGGAAACATTATAACATATCAGAAAATAGTGTAAAATGGGCTCTTTAAAAATAACCAAAAGTTTGTTAATGTAAAATAACGACAAAATTAAAGTTTTTGATTTGATTTTGTTATTATGTTGACTTCTACACCTATTATTTTATTTTGATTTTTTTTGTCTTTTGCCTCTTTTGTCTTTTCAGCATTAACATATGTATTATTTGCCTTTGGGTCGACTAAGTGACATCAATAGACATAAACAAAATTTATTTTTATGTGCAAAAATGTGTACAAAGGTCACCCACCACTCAGAATTTACAACCTTTTACTTTTGGTGAAAAAACAACAACCATGCCATTCCTTTTAGTCATTTAAATGTGTAGAAAAACCTAATGACTATAATGGGAATGCATGAAGTTAAAAGTTCAAGAGTTCTGTATTTGAAGTACATTGTGAGATATAGGAGTTGTGCTTTCTGCTTTCTTATTATTTTTCTTATTTTTTCCCATGTATTTCAGCAAAATTTGTCTTGCCCCAGTTCAAATATATTGTATGACTTTCTGAAAAAGTTTGCTGTTATTGTCCTATATTCGGGAAGTGCTTGTTAGCATAGTGGTTGTTAGCTTTTCCGTAATGGCAAAACTTGGCACTGATCTCTGAAAGTTGTGAAACGTGCTTATAAACTCATCCAGGTGAATAATTAGGAAGGTGAGGATGCATAAGGTAAGCGAGGAATCACTTTGGATCACTGCAAACACTTTAATATAAACTAGTTCTGTTTTTTACATGTTTTAAGACGATAAAAATCAGCTACAGGACCTTTATTGTGGTTTCTGATAAGATGTTCTGTGGTGTTTGGAAATGCGGGGCTAAAGGGTAAAGTAGAAGCTCCTGCCTGGAAGTTCAGAGGTGGATTATGGGAAGGGGGGTGGCAGTAGTGGGCTGGCAGCAGCGGGTTCACACACATTTCAGGAATGCGTCTCAGTCTAGGATGAGTCCCTGCCCCCACCTTCACATCCAGAGGGGAACTACTGCAGCAAACAGCTCCAGTTTACCCCAGGCAGACATCTGAATATGTCCATTGTTTGTTAACTTTGCGTCCACAGCACAACAAAAGCAGAGGGGTATGCTTTCTCACATGGGAATCTATAGCCAAATGAAATGGATCATTCTATTCCTGGAGGCTTAGGGAAAACATGTGATCTCTGCTGAAGTAATCAACAATTCAAAGCAAAAAATTACATGTTTCAAATGGTCCAAAGTCCTCGAAATGGTGCCCATCATTGAAAAACTCATGTCAGTTAAATACAGCTCTGGAAAAAAATAAGAGACCACTGCATTTTTTTTTCTGAAATCAGCATCTCTACATGTATTACAGGCATTCCATTCCAGCGTCTGTTGAATTCCAACACAAACACAAAGCTGAGCTACTTCAGTTCTTGCACCAGGAGTGGAATAAAGTCACCCAAGAACAATGTGAAAGACTTGTGGAGAGCATGCCAAGACGCATGAAAGCTGTGATTAAAAATAAGGATTATTGCACCAAATATTGATTTCTGAACTCTTCTTAAGTGTAAACATTAGTATAATGTTAGTTAGTTTAATCTTGTTTCTTTGCATTTTTTGCGTTTGAGGTCTGAAAACATGTATCTTTTTTGTTATTTTGACCATTTGTCATTTTTTGCAAATAAATGCTCTAAACAATAATATTTTTATTTGGAATTTGGGGGAAATGTTGTCAGTAGTTTATAGACTCAAACAAAAATGTTCCTTTTGCCCAAACACATACCTATAAGTAGTAAAATCAGAAAAACTGATCATTTTGCAGTGGTCTCTAATTTTTTTCCAGAGCTGTATATCAATAATAGTACATTCACATTATAAATGAAAACCGTGGACGCAATCCTTGACCAGACAAATTATTCTACACATGCATTCAATGAATTTCTAATGTATACTATGCTGTGTGGTCTAGGACTCATTTACATGTCAGTTGTTAGATAGCACAAAGCACTGTTGCCCGTTGGAGCATTATTTTCCATTGTGGACTAGTGGCGTAGAAATGAACAGAGAATTTACAGCAGAACTGGAAAATTTGTGAATCAAATCTTAATCAGTGGAGCGCCACGTGACCTCACAAGGTGGAACAGAGTGTTTTCAGTTTGAGAGAAGCCTAAATATGCAGCGTTTGTGTGCTAAATATGAGTCAGTGAAACAAAACACATGAGGAAACATTATAACATATCCGAAAATAGCGTAACATGGGACCTTTTGAAACAGACATGACACTCGTGACATATAGGAAAAATCAATATTGACTATGGCACTCGAGTCTGATCGAACCAAGTGAACCGTGTGCACAGAACACAGCTGCTTATTTAAGGTGAAACAGACATTATACTTAGAAGGATGTGCACTTTAAATACAAATATACTAGATTTTTCTTAGACTTAGACTTTACTATTTAGACACAGAAGCTAATGCATCACAATAAATATACTAGTAATAGCAAGAGCAACAACAACAATAATAATAATAATAAATAATAATAATATTTGAAATAAGTAGCAAAAGAAGCAAGAGACTGATAAATAAAATGCTTCTGTCATATTACTGAAATGAGAAATTCTATGTTGTGTTTCATTTAAAGTCCATTCATGTTTATTATGAGGGATGTTATTATAAATATGATAACAACTATCCACCTATTTTTTTTCTATTATTTTTCTGTCTTTTATTTTATTTTGTTTTAGTTTGACTTTTGAAACTTATGCCTAAATTTGTCTCTTCAGTTTTTAAATGAATGAATAATAAAACACCTCATCTAAATTCCTGGTGGATGTTCATTTCTGCCAGTATTGTCCAGCTGTATTTGAAGTCAATATAATTTCAGAGTTGTGTTTTCTTAATAATAATTTTTGGTGAGTGAGTGAAACATTGTAGATCAAACACCTGAATTGAATACACTTCAAATACAGATATTTGATCCATGTAGCAGTCAAAGACATTTGAGTAAAAATTCAATTAAAAGTTACTCCTGACGTTTGCTTCAGTTTGTTCTCGATGTAATTAACTTCTAAATGTGACAGTTTTTATCAGGCTTGTCTAGCACACACTCCAAATGACCTTGTATTTCTGATAAACAAATTATAGCAGCTAATCACACATTTCTGGTGGAATACTGGATTATTCCAAAAATTATTATAAAACTAGACTGTTCATTTCTGTCAGTACTGTCCATCTTTATGTGGAGTCAATACCATTTCAGAGTTGTGTCCTTTCAAAAGGAACATTTTCATTTGAGTCTATAAACTGACATTTCCCCCAAATTCCAAATAAAATATTATCGTTTAGAGCATTTATTTGCAGAAAATGACAAATGGTCAAAATAACAAAAGATACATATTTTCAGACCTCAAACAATGCAAAGAAACAAGATCAAATTAATTTTAAAACAACATAATACTAATGTTTACACTTAAGAAAAGTTCACAAATCAATGTTTGGTGCAATAACCCTTATCGGCGTTCATGTGTCTTGGCATGCTCTCCACAAGTCTTTCACATTGTTCTTATTCCACACCTGGTGCAAGAACTGAAGTAGCTCAGCTTTGTGTTTGTGTTGGAATTCAACAGACGCTGGAATGGAATGGCTGTAATACATGTAGAGATGCTGATTTCAGAAAAAATGCAGTGGTCTCTTATTTTTTTTCCAGAGCTGTATATACATTTCAGAGGTAACAAGTCACAGAGATTTCCGTAAAAGTCAAGTTAAAAATTATTCTTTGCGTTCATAATCATTTGTTTTGATTGTTCTTGATAGAATTCCACTTTTAAATGTGAGTATAAAACATTATCAGTCTTTTGTACCTCACACTGTGAATGACCTTTGTCTCGCCGATAAACAAATTACAGCAGCTGGCTCTTTTTCACAGGCACAACCGACCTCCTTATCTGACCGCTGAGCTCACACTCTCTCTACTCTTTTCTATACAAATATTTTGCCTTGACCTTCAGCGGTTAAGATAAAATGCATTTTTGGTGTCAAACTGACAAATATTGTTTATGCCCCGTGCGCCTTGACATAAGCACAGGACATCTTCACACTCGGTGAAAGTCCACACACGTTTACAGCTCGGGCCGTAGAGGGAAAGCACCTGCTGGGCTACTAAATGTGCTGCTCGCTTCAAAACGCTGATCATTTTTGTGATGTTATTACATTTTGGTATCACTTTAACAGTGCACTGTGAAATGTCATTGTGCTGCTTGGACATTAAACAGATCTACCTTGCATTTATTCAGTTACATGGATTTATTGCTCAGAAATACCTAGAAAAACCGGCATTCTGAGATTTATCCATAGTTTACAGCTTTGCGTTCCATGTTTGCGTCCCGGGAGCTGAGAGCACACTCCGCGCATGCGCACTGGCGTCCTCATCTACTCAAAACTATGGCTAAATCTCGGATTACAGGCCACTTTTGACCAAACAAAATCGTAGACTAAAGACATCGAGCTTCTATGATTTGAAAAGTGCTAAAGTTTGTGTTATTTGGAGCCCGCACGGGGCATATTACATGCTCGGGGAATGCCCCGAGCTATGGCTATAAGTCGCGCTAGGCTAACGGCGTTAGCCTAACGCTAATCTAAAACATCTCCGGAAATGCTCCATATGATACCAAAGTGCTATGGGTGAGTAAAACAACTTGTTTTATTACCGAAATAAGGCTCAAATTGTAAAACATTTTTTTACTTTTCCTTTAAGTGTAAATATTAGTATTATGTTGGTTTAAAATTAATTTGATCTTGTTTCTTTGCATTGTTTGAGGTCTGAAAACATGTATCTTTTTTGTTATTTTGAAATGATAACATTTTTATTTGGAATTTGGAGGAAATGTTGTTAGTAGTTCATAGACTCAAACAAAAATGTTCCTTTTGCCCAAACACATACCTAGTAGTAAAATTAAGTAGTAAAATCAGAAAAACTGATAATTTTACAGTGGTCTCTTATTTTTTTCCAGAGCTGTATATGTACAAGTAAACGAAAACCCGTGTACCTCATTATTATAGATCTGATCACTTTTATTTGACAAATACTAACATTGATTTTAGTTCTGATTATTGCAGCTGGAGAGTTCCATGTTGCGACACTGGCCTGAGCTCAGAGGTGGGAGGTGTTTGTTGCCCCTTCGTGGAAATCTGCAGATGATGAAATTCCACGGAGGAATTGCCATAAACAGCCTCTGCATCGGCTCCTATCTCTGTGATCCAACCACTGGCAACAGACTAACACAAGGAGCCATGGAATTAAATTCATATATTTCACAACCTTTAATGAAGGGATGTTACGATATCAAATGTTCTGTCCCTTTATGATTATTCACAATTATTCACTATGATTGAACAACGGCCAAATCCTTCCTTTCCTTCATATTGTGTAAGAGATCACCATTCATCAACTATGTGAAATAAAACTTAATAAAACACTATAAAGTAGAGTTAAACATGTATTACACAAAACTGACTCGTGAGCTTTAAGCCATGTTGTTGTTTCCTCATTAGAAACATACCTGGAGTTGTGTTTGGTTTCTTTCGCACTTAATCCTGGATTATTAGTGTGTCTACATCTATATTCCACCTTGTGATGTCATGAATCAGTAGTGTTCAAATTAACAGCTACCTTTTACCAGAAGTTTCAGGGCTGAAATCATCCCAGTGATTCTAGTGAATGTGTATGGAGTTTAAAAACACAGTGGGGCACTTCCTGTATTACACATGACATCACAAGTTGGAACAGTTTATTCTGAATCAGGTTTTATTATTTTCACTTTTAGAGACCATGAGCTTTTATAATATAAAATTCTTCAAATGTTCTCAGATTTCCATGAGTAAGGCATCGTTGGAAAGCTTAGAATCTACACTTTCAGAATCTGTGAATAACTCAAAACGCCTCTGGGATGACTTGTAACTGTTTTTTTCCATGGCCGGTCACATAAATACTTTGGCAAGACACATTTTGCTCAAATACATGGGGGAAAAATCAGTACAGGCACTTTAATGTGACATAAACACCCAGACTAAAAGCATTTAGCATTTAGTTCTACTTCTTGGTGTATAAATTGAAATTAAATTATTTTTTGCTTCTAAAATTATTTGGATTACTGTCGTGACCTGTGTAATTATTGATTATTTAATGTTGAAATCTTTACTTCAGTGTTTGCCCATTTACCCTCAGTGATAGAAGACTTGTTTTTGAAGTGTGTTTGATGACATTATAAATAACATGATAAAAATTCTATTCAGTCCACATAATCTGGTCTAAAGCTTTAAAGACCATCTAAATCAGACTGTCTGCTGTGCTGGGTGGGAGGACTCGGGGTTGTGTTGCTTCCAGCAGACGCGTTGCCACATGTACAGGAAGTGAAACCATGGCGATGGAGCTCTGTGTAATGGGTGACGCCAGTGCTCCCGCAGTGTGTGCCTATAAACATCCTTCCAGGACATTAGGCTAACCTTCCACGGTAAACAGGCTGCCTTTGCTTGTGAAGCTCTGTTGTAGTAAATGTGTGATTAGTCATAAATGGAAAACAGATATGCTTTCAAAATATTATGAACTAGCTACTGGCATAATCAGGAATGCTGTTGATTTTCAGTTATCCCAACATTTTACTCCTCTTATCATCATCCGAAACAAACAAACAAACAAAAAAAACGCAAAAAACATGATTATTATGTCTTATTTGACACCAGTTTTGCTACTTATTTTGAATTTATTCAAAGTTCAAAGTCAAAAAACCATATGTACAGGTTGCACACACAGGATTTGAAACTGCAGCGCTCCCTAGGCCTACAGTGAACATAAAACATCGATAAACAAGACAATAAACACAATGAATAAAATGTCACATATACCCATAGCAAAAGTACAAGACAATAAACACAATGGCTAAAACATCACATATACCCGTAACAGAATAATTAGCTTGTATTAGCTTGTATTATTACCATTTATATTATTGCTGTTTGTTATTATGATATATTGTGATGTGTAAGCTACTTGTCCAAATAATTTCTCTTGTGGATCAATAAGATTTGTCTAAAAATATTAAAACCACTTTCACTTTACAACTGTCCATTTCCAATAGTCTTATCCACATACCCCAACAATCTGAAACGATTGCTCACGTCCAAAAATTGTTCCTTTATCATTTCTTTCTGCCGCACTAGTTTGGGCTCTTTGCTGAATACCAATGATATTTGTCAATGACATGACCAAACAAGATTTACGACCTCTCCCTTCAGAGGCCAGGCTTGAGAGGCTGAATTGAATTACAACATAGTGTTGAGTGTTCACCGCCTCTAGTGTTCCCCTATACTTTCCTTCTTATTGACACATGTAAATAAATACAAATACATAGAATTGTAGTGGTATATGTGATGGGTATATGTGACGTTTTAGTCATGGTGTTTATTGTCTTGTTTATCAGATGTTTTATGTTCACTGTAGGCCTAGGGAGTGCTGCAATTTCAAATCCTGTGTGTGGTACATACCGGTACATATGGTTTTTGACAATAAAGCTGACTTTGAACTTTGAACTTTGAATTGTGATAAAAGAAGAAATTCAATTTGTGAACTGGACAAAGTTTGTTTGGTCGAAAACGTTTCGCCGCTCATCCGAGAGGCTTCGTCAGTTCTGGTTAGAGTGCTGGTAAGACACTTGCTTATACAGTGAACCCTCGTTTATCGCGGGGGTTAGGTTCCAGAAATAGCCCGCAATAAGTGAAATCCGCGAAGTAGGACAATTTTATATTTTACAATTATTCTACATGTTTTAAGGCTGAAAACGCTTCACCAGACACATTATACACCTTTCTGAGACTGGTATTAACATTTTTCTCTTGTTTAAACACTCAAACTTTTGTAGATTTTCATTAAAATATATTAATAGTGGGGGGGGGGGGCACATGACACGCGGACACGTGCGCGCGGACACGTGCGCGCGGACACGTGTGTTTGTTTTGGTACCACATATCCATGCCATGTGCGAAAGTCGAGTGGAAAGCGACCTGGATATCATTTTGGGCAAGACTCAAGCCAATGCTAACAGTGCCAAACCGCTAACAGACGCCTCTGAGCACCACAAGACCAGGTAAGACCAACCTGCGCTCACAAGAGTTGGTTGCATTTCACCCCGGCTCCAAAATCAGACGCTATCAATGCGTCGCCAATACTCCACAGTTCTCTAGGACGGGGTCGGGTTCGTCCTCTCGTCCTCTCACGGGGAAGAGCCACTGTCTCCTCTGTGCGCGCGAGTGTCCTCCCCCCGCTGCGGCTCCCTCGAATGTGGCTCCCCCGGACGCCGCGCGCCCAGGCGCCAAGCCCGTCCATGTTGATTCTTGGCTCTTCCATGGTCCGGCTCGCACTCTCTTCCATGGCTCGTGCAAGTAAACAAAGGCCACACCTCCTGTCACCCAGGCGCTCTCGTGAACGAAATCAGAGACTCTGTCCCTACCATCCCTGGTCTAGACCTGGTTTAGTCCTGGTTTAGACCTGGTTTAGACCTGCTTTAGACCTGGTTTAGTCCTGGTTTAGACCTGCTTTAGACCTGGTTTAGTCCTGGTCTAGTCTCTTAGCTAATCAGGGCGCAGGACAGAATGTTACACTGTAAAAAAAAGTTACACTATAAAAAAAATTGGAAAAAAAAAAAAAAAAAAAATTGGAAAAAAAAATCCGCGAAACAGCAAGGCCGCGAAGAGTGAACCGCGATACAGCGAGGGTTCACTGTATCTCGCTGCAGGGAGGAGCTAACTAGCTAACTACTTTCCAAAACTATCTCGCCTATACTGGTTTCTGTCTTTTGTTTCTCTGGCGTCTAGATTAGCATGCCTATTCATCCCTACACGACTGTTTTTCACACCTCTGGCCCTGACCTGGCTAGCCCTATTGTTTCTTTTGTTTGTTTGATCTAGGTTTAAGAATGGAATTATAGATGGGAGACAAATAATGTCTGACTCCACCATTTCTGTTTAGAGAAGGATTCTCTTTTTTGACAAAAATAGCCTCTTTAACTCCCCTCTCAAACCAGTTCTTTTCCCTGGCCAAGATATGAACCTCACTGTCCTCAAAAGAATGGCCCATGGCTTCTAGGTGAAGATGTACGGCAGATGACGGTCCACTCTGGCACTGTGTTGGTACATCCTCTTGTGAAGTGGCTGTTTTGTTTCTCCAATGTAGCGCTCACTGCAGTCTTCACTACACTGAATGGAGTAGACCACATTGCTTTGTTTGTGGCTCGGTGTTTTGTCCTTTGGGTGGACGAGTTTTTGTCTTAAAGTGTTTGTGGGTTTGAAATAAACTGGGATTTCATATTGTCTGAAAATCCTCTGTAGTTTTTCCGACACGCCGGACAGGTAAGGAATCGCTACCCCTTTCCTCCTGGGTTCGGATTCTCTGTTATCTTGTTTCTTGCCCTTGTCTCTCTTGGTTTTGTTGACAGCCCATTTAGGATATCCACAAACAGAAAGGGCTTCCTGCACATGTTGTTCTTCCTTCTCCTTACCCTCTGTGCTTGTGGGAACTGGACTGGCAAAGGACTGAATTTCTCTGTGACGCCTAACCACATCCCCACGGTGGACTACATCACGGCAGCGGAAACCGCCATTAGAAACAACAAGCTCACAGAGACAGAAGCTGGAGACCTTAGACTGAAATTAACAGCTGCACTGAGCAATGCCAAACCTCCACCCTCAAATGTAACACCAGAGGAAAGGAAGGCCATCATTGCTCTAGAGAGGGACCAGAGCATCAACATCCTGCCTGCGGACAAAGGAAGATGCACGGTGATCTTGGACTCAGCTGATTATGAAGCGAAGGTGAACAGCCTACTCAGTGACACGACAACATACGAAGTACTGAAACGGGACCCCACCAATGGGGACAAAAAGAAGATCATTGATTGCTTGCAGAAGTTGAGGAAAGAAGAAGTCATTGATCGACAACTGTATTACAGACTGTACCCTGGTGACGCTATCCCCTGCATCTATGGCCTCCCTAAGATTCACAAACAAGGAGTACCACTCAGACCCATTGTGTGTAGTGTTGACTCCATCACATATAATGTGGCCAAACACCTTAAAACCATCTTGGCTCCATTGGTGGGTAACACGGAGCACCACATTGAGAACACAGCCGAATTTGTAAACAAAGTTCAGTTTCTCTAGTTTGGTCAGGATGAGACAATGGTTTCCTTTGATGTAACCTCTCTTTTCACATGTATCCCCACAGCTGTAGCGATCGAAGCAGCGAGAAGGAGATTACTACAGGATTCCAAGCTAGAAGAGAGAACCAAACTTTCACCTGACCAAAGCTGCCAACTGCTGGAAATTTGTCTGAATACCACCTATTTCCAGTTCAGAGGGAACTTCTACAGGCAAATCCATGGCTGTGCGATGGGCTCACCGGTCTCCCCTATCATGGCTAATTTATACATGGAACAATTTGAACAGAGTGCCTTAGCTTCATATCCAGGCTCTCCGCCCACACACTGGTATCGTTATGTTGATGATAATTTTTCAAAAATCAAAATTCAAGACTTGGAACCTTTTTCTGCACATATCAATTCTGTAGATCCTAATATCAAATTCACCCATGAAGATGCCAAGGATAACGATAGGAGGAGACCGGCGACTCCAAGTAGAAGTCTTCAGGAAGCCCACACACACTGACCAATACCTGCTTTTTGATTCACACCACCCACTGCAGCACAAACTGGGTGTTATTCGGACATTACAACACAGGGCCCAAGTGGTTCCCACAAGCACAGAGGGTAAGGAGAAGGAAGAACAACATGTGCAGGAAGCCCTCTCTGTTTGTGGATATCCTAAGTGGGCTGTCAACAAAACCAAGAGAGACAAGGGCAAGAAACAAGATAATAGAGAATCCGAACCCAGGAGGAAGCGATTCCTTACCTGTCCGGCGTGTCGGAAAAACTACAGAGGATTTTCAGACAATATGAAATCCCAGTTTATTTCAAACCCACAAACACTTTAAAGGGATATGCCACCCCCAGGTCAAATTTGGGCATCTCCCCACAGTCCAGAGACTAAAATAAGTGGTGGAAAGCGTTTTCCTGCTCACCCAGCCATTGTCCGAGTCTGTCGCCACTGACCGCCGCGGTATCTGGTGCTCCTCCGCCTTAGACTGGAGTCTAACGTCGCCAGAGAAAGATTTCGGCCAAAAGGAATTAATTTGCTCGATGCGTTTCCCAATTACTTTGTGTGTAGTGCGCATTCATATCGAGTGCAAATAAATGTGCAAATCAACACGGAGAGCTTGCCTTGGTCATTTTGGGTGGGAACTATTTTCTAGTGCGGAAGAATACAGTCGTATCACGCACCACGTTGTGCAACAGGGGAACTCCCTTCCCGGTGCGTAACTGGGATTCCCCTGGTAGCGTACTGCGTGATACGGCTGTATTCTTACGCACTGGAAAATAGTTCCCACCCAAAATGACCAAGGCAAGCTCTCCGTGTTGATTTGCACATTTATTTGCACTCGATATGAATGCGCACTACACACAAAGTAATTGGGAAACGCATCGAGCAAATTAATTCCTTTTGGCCGAAATCTTTCTCTGGCGACGTTAGACTCCAGTCTAAGGCGGAGCAGCACCAGATACCGCGGCGGTCAGTGGCGACAGACTCGGACAATGGCTGGGTGAGCAGGAAAACGCTTTCCACCACTTATTTTAGTCTCTGGACTGTGGGGAGATGCCCAAATTTGACCTGGGGGTGGCATATCCCTTTAAGACAAAAACTCGTCCACCCAAAGGACAAAACACCGAGCCACAAACAAAGCAATGTGGTCTACTCCATTCAGTGTAGTGAAGACTGCAGTGAGCGCTATATTGGAGAAACCAAGCAGCCACTTCACAAGAGGATGTACCAACACAGACGGGCGTGCCAGAGTGGACCGTCATCTGCCGTACATCTTCACCTAGAAGCCATGGGCCATTCTTTTGAGGACAGTGAGGTTCAGATCTTGGCCAGGGAAAAGAATTGGTTTGAGAGGGGAGTTAAAGAGGCTATTTTTGTCAAAAAAGAGAATCCTTCTCTAAACAGAAATGGTGGAGTCAGACATTATTTGTCTCCCATCTATAATTCCATTCTTAAACCTAGATCAAACAAACAAAAGAAACAATAGGGCTAGCCAGGTCAGGGCCAGAGGTGTGAAAAACAGTCGTGTAGGGATGAATAGGTATGCTAATCTAGACGCCAGAGAAACAAAAGACAGAAACCAATAGGCGAGATAGTTTCGGAAAGTAGTTAGCTAGTTAGCTCCTCCCTGCAGCGAGATATAAGCAAGTGTCTTACCAGCACTCTAACCAGAACTGACGAAGCCTCTCGGATGAGCGGCGAAACGTTTTCGACCAAACAAACTTTGTCCAGTTGACAAATTGAATTTCTTCTTTTATCATGGATTCTACCTGGACGACTGAGGGACTCTTCACACAACTTTGAATTGTAATGGCCCAGATCAGACTTCATTTTTATGTTATACTGAGCATTTCCCCTGAATTTGGTAAGATATTTTATTCATGTCTGTGTTTGGATTTGCTCTCTGTATGGATTCCACATTTGATTGTATTAAAGATTCAAAAAACAAAGTATAGCTTACTAAGTATACTTTGGTATTTTTACTCATTTTATTTATTATCGTTTATTATTTCTTGTACAGTATTATATATATTTTTATTGTACTTCTACTTTTACTCCTTGGTTACTTTTCCCACTTTACTGTCTGCAGTCTCCAAGTGATACAGGCACAGCTCCTTCAGATATAATTCTCATTTGGGTAAACTATATCAGATTGTGTATATTATTTCATATTTTAGCCTTCTAATTACATTAACTTCTCATTTTAAATCAGGTGTTACTCTTGTGTTACTCTTACTTTATCCAAATGCTTGTATCAGCTTTTTTTCCATCATGCTAATTCCATCTGTTCTTCTGTTTTGACTCGTTGACTTTGACGTAAGCACTTGAATGACCTCCTGCCCGTGTTGCCGTGGTTACAGAGGACGGGGATGCTTCTTGACTGGACGATACATGGAGCTGGTGCGTTTGATACGGGGCTGTTATGCGTCACTCACTCATCACAGCCTTGTTTTCATTCGTGCATGTTTCCTCTGTCTCTGTGATGCAATCGGCCTGTGACTCCAAACTGATCCAACAAGTAAAGGACTGTGAACAGTTTAAGCTCTTTTCTCTATCATCTTTACCTGTACAAATCGACTATCTGGATAAACTAGTTTGACTTATAATAGCGCCTACCTCCACACCAATGACAACAAAATGACTAAATTCAGGTTCTCATGGATTAAACTGATTTAATGTTTGATCAATAACGTGGTTTAAAGTTCAGATATACAGCTCTGGGATAAAAAAAAAATAAGAGACCACTGCATTTTTTTCTGAAATCAGCATCTCTACTTACCTGGCCAGCCAAATGATATCTTTCTGTATTTCCTATACAGCGCGATACCATTTGGACACCCTCCATCCACTCTCGCTCCTCCGGTTACAAACCGACTCCGCGATTCTGATTCGTTCAAAGATGGTGACGTCAGTGCACCCGCCTTTGCCCGCAAAGTCACTCTTAGGCAGCGGAAGTTCCGCCTCAGTTTTGAATCAAGATGGCGCAATCTCTGATTGGTTCACTTAGCTGTCTGTCTACGCGCAACCGCAGCACATTTTGTGGATCAAGCGTTACCAGACTCACTCGCTAGTACAGCGATGAGTCATGGATTCTTCCAGGCAACATCTCTACATGTATTACAGCCATTCCATTCCAGCGTCTGTTGAATTCCAACACAAACACAAAGCTGAGCTACTTCAGTTCTTGCACCAGGAGTGGAATAAAGACACCCAAGAACAATGTGAGAGACTTGTGGAGAGCATGCCAAGACGCATGAAAGCTGTGATTAAAAATAAGGGTTATTGCACCAAATATTGATTTCTGAACTCTTCTTAAGTGTAAACATATGTTATTTTAAAATGAATTTGATCTTGTTTCTTTGCATTGTTTGAGGTCTGAAAACATGTATCTTTTTTGTAATTTTGACCATTTGTCATTTTCTGCAAATAAATGCTCTAAATAATATTTTTATTTGGAATTTGGGGGAAATGTTGTCAGTAGTTTATAGACTCAAACAAAAATAATCATTTTGCCCAAACACATACCTGTAAGCAGTAAAATCAGAAAAACTGATACTTTTGCAGTGGTCTCTTATTTTTTTCCAGAGCTGTACATTAAAACAGGATAAGGTTAAGGTTTGGGTCAAATTTAGGTAATTAGTTACTATGGTTAAGGTTAGGGTCAGTCTCCAGGAAAGTAATGCAATGGAATGTTCCCAAAAAGCTTGAAATCCCAACATGTGTGTCATTTATCATATTTTCAACATTATTAGGGGACAAGCACCGTAGGTGCTAGGCACCCTATAGTGTTTGCTCTGCGTTGCCTAGCGACATTGCCTAGCGACATTGCCTAGCAACCCTTTGATCTTTCCTTTGATGTGTCTGGTCTCCTGATTCTTCTTATTATTATTTTATATTCCTTTCACCATGGGAGTCTATGGCAACCCCTAGAACCGTCTGGTAAAAAGTTGTGAAATTTTGCATGCACATTCCAGCCAGTCTCCTCATTACCCACAGCAATTTATAGGTCCCCAGCCCCAACCGTCTAGTGGCACCAGCAGGTCAAATTTGCAGGAATTTGTCAATTGCCTAGCAACGCACCTAGCAACCTTTGATCTGTCTTTGATCTGTCTGTTCTGACAGGGTCTAACCCTGTCAGAACAGACCCTGTCAGACTCTGTTAGACCCTGTCAGACCCTGTTAGACCCTGTCAAACCCTGTTAGACCCTGTCAGACTGTTAGACCCTGTCAGACTCTGTTAGACCCTGTCAGACTCTGTTAGACCCTGTCAGACTGTTAGACCCTGTCAGACTCTGTTAGACCCTGTCAGACTCTGTTAGACCCTGTCAGACTGTTAGACCCTGTCAGACCCTGCATGCGGCCTACATGCTGAGGCCTACATGAACCTTCGGTGCTTGGCCCCACATTGCTGCTTGCAGCTACATTTATAATTAGGATTGATAAAGAAAACAATAATAATTGACTCTTGTGAGCTTTAAGCCATGTTATAATGTTTTTTCCTCCTCAGAAACATACCTGGAGTTGCTTTGTTTGAGTAATCCTTTATTGTTACATCTGAAAAGCTCAAAATGCTCTGTTTCACATTGTGATGTCATGAAGCGGTATTTTTCAAGTTAACTGCTACCTTTTACCTTTAGTTCAGTAGAGTAGAGCAAGTTCTACTGAAATTCTCCTGAAGGTGTATGGAGTTTAAAACCCCAGTGGACTTTAAGTATTACCACATGACATCCAAGGTTATTATGGGTGACGAAAACGAACGAAAAAAACTGAAATAAATAATGACAATTAAAAGGAAAAAAAGATATCTAAGTGAAACTGTATTGTGTGTTTACAAAACTAACTAAAACTAACTGAAATTATAGATAAATTTCTCTTTGTTTTCGTCTTTGTCAATTTATTTACTGAACCAGTTGTTGCCCCCTGAGCACTTGCTGATATTAGCTTTGCTGCTATTTCTTAATTTACCATATTTTGAAGTTGGTAAGTTTGGAAGTTTTGGTTTTTGAATCCTGCACTTGACAAATAACCCAAAGTATAACCCCATAACTAAATCTAATACTAAAACTAATAAAAACTAAACTAAAACTGAGCAGTTAGAGAGAAAAAAAAAGGAAAATGAACTAAAACTAACAGAGCCACTCTAAAAACGAATTAAAACTAACTGAATTAGAGGGGGGAAAACTAACTCAAACTAACCTGTAATGAAAAATCTAAAACTATTATAACCTTGATGACATCACAAGGTGGAATAGAGCATTTTGAGCTTTGGAGATGTAGACATGGAAGAGTACTTTATGTTTGAGAGAAGAACACAGCCTGAATATGCAGTGTTTGTGTTAAACTTGTGAATGAAACAAAATGTAACTCCAGATATGTTTGTGATGAGGTGACAACATTATAACAGGTCAAAAAATAACCTAAATAAATATGGGCCCTTTAACATACTGTGAACAAAGTTTTTTTTTAAAAATGCATGGGATGTGTTTTTTCCAAGAACACAACACTTTGGGGATGTGTGAACCGCCAACTCAAACTGCCACTACCACTCATATCCAGAGCATGACATTTCAAGGTGACTCATCTCTCGTGTAAAATAATTCATCAAACACATATGAAAGGTCATTTGTTTTGGTTTCCTCTGTCACTAATGGTCTTTTGAAATGAGGATCAAATTCGACACATTCTGAGCGGTTTTCATGACGCTTTCCTTATTGTGGTCAGGTGCCTTGAAGCTCAGGGGGGGTCCATGTCGCTCTGCATTAACATGAGCCATCACATGAGACCGGTCACATGGACAGACGGCGCTCACTCACTTGACCACTTGGCTTTAAAGCTGCTTTTGGAAACTTTTTAAATAAATGCCATGTTGATCTTGAACCAGTATGTGATTATATGAGCTGAATGTTACATGGGCATTCTGAAAAAGTCATGATATACGCTTGAAAAGTGGTTATTATTTTTAAGTAATTGTTGACAAAGAAGCCATAGAAAAAGACATATACAGCTCTGGAAAAAAATAAGAGACCACTGCATTTTTTTCTGAAATCAGCATCTCTACATGTATTACAGCCATTCCATTCCAGCGTCTGTTGAATTCCAACACAAACACAAAGCTGAGCTACTTCAGTTCTTGCACCAGGAGTGGAATAAAGTCAAGAACAATGTGAAAGACTTGTGGAGAGCATGCCAAGACGCATGAAAGCTGTGATTAAAAATAAGGGTTATTGCACCAAATATTGATTTCTGAACTCTTCTTAAGTGTAAACATTAGTATTATGTCGTTTTAAAATGAATTTGATCTTGTTTCTTTGCATTGTTTGAGGTGTGAAAACATGTATCTTTTTTGTTATTTTGACCATTTGTCATTTTCTGCAAATAAATGCTCTAAACGATCATATTTTTATTTGGAATTTGGGGGAAATGTTGTCAGTAGTTTATAGACTCAAACAAAAATGTTCCTTTTGCCCAAACACATACCTATAAGTAGTAAAATCAGAAAAACTGATAATTTTGCAGCGGTCTCTTATTTTTTTTCAGAGCTGTATTTGATTATATGAGCTGAATGCCATTTTTGTTACATGGGCATTCTGAAAAAGTCATGATATACGCTTGAAAAGTGGCTATTATTTTTAAGTAATTTTTGACGAAGAAGCCATAGAAGAAGACATACTGTATATAAAGACCTTTCTGTGTGGCACTATTTTGTCAAACAAACAGCCAACAAAAACTACCTTATGAGGTTGATAGTTGAATTGTTGTGTCGTTTGTTGCACAGTTAAATTAATAATTGAGGAAGCTACTGTATATGCTGATATTGAATTTTGGAGGTTCTTTTTCTTCTTATTGACACTAAATTGGAGCCAAAATGCATTCTCAAATATAAAAATCTTTGCTTCCTTAATATAATACTACAAAAAATACATAAAGTTTGGTCTCTTAAGGTTCAGAATGGCCAGTTGCTTGCCATGGCCATGTTACAGTACAGTAACTTGTGTGTAGGATTAGAAATGCTCTTTATAATGTTGCTGAGTGGAGAAACCCGAGGCCAGAGCACTGTATCCATGTATAGATGAACGCAGGGTCATCTCAGCTCTACAGATCTGCCTCTAATTTAAGAATGAACTGTGTCGGCTTCACTGACTCACACTGAACAACAGGAGGTGGTCAGTGGAATATTTTACTACATGGATTTTCTGTTAAAGGGCTCATATTACACTATTTTCTGGTCTGTTATAATGTTGTTTCCTCATAAAAAACATACCTGGAGTTGTGTTTTGTTTCATTCACACAGGTTTAACACACAAATCCTGCATATTAGGCTGAGTTCTTCTCTCTAACGCAAAACACCCTGTAATGTGGTAATACAGGAAGTGCTCCGCTGTGTTTTTAAACCTCATACACCTTCACTAGAATCATTTAGAACATTTCAGCCCTCGATTTGCCAATTTCTACTGAACTAAATGTGAAAGACAGCTGTTAAATTGAGAAACTACCGCTTCATGACATCACAAGGTGGACATTTAGTACTCTGGAGATGCAGAGAGACAAATAATGAAGGATTACCGTACTCAAGCATGTGTAAATGAAACAAAACATAACTCCAGGTATGTTTTTGTATGAGAAAACAACATTATAACAGATGAGAAAATAGTGTAACAGAAAATCCATGTAGTAAAATATTCCATTGACCACCTCCTGTTGTTCAGTGTGTCAGTGTGAAGCCAACACAGTTCATTCAGTCAATTTTGCATAATATAGGACTTTTAATAATACAAGTGTCATCTATCATCTATCAAGTGTCTGTCCTATTTTCAATAATGCAAAAAAAAATCTATTTCAGTCTCTTATTGTAATTTATATATACTGTAACTACATTCTCAGCAGCAAATTCAGTCAAATGATAGAAAATCATTCAGATCATTGTAAGTTTCTGAATATATTTTAACTGTAGAAAGTGAAATTGCTTTGCTCTGGTGGACTTCTCAGTTTCGCGCAGCTGTAGTGGTGCTATCGCTGTGGTTAGGCAGGATATTGCATATTTCTCACCACTGTGTTTCGGGGCAGCTGATGCAAGCCTGCGTCAACCCCTTTGTGGTTTTCTACAAGAGGACAAAATGGAGGTCAGGTTACTGAGAAAGCTGAGTGGGTGATTTCTAGAGTTCCTTTATGACGGCCTGTACCAGATTTGAAATTATTCTTGTCAAGTTAAAGGTCCTAGGCACTTTGTGTTACACTTTTGTATGAAAAGCGCTTTATAAATAATGCTTGATTGATTGATTGATATTACACAAAATTGATTTTTGTGCCCTGTTATAATGCTGTTACCTAAACATATCTCTGGAGTTGTGCTTTGTTTCATTCGCACATGTTTAACACACAAACCCTGCAGACTTAGACTGTATTTTTCAGAAAACACTCACTGTTCAACCTTATGATGTCATGTGGAAATTCAACCCTGGAATTGCCTTATTTGTACTGAACTAAAACGCTGTTAGCTGTTAACTTGAAAACTACAGTTTCATGACATCACAAGGTGGAACAGAGCATTCTGAGCTTTGAGGATGTAGACAGACTAACAATAAAGGTTTACTCGAACAAAGCACAACTCCAGGTATGTTTTTGATGAGGAAACAACATAAAATAGATCATGGTAAAAGGAGAAATTCAGTTTGTCAACTGGACAAAAGTTTATTTGGTCAAATACGTTTCGCAGCTCATCCAAGCTGCTTCTTCGGTAGTTAGTTGTAGTAATAGTTGTAGTTAGCTCCTCCCGGCAGCCAGTTATAAGCAGTGTCCACCAGCACTCTAGCCAGAACTGAAGAAGTGGCTTGGATGAGCTGCGAAACGTATTTGACCAAATAAACTTTTGTCTAGTTGACAAATTGAATTTCTCATTTTGCCGTGGATTCTACCAGGACGACTGATGGATTCTACACAAAACATAGATCAGAAAATAGCATAAAATGGGCCCTTTAAATACCCTTTACATCATGCATTGTAAGCTGATACATAAGGAATTAGACTGTAAAATACAATCTGTTAATTTTACATAGCATTTTCCTAACACCTAATACAGGCTCACCTTTTTACGTCTAATCAGGCACCTCTATCTAAAACTTTAAAATGTGTCCCCTTTTCAGTATAATGTAAAAAGCCATTATAGTCTCGGTCTCTTGTCATTCATTGAAACTTTGCATTCTAACACCGTAACAAAGATAATATCTAACACAGAAGCTCCCGATAAGATCACCTTTTTCACTTTGTTGCAACAAATCATTGGAAATATCTATCCCAGACACTTGATTCTCCATCATAGTAACTTGCAAACTGACATGGACCAACGCTGCAGTCACTTTTGTTTAGCGGGAGGGTCCAAAAGATCACCTCCCCGGGACTTTAAAGAACAACTATGAGAGCATTGTCATCAAAATCAAGCCCTTAGGGGAGAGGTGCGTCCCCCTAACTGATAATTGTCTCATTCCAGGTCAACAAACACAATACAAGGCTCACAACTGACCTGAATGTGTTTGGTGTTTGAGAGAGAAACTGTCTCATGTTAGACTCCCAGGAAACTCCCACGAAACATTAGAACTGTTATGCAAGACCTTCTCAGTAAAGCAAGGTCGCACTGACACCCCTGAAAATACAAGTACAAACACACAAAAAAAAAACATTTGGAGCTTGGGTGTCATTTGTAAAGTTTTTGGTAACAAAACCTGCAAGTGACCCAGACTACTACTAGTACTACTACTACAAGTAACCTTTGAGACCCAAACAAGTACTATTACTTCTGCTACTCAAAATAATCTGAGACCTAGACAAATACTTGAACAATTACTACTACTGCAAATAACCTTTGAGACCCAGATGATTACTATTACTACTACTACTACTACTACTCTTGTGGATTATCATTCAAATATAAATGAATATGCAAAACTAGTTTGGATGGAGTCATTTTCAGCCTAAATTCAAATGCTCAACTCTTAAGTTCTTAAGGTAAATATTGACTTTTGACAACAAGTTCCACAAGCTTTTAAGTTAAGATAATCCTGAGTTAAAGGCGCACTCCCGACTTTTCTGGTCGAGGTTCCGCTACCTGCTTGTCTCCGTGGAGATGTTTTTGCCTGGAATGTTCCACAGTAGAGCATTAGATTACATGTTTTTATCCTTGGTCTGACCTGCAACTTGGCCTTCACCAGAAAACTTACATAGTGCACCTTCAGAGTGCTCAAGCTGTATCAAAAGTTCACGCAATTAAATAAAGTGGCATGGCAACTGACATGTGAAATGCAAATCAGTTTTTAATGACTACAAGGAGAGCAATTTGACAATTAGAAGAAAAGCCTTTTTACATGCACACATTACATACAGAGACTCTGAATTCGAATACACAAATAAATAATGCTATATTTAATAGATCTGTCCCAGTCCCCTTTAAGTTACAATACTGTACTCTACCCACTGCTGATTTTCAACAGTGAGTGAATGGTGTTGGAGCATTGCTAAACCCTGTCGCAGTTACAAAATACCAAAAGAAATGGTACTCCATCTCCCACAAGCCACCGCAGCTACGCCAATCGTACAGACCTGCTGTAGTTAAGGAGATTATGTACTTAAGGTTAGCCTATGTGCGAGCAGGTTGTGTGAGTGTTACTAGAAGTTACTATGAGCATTGTGTGCTTAATTGTATTTGCCAGTAAACACTACACAACATAGCTCCTGTAATATGAAAATGTATTTAGTTTGTAGTTGGATTTATACACTAATTAGCTGGGGGAAGAGTTCATTAGCAAACATGTCATCCCAGGTGGTCTCGCCCAGGGTGGAGGACATGTCGCTGAAGGGGGACGCGGAACCTTCGTATCCAGAGTCGCTATACGTGTCTGCGAGGGAGGCTTCTTTGTCCCGATGACTGAGGGCGGCGGGCGAGGAGTCTGCGGACAGGAAGTCATCCACCGGACTGTGGGAAGAGGGAATGACCACCTCCTCGGGCTCATCTTTAACGCACACCTCCTCCTCCAGCCCCACTTCGGACACAGGAAAGATCTTCTCATCGCATTCGCTCTCGTCGGAGTCATCGTCGCCGCACTGCTCGTCGCTCAGCTCATCCACGGGTTTGGTGTAAATGTGGTCGAAGTGAATCAGTTCATTAAGGGCCTCCAGCTTAACTGATGGGGCCCCCACAGCTGCAGGTGCGGGGGCAGGTACTGCGTCGCTCCCTCCTCCCAGCAGCACCGGCGGCTCCTCGCACTCCTGCTCACAAGACTTGAGGAACAGCTCTGGGTCAAGGATGTCCAGAATGCCCAAGAGCAGATCAGACTGAGGAGGAGAAACGAAGATTAGCTCAGTGACCCATGACACAATGACCAGAATGAACTGTTCAGAATCAGGCAGGGCTTACCTCAGTGTCTGTAGTGTCAGAACCATCTGTATCCATTGGGAGGTCTTCAGATTTAGAAACTGCTGGGCCTGCACCTGCTGCGGAGGCACACGTAGCCTGAGTGCTGCGGACTCAGAAGACCCGGTTCCCAAATCTGTTTCGCTCACATTGGATATCAGCATCTGCACCTGTGGAGCACACAAAATACATGAGTATGAGTAAAAGAAGTATAGCTTAAAGTGATTACAGAATAAACCAAGAGTGTGCATGCATACAGAAAAACATGCTTACATTTTGTTTTGAGTCTAGGGTATCCAACCCAAGTCTCTGTCTCAGTTCCTCATTTTCTGTCAATAGGCCAGTTGTTTTTTCACGAAGCAATCTGTTTTCAATGTGAAGTTTCTGGTTCTGGGAAATGACAAAACAACTTTAGAAACTTTGAAGGGGAAAGTCAATTTTTACTTACTTATAATTAACTGTAATTATGGGATTTATTATAAAGTAATTGTAGAGTGTTACTGTGTATGATTACATTATCCAGTAGCGTTTTGGTCAGATAATATTTAACTTAAGGGCACACAGCCTGGGGAAATTACCTCCAGCTCCAGTTCTATAACTTGCTGTTCAAGCTCTCCCATCTTGGCCTTCTTTCTGTCTCTGGCCGTTTGGGCTGCGACTCTGTTCTTGAGTTTCCTGAAACGGATAAGAAAAGCCGGACTTTAACACGTTCTTTCCATGATGCTGACACATCACGCTGACAGGAGCAGCTCTGATACTGCGTAATCACGGCCATGTTCTGCCACGCAGGCAGAGCAGGATATCAATGTCCGTGTGTTTGAGCAGGGCCGCTGGGACCAGATCACTCCAGAGATACAAGTGTGTGTGAACAAAGTCCAACTGTCAACTCTAATCATTCAGAACACTTCATCTGTGCGGCATTTTGCTTTTGCGCAGACGCACAGGTTATAGAATAAATGTGCTATAAACCAAATGCGTTTGAAGAAGGTTTCTTCCCGTTTATTATGACCAATTCTACTGATTTAACTGATTTTAACCATCAGGTCGATATCTTTGGGCGTGTCGGGCCGGCTCTAGGAACAATGGCCGATTTATGATTGAGAACGGGAACTAGAGCCTCTGAACCGTTGACTGGAAGATTAGAGGATGAAACCAACCTGCGAAGTGCCTTCTCCTCTGGGCTGAGGTGCGTGAGCCTCTGTCTCTTCCGTACGGGCGGCCCCACGGACGTGTTGGAGTCGGAGTCCGAAGACGCCTGGTTGGCCGCGGACGGGAGCACCACAGACAGAGGCCGGCTGAAGCCGTGCGCGCCGGCCGAAGGACCATTGTGTTTGCCGGAGATAAGCAGCACCTTGTGCGCTCCTCCGGTGCCTGCTGCAACCACCACCATGTTTAAATATCCCTCTGGCGTGGCACAAAAACAAAATGGGTTATCCTTATTATCAGTAGAAACCCCACGGTTTCCCTGCTCCCTTTTCCCCGGTACTCTGAGCTGGCGGACGAGGGGCTGCGCCTCTTCTATATCACCATCGTGGGGACTTGTGATTGGCTCCTGCAGCCTGTGACGCACTGGACACCGGAGTGATCATTTGTCCTGTGGTGATGAAATTTGCATAGAAAGTTTCACTTGTAGGTTATCCTATGTAAGCTAGACGTACAGGCTACTCCAGGGCTTTCTTAGGAGTTTTTAACTGACACTTATAATTTAACTTATATATAAGGAACTTATAATAGCCTATAAGTCGTGAATGGCCTGTGTTTACACAGGATTGTGTCTTTTTTTCTCTCTCTCTTTTTTGTTTTTGTTTCAAACAGCTCAGCCTGTTGCCACAAGTTGCATCACATTTGACTCAAATGACTTCAGGAGTGTACGTTTTGTTTGTTTTTGTTTTTGTGTCTACCTGTGACATTGTGCTGCCATCTAACATATCCGCATTCATTAGTTTCCTCTTACTTTCCTCATACTTTTTCATTGTGGCGTTCCACACAAATGTTTAACAAGTTAAACCAGTGTCTTCCCTGAAAAACAGAACTTCCTTCTTCCTCCAAATCTGCTTTTTAAAGTTATAGGTCTCTTTACAAGTGGTTCTTTGCATTGATAAATATGTTATCCTTAAATTATGGTTCTGTTACTTATACTTTCTTTGCGCATTTATTCTCAATAGGTTTTTGGCACAGTGGCTTTATTGAACTGAATACATGAAATCAGGAAGAAGGAAATGACCTTGTGACACTGCAGCATGGAGTCTGTAGCACCACAAAACAGCCCTGCAGCCCCCGTTGAACGTTATCATAACATACTTTCCTCTCCATAACATACTTTTAATGTCGTCTGTTACAGTAAGAACAATTTTAGACAAGTAAAGGAACTGTATGTACAGCCTGTAGCCTGTGCTCAGCATTACAATTGTTGTGAGTAAAAGTTGTATTTGACAGGAACGCGTCTACCTCTGTGGGAAACAGTCAAGTTGTCTTTATGGACCAGTTGACAGAATTGAATTTTTCTTTTGCCATGGATCCTACCTGGACGACTGAGGGATTACACAGACATTATGAATTTAAAATCAAAATATAACATACACTTCCTTTACAACTTGAATATTTGTTTTATTTCATTGTTTAATGTTTTGCATGTTTATATATTGTGTTGAATTTACTGGAAAGCACTTTGGTCACCTTGAGTGTTGTAAAGGACTCTCTATATAAAGACTGCTTGAATGTGTACTGGGGGTTTCAAGTTCACACATAGGCTCTCTTCCTGATGTGTATTTGTCTGCAAACAAGTATTAACATTTGTACAGTATCCGGCACCGTATAATAGCCCACAGCACTTCAGTAGGAACTAGTGCAGCTGCCAAAGCAAATCCTGTCTGTTTGCATATCATTACTGGAACTACAATAAAATCAACATCTGAGAGATCTCACTTTTCATCAGACTGTGTAAAAAGATGCTCCAGGATGTGAACAAACACAATTGCATGCTATTTTGCAAACTTAAAGATGTAACTTTTTGGTTGGTGTCCCATTTTCAATTCATTTATTAAATTATAGGTGGTTTTATAACTCAAAAAATACGTAGAAAAACGGATTCTGACTGTGAGCAGGGTTGTCTCTCCACAGATCTGACCTGTAACTTGGTCTGGTTGGATCTCCATGAAGACAGAAAGGTTTGATACCATATTGTTAAACATTCCAGGAAGAGCGATAATAATCTCCATGGAGAAAAGCGTTTGACGAACCCTCCACCAGAAAAGTTACACAGCGCAACTTTAATTTCTACATAAAAACTGTTCTGGTTGAAAAAAATATTTGAGATTTAATAATAACACATTAGATTATCAGTTATATCATCCAAAGGTGTATCTTGCTTCATATATTTGATGTCTTCTGTGTATAAAATGGAGAAAATGGTAAGAAAAACAAAGCAAAACAGAAAACACCAAATGTATGAAGCAAGATATGGAAAATAAAAAAATGCCTGCTGTATGTATATCAAATGTAGAAAGTAGTATACATATAGAAAAAAAAGAACTTTTAAGTGGTAGTTTAAGTGTTAATAATTGTCAATAATTTCCAAATGGCTATTCCAGTGACTCATATCGTTTAGTTTACACTTAACACTTGCGACAGTTATTTTAAGCATCGTGGTATTTTCACACAGAGAAAAATACGTGTGACTTAAACAGGCTCAGAGGCAGAATGCAAAAGATCAGTCCTCACTGCATGCCGCAGACGTAACTCTGACAGTTCACAGGCAAACCGCTCTTTTGTAGTTTGTATGCAAAAATATTCAGTTATGTAATGCAGTAATAATGGATTTTTCATCGTGTTTTGTAGTATGTATTTTATCATTTAGGACAAGTTGAGGTAAGCAGACGTATTTTTAGTGAAAGTTATTATTGATACACACTAACTTTAAATAAAGGTATGATAATACTAAACCAAGGTAGTTTTAGCCTTAATTAACGGTATAATATTTCGGTATACTTTTCTGGTGAAGGATCTGCTGCCCATTTCACACTATAGAAATGCTATAGCTTATACCTGGAACGTTCCACATTATAGAACAGGGGTGTCAAACTTTTATTTTGGTCCGGGAGCCATATCCAACCTACTTTGATCCCAAACTGGCCAGATCTTATTAAACTTATGACATATATACCCCAAAAATAGAAATAAGTCCAAATATTTGTGCAGAGAAACGGAAATCTATTACAGAACTCTTCTTTCTTTTACAAAATATTATATTATGAACAACCTGAAACTTTAGGAAAAATGCAATTTCAACACAAACATACAGGTTTCCCATTCACCTCCGTGAACAAATAGGAATTAGTCCTACACTTGGCGTCCACTTTTCTCATTTTTGACATTTTGCTGATAAGGGTGTCAACAGTCAAAGCGATCGTCCTTTAATATAGTTTGGAAGTTTTAATATAAGTTTGGAAAGAAGCAATTCTTCGTTTGCGCTGCTCTGGTGGGAGGGGCCACGCACAGAGGCGCTGGAGACACTGATATGCTAAGCTGCACAGAAAAGAGGCACAGAATACTGCCAATATTTTAATAATCAGCCGAGAGCCAGATTAAGGCTACATCCACACGACAACGTTCCTGTTTTGTTTGTTTTTTTATGCGGGTTGAAAAAAATTCACGTCCACACACGTGTCGGATCAGTAAATATTTGCGTCCAGAAGAAAACAGAGTGCTGACCGAAAACTATGTAAATACATATGCCACACCGATATGTGGTGCTGTAAACAGGAAACAGCCAGAGCCACCGAAAACGCAATACTACAGAAAAGAGTGCATGGGCATAAAGTCCTTTCTCTTCCGTAAACAAACAAACACAAGACAGTAATGATGGCCATCGCACGCACAAAAGCCAACACTCTCTCATTTGGACCGATGACGAAGTAGAATTACTTCTGTGAGTTACGCTGGATTACAAAACGCAACAGTATCAGCATAATGTTGACTGGGAGTCCTGCCCAAGCAAATACTCGGACATTATGTTGGCTTTTCGGCGAGATTACAATTGTGACAATAGTTGGTTAAAGCACTTTGTTCAAGAGTCATCGTTTTCCCAAAAGCCGCGTTTTGCTCGTCCAGACGACAACGCGACCCCTGGCGTTCTCAGATTTCTCCACTCTGGAACCTGGTTTCAAAAAACACAGTTTTCGGCTCCCCAAAACGTCGGCGCCGTGTGGACGAAAGGCCAAAACGAATACAAACTTCTCCGTTTCCACCAAAAAACTTTGTCATGTGGACGGGCCCTAAAGGTCTTGGAATCCCAAAGCAGGTAACACCACCTGACCAAGCAACAGGAATGGACAGGGTTTTTTTTTTTTTTTTTTTTGTTTTTTTACAGTTTGCATAAATACACAATAGATGAGTTTAATGCCGTACTTTCCAGGGAACGCAATAACTTCTTCATGGAAACAAGCACCAAATCGTTGCATTGTGCGTCTTTAAGGTTGACTTCACATGAGCTGATTTGGTTCTGAATTGATCCCAGTTTAGACCAGATGTACTTGAACTGGTCCTGTTCTAGTCCTGTTTTAATTCTGGGTTTAGTCACAAGTTTCGTCCCAGTTATGAACACACCCTTATAGACTTATATATTGTACCTCCAACTAATACAAATTACTACAGAATATTACCCTAACCACTGTACATGCTTTGGCATTTAAGTAAAAAAAAAAAAAAAACTACTTTGATGTTTTTTTCTTTTGTTTCAACTACCCTCTTGAAGTTACAAAAACAGTTCAGTGTGTTCTTGGCAAATGGCCAGCAAGTTAAGTGTACTTTGGTGGCGATCTTAGTACTCCAAGTTCTTTTCAGGCTAGTGTTACAAAACCGCTTGATGTTCTTGAATGGGGAAGTGAATGTGCCCAGTATCAGATAGAAACCTGCCTCGTAATGGTAGTGCGGCTCTAGAATGACAGGTTCGTTTTTTTTTACTTAATCTGCCTGCAGGAAACAGAAGCACATGTTTCACACAGGTTACACGGTGCCAACCCAGAGCAGCCTAAACAAGCAGTGTTGGGGAGTAACGGATTACATGTAACGGCGTTACGGTAAAAGGATACAAAATAAAAGTAACTGTAATCCGTTACAGTACAAGAAAAAAACGATGTAATCAGATTACAGGTACATTCATTGAGAATGGGGATTACTTAACAGGATTACAATTTGTGCTGCTGCGTGGTGTTCCGCCATTTCTGCGAGCGGTGTCGGCTGGTTCCTACTGCCTGCCGCGCTCCCGTGTTTCCCCTCCGCACCGTAGTGTCGTAAACTCCTCTCGGTAGAGCTCCCGTATCCTCACCGTGCTGTAGCGTGGTGTTCCGCCATTTCTGCGAGCGGTGTCGGCTGGTCCCTCCTGCCTGCCGCGCTCCCGTGTTTCCCCTCCGCACCGTAGTGTCGTAAACTCCTCTCGGTAGAGCTCCCGTATCCTCACCGTGCAGTCTACAGCTCTTAAGGTAAGCACTGCTACCCTCCACCACTGATAAGATGTAACTTGGCCCAATGCCACCCAGTCGGAAACCAAACGCTTCAGGCCAGTTCTGATTGGTTGGAGGGAGGCCCAGAACTAAGGCAGTCAAAAGTTAGTAAATTTGTGCATTTAGGGCAAACTGCTCATCGTTTCTGCGGTATGGTTTTGGCTTTTCGTCGGCATCCATTACGTAATGACGACAGTCGAGTCGTAGGCCGTTTCCCAATTCACCGACGGCACGCTTGTTAGCGTCCTTGGAACGGGATATGCGTCATATCCGGCGCGACAAGGGCCGTTCCATTCGTTTTTTTCCCCCTGCACCGTCAAGACGAGCTCTGAACGGCGCCGTCGTTTCCATGGAAATCGGGGCGTGGACCAAGTGTGCAAACATGCACGCTCCGCACACTTAAAAGCCCCAGCATGCACAGCGCGGGACTACAAAGACCGACTCGCCAGCAACATCCACAAGTGAGAGTTGCGACGTCACTATAAAATATACGTACTGGTTCACCTCACCTACAACTATGCTACGTGAAACTCATCATAAACTACACTAAACATGTGTGACAGTAGCCGTAACGGCATAGATCACGGCACCTGTATTACCGTTCACATGCTTTTCCCCTTACACTTCTATATTTCCTTTGCTGTTGTAATGCTGGATATTCTACAGTATCGCCATGTCCAGCGTTTACTCTAAGCTGTGCACTGTTCGCACATTCTCAGCGCACAAGAAAACTTGTGCAGCGCACTGTAAATCAGGGATGAAAGAGCTTTTTATTCAGCCGCGGGGCATTTTTTTTTATATCTGCAAAGTGCGAGCCGCGCGGGGGGTGCATTTCGGATGTGGAGTTAGTGTGTTTGCTCAGAAACATTAAAAATTAGGGGGAACATTGGCCATGTCCCAATTCCAAGTATTACTAGTCGCAATAGTATAATATTTTTGTCTTTAGGGAACAAGGAGCAGACCACCCGGCTCATTGAGCTGAGGCGGGACCTGTTCAATTTCGCAGGCGGCCATGTGAGAAACGTAGTGCACTAAGGACAGAGCGAGTGTGCGCCGTCTCGACGACAGACCGACGGCATCTGAGTCTAAAATGTGATCTAGTGGTAAAGTCTTTGCCTGATATCAAGAGACCGTGTCCAATCCAATGTGTGAAACCTGACAGCATTGCTGGTCTAAAACAGTGATTGTGTAATTTTACAAGCAAGGGTGTCATTGTAAATGTATGAAGTACCGTAATGCAGTTAGCTGGCAGTCAGTGGCTAGAACACTTGACATTGGGAAACTGTGTGAAACCTAAACATGCGCCATAGGTAAAATCCTCCAGCTTAGGGCCTGACCAAAGCATAAATAACAAAACAAATCATGGGGATGGTCCCCGGGTCAAATATAGAAACAACTTCTCCTGTGCGAGATCAATAAAGGTCAATCTTCTAATCCTTGACCACTGTAAGGCGCTTTGTGCTACAATTTTGTATGAAAAGCGCCTTATAAATGTTTGATTGATTGTTTGATTGATTGAAAATCTTACAAGTCTGGTGCAGGCATCTCTTCTTGTGGACCTCCTGTGATTGCCTGTCAGCAATTCCCTCCCAGTTTAGTACTCTTTTAAGGTTCACACTGTCAGTTCTCACAAATAAAATGTTGAACATGGGTTTAATGCTCATTTAAACTTAAGTAATCCAAAAGTAATCCAAAAGTAATCAGTTACATTACTTTGTAAAAGTAATCCAAAAAGTTACAGTACAATTACATTTTAATCAAGGTAACTTGTAACTGTAACGGATTACATTTATAAAGTAACTTACCCAACACTGTAAACAAGCACCAACAGACAGCAAATATAAAGGGGGGGTCCTCCTTATAAGACCTGGGCTGGTCATTTACACAAACTATTCAGACATAACAAATCATATTTATCATTTTGAGAGGAGCTTTCTTATAATGTTGTTTCCTCATCAAAAAACATACCTGGAGTTGTGTTTTATTCACACATTTTAACACAAATCCTGCTTATTTAGGGTGAATTCTTCTCTCAAACAGAAAACACTCCACTGTTCCGCCTTGTGATATCATGTGGTAATACAGGAAGTGCTCCACTATGTTTTTAAACTCCATACACCTTCACTGGATGATTTCTACCCTGGAATTTCCAGTCACTACTGAACTAAAGGTAAAAGCTAGCTGTCAACTTGAAAAGATAAGATAAGATGAGACTTTATTGATCTCACACAGGAGAAATTTACTTGCCACAGTAGCTCCAGGCAGAGACAGTTTGAACAAGAAAGAAAAGTGCATGCAGGCAAGAATAAAATAAAAATAAGTAATAATAAAATAAGTAATAATAAAACAGTACCTAGGAGAGTATGGAAAAAAAACATAAAGGGCATAACAATTACATCATCATACCTGGATGCTACAAATTCAGCTAAACGGCATACATTTTTTAGTCTGCACTGCGTTTGTTAATTTCAATAATATTGGAGATTGTATTGTATCAAAATATCAAAAATCTTATATTTTTGCAAACATTAAATTAATGGTCAGTTGCAGCAGAATGGTCAAACAATTTACAACAATGAGATTCCTGTTATAGAGGCCATTTTGAAGACTTTTGACCATTCAAAAGATTAAATATTATTCATTTCTGTGGGGATGGTCCCAGTTTTTCATCATTTTAAAACTAATAACGATAACAACAATTGCAGCAAGGAACCATTCACCCTTTCACACACATTCACATCATGTACGCAGACACTGAGGATGAGGTATCGAGTATGTTGCCCAAGGACACAATGACAGCATTCACCTGTGGGAGCTGGAATCACACAGCAAACCTGATCTGACCGCCCAACCAGTGATGTTTATGTTGAGAGAGGGATTTGAACCAACAACCTTAAGATCAGCGCTAACTCAGATTTGTCATACCGGTGTTATTGTGTACTGAATAATTGCATATTATTAGTTCGGTTTGTATGTTGTTGTGAGAAAGGTGCTTTGAGCTGGGGTGATTTGCATGTGAGCCTGGTGACAGATCGTCATGGTGATAGTCTCCATCTGATGGCCTGATACACATCTCACTAATTGTAGGGTTTGTATCATTTACATTGATTTACAGCACAGCTTGACTTGCCTTTCAACATGTAGTCTACAAGTCACATTCTTTGGCTACACGAAATATCTGGATTTGGAAATGTACATTTAGAAATACATTTTTGACGTATTTACTTTATTATTTCAAAACATATTAAATGAAAATATTTGGATACAGAGCTAACTACCTTTATCTCTTGTTACAACTAATTTCTTTTAACTTTATCTCTTCCAAATACCATCACTTTTACAACAACTTAATACTACATCTAACTAAATATATGGCTTTTACTAATTTCCCCATTAGTAAGTGGTATTTGGTAAAGATTTAACTAAGAATAACTACTAACTAGCTTTCAAAAGTCCCCATTAGTAAGTGGTATTTGGTAAAGATTTAACTAAGAATAACTACTAACTAGCTTTCAAAAGGTAAAAAAAATAAAATAAAGGTAGTGTGTAACTTTCTAGAAGTGGCATGTCAACTGCATAATTCCATGGAAATAGTTAAAATTATGCTTTGGGACATTCCCTGTGGAAATGGATACGTTTTATTCTGTGAAATATTATTGCGAAAGGAACAACCATGGACAATTACCAGTGAAAGACCAAATAAGAGTCAGGTTTGTGGAGATGCAGGCCCACAGTATGGACGCAAGTTTTTCAGTGCAATAAACACAACGTAATTGGAAAAAAAGTCTCTCTATTTGCTAAAGAAAAGTTACACTATGTGGCTTTAAAGGTCCTACGCAAAATGAGGATGAGGATTAATGCGGATACAACATTAAAACATAGATCAGAAAATAAAACAAGAGCCAGTCTGTACAGGACGGTGCTTCCTGTTTTGCATTATGGAACCAGCCGAGGTCATTGACAATATTATCATTATTTATAGATGCATTTCTGGGCGACGTCATAGAAAAGCTGCGCACACATCCAAGGAGCAAAAGATACACAGACACACACACAGACAGCAGCATTCCCCACGTTATAATGAGAAGTTGTTGTGTTGTTAATTACAGTACAGTACAGTGCAGTACAGTACAGTAGCCAATTATGACATCGTAAATTAAGTTGTCGTAAATATTTTTGCTACTTCTCCTTAAGTCCATATTCGTGTTAATAAGATGACAAAGAAGTTCAATAAAAACATACTACTACACTGCAATTTTCACATATTTGTGGGACATGATATCAGCATCCTATAAAGTGTTAACCATTCCAATCGCTCATTTGTTTTAAACTTTTCTGTACGCACATTTCATAATTCTGTTGATGAACTGACTGACTGCTAGCTAGCACTGGCTCATTAGGTCAAGCCGCTATAATAATGCAAATGAAAAGCAGACAAAAAACTCAGAGACATAATTTTGATATCATAACATTCAGACATTACAAAGCATTCCAGGTGAATAAACAACAGTGACGGTAAAACAAGGCACTGGTGCGACCTGAGACGTAACTGGCATATTAAATAATTAAGATCTAAACACGTCATGATATGTTCTTCTAAAGGGTGTCAGCCAGAGTAAACAAACAAACCATGCAAAAGTGTACAATAGCCAGCCGATTAGAATTCCAGTTTTAACCTTCTGAGACCCAAGCATTCATTTCCTGGATGAATTTTTTTTTTAAACCTCTTTAACATGTTTTTCCTAAGCCTCTAATGCAGAAAATAATTAGTTTTATCTTTTTTCTTTTTTGTGAGGAATCTGTGGAAATGTTGTGTGTGTGTGTGTGTATATATATATGTATATATATATATATATATACACACACACACACACACACACACACACACAACAGCACTAAGTGAACATGAGAATGTTTTGAACTTTTTTCTTTTTTTTTTACTCAAAACTTATATTTAAGACAACAATCCTGTATATGAACAAGAACATTAAATGATGTGCTGCAGGACTCTTCTCTTTATCATGTCACTCTGAAGCACAAATGGACATCGCACTTCATGCAAGAGGTGGATGTGTATCTGCTCTTACCTGCACCTGCACTTAGTGGTGATCTTTCCTCATCCATTGAAGGTCTACCTCTCTTTACGGTGTTAGTAGAGAGCTTAGTAGAGAGCTGTACCTGGAACTGTCTCCTGTTCAGCTCTTGATCAAAGATCAAAGATCAAAGATCAAGGATCAAGGATAAAGGATCAAAGTCAGCTTTATTGTCAATTCTGCCATATGTGTTCAACAGTGAATCGAAATTTCATTTCTCTCTGGCCAGTAGTGGTGGTGAGATGAAGCCTCATGAGGTATTGAACCACTTGAGCCAATTGGTTCGAGAAAAGGTTCATTTCTCAAAGCTTCATGTGCGCACGAAACCACCTACTGGCCAAGTGTGTAATCACAGGGAGCTGTATCTGAACCACAGAATGTGTGATGATTTTTGTGTCTGTTGGGAATGACTATGAATTACAAAACATGTATGACCAAATACTTTCTATAACATATATTATCACATATGTGTATAATAAATTTTATATGTATTCTGTGTGTGTAAATTTTCCCAAAATGATCATATATGACAGGTTAAAGGACTACAGATGGAAATTAGCTTTCAAGATATAATCTGGTACAAGCATCTCTGCCTTTGGCATTATGTGGCTGTACATTGTCCTGTTAAATAAATAAAATAAAATGAAATGTTAAGCTATTTTTCTGAAAATGGCAAGGGCATAATCGGGCAGAGGACAGTGAAAGTGCTTGTGGAACTAGGAAAAGGGCACAGATTATGCTTGTGTAACTGGGACAATGATGTACAGGACAGGGGAATTTTTTTATTCAGAAACAAGAGTTTCTCAACAGTTTTTGGTTTTCAGATCAAAGTGTTCCCACACAGGGGAAGACCTCCTCTTCCTCGCTGGCTCCATCCTATCCCCTATCCTACTCTCCTCACTCTCCTAAATCTCTCTCCCTAAACTTTCCAAAATATCTCCAAACTTACTCCAAACTATATAAATGCTATGGAACTCTAGTATCTAGACTGTCCAAACTCTATCCAAACTCTCAACTGATGCAACTCTTCTTCAAATCCCCACATTTTGAATGGAGCCTGAGGGCTATACAGCTGGAAAAGCTTGCGGCAAAATCTGAACTGCTTACGGGAGTAAGTAATCACGTGGTACATCCGGGCAGCGAGGCTTTGAACGTCATCATTTTGGCTCCTCCCCCAAATGAAGCCCTTCGTGGAAACGCTCTCTTCATTACTCGACACACGCTTCGCAGCCTCGACACGTCTCGTAACATCACTGCTGGCCAGGTAGTGCAAAAAGACACTGTACAAAATACAATATAAAGACGAAACAAAACAAAAACTAAGACAAAAATCTAGAATCTAAAATCTGAAAGCAGTGCAACAGAATAAATAAATACCTATTTACAGATGTCCAAAAATGTGCAGTGTGCATCAAAAATGTGCAATGGAAGGTGCAGCAGTGAAATGGTAATGTGCAATAGAAGTAGGGGATAGCAGTAGGGGATCTGCAGGGTCTTGCAGTCGCACTTGTATTGCAGCCAAGCATTTACCACGGCAATGATGATGGTGTGCCAAAAGATGTACATGTACCACCGTTTGCACCTCATGTGCAACTTGTACTTGGCTGTGAAGGAATCCAGCAAGTCGATCCCACCCATGAATTTATTGTACATCTTCACAATTGATGGTGTTCTCACTTCAGTGAAGGACTTGGTGGATTTGTTCCACCGTGCAACCTTGTCGACTGGGTTTGGGCCATCAAAAGTGGAGAGAAGTGTGACTGACCGGTTATCATACCACCTCACCACACAGATGTGTTCTTCCGACACTCTGAAGTCAAAGCTTCCTCTTCCTTGTTTTTTCAGCTCCTTCTCTTCTGCTAACCTGAGGCTTGTCACACGCCCAGGACAAACAGTGCCAACAAAGTGTATGCCACACTCGAGCAGTTTAACAAGCAGAGGCACAGAGATGAAAAAGTTGTCGGCATACACATTGTAGTTTTGCCCTGTAGGTAGTGTTGATGCGAGCTTCATGACCGTATCTCCTGATATGCCAAGCTCAGACCTAGCAGGCTTACCCTGCACACTCCCTTGGTACTAACCTGTACCTCACTGTCCTCAAAGGAGTGGCCCGTGGCTTTAAGGTGGAGATGTACGGCAGACTGAGGTCCACTCTGGCTCTCCCGTCTGTGTTGGTAAATCCTCTTGTGAACAGCCACTTCACAAAGGTTAGGGATTCTCTGTGTAAAAGGTGCACCCTTTGTAACCAAGTGTTGCGTTTTTGCAACATATACATAACTATTTAACTTTATTTACCTTTTCTAACAGTAAACATGTTATGAATTAAAGAAAAAAAATATTAGATTGTATACTGACTTTTAGATTGGTTAAAATTGATCCATAAAAGAGAGCTGGGTGGTCAGTAGAAGGCAGCTGTGTCATTTGACTTTGGAATGTGATATTCCCTTCAATATTAAAAATTTCCCTCCAAAAATGTTGTATGATGCAGTGCAGAGTGTGCTGGGAAATGTAGTTTTTGTTACATTCAGTCAGTGTGAGGCACTACTAGACAGCTTTAAGTAAATGTTGCAATTCTGCAACTGTATATATATATATATATATATATATATATATATATATGTGTATATATATATATGTATGTATATATATATATATATATATATATATATATATATATATATGTATATATATATATATATATATATGGAATGCTGGAATACTGGAATGCTACTACTCCAGTAACCCTAGGCAGAGGGGTTACATGAACAGGATGTGGGATGAATGGTTAATACGATACCCACAGTCCAAGTCCAAGCTAACGGCCAAACAACTAGTAGCTCAGTGTTCCAACATCCACAAACGGCAACTGCTATCACAACTAGAGATTGACGAGGTACAACACAAATGCTACGGCAAGGGGGAGCCAGGACGCCAGGTCAGAGGGGAGCTAACACCAACTCCCCAACCAGAGATTGGGTACGAAGCCCCAATAAGTATCACGCTGAGCGAGGCAGCGTCTGACCTGAAAGATAAGATCATGGCCCGAATGAACACAAGGCAACCCTGATGCCAGTTACAGAGGCTAAGTGAAGTACCATCTGAAAGTCTCCTAGAACATGTGAATGCAGCACTGAGAGCGATCCCTACCACAACCATCACTGAAACCAATGAGCTGATATACACTTCAGCAGCAGTGATCCTAGAGGTGCTGGGCTATAAGAGCAACCATGGGAGCCATGAGAGACAATACCCACCATGGAAAAGACGGTTAGAGGCTAAAATCAAGCAGGTGCAGAGAGAAGTGAGCCAATTGTCAGAGGCCCAGAAAGGTGCAATGAAAAAAAAAAGCAAGTACAGCCAGATGCCCATACCTGAAGCACTCGAAACTGCCAAGCAAAGGCTACAAGCCTTGACCAGCCGCCTAAAGAGGTACACTCGAGATAACGAGGCCAGACGAATAAGCCGGTTGTTCGCAACACAACCTGCGAAAGTGTACGCTCAATGGCAGGGGGATAACACCAGAGCAGACCCACCAAGGCTGGAGACTGAAAGGTACTAGAAAGGCATATGGGAAAGGGAGGCATCACATAACACCAATGCACAGTGGCTGGTGGCTCTGAGGAAAAACCACAGCAACCTCCCTGAACAAGATCCAGTCACCATCACAGTGGCAGACATTCAGGAAAGAGTCTCATGAAAAGTTGGACAGCACCGGGCCCTGACATGATCCACGCATGATGGCTAAAGAAGCTCACTGCTCTCCATGAGCGCCTGGCAGCACAAATGAACCAGCTGCTAAAGGATGGGACTCACCCTGAATGGCTAACCCAAGGCCGTACGATCCTGATCCTGAAGGATCCCTCGAAGGGTACAGTTCCATCCAACTATCGGCCAATAACCTGTCTCTCCACAACATGGAAGCTCATGTCAGGCATCATGGCGGCTAAGATAAGTGGGCACATGGATCAGTACATGAGCGCAGCACAGAAGGGCATCGGCAAAAACTCCAGGGGAGCCAAACACGAACTCCTGGTTGACCGAACAGTCGCCCGTGATTGCAGAACCCGTCAGACCAACCTGTGCACTGCCTGGATTGATTACAAGAAAGCCTATGACTCAATGCCACACATGTGGATCACTGAGTGCTTGGAGCTGTACAATATCAATAAGACTCTAAGGGCATTCATGGCAAACTCAATGCGGTTGTGGAAAACCACCCTTGAAGCCAATGGCAAGCCACTTGCGCAAGTGTCCATCAAATGTGGCATATACCAAGGAGACGCACTGTCCCCACTGCTGTTCTGCACAGGTCTGAACCCCCTCAGCCAAATCATTGAAAGCACTGGCTACGGATACCGACTCAGAAATGGGGCCACCATCAGTCACCTCCTCTACATGGATGACATCAAGCTGTATGCTAAGAGTGAGCGAGACATCGACTCACTGATCCACACCACCAGGATCTACAGCACAGACATTGGAATGTCATTTGGGCTTGAGAAATGTAGTAGGATGGTGACCAAGCGAGGGTAGGTAGTCCACACAGAGGGGGTCTCACTCCCAGAGGGAACAATAACAGACATTGAGGACAGTTACAAGTACCTTGGTATCCCACAAGCAAATGGCAACCTTGAAGAGGCAACAAGGAAAGCGGCTACGGCCAAATACCTGCAACGAGTAAGGCAAGTCCTAAGAAGTCAGCTCAATGGCAAGAACAAAGCCCAGGCAATAAACAGCTATGCCCTGCCAGTGATCAGATACCCAGCAGGAATCATAAGCTGGCCAAAGGAGGAGATACAAACCACAGACGTTAAGACACGAAAGCTCCTGACCATGCATGGAGGGTTCCATCCCAAATCCAGCACCCTGAGACTGTACACGAACCGGAAGGAAGGAGGTCGAGGACTAGTGAGTGTGGGAACCACGGTCCAGGATGAAACATCCAAAATCCATAAGTACATCAAGGACAAGGCCCCGACAGATGATGTGCTCAAGGAATGCCTCAGACAGTGGAGTGCAGAGGAAGAGGTGCTGGAGGGACCATCATGGCAAGACAAACCCCTACATGGGGCGTACCACTGAAACATAACTGAAGTGGCTGATATCAAGAAATCCTACCAATGGCTGGAGAGGGCTGGTCTGAAGGACAGCACAGAGGCCCTCATCCTGGCTGCACAGGAGCAGGCCGAGCAGCACCCGAGCAATAGAGGCCCAGATCTACCACACCAGACAAGACCCAAGGTGTAGGCTGTGCAAAGAGGCTCCTGAGACAGTCCAGCACATAACTGCAGGGTTTAAGATGCTGGCAGGGAAAGCATACATGGAGCGACACAACCAAGTGGCGGGCATAGTGTACAGAAACATCTGTGCAGAGTACGGGCTGGAGACCCCAAGGTCAAGGTGGGAAACACCTCAGAAGGTTGCGGAGAATGACCGAGCCAAGATCCTGTGGGACTTCCAGATACAGACTGACAGAATGGTGATGACGAACCAACCAGACATAGTGGTGGTGGATAAGCAACAGAACAGAGCCCTGGTGGTGGACATTGCAATACCAAGTGATGGTAACATCAGGAAAAAGGAACACGAGAAACTAGAGAAATACCAGGGGCTCAAGGAAGAGCTGGAGAAGGCCTGGAAGGTGAAGGCATCAGTGATGGATCGGAGCACTCAGGGCTGTCACCCCCAAACTGGAGGAGTGGTTACAGCAGATCCCAGGTGTAGGAGCCTAAATGCGGTTTATTTATGTTTCAATACATTTTCTTATAAAAGGGTGCAAGTTCATTGATAAGATAAATATGATTTATGATTTCATGATTTAAAAGGAGTTAAAATATTAGTTGCATGTATATTGCATTTATATTATAAATAAGAATTTTGGTTATGACACTTGATACCCACTAGGGGGAGCTTTTGGATGGTATAGGGGAGGGAGCGGGGGTCAGAGGAAGACGGAAAGGAGATTGGAGTGATATAGTTTTTTGACCTCGCTAGCTCTCTTGATTTACGACCTCGATTTACTTGTATTTTTGTGGATGTTTTTTCTGTATTTGTAATGTTTTTCTAAGTGTTTCAAGTAAACAGTTAAAATCAAGAAGTGGATTCGTGGATTTATTTTTTGAATGTTTTTGGACGAGGGAGCCTGATGAGCGTCAAGCTAAAGCTTCAATTGAGACGATAGGAACTTACATTTTTAGTCAAAAAACTCGCTCTACACGGATTATTGGATATCAAACTGGATTGACTGTTTATGGACAACGAAAATAGGACACCCAGCACGGATTTGAAGACTGTCATTCGAAAGGAAAAGACAACTGTAAGTTTAAAACTGCTACGGATTGGCCGTGTTGTCAGTTAAGATTAAAAGGCACGTCGCCCTGTTGAATGACGAAGTGGAACCATTGGAAAGATAAGTCCTGAACAGTTAAGCTAACTAATGTGAATGTGAAAGATTTAAACGAGCATGGATCAGCAAGAACAGAAACGAGCTGTAAAAATGACAGAAAAAGGCATGGAAGAACATCAAACCAGGCTAAAGAATGCACGTAAGAGCAAGCTAAGCCAGCTAACTAGCATGATTAAGCAAATTGAAGAATTAATGGTGGATAACAAGAATGCTGACATAATTAAGAATAAGCTGCGTGTTGACTTTGGAGGGTTGCAGACAGAATTTACGGATATAAACTACAGCTTACAGCAATATATGAGTGAGGAAGAATTTTTAGAAAATCAAGAGAATTATTTTGAGCCCAAACAAGCGTCAATGAATGATTTCTTTTGGAAATGTGAGAATTGGATGAAAGAAGTTATGAAGCGCAGTGAGCAGGCAAAGAAGCAGGAGTGTGATAACAGGTCTGTGCGCTCTAAAAGGTCAAGTTCACGGCATTCAACCATTAAGTCAGCTTCCTCAATGAAAATTAAAGCAGAGATGGAGCGTGCATCACTAAAAGCTAAGGCAGCCGCTGTCATGGAAAAATTGGCAATAGAACAGGAGGAAGCAGAGCTTGAGGCAGTGCAAAGGAGAATCAAAGCTAAAAAAGAAATGCATGAAATTCAAACAGCAATAGCTGAGTCGGATGCAAAATTGGAAGTTTTGCAAAAATATGAGGATGACCAGGATGATGTGAGCAGTTGTGAATCTGATGTACCAGAGGGCGAAGGGGCAGTGAAAAGTACTCCACTCGTATTACCACAACATGCCACACCAGTACTGAATTATTCCCAACTTGATTCATTTTATCACAACACATCAGCTAGACCAAGAGGAGATTTAACAGATGCAAAAAAGAATGACAATGATGTAGTAGTGCTGGACAACTTGTGCCAGGCCATAACCCAACAGGCCAATGTTACAGAGTACCTAGTGAAGAATCATAAGGCATCTTTACTTCCTGATCTCATGATTAAAACCTTCAAAGGAGACCCACTGGAATATAAATCTTTTATTAGATCCATTGAACATGGCATTGAAAGCCGCACAGAGGATGAACGTGATCGTCTACAGTTTTTGCTGCAGTACACATGTGGACAGCCACACGATTTGGTGAAGAGCTGCATTCACATGCCACCTTCAACAGGATATGCCAAAGCAAAGCAAATGTTGCAAGAATATTTCGGTGATGACTATAGGATTGCAGAGGCATACATAAAAGAAGTCATGGACTGGCAGACGATCAAACCAGAAGATGGTGCTGCACTACAGTCATTCGCGTTGTTCCTTACTGGTTGTTCCAACACAATGGCTGATATCAGCTACATGGAAGATTTGGACAATGCAGCTTGCATAAAGACATTAGCTTGCAAGCTCCCCTACAGGCTCAAAGAATCCTGGAGAAAGTTTGCCTGTGACCTGCAAGAAAGGACAAAGAAAAGAGTTAAGTTCAAAGATTTTGTTGAATTTGTGAACAAGCAAGTTAAGTACTTACTGCATCCTCTGTATGGAAATATAAAAGATAGCACCACCACCACCAAGGATTCACTTCGACAGAAACCGAAAGCACAAGACAAAGACATGGTTAAATCCAAGAAGGTTTTCACGACATCCATTGCCTCGTCAGCAGAAAACAAAGATAAGAAGGAAAATGAAAGCTCAACATCTAACAAAACAAAACCAGTGGATGCCAGTGGGAAACCATGTCTTTATTGCAGTGGAGAACATCACAGTTTCTCAGTCTGCAAAGGATTCAAGAAGAAGCCACACAAGGAAAAACTTGAGTTTTTGAGAATTAAAGGGCTGTGCTTTGCATGCTTGAAACATGGCCATATGAGTAGCAGCTGTGCTGAGAAGGCTCAATGCCAAGAGTGTGCTCGTCCGCATCCTACTCTGCTGCACATTACATTCAAAGAGTCAAAGGAAGAAACTGTGAAAGAAAACAAAGAAGAGCAAGCTGTTACAAATGCTCTTGTTCAAGCATCAGAAGTATGTGGTGTTACCGGGGCCGGTAAAGAAGACTGCTTTCTCTCCATCATTCCGGTACAAGTCAAGGCACAGAAAGGAACTAAGATAGTGACGACGTACGCGTTTTTGGACCCAGGCAGCTCTGCTACCTTTGCTACAGAGTCACTAATGAACGAGCTGAACCTGAATGGACGCCGCACAAGTATCTCCTTGCGAACAATGGGGAATGAGTCTGTGGTGAACACACGCATTGTGACAGGACTGGAAATCAGTAGCCTGGAAGGTGACCAGTTTATTGAACTTGCAGAGGTGTTTTCCCAAAAGGCCATTCCTGTGACGAAGGATAATATCCCACGCCAAGAGGATGTCAGTAGGTGGTCACACCTCAAGGATGTGAAGCTTCCCGCTGTTGAAGCAAAAGTTGGATTACTAATCGGAGCCAACGTTCCCAAGGCCATGGAACCACTGCAGGTGGTGAGTAGTGTGAATGACGGGCCATATGCTGTGAGAACAGCGTTGGGCTGGACAGTCAATGGTCCTCTTAAAGGAGGCAATGACGGACTGAGAACTAGGTCGCTAATGGTAACAGCTAACCGAATCCAAGTAGCCAGGCTAGAAGAGCTTTGGCATCAGCAATTCAAAATAGATTTTCCCGATGCAGGACAGGGTGAAGACATTGAAATGTCGAAGGAGGATCACCAGTTTATGAGCATGGTGTCTCAATCAGTAGAGCTCAAAGATGGTCATTACAGTGTTTGCCTTCCACTAAGAAACAAATCGCTGTGCATGCCAAACAACAGATCAGTGGCAGAACAATGTGCCCTTAACTTAAGAAAAAGATTCTCTAAAGATGCGGATTATCGTGCAGAATATGTTGCATGTATGGAAGACCTTGTCAAGAAAGGCTACGCAGTTCAACTCGACAGTGCTGAATGTGAACCGATTGAGGGAAGAACATGGTACCTGCCCCATCATGGAGTCAGACATCCAGTTAAGCGAAAGCTGCGCGTTGTCTTTGATGGTGCAGCAAGTTTTGGAGGAGTGTCGCTGAATCAGCAGCTTCTACAGGGACCAGACCTGACAAGTTCACTATTCGGGGTCCTCACACGGTTCAGGCAAGAAAACATAGCCATTATGTCAGACGTGGAAGCCATGTTTTACCAAGTCAGAGTTAAAGAAGAAGACACAAATCTACTCAGATTTCTCTGGTGGCCTGAAGGAAATCATGAGAAAGAGCTCGCCGAATTCAAGATGATGGTGCACATCTTTGGTGCAGTCTCGTCGCCAAGCGTGGCAACCTATGCCCTGCAGAAGTGTGCAGCTGATTTTGAGGATGAATTTGGGCAAGAAGCCGCCACCACAGTAAAGAAAAATTTCTATGTGGATGACTGCCTCAAGTCAATAGATGATGAGGACACAGCAGTCACTCTGTGCTCCAGCTTAAGAGGCATGTTGGCGAGAGGTGGTTTTCGGCTAACCAAATGGGCAAGCAATTGCAGAAAGTTGCTCAGCTCATTTCCGGAAGATGAGAGAGCACAAGGATTTCAAGATCTTGATTTGAATATGGACAATTTGCCAATGGAGCGAGCTTTGGGAATCCAGTGGTGTGCTGAGACGGACCAGTTTAAGATCAAGATCAATCTCAAAGAGCGTCCACACACCAGGAGAGGCCTACTTTCCTTCCTGAGCTCCATCTTTGACCCTCTTGGGTTCATAGCTCCAGTGGTACTGCCTGCCAAAAGAATTCTACAAGATTTATGCCGGCAGAAGTACAACTGGGATGAACGCTTGCCAGATGACGTCATTAAGGAATGGACAAAGTGGACTTCGGACTTGCAACAGCTGGAAGGTTTTGGCGTTGATATATGTATCAAGGCAAAGACGTTTGGTCCACCAGTCTTAGCTCAGCTACACCACTTTGCTGATGCAAGTGAAGACGCTTATGGAACAACAAGCTACCTTGTACTACGGTCCTCAACCGGTGAGACCCAATCCACTCTGATGATAGCGAAGGCACGGGTAGCGCCCTTGAAATCTCCGACCATACCTAGAATGGAGTTAACTGCAGCCTCAGTTGCAGTCAAGATGGACAAGCTGCTGAAGAAAGAGCTGGAATTAGAACTTCAAGAATCAGTATATTGGACAGATAGCACGGTTGTGCTTAAGTACTTAAACAGTGAAAGCTCCAGATTCAAGACATTCGTTGCCAATAGGGTGTCGGCCATCCTACAGCACTCTCAAGCTTCACAGTGGAGGTATGTTAATACCAGCCTAAATCCAGCGGATCATGTGTCCCGAGGGCAGTCCGTAGAAGCATTCTTGAAATGTGAAAGCTGGCTTTCCGGACCGGATTTCCTCTGCTGCGAGGAAGACCAGTGGCCAAAGAATCCAGATCCTGGAATGATAAGTATGGATGACCAAGAGATCAAAAGAGTTCAATCTCATGCCATACATGTGCAAGACTCCAAGGATCCATTGGACCAGCTGATGGCATACTTCTCATCCTGGACGAAGCTTAAGCGAGCAATAGCCTGGTACTTGAAGCTGAAAGATCTGCTGAAAGGATTGAGGACAAATAAAAAGACGGAACCAAACTTATCAATTAAGGAAAGAATGGACAAATTCATGAAAGAATATAAAGGAATACGACTTACCTGTGAAGATTTGACGAAAGCGGAGATTGAAATTGTGAAATACACACAAAAGAAAGGATTCCAAGAAGACTTGGGAATGCTAAAAGAACAACAAAGGGTGAAGAAAGGTAGTTCACTTCACAAGCTGAACCCAGTGTTACAAGACGGACTCCTAAGAGTGGGAGGTAGGCTGAGCCGTGCAGCAATGCCAGACGACTGCAAGCAGCAAGTCATCTTGCCAAAGGACTCACACGTTGCAAGGCTTGTTCTTAGACATATTCATGATGTAACAGCACATGCAGGAAGGAATCACATGCTGGCTCATTTGCAGCAGAGATTCTGGATACCTGGAGCAAGTGGAGCAATTAGGAGAATGTTGTCTAAGTGCATTATCTGCAAAAAGCTCCATGGCACAGCTGGCAAACAGCTCATGGCAGATTTACCAACATGCAGAGTTCTGCCTGACGATCCACCGTTTACACGAGTTGGCGTCGACTACTTCGGACCATTTCTGGTGAGAAGAGGAAGAGGACACGTAAAAAGATACGGTGTCATTTTTACTTGTCTCGCTGTTCGAGCAGTGCATTTAGAGCTTGCGTCCTCGCTTGATACCGATGCATGCCTGAATGCTATTAGAAGATTTGTAGCAAGAAGAGGACAAGTCCGAGAAATGTATTCTGATAATGGGACAAACTTCCGAGCAGCTGAAAGCGAGATGAAGAAAATGATAAGTGAGTGGAACACCAGCAAAATTGAAAGGCACTTGCAACAGAAAGGTGTACAGTGGCACTTTAACCCTCCAACAGGTTCTCACCATGGAGGAACCTGGGAGCGGCTCATCCGTTCAGTGAGAAAGATTCTAAACACCACAGTGAAGGAACAGTTGATGGATGAAGAAAGCCTCCATACCCTGTTTTGTGAAGCAGAGGCCATCATAAACAGTAGGCCGATAACAAAGGCGTCTTCTGACATCAATGATTTAGAGGCCTTAACCCCTAATCACCTTTTGTTACTAAAAGTCAAGCCTGAGCTGCCCCCAGGAGTGTTCAATAAGGACGATCAGTACACAAACCGAAGATGGAGACAAGTCCAGTACCTCACAGACATATTCTGGAAGCGCTGGTGCAGGGAGTATCTCACCCAGCTCCAAGAGCGGCAACGATGGTCAACGCCTCAAAGGAACTTTTGTGTCGGTGATGTGGTGCTGATTGTGGATGACACATCTCCCAGAAATTCCTGGCCGCTTGGAAGGATCACAGAGACTTTTCCTGACCGGAGAGGTTTCGTTCGACAGGTGAAGGTCAAGACCCGGACCAATGAGCTCTTGCGCCCAGTAACCAAGCTGTGCCTGCTGCAAGAGTCGGAGATGGATTAAAGGACTGTTACGTATTCTTTTCTATTTTGCATATAGTAATATAGTTATGCACTGACGTTAACGTGTTATTTAGTTTTGATTTAAGAGAACTAAAAGGAAGATAATATGAATAAGTGTGTTATTAGGCTCCTTGTGTTTTAGGTTGGAGTAATTGTTTCCAAGGCATTGATAACAATTAGGGGCCGGTAATGTAGGAGCCTAAATGCGGTTTATTTATGTTTCAATACATTTTCTTATAAAAGGGTGCAAGTTCATTGATAAGATAAATATGATTTATGATTTCATGATTTAAAAGGAGTTAAAATATTAGTTGCATGTATATTGCATTTATATTATAAATAAGAATTTTGGTTATGACACTTGATACCCACTAGGGGGAGCTTTTGGATGGTATAGGGGAGGGAGCGGGGGTCAGAGGAAGACGGAAAGGAGATTGGAGTGATATAGTTTTTTGACCTCGCTAGCTCTCTTGATTTACGACCTCGATTTACTTGTATTTTTGTGGATGTTTTTTCTGTATTTGTAATGTTTTTCTAAGTGTTTCAAGTAAACAGTTAAAATCAAGAAGTGGATTCGTGGATTTATTTTTTGAATGTTTTTGGACGAGGGAGCCTGATGAGCGTCAAGCTAAAGCTTCAATTGAGACGATAGGAACTTACACCAGGGAAAACATCAGACATCTCAGTCCAGAAAATTGCAGTACAGGAACAGCAAAGATACTGCACAGAATCTCAAGCTCCCAGGCTTCTGGTGGAGGACCCGAGCTGGATGAGAGTGAGAGACCAGCCACCGAGGAAGGTGAGGAACACATTTCATTTGTGGGTTTACAATACAAAAGCCCAAACAGCAAAACCACCACACAATTTTACAAGAGAAAGTAGGGATGTTTGTGTAAGTGCATTGATTCACTTATCAGAAGTAAAATATTTACACAAAAGAACGCACTGCAATTTGAATACAGTGAACCCTCGCTCTATCACGGTTCACTCTTCGCGGCTTCGCTGTTTCGCGGATTTTTTTATTATTTTTTTTCCCAATTTTTTTTTATAGTGTAAAAATTTTTTTTATAGTGTGTTCTGCATCCTGATTGGCTAAGAGACTAGACCAGGACTAAACGTGGACTAAACCAGGTCTAGACCAGAACCAAACCAGGTCTAGACCAGGATTAAATCACTCTGTGCGGCTTTTGCGTTCGTTTGTGCGTGTTCGGTTTGTGGCTCGGGTTGACAGCACGCAGTCCGGGCACCACAGTTCTATCTTGTGCCTCGCGCTGAATTTTCTCATATTTGTCTCTAGTTTAAACAAACAAACAAATTTCATAGATTTTCACAATGTCCACGATGAGGGATTTATCATGGATAAATCCGTGACAGAGCAGCACGTGTTGCACACTTCTCCAAGGGGTTGGTGCGCGTCTCGTCCCAGGACGTGGCAGTGCTGCTCGTGTGTCCGGCAGGGCTCCCGGAGCCGTGTCTCCCCCCACGCATCACTATTAATCCATTTTGTTGAAAATCTATGAAATTTTGAGTGTTTAAACTAGAGACAAATGTGAGAAAATGTTAGTACCAGTCTGAGAAAAGTGTATAATGTGTGTGGTGAGGCATTTACAGCCTTAAAACTTGTAGAATAATTGTAAAACCGGGACTAGACCAGGACTAAACCAGGACTAAAACAGGACTAGGCCAGGTCTAAACCAGGACTAGGCCAGGTCTAAACCGGGATTAAATCTTTGCCTTGTTTCATGACGGTGCACGTGTCCGAGCGCACCCCCCCACCCCACTCCACCACCCCCGCTTCTATTAATACATTTTGATGAAAATCTACGAAAGTTTGAGTGTTTAAACAAGAGAGAAATGTGAGAAAATGTTAATACCAGTCTGAGAAAGGTGTATAATGTGTGTGGTGAGGCGTTTACAGCCTTAAAACATGTATAATAATTGTAAAATATAAGTTATAAGTTGTCCTACTTTGCGGATTTCACTTATTGCAGGCTATTTCTGGAACCTAACCCCCGCGATAAACTAGGGATTACTGTACAATTAAAACAATAGCATGGTAGCATAGTATTTGCAAAACCTACAGCCTTAGAAGAAGTCAAATATATCACCTTCTAGCATGAAAACCCATATTAATAATTCTCCAAAAAAGACATATAATATTAAATCATATATCACTTATCACTTAATCTCTCTTCATTCATTTCCATAAAACCACATGTGTTTACTTAGCTGTCTGTCATGTTTACAATGGTTACTACAGTGAGCCTGTGGCATGATGGGTAAACAGAACCACCCTTGTGTCCGTGTGCTTTCTGGGGCGGGGTATATGTTTTAGGGCCTCCGTGGGGGTGAGCGGGGGCACACCCTGAGAGCCCGGGCAGCTGCAGGGGGCCTGTCTCTGCGTATTTGACCAGCTCCTAGCTCTGGATGTCTGCTTTCTACCCACAATGCAGTGGGTTGTTTGCTCGGCCTGCAGCCTTCCCACACTGGCCCTCTGTATCTCTGTTGCTTTTTTAACTATAGGACTATGGTCTGGCTATTTCTGCTTTTGGTGGAATTGTGTAATCGAAACTGAAGTAAGATCGATAACGTGACATTACATAAATATTACAGAAAAAACAGAAAATAGATCACACTTTTTTGAAGAAATATGGCAAAAAGACTTGACAGACAATTATTTATGTATCAAAAACATGTATAAATGGAAAAAAAAATCTTATGGCACCAATATTTTCCAGTTAGTTTTGAAAAAGATGCTTTAGTTATGCACTTATGTATTTATGCAGTCCATATGTAGGAGATAGGAAAAAATCTAAAATTATGGTGAATATTTGTTATTTATTTCTTTTAGATGTTATTAAATGTTTGTTTTTTTGTCAGCGGACAACTCCTGCCAAGCTTAAATTTTATGAGAAACTGCATTAATTTGTGGTATTTTCTAAACATAACAATTTCTTGTAAGTCCTAGACGTGACATGTATACATAACAAAAACTCAAACTGCTTTTAGAGATACAGAAGCCGTCACAGTGAAGCGTTCTGGGCGAGATAACAGATAACAAATAATAAAACAATGGACAATTCACACAGCTCTCAGATCACGGAGTACAGAGGACTAATGCAGGACTTTGTGGACTGGTGTCAGCGGAACCACCTTCTCAACGCGGGTAAGTCCAAGGAGATGGTGGTGGACTTCCGCAGACGCCATTCTACTGCCCCCCCACCAGTGAACATCCAGGGAAGGGACATTGAGAGAGTGGACTCTTACAAGTACCTGGGTGTTCATCTGAACAATAAACTGGACTGGACTCATAACACAGATGCACTGTACAGGAAGGGCCAGAGTCGGCTCTATCTCCTAAGGAGACTCAGGTCCTTTGGAGTGAGAGGGCCACTCCTGAGGACCTTCTATGACTCTGTGATGGCATCAGCCATCCTGTACGGTGTGGTGTGCTGGAGCAGCAGCATCACAGAGAGGGAGAAGAAGAAACTGGACAAGGTCATCAGGAAGTCCAGCTCAGTCCTGGGCTGTCCTCTAGACTCGGTGCAGCAGGTGGGGAACAAGAGGGTCCTGGCTAAACTCATGTCTATGCTGGACCATGAGTGTCACCCCCTGCAGGACGCTCTGTCGGCTCTGGAGAGCAGCATCAGTGACAGACTGATTCACCCTCGCTGTGTTAAAGAGAGATTTCGCAGATCTTTCCTTCCTGCTGCTGTCAGACTGTACAATGATCAATGCTAGTCATGTTCATCTCCATAGCAACCATGTGTCATCTCCATAGTAATAATTACATGTGCAATATTATTTAAAGTCACTTTACCTGCTACTTATTTATGTAACCACCACTGTCCATCACTGTACACTGTACTGCACTGTACACAATCATCTGAGTCACTTTATTGCACAGAACATTTTAAGTTTTCACAATCAAAATGAACATTTTAACTCATCAGGGTGTTGTTGATGGCTGCACAAAAAAAGTCAGCTTTATTGTCAAAAACCATCTGTACGCACTCACAGGATTTGAAACTGCAACGCTTCCTAGGCACAGTGAACATTAAACATCTGATAAACAAGACAATAAACACCATGACTAAAATATCACATATACTCATAGCAAAAGTACAATAAACTTGTATATAATACAAATAGGTAAAACACACAATGTGTAGCATAATAAAGCCCAAATGGTGTCATTTAAGCAGCAGTGTCAGTGTCACTTAAGTGTCAACACTGCCATCTGGTGCAAAAATGGTGTATTTCATTGAATACTAACTCATCGCCTGTCTGATTTGTTATAAAACTAAAATATTATATACAGACCTTTAATACACCAATAGACGTACTGCCTGTTGTTGTCTCATAATCAGTCTGCCACACTGTACAGAGAAGTGCTTTGTTGAAAAAAGCTGACATCTCACGCTCTTTATTATCAGCATCTCTACATTCATTCCATACATTCAGCCATTCCATTCCAGCGTCTGTTGAATTCCAACACAAACACAGAGCTGAGCTACTTCAGTTCTTGCACCAGGAGTGGAATAAAGTCACCCAAGAACAATGTGAAAGACTTGTGGAGAGCATGCCAAGACGCATGAAAGCTGTGATTAAAAATAAGGGTTATTGCACCAAATATTGATTTCTGAACTCTTCTTAAGTGTAAACATTAGTATTATGTTGTTTTAAAATGAATTTGATCTTGTTTCTTTGCATTGTTTGAGGTCTGAAAACATGTATCTTTTTTGTTATTTTGACCATTTGTCATTTTCTGCAAATAAATGCTCTAAACGATAATATTTTTATTTGGAATTTGGGGGAAATGTCAGTACAGTGAACCCTCACTCTATCGCGGTTCACTGTTCGCACCCTCGCTGTTTCGCAGATTTATTTATAGTGTAAAATTTTTTTTATAGACCAGGTCTAAACCAGGTCTAAACCTGGACTGGCCCTGGACTAAACTAGGACTGGACCAGTTCTAGACCTGGACTATATCAGGATTAAATCACTCCACGCGGCTCTTGCGTTCGTTTGTGCGTGTTCAGTTTGTGGCTCGGGCTGAGAGGACGCGGTCCAGGCGCCGCGGTTCTATCTCATGCTCGTAGCCCCGGTATACGCGCGACACGTGCTGATTGTGGACAAATCCGTGACAGAGCAGCACGTGTCGCGCACTTCTCCAAGGGGTTGGTGCGCGTCCTGGGAAGTGGCAGTGCTCCTCGCGCGTCCAGCGGGGCTCCCGGTAGAGGTAAGATCGGGCCTAAAAAATCCAGCCCGACCCGACCCGGCCCGCGGGTATTAAAGCCCGACCCGGCCCGAACCCGACCAATTAACTTGATTTGCAGGCCCGAGCCCGAAGCAAACCTGAAATTTCATATTTTATTTGTGAGGAGGAGGGGTGATTTATGATAACAATTAAAGCCTGTCTTTTGTAACGAAATCTAAGTTAAACAAGACTGTATAAACATTTACATCTTTTATATCTGTTTCTGCAGAGGGTACATTAACCGACAATTTTCCATCATTGACGGATTTTTTAAAGAGTTGACGGGAAAAATTTAAGGCCGTCCGTCATTTTGACGGGTTGAAAATTGGGCCATAAACCACAGCAGCAGTACGTCCTTAAGAATCTAGCGCGGCACTTTAAGAGAGAGAAGCAGAGAGAGCGGAGCGGAGGGGAAGATTATTAAGAGGGGGGCGTTCACGTGCGCAGAGCATGCTCTGGCTCTGCGGCTCCTGTTTAGTAGTTAAATAGCAATTACATTACAGCGCCTTCTCTGTTTTATCCAAATTATTTATTTTAAAACAAGTATTCCTTAGTTTAGTATCCACACATCGTTTTAGTATACATTTTTATAAACATATATTTATTTTTTTAAAAGTCAGCAAGAGAGAAGCCCAAGCCCGACCCGACCCGAAGCAATGATTGACATTTTAGGCCCGACCCGATTCTGGTCGGGTCGGGTCGGGCTCGGGCTCGGGCTTAAGATCTTACCTCTAGCTCCCAGAGCCGTGTCTCCCCCCACGCGTCACTATTAATACATTTTGTTGAAAATCTATGAAAGTTTGAGTGTTTAAACTAGAGACAAATGTGAGAAAATGTTAATACCAGTCTGAGAAAAGTGTATAATGTGTGTGGTGAGGCATTTACAGCCTTAAAACATGTAGAATAATTGTAAAATATAAAATTGTCCTACTTCGCGGATTTCTCTTATTGCGGGGCTATTTCTGGAACCTAACCCCCGCGATAAACAAGGGATTACTGTATTTTATAGATTCAAACAAAAATGTTCCTTTTGCCCAAACACATACCTATAAGTAGTAAAATCAGAAAAACTGGTAATTTTGCAGTGGTCTCTTATTTTTTTCCAGAGCTGTATATATATATATATATATATATATATATATATATATATATATATATATATATATATATATATATATATATATATATATATATATATATATATATGTATATATATATGTATGTACTCCACTGGACGATCAATAAGTAGACTGATCAAATACCCTGTACCCTTTGACCATGCTCCTTGTTTGTCAAGTTTGCATGTTCTGCAGGTGTATCCTAATGAGTCCTGATAGGTGTGGATACAACAAACAAAGATTATCTTCTTAACAGTAATCCACTGAAACCAACTGTTCATTCAGATGTTTACAGATTCACTGAATGGAATACTTTTTTTCAGTTTGTTATTATATTATATATTGTGATGTGTGAGCTACTGTGTCCATATAATTTACCTTGATCAATCAATCAAAAGTTTGTCTAAGTCTAAATCCATTTTAATAAAACCTTAGACAATAAGAATAATTTATGACAGACCAATTAGTATAATAAACGTATTGGCTAGCCTTATAATGAAATGAAAGTTCAGTCCTATATACCTTTTATGTAAGTTACAGTACACATGTAAACTTGTAGCTCAAAAGAAAATATGTGAGCCTTTGTAAAATTCTATTCAAATACAACGGATTAAATAGTAACATTTCAGCATGTGTGATAGTGCCCTCTGGTGGCTGCTCGGTGGCACCACAGACTGCTGCAGTGATGGAGCATACAGGCCTGGGGGAGGATGGATTCAGATTGGTCAACAAGGCAGACGGACAGAAGTTTTCAGTTTAATTAGATGTGGGAAGTGACATCAAGATTTAAATAGAATGGTCTTCAGCTGTTTGGCCACATTGACACAGATTCCATCATGTACAATCGATGACTTCTTCCTTCTCCAGCTTCTCCAAGCAATCAATGATCTTCTTTTTGTACCCATTGGTGGGGTCTTATTTTAGTAACTTGTAGATTGTGGTGTCACTGAGCACCCGGTTGCGGTTCACTTTAGCCTTATAATCAGCTGAGTTCAGAATGTTGGCATGTGGCAGGATGTTGATGCTCTGGTCCCTCTCTAGAGCAACAATGGCCTTCCTTTCCTCTGGTGTTACATTGGAGGTTTGGCATTGCTCAGTGCAGCTGTTAATTTTAGTCTAAGGTCTTCAGCTTCTGTCTCTGTGAGCTTGTTGTTCCTAATGGGGGTTTCTGCTGCTGTGATGTAGTCCACCGTGGGAATGTGGTTAGAAGTTACAGAGAAATTCAGTCCTTTGCAAAGTACTTCTTTCTCTGTCTGAGTGAGTACTCGGTTGGAAAGATTTTTCACCCAGCATTCCTTGTGCATAGATTGCTAGACCTATCCTCCTTCCTTTTGTCACTCCGATCCCAGGGGGCACTCTCACCTTTCTTATTGAAAATCAAACATCTAAACAGACCACAAACGCTTGTATTGATCACAGGCTCCTGAAAGTGTATTGTTTGTTGTATATGTTGCATGTGCATGTGCCTGTGCACCAAGACATGTCTAAGTCTAATTACGCCTATATAATTGTACATGTGAGGTGCATACAGCTCTGGAAAAACATAAGAGACCACTGCAAAATTATCAGTTTTTCTGATTTTACTACTTATAGGTATATGTTTGGGCAAAAGGAACATTTTTGTTTGAGTCTATAAACTTCTGGCAACATTTCCCCCAAATTCCAAATAAAAATATTATCGTTTAGAGCATTTATTTGCAGAAAATGACAAAATAACAAAAAAGATACAAGTTTTCAGACCCCAAACAATGCAAAGAAACAAGATCAAATTCATTTTAAAGCAATATAATACTAATGTTTACACTCAAGAAGAGTTCAGAAATCAATATTTGGTGCAATAACCCTTATTTTTAATAACAGCTTTCATGCGTCTTGGCATGCTCTCCACAAGTCTTTCACATTGTTCTTGGGTGACTTTATTCCACTTCTGGTGCAAGAAGTGAAGTAGCTCAGCTTTGTGTTTGTGTTGGAATTCAGCAGACGCTGGAATGGAATGGCTGTAATACATGTAGAGATGCTGATTTCAGGAAAAAAATGCAGTGGTCTCTTATTTTTTCCAGAGCTGTATACCACTGTATTGTTGAGATGTCAATAGAGGTGTCACGGACAAAACCAACTGCAAAATGTTTATTGTAGTAATAATCAGTATTCCCAAGGGACTATGTGTTTTTTGAAGCCCCTGTATGTGGCAGTAATTTCACACAGTATCAAAAGTGCCACTCTGTGTTCAATTATCTGTAGTGGTCCTCCTGTCCTCTGGTAAAAACGCTTTACCTGTTTTCATTTGAAATTATTAATAAACCTTTTTAGTGTGATTCAGAGGAGGACGCTGAACAATAAGCAGACACCAACGCAGATGGGGAGGGATTTCAGAAATAAATGCAGTGCTCTCTTATTTTTTTCCAGAGCTGTATATATACATGTTTATATAAATATGTATTTGCATGTATGTGTATATCTAAGTTGTAAAAGTTTGATCTGACACTATGTAACATTTCTGTCTGTTACCTTTAAGTCCATCCCCCAGTGCTCATAGTTGTAATGTATTTAAGTGCTGTCAGGACCCATATGTCTACAAAGGTCAACAAGCAAGCGGAGGTATTAAATGAGCACAAGGCGGCCTGCTCGTGTGGGTGTAATTGCCCTTAAGATCCAATACAGCAGGGAGCAGCAGTGACTTATGGGTAATTACCTGCAATGTCCTGAGACGAGGAGCGGTTAGAGTCTGCCTCCTTGATTCAATCAGAGTGGCGAGGTGGGTGCACAGGCTCCATCTTAATTCTCCACTGGTGCCCCAGAACACCGCAACAGACCACTTCAACATGATCACAAGTATGGAGACTTCATGTATTTCAGTGTAGGCTCTGCTTTACTGTCAGGACGGTCTGTGTCTTCCTCTCACCAACCTGTGGCTACTCTATAATAAACTTAGGTGAAGTGCTAGGCTTACTTATCTTTTTCTTTTCTTTTTTTTTTATTTAATACGGACAGCGCATATTAATTAACATCTACAACATTGCAGTGTAAATACACCAGATTATAGCAAGAATGCTAATTTCCATCTGCAGTCCCTGGGCGGGTGACACCACAGCAAAAACAATAAAAACAATGACAATAGCAGCAGTTATACATTCAAACATTAAAAGTGTCCACACATCTGGTTTTCCTTTAGCCACTGCTTCAAGTATGATCTGAAAGTGTCCAGTGCTGGAGTCTCTCTTATTGATGATGGGAGAGAGTTCCAGAACTTAGTGTCTCTGACTAAGAGCACCGTTTGTCCAAATGTAAAGCGTCTGTGTGGGACCTCACAGATCCCCCTGGGCCGTGGCCCTAGTTCCCATTCCACTGACAGTCTTTGTTTTAATAAAATCCTGTATACAGAGGAAGGGCAAGTCCATGTAAAACTTTATATATAAAATAACCATATTTAAAATGAACAAAATTATTAAAATTAAGCAAGTTGTACCAAAATAGTGCAGTGGTGAACTGAGAATGGTTTCTTGTCTAATATTTTCACAGCTTTTTAAAAAAGTGATTCCACTGGTTTGAGTGTTGTGCCCATGTGGTTCTGCAGATCTCTATATGAGACAGAATCATGGAGTGTAAAAACATTTGTGCCGCATACAGAGTCATAAAGGATCTTGCTTGTCTAAAATTCACTAAGTTAAAATTCACAGTTTTTGTGAGGCGCTTAATGTGTTTCTTAAATGTCAATGTCGGGTCCAACGTATGATCTCTTCCTTATTTTAAAGGTCCTATATTGCACAAAATTGACTCTTGGAATCTTTAAACCATGTTATAATGTTGTTACCCTCTCAAAAACATACCTGGAGTTGTGTTTTGTTTCATTCACAGGGTCAAAACACTCCTTGCGATGTCATGAAGTGGTAGTTTTCAAGTTAACAGTGACCTTTTACCTTTTGCTCAATATTGGATAATTGCAGGGCTGAAATGATCCAAATCATACTAATGAAGATGTATGGATTTTAAAAATACAGTGGAGTGCTTGATCACAAGATGGGACAGAGCGTTTTCAGTAGAACTCAGAAGAACTCTGTTTTGTGTCTTAGACGTGTTGTGTTGTGAATGAATCAAAACACAACTCCAGGTATGTTTCTTATGAGGAAAGAACATTATAACAGAGATCAGAAAATAGTGTAATATGGCACTTTTAACTAACGCATGGTTTACTAAGTTTTCACGTCAAGTTCCACCTAACTCACCTATGGGGCTCTTTGAGTAATAAACCCAGACTTTATCAGGCCTAAATTAAAGCTAAACGTGGTCAGAATTGGCCATAAGCAGGAAAAAAACATTGATAAAGTAGTTAAGCAGTGTTTAATTAACTGAAAAGTGCAAAGGGCACCACCAGAGGACACCTGCATACCATCAGTGGGACATGTACCACAGTTCTGACAAACACTGGCCTAACTGCTTTGATTGACAAAATATAGTATCAATAATAATAATAATAATAATAATAATAATAATAATAATAATAAGAAGAAGAAGAAGAAGAAGAATAAGAAGAATAAGAATAAGAAGAAGAAGAAGAAGAAGAAGAAGAAGAAGAAGAAGAAGAAGAAGAAGAAGAAGAAGAAGAAGAAGAATATATTGTGATGTGTGAGCTACTGTGTCCAAATAATATCCCTTGTGGATCAATAAAGTTTGTCTAAATCAAAGTCTTAACCCTAGAGCACTATCGCCGGGCGATTTTCACCCGAGCAAAAGTATTTACATGATTTTCAATATGTTGCATTTTTCTGAGTGTCATGGGTCCCTGGGGAGCTTCACCATTGTTTTTAACATCTTTGAAGGTGTAGGTGTTTCTCTACCCCAAAGCCCACTTTTTCCTACAGGCTTTCAGCTGATTTTCACCAGGCAATAGTGAAAGAGGAATGTAAGAATGTAATGAATTTAATGTAAGAGGATGTAAAAAATAGGTAAGTAAGAGTGGTCCTACTATTCTTATTTAGTGCAGTGGTTATGAATAAATATCACAAAGTGGTGATTTCAAAGGGAATTCTTATGGTGAAAACAATATTTTAGTCAACTGGTCATTTTTACCCACTGAAAAAATATTATTTTTCGTTCCTCCTGCAACTGTTCGTGTGTCGAGGAGTCTGTGCTTCACCAGGGAAGTCTCACATGTCCCAGGAATGGGTGGACCAGTGTCATTATTATTATTAGTTTTATTTTTTTTTAAGGAATTTTTTGTTTTTCCGTAATTTTGGAGCATGTTTTTAGGGTCTTCCTATGTTTGTTTTTTTCCCCCCATTTTGTTATACATACCACAGTTGAAAATAAAAGAAAACCACTGTAATTGATCATGTGTTGTCATATTTTGATCTATTTTTCATGACAAGTACTTGTTGTTGGGTATATTATATGGGGCAAAAGTGGTGGTGTTACTTTTTATAGCGAAAGTGTTCTAGTGTTAAATGGCTCATATAAGAATTCATACAGAATTGGCTTTATGGATTTCAGTGTGATTTAAAAAAAAAAGCATGCCAATTAACAATTCAAAACTAATTATTATATCTGTTTGGTGAAAAGTCCTCAAAATGGCGAATGAAACCACTCAATTATTCCATTCTCTATCTTGAAGTGTAGAAGTAACAGACACTTTATCCAGACCAGCCATTTTTAAACATGTTTATTATGTAACTGAATGAAAAGCTCTGATGACACACTTAACACCAGAAAGATATCAACTAAAATCAGCACAGCTCTCCTCCGCAACCAAATGATCAGACCAGCAGCTCCGGGCGCTTGTTTTTAAATGTAAATAGTCCAAAAAGTTACAGAAATGCCATTGCGTTACAGTCAGTGTGGTCAAAATTAACAAAAAAGTTACTAATTTGAATGAATTTATGGTACTGCCCCACTCAGTCTCATCATTTCACTCAATACTGTCAACAAAATCAATAATCCAGATTACTTCCAAGTTTGACAGACAATTGATAAAAAAAATTACTTTGACACTAAACATGTTCAGTTTTACAGTAGCCATTTCACTTAATCGTGTAAAGACAAATGAAAACAGACTGTCCTTACATCTCCACAAACGTTATTACACACCCCATTACAGTACGTCTTTCTACAGATCTGGCAGTGTCAAATACTCATATACTCAAATACTCCCATACACTAAAGCAGAAACAAAACTAAGTGTTGCTAGAATTCCTCATTGGATTATTGTTCTGCATAAGAAAATAACACATAAAATATCATTCAGAAAGATTAGAACAAAACACTCTTGTTAATCTGAATAATTACGATACATGTATCTATATACCATAAGGATACAAAGTGCTTGTCGCGTTTGTAACATTAATACTAATATAATATTTGTACTACATTAAGAACGCACTTATAGTGAGCTGGTAAGAAATGCTGTAAACAACTGTACACACAATGGAACAATACTTCTGATTAGTACTGGGACAAAAACAAAAATCTCTATCCATATGCATGATGAGATCTTAATCTTTGTTGTATGAACAAAAGTGGGATACACAATCTATCGCAAAAATATCAGTATTGTAATAATAACACTGGTCTACAAGCAAAATACTTCCGGAACAAAAGTAGTGACATTTTTCTTGGTTTAGGTCACTAATAAAGAAAAAGTAAGTCAGAAGTGCTGATTGGCTATAGTTTCCAAGATATAGTATTGGGTCAAAACAGGAAATTTATGCAAAATAAGGAAAAAAACGGTAGATTATCAGAAGGTACAGTGTGTCTACAAGCAACAAGTTCTATCTGAAAGCCTGTCTGCACATTCCAATATATAATCATTAAATATCTTTAATACATTAGCTAACCAGCACAGTTATCAATTGATTTTCAGTTCATTTTATCAATATAAATGAGATTTAGCCACGTTTATCTCGGAAGCAGATCGAGTCTAAAAATGTGTAGACCAGTGTAATTGATATTGCGTCAATCTAATATATTGCCATAGCATCAAGGTCCAATGGTTAAAATCTGCCAGAACGATGGTTTTATTGAATAACTATCATATTATTTCCTGATTATGTCTAAATTATCTTTTTTTTTGTCTGTGAAATTTTTCTTTTGAAGCAGTTTGACTAAGGCATGTAGAGTACATTTCTATTTTAACACAACTCAAATTGTGTCCAAAAGTATATTAAAATGTTGCAATATTATTGTTATCGCAGCACTTAACAGCTATGTCGCAATAACTTCCAATATCAAACAGAGTAAATGACGCACGCTATTCAGCATATATTGTACTATTCACTTTGTAAGTATTTAGTAAGCTACGCATTTTCTTTTAGTGTAGTGTAAGTATTTCTTCAAAAACAGACCCCAAAGATCTCAAAATAAAGTTTTTTTGGGGGAAAAGACTAGTAGTTTATAACCCAGCCACTAGATGGAACTAAATCTCACCTACTACATAACCAATTTTACACTGTACTGAAGGAACATCCACAATAACTATGACACATGAAATCTATCTTAAATGCTTTTCCAACCTCCTCCTTCATGTACAAAACAAGAAAAATAACACAACATTACGACCACATACTATATGGTTACAACCGAATCAATAGGCAGACTTTCACAACTTATCCCAATGGGCTTTTCCTCTATTCCTGAACGGTTTTTTATCAAGGCTTGAATACAGAATTACATGTACCGAGCAGCAAAAAGTTGTAACTAGCAGAAAAGGAAAAAAAAACAACATTTCAAAAACATATATTAAGACATGTTTGCAACCACATGGGGTAAAAACATAACATATATTCACATTTTCAGCGTATACTTGAGCTTTTGTGATTATTGAACACATAAAAGCAATGCAGTACTTGTATCCGAGGCGATATAATCAAAATACAGAACATGCTCTACATTATTTGCTCTACGAAGTGTGAGAGTATGATTAAATGTTGTTTGTGATGGCGGAGGCTTAACAATGGTTTCTGGCACTTCAGTGTAATGAACTGGACAAATATAACAACATGTCCCAAGTGTAGGTACTCTAGTTTCCTTTGTACAAATGATGTATTATATGATCACTGCAGAGTAGCTCAATAATGTAATCCACAAAGAGGTTTTCAAATGCAAATGGACATCTGCTGTTGTAACACGTTTTAACAGTGAATAAAGACTGTTATTTATATACATATTTCGATTTGTTAGTCTGTTATTGAGATCATCCAGAAAGCCAGGTTATGAATAACATTTTTATGGTGAAAAAACTAGGACTTAAAACAAAATACTGTATCTTTCGAATGTGAAAAAGCCTCAAAATGTTGCATATAACTGTATATGAATACTGAAAGCCACAAATAAGGACTTGCTTGAAACATGATGCCGATTCTGATACAATATTAATTAAAACTCCTTACTTGTTCTGATACAGATCTAGACAATTGTAATACTATTGAGCAAAAGTTCAGTTTTGTCCTATAAATGATTCTTTTCAGTATCAATACTTGCTCCAATGAGTATCTACTTCAGTTCTTAAGATTTAACATCTGGATTCCAATTTTATTTTGACACTAGTCTGGTCCACAGAACTTTTACCATTTACCATAGTAAGAGTTCACTACTTTGAAGCATCCAGCGATGTATTATTTCACCGACTGAAAAACAATAAAGGTGCACTGATGTCTCCGTGGAAATGTTATTGCTTTGTCTAGAATGTTCCACAGTATATATTAAACGTATCTATCAAGAGGGACACAAGCAGGTTACAGCACGACGCTATACTACAAGCCAGATGTGTCACCCCTATTCACAGAAGGAATTACACTGGTCTACAAGTAAAATGTTTCCAAAACAAAAGTAAAAGTGAAATGTTTCTTGGTTTAGGTCACTAATAAAGAAAAAGTAAGTCAGAAGTGCTGATTGGCTATAGTATTGGGTCAAAATAGGAAATTTAAAAATAATAATAATAAGAAGAAGAACAAGAAGAATAAGAAGAAGAACAAGAAGAAGAAGAAGAATAAGAAGAATAAGAATAAGAAGAATAAGAATAAGAATAATAAGAATAAGAATAAGAAGAAGAAGAAGAAGAAGAAGAAGAAGAAGAAGAAGAAGAAGAAGAAGAAGAAGAAGAAGAAGAAGAAGAAGAAGAAGAAGAAGAAGAAGAAGAAGAAGAAGAAGAAGAAGAAGAAGAAAAAAAAAGACTTTATTCATCCCCGTAGGGAAATTATTTCTCTGCATTTGACCCATCCTTCAGGAGCAGTGTGCAGCTCGTCTTTCAGGCGCCCGGGGACCCATCTCCATGATCTTATTGCTCAGCTTGGTCAAGACCTAAGCTGGAGGATTTTACCTGGAGCATGTTTTGGCAAAATAAGGCAAAAACTGTAGTTTATCAGAAGGTACAGTGTGTCTACAAGCAACCAGTTCTATCTGAAAGCCTGTCTGCACATTCCAATACATTCATTTTAATATGTCTTGAGTTTTAACATGAAATATTTTTTGATTTCACATAAGAGAGATGCCTCGAAATTGTGTGCACCTGATGTCTTAACATAGTTCTTGTGTATTTCTTGACGGATAAAGAAGTGCGAGTTAAACATTATCAAAATCGAAATATTATTTTTAAGCAAAAATGCCTAAATCTATTGTATAAACAGGTGTGATTTTGATGTAAAATATCATTAAATATCTTGAATACATTAGCTATAAATGAGATTTAGCCACTTTTATCTCAGAAGCAGATCGAGTCCAAACATTTGTAGACCAGTGTATTAAATTTTTGAGCAATAGAAACAACCATAATGAATAAATGCTAGATGGACATGTTTAAAGTCCTCCCACGGAACATTCCAGGCAAAGCAGTAACAGGACCCTCCACCAAAAGAAATTGCAATGTGCACCTTTAATAAAAATAAAAATAAAAAACAACAAAAACAAAACAAAACAGGTAACAACACTTCACAGCTTCTGAAAACGTCACTGATACTGTTATTCTGTGAAATATGTCATAACGTGACCATCCCTGCAAGCATTTTTACATCAAACTATCACTTTGGCATTCCGTGATAAAAGCCTGTGCTGGCTTGTCAATATAGAGCAGTTCATGAAGCTACTGAAATATTTTTTAACTAAGAGACAAGCGAGCCGTTATAACAAGCTAATACCACAGGTCAACAGAACCTGCTTTGTTAAAGTTTATGTACAGGCTTAAATGGCAACTAATTTCACATTATATTTCCAGTTTCTTCATAATGCAATATGTTCATTTTCAATACCACAAGATATGCATTATATTAAACACATGTAAATTATCTTGTTTTTTATCCCTTCAGTATGCACTTTAAGGCACTCTGTGGTTCAGCTTTGACTGACACTATAATTATTTTTTATATTTTCTTTTAAAACTATTTTATCGCAAAAAATATATTCTCTCAAGAGTTTAGATCAGACCCAAAAATCCGGTCCAAGCCTGTATATGTATTCAGAGTTAAAGGTCCCATATTACGCAAAAGTGAGCTTTATGACAAGTTAGACTTAATACAGACAAGTTAGCCTGTCTACATCTCCAAAGCTCAAAATTCTCTGTTCCTCCTTGTGATGTCACGAAGGGCGTTCAGTAGAAATGATCCAAATGATTCTAGTGAAGGTGTGTGGAGTTTAAAAACACACTGGAGCACTTTATACATCACTGAGTTTGTCACAAAAATCGACTTATCATAAAATCTTTGATGGAACAATATACAGCTCTGGAAAAAAATAAGAGACCACTGCATTTTTTTCTAAAATCAGCATCTCTACATGTGTTACAGCCATTCCATTCCAGCGTCTGTTGAATTCCAACACAAACACAAAGCTGAGCTACTTCAGTTCTTGCACCAGGAGTGGAATAAAGTCACCCAAGAACAATGTGAAAGACTTGTGGAGAGCATGCCAAGACGCATGAAAGCTGTGATTAAAAATAAGGGTTATTGCACCAAATATTGATTTCTGAACTCTTCTTAAGTGTAAACATTAGTATTATGTTGTTTTAAAATGAATTTGATCTTGTTTCTTTGCATTGTTTGAGGTCTGAAAACATGCATCTTTTTTGTTATTTTGACCATTTGTCATTTTCTGCAAATAAATGCTCTAAACAATAATATTTTTATTTGGAATTTGGGGGAAATGTTGTCAGTAGTTTATAGACTCAAACAAAAATGTTCCTTTTGCCCAAACACATACCTATAAGTAGTAAAATCAGAAAAACTGATCATTTTGCAGTGGTCTCTTATTTTTTTCCAGAGTGGGGATATTTTGGGTATTCTTGTTGTAATACAGTAAGATTTGAGCTTAACCCTCCTGTCGTGTTCGGGTCAAATCTGACCGTTTTACAACTTATAATATTCATAAATATTATGTTTTTCATCTGATTACCTCAAGACCTTATGATATTCTCCACACTGTGTACTTGAACATATAAAAGTGATGATCACCTATTTTGTTCATTTTTGAGTGTTTTAATCAACCTTGTTACACCTGTGGTGTTCCCGGTCAAAAGTGACCACCATAGGAAATGAATGGGTATCCAGAGTAAATTCATTCAACATACAGAAAACATCCCCATACACACTGCCCCAGCTCTCACACACACACACACACACACACACACACACACACACACTCACACTCACACTCACACACACACACACACACACACACACACACCCCCTGTTGAGTTTGGTGTTTGGTTTTCCATTTATTTTTTGTATTATATGTTCATTTTGTAGTTCATTTTCAGTGCCAAATTGTATTTTAACTGATGCTATTTAATGTTTACTTCTATAAATTGTTGTTAGACACTACTTTGAAACATTGTTCTCAACTAAAGAATGCTTAATAAAAAAATTGGTGTGGAAAAAAAAATGTTTGTGCTAATTTAAGAGCAGTTAAAACAGACCGGTCAATTTTGACCGGGAACACTAAAGTAGGGGGCTGGAGGCGAACACGACCGGAGGGTTAATGATATCGTCTATTTAAAATTGACTGCGATAATCTTGCTTTATCGTTATTGCATCAGTGGCATAAAGTAATTTCAATGTTATCGTTTATCACAGTAGCAAAATATTGTGTTATCGTAACGAAGATCAGAAAATAGCATAAGATGGGTTCCCAACTTGTCACAGATTTGGGTCGGGTTTGGGGCCAAGATTCAAACGTGATCATCTTCATATAGCTTTATCACTGTTTTTGAGTTTTGTCTTTTCATATAAAAATACAACACAATACAATCGAGCAAGATAGGAATGCTTAGTACGTGTGCTGTGTTTTAGAACGTTTTTTTTCTTTCTTTTTTTAAACAAGGCCTCTATAGATAATTCCTTATGAAAAATAAAATGCCTTTCAAAATTCCGTAACTAGAATGTGCTTGTCTTATACCTAGAACTACCTTCTCCGTTTGAAATTAAGACAGGAAAATCTCGACACTGCCACCGAGCGGTTTAAGAGTCCGTGAAACTTGGCACCCGTGGACCTTAAACTTAACACCGTCGTAACGTCCTCTGCATCCGTTAAAACAGATGCAGCAAGCTCTTTTCACAGTTCCCTTTTTGAAAACATATTTGGCATTGGTAATTAAATGTTTTTTCCTGTACGTTTTCACTGTGAGAGGTGTCCGAACAGGTCCGGGGTGATGTAGTCCACGGGCATGGCGGGTAGGGATTTGAGCAGGTGTTGTGACGGACAGGGGGGCGGGGCTTGTTGTTGCGGGGGCGGGTTTAGCAGCAGACTGTGCTGGCTGTCCACTTCCTGTACCACCGTGTAGTCTGCCACGGGGGTGAAGTTGGGTGACTGGGGTGGTTCAGGGGGCAGGATGTAAGGCGACTGCTGCTCCTCCGGGGGTTTGGCGTCCGCGGTTTGCAGCGGGACAGTCTGGTAGCCCTCGCTGGAGACCGGCGAGGTCGACGGAGTGTTATTTTGTTTGATCTCTGTATTTTCTGGATCCATCACCACCAGCTGAAAATGTACATCTTTTGCGTTACCCTCGCAATTTTCATTTTTGCTTCCCTTTTTGGCATCTTCCTGATTTTCTTGCGCTCGGAGCTGCTGGCCAGGAGACAGGACCACCCCCCCAGAAGGCATCACGTTGCTGACCTGGGCGTAAAAGTCTGTGTTGACCCAGGTTTGGGGTGCTGTGGTTTGGGTGAGACCTCTGTCAGAAGAAGCCTCCCTGTCCTCCGGCTGGCCTGGTAAGAGGGTTGCCATGGGGATGAGAGGGTCTTGGTCAGGGTGGTCCGAATCATAACAGCTGGCCCGGCCCGAGTCATTGTCAGGAAAGCTGCAAGTAAGATGAATAAACAAAACAATCTTTAAGTGCATTTTTTAAAACATGAACACTTTCATTATAATTGCTCTTCTACATTATATTCCTGTGATTAACGAATACACAAAAGAAGGAGCAAAATTCTGACCTATGTGTATGTTACCGAGATGTACTAATAACTTAAAGATACAATATGTAGCTTTTCTGGTGGGAGTCCTCTACCTGCTTGTGTCCATGGAGATGTTATTGTTTTTCCTGGAATGTTACGTGGGTTTGTTTCTGCTCTTATTTGACCTGACACTTTAGCTCATGGCATCTTCATGGAGAAATAGTTTAATGCCCTACTGAGGAACATTCCAGTGAAAGTACTAACATCTTAACACTCTAACAGAGACAAGCAGGTGGTGAACCCCCATCCATCAGAAAAGTAAAATGTTTAAAGGTTTCGTCTCCTCAATTGTCAAGATAGTCTGTTGCTATTACACAAATTGTGTGTGTTACTGTTTAACATGTTGTTTAACATGCTGTTCTTGTGAATAATGATCTGACAATACAGAGGTCTCTCACTATATCGTGGTTCACCTTTCACGCCCTCGCTGTTTCGTGGATTTTTTTATTCCAGTTTTTTTTTATAGTGTATTAACGTGCATTGTGTTCTGAAAAAAAAAAAGGTTCTGCGTCCTGATTGGATAAGGGACTGTAGACCTTTGCCGATTTGTCAGTCCTCCGTCCCGTGTCTCCTGTACAGTACAGAATGCGTTCAGTTTGCCAGATTTATATAAATGTTCGATCGCTCGCAGTGTGACTCTGGAGTGCTGAGGGTTTGCAAGTTTTCTCCCCGAAAAAACCCACAATGTCGACGAAACGTTCTCAAATATAATTGAAGGTGGCATGTCTGTTTATAAGAATCTTCTCGCCCAAAAGAAAAAAGAGCGCACTCGGAAAAAGACGCCTGCACCGAGGCTGAGCGGCGCCAGGACGAAGAGGCACGGTCAGAGGAACTGTGAAATACACGCCACTATTAATCATTTTTTTTGTTGAAAATCTAGTGAGTGTTTAAACAAGACAGAAATGTGAGAAAAGGTTAATGCCAGGCTGAGAAAAGTGTATAATGTGTGTGGTGAGGCGTTTACAGCCTTAAAGGGATATGCCACCCCCAGGTCAAATTTGGGCATCTCCCCACAGTCCAGAGACTAAAATAAGTGGTGGAACGCGTTTTCCTGGTCACCCAGCCATTGTCCGTGTCTGTCGCCACTGACCGCCGCGGTATCTGCAGCTCCTCCGCCTTAGACTGGAGTCTAACGTCGCCAGAGAAAGATTTCGGCCAAAAGGAATTAATTTGCTCGATGCGTTTCCCAATTACTTTCTGTGTAGTGCGCATTCATATCGAGTGCAAATAAATGTGCAAATCAACACGGAGAGCTTGCCTTGGTCATTTTGGGTGGGAACTATTTTCCAGTGCGGAAGAATAAAGCCGAATCACGCAGCACGCTGCCAGGGGAATCCCAGTTACGCACCAGGAAGGGAGTTCCCCTGTTGCCAGCGTGGTGCGTGATTCGGCATTTCTCTGGCGACGTTAGACTCCAGTCTAAGGCGGAGGAGCTGCAGATACCGCGGCGGTCAGTGGCGACAGACTCGGACAATGGCTGGGTGAGCAGGAAAACGCTTTCCACCACTTATTTTAGTCTCTGGACTGTGGGGAGATGCCCAAATTTGACCTGGGGGTGGCATATCCCTTTAAAGGGATAGTGCGTTTTTTTATGTGAATCTGTATGGCATCCCCTTCAGCAGTGTCGTGCATTAACACTGACTTACCACTGACTGTGTCCTCCTCCGGTTCTGTAGCTCATGAACGTAGGTCCGGTAAGTTAGCAGGGACATTTAATAAAGCTTGTTTTTCTTCTCAAAACAATATTTGTCCAAAAAGTGATATATTTGCGTCACAAACAGTTGTCCGTGAAAAAATTGTGCTATTTTCTCTCCAGTCATATCACTGCGCGCCTATTAGTATTATTAGCCTGTTCACTTGTAAGTGGATGTTTACAAGTGAACAGGCTAATAATACTAAAAACTTACCGGACCTACTTTCGTGAGCTACAGAACCGGAGCAGAACTGGGCTCAGAGGACACTGTCAGGGGTAAGTCAGTGTTAATGGATGACACTGCTGAAGGGGACGCCATACAGATTCACATAAAAAAATAAACAACAAACAAAAACGCACTATCCCTTTAAAACATGTAGAATCATTGTAAAATATAAAGCTGGCTACTTAGCAGATTTCGCTTATTGCAGGTTATTTTGAGAACGTAACCACAGATAAACGAGGGACCACTGTACATGTATTCATTTTATTATTTGTGTATCAATGTTGTTAGCCCATTTGTTTTTTTCCCTCAAAAAATCTATAAATCTAATATGGTCAGCATCTGCTTTTGGAAACTTTTTTTTTTTTTACACCAGTAGAGGGAGTGCCAATTTTATTTTCATTACATCATTTTTACTGTACAAATATTTAAAGGTAGTAAATTTGCCTCGAAACAGAATAAATCACACACACTGAATCACACGACACTTTCAATTCAAACTAATGACTCCATCTCCCCACAGCCCTTTCACCCCCACCCTCTCACAGGTCTGAACACGTGACCTTCTATACGGGTCTATACATTACCAGGTTACGTTGGAGCTCCCTATGTGCATGAGGTTCCCGACAGGTTGGGACAGAGCCAGGAGCCGTTGGGTGTCTGAGGCCTGGTTGTCTTCTTTCTCTGCACAATCAGCTCTGTCAGTGTCCACTTCTATGAACTCCACCCACGGCTCGTCCTGGTAGAAATCAGGTGCGTGTGCAGACAGGGCACCCATTCCAGCTCCACTCAGGATCAAATTCAACTCCTCTAATTTACCTTTCTGGAAAAACATGGGCAAAACAAGGGGGTTCTGTTATTGTACGTACATTTTAAGGTCCTGTATTATACAAAATTGACTCTTGTGAGGTTTACGCCATTTTAGAATGTTGTTACAGCCTCAAAAACGTACCTGGGGTTTTGTTTTGTTTCATTCACACATGTTAGAGAAATCCTATGAAGCTGTCTACATCTCAAAAGGTCAAAATGCTCAGCTACCTTTTGTTCACTGGAGATTAGGCTGAAATGATCCAAATTATTGTAGTGAACGTGTATAGATTTTACAAACACAGTGCAGTGCTTAGTGAATTGCCACAACATCTAGTACTTTTAAAATCTAGTACTTTTAACTCCTATATCTGGGATTTTGTCATACAGAACTACGCAGTGTTTGATGCTCTAAAGCAAATTTTGTTTCTATGAAAATGTGAACAAAATCTTAAATCTCGACATATACCCCTGTATTGTTGAGATGTCAGTAGAGGTGTCACAGACAAAACCAAGTGCATAATGTTTATTGCAGTAATAACACTGGTCTACAAAAGATAAAAGTAGCTAAATCTCATTTATATTGATAAGATGAACTGAAAATCAATTGATAACTGTGCTGGTTAGCTAATATATTCAAGATCCAATCAATCAATCAATCAAACAATATTTATAAAGCGCTTTTCATACAAAATTGTAGCACAAAGCGCCTGATAAGATATTTAATGATATTGTTTTACATCAAAATCACATCTGTTTATACAATAGATTTAGGCATTTTTGCTTAAAAATAATATTTAGGACTGTCAGTTTAACGCATTAAATAGATTAATTAATTATACTGCAAATTAACGCATTATAAAAATTAACGCAATTAATTATGAGTGGCAATTCAATGTGCGGGCATTTTAAATTTGGCGTGCGGCGAGCAAATCGCTGCTCGGGCCTTTGAACGGCAAGTTTATTTATAAAAAGAACGATCAACAAGAACGCAGTGATTTGGAGCTTTTGTCAAAGAGAATTTTCCGATCACCGAAGCTGCTCCAGCCTGACGGATCATTTGAACGATAAACACGTCCAGACAAGTTCCATTGTTACCGGTGATAGTGTGAGTGTGAGCGCACTTCAACAAACCACAAAAAACCAAACCACCAAACCAGACTCACAGTACAGGGGGTCCTCGGGTTACGACGGTCTCGGGTTACGACGTTTCGTGGTTACGAACGCGCCCCCATTAAAAATATATATATATATATTACGCGTCATTCCGTCTTACGTGGTTTAGCGTGGTAAGAGATGTAAACAAACGCGAACGGCGCGCGGCGCACGGCGGAAGAATACGCTCTGTTGTGGTTGTAGGGAGAAGAAGACAGCCTCGTGTGCTTGCCCAATGTGGGCGGAAGTACCTGATGTGGGCTCTGATCTGCTCCTATGAAAGCGGCAGTGATAACCAAGCAGTGTAGTGGTCTAATTATTGAGATGGAAAGGTTATTGGTGCTTTGGTTGGAAGATCAAAGGCAAAATCCGGTTTGCAACGAAATTCGGGTTACGACGCGTCTTAAGAACGGATCAACGTCGTAACCCGAGGACTCCCTGTATTTGGGAAACGAATGAGCAAAGCGACCACAGAAAAACCGACAAACTCATTCGCAAAGTGGGTTCGCTCGCTCATTCGTTCGCTCACTCACTCACTCTCTCTCAATCTCTCTCTCACACTCTTAAAATATGATTAATTAATTAATTACAAATCCTGTAATTCATTTTATTATTTTTTTTAATCACCTGACAGCACTAATAATATACTTTGAAAATACTGAACTTGCACTTTTTTATCCGTCAAGAAATAAACAAGAAATATCTTAAGACATCAGGTGCACACAATTTCGAGGCATCTCTCTTATGTGAAATCAAAAAATATTTGATGTTAAAACTCTAGACATATTAAAATGAATGTATTGGAATGAACAGACTTTTCAGATAGAACTGGTTGCTTGTAGACACACTGCACCTTCTGATAAACTACAGTTTTTGCCTTATTTTGCATAAATTTCCTATTTTGACCCAAAATTATATCTTGGAAACTATAGCCAATCAGCACTTCTGACTTTCTTTTTCTTTATTAGTGACCTAAACCAAGAAAAATTTCACTACTTTTGTTCCGGAAGCATTTTGCTTGTAGACCAGTGTAACCAATATTACCAAGGGACTATGTGTTTTTCGAAGCCCAGTAATTTCACACAATATCAAAAGTGCCACTCTGTGTTCAATTATCTGTAGTGGTCCTCCTGTCCTCTGGTAAAAACGCTTTTTGAAATTATTAATAAACCTTTTTAGTGTGATTCAGAGGAGGACGCTGAACAATAAGCGGACACAAACGCAGATGGGCAGAGGGTGACTGTGGCTAATACTGACACCTGAAGGGTCTGCTTTCAATCACAATTATAATAGCAATAAAACCAAAACAACACAGGTTATACAATACACTTTATGTAACCACTCTGCTACGTAAACAGTGCTAAGTGCTATAAGACAACATATTTGTCTATTGATGAGGCAGATTTTCAAGCCTAGTGGTGTTTTAAATTCAAACTATATTTCAGGAAATTCTCAATGATAATCTCAATACCACAATTATATTAAAACAGGCCATTTTCAACACAACATAATTATCACGTGGCGGTTCTCAAACTAGGGTACCACGTAAAGGAGCTTGAGTACACAGGTGGCACATGGATTCCTCTGCAATGCAAATATTTGCTCAATTTAAAGTCAACATAATGCAGATTTTTGTCCTCCTTTGGGTTAGTCCTTGTTTAGAAGTACTGTAGATTTTTGCAATTTTGTAGTTCTATTGTACACATATTTCAGACCTGGTTTTAATTTGGTGGCACTTTAAAGGCTAAAGATTGTCTAACATGGTATTTGGTATGAAAAGTCTGTGAACCTCTGCTTTACAGGGAAATTAGTCTTAAATAAAAAATAGAAAACAGTACTGATACTTGTTCAAATGAGTATCTATAGTTTAAACACTGGCTTTAGTATCGATTAGTATTTGGGTTTAGATTTTTGACAACCAGAGTAGAGCTCAATAATAATAATAATAATAATAATAATAATAATAATAATAATAATAATAATAATAATAATAATAATAAATACAGTGGTACCTCACCTTACGAAAGACCCAACGAAAATTTAAAGTTACGAAATGCCTTCATGTTAAATTTTGGTCTCTAGATACGAAGAAAAATTCAAGTTACGAAACGCGAAATCTCAAAAATTCAAATAATGCCCACTCAGCCACACACATTATACGCTTTTCTCAGACTGGATTTAAACTTTTCTCACATTTCTCTCTCATTTAAACACTCAAACTTTCATAGATTTTCAACAAAATGTATTAATAGTGAAGCGTGGGGGGAAGGGGGAGGGCGGTGTGTGTGTGCGCCGACACGTGTGTAATAGCGCAGAATGACCCGGCGCGGGGCGCGAGCACGAGACCCGTGCTCAAACCGTGCCAGGTCTAAACCAGGTCTAAACCAGGTCTGAACCAGGTCTAAACCAGGATTAGACCACTGCGGCTCTTGCATGCGTTCGTTCATGCGCTCAGACTGCGTGCGGTCCCGAGGGGAGTCCTCGCTGCTCGCCTCAGCCGTGACTCGAAAACAAAACTAGGAAATAGACCCGCACGCGGCGCTTTAATCCACCTGGTTTAGTCCAGGTTTAGTCCTGGTCCAGTCCTGGTTTAGTCCAGGTCTACACCTGGTGTAGTCCACGTTTAGTCCTGTGTCTAGTGTCTCAACGCAGGACACAGTGTTACACTATAAAAAAATGTTACAGTATAAAAAAAAAAAACTTGGAACGAATCAGGCCTTTTACATTGAAATAGCTACTCAACTTACGAAAAATTCACGTTACGAAACCACTTCTGGAACGAATTAATTTGGTAAGGTGAGCAAAGGAGAAGTTCAATTTGTCAACTGGACAAAGTTTGTTTGGTTGAAAACGTTTCGCCGCTCATCCGAGAGGCTTCGTCAGCTCTGGTTATTGTACTGGTATTAGGATATCCACAAACAGAGGACATCCTAAATGGGCTGTCAACAAAACCAAGAGAGACAAGGACAATAAACAAGACAACAGAGAATCCGAACCCAGGAGGAAAGGGGTAGCGATTCCGTACCTGGCCGGCGTTTCGGAAAAACTACAGAGGATTTTCAGACAATATGAAATTCCAGTTTATTTCAAACCCACAAACACTTTAAGACAAAAACTGGTCCACCCAAACGACAAAACACCGAGCCACAAACAAAGCAATGTGGTCTACTCCATTCAGTGTAGTGAGGATTGCAGTGAGCGCTACATTGGGGAAACAAAACAGCCACTTCACAAGAGGATGTACCAACACAGACGGGCGTGCCAGAGTGGACCGGCTTCTGCGGTACATTTTCACCTAGAAGCCACGGGCCATTCTTTTGAGGACAGTGAGGTTCAGATCTTAGCCAGGGAAAAGAACTGGTTTGAGAGGGGAGTTAAAGAGGCTATTTTTGTCAAAAAAGAGAATCCGTCATTAAACAGAAATGGGGGAGTGAGACATAACTTGTCTCCCATTTATAATGCGATTCTTAGACCAGTCAAACAGAGCCAGGGCAGAGGGGTGGAGAGGGTCGTTAGACGTTGAATAGGGGGTCGAAACAGCCGTCAGAGTAATTTGAAAAACAAAGAGACAGATTAGGGGAATCGTTTTCAGAGCTTTTGTCATTGTAGGACGCGCCTCCCGGCAGCTAGATATAAGCAGGGTCTAACCAGTACAATAACCAGAGCTGACGAAGCCTCTCGGATGAGCGGCGAAACGTTTTCAACCAAACAAACTTTGTCCAGTTGACAAATTGAACTTCTCCTTTGATCATGGATTCTACCTGGACGACTGAGGGACTTTTCACGCATCTTGGTAAGGTGAGGTACCACTGTATAGCCACAAGCGGCGATGATCGGCCCTCGCTTGCACAAAATTTTGAGTGAAATCGGCTAAAATATGCACGGATTATCGCTCGTTGAAATTTGATGGCGAGCTGCAAAAACAAACCTGAAATTTGTGGCGTTTTCACGGAAACACCGTTCAGTCTTTTAAAAAGCTTTTAATAACTTTTAATGTCCCACTTGTCTAGATGATACAGCACGATTCTGGTGAGTCTGGGTCAAAAACCCTACGAGGAGTTTGTTAAAATACGAGAACAGGAAAATTTGCCTTCGGCGCCAAGTCGCGTGCTCGGTCCAATATGGCTGACTTCCTGTTGGTCGCGTAGCAACGGTGTACCAAATTTGGTTTGGCTACGACAAAGTTTTTGCCGGGCATCCCATTGGCGAGGACAGATGTTTGGCCTGTTGCCATGACAACACAGGTATAACCATAGGCGCAATGTATTTTGATTTTCCAGGGAGCGCTGTCGAGCCATTTTTTAAATATTTTTTTAATACAGATTATTTGTAAATTCCTTTTTTGGCGTTCTTGAATTTTGTGCAAAATTTCGTGAGTTTTCGTCGGTAGGAAGTACCTGAACCTTGAAAAAAGGGGGGGAGGAAAATAGTAAGAAGAAGAAAAAGAAAAAACAGAACAATAACAATAGGCCCCATGCTTTAGCGCTCGGGCCTAATAATAATAATGTAAATTTTTTTTCATCTACCTCCATTTAGTCTAGAAGTCATAGTGAAATTTTCAGATTTGTGTATGAAATTAGTGATTTCAAATGTGTCTCTGTAGTCATGAATATTCACACAAACCTTCAGCCGTTCTGAGTCTATTCCCTTTATTTTGGGAGCTGGGACTGGAGGCAGTAGAATCATCATTAATCTAAAAAAAAAGTAAGAATAATGATGTCATCGTTCTGCCTGAGATGTTCCACAATATGGCATTAAACAAATATACCTTGTATTTACAGTATTCAATTACAGGTGTTTTTATAACTCAAAACTACAGCTAAAAGATACATTAATAACGTGAGTGGGCCAACTTCTTCTCCACAGATCTGACCTATAACTTGGCCTGGTGATGTGGCCCGCTTGTCTCCATGGAGATAGTTAAATTAAAAGCCATACTGTAGAACATTTCAGGGAAAAAATACATCTACATGGACTTAAAAATTATGTCAGACAAATACTGAAATTTTACCTTTGCTGCTGAGACACAACAATAAACATGAGGATAATAACGACTCCGGATATTCCAAATATGAGCGCCAACATGACGGGGAAGCTGGTCCCTAAAAAGGAACACAATTAAAATGATTTTGGATTTGACTATCTTTTATTTTTGTGCTCTTTGTCATTATATTGTAGTCTGCAATCTACTTTGTCCAAGTAATGTGAGGATCAATAACGTCTAAGTAATGACAAAATCAATAAATAATCTTACCATCATCACCGCTGCCCATGACTTGAATAAAGATGGATTTGCTGAACTCTCCAAACTTGGTGAAAGCCTTCATCCTACAGCGAATGTGGACCTCGTACTCGCGTCCGATGTGCAGTCCATAGATCGTCTGCTGAGGGTCGGACTGGATCTCCAACTACAACAGAGGAGCCAAACGGTGACAGTTAAAGCTGCACTATGTCACTTTTCTGATCGAGGTCTGCCACATCTTCTCCATGGAGATGTTTGCAAATGAACTCTTTGTATACATGTATTCTTACAGTGAGCAATAACATCCCCATAGAGGCGGGAAGGTAGGAGAAAAGTTAAAATAGAAAAGTTACAGAGTGCACCTTTAGGTAGGCCATTTTTAGATGTATAATTTAGAATGTAATCTGACCAAACATTATGTAGTATGGTGCAAGAAACAGAAATTACTTTAATATACAGGATTTTGTGTATAGATTTTCCCCAAATAGACTTGTTCAATGTGGAAACCAAAACTTTGACATAAAGGTGCACTTCAGATCTGTAGAGAGTCGGCCCTATTCACAGAAGGAATCATTTTATTTTTGAGCAGTACAGAAATATCTGTAATTAATACATGTTTAATGTACCGTGGAACATTCCAGGCAAAGCAATATCACTGGTCTACAGGCAAAATGCTTCCGGAACAAATGTAGTGAAATTTTTCTTGGTTTAGGTCACTAATAAAGAAAAAGTAAGTCAGAAGTGCTGATTGGCTATAGTTTCCAAGATATAGTATTGGGTCAAAATAGGAAATTTATGCAAAATAAGGCAAAAACGGTCGTTTAGAAGGTACAGTGTGTCTACAAGCAACCAGTTCTATCTGAAAGTCTGTCTGTACAGTCCAATACATTCATTTTAATATGTCTAGAGTTTTAATATATATCAATATATCTAATATATATATATATATATTATTATATCATTACATATCTTGAATACATTTGCTAACCAGCACAGTTATCAATTGATTTTCAGTTCATCTTATCAATATACATGAGATTTAGCCACTTTAATCTCAGAAGCAGATCAAGTCTAAAAATGTGTAGACCAGTCTCTAAGTAGGTAGGGGACCCTCCACCAGAAAAGTTGCTTTGTGCATCTTTAAGTAAGCGTACTGTTATTTTAAAAATATATCACTTAAGTAGAAATGCAGAAACTACTGTGTTTGTTTCTTCAAAATATCAAAGTTAAATTTAAGCAAACGTAACTGTAAATCGGCCAGAGCACTAGTGCCATTGTTTGTACTGATTTGTAAATGCACAACATGTAGGCCAAACTGTCAGAGAGGAAGCTTCTAAAAACAGTTGTGGCTCTGCTTTGAGTGGATACGCAGGCTGGGGGGTAAAGAATATGAGCTTGTTCAGTGTCCCATGGCCTCTGACCCACCGAGCCCTCCCTGTACTTCCTTCAAGGAGGCTGAGATTTCCCAGAGGACTTTGCTCAGGCTTCCAGAGGCTTGCCAACAAAGCTACATACTGCCCTTCAGCCCAAAGAGTTCACAGGAGGGGGCTGAAACTCAACACTGCACCGTACATGCACTTTACTTCAGCGCAGCACACGCATGTGGGCAAGTATGAAATGAATATGAATAAGAAACATAAACTTTGATTCACAGGGACAGTAGGATAGCCAATTCATTTATTTTGTGTAGTTAAAAATATACTCTCATCTCACATCACTTCATGTTTCCCCATCAACCCAAAATATGTACAAAATCCTCCAAATGACCAAGCCAAGCTCAAGATCAGACAAGTTGCCCCACCAGCATTGAAGAATGGGTCAAATGCATAAAATAAACCATTTTAATGAAATAAATTATAAATGGGGTGGGTAAAAGCTTTCTTTTTTTTCTGTTGAAAGGTAAACGACTAGGCCTGTCACGTGACAAAATTTGAAGCAGTATTTCTACAGAGAAATATTCACATAAACGATGATATTGAAACTACTTTATATCACTGAATAACATTCAAATCAAATATAATCCCAGTAAGACATTTTAAATAGCCAATAAATAGCAGAATGACACAGAATTAGCCAAAGTGACTTATTCAACCCTCTAGTGCAAAAATCTTATCACATTATATCTAAAATAAAAATAAAAAAATCTCCCTACATTTGCAAAGAAATCATACCCAGATTAAATATTAAGAATATTTAAATATTATTCTGGTTTCCATATACTGAACATTAAATCAATTTAGTGATTACTGTGACACGTACCTTTTTCCACTTGGTCGAGTTGAGTTCTCTGTACTGCAGCTCGTACTCGACGCGCATCCATCCAGTCTTGACGTCTGCGGAGGGTGGAGGGTCCCAGCTGACCAGCACGTCATAACTAAGGCCAGAGGGACTCGGGTTCAACAAGGTCCAGTTCAGAGCCACGGGAGGGTCAGGACGCACTGAGGGGAGACGGCACAACAGACCGTGAGGGGTGTTCAACCTAATCAACTTTCACATTATTATACCTACAATCATTTACAAAAATTGAAATTACAAAAATAAATCATAAGTTTGCATTTTGATTAGTTCATTTGAGTAATGCTGTATTGTCTTACATTTGAGGTTTGACTTCACCTAAACCCTATCCCCGCCCACCGACACATAAACAAAACAATGTTGCGGAACTATTTTGGAATAAAAACACTGATATGACACTTTTATTCTTGTTAGCGGTTGACGTACATATAATGAACATTATTTCAATTATGACCCAAATCATCATGTTCAAGATTTAGTTTTTCACATAATCAAGCTCCCTAGCATTTGTCGCATCAATATTTGCAATCACAATTCAGTTCATTAGAAACAACATACAGCTCTGGAAAAAAATAAGAGACCACTGCAATATTATCAGTTTTTCTGATTTTACTACTTATAGGTATGTGTTTGGGCAAAAGGAACATTTTGGTTTGAGTCTATAAACTACTAACAACATTTCCCCCAAATTCCAAATAAAAATATTATCGTTTAGAGCATTCATTTGCAGAAAATGACAAATGGTCAAAATAACAAAAAAGATACATGTTTTCAGACCTCAAACAATGCAAAGAAACAAGATCAAATACATTTTTAAAACAACATAATACTAATGTTTACACTTAAGAAGAGTTCAGAAATCAATATTTGGTGCAATAACCCTTATTTTTAATCACAGTTTTCATGCGTCTTGGCATGCTCTCCACAAGTCTTTCACATTGTTCTTGGGTGACTTTATTCCACTCCTGGTGCAAGAACTGAGGTAGCTCAGCTTTGTGTTTGTGTTGGAATTCAACAGACACTGGAATGGAATGGCTGTAATACATGTAGAGATGCTGATTTCAGAAAAATTGCAGAGGATTTTTTTCCAGAGCTGTATATATTTGTTATGACAAAATGTAACCTTAAAGGGACGATATTACGCCATTTTCTGATGTTATAATATTGTTTCCTCGTCAAAAACATACCTGGAGTTGTGTTTTGTTTCATTCAAACATGTTCAACACCTAAACCCTGCATATTTAGGTTGAGTTCTTCTCTCAAAAGGAAAACATTCTGTTCCACCTTGTGATGTCAGGAGGAAGTGCTCCAGTGTGTTTTTAAACTCCACACACCTTCACCAGAATCATTTGGATAATTTCAGCCCTGGAATTTCCCAGTTTACTGAACTAAAGGTGAAAGTTAACTTGAAAACTACTCATGACATTACAAGGTGGAACAGAGCATTTTGACTAAAAATACAAGATTACGCAAACATGAAACAAAACGCAATTCCAGGTATGTTTTTGATGACACTGATGACATTCTAACACGTCTTAAAGCTCACAGGAGTCATATTTGTGCAATAAAGGACCTTAAAAAAATTCATCCATAATGTGAATTTTTGCTGTGATATGAGGTGGAGAGACATCAAAACACAAGCCTGTGAAACAGATAAGCAGGTGACATTTGTGAGAATGATAGAAACCAAATGGGTCTCATTGGACAAAACAGAGTCTGAGTCTGTGAAGAACAGTAAATGATCATAATCGTCCATTTTCCTCCACATGGATGTATGTTTATCCTGAACAATATATTTTATGTAACAGTCATCTGCCGGTGCTGGTTATTATTATTATTATTATTATAGGGGCGGCAGTAGCTCAGTTGGTAGAGCATACAGTATGTCTCGTGATCCAGGGGATAGCGGTTCGAATCCCGCTCTTGACGGGTTGACCGCATATAATCCCAGCTCCCACAGATGAGCGCTGCCTTTGTGTCCTTGGGCAAGACACTTAACCCCACCTCGCCCCCAGTGTCTGCGGACACTGGTAGCCCCCATGGCAGAAGATACATCAAGGCCCGTGGTGACGTGAGCCGTCCTCCTGTGGACCCACCACCTGCGGAAGGATTCATGGGGGCTGGTGCATTGTGTTCTGGGCAGTGGAACACTGCTTGGACTGCTGCCCCCGCGACCCAGAAAATGGAAAAGTGGAAGAAAATGAATGAATAATAATACAGTGAACCCTCGTTTATCGCGGGGGTTAGGTTCCAGAAATAGCCCGCAATAAGTGAAATCCGCGAAGTAGGACAATTTTATATTTTACAATTATTCTACATGTTTTAAGGCTGAAAACGCTTCACCAGACACATTATACACCTTTCTGAGACTGGTATTAACATTTTCTCACATTTTTCTCTTGTTTAAACACTCAAACTTTTGTAGATTTTCATTAAAATATATTAATAGTGGGGCGGGGGCACGTGACACGCGGGCACGTGCGCGCGGGCACGTGCGCGCGGACACGTGTGTTTGTTTTGGTACCACATATCCATGCCATGTGCGAAAGTCGAGTGGAAAGCGACCTGGATATCATTTTGGGCAAGACTCAAGCCACTGCTAACAGTGCCGAACCGCTAACAGACGCCTGTGAGCACCACAAGACCAGGTAAGACTAACCTGCGCTCACAAGAGTTGGTTGCATTTCACCCCGGCTCCAAAATCAGTCCGCTATCAATGCGTCGCCAATACTCCACAGCTCTCTAGAACGGGGTCGGGTTTGTCCTCTCGTCCTCTCACGGGGAAGAGCCACTGTCTCCACAGTGCGCGCGAGTGTCCTCTCCCCGCTGCGGCTCCCGTCCATGTTGATTCTTGGAAGAGTCCGTGTTGATTCTTGGCTCTTCCATGGTCCGGCTCGCACTCTCTTCCATGGCTCGTGCAAGTAAACAAAGGCCACACCTCCTGTCACCCAGGCGCTCTCGTGAAGGAAATCTGAGACTCTGTCCCTACCATCCCTGGTCTAGACCTGGTTTAGTCCTGGTTTAGACCTGGTTTAGTCCTGGTTTAGACCTGCTTTAGACCTGGTTTAGTCCTGGTCTAGTCTCTTAGCTAATCAGGGCGCAGGACAGAATGCTACACTGTAAAAAAAAAAGTTACACTATAAAAAAAAAAAAAAAAAAAAAAAAAAAAAAATTGAAAAAAAAAATCCGCGAAACAGCGAGGCCGCGAAGAGTGAACCGCGATACAGCGAGGGTTCACTGTAATTGTTTTTTTTGTTTTTTTTACATAAATTATCTTAACCCAGTTTTCTTGCTTGTTTTTATTGTGTTTTATTATTCATCTTTATTGGAGTTCACTGTTGTATGTAAAGCAATTTGGTCAACTGTGGATCTTTTTAAATGTGCTGTACAAATACATGTGCAGTAAAACATCACCACGGCAACAGCCAATAAGTGGTAAAGCTGCAGATTAGCGATCAGGACTCTACTTCCTGTGCACTTTTCCCACCAACCTCCTGTGCATTAAAAATCATGTATCTTAAGTATTGCCCGACATTTCATAAATAATAACACCATCTTGACTTGCATCTAAACTCGAAGTGTGGTGCTGTGATCTTTTGAACACTGAAGAGTCTCAAAGCGAGTGATTTTACTGTAGACAGGAAACAGCTGATGTAAGGAGAGCTCACAAATTTATAGCCTGTGGTCTGCAGCCGTATCCCACAGCAATCTTTTGCAATTGGAGATTTAAAATCTCATAAGATTCTCCTCGTGTCTGTGGTGAGCACTTTTAAAAATCATTTTGTGTTCCGGTAGTGTGTGGTAGCCTTTAATCCACTTCATTATTCAGTCTATGGCCAAAACAAAAGCCAGGTGAGGGGAGGGGGAAACCGGTTTCTGCCGTCTACTGGTAAAAAAAAAAAAAAAAAAATCTAATAAACTTGCAGATGGTAGCTTTAAAACATAACTTCAAAAATATGTATTATTTATGAGCACTGAAACTCACATCAAATCTCTATGGAAATGTGGATGCTTTGCTTGGAATGTTTCACAATTTGGCAATAACAAGAGGTGTTTTTATTGCCGTGACAAATATCCATACTGTGCGGCTTGCCTTTCCACAGACCTGTCCTGTAACTTAGCCTGGTGGCATCACCTGCTTGTATCCATGCACTGCAAAAAATCTTGGCCAAAATTTAAGATACAAACACTTAAATCTATCAGAAAATGTCTTAAAAGCAGTGAAATTTTCTGTCCATGCAGCAAGATCATTTTACTTGACAAGTTCTCTTAAAATAAACTCCCTCTAGACTAGAATTATTGCAATTCAGAACTAGTAAATAGATAATACATCTGGAAACAAGATTAATAACGTGATAGAAGTTTTAAAATCTTGGCCAGATCAGAGAAATGTGCAGTGTGGAGACAGTTTATGCCATACTTTGTTTGAAACACTTCAGGCAAAGCTTTACATTTTCTAGGTGTGTGACTGAATGTCGCTTTTGCTGTTGTTGTAAAATGAGCTACTGCAACAAAATCATTTCCTGAAAAGGATTAATAAAGTACAAGCAGTTGGTGAACTCAGAAAAGTTAAGTAGTGCATCTTGAAAGAAGGATATTGCTAAAACTACATATATCACATTTAAAGGCACACAGATTTCTCACCGATATTGGGCAAAGTGAAGCAGTCGTCTTCATTGACATATGTCACGTTGTGGACGTGGAGCTCAAAACAGTAGGTAAACCAGGTGGTGGTGTGGTCAGCGTCAAAGAAACACTCTTGGTTTAGGTAATTATACTGTGGGCACTCGTTACGCTCAGTCTTAGCAGGGCTGTGGAGCAGACACAGAAATATGTTCATATGTGAAAATACTTACGTTTAATTACCTTTTCTTTATGTACAAATGTAAAAGCTGTACAGACTTTTTCCCATAACACACACATTAACACACAGTATGAGCTCCTGCAGTGTGGGAGGAGATAACTTTAAGCAAAAATAACCCCAGTTCATAAAATGTATTAACAACATTTACTGCAGAGATTCCCAACCTTTTTTGGCCTGTGACCCTATTTTGACATCACACATTTCTGGCGACCCCATAGACTTTTTTTTAAATTTTTTATCCTGTTTCAGTTTCAGCCTCAGTCGCAATATTGTGTCAAATGGTTCGAGGTGTCTGAGGCCTCGGAGAAACACTGACCTCTAGTGGACAAATTCAACCATTGCAAACCAACACATAACCCATGATTTGGATGGGAATGGATCGCTTTTTTCCACTTGTAGATGCCATTGAAAATGAAACAAACACCAAAAGTCGCCAGAAGTCACAAAAATCACCACTAACATCACACAATACTCCTCACTACCCAACATTTTTAAAGATCCCATGACATGGTACTTCTTGATGCTTTTATATGGCTCCTTAATGGTTCCCTAATACTGTAAATGAATCCTTCTTCAAAATCAACACTCAGTGCATGAGAAACAGAGATAAGATGAGAAAGAGTATTTTTTCTCTCTCTGGAACACTCCATAATGGGAGTTGTTGCTTGAATGCAAATGAGGAGAAAAGAGCTGGCCAATAGTAGAGGGTGGGGGCGTGGCCAAACTCTCCGCTCTGGGCTCTGAGCGCTCAGCTGATCCATTTCCTTGTTTTTGCACGGGGGAGAGATTTGAAGCGTTCCATTGAAAAATAAACACATTTCCACATACAATAAAATTAAACCACTGCTGTTCAAAGGTCCAGAGGCTCAGATAAAGGACTTCCGAGCCTAGAAACACTCGGACGTGCCTCCAGGCAAATAAAAAAACGCATTTCGCATTGCCTAGCGCATTCGCAGTCCAAACTCTCTGGGCATGATTTACAGAGACGCTGAGTACAGACAGACGGGGGTGGAACTGCATTTGCATTTCTTTTTTCGATCTGACGTCAATAAGGTGCCTTGTTCAAAATCGCCCGTTTGAGCTCAGATTTTTTGTAACGCAGAAAAGTTTAGACATGTCACAACTTTTAACCATGGGAGGGGGGGCTAAACAGGGTAGGGGAGCTCACATTAACGTTCAAAAACCTCAGAAAGTGAAAATTTCATGCCATGGGACCTTTAAGAAATATTGGTGCATCTTTTATACTGTAGCAGTTTAGCGCTTGTCAAACCGAGGAAACGCGCTGAACACTCTGAAGCACTCTGAACCAATCGCAGAGCGGAACATTCGCTGAGCCAATGAAACGCTTCGATACACTGAAGCGACTGACACGCAGAGCGAAGCAGCGGGGGGAGGGACCGACACTTCGGTCACGTGAGCGGCTGCTCGAGACAGTTTCAGAAAGAACGAGACGTGCTCCAGAGCTCCGTCTCATTTGCCCGTCACTAGTTATTGTGACTGCACTGCTCCATACATTTCAGGCGACCCCGTTTAAATTCTAGACGACCCCACGTGGGGCCGTGACCTGAAGGTTGAAAAACGCCGATTTACTGACTGTGCTGATGTGTGGAGCCTGAGTGATTATAAGATATTGTCCAGCTCTACATGTTTGCCTTTTTGTTTTCTGGTATCTCCTAGTGCGTCTCTATGTTATTTTAATGCTACTGACCCATGCCCCAGCCAAATGTATCCATAGACGACATAAATGAAAACCTGAAACCATAAATAGAGATAAATCTGTCATGCTCCAGTACAGACATATTGTATAAGCAGCTCTTGAGGTCAAAACAAGTCTGTGTACGTGTCTGTGTACGGTCTGCATCTAATTATACAGTGTTTTATTGTCAGATAATCAGGAAATGTGCGTTAGTATGCAGAAAAATTCCACTCCTGTCTCTGTGAGTTGTGAAAAGAGTCTTTAAACTCATTCTGTTGAATAATTTGGATGTTTGGAAAGCATAAGGTAAATAAGGAATAACTTTGGACCACTGCAAACTGTTTAAAATGAACTAGTGCTGTTTTATTTTTATTTTTTTAACAGATTAAAAATCATGTACAGAGCCTTTAAAGGGGCATTGTGTAACTTTTCAGGTGGAAGGTCCATCCATTTTTTTATTTTTTATTTTTTCCTGTGGAGGCGCTATTGCTTTATCTGGAATGTTTCACAGTATGGTATTAAACCTTTTTATCATCACGGAGACCAAACCAGACCAAGTTAGAAGTCAGATCTGCGGTATTTTTGAGCTGTAAAACAAAAAAATGTACTCTAATTGACTAAAAGTAAGGTAGAGCTGTTTAATGTCATACTGAGGAACATTCAAGGCAAAGCAACAACATATTCATAGAGACAAGCAGATGACGGAGCCCTCAACTAAAGTTAAGTTAAGTTACGTAGAGCTCCTTTAAATCCACAATTACCTTTTTTTTACGTAGAAAATCGTCAGATCTTCAGGAGACGAGACATTCTGGAAACTGCCGGGGCTCCACCAACAGCTGAACGTGGTCATGTCTCTCGAAATGCACTCAGTGAAATGAGGCACAAGAGGAGCTGCAAACAAAAACATTATAATCACTGTACCCATTCTTGCTGATTTTGAGACATCTATTAGCAATATTATTAAGTCAAACTAAATAGAACAAGGTCGACTCCAGTCCCTTTGTAAATAAAAAATAACTTTGAAAACATGACTTTCATCACAAAGCTGACATGCAGTGGAAGTTTATTCATAGTATAATTCAGTGAGCTTTAGAGAACAAGAAGGGCACTTGAAAATTCTAATAAAAAATGTATTGTTCAAAATGAAATGATTTTTTAAAAAGGAGATAAGAGTGCAGATAAAAATCGAATCATATGAAGAGCTAAAAAAGAACCACTTTGAGGCTAGATTTGGTTTGATGCCTAATTCACTGCTCCATATTTTAGCTGCATAAAACTGAACACTGATTCTCCATGTTTAGTCCTGGTTTAGTCCTGACTCTGGGCAGCAGGAGGCCAGCCCCTGGGGTCTTCACAGTGTGCGATGGTTTAGGGCTGTGCAATTAATCGAATTTTGATCACGATTTCGATTTTGGTGTCAAACGATCTCAAAATTCATATAATCGAGTCCAAACAATTATTTTTTCATTTGTCTGTCGAGAGGGACGCACACGCGCAATACATTCCCTTCCACGCAGGCCAATGCGCAGCGCAGATACTTCCTGGCGCCTACACTGGTGCGAGAGGAAAAGGAAGAGAGAAAGAAAGAGAAGAGAGAGAGAGAGAGAGGATTCACCCCCTCCCTTCTCTGCGGCCGGCTGCGAGTCGAGCTCACACTACCACGATTTGACCAATGTCTGGCCGAGTTACTACCAAGAATTGACCAATCACGGCACTAGTTGCTACCAAGAATTGACCAATGACAGCACTAGCTCCTACCAAGAACGCACACGCTCGCATATGACGCCAAGAACACGGAAACTACATAAGACAATAGTAAACGAAGTTAGTATAACGCAACGTTTAATCACTTTTAAATCAATCGTTCACCCTCCGTAGTATTTACTATGAATACAACGTACAAAGACACACCTTACATGGGACTTTGTAGAGATACGCGATCGGCATTTTCAATAGAGGCGACGTGAATTACTTATGACGGACAACACTTCATCTCGGGGCTTCTTCTTTTCGGATTTGCTGGACAGTATCTCATCTTTGCTTTTGGTAAGTCATGTCATGAAATGTGTTTGTCATATCACTATTATATTGTATTCATTATATTAAGTTATATTATGTTATATTTATTATATTATATTATATTATATTATACTGAGGAGAAATCTGTGTGAGGAAATTGAGGAATAGCTGTGTGTGATAACTTTTTGTTTGTGTTTGTGTGTGTGTGTGTGTGTGTGTGTGTATGTAGGTAGGGGATTTTGAAAAAATCGTTTGAATAATCGTGATTTCAATATTGACTGAGATAATCGTGATTATGATTTTTTCCATAATCGAGCAGCCCTGCGATGGTTCATATAACACTAACTAATGTCAGATGTACTTTGGTGCACAGAGAGACTTGCTAAGGTCAGACACTGCAGATAGGATTACCTGGAGGATAGGCCATAATCTTAGGGCCCGTCCACACAACAACGTTTTTTTGGTGGAAACTGAGAAGTTTTTATTCCTTTTGGCCTTTTGTCCACACTGCGCCAGTGTTTTTGGTGAAAAAGAAGAAGACATGCTTTATTTATCCCCGTAGGGAAATTGTTTCTCTGCATTTGACCCATCCTTCAGGAGCAGTGGGTAGCTCGTCTTTCAGGTGCCCGGGGACCATCTCCGTGATCTTACTGCTAGGCTTGGTCAGGACCTAAGCTGGAGCATTTTACCTGGAGCACATTTTGGGTTGATGGGGGAAACCAGAGTGCCCGGAGGAAACCCATCCAGACACAGGGAGAACATGCAAACTCCACACAGAACGGCCCGGGCGACCCAGGGATCAAACCCACTCAGCCAACAACGAGCAAAACGCAGCTTTTGGAAAAAAAATGATGTTGCGATGCCTGCTTGAGAAAGGACTTTATGCGCATGCGCTCTTTATAGTATTGCGTTTCCGGTGGCTCTGGCTGTTTCCTGTTTACAGCACCACATATCGGTGTGGCATATGTATTACATCGTTTTCACGCAGCGCTCCGTTTTCGTCTGGACGCGAATATTTACTGATGTGTGGATGCGAATTTTTTTCAACCCGCATTTTAAAAAAATCCAGGAGCGTTGTTGTGTGGACGTAGCCTTAAACTTAGAGAATTACCTATTTGAAACTTCTTCTGTAGTTTACTCACAGAAATGTAAGAAAAAAAAGCATTACAAGATTTTTCCAGAAAAATAAGGAATTCTATGTGTAAAATGTTTGGGACACTCAAAACAGAAACATAAAAAGAGCCAAGCTTACATGTCTTGCTTTTTTTTGTTGACATATTAGATACTAAAAAATATACAGAGGGGATTTTTGCATATCTTATTCAGTATTTAATCTAGATCTGACTAAAAATTTGCCTAAAAATTTAAATTTTCAGTTTTTTGTTTTCAGACTAGGAATTAATTCTTTTGTATGTTTCGTCAAAATCATGGACACGTACAAGATTGGAAATTTTGGGGGATGTAGGAGCTGCTTAAAGGGTTGATTCTTAAGTCTCTAGAAATAAAAGTCCCTGAGAAAATGACCTTTGAAGTTACGTTGTTCCATATTACACTGTTCAGATTAAATATTAAAATATATTTCAGTGTAGAGTGGACATTTTTGTTGTTTCCACGTGAGAACATATACTCAGAGACCAAACTGACCAAAAACAAAAAATGTACAAAATGAGTTCTGTCTGGAGTGTCTCTATTCTCTGAGCCCTATGAAGCCACTGTAGAGACTCGGAACTAGTTTGTCCAATAAACATTTTGAGCATTCCTTTTCCATTTCACATTTTCTTTTAGCTCCTGATCACCCAGGTTCCACAGCCTGCCTCAGCCTCTCTGGTGCTCTTCGTCACTCATCATTATCGCCACCTCCTTCGCTCTGCCAAATGTCCAGTGCAGTTTCTCATCTGGCCCAGAGGAACGGGGCCTGACGCAACCGTAAATAAAGCAATGAGAGTATCATTGATTTCTACTGCACTCCCTCTCCACTCCAGAATAAATCACAGCCTTGCTCAGAACATAAACACACTTCAGCCCCACACGCAGCACTCATAGCAACAACAAAACAGCCATTTCAACTCTCTGCAACAGTTTCAGGAGGCATGTCAAATCTATACAGCAACCAGCACAGAATGTGAAGATTTAAAGGTCCTATATTACACAGAATTAACTCCTGCGAGCTTTAAGCCATGTCAGAATGTTGTTACCTCATCAAAAACATCCCTGAAGTTGTGTTTTGTTTCATTCACACGTTTGATTAATCCTTTATTACTAGTCTGTCTACATCGCCAAAGCTTAAAATGCTCTGTTCCACCTTGTAATGTCAAGTTAACAGCTACATTTAACATTTATTTCAATAGAGAGGGGAAATTCCAGGGCTGAAATTATCCAAATGATTCTAATGAAGGTGGATGAAGTTGTAAAACACACAGGAGCCATTCCTGTATTACCACATGACATCACAAGGTGGAACAGAGTTTTCTGTTTGAGGAAAGAGCCTAAATATGCAGGATGTGTGTGTTAAATGTGTGAATGAAACAAAACTCCAGGTATGTTTATGATGAGGAAACAACATTATAACATAAATCAGAAAATAAGAGTAATATGGGTCCTTTCATTTTCCCGATTAAACTCCTATTTCCAATTCGATGGTAGTGCTAACCATATTCTCCCATAAATCACAGTATTCCCCCCCCCCTGCCCCTGTCAGATCCCCCTTCCTCCCCCTTTGCCCCTGTCAGCGATCCCACCCTTCATCTTCTACACACCGGTGTGGTTCCCAGCGCTTTGCTATTTCTACTTGGCCTCCCTCCCCCAGCCAACAAATTCCAGCTGCCACCATCAAAGCACACTGCAGATACTCAATGTGAAAGGGGGAGCGGTGAACTGTGGGAGAACATTACATAAAATATAACAAAACAAATAATCACATGATCCAGTTACAAGTTTGGGTTTACTCAAGAAATGCGCATGTGGTTTAAAACAGGCTAAATGAAACTACTGCGGGAATGCAGGTAAAAAGACTGAAAGTAATGAACTAAAGCGAACACATGTTTCCAAAGGTGGCCCTATAATACAGCTCTGGAAAAAAAATAAGAGACCACTGCATTTTTATGTGAACTCAGCATCTCTACATGTATTACAGCCATTCCATTCCAGCGTCTGTTGAATTCCAACACAAACACAAAGCTGAGCTACTTTAGTTCTTGCCCCAGGAGTGGAATAAAGTCACCCAAGAACAATGTGAAAGACTTGTGGAGAGCATGCCAAGACGCATGAAAGCTGTGATTAAAAATAAGGGTTATTGCACCAAATATTGATTTCTGAACTCTTCTTAAGTGTAAACATTAGTATTATGTTGTTTTAAAATGAATTTGATCTTGTTTCTTTGCATTGTTTGAGGTCTGAAAACATGTATCTGTTTTGTTATTTTGACCATTTGTCATTTTCTACAAATAAATGCTCTAAACCAGGGGTGTCAAACTCATTTTGGTCCGGGGGCCGTATCCAACCTACTTTGATCCCAAAGGGGCCGGATCAGAAAACTCATGGCAAATATACCCCAAAAATAGCAATAAGTCCAAATATTTGTGCAGAGAAACACAAATCTATTACAGAAGTCTTTTTTTATTTGATGAACTCTTTCTTTTACAAAATATTATAATATTATGAACAACCTGAAACCTTAAGAAAAATGCAATTTCAACACAAGCATACAGGTTTCCCATTCACCTCCGTGAACAAATAGGAATTAGTAAATTTTTCTTGGAAAATCCTGCACTCGGCGTCCACTTTTGTCATTTTTGACATTTTGCTGATGAGGGTGTCACAGTCAACGGTCAAAACGATGGTCCTTTAAGAGCGTTTGGTAGGAGGGGCCACGCACAGAGGAGCTGAGGGGTATTCCACAAAAGCTACTAAGCGCAAAGCCCGGCTTTATTCATCAGTTGGCGCTAGTTAAATGAGAGTTCGGTTCCACGACGCTCGCTAAACTTAGTTCCCGCTGAGTTACTGGGGCAACATGGTCTTAGCAGATAGTCTGGTCCCGGGCAGGCTAAAGTTGTGGCTTTGTCAGGCCGTGTCGCAGAGAATACGTACCTGACGTAAACAGAGTGTCAAACAAACAGTTCCGCACACCTCCCGCATGAGTATCTGTGTTGTCCGAAAACAATATCAGCAAAAAAAGAAATTACCTTACGTTCTTGGTTCTTAACAATTCTCCAGTAATCTAAACATATGCTTTTGAACCGCTGTCTTTACGACATTAACATATAGAAGAATTCCAGAGGTATCTCAGAGAAAGGCTTTGGTCGAGTGGTTATGTGCTTTGACTCTCATACGGGCGGGCCGGTTTCAATTCCCGCTATTGACCTATTGATGCCTGAGTTAAAATTGAGTTTAATTTTCACGCATTTATATTTGCATCATATTACAGAAATGGAAATGAATTTAACCTACAATTATTGTTATCATCACATAACTTATATCAGTTGGTCCTAACATCACTCTCACTTGACGACATTGACACTTTATATTTTATGTGACATTTCTATCAAAGAATACAGTTAAAGGTAAATCTTTACTTTTAAAACAAAATGTAGCCAAATAACAGGCACGCTCCATGATGCAACATTTCAATGATTCAACACATTTGCTTCAGAGATGCTGTGCAAGCCTTTTTAATGAAATCCTATTTATCAATTTCCATCAGTAGGGATAAAACAATAAAAGATATTAGGTATGACATTCTGGTGTGAGGCCACTGCTGGAGGACTGCTGAGGGTCAGGCAAGACACTGCTGGAGGACTGCTGAGGGTCAGGCAAGGCACTGCTGGAGGACTGCTGAGGGTCAGGCAAGGCACTGCTGGAGGACTGCTGAGGAGGGTCCAAGTGTACGCCATCTTCAGTAACTAGAACACAAGCTATAACACAATACTATTAAAATATACAAATGCTTGGATCACAGCTGAGGCAAGCATTAGTCTAGAGAATACCTTGAATATACTCTTCACAAGAACTCGCAGGAAGGATCTTTTATGGGGTCCCTCCTTCAGTTACCTCCACCTGTGGGTGACCCCGGTTTAGGGCCAGTGCCAGCTCCTCTGCAGGTGAAAGGTTTTGGGGGGGCTCCCACCTCCTGTGGCTTGGTAGCTACTGTTCATTTTAAATTAAATTAAGGTACCATTTCAACAGTATTACTAATTTCACTGAAAAATAATATTAATATTAGCCTACTTACCACTCTGCAAAATGTTTTTATGCTTTGTCTTTACCAGCAAAACAGTCCTCTTCACATTATTCCTGCTCAAAGACAAGATAACACAATTTAACGTATTAGTTGGAGCAAATACTTTTACACAGTAAAAATAAATTAAAACTGACAAGACTGCTCTACAAATATATAATAATTATGCCATCAACTGCCCACCATGAGATGAGAATCGAACTCTCCCGCACCCCAGGTGGTAACTTTTCTCCTGCGCCACAGATCAGCGTTGACATCAATGGTGAAAAACATAAGATAAGATAAGATAAGATAAGATATGCCTTTATTAGTCCCACAGTGGGGAAATTCCAGTGTTGCAACGCACAGATCAAGAACAGCACGAAAAAGTAACATGCAACAGAACAATATAATAAATACATAAATAATGGCCTAGGACAATTTAAAACTAGACATACTTTAAAAACTCAATGTCCAGCACTGTTACAGGACTTAACTTACATATTTAAGCGCTCGGCGATCTTCTGCCACGCCATGTCTCTGGCCTTGGTTATTGCAAATGTGTTGTAGAGTTCCAAAAGCAACTTCTGTTCTGATGCGCTGAAATTATCGGCCCGAATCTTCCACATGATCGCGTTTTTGACAGTCGCTTGTTAAGGGCTTCTTATTTACCCCGTGCACGCGCGGAGGCCCGGCCTGATTAGGCCAGACTGAACTTAGCTCTGACTAGGCGCAGCTGAAATGCGTTAGTGGAACGGCTTCAGGCTTTTGTCTAAGTTGTGTCTCAGCCAGGTGAGAACTTAGCACTTAGTCGCCGCCAAGTTTAGCCATGTTCGTGGAATACCCCTCTGGAGACGTTGCTATGCTAAGCTCTGCAGAAAAGAGGCAGAAAATTATCAATATTTTAATAGAAAATTAAAATATAATTAAAATATTTTAATAGAAAATCAGCCGAGGGCCAGATTAAAGGTCTTGGAGGGCCGGATCTGGCCCCCGCGCGGCATGTTTGACACTCCTGCTCTAAACAATAATATTTTTATTTGGAATTTGAGAGAAATGGTGTCAGTAGTTTATAGACTCAAACAAAAATGTTCCTTTTGCCCAAACCCATAACTATAAGTAGTAAAATCAGAAAAACTGATAATTTTGCAGTGGTCTCTTATTTTTTTCCAGAGCTGTAAAGCGTAGGCTCCTAAGCGTTGAGGTCAAAGGTTAGCGTTACTGCTGAAAACATTATTCAACATGGCTGGAAGTAGAGACCGAAGTACGTTACATGTGAAGGGTGTTAAAACAAACCAAAGAATGTTTCATCAGATAGGACCAAAACACACATGTATTTGTATCCTACCGCAATTCACTCGAGTTCTGGAATATAAAACATGAATAAAGTAGTAATTTGTCGCAAAATATCCCAATTAGTTGTCTTACAAGTCAGCACATGTGTCTGATTTAAAGGTCCTACATTATGCAAAATTGACTCCTGTGAGCTTTAAGCGCATATACCAGGTTGTAGCACTAGAGATAACTTCCACCTGTAGTCCATGTTCCACCTGGTGCATGTTTTTTAGGTTTGGTTAGGTTATATTTAAGTTACAACACATTTTAATGCAGGTATTCCGTATTCTGTAACTAAATACATTTTCAAAGTAAATATCTGGAATCCAACAAGTGGAGTACAGTTACAATTTGCATAACTTACTGTGAAAAAATACACGTGTACTTGTTTTAGACATACTACATCGTCATATCAATATCAAATGTACCTTATGCATGTAGACGATGTGAATACAGAGTTTAATGTAGCATAGAGAAAATCCACACGCCCCCTTTGTTCACAGCGTGTATTCTTCCGTGATGGTCGGTAAAGAGCAGAGCTAATGTTCAGTCTGGTCCCTGGCAATCTGTATCCTCTGGTCCCTGTGCTGCGTGTGCTGGAGGCCTGATAAACAGCTCTTAGCAGCACATCCTGTCTTCCTGCCGAGTGAGGGAAACCACTTATCTCCCTCCATGTCCTTTTTAGCTATTAAGGTTTGAATCCACCAACAGCATCCACACTGATTTGTTCAATCCCAGCTGCACTTGCTAAGCTGTAAAAATAGGTTTATAGGTTGGTTTATTATCTATGAAAAAAACATAAATTACAAATAGTGCCATCGCCTTTTGATAACAATGAACTGCTAAAGACGCTCTATGTAACTTTTCTGGTTGGTGTGCTACTTGTTTTCTCCAAGAAGCTGTTGCTTTGCCTGGAATGTTTTACAGTATAGCATGGAACATATCTATCTTTATTAAAAATCTCTGTAACTTAAAGGTCCTATATAGAGTATAGAGTCAATCTTGCTTTATGCTTAAAGCCATGTTATAATGCTGTTACCTCATCAAAAACATACATGGAGTTTTGTTTCATACATGTTTCAGTTGCCTTTATTATTAGTATGTCTACATCTCCAAAGTGCTCTGTTTCACCTTGTGATGTCATGAAGCAGTAGTTTTAAAGTTAACAGCTTCTTTTACCTTTAGTTCATTTGAGAAATGAAATGAAATTTGAGAACTTATCCAAAGGATTCTAATAAAGGTACAGTATATGGAGTATAAAACACAGTGGAGCACATCCTCTATTGCCACATGACATCACAAGGTGGAACTGTGTTTTTGGTTTGAGAGAAGAACTCAGCCTAAATATGCAGGATTTGTTTGTCAAACATGTGAATGAAACAACTCCAGGTATGTTTGTGATGAGGAAAAATTATGGTCCATATCCTGGTGTTTAGGGCATATGACCTGTGACATAGCACACACACACACACACACACACACACATGCACGCACATACACACACACACATACACACACACCCGCTGTGTGCAGGTAACACATGAAGATATGCCCTACGCTCTGTTCGTCAGGAGCGGCGGCACTGGGCAAATCACACAACAGCAGCACATTTATAAAATGTACTCAGAGCCGCAGACCTGCAGGTGTTGGGACATTCTCTGTGTGTAAATCTGTCCAATAGATCAAAATCCACACCATTACAGCAGTTGTACTCAAGTGCCACGTGTTAACCCACAGTATTCCTTTTATATTCCTTTATTCCTTTTTATATCCTTTTTTTTTCTCCAAAGAACAGATGCACGAGTCCAGTGCACGAGGAAGGTTTGCTCTTGAAGTTGAAGCCGTTATTTATGAATTGAACATTTTACATTTTAGGCTACATGTTCACATATGTTTTAACATAATTTAAAATAATAACTTAATTTTTTAAATTAAAATTATACATAAATTAGGGCACTCAAATATGTAATTATTGGCCTATTTCAAAGAATGAACAAAGTGCTCTTTCGTGGCCGTATTCCTCCTGTGGAGCAGAGTGTTTAGTGTGAAACACGTCTGTTGTTCAGCCTGTTCATTTAAAACCTTTGCTGTTTAACTGCTGCATATGTCCTTTTGTATGTACAGTATATGGGCTCAAGACAAATATATAAAAAGTCAATGGACTGCAAAAACATATTTTACTAACTAAATCTACAAACATCTTGGAGACATTTTAGTCTACTACTCACACAAATTTGACCCTAAAACAATACATAAAACAAATTCACTTTACTAATAAAAGTACATGCACCCATTTTTAAATACAGCGCTGTTCTGTTCTATCCACAATGTAGCGCAGACAGTCACAAATTACACCAAATGCCCACTATAGAGGGAGAAAATGGACTGATGACTGTGTGATTGGCTGATAATTGGTGCAGTATGTGATAAAAGGGCATAGAACTAGAACCGGAGAACTCAATGGCCCTGGACTGGTCCACGTAAGCTTTTCAGTAATGATGCTATTGACCCCCATATCCTTAAATTACACTAAAACTACCACTAAACCACGTGAGACGACAGACATGGATGTGCATACCAGTGGCAACGAAGTAAAAGTACATAAGTAAAAAATGTAGGTATCTGTACTTTACTTAAGCACATTTTAAAGTGGATACTTTTTATTTTTACTTCACTACATTTGTGAGCAGGTATCTATATTTTCTACTCCAGACATTTCTGAACAGGACGGAAAAGTATTTTTAGTGTGTGAGGCTTGCTTTTTTTTAAGTCAAAATTGTTAAGCCAAGTTTAAATTGGGTACATAGACTTTTTTCATGTGATACTTTAACATTTAATTTTTTTGTTTTTGTATGTGTACTTACTTAAGTATCAAAACTGTGTACTTCCACTGCTGGTGCACACAGGGCTTTGGTTTGAGTGCATCTCTGTTCACCACATGGAGAAGAGACTTTTTAAGTGTGTTTTTGTCATTGCGTGCCAAGTCCTTCATTTTATTGAAACTACACAGAGCACTAGTTTGGCTTTCTCACTTGAAAATGTTTCCAATTAATATGCAAATGTTAAGTTTGAAATCATTGAAACCATTTAGATTTGTGTTGTTAATTGTGCACGCCTAACTGGTCACTCCCACCTCATGACGCAAGAGGCTGGAATTTAAAATAAACTGAAATAAACAGGCTTGTCCAGGCCTTAAAAGGTCTGAATAATTTTATTTGCACCACAGAATATGTTAATGTGATGCGCAGGTTTGCATGGATTATATGGGTTTACACTACCAGTCAAAAGTTTGGACAGTTCAAACGTTTTTGTTTTTTCTCTTTCTGTTTACGCTTCTATATTTTAGATACAAATAGACATCAAATATATGAAGAGAGATGTATCAGATATTTGATCGTGCACTAGATCCTAGATCCGAGAAAAGCATTCAAATTACACTTAAGACACAATAAACCAAAAGATCAAACTACTACAATTCCATTTTGCTTCGCTAAAGATATTTTTGTTGAATAGCCTCTTAAAGGTCTCATGGCATGAAATTTTCACTTTCTGAGGTTTTTGAACGTTAATGTGAGCTCCCCTACCCTGTTTAGCCCCCCCATGGCTAAAAGTTGCGAAATGTGTAAACTGAATATTTGCGATCCTTTTCAGCGTCTGAAAAAAAGACAGCCCAAATGGGAGATTCTGAACAAGGGAACTTTCTGACGTCACACTCTGGGAAAATGCAAATTAATTTCCACCCCCGTCTGGATGTCCACCCACAGTCTCTGGAAATCACGCCCAGAGAATTTGGACCGCAAACGAGCTGCGAAATGCGAGATGCGGTTTTTTTAGGGATGCAAATTATCGATTAATTCATTAATCTATAGTTGATTGACCTTATCGATCGACTTACGATTAACTGATAAGCAGCGTTTTTCACCTGAATTTTAGTGTTTCAATAGGGTCTTTAAGAATATAAGCTATAGTATACATAACACTGAGTCAAAAATATATCATAGTATTATTATATTGTATATTCCTCAATTAATTATTTCTTAGTAAAAAGCAGACAAATGTATTGATGCTGAATAACAAAATACAGTGGTCCCTCGCTCTATCGCGGTTCACTGTTCGCGGCCTCGCTGTTTCGCAGATTTTTTTTTTTTTTTCAATTTTTTTTTTTATAGTGTACCTTTTTTTATAAAGTAATATTGTGTTCTGCGTCCTGATTGGCTAAGAGACTAGACCAGGACTAAACGTGGACTAAACCAGGTCTAGACCAGAACTAAACCAGGTCTAGACCAGGTCTAAACCAGGTCTAAACCTGGACTGGACCTGGACTAAACCAGGACTGGACCAGGTCTAGACCTGGACTAAACCAGGATTAAATCACCACATGCCGCTGCTGGTTTTGCGCAGCTGGTTTGTGGCTCGGGCTGAGAGTACGCAGACCGGGCGCCGCGGTTCAATCTTGTGCTCGCAGCCCTGGTGTACGTACGGCCTCGCAAGCGCACTTCTCCAAGGGGTTGGTGCACGTCGCGTCCTGGGACATGGCAGTGCCGTTGAAGAAGCGCAGTGCGCCCTGCCCAGGACTAGACCAGGTCTAAACCAGAATTGCGGCTCTTTGCCTTGTTTCATGACCACGGGTGCTTGTGTCCGCAATTAGCGATTAGTTACAATTAATGCCTTTTGTTCGGCCAACGTCTTGATCGACAATTAATTGTAAGTCGATTAATTGTTGACATCCCTAGTTTTTTTATTTGCCTGGAGACACGTGAGAGTGTTTCCAGGCTCAGATGTCCTTTATCCGAGCCTCCGAACCTCTGAAACAGCAGTGGTTTAATTTTATTTTCTGTGGAAATGTGTTTTTTTTTTTTTTTCATGGAACGCGTCTCATATCTTCCTCCGTGCTTAAAACACGGAAGTGGGTGACAGCGCACAGCGCACCGCTAATCCAGGAAACAGCGGCGTATTTGGCCACAACCCACCCGCTGCACTGGCCTGTCTCTGTCCTCCTCATTTGCATTCAAGCAACAACACCCAGAATAAAGTGTTTGAGAGAGATATTTATGACACTGACTGTCTTCATGAGGTTTTCTCATGCACTGAGGCTTGATTTTGGAGAAGGATTCACATACAGTAGAAAGAAGAAGGAAAAGGTGTGGGGGGGTGAATTGTATGATTTTGCTTATGCGTTTTAATAAGCTTGTAGTTGTATAAGAACCATGTCTGGGACTTTTACAGACATGCTTTTCTGAATCAGATTGTCGGAGCTAAAAATTCAAAATTAACCATGCTCTAAACTCCTGGTTATAAGCCGAGTACAGGGTCATTAAGACAATTGTCTATATAAAGTATTTTTCAAATGTTAGAAAAATTTAATTTCTGTGCTGTTTGTATATAGCTGGTATTGTACATCTTATTTGACATTGTATTTTATATTTCTATTTAAATATGATTTGTACATGATAACTATGACTATGTCTGACACTGGTTTGTTGCTCTTTGGTTGCTATTCCATCTAGTTTTTTTTTTTTTTCCATTTCTGTCTACTTTTTTTTTTTTTTTTTTTACCCTCTGTTATATATTAAAGATCCCATGACATGGTACTTCTTGATGCTTTTATATGGCTCCTTAATGGTTCCCTAATACTGTAAATGAATCCTTCTTCAAAATCAACAGTGCATGAGAAACAGAGATAAGCTGAGAAAGAGTAATTTTTCTCACTCTGAACACTCTATAATGGGCGTTGTTGCTTGAATGCAAATGAGGAGAAAAGAGCTGGCCAATAGTAGAGGGTGGGGGCGTGGCCAAACTCTCCCTCTCGCTCTGAGCCCTCAGCTGATCCATTTCCTTGTTTTTGCACGGGTGGAGAGATTTGAAGGGTTCCATTGAAAAATAAACACATTTCCACATAAAATAAAATTAAACCACTGCTGTTCAAAGGTCCAGAGGCTCAGATAAAGGACTTCCGAGCCTAGAAACACTCGGACGTGCCTCCAGGCAAATAAAAAAACGCATTTCGCATTGCCTAGCGCATTCGCAGTCCAAACTCTCTGGGCGTGATTTACAGAGACGCTGAGTACAGACAGACGGGGGTGGAACTGCATTTGCATTTCTTTTTTCGATCTGACGTCAATAAGGTGCTTTGTTCAAAATCGCCCGTTTGAGCTCCGATTTTTTGTAACGCAGAAAAGGATCGCAAATGCTCAGTTTAGACATTTTGCAACTTTTAACCATGTGTGGGGGGGGCTAAACAGGGTAGGGGAGCTCACATTAATGTTCAAAAACCTTCTTGTGCATTAGTCCTCCAGTGTTGTTAGTAGTAGAAGAAGAAGAAGAAGAAGAAGAAGAAAGAAGGAGGAAACCCATCCAGACACGGGGAGAACGTGCAAACTCCACACAGAACACACACAGAAAGGTCGAACCCGGAACCTTCTTGCTGTGAAGCGTGAGTGCTAGCCACTCAGCCACCGTGCCGCCAAGTTAGGCCTCTTCTCTTCAACTCTCAAGCTACTATATTTTATTCGACAATAACAAGTCTTGTCCTAAAGCCCTAAAAATCACTCAGCGTATTCCGAGAGGCCATACAGGATCATAACATTTGTAGCATTGCTGTTGAGGCCTTCAGTCTTTTAAGAAAGTGCAAAGTGTGGCAGGAGACGAGGGAGTCAGAGGTGATAGACCGTAACCAGAGACAAACATGGGAATGTAAACACATGATAAAAATAACTGGTACATGCACAGTGAGCCACCCAGGAGCACACACAAGCAATACAAAGACACGCACAATATCAAAGTGCCATTGTCTGATTCCTTGAATGCACGAGCCTTTCCTCACAATGACTAAACAGGGTCTATGGTACAAACAGGAAGACAATCGCTCTCACTTTTACCTAAATCTCTAGTCTCTTGTCAAAATCTCTTGTCAAAATCATTACAGAATATGATTCAAATGTTTAAAAGAGTTACGGACATGTTTATAAAAATAAATGTTGTATAACTGTTAAAGGAGTAGGCCTTTGGAACAATTGTATACCACCCTCTTCCACTTTAAAAATAAGTTTAAAGCTCTCATATTATGCACATTTTACTCTTGTGAGCTTTAGGCCATGTTAGAATGTTGTTACCTCCACGAGGAATTGTGTTTTGTTTCATACACACACGTTTCAGTAATTTATTATTAGTCTGTCTACATCTCCAAAGCTCAAAATGCTCTGTTCCACCTTGTGATGTCACGAATGGGTAGTTTTCATGTTAACAGCTACCTTTTACCTTTTTGTTTAGTAGGTAATTGGCAATTCCAAAGCTGAAATCCTCCAAATGATTCTAGTGAAGGTGTATGGAGTTTAAAAATAAAGTGGAACACATCCTGTTTTACCACATGACATCACATGGTGGAACAGAGTGTTTTCAGTTTGAGAGAAGAACAAAGCCTAAATATTCAAGGTTTGTGTGTTAAACATGTGAATGAAACAAAACATAACTCCAGGTATGTTTTTGATGAGGAAACATTATAACATAGATCAGGAAGTAGAGTAATATGAGCCCTTTAAATGTTTAACTCTGGGCAGATACATTGATTGTGATACGTTTACACTATACTTTTCTGTATCTTGCTACTGTTACTGACTTTGTTTCCTTTTGCTATAATTATGACTATGAACTGGTTTCAAGATAACGGTATGAAGGAAGACTAGAGGAATAAAAGACAGACCTAATAAGATAAGCTCAAGCCAATACTTGGGTGTCTGTATGTTAAAGCTGTACTGTGTGGAAGGTCCACACCCTGCTTGTCTCCTTGGAGACATTACTGCTTTGCCTTGAGTATGGAAATAAACTTGGTTAACACGCTGGATAAAAGATAATGGGCAGATCTACAGAGAAGCAAGCCTGCACATAGTAATTAATGTTTTCAATGTATTTTTGAGCTACAGAACACCTGTAATTGAATAAATGCAAAGCAGATAGCACTGGTCTACAAGCAAAATGCTTCCGGAACAAAAATAGTGAAATTTTTCTTGGTTTAAGTCACTAATAAAGAAATAGTAAGTCAGAAGTGCTGATTGGCTATAGTTTCCAAGATATAGTCTTGGGTCAAAATAGGAAATTTATGCAAAATAAGGGGAAAAAAAGTAGTTTATCAGAAGGTACAGTGTGTCTACAAGCAACCAGTTCTATCTGAAAGCCTGTCTACACATTCCAATACATTAATTTTAATATGTGTACAGTTTTAAAGGTCCCATGGCATGAAATTTTCACTTTCTGAGGTTTTTGAACATTAATGTGAGCTCCCCTACCCTGTTTAGCCCCCCATGGCTAAAAGCTGCGAAATGTGTAAACTGAGCATTTGCGATCCCTTTCCACGTTTGAAAAAAAGACAGCTCAAACGGGAGATTCTGAACAAGGGAAATTTCTGATGTCACACTCAGGGAAAAATGCAAATGCAGTTCCACCGCCCGTCTGGATGTCTACCACCGTCTCTGTAAATCACGCCCAAAGAAGTTGGACCGCAAACGAGCTACGCAATTCGAGATGCGTTTTTTTATTTGCCTGGAGGCACGTGAGAGTGTTTCCAGGCTCGGATGTCCTTTATCCGAGCCTCCGAACCTCTGAAACAGCAGTGGTTTAATTTTATTTTCTGTGGAAATGTGTTTATTTTTCAATGGAAATCATCTCATATCTTCCTCCGCGCTTAAACGCGGAAGTGGGGCCAGCGCACATCGCACTGCTTAAGGGGAAAGAGCGGAGAATTTGGCCACACCCCCACCCGCTGCACTGGCCTTTCTCTGTCCTCCTCATTTGCATTCAAGCAACAACGCCCATAATAAAGTGTTTGAGAGAGATATTTATGACTCTGACTGTGTTCATGAGGCTTTCTCATGCACTGAGGCTTGATTTTGAAGGATTCATTTACAGTATTAGGGAACCATTAAGGCGCCATATAAAAGCATCAAGAAGTACCATGTCATGGGATCTTTAACATACCAATATATATTATTATTATTATTATATCATTATATATCTTGAATACATTAGCTAACCAGCACAGTTATCAATTGATTTTCAGTTCATCTTATCAGTATAAATGAGATTTAGCCACTTTTATCTCGGAGGCAGATCGAGTCCAAAAATGTGTAGACCAGTGTAGCCTATGTTTATTACCCTACTGTGGAACATTCCATGGTAAGAAATGACATCTCCATGGAGACGAGAATGTAGCAGATCCTCCACCTTAGAAGTTACATAGTGCACCTTGAAATATGACTGTTTGTGGAATAATGTCAGAATATAAGAATATAATAGAGAAATCAATCAAAAATCTTGTGATTCATCTGAATGCTCACAGCTTTTGAAGGGAAACCCACAAAAAAACGAACAGAGCACATGACCCAGGCAGCTTATGCTAGTCCAACTCACTTATTGGTCTTAATTATGAAACCAATGTAATTCCACTTCAGCCCACTTTAACAGGCTTTGCTATGACACATTCAGTCCAAATGTGTTTAAGCTGTGTGGCTAACCATTGAAATCGCTCGAGTCATTTTGCACACTGTTGCAAGTTCACATGTCCTGTCTTACTCTCTCTGTTAATTACACCTCACTGCCCTCTGCGTTCTTTGTCACAGAGACACATTCGATATTTAGCCCCACACCGCCCAACCTCACAGCCAAGTGTAGAATTCAATTTAAAGGGCCCATATCACGCTATTCTGATCCATGTTATAATTAGGGATGGGCATTCGGTGAAGTCGGGAGAATTAATGAGTAATAATCGGTTAATCATTAACATATTTTGTATTAAAAAGACAACAACCATTCACTCATGTGTGTCCGCTTTTACCATGTCTGCCGAGGCTGTGGGAACAGGCGCTTCTCCACAGGAAAGTAAATCTGCAAATCAACATGCGTAGAGGTGGATTAAAGCGAGGCGACACGCATCCTGCAGCCTCTGCTAGCGCGCTCGGAGTTAGCCGCTTTGGGATCCGAGCTAACCCCTGCTAGCCCGCTGTCTGTCCTACCTCCTCCACACAAAACAGCCGTATCTGCAGCAATATTTTATTAAGTCGTGAAAACCTTTGCCCTCCACGGCACTGATGGGAAGCGTGTCTGTTTTGATCATCTTCGATATCAGTTCGGTGACCTTCTCTACTCGTTGAGCATTGTAGCTCCTCCTGGTCTGTGCTATCACCGAGTCCAGGCTAGCCTGTGATAGAGATGATGAACCGCCGCCACGTTCTTTTACCAGACTTGGATGCGCGGTGTTCAAATGATAAATCATTTGTGTTGTCGATGAGGTATATTTGTATGCTGCATTGCAGTGCTTGCAGTGCCCTTGGTCATTTTCTAAATTAAAGTGGTCCCACACAACACTTCGCCGCGACCTCTTCATGTTTTGGCGATTGACCTACGGAAGCTCGCATATATCAACTGAGGCGCGCCAACTGAGGCGATTGTTTTTGTTTTTTTGTTGTTTTGGGGTTTTTTTTTTATCGGTTTGTCGACGAAAATGAACTTGCTCGGTGAAATTCTTAATGATCAATTATCGGTTAATCGATTAATTATGCCCATCCCTAGTTATAATGTTGTTTCCTCATCAAAAATATACCCGGAGTTGCATTTTTGTTTCATTCACACGTTTAACACACAAATCTGGCATATATAGGCAGAGTTCTTCTCTCAAACAGAAAGCACTCTGTTCCACCTTGTGAGCTCTGGAGATGTAGTCAGTATAATAATAAAGGATCAAAGGAGAAGTTCAATTTGTCAACTGGACAAAGTTTGTTTGGTTGAAAACGTTTCGCCGCTCATCCGAGAGGCTTCGTCAGCTCTGGTTATTGTACTGGTTAGACCCTGCTTATATCTAGCTGCCGGGAGGCGCGTCCTACAATGACAACGCTCTGAAAACGATCCCCCCTAATCTGTCTCTTTGTTTTTCAAATTACTCTGACGGCTAGAGTAATTTGAAAATTTGAAAAACAAAGAGATAGATTAGGGGGGATCGTTTTCATTGTAGGACGCGCCTCCCGGCAGCTAGATATAAGCAGGGTCTAACCAGTACAATAACCAGAGCTGACGAAGCCTCTCGGATGAGCGGCGAAACGTTTTCAACCAAACAAACTTTGTCCAGTTGACAAATTGAACTTCTCCTTTGATCATGGATTCTACCTGGACGACTGAGGGACTTTTCACGCATCTTAAAAATAATAAAGGATGACTCAAGCATGTGTGAATGAAACAAAACACAGCTCCAGGTACGTTTAAGGTGAAGTAACAACATTATAAAATCGATTAAAGCTCACAAGAGTACATTTTGTGTGTAATTTGTGTAATTTAATGTTCTCTAAGCTTCCACCAGAAACACTTCACAAGACGTTATGTAACCCTAACCGAGATATCTTCTCCAAACTTGCCTCTTAAAAAATAGAGAGCCCATCCCAGTTTTGGCCTCGGGTTTGAGAAAAATACGCCCATTCATGTTTGCAGCAGATGTAACAATAGATTGTGTGTACAAGGCAGATGAACCCTCTGCACGGTTACCAACGGTTACCAACTCTGAGTCCCAGAACACAGCCTGACCCGACGATCGATGTTTGAGCCCGGGGTGCAAATCAAAGCAAAGCGCATGGACAGGCATTTAGGGAAGGTTAACGGAGAAGAAGATGAAACAGGGAGATGGAGATAAATGTTTAGCGCTGGATAGAATGACTGTGGTAAGCCTTTAAATATATAGCGCAATTGTCCAACATCTTCTCTGGCCTTGTTGCGTGGCTGGTTTGACAACAAGTCTATAACCAATCTGCAGATGTGAGCCGCAGAATTCCAGGAAAGATGATTTTAATGGTCCAAATGAAAAACTGTTTTGAAAAAGAGCCATAGATTCTGCACAGTGAATATCTGGTAGACATAATGAAATATTCACTGTTATATCATTACCAGTGGCGGAAGTTAATGAAGTACAAAAGTAAAAGTATAATACGCAAGTACAATTTTTAAGTATCTGTACTTTACTTAAGTACATGTTACAGTGGATACTTTTTAATACACTTGAGAGCATGCATCTGTACTTTCTACTCCACTACATTTTTTTTTATCTGGACTGAAAAGTAAAAAGTTTTCTTTTCTTTATGGTTTGAGACCTGCTGAAATGGCTGAGACTTGTTTTTAGCACATTTGAGTTAACTTAATAATTCTCCCTAGATAAGACTCCCTATAACTGTATATATAGGTGGGATTGTACATCTTATTTGATATTGTATTTTATTACTACTTTTCTATTTAAATCTGATTTGTACGTATACATTTATTATCACTATTTTATTTGTATAATTATGTCTCATCTGACACTGGTTTATTGCTCTTTGGTTGCTATTTCCACCCTCTGTTATATATTATATTATATTTGATGAGTGAGCTACCGTACCCAAAACAATTTCTCTTGTGGATCAATAAAGTTTGTCTACGTCTAACTTGGAGCAAACCAAATACACAAAAACACAAAACAAGAAGGAAAAATGAATAATTCAATTAAATCACTTAAAATCTGCTAAACTCATAATCACTACACAGTAAAATCGGTCGAGGTAAGTGAGTATTCCCAAACAAAGAGCCTCATCGATGGCAGGAGATGTGATATGGTCAATATGTTGGTTGCCATGAACATGGGTAAATGGATGCTAATTAAATGACTGTAATGTCTTAAAAGGAAATCAAAATCATTTTCTTGTTTATAGAAGAAGGCCTCTGAGGTGTGTGAAAGAAGATTTGGTGGATAATGCAGGTAGAGTAACTTTATGTCTCATCAAATAAGAGTATAATTTAATCACTTTTCACACCTCAGGTCAGGTCCAGAGGTGTGAAAACACCCATTATGGCCCTGAATGGTTCTGCTAACAAGACCCCACACACTCCACTCACACTGTATATTTAACAGACCCACCTAACTAACAGAAACTGTAAACAAGGAGGTCTTTTGCAAGAGTAAATTTGACTCTTTTTAGATAGGGACCAAATATAGTTTTTTTTAGAGTAAAATTTTCTTCAATTAGAATAAAATGTACTCTGGGAAATTTTGTGTGTCATCTTTTAATTGTTCTAAAACTCAGCAAAATACTTTTACTTTTCACACTTTAAGTACATTTTTAAACAGGTATTTTAATACTTTTACTTAGTAGATTTTTCCATGTGATACTTTTACTTTTGTTATCTTTTGCCCTGATATCTGTATTTTTACTTAAGTAACAAAATTAAGTACTTCATCCACCACTGTTCATTACATAGAGCCAGAAGATACAATTTCATTAAATACACATTGATTGATTGTACACGATTGCTTCACATGAGACTAGGGATGCCACCTTTATTTTTGTATTTTCTTATTTTTACTAATCTGCAACAATCCTTGTTTCATTCGGCTGTTGAAGATTGCAATAATCAGAATAATGATTTGCAATTTAATATTAAATAAATAAATAAATTCAGTGACAAAATTAAGTAAAATTTGCGGATAGGATTTTACAAATACTAATCGCAGACAATAAAGTGGGTCATTTTCTATTTACATGTTCAAATATTAAGGAATTGCTTGATTGTAGGCCTGTCACGATAATTACTGTTTTGAATGATCTTTTAATACGATAGATGGAAAAAGTATTTTGAGGGGGTCAATATTTATCATGGTACTTTGTTATTGTATTTGTTGTTGTTTTTTCTTTAATGCAGCTCATGTTCATTAACTATACAGTACATAAGGACTAGTTTTTAGGGGAAATCCTGCTTTAGGGTTATCAAGTGGCCTAATGGCATTCAGTATTAACGTATATCGTCTATTTTCATCAACAATAAGAGTGTGTGTGAGAGAAGGAGAGAGACACTGCACTAACAGTGTCAAATATATTGTCAAATTATATTATACTTCAAAATGTATTATTGTGGCAGGCCTATTTGATATGTTTTTAAATCAAAAACGATTAAAGTTTAGTTTAAAGATGAGATCAAATATGTAAAACTGTGTGCGTGTGTATATGTGATATCAGACTTCATGTTTACAGTTTAACGGCCGATGATGAGTGTGTCCAGTGTCCAGAGAGAGGAGTTTTATTGAGAGGAGGACACGCAGCGCTCTCAATGTTTGACACCGTTATCACCTCCACACGAAGGATTATCACAGAGACAGGGCAAATCTATAAAGACCTTTAATGGGCCACTGTGTCAACAACTGTGATTCTTAGCTGAAGAAGAGCGATGGAAATACAATAAGTTTAGATTCAATTCGCAACACAACTGTTTTAAAATCAAAGTACAGCGTTATTTGTGAGATAGATCATACTGATTTTACAGTGGGGATCTTTACTTGTCAAGAGATCTCTGAATACACATTAAATGGCCTATTGCGCAATTTTCTGATCTACGCTATAATATTTCCTCACCAAAAACATACCGGGAGTTGTGTTTTGTTTCACTGATGTCGTGTGGTGCTACAGGAAATGCTCTAGTATGTTTTTAAACTCCATACACCTTCACTTTATAAAGTTTTGCTTTCGGGGTTTACTTCCATATTGTCAGGAAATAAAAAGACCGGCACGGAGCGGTCGCATTTTGTCACACAGTGCTGCTTTTACATCATACTCTCATCATTTGGGAGACAATACACAATTTACAAAACAGGTACCCCAACTTTAGGCGAGATAGGAATTAAAGTTGAGCGTACATGTAATTTAATTTAAATCTACACTTTGCATGTTTTTTTCAAAGGTGTATTTGTACATACGCATGCGTTTTTGTTTTTCACAAATAACACAACTTGAAATCCATTGTTCTGTTGCAGAATTATCTGGTTTCTTCCCCTGCATGTGATCCGTAAACATGTCCAGGCAGGTTCATGTATCGATGTCATTAGGAAGCAGATCTGTGTAATCACATTGCTCTCAGTTATGCCCGAGCAAGACCTGTATACTGCATGCAGTATAATTTCTAATTGTTGTGCTAATTTTGGGCATTTTTAATGGAGAGCTCTACAGCCAGTCCTCTGTCAGTAAAATCATGCTGTCTGGGGCAGGTTTGGAAGAACAAATCGTAAAATGAATTGTGCTGATGGTATTAAGTTTGAAAGCCCCTCTTGGCCCTTTTACAAAAAAAAGGCAAACATTTAGCTCAAAACATGTGCAAAACTGTGTCCCTGGAGCAAAGCCAATTTCAAATGCTACTGGCTTCAACTTCAGCTGCAAACCACCGTGTGAATGTTGGTCCATTAACAGCTGCTGGAGGAAACAGTGAATTACTGTTATCCAGTTATAGAAGGATTTCAAAAATGCTATAATTTATGTTGTGGCATTCATTCCTGAGAAAGCACTTATTTTCTTATTTTCAATGAATAAAAAATCTTTGAACCAAATGAACTATAACACTTCACATACAAACTAGATAACAGATTTTTAAAAATTACATGCGATTTTTCTTTTTCGCATCTTAAAACGTACTGAAATCAAATCAAATCTATATCATGACCGCTGTACTGAGATGCATATGGAATTGTGGGAAAACTGTATCGTTGCATCCCTAATTCACACATTTGACAAAATTTGTCAAACATGTGTGAATTAATGTTTTAATTCCATCGGCATCTCCAAAGCTCAAATGCTCTGTTCCACCTTGTGATGTCAGTAGTAGTATTTTTCAAGCTAACAGCTACATGTGTGAACGAAACAAAACAGAACTCCTGGTATGTTTTTAATGAGGACACATTATAATATGGATCAGAAAAAAGTGTGACATGGGCCCTATAAATTCAATAAAATCCAATCATTATGTTCTGACAGATTTGACAGAGATGAGATCAGCTCTTGGTCAAACCATAAAACTAGGGATGCAAATTATCGATTAATTCATTAATCTATAGTTGATTGACCTTATCGATCGATTAACGATTAACTGATTAGCGGCGTTTTTCACCTGAATTTTAGTGTTTCAATAGGGTCTTTAAGAATATAAGCTATAGTATACATAACACTGAGTCAAAAATATATCATAGTATTATTATATTGTATATTCCTCAATTAATTATTCCTTAGTAAAAAGCAGACAAATGTATTGATGCTGAATAACAAAATACAGTAATCCCTCGCTCTATCACGGTTCGCGGATTTTTTTTATTTTTTTTTCTATTTTTTTAAAATAGTGTAACATTTTTTTTAATAGTGTAACATTGTGTTCTGCGTCCTGATTGGCTAAGAGACTAGACCAGGACTAAACGTGGACTAAACCAGGTCTAGACCAGAACTAAACCAGGTCTAGACCAGGTCTAAACCAGGTCTAAACCTGGACTGGGCCTGGACTAAACCAGGACTGGACCAGGTCTAGACCTGGACTAAACCAGGATTAAACCACCACGTGCCGTTGATGGTTTCGTGCGGCTGGTTTGTGGCTAGGGCTGAGACTACGCATTCCGGGCGCTGTGGTTCGATCTCGTGCTCAGCAGCCGTGCTGCAGTGCCGTTGAGTGAGCACAGTGCGCGGTTGCCTTGTTTCGTGACCACGCGGGTGCGCGTGTCCGCGATTAGCGATTAATTACAATTAATGCATTTTGTTCGACCAACGTCTTGATCGACAATTAATCGTAAATCGATTATTTGTTGACATCCCTACATAAAACAAAAGAACTTCAGATACCATCAATAGAATCATGATTCTTTACAACAAGTGCCATTTCATCTAACTATAGTGAATTTGCACCAATTATGTGATTATAGCTTATAGCGTAGTCGTGGTCCCTATGCCAGAGAAGACAGCTCTTTTGATTAAATTCCTTTCTTGGCTACGTGCTACCTCAGGAGATTGAGAAGTGTAATCCTTAAACTTGCTGATCGCATTACAATAACAAAAGAGAATCGTCAATCAGGGATGGCTGATATTATTTGTATCAGTCGATATCGAAAGGTTTTGGCAGATATCGATATCGGACATTATCTGGTACAATTTTTTTCTGCACTGCCCCAGTCTGTGTGTCGATGTGTCATTCCCAGATTATTTTCAGTGCATCAGATATGTCATTTTGAATAGACTAAAGAGTAAAAATGACCAGTTACGCTGAAAAATAGGGCTGCATGTTTACACAATCAAAATTTATCATTCTGGGATATAAAATCATTTGTTACGTAAGTTAATTTGTTGACTAACAAATTCAACTATTTTTTAAAGTGAAATATCGGTATTCACAAATATTGTTATCGGCCACAGCAGCAAGCCAAATATCGGACACCAATGCAGTGAAATAAGGTTGTAAATATGACTGTTGCCGTTTCAGATCACATAATTTGGGTAGAAAGATCAAAATCAAACCTAATCTTCCAGTCAAAGCACCAATAACCTTTCCATCTCAATAATTAGACCACTACGCTGCTTGGTTATCACTGCCGCTTTAACAGGAGCAGATCAGAGCCCACATCAGGTACTTCCGCCCACATTGGGTGGGGTGGCATCCCCCCTGTGGGAAAAAATAGTCAAAATCATCCCTCTTCTAAAACGGGCATCCCTTCTTCCATCCCTTATGGCATTTTATCAAAAACTATCAAAAAAGATCTAAACTATCTAAACTTTTGGCAAATTTTGCCGTTTTTAAGTCAAAATGGCCAGTGCCCAAGAGCCAATCATAGGCCGAACTGCACTCCAGCTTCCAATCATGTTGCAGCATAATTACGCACCGATACGCGCTCCCGCCAATCATGACGATTGCCGCTGTTGTGTTTGCGCCTGTTCGCCGATCAGCTCAGATGATCAGATGCGTTATATTTACGCGGCATTTCCAAGAGAAGAAGAATCCTTAACTTCCTACGTTAATGCTACGTAAGAAGGAACTCTCGCCTCGGGACATGGGATAAGTTCGGGATTATGTCCTTTTCTCCGGAGCTCCGGATTATTAAAGACAACACGGCAAACTGTTAGAATGGATCTGACTGCATCCTTATGGGTGAGTCATATTATCAGATTATTTCTGCATCTATTTCGGCACTAAACCAGGACTAAACCAAGACTAAACCAGGTCTAAACCAGGACTAAACCAAGACTAAACCAGGTCTAAACCAGGATTAAACCAAGACTAAACCAGGTTTAAACCAGGACTAAACCAGGTCCAAACCAGGACTAAGCGAAGACTAAACAAGATCTAAACCGGATCTAAACCAGGACTAAACCAGGACTAAACCGGGACTAAACCAAAACTAAACCAGGTCCAAACCAAGACTAAGCCAGGACTAAACCAGGACTAAGCCAGGACTAAACCAGGTCTAAACCAGGTCTAAACCAGGACTAAGCCAGGACTAAGGTGTGTGTGTGTGTGTGTGTGTGTGTGTGCACGTGTGTGATAACATATATCCTGTGTATTATTGAATTATTGAAAGATTGTATGGGTTCCTTTCCGTGGATAGATGTATATCTAAATGTATAAAATGTATTAAAAAAAACACAAACTGCAATAAATAAACAGCAGAATGAAACATTTGGTAGTTAGTTTGTATCTATAAAATGAGTCATAGAAGTTACTCTTGCATCTAAAACATATTGATGGGCCTGTCTGATAATTAAAATATTAATTATCAGACAGGCCCATAAATATCGGCAGAGCTTATTGGCCGATAATTATCTGGTTTATCAGCCATGAATAAACAGTCTCTAATCAGTATAGACTCAAAAGTCAATCTCCCTATCATCAATGAAGTCTGTAATCTATGAACTTGGCTTGTTTTCATCGTGACGTTCTTTCACCGGATTATTTGAAACAGTTCAGTGACAGGCGGGCTGGCTCATCCTGCCTTTGAGCGTCCCTGGACTTTGACAGAGATGTCCCGATCATGCATTTACCCGAGCACTATTGATCACCAGACCAGCCACACCAGGAAAAAGTGCTATTTGTTTAACAGTGAACCTTTCCACAGGTATCTGAGCAAACAAAGAATTCTGCAACTCCTGTCTGACATAAGCTGTGATAAGGAGTGTCAATAGCCTGTCGCAGACAAAACCTAAATTACATTAGTTAATATTTAATGAGGAAATGAGGTGGACCGGATTCTACCTTTTTCTCAGTTTCAAAGGAGAATTAAATAGAGTTAAAACAGTACCTGCGTCGTCCCAGTCCACGATAAAAGCGCATCCTGGGATGAAAAGGAGAGAGCACACGAACAGAAGAGGGCTGTACTTTGAGGGGGCGGCCATGACGCTAGAAAGAAAGAAAGAAAAGAAACATTATATTAAAAAAAAATAAAACATTATTTTAATACATTAATACATGTACATAGTACATTATTTATTTTGAAAATGCACTATGTAACTTTTCGGGTGAAAAGTCAGGCACCTGCTTGTCGCATGGAAATGCACTACCTGGAATGTTCCACAGTATGGTATTAAACCTCTCACTGGGACAAACAAGTAACAGGTCATGTCTGTATAGCCACTAGCTTGCTCACCGTAAGAATACTCGTTTAATCAATGAACTGTATTGATAATAGGTGATACATTTAATGCCATACTGTGGAACATTCCCAGCAAACCAACAACATCCGCAGAAAAGTGAGCTATTGCGACCAGAAAAGTGAGCTATTGCACCATTAAGTTGGGTCAGAACTTTTTAAAACTTTTAAAGCCAAAAATGATCATTTCGCAAACAAAATGTAAATTTGCCTGATGAAGGCCTAGGGCCGAAACGTTGCATGTCTTAATAAATTTCTCATTTTGCAAGTAGTGTGGGATTGTTTTCTCCTCAAAACGTTTAAAGCAACATGCTTATTTTGCTATCAAATCCAAACCCCAAAAGTAAAATATGAAATAAAATAAAAATAAAGACCATAAATTTTGTCTTGTGGCTACCTTTCTTTGGCACTATCCTGCAGTGTTACAGAGGAAAATTCTTGCTTCAAATTAAGTTTTAGATCTCAGCATTTTTACATATAAAGATCAATACATTTACTTACTTATACCAACAAATCTTTCATTTAGAGATCATATAAGAAATAAATCCTTGGTTTACTCTGTCCCTCTGTGTAACCTAGTGGCTGTTGATTGTGTGATTAAAACGTTTTATGACAGGTCCTTAAGCAAGCTCAGAGAATATATAATCAAGAATATGAAAGGAGGAAATGGATATTTAAATCAAACTTCAGAGTCCACCCCCTTCCAAGTAGCTTGTCAAAGGATTTCTGAATTATACATACTGTGCTGAATAACTCACATTTGGTTAATGAAATGCCTATAATTTAAAACTTTATGCAGCTTATAAGACTTACAGTGGCTCTTATATATCGAGATATATTGATTTCTGTCTCCAAAATTTGCACTTTTTGGCTATTCAGCAATCAGCCCTAAACCTCCATTACAGGCTGATATTTTGTTTTAGCCAATCTGCTGCCTAAAGAGCACATAAAGCTCTATTTTAAACACTTTAATGTGAAGAGATAACCGCACAAAATGTGACTACACTGCTCTCTTATAGTGGTCTTTTTACCACTATATTGTGATCAAAGGGCTGTGGGTGAGTTTGTAGTAAATTTACATTATAGAATTTGAGGAAAATAATCAAAATCAGGCTTAGATGTCATCCCAAAAATCAGCAGATCTTATCGGTCATTAGTTTCTAAAAAAAAAAACAGCATCAGGCATGAAAAAAAACATATTTTTCAATCTCTACTCTGTAAATGAATAGTTCTCTGCATTTTCATTTCATAAAGGTGGCAGTTAGCTCACCAGAGGAAAACAGTTGGAGACCCCTTATCTAATTTGTTCCTAGCTCTCACAAACCTTTAGGCTCAATGCAACTATTCAAATGCAAGAATTATCTTTAGAACAGCTTTTACAGACAGATAAATGAAGCAGGGTGGGCCATCACCGCACAGCTAATCATCAGAGACTCACATGGTTTTGTCTTGCAAGTTTACAATAGATCAAATGATGTCATAAACTTTGGTTAAGACAGCACGTAGCAGTCTGATTTTTGTCACACAGTTCTGCTTTTACAATACACTTTATGGGGAAAAAAAATCATGGAATTTCCAATCTCGACTAAAGGAAAGGTAAAAGGTAGCTGTTAACTTGAAAACTACCACTACATGACATCACAAAGTGGAACAGAGCATTTTAAGCTCTGTAGGCCTACTAATAAACCAGGGCTACAGATTCACATTCTAACGTGGCTTAAAGTAAATTTTGTGTGATATAAGACTTTTACTGTAGCTTTAAACCTACCATGGCATACAGGTTTAGTAACTGGTAGAAGTATTAATGGTTTCTTTTCCAACTGTAAATAAGATATGGTATGCAACTAGGGCTGCAACCATTAGTCGACAACGTTGACGACGTCGACAATAAAATTTCATTGTCGACTAGTCGTATTATTTAAGTATCATTTTAATTTGGAACTTAATACTCGTCTGTGTCAAGAATCTGCAGGGCCAACAGCAAACAGTTCAATGTCTTTGTTACACATCTGCTCCTTCACTGTACAGTGTCCAGGTTTACACCATTTCTCGTTCAGAAACAGCGCTAGTCCACCTCCCTTCTTCTTCCCGCTCTCCGTGATTTGCGGTGTTAGCCATGTCTCCGTAAAAACAATGAAGCTAGCACCCCTGTACTCCCTCTGAAATCTAACGAGCGCCGCGAGCTCGTCCGTCTTGTTGGCGAGCGAGCGCACATTCCCCGTTACGACGGAGGGGAGGACCAGCCTGCAGCGTCTCTTCTTTTCCTGGAGTTTACGTCCCACGCGGCGTCCACGGCGTGTCGTCCGCAGGATCTCGTCAGGGATAACATGCCTGTCTCGGGGGAGCACAACAGCGCTGCGCAGCACCATCAGGTGATCCTTTGTGTAGACGAGCGGAGGACGGGGTCCCTTACACATCTTAAGCCGAGACAGGTAAATAATCCACCAAAAGTGCGGAAAAAAATGCAGCGTCAAGTGCAGCCCAAGCCTAACGAACAGTGTTGACAAAAATATTTACAAAAGTGGGGCGGGTTAAAGGCAAAAAGTTAGGAAAGTTACGGAAAAGTGAGGGAGTGTTGTGATGAGCAGCTAGCTCGCGCCAGTCACTGTATCTGCATGTGAGGAATATTTCAATATTAGCACTAGTGCTAAACGGAATGGTGGCCATATGCAATTTGCTCTCGAGTCATGGACAATCTTTTTTTATTCCAAATGTAGTCTAGTCGTGTTTTGGCAGTATTCCCTTAACAGAACGCTGTTTCACAGAATACTTCAACTTTTTAAAAACTGGATACTGACAATATTCCGCTACTAAAATAATCGTTAGTTGCAGCCCTATATGCAACCTATACAGAGTCTCCATAGAGTCTATATGCCGATGTTCAGTGGCCAGGTCCTTCCAGTCAAGTTCAACCTAAATATAGGCTGAGTTCACTGTCCGCACCCTTGGCTATTTACAGCTGTGGCACCACAACTTTGGGCAGGAGTTGAGGCCCATCTGAAGCCAAACGCTTTTTGCTCATTTTGTATCAGAGACTGAAACACAGGCCTCTATATTTAAAAAGATTCAAGGACGTCTTCAAATTGTTGTGTAATTTAATGGCAAGAATCTCTGGCACTACAGCTTTTATAAAGAGGCAACAGACTAAGAGCATATGAGCACTCAAGTGGGAAAATGCTCAGGTTGAGACATGCCCCCCCCCCCCCCCCTTAAGAGGACTAATCATAAACATATAATTATGTGGAGTTAACTATGATTGCAGGGAACAATAATCCACAAATGAGAAAAATGAGAAGTGGCAGATAGACTGATGACATATAATGTATTTTCATACTACAGATGTGAAAAAAAGTTAAATAACAAAAAAAAAGTTCAAATATTATGAGACATTCTAAGCCAAAATCAGTCTGTAAATAGTCTTATTATTACGGCCAATTAAAGGTCCAACCAGGATATCATGGAACCAATACCCGATCCAGATCATTTTCCAGCATCGTATCAGTGCATCGCTAATCATCACGCAGACAACAATATCTCAAAAATAACCTCCTAATGAAATGTAGATCCATTTCCAGAGTTTTCCAAAAGTGATGCTCTACACGTGTCACCGATTTACTAGGTTCATAATCGTTATTCGTTCATTCGACATTTGCATAGTATTAGTTTTATGTTGTTGCTACCAAATGCAAAATAAATACATAAATAAACAGAGCTGTTATAAATGTTTTTAATATGTTTCTGGAACCATGTCATTCTGGGTTTATTTACATTTCACCCAGAGAGCCAACATTTTTGAAATCAGAGAAGAAAATCTTATACGCATCAGTGTGTGTGTGTGTGTGTGTGTGAGAGTGTGAGTGTGTGTGCGCGCCTCAGGAAATGTGGAGGGCATATGAGGCCACGTTATACAGAGGGGAATTCATTGGATAACTACACTCTAGACCAGCCAAAATCAAATTCTTTTTTTATTGTCTTTCAACTTGAGGTAAAACCAACAATTTGATCACGATTTAAATCACGCAACCCAATCCACTAGAAACATGTGCTGATGTTAATTCCAAACAAAAAACTATGCAATTCAGATATATTTCTTATACATAATATGCGTAATTCCTTTTTCACTGTCAGCCAATCACAAACAAACTAACTCCCGGGATGTCAAATTCGGCCAATAGAAAGAGAGGGAGTTGCAGTCTGGGCCTCCAAGGGTCCATTGGTAAACAGTTAAGGTCCTCCCCTTCTACCTCTGGCCCAAAATGCAGACACACTAATAGATACACTAGCAAAAGCAACATGAGCACACCTCCAGGCAGTTTCACATAGTTACACTGGACACCACTGTCACTGCCTGCACCCATCGCCGCCTCCTCTGTGTTTCTTTAAATCTCTATTCATTATTCAGTGCAGAGATGAACAATATAATCGCTGCTAATACCAGTATCTGTGATGATTTCTGTATTCAGTATCGGTCCAATTTTGAAAAATCCAAAATTAGATGTGGCATTGTCCACCAGCATTCTGACCAGAACTAAACAAGCAGTGTGGATAAGCTGCGAAAAAATTTCAACCAAAATAAACTTTGTCCATTTGACAAATTGAATTTCTCATTTGCTATCCAAAATTATAGATAGAACGATACTTGGATTTTGGAAAGTAAGTGGAAAAGTATTGGCTATTGGCCTTAAATCTCCCACTAGGCTGATATTTTGATATTTTTAGTAAAAAAAAACCACACAAATCTTTATATTAAGACTTTAATATGAAGTGATAGCTGCACAAAATGTCCCTACACTGCTCTCTTAAAGGTCCCATGGCATGAAATTTTCACTTTCTGAGGTTTTTGAATGTTAGTGTGAGCTCCCCTACCCTGTTTAGGGCCCCCCCATGGCTAAAAGTTGCGAAATGTCTAAACTGAGCATTTGCGGTCCTTTTCTGCGTTTGGAAAAAAGACAGCTCAAACGGGCGATTCTGAACACTATGTTACGTCACATCGAAAAATGCAGCTCCACCCCCCGTCTGGATGTCTACCCACCGTCTCTGTAAATCACGCCCAGAGAGTTTGGACCGCGAATGAGCTACGCAATGCGAAATGCGTTTTTTTTATTTGCCTGGAGGCACGTGCGAGTGTTTCTAGGCTCGGAAGTCCTTTATCTGAGCCTCTGGATATCTGAAACAGCAGTGGTTTAATTTGATTTTCTGTGAAAATGTGTTTTTTTCATTGAAACGCCTCTCCTTTCTTCCTTCGCGCTTATACACACGGAAGTGGGGCCAGCACACAGCGCACCGCTAGAACAAGAAACCAGCGGCACATTTAGCCCCCCCTCTGTCCTTCTCATTTGCATTCAAGCAACAAGGCCCAGAATGAGTTGTTCAGAGAGAGATTTTCTGACTCTGACTGTGTACATGTGTCTTTCTTATGCACTGAGTCTTGATTTTGGAGCAGGATTCATTTACAGTATTAGGGAACCATTAAGGCGCCATATAAAAGCATCAAGAAGTACCATGTCATGGGAACTTTAAAGGTTTGTGGTGGATAAAAAATGGCTCTGGGTGAATTTGTAATAAATATAAAGCAAAATCAGCCAAACATATTGTCCCAAAAATATCAGCAGAGCTTATCCGCCATCGGTTTCATTGGATTCCAAACAATCAGTATTGGCCATGAAAAAAACATATGGGTCGATTTCTATCCAAAATCCACCAATATTTAGCACCAATGCTAAATATTGCCGTCCAAGTCTCTGTGCCAGCTTACCAGCTTGTCTGTAGTGTTCTTTTTAAACAGATTAATTACTGCAGTACTAAACTAAGAGTGACCAAGATGAACCAATAGCTTTTCATATAGTGCAATACATTTTTATTGCTCCATTTTTTTATTAATTAGAGTAATTGTGATCATGATCAAAATTCAATTAACTGCATAAATCACCATTCCCCCCATAGCCACCCATACTAACTACTAATCGAATGTTTAGACCAGAAAAAAGATTTGCCTATTTACTTCTGTTTACTTGTTTACTTGTACTTATTCCCAAGTTCAATTAGATAATTATGGGTGAAGGGACTTTTTCTATGGCTTTGGAATATGCTAAAGAGTTGATTTCCAGACCAATAATTCACCACAAAACTCTTAAGTTATTCAGGGTCATGGAGCACATGAGTTGAACCAGAGCACTGAGCTGTGCTCAGGTCCAATAAAACAGTCTGACTGGACACAAGTCAAAGGACTTGAATCTCTGGTGGAGTCGCTCCAGAGCTTAGGGTGAAGTGCAAATGGTCCAGCAGCCGCAACCAGAAAGCTGCAAAACCAGCTAATGGTTAAAGGAGATCCATTATACAACATTTATTTAGAGCTTTAATCATGTTATAATTGTCTTCCTTCTCATTTATCCTCTCAAAGCTGTATTTACAGTGATTCATGCATGTCTGAGTAATGTTTATCTTTTTGAAGACATAGTTGTTGTTTCAATATGCCCCCGTTTTCAGCACCACCAGCATACGCCCACTGCTCTGTACTCATCTCATACATTTTATTTCCTTTGATACACGTACAACTCAACAGCATTCTGCAGAGTGGTACTTGGTTGTGACATTGATGGTAACGTTGGCTCCCACTGGGCCCTGTAATGTGTTTCTTTTGCCAAGTAATTTTAAATCAATACTGCAATTCAATTTAAAATGTCCAAAATATAAGATAATAATCCATGAGTGTCATAGATTATAACTACATAGCAGACAAAAACACAATAGATATTCTTTAATAAAGGTTTACCATGGCAGTACTTGCTTCTCATCATCTAATGTGAGGCAGCACGTTTAGAGATTAACACTTATGGGGATATTTTGGGAGGAGATTCAGCAGGGTCAAAGATGAAAGCAGAGAAATGTATAGTTTTCATCAGTACATCACGATATATAGGATGTATGAATTCTGTATGCAACGATACAGTTTTCCCACGATTCAATATTTATCTCGATACATGAGTCATGATATCGATACATTTTAAGATGCAAAAAAGTCAAACCTCATGTAATTTTTTTTCTGCTAATGAGTATTATATAATAACATGATATTAATGAAACATTACCTACAATACATTACAGTACAACTACTGTAAAGTTGTAGTTTGTATGTGAAGTGTTTTAGTTCATTTGGTTCAGTGATTTACAGCTCAGAATAAAAATTCAAGAGTAAAATCTACTCTTAATATAGACTGCTAGGGGGGTTACACTATCAGACTTTTCCTTTTTTGATGATGATTTGATGATTTCTTTTCTTTTCCTCCTGAGTCTGTCTCTCCTCTTGCTGCATTCAGAGGCTCCTGTGTCGGTGCTGCTCTGGCTTGTCTCCAGCAGCAGCAGAGACAGACAGTAGCTCCTCCCACACTGCCCTGCTCTTTTTACTCACACGGCGCTCTACCATCTTCTTTCTGAACACTCAAACTACATAGAAATATCTCAACAGACCGTTTTCTGAGTAAAATTTATGAGATAGAGTCTGAGAAATAGATTGCGTATACAGTGAACCCTCGCTCTATCGCGGTTCACTGTTCGCAGCCTCGCTGTTTCGCGGATTTTTTTTTTCCAATTTTTTTTTCCAATATATATTTTTTTTAATTGTGTAACTTTTTTTACAGTGTAACATTATGTCCTGCGTCCTGATTGGCTAAGAGACTAGACCAGGACTAAACCAGGTCTAAACCAGGACTAAACCAGGTCTAAATCAGGACTAAACCAGGTCTAAACCAGGACTAAACCAGGTCTAGACCAGGGATGGTCACGCAGGGTGGTAGGGACAGAGTCTCTGATTTCCTTCACGAGAGCGCCTGGGTGACAGGAGGTGTGGCCTTTGTTTACTTGCACGAGCCATGGAAGAGACTGAGTGCGAGCCGGACCATGGAAGAGCCAAGAATCAACATGGACGGGCCTGGGGTGGCGGCCGGGGGAGCCGCAGCGGGGAGAGCCGCATTCGAGGGAGCCGCAGCGGGGGGAGGACACTCGCGCGCAGAGAGGAGACAGTGGGTCTTCCCTGTCACGTCTAGCGGACGAACCCGACCCCGTCCTAGAGAGCTGTGGAGTATTGGCGACGCATTGATAGCCATGCCCCGAACTCCGGGGCGGACTGATTTTGGAGCCGGGGTGAAATGCAACCAACCCTTGTGAGCGCAGGTTAGTCTTACCTGGTCTTGTGGTGAGGACTGGTGCTCAGAGGCGTGTTGGCGGTTTGGCACTGTTAGCAGTGGCTTGAGTCTTGCCCAAAATGATATCCAGGTCGCTTTCCACTCGACTTTCGCACATGGCATGGATATGTGGTACCAAAACAAACACACGTGTCCGCACACACGTGTCCGCGTGTCACGTGTCTCCCCCCGCGTCACTATTAATATATTTTGATGAAAATCTACAAACGTTTGACTGTTTAAACAAGAGAAAAATGTGAGAAAATGTTAATACCAGTCTCAGAAAGGTGTATAATGTGTGTGGTGAAGCGTTTTCAGCCTTAAAACGTGTATAATAATTGTAAAATATAAAATTGTCCTACTTCGCGGATTTCACTTATTGCGGGCTATTTCTGGAACCTAACCCCCGCGATAAACGAGGGTTCACTGTATTGCGAGTCGAACCGATGTGGAGCCAAAAGTGATTCTAAAGTATCTAAAAAGTTTATATCTTTGTCATTCCTGGGTCTATAAATGTAAAATAAAAAGTGACTGAAAGAATATTTCAGATGTAAGTCCCAGAGCAGTTTTCTTGCTGCATCTGAGGAGGACACCGCAATAACTGTTTCTCTTTTGGACCAAAAATAAAGGACAACACAGCGTGCATGGTGCGTATCGACGAAACACGTGTACATGTACTTTTGTTTTGTTTTTTCCTCTGGCAGCGCGGTGGCTGAGTGGCTAGCACTCATGCTTCACAGCAAGAAGGTTCAGGTCGCCTGGGTCTTTCTGTGTGGAGTTTGCATGTTCTCCCCGTGTCTGGGTGGGTTTCCTCCGGGCACTCCGGTTTCCCCCATCAACCCAAAACATGCACCATAGGTAAAATCCTCCAGCTTAGGGCCTGACCAAGCCTAAATAACAAAATTATGGGGATGGTCCCCGGGTCAAATGTAGAAACAACTTCTCCTGTGTGAGATCAATAAAAGTCAATCTTCTAATCCTTAACCACTGTAAGGCGCTTTGTGTTACATTTTTGTATGAAAAGCACTTTATAAATATGGTTTGATTGATTGATTGATTGATTGAACACCAGTGTGTGACACCAGTATAAAAGAAAAAGACATTCTTGGTCAACTTAAGATATCAGCTAAAAGATGAGTTGACTAAAATGGGTCTCTCAAAACTATTACGGATCTCTGTTTCTGACTCAAACTGCACTCACAAGACTATACCTGCACAGGAGTTCATGCAAAAACTACTATTTATGCAGAAAAAAAGTACTTGGAAACATTGCATTTATACATTTTTACAAATTAATACCGAAAAATACCAAACCTTTAGCTATCTCACTCACTTCTTTCTGCTGTTATCCTATTTAAGTTCTTTTAATTTAAGTAAAATGATTAACCAACTAATACAAATTATGATCGACTACAGTGCTATTTTTCTAAAAATATAACTTAACCATGACTGATTTTTATTTCTTTCATAATTTACTATCTACCTCAAGCAAAAATAATCAACAACATTGAGAATCATTTGTCTACTCAGTGTCCAGGCTGAGATTAGGAGGGTCAGACCGGACAGAGGCGGATTTGAAGTGTGCATGTGTCAGTGTTCTCTCAGGCATTCAGATCTGGCTCCTGGATGTGTCTAATGTCTCCGGCTCCCATTTCATAAGGGAGAGTGGAAAAGTCCGAGTCAGCACGCTGGCATGAGGAGAACTGGGCTGGAAAAACATCAGCGCACTCACATCTGCAGACGAGGAGCAGCCCGAGCAGTGTGTAATGTCAAATCTGCGGACGAAAGCTAGAGGGACCACAGCCGAAGAGAATTTTGTTACTACATAGAGCTCAGGTCTGCAACTTATGATTATTTTAGACGTCAACTACTCAGCTATAAGACTTTAATTAGTTAACCAGTCAAACGAGTATTTCTATTGCATTGTTTTACTGTATGTATCTGTCCCAAACTGCACTCACAAGACTACACCTGCACAGGAGTTTGTGCAAAAAAAAAAAAAAAATTATGCAACAAAAAAGTACTTGGAAACTATTTATAAAGACAGATTAAACTGAACCATCATAATAATGCATTCAGGTTGTCAAAAGGATCAAAAATCAGATTCTAAACTAGGGTTGATACTATATACTCATTTCAGCAGGTATCGATACTAAAGAAGTCACATTCACAACAGAGAAATGAACCTTTCCTGAATAGTTTTTGAATGATCTTGAGCTGTACCTGAACAAGTATGAGAGCACATAGTATACGCCCGTGGACCACTATGAAACCTACCTGGACGACTGAGGGATTACACAGATAAGATCACATGGTAACATAAAAGGAAGTGCTATGATTTAATGTGAAAATGAAAAAAAAGTTATTATTATTATTATCAGAATCAGTGCTGAGTACAGAGTTTATTCCTCAATATTGAAATCAAGCTGTGACTAAAGGCTCCAAAATAGAGAATATTTACGAATAAAGTGTATTATTGTTGGCAATCAGAAATTGACTATTCTCTTTTGACATTTTAATTTAATAATGTCACAATCTTTGTTAAAGAAAGGTCTTTTTGTATGTGTTCTACAGTCTGTATCGTTCATACAGTATAATGGTTATTAAAATACAACTAGGATTACTTTTTAAAGGTCCCATGACATGGTACTTCTTGATGCTTTTATATGGCGCCTTAATGGTTCCCTAATACTGTAAATGAATCCTGCTCCAAAATCAAGACTCGGTGCATGAGAAAGACACATGTACACAGTCAGAGTCAGAATATCTCTCTCTGAACAACTCGTTCTGGGCCTTGTTGCTTGAATGCAAATGAGAAGGACAGAGATAGGTTAGTAGCCTGGGAATTCCTCTCGAAACTCGTCCAAGCGAGAGTCCCAGATTTAGGGCCCCAATCAGAGAGCGGGGGAGGTGTGGCAAGACGGTGACGCGTACTACATGACAAACGGAAGCTTGTAGTTTGAACTGACAACTGACATGATTGGCTATGGACTTACGTATACGCTCAATGATAGACATTCATAACGCCCAATAAACGGCCGTTGGCAATCGCTAACCACACCTCCACTACGGGATTTTTCGAAGCGAGTTTCCAGACCCATATCTCACTTGTGATATGGTCAGGTGTTAACCAGACTAATAGGTTAGAGGAACGGGTGGGGGGTGGGGGGGGGGGGGCAAATGCGCCGCTGGTTCCTGGATTAGCACTGCGCTGTGTGCTGTCTCCCACTTCCGCGTTTTAAGCGCGGAGGAAGAAAGGAGAGGCGTTTCAATGAAAAAAATAAATAAAATTAAAAATAAAATTAAACCACTGCTGTTTCAGAGGTCCAGAGGCTCAGATAAAGGACTTCCGAGCCTAGAAACACTCGCACGTGCCTCCAGGCAAATAAAAAAACGCATTTCGCATTGCGTAGCTCATTTGCGGTCCAAACTCTCTGGGCGTGATTTACAGAGACGGTGGGTAGACATCCAGACGGGGGGTGGAGCTGCATTTTTCGATGTGACGTCATATAGTTTCCTTGTTCAGAATCGCCCGTTTGAGCTGTGTTTTTTCAAACGCAGAAAAGGACCGCAAATGCTCAGTTTAGACATTTCGCAACTTTTAGCCATGGAGGGGGCCCTAAACAGGGTAGGGGAGCTCACATTAACGTTCAAAAACCTCAGAAAGTGAAAATTTCATGCCATGGGACCTTTAAAGGGATAGTGTGTTTTTTTTTTATGTTAATCTGTATGGCTTCCCCTTCAACAGTGTCCTGAGATTAACACAGACTTACCCATGACAGCGTGATCTGGTCCAGATTCTCCTCCGGTAACGTAGCTCGTAAACGTAGTTCCGGTAAGTTCGCGGGGACAATTTAATAAAGCAAGCTTACCAGAACTACGTTTACGACCTACGTTACCGGAGGAGAACCGGGACCAGATCACGCTGTCATGGGTAAGTCTGTGTTCATCTCAGGACACTGTTGAAGGGGAAGCCATACAGATTAACATAAAAAAACACACACTATCCCTTTAATGGTTAACTAGTGATGATTGATCACTGCAGCCCTATTTGGTATAGTTATTCTAAAAGGATTTATGATCCTCATTTTACATTTTGTTCCATGGAAACCTCAATATTGATTTAAAACTGTTAATAATAGAAACAGGTCCACTAATATCCTGCTCAAAATGGCAGAACTGCACATCGCCAAGCAGCAGATTTTCCTCTGAAACATGGCAACAAAACATGTTTTAGTCTCTATGTGAGCCTCAAGCCCCAGGACAACCCAGGCTTACTCAGACATGCATAAATGAGACATAATATCACTATGAGTAGGCTAATAATAAAAAATACACAATACAGTTATCAATTTTAAATCAGATTTGGATCACATCAGTTGCATTTATTGGCTTGAGTCTTATTTAATCAGCAGATTTATCAGGGAATACGGTGGCAGTGTAATGTGATTGTGGTGAGGATTCTGCTCAGAGTGCACAATTTAAACTCATCCAGGAGCATTCACATTAGAGAGGAGACTGAAATATGAACTGCTAAACTAAAACAGTATTTACATTAATTTCATTGTGCAAATCTGAAGTGGAGGTTTGCAGTTTTTTTAAAGGTGCACTACGTAACTTTTCATGAGGAGGTTTCACCACCTTCTAATCTCCGTGATGAGATCTTATGCTATACTGTGGAATCCAGTCTATGGCATTACCCATCTTGTGCATGCATTTATTCATTTAAGAGGTGCTTTTATTTCTCAAAAATGCATTGTAAAACATACATTCTTAAAAAAGAATAATTCTAAACTGCGGATTATTACAGGCAAAACAACAATATCTCCATGGAGAAATCCAGGAAAGTTACAAAAAAAGTTACCAAAAAGAGGATACTGCATTACAGTGGTCCTTGCTCTATCGCGGTTCACTGTTCGCAGCCTCGCTGTTTCGCGGATTTTTATTTATTTTTTTGATTCAATTATTTTTTTTATAGTGTAACTTTTTTTTTTATAGTGTAACATTGTGTTCTGCGTCCTGATTGGCTAAGAGACTAGACCAGGACTAAACGTGGACTAAACCAGGTCTAGACTAGAACTAAACCAGGTCTAGACCAGGCCTAAACCAGGTCTAAACCTGGACTGGTCCTGGACTAAACCAGGACTGGACCAGGTCTAAACCAGGATTAAATCACTCCGTGCGGCTCTTTGCTGGTTTCGTGCGGGTCTTGTGTTCGTTTGTGCATGTTCGGTTTGTGGCTCGGGCTCCGGGCGCCGCGGTTCGATCTCGTGCTCGCAGCCCCGGTGTACGCGCGGCATCGCGCCGGTCACGCTGCTCTGTCACGGATTTGTCCACGATAAGGGGTGCACATGTCGCGCACTTCTCCGAAGGGTTGGTGCACATCGCGTCCCGGGACGTGGCAGTGCTCCCTGCGCGTTGTCCTACTTCGCAGATTTCTCTTATTGCAGGTTATTTTTGGAGCCTAACCCCCGCGATAAACGAGGGATTACTGTATTATAACTCTTGTCCTGGTTGGGTCTTGGTTTGGGCCCAATTTAAGTCCCGATGTAGATTTGGTTTGGTTCTGGTTTAGTCCTGGTTTAGTTCCAAGTTTAATGCCTAATTGTGCAAGTGTGAATGAACCCTTAATTGCAATCTTTTGAGGATTGATTTTTACCATTCAAATTGGGACTAATCTACAATTTTAATCAGATTCATCCTGCTGCCCTACCTCCCCGTGGCTCCTACAGAGAACTCGTATCTGTAGACAGCTCTTATCTCCCTGCTCCTCGTGTAGTCCTCATCTGTCCTTGTACACATGCTCCATACCACCGTCTACTCCACCTTCGTGAATTACATGTACACTTTCTCTTCAAACTGTCCAATAAAACTCTCATGAGGATGTTTCTACTGTAAGAACAACCTTAAGAGACAGTAGTTATAAGACTTTCTTGAGTCAACGCGGCTAGACTCACAACTTAACTAAGAAAAATGTGTGAAATGTGAAATCTTCAGAATAATTCCATTTACTTCGCCTTCCATTAGAGTGAATAATAAACACATTTCTCTATACTGTACTTTATAATATGATCAAACTTAACATCTATATAGCCGAATATAACACCAACAAACCTAAAAGGTGAGTCATAAAACTAAATCCAAATAATTTCCCTTGTGGATCAATAAAGTTTGTCTAAGTTTAAGTTTAAGTTGTTTAAAACGTCTTGATGTTGCATGCAAGTTGTGCTGCCAAAATTAGACATTATTACAGTATGATTACTGCAGAAATCAACACAGATGATCTTTTCTGCAGTTTCAAAGCTCTCATCAAGTTCTAGTCAACATGCATCCATATGTCTGAACACACAGCATTGAAACTGGTGGAAATGTTTCGTCTCCAAATTCTAATAAAAACGTCAGGTAACCGGGCTGTGTACGTGCCCCACATCCACTGCATCAGCGTTCACACTCTTTAAATAGCTTAACCGTGTAAAACGTGAGATATTTCCCTCAGATATATTGCATTATCAGGGCTATCCGATGTGTTAAATAGGTTGAGATTGATAAACAAATGATTGAGCAATGGGAAGGCTGCTGCGCGAATGCCCCAAAGTTCAGCAACTTTATCGCGTAAAACTGCGCGCTTGGGGTTATAGTGTTTTATCAGTGTGCCAATAAGAAATACTGAAAGACTTCTATAAAACGCTTACCTTGAAAGTGGGCTACAAAGTTGAGAAGTCCGGCACGGATTCACTCCACAGAACATGCTCCCACGATGGCCAGCGCGAGTACACTCCGTAAACTCGTGCGTTTTCACTTTTGCACGCCCCAAAACTGGAATAGCGCAATTGGATTTTACTTCAGCAAACGTCTTCTTGCGTGCTCCGGGTCTGTGCAGTGGGTTTGCGTGCTGCAGCCGTGGAGGTACATCGTGTTGGCCGCTATAAAGAGCTCCAGGCCAGCACACCCTCGCTTGCGCACGCCAGGCTTCGCAGAGACTGAGCCCGTTTGTGTTCACATGGCGATGAAGCGCCCTCCTCTGCCAGCAATCCAACAGCCAAACACCAGTGGGGGAACTTCCAGAAGATTACACTGACCAGCCTTTCACTTCATATGGACTAACAACAACACAGCTACTTATGTGTTAAAACTTTTGTGAAGTTTGTTTTTATACAGCCAAATTATATCGTACATACATACATTCTCACGCTGAGAATATGACAGTGAGAATATATGTATGTGAGAGGAGAATATATGTATGTGAGAGGAGAATATATGTATGTGCAAGTAAGAATATATGTATGTGAGAGGAGAATATATGTATGTGCAAGTAAGAATATATGTATGTGAGAGGAGAATATATGTATGTGAGAGGAGAATATATGTATGTGAGAGGAGAATATATGTATGTGAGAGGAGAATATATGTATGGGAGAGGAGAATATATGTATGTGCAAGTAAGAATATATGTATGTGCAAGTAAGAATATATGTATGTGAGAGGAGAATATATGTATGTGAGAGGAGAATATATGTATGTGAGAGGAGAATATATGTATGTGCAAGTAAGAATATATGTATGTGAGAGGAGAATATATGTATGTGAGAGGAGAATATATGTATGTGAGAGGAGAATATATGTATGTGAGAGGAGAATATATGTATGTGAGAGGAGAATATATGTATGTGCAAGTAAGAATATATGTATGTGAGAGGAGAATATATGTATGTGAGAGGAGAATATATGTATGTGAGAGGAGAATATATGTATGTGAGAGGAGAATATATGTATGTGCAAGTGAGAATATATGTATGTGAGAGGAGAATATATGTATGTGAGAGGAGAATATATGTATGTGAGAGGAGAATATATGTATGTGCAAGTGAGAATATATGTATGTGAGAGGAGAATATATGTATGTGCAAGTGAGAATATATGTATGTGAGAGGAGAATATATGTATGTGAGAGGAGAATATATGTATGTGAGAGGAGAATATATGTATGTGCAAGTGAGAATATATGTATATGCAAGTGAGAATATATGTATGTGAGAGGAGAATATATGTATGTGAGAGGAGAATATATGTATGTGCAAGTAAGAATATATGTATATGCAAGTGAGAATATATGTATGTGACAGTGAGAATATATGTACAGTAATCCCTCGGTTAGGTTCCAGAAATAGCCTGCAATAAGTGAAATCCGCGAAGTAGGACAACTTTATATTTTACAATTATTCTACATGTTTTAAGGCTGTAAATGCCTCACCACACACATTATACGCTTTTCTCAGACTGGAATTAACATTTTCTCATATTTGTCTCTAGTTTAAACACTCAAACTTTCATAGATTTTCAACAAAATGTATTAATAGTGACGCGTAGGGGGAGACACGGCTCCGGGAGCCCCGCCAAATCTATGAAATTTTGAGTGTTTAAACTAGAGACAAATATGAGAAAATGCAGCGTGAGGCCGCGTGTACACCGGGGAGATAGAACTGCGGCGCCCGGACCGCGTGCTCTCAACCCGAGCCACAAACCGAACACGCACAAACGAACACAAAAGCCGCACAGAGTGATTTAATCCTGTTTCAGACCTGGTCTAGTTCTGGTCTAGACCTGGTTTAGTCCACGTATAGTCCTGGTCTAGTCTCTTAGCCAATCAGGACGCAGACCACATTGTTACACTATAAAAAAAATGTTACACTATAAAAAAAATAAATTAAAAAAAATCCGTGAAACAGCGAGGCTGCGAAGAGTGAACCACGATAGAGCGAGGGTTCACTGTATGTGCAAGTGAGAATATATGTATGTGAGATTGAGAATATATGTATGTGAGAGTGGGAATATAACAGAATGAATAGAATAGAATGCCTTTTATTGTCACTATTCATATGTACAATTTACATTATACATACTCAAAATGAGACTGGAAGGATCTCACTTCAGCGCAGACATTTAAGTACGATATTTACAACATAGTATAGAAGAAAAAAATATAAAAAATACAGTGGTACCTCACCTTACGAAAGACTCTACAAACAAAAAATCCAAGTTATGAAACGCCTTCACGTTAAATTTTGGTCTCTAGATACGAAAGACAATTCAAGTTACAAAGCGAAATCTCAAAAATTCAATTAATGTGCGCTCAGATGCACACCCCGAAACGTAAATACACTTTATCAACACACATGGGGTTAGGTTCCAGAGGTGGCCCGCGGTGGGAGAGGTCCGCGAGGTAGGACAACTTTGTATTTTGCAATTGTTCTACATGTTTTAGGGCTGTAAATGCCTCACCACACACATTATACGCTTTTCTCAGACTGGAGTTGGGCTTTTCTCGCATTTCTCTCTCGTTTGAACACTCGAACTTTCATAGATTTTTAACGGAATGTGTTGATAGTGAAGCGTGGGGGGGACACGGCTCGCCGAACGCGTGAGGGGAGCGGAGACACAACAACACATGATCAGTAGGGTAAAACTAACCTGTCTCACGACGGCCTAAACCCAGCTCACGTTCCCTTAGTGAGTGAACAATCCAACGCTTGGTGAATTCTGCTTCACAATGATAGGAAGAGCCGACATCGAAGGCTCAAAAAGCGACGTTGACACGGCGCAAGGCCGCGGGATGGAGCCGCGGCGCCCGGGCTGTGCCTATCCCTCGGGGCCGAGCACATGCGGGGCGAGCACGCGCGGGTGAGCACAGGAGCCGCGCGAGGCCAGCGGAAAGCCGCACGGGGTGATTTAATCCTGGTCTGGTCCTGGTTTAGTCCAGGTCCAGTCCAGGTCTAGACCTGGTTTAGTTCTGGTCTAGACCTGGTTTATTCCACGTTTAGTCATGGCTCTAGAGTCTCTTAGCCAATCAGGAAGCAGAACACAATGTTACACTATAAAAAAAAAAAATGTTACACTATAAAAAAAAATGTTACACTATTAAAAAAAAACAACCTTGGAACGGATCAGACCTTTTCCATTGAAATAGCTACTCAACTTACGAAAAATTCACGTTACGAAACCACTTCTGGAACGAATTAATTTTGTAAGGTGAGGTACCACTGTAGTTCAAAAAATTAGTGCAAAAAAAAGTCCTATACTACGCATTAGTTACCAGGTTATTGCAAGTCTTGCTCATATATTGCAGGAGTGATACATACAACCATTATATACACACAAACATTTCATTTAGATTTACTTAGACTTAGACTTAGACAAACTTTATTGATTCACAAGGGAAATTATTTTATTCTATTTTATTTGTTGCATGTTAAGTGTTTGTTTACATTCTGCTCCAAGTGCTGAAGCAATTTCCTAATGTTGTGAACCTGTTCACTCATATGGCAATAAAACCTTTCTGATTCTGATTCTGAAATTGTTTTGGGTACAGTAGCTCACTCATCAAATATAATATATAACATATAACAGAGGGTAAAAAAAAATATATATATATATATATAGATGGAATAGCAACCAAAGAGCAATAGACCAGTGTCAGATGAGACATAATTATAATTATAAAAACAATGATAGTAAATGTATATGTACAAAGCAGAATTTAGGCCTATTTTATCTGTATCTAGCTATTGTTTGAAATATACACCATATTCTATAGACAATAACAATAATTCATCCTTCTTTCTTTTTTTTAATAAACTTTTGTTATATCCTATTGTGTCACAAGGCACAGACGTCAATACGACTTAAAATGTACATAACCAATTTTTTGCATGACTGGCATTGCAATAGTGTAGTCTTCTGTACTGTGAAGCATGGTCCAAATCCTTGCCCCTATCTTGTGCTCACGTGGAGGGCCCACTGGAGGAGTGACGTCATGAGAGGCTCGCCCAGAACTTCATCTGTCCGAGAAAGGAAAGGACGGCTACACCCCCCAAGCCCCGACCCAAAGGCCGTCAATTAGAAACAGGAAGCCCCTCCTCCGCACGTGAGGGGCGCGGACACAGCCAGCTGTTGGAGCTGCACAAGTTGAACGTGTGGCCCTCTACTTGTGCTGACTCAAGAATGTGCTTATACAGCCAAAAAAGGTCCACGCTGCGTTTACTTTTAGCGGCCCTTTATCAGCTTCTGCCAACAGGCGGAAAATACAAGCCAGTTTGTGCAGTTTATGTTAGTTGGTTTATGCAAGAAATTAAAAAAATATATATACTACATTCTTTACATTCAACAGGTCTATGAAGTCTAAAGAAACTGTATGTGGGTGATTCTCCAACTATCAAAGAATTTGTGTCCCAGGCACAAATAAGAAAAACAAAAACACATTTGTCATTTTTTATTTATGCTGCACTTACTAGACACAAAGATGAACTTACAAAAAATTTATGATGGATAAATTACTATTTTTATTACATAAAATATGTTTTTTATATTGAGTGTTTTTGCTATATGTCCTTTGTCCCTTGGTCAGGTTTTGGACACTCAGTCCCTCATAAGACTGAAATTAAATTTGATTTAACAGTAACTTCATTGACAAATGGCACAGAAATTCCTTATTTTAATGAAAAATATCATGTGCTTGAAAGATATACCTATTAGTATTTTATTTATTTTTCATAAAAAGAACACCTGTTCCTAGGGATCACTGTCATTTCCACCACCACAAAATGTAACTTTTAACTTGTAACTTTTTTTTTTTTTTTTTAAACCCTTGTCTACTTGAAGCACCTCAGTTGTGACAGGAGCTCATGTTAGCATAGCAGTGTTAGCTCCATGGAAGGAAGGGAAACAAGAACAAAATCAAGGTAAATGAGTAGGTTTATTGGTCGTCATTTCCAAACACCTCATATTTTCTTTGAATGTACAAATAATGAGAAAAATACCATTTTATATTGTGTATTTTGAGTATATTTTATGCTAACTCTAAAGTAGAGTTTAGCATGCTAATATGTCATGAGATTTTAAAAGAAATGCTAAACATTGTAATTTCCACAACAGTCATTTCCATCACTTTATTGTTATTGTTTATCATTATTTAATATTTATGTAATTTCATTACAACCATTATCACTTAATGTTTCTACACATTGTGATGAAGTAGAACAAATAAAAATATTTCTAAAAATATGTGTTGGATTTTCTGAAAAAATATCATGACCAGATTTGACTGTAGTCGGAGAATCACCCATGTAAAGATTTTAATTTTAATAATACCTTTTACTGATTTATTCATTTATTTATTTATTCGAGTATGGATATAAGGGATGTTTTGGTTCTCAAGCTGATTCTCCAGTCAGAAAGCAGAATGAGCCTTGCATGAGTTTCTCATTTGGGTTGCCAGTTTCAATACTGAAATCCAGCTGATAAGTCCTAAGTGCATTGTGTTCTGGGCAGCAGGTCTGCTTGGACTGCTGCCTCCGTGACCCAGGAAAATGGAAAAGCGGAAGAAGATGAATGAATGAAGGAAAGTCCTAAAACAGTCACTACCTAAACCCCTGCACCTCCATCCCATCATGACTCTGTGCTAGTGCAGCCTCTACAGCTTTCTGGAGGCTCTGAGTTTAAATATACCGGAAAAAAAAACGTGTACGTGTTCTCTGTATTGTCTTCAGGCTTTGGCAAGTTAGATTTAGTTCTGACTGTAATACCTTTTTTCAAAACAGTGAGAGTGAAGGCTTCATACAGTTCCTTTAACATGATCAGGCAATATTGTTGATTTTAAACAATAATATACTAAACCTAATGCATTTAACACCATTACAATATATCATAATTTCAGCAATCAGCACTAACACCAATCAATTTTAGATTCACAAAAGTAAGCCAAAGGTTTGTGAATTCTGGTCTTGTATCTTTTCCATAATATTGTCTCTTACAGTATGTCCCAAACATTTTTTACATTTGTCCTGCACAATGAATTCCTTGTCAGAGCCTAAACAGCACCCAAATTAACAGAAACAAATAGATCAGAAATGGATGAAGAAGCAAAAAAAACAAACAAACAACTTAAGTGCTGTCTATATAATTACGATTCAAGTAGAAGTAAAAGGTATGGAAGATCATTGTATTCACCCAAATAAATACATATTTGCTATCTCGCAGTGGTCCAAGAATTGTTGGGAAGTAATTGTTTGCAAGTAACCGACAAACTGTTTACATAACATCAGATCTATCATTTGGAGTTAATGCAATTGAACAAACTATCAAATAATGCTCAGATTGTGGTATATCTGAAGAAGAGAGAAAAACATTAGAACATGAATGATATGGAGCTGTAGAAGAAACACAGATGGACAAGAAACCAAAAGTATGGTTTTGTAAATAGAAATAAGACTCAAGCAGAAGGTTTTTCAGAAGAAGGAGAAGGTTTTCCAAGTAAATGTAAATAAGTACTACTTGCCTATCTTCACCAATAAAACGATGAGAGTGAATAACCAAAAATCTGTTGGTTAATACTAGCTAACTTGTGACTGTCATTTTATATTTGAGAGACTTGTTTAACAGCACAAATTGCTCACTTGTAGTTCCAAATAAGTCAGTTCTTTCTGGTCAGATTGTTTGAAAGTAAAGCTCAGATTTAAGTCTAACAAAGCCTCAGACACAGCAGTGCCTACAGTATGAAATGAATGATATGGTAAAATTTACTGTTTGACTGTCAGATTGCAGACTCGCTGACCTCTCTGTAATATTTATTTTTAATTACCCTTAGAGCACTATCGCCGGGTGATTTTCACCCTTGCAAAAGTATTTACATGATTTTCAATATGTTGCATTTTTCTGAGTGTCATGGGTCTCTGGGGAGCTTCACCATTGTTTTTGACATCTTTGAAGGTGTAGGTGTTTCCCTATCCCAAAGCCCACTTTTTCCTACAGGCTTTCGGCTGATTTTCACCCGGCAACAGTGAAAAAGGAATGTAAGAATGTAATGAATTTAATGTAAGAGGATGGAAAAAATAGGTAAGTAAGAGTGGTCCTGGGATGTGTATCTATCCTTATTTAGTGCAGTGGTTATGAATAAATATCACAAAGTGGTGATTTCAAAGGGAATTCTTATGGTGAAAACAATATTTTAGTCAACTGGTCATTTTTACTCACTGAAAAAATATTATTTTTTGTTCCTCTCTCCTGCAACTGTTCGTGTGTCGAGGAGTCTGTGCTTCACCGGGGAAGTGTCACATGTCCCAGGAATGGGTGGACCAAACACCAAGTTTCCAGTATCTTTTTTTTTGTTTTTGTTTTTTGTTACACATAGCAGAGTTGAAAATAAAAAGAAAACCACTCGAATTTATCATGTGTTGTCATATTGATCTATTTTTTATGACAAGTACTTTTTGTTGGGTATATTATATCGGGTCAAAATTACCCGGCAAAAGTGATGGTGTTTACTTTTTATAGTGAAAGTGTTCTAGGGTTAATGGTAGAAGAGAAACCAAAAGTACTGTTACTTCAATAGAAACGTAGGAGTTTTTCAAGTAAATGCACCTGAGTGAGTACCTGCCTATCTTCAGGACGGGAGTGTATGCAACATACTTTATGTTTTACCTGATTTCAATAGCCATCAGGTAAGAAGACAGCTGTATAGGTCACATTTTATAATAGTACTGGTGGAAAAGCAAGGACCATCTGAAAAACAACATAAACAAACCAGTCCGTACGATTGATGGTCAGTATTTTCTTGGAGCGGTGACTTCTTTACTGCGTGTCAATGCTCCAGTGAACGCTTGGCATAATTCATGACGCTATTGGGAGAGATGGGATTGGCCTGTCTATAGCGAGCCACACTAGTATTTTTCTTTCCTGCTGTCCTCCTCTCTATTACGACAAGTTATAGCTCCGGTTCTCCGATTGACTATAAATTCATACATCACAGACGGGATTTACAAACTGCGTGAGCACTTTTTCATTTACATAATTTTGGAATTATTATAGATTGGGATGTTGCATCACAAGATATTAGTATCCATCTTGATACATCATGTTGGTGGTGTTCTGTGTGTACAGCTCTGGAAAAAAAATAAGAGACCACTGCAAAATTATCAGTTTTTCTGATTTTACTACTTATAGGTATATGTTTGGGCAAAAGGAACATTTTTGTTTGAGTCTATAAACTACTGACAACATTCCCCCCACACACATTTATTTGCTCTATGACAAATGGTCAAAATAACAAAAAAGATACATGTTTTCAGACCTCAAATATGCAAAGAAACAAGATCAAATTCATTTTAAAACAACATAATACTAATGTTTACACTTAAGAAGAGTTCAGAAATCAATATTTGGTGCAATAACCCTTATTTTTAATCACAGCTTTCATGCATCTTGGCATGCTCTCCACAAGTCTTTCACATTGGGTGACTTTATTCCACTCCTGGTGCAAGAACTGAAGTAGCTCAGCTTTGTGTTTGCGTTGGAATTCAACAGACGTTGGAATGGAATGGCTGTAACACATGTAGAGATGCTGAGTTCAGAAAAAAAAATGCAGTTTTTCCAGAGCTGTATGTGTGTGTTCAGAATATTCAGCAGGGTGACACAATGCATACAGATACTGCAAAAAATGTTTTAAAGATAGTCTCAAAACTCAAGAAAAAATACAAAATGGATTTAAACAACACATTTTTCAGGTAAATATATTCATTCACGGTCCTTTTTAGGTGTTTAGTTTTCTACAAAATAGTGAGTGACTAACTGAGACTTGTTTAACACCACAAATCAGCTCACTTGTTATAGTTCCAAATAAGTACGTTCTTTCTGGTCAGATTGGCCATGCAAAAGTTAAAATAAATATCAGATTGAAGTATAAAAAAGCCTCAGACAGAGCAGTGCCAGCAGTTAGCGTCACAACCACAGGGAATGTTGATGGGATCAGCTGCAAAATATCAATACATTAAAATGAAGAAGAAAATGAAGACAGGCCAGAGTTGTGTGGTAAAATGTGTTGCTTTACTGCCAGATTGCAGATTCGCTGACCTTGTTTAATATTACTGGGCCGATCTTCGTTAAAGTCAAACTGGCACAAAGTTCAACGTGTTCTCTGTCAGCGCAACAGAACAAAAGTGAAATCAGTTCTTTCACAATAGCCTCAGAAAGAAGTCCCATTATTCAACTCCAAGATTAATGACGTGGTTGTTGTCAGTTGAAATGACTTCAAACCATGACATTCATATGGCAAGTTTGTGGGGCCAATCCCTAAGAAAAACCGACAAAGTTTAACGTTTATGGATTTATTTATTTATTTTTCATATTTTTTCATATTTATTTAAAGTTGCACTGCACACTTTCATGGTAAAGGGTCCGCTACCTGCTTGTCTCCATGGAGATGTTATTGCTTTACCTTGAATGTTCCTTATCCATCTTGCATTTATTCATTACGAGTGCTCAAAAATACAATAATCTCTTCCACAGATCTATACGATTCATCTATACTTTGAAACATTCTAGACAAAGCAAGCACTTTTCCGTGGGGACAAAAAGTGTCAGACCCTTCACTAGAAATGCTGTATTAACAAAATAATTGCTTTATAATTGATGACCCTGGACATGTTTTTCGTGGTGGAGAGCTGTGATTGGAGGAAGTTGGGGGCGTCTGCAGAATTGGTTCCTTTGTAACGGGCTGCTCATCCCTGTAATGGCGTCCTTCCACTGATCAGGGCCTTCTTCTGTATCGAATGTGACAGCACAACTATTCATCTGGTCCACAGGCTGAGGCGGGGTTAGCCTTGCTCTGCTCCACCTACAATGGGTTTAGCATTAGCGTGAGTAATAGAACCAGACATCAAAATAAGGCCACAAATGACAGCTATTGTTGTGTGGTAATGATCTATTCATTAAAAGGTTCTGGTTTTAATAATAGGATTATCTGATATGGAATAAATATATCGTTTTAAGCAACGCAAATAATGATCTGGATTTGTTTTTCAATTAGAAAGGGATAAAAAGCTGCAAATGCGTCTGCCATGATTTTAATGTTCCACTCAGACAATTTTATCCACTTTTTACATGATAAAATTAGAACAGTAGTGTAACCAATAAGCAAAAAGATATTACTTGTATATTACAAAGGCATTTATTATGAGGACATCCAATGAAATCTTCTGTGCATAAAAGTTAGTTTGGGCATTTTTTTCTTAACCTTTTTAACCTTCTTAGCCTTTTCTCTCTAACCTGGTAACTAATGTGTACTACCAGCTGTAGAGGACATTTTTGCACAATTTTTTTTCTTTTTTTGCACTATTTTAGTTTAACCTTTTTGCACTATTTATTTTCTATACTGTAATGTAAATATCCTGCCGTGTTTTAAATATCGTACTTAAATGTCTGCACTGAAGTCTCATTGTGAGTAGGTATAATGTCAATTGTACATATGAATAGTGACAATAAAAGGCATTCTATTCTATACTATTTTATTTTGACTTGTACATACACATTTATTTGTATAATTATGTCTGATTTGACAGCTGTCTCTTGCTGGGTCATTCCAGAATGGGAGGACATTTTACATCCCAAGCATTTGATAGTTTATTACCTATTACTGATGAATATGTAGCAGAAAATTAGAAAAATTAAGGTTTATTTTTCAAGAATTTTAAAGCTAAAATGTCCTCCAATTCTGGAAAGACCCTGCTATCTTTTTGCTGTACCATCTATTTTTGTTATCCTCTGTTATATATTATATTATATTATATTATATTGTATTGTATTGTATTGTATTGTATTGTATTGTATTGTATTGTATTGTATTATATTATGACAGTGTTTCTCAAATAGTGGGGCGGGCCCCCCTGGGGGGGCGTGGCGTGATGCCAGGGGGGGCGCGTATGACCCTGGGAAACATGTTTTTTTGCTGTACTGTACTAGAACTAAGTGTAATTGCACATCAACAACAGTAGTTGGCAGTGGCGTTCTCACATGCGATTTACGCACGTCTCACCATTAACAAAACATCCTCTGTCACAGAAAAAACACGTATATTCCACTGAGTCATGTCCTTTAGTCCGACAGAAGCTGACGCATCAGTGGCACAAGGAGAGAGCGTTTTTTTTTTCAGTGCTTTTAGCTTATGCAAATGAGGTGGTTTTAAGTTTCATTTCTGTAAAACGTAAACAAATGTGCGCAAAGCTGCATTAAAAACACATTAATATTTGAGTCCTCAGTGCAGTCTTTGTTGTAAGTTTCTTTCTTTTTTTTTGTTTATAATGTTAATAAAAGGATACAATGGTGTTCTAATAACAATTTTCTAGACAAATAATACTATTTATAGTCGCGCGCAGAAAGGGGGGCATGACATTTTTTCTTCTTCCTAGGGGGGGCGTCACAGAAAATAATTGAGAAGCACTGTATTATGATGAGTGAGCTACTGTATCCAAATAATTTCCCTTGTGGATCAATAAAGTTTGTCTAAGTCTAAGTTTTTAAAGGTGCATTATGTAACATTTGTGGTTTGGGTCAGCCATCTGCCTGTGTTCAATGAGACGTTATTGCTTTGCTGGAAATGGTATTAAACTTATATATCTTGCATTTAATCAATTAGTGATGATTTTCTTGTTAAAAATACAGAGAAAAACAATCATTCGTGCTGAGCTCCCGCCACATAAGTCAAAGTCAAAGTCTAAGTGTATTTATTGTCAATTCACTATGTAACAGGCATTACACAGAGGACTGAAATTGCGTTTCACCAGACATCAAATGTGCAATTTAAACTAAAAACACGGACACACATACGCACAGCTACACTCATGGGCATGAAGTGTATACAGACGTCAACAATAAATAGACATAAGACATACAGGTAAACATACGCTTCCAACAAGAAGGAAAGTTCGAGGTGGCTCTTCTTGGTAGCTGGTGTAGGTACAAATGAAATGTGCAATATGTAAGGTGCACATCAGACTTGTGACTTGTTTGTGTCACCTGCTTGTTTCTATGGAGATGGAGATTTTTATGCCTTCCCGTGGAACATCATGAGATCCATGCATACTCCCCATCAGAAAAGTTCAAAATTTAACCTCATCAACAAGATTATTTGATTATTACCATATATACGATGAAACAAATGAATAACATATTTTCCAGTGGTTGCAATGAACATATGAGTGTCTATATCAGGGGTGTCAAACGCATTTTGGTCCGGGGACCGTATTCAACCTACTTTGATCCCAAAGGGGCCGGATCAGAAAACTCATGGCAAATATACCCCAAAAATAGTGATAAGTCCAAATATTTGTCCAGAGAAACACAAATCTATTACAGACTGCTGTTTCTTCAGTCCCAGCAGTAATTCGTTTATCTTCTGTCTTCTCAATTCTCCGTTCAAGTTATTGTATTGTTGGAAATGCCGTGTCTCGTAGTGGAGTTTAAGATTATATTCCTTGAGCACCGCCACTTGTTGCAAACACAACTAGCATACAGGTTTCCCATTCACCTCTGTGAACAAATAGGAATTAGTCATTTTTCCTTGGAAAATCCTGCACTCAGCGTCCACTTTTCTCATTTTTGACATTTTGCTGATGAGTGTGTCAAAACGATCATCCTTTAAGAGCGTTTGGAAAGAGGCAAGTCTTCATTTGTGCTGCTCTGGTGGGAAAGGCAGAAGAGCGGTGCAGAAAATGACCAATATTTCAATAGAAAATTAAATATAATTAAAATATTTTCATTCAAAATCAGCCTTCAGGTGTTGGAGGGCCGGATCTGGCCCCCGGGTTGCATGTTTGACACCCCTGGTCTATATGTTTCTATTGTGCACATAATGACAGTGTGGCCTCTGTGTCACCTGTAATGTATTTCAGTTTGCTTCCCATCCCCAGCGTGGCCATTCACAAAGCTGTCAGAACCCACGAGCAATCGGATTAGGACAGAGGAGAGGAGGCTCGAGGCTGGACGCGTAACCACATCAGCGGACACATTTAAGACCGGATCATGTTATTTTACTGCACAGGGTCAAAACGATTTAGAAATAATTCGCTAATAAGACATCCCAAGCGTATGCCACTACAGGTCCCCTAACCGCTATACCGAACAGTGGGAGGTGGTGAGAAGAGATTGAAGTGAATTAAAAGGAAAGAGGCTATCAGCATGAGAGCCCAGCCAAGAGCAAAACAACACAATTAAGAGCTATGGTTTGCTAATCAGTGAATGAATCAAGTAAATGTTTTTCAGGGCGAGCGTAAATGCAGGCAGTCGTTGCAGAATACCAAACAGGGTCTTAGCGTTAATGAAAAGAGGAAGGAGGGAGGAGACAGCTGGTGATTGGAGCGTTGTGTGCTTTAAGTGATTATTGGGTTGTTTTTAACACAGAAAAGTAAAGATGGTTTTTAAGGGAGAATTTTTAGGCAAGGTTGGTAAACACGCAACCGCAAGGGGTCAGCGGTAGGTCAAGGGTGTGGGTCTGGATCGCAATCTTGAATTCAGTATTTATTCTTTTTAGTTTATTTATATGGATGAAAAGGCCCATATTAGGCAATTTTGTGATTTATGTTCTAATGTTGTTTCCTCATCACAGTTGTGTTTTGTTTCATTTACACACAAACCCTGAATATTAAGGCTGAGTTCTTCTCTCAAACAAAAAACACCCCACTCCACCTTCAAAATTCAAAGTTCAAAGTCAGCTTTATTGTCAAAAATTATGTGTACAGGTTGCACACACAGGATTTGAAATTGCAGCGCCCCCTAGGCCCACAGTGAACATAAAACATCTGATAAACAAGACAATAAACACCAAGACTAAAACATCTCATATACCTGCAGCAAAAGTACAGTAAACCTGCATATAATACAATTAGGTAAAACATGGTGTCATTTAAGCAGTAGTGCCAGTGTCATTTAAGCAGCAGTGCCAGTGTCAAAAAAATAATATAAAATAAAATATGGAATTCTAGATGCTATATGTTTGCAATAAAGTAAAACTGTAAATCAAAGTACAACCCCCCACCCCCACCACCCCCCACCCCCCCACCCCACACACACACACACATTTTATTAACAGGTAGTAGTATATATTTAAACATAAATTTTGATTTGTTTTTGCTTTGCACTTAGTCTTGCTCTTCTAATCAGAGCACATTGAGGAGGAGCTTATGCGCACTATGAGCAGGAGGAGAGAGAGCGTGGAAAGGCGAGGAGCGACGCGCTAAGTGAGGCACGGGCAGGTAGGAAGTTTTATAAAGTTTAACCTGCTCTGTCATACACGTTGGTACGCAAAGGTACAAGCTGTTGCGAAAGAGCTGCGCGCGCTCACTCGCTCAGTGACGTGCGGTATCCGCAGCTGTAGACGGGCTCGCACGGCCCACACACCGGTAGAAGTTTAATACGAGACACGTACTTTTGTTTCTGAATACGGGACGATTCCATTTTTCAAGGGACAGTTGGCGACCCTAAACACAACTATACATTTTATATATATATATATATATATATATATATATATATATATACACATCCAAAATCTTTCTCAACAAATTTGCACAAATATATTTATTTTTAAAAATGACCCCGCGGTTGAAAAAAAAAGCAGAGATCCGCTAAAATGCGGAACTCTTTCATCCCTGTAATTATTAGTTTTGAAGATGAATTCAAAGCGGAACTGACTCATAATAAAGAATTACTCTCAAACATGTGAGAATGAAACAAAACACGACTCCGGGAATGTTTTTGACGAGGTAACAACATTACAACACTTAAAGCTCTACTTTTGCTATGTGTACATGTGATGTTTTAGTCATGGTGTTTATTGTCTTGTTTATCAGATGTTTTATGTTCACTGTGGGCCTAGGGAGAGCTGCAATTTCAAATCCTGTGTGTGCAACCTGTACATATGGTTTTTGACAATAAAGCTGACTTTGATCTTTTGAACTTTGAATTTTAAAGCTCACAAGAGTAAATTTGTGTCATAAAGGACCTTTAATTGATATATTTCAAGTGATTAACATGTTTTAGGGGCAAGGTAAAGCTAAAGGGAGGCAGTGCTCTGTCTGAAGGTATTTTATTCAAGACTTTAATCTGAATTTAGTTTTAACATACTGACCATGAACCACAGATGAGCTGATTTGTGGGTTTTTGGTTAGCCACATACACCTTTTCTGTTGAAAATCAAACACCTAAACAAGGCCATGAATGTTTGTACTGATCCCAGGTTCCTTAAATGTGTTTGTGTTTAAATCCATTTTGTCTTTTGAGTTTTCAGAACAGATGTCCTTAATGATTAAAGCGATTGGCGTGGATGTCGAATAGTTGAGGTCAGAATCTTTCCCAGAGATAAGATTCACTGGCTTGAGTTGTTTCCTGTTTTTTATATTTATAATGACTTCATTTAGGTACAGTGAATGAAGTATTTGTATTTATGTATTAAAGGAACAATGTTGATAATGCAAAAGAAAACAAAAACACACTTGTAAAAACACACTTCAAAAATACCTAGAAGACTGTGACTGAAGAGTGGGGTGGCCTCTCCACAGATCTGACCTGTAACTTGGTCTGGTTTGGTCTCCATGAAGATAGAAAGGTTTAATGCCATACTGTGAAACATTCCAGACAAAGCAGTAACGTCTCCATGGAAAAAAGAGAGGAATTGAAGACTTATGATATACAAAAACAGAATTTGAAAAACTCCAAAACATCGCAGTCAGCAGTGTTGAAATCTTGGAGCATAACAGATGCATTTTCCAGTTACATAAGCTGATATATGAGCGGAGTAATGGGCCATGGCTTTTCCCCCTCATTGCCTTAAGCAGCAGAATGTTTGAAAATGTCTTTAGGGGTGCAATTACTGACAAATAAAAGAGCTTTTCTGCTAACTTTCTCCTGTTAAATGCCGGTTGGGTAAATTGCACTGAGCTGGCAAGCAGGACTGTTGTGAGGTTTGAGTTTTCTGACTCATGAGAATCCATCTTGTACAGCTCCAGCAGATCCATTCAAGGCCACTCAACCTTTAGTGCAGAGCAGAAAGTGTGTATTTTTTGTTAAAACTTTTAAAATTGTATCAGTAATTGGGTTGGGCCTTGACTATTTTACCCTAGCGCTCACACTGGTGGCTCAAATACATTATGAGACACGCACCCCACTAATATTAAGATAAGATAAGACTTTATTGATCTCACACAGGAGAAATTCTCTTACCACATTAGCTCCAGGCAGTTTAGTGCAAAAGAAAGTTAGAACAAAAAGTGCATGCAGACAGTTGAGATAGTAATAATACTAATAAAATAAGTAAATTGTATAATTCTAACATATAGGCCAGACGTGCAATATCCTCCTTTTCATGTTGATGCTTGTTGTTACTATTATCATTATTACTATTTTCCATTATTATTACATATTACTATTTGCACTATTTATTACTTACTTTATCCCCTCCCTGCCTGCATGCACTTTTTCCCTCCTGTCCAATTGTCCTGGAGCTACTGTGGCGAGTAAATTTCTCCTGTGTGAGATCAATAAAGTCTTATCTTATCTTATCTTAAATAAGAGAATAACGAAAAAAAAATTGTACATTAAGACTATATAGTGGAGTTAAAGGGAGCTTGTTTTTCTTCTCAAAACAAAACATTTGTTCAAAAGGTGATATATTTGCGTCCCAAACAGCTGTCCACGAAACATTCAGCAGCGTATTTCGCTTTTGCGTATTGTCTCTCTCCACTTGTATCACTACACCCATGTTAACTCTATCAGCCTGTTCACCTTCAGCGGATGTCTATGCCGAAGTTTACAAGTGAACAGGCGGAGTGGAGAGAGACAATACGCAAATGCGAAAAACGCTGCTGAATGTTTCGTGGACAACTTTTTGGGACACAAATATATCACCTTTCTAACAAATGTTTTGTTTTGAGAAGAAAAACAAACTTTATTCCATTTTCCAGGGAAGTTACCGGACCTACTTACGTGGGCTCCAGAAAGCGAGCCGAACCGGGATCAGCTGAGACTGTCAGAGGTAAGCCAGTGTCAACACACGTAACTTTTAGAAGGAAACCCATACAGATTAACATAAAAAATATAAAAAAACGCACTATCCCTTTAAACCAGTGCTTCTCAATTATTTTCTATGACGCCCCCCCTAGGAAGAAGAAAAAATTGCACGCCCCCCTCCCTGCGCACGACTATTAATAGTATTATTTGTCTAGAAAATTATTAGTACACCTCTGCATAACAATGTATCCTTTTATTAACATTAAAAACAAAAAAAGAAAGAAACTTCCAACAAACACTGCACTCTTTTTTTGCACTGAGGACTCAAATATTAATTTGCTTTTAATGCAGCTTTGTGCACATTTGTTTACGTTTTACAGAAACGAAACTTAAAAACCACATGGTCCATTTGCATAAACTCAAAGCTCAGTGGAATATAACGTGTTTTTTCTGTGACAGAGGATGTTCTGCTGATGGCAAGTCTGTTCTGTGCGTATATCGCGTATTTAAGGTCGCCGAACCCTGCCCCAGAGCGACAACGAGAGCGCTACTGCCAACTACTGTTGTTGATGTGCAATTACACTTTCGTTCTAGTACAGTATGGCAAAAAAGCATGTTTCCCAGGGTCACACGCGCCCCCCCTGGCATCACACCGCGCCCCCCCAGGGGGGCCCGCCCCACTATTTGAGAAGCACTGCTTTAAACAGTCTGATAGCGGTCTACTGTCTAATGATAAAAGGAGAAATTCAATTTGTCAACTGGACAAAGTTTGTTTGGTCGAAAACGTTTTGCCGCTCATCCGAGAGGCTTCGTCAGTTCTGGTTCTAGTGCTGGTTAGACCCTGTTTATATCTAGCTGCAGGGAGGAGCTCACTACACTGAAATAGCTCTGAAACTATCTCAACTAATCTGTCTCTTTTGTTTTTCAAATTTCTCTGACGTCTAGTATTAGCATATCTATTCAGCCCTAGGAGGAGCTCACTACACTGAAATAGCTCTGAAACTATCTCTACTAATCTGTCCCTTTTGTTTTTCAAATTTCTCTGGTGTCTAGTTTAGGATCCCTATTCAAGCCTAACGACCCTCTCCACCCCTCTGCCCTGGCTTGTCTGCCTTAATGTTTCTTTGTCTGTTTTTGACTTGGTTTGAGAATCGAATTATAAATGTTTAATGTTCTGTTTAACGACGGATTCTCTTTTTTGACAAAAATAGCCTCTTTAACTCCCCTCTCAAACCAGTTCTTTTCCCTGGCTAAGATCTGAACCTCATTGTCCTCAAAAGAATGGCCCGTGGCTTCTAGGTGAAGATGTACGGCAGATGACGGTCCATTCTGGCACGCCCGCCTGTGTTGGTACATCCTCTTGTGAAGTGGCTGTTTTGTTTCTCCAATGTAACGCTCACTGCAGTGTAGTCTTCACTACACTGAATGGAGTAGACCACATTGCTTTGTTTGTGGCTCGGTGTTTTGTCCTTTGGGTGGACGAGTTTTTGTCTTAAAGTGTTTGTGGGTTTGAAATAAACTGGAATTTCATATTGTCTGAAAATCCTCTGTAGTTTTTCCGAAACGCCGGCCAGGTACGGAATCGCTACCCCTTTCCTCCTGGGTTCGGATTCTCTGTTGTCTTGTTTCTTGCCGTTGTCTCTCTTGGTTTTGTTGACAGCCCATTTAGGATATCCACAAACAGAGAGGGCTTCCTGCACATGTTGTTCTTCTTTCTCCTTACCCTCTGTGCTTGTGGGAACAAAGTTAAGTTTCTCCAGTTTGGTCAGGATGAGACAATGGTTTCCTTTGATGTAACCTCTCTTTTCACTTGTATCCCCACAGCGGTAGCGGTCGAAGCAGCGAGAAGGAGTTTACTACAGGATTCCAAGCTAGAAGAGAGAACCAAACTTTCACCTGACCAAATCTGCCAACTGCTGGAAATTTGTCTGAACACCACCTATTTCCAGTTCAGAGGGAACTTCTACAGGCAAATCCATGGCTGTGCGATTGGCTCACCGGTCTCCCCTATCATGGCTAATTTATACATGGAACAATTTGAACAGAGTGCCTTAGCTTCATATCCAGGCACTCCTCCCACACACTGGTTTCGGTATGTTGATGATAATTTTTCAAAAATCAAAATTCAAGATTTGGAACCTTTTACTGCACATATCAATTCTGTACATCCGAACATCAAATTCACCCGTGAAGATGCCAAGGATAACACATTGGCGTTCTTAGATTGTGCAGTAACGATAGGAGGAGACCGGCGACTCCAAGTAGAAGTCTTCAGGAAGCCCACACACACAGACCAATACCTGCTTTTTGATTCACACCACCCACTGCAGCACAAACTGGGTGTTATTCGGACATTACAACACAGGGCCCAAGTGGTTCCCACAAGCACAGAGGGTAAGGAGAAAGAAGAACAACATGTGCAGGAAGCCCTCTCTGTTTGTGGATATCCTAAATGGGCTGTCAACAAAACCAAGAGAGACAAGATAAAAGGAGAAATTCAATTTGTCAACTGGACAAAGTTTGTTTGGTTGAAAACGTTTCGCCGTTCATCCAAGAGGCTTCTTCAGTTCTGGTTCTAGTGCTGGTTAGACCCTGTTTATATCTAGCTGCAGGGAGGAGCTCCCTACACTGAAATCGTTCTGAAACTATCTCAACTAATCTGTATCTTTTGTTTTTCGAATTTCTCTGGCGTCTCGTTTAGCATATCCTAGGGCTGAATAGATATGCTGAACTGAAGAAGCCTCTCGGATGAGCGGCGAAACGTTTTCAACCAAACAAACTTTGTCCAGTTGACAAATTGAATTTCTCCTTTTATCATGGATTCTACCTGGATGACTGAGGGACTGTTCACCCAAGAGAGACAAGGGCAAGAAACAAGACAACAGAGAATCCGAACCCAGGAGGAAAGGGGTAGCGATTCTGTACCTGGCCGGCGTTTCGGAAAAACTACAGAGGATTTTCAGACAATATGAAATTCCAGTTTATTTCAAACCCACAAACACTTTAAGACAAAAACTCGTCCACCCAAAGGACAAAACACCGAGCCACAAACAAAGCAATGTGGTCTACTCCATTCAGTGCAGTGAAGACTGCAGTGAGCGCTACATTGGAGAAACAAAACAGCCACTTCACAAGAGGATGTACCAACACAGGCGGGCGTGCCAGAGTGGACCGTCATCTGCCGTACATCTTCACCTAGAAGCCACGGGCCATTCGTTTGAGGACAGTGAGGTTCAGATCTTAGCCAGGGAAAAGAACTGGTTTGAGAGGGGAGTTAAAGAGGCATTTTTTGTCAAAAAAGAGAATCCGTCGTTAAACAGAAATGGGGGAGTTAGACATAACTTGTCTCCCATTTATAATTTGATTCTCAAACCAAGTCAAAAACAGACAAAGAAACATTAGGGCAGACAAGCCAGGGCAGAGGGGTGGATAGGGTCGTTAGGCTTGAATAGGGATGCTAAACTAGACGCCAGAGAAATTTGAAAAACAAAAGAGACAGATTAGTTGAGATAGTTTCTGAGCTATTTCAGTGTAGTGAGCTCCTCCTAGGGATGAATAGATATGCTAATACTAGACGCCAGAGAAATTCGAAAAACAAAAGAGACAGATTAGTTGAGATAGTTTCAGAGCTATTTCAGTGTAGTGAGCTCCTCCCTGCAGCTAGATATAAACAGGGTCTAACCAGCACTAGAACCAGAACTGACGAAGCCTCTCGGATAAGCGGCGAAACGTTTTCGACCAAACAAACTTTGTCCAGTTGACAAATTGAATTTCTCCTTTTATCATGGATTCTACCTGGACGACTGAGGGACTCTTCACGCTCTACTGTCTAATATTACTACAGTCTAATATTACTAAAATATGTTGCCCCTAAAGTTAAAATTGTGAAAAACAAATTGTGATTTAAATCCTGTGATGATTTTGTCATATCATAATTCACTATTTCTATATTTTATCTATCTGTCTGCTGAACAACAGTTTTCCTGCTGGTTACCCTCTGTAAGGCTCTGAGTGAGTGACAGGTGAATGAATGAATGAATGAATAGTGACGTGTGGAGTTTCAGAAGAAGCAGATGATTTATTTACCAATAGTGTTCATGAAATGTGATAAAATCAAAATTGTGATCTGACTCCAACAAATATAGTGTCGGAAAACATGGACCAAAAATACGTATTCTGAGCGCTACGTTTGAGTAGTAGCACTCAGAATACGTAGTAGTAGGTGGTCTTCAGAATATAGTTACTTTTCTAAATTAAAAGAAAGACATGGCAGCGTGCATGCATGATTTTTCGTCTCTAATTAGACATAAATGAATGCATGACAAATAAAGCTCTTTGTAACACAGTTGGCTCTCCCAACAAGTCCTGAGCAATTACAGTTGTGGAAGATGTGCACATTGTGCTAACACGGTAAACACAAGAACCTTCAATCATCCACATTCTGCACAGACATATAACATCAAGGACTTCATCAGTTGTTCCACTACTCATGTCATCTATGCCCTTGTGGCCTTATGTATGTGGGCCAGACTAATCTAAAGTTAAGAATTGCTGAACACAAGGCAGCTATTAGAAACAACAATTTTGATTATGCTATGGGCAGACATTACAGAGACAGGAGCCATGGTCCTGTTCAACTTTTAAGGAGGGAAGCCTACTGGATTAATGAATTGTCAACAATTGAACCTGGGGGACTGAATGAAACACAGGATTTGAGCTGTTTTTTGTAAATAAGCCTTGTAAATATTGCTTGTGTGGTGTGTATATAATGTGTACATTAGATGATATAAAAAAGAAAAAAATAAACACATGTGATTGGAGGTATTTAGTCATACCTGGCACTACTTGGGCGAACTTGATGACGCTGTAGAGGCGAAACGCGTTGTTCGCTCTAACCTAATAAAGAATAAAGTCAAGTGTGCGGTAAACCTTCTTTTTTTTGGAATTGTTGAATGTTCCTGCTGTTACCAGCACCTGGAAGCTGTGCATGGACAGTTTGTAATTCTGTTTGTAATTCATTTCATGTTTCTTTTACACTATGGTATAATAAAACTTGGTGTAAAAGTATTTTAAGTATTCAGAATACAGAACTCTGATTGGACCATGTAGCAGAATGCGTTAGAAAATACATTTTAATGCAGGTATTCAGTATTCTCTAACTAAATACATTTTCAAGTATTCTTCCCATCACTGGGAATATATCATATTAATATATATATTTTAATTAGCTATCACTCATTTATATCTTCTGTACTAATTAAACTATTTCTACAGACTTCATCAAGGCCCACCCAAGATTTTTGTGGACTGTCCCGGGTCAGTCCATTTGAAGTTCTTGTGACTCGTAATCCCCAGGGCTTCTTTGTGATTGTGCAGCTGGGAGTCTGCTCCGGTCCTTTCCAAAACATGACCTTTGAGCACGCACCCTCGCCGCTGCTATGTCGGAGAAAAACTCAATGTTACTTTGCGGATAAACAAACTGGGAGTGTACTTGTGACCCAAATCTGTACAAAACTTCCAGATCCTGGCAGCTCCACTCACTGGTGGGTCCTAACTGAGGATCAGAGCACAAAAACACAGGATCGGTCAATGTTTTCTTGGGCATTCATTCCAGCTCTCAGAACTACAGACCATCTCAAAAAATTGAATGTCATGATAAAAATTCAATCATTTTGTTACTGATTTTGAACTTTTTCATGACAATTTTTTAAGATGGTCTGTTGTTCCCAGATAGCAAAACGATTTATTTACAAATAAGTTGTTTAAATAAGCAAGATTCAGTATCACAGAAAACGCTCGTAAACTCACTTCTCCATTTTGCAAAACGTGGCTATTCCCCCCATTTCTGTAAGTTTAGTCAGAGCGGCATTCTCAGTCTGGCTGAATTAGTTTAATGAATCTAAATTGCACCAATCATGGTCCTTTTCATTTTTTAAGGCATGTGTGAAAGTAATTATTCTGATTAAAGAAAGCGTGTGTGTGGAGGAGGTAAAGTTCAGGTTCCTTTTTCGCTATGATTACAGAGGGTACAAGAACAATGCCTGGCTGCTGAGAAGTGCATTATCTTGTCATCTGAAGTATGAAATTACGATCAGATTTTCCAAGACATTTTTTTTAAATATGATTTGGTGTGGACCATTATTAATACAAAGTCCCTTCCATACTGTGAGAGGTGCGGAGAACCCCATGAAATTCCAGAATTGAAAGGAAATGACTTGTATACTTACATTAGTTATAACTATGTACCAAAATTTATTTTATTTTAACAGCATTATATTTTGTTGTAGTACAGATCTAAATAAGAACTATATGAATTTCAATACTAGTATTATTTCTTAAAAAAAACAAACATAATCATAATAATCATATTTAAAAAAAAAAGAATATTACAAAGAGACCAGGGATGCACCGATCTGATACTGGTATCAGATATCAGAGCTGATACTGATAAATTAGCTGGGCTTCACTCCGATTCAGTGGATATCGTGATTGGACACAAATTGATGAAATAAGACTTTACTGGTCATAGTCGGTCCATAAAGTCTCACACTGAACTTTTATTTACACAAAGTTGTTCTGTCAGTACTTGTGGTATAAGTAACAGCTACATAACATACAGCTCTGGAAAAAAATAAGAGACCACTGCATTTTATTCTAAAAATCAGCATCTCTACATGTATTACAGCCATTCCATTCCAGCGTCTGTTGAATTCCAACACAAACACAAAGCTGAGCTACTTCAGTTCTTGCACCAGGAGTGGAATAAAGTCACCCAAGAACAATGTGAAAGACTTGTGGAGAATAATAAAGATAGGATAAGATAAGATAAGACTTTATTGATCTCACACAGGAGAAATTCACTTGCCACATTAGCTCCAGGCAGTTTAGTGCAAAAGAAAGTCTGAACAGAAAGTGCATGCAGACAAATCATAATAATAGCCTAATAAAAATAAGTAAATAAGAGAGTATAGAAAATATTGCACATCTAGACTATACAGTGAAATTATACAGTCTGATAGTGGTGGGGATGAAGGATCTGCGGTAGCGCTCCTTCTTGCACAAATAAGGGTTATTGCACCAAATATTGATTTCTGAACTCTTAAGTGTAAACATTAGTATTATGTTGTTTTAAAATGAATTTGTTCTTGTTTCTTTGCATTGTTTGAGGTCTGAAAACATGTATCTTTTTTGTTATTTTGACCATTTGTCATTTTCTGCAAATAAATGCTCTAAACGATAATATTTTTATTTGGAATTTGGGGGAAATGTTGTCAGTAGTTTATAGATTCAAACAAAAATGTTCCTTTTGCCCAAACACATACCTATAAGTAGTAAAATCAGAAAAACTGATAATTCTGCAGTGGTCTCTTTTTTTTTCCAGAGCTGTATTTTTCTTTCAAGGAAGTAAATGCTGTTTTCATCTCTGCACTGGTATTGGCTGATATCGGGTATCGGCAGACGCTTAAAGCTATAGTAATAAAATCGTGTCGCAAACTAAAATGGACAGATCGCCGCATCCCTAATAGAGACTACTTCACACTATTTTACAAAAAGTGACAAAACAAAGTACAATATAGTACATAGTGCAGATTATACTGTACAAAGAACCTCTTCATGTCCCTGTTTGTTCAATCATGATGAAAAAGTCACAGAAAATTTCAATGCAATCTCTGGATAAGTCATGGTTCGCCTCTGCGTCCTTTTGTCCAATTTTTTATTTACAATTCCCAGTTAGATTTTGTTTTCAGTATCTCAAACTGTTCCGATAATTTTTCTTCTTTATGTTGAGTCTTTAGCAGCAAATAAGTGTACGTACAGCAACTATCTGTTGTGTAATTTCACCCCAGAGCACCTGAGTAACCAAGAAATGCCATCCAGAAGACCTGATAGTGATTCTACCACTACATCCTGGACCTGAGGGAGAAAAAACATTCACAGTATTAAAAAAACATTAGCTTAAAGGTACACTGCGTAACATTTCTAGTGGAAGGTCTGCCACGTGCTAGAATGTTACACAGTATAGATTAAACCTATTTATCACAAGGGAGACAATTACAGTTGAGATCTGTGGAGAGTAGCCCCTATTCACAGAAATAATTACTGTATTTTTGAACAATAGTAATAAATAAATTCTAGATCTATATGTTTAATGTCACACAATAACATCTCCATGGAAACAAGTAGGTTGCACCTTTAACTAAACCTTCTGTCTTACCATCCAGGGGTTTTCCAGTGTGGTGAGCTCCAGTCTCTTCGCTACATAGACACAGGACACTCTCTTTGCAGTGGGATTCTCAGCATGACCCTCTGACCCTCTGTCCTCTCTGGAGACACAGGACAGCACCAGCAGTGGTCTGGATGTAGAGCCCCAAGCCGAGCTCAGCAAAGCCTGGATCTGAGCGGGTTCATTCTCACCCTCATCTGCTGAAGAGGAGGCAGAGGTCAAAGTCAAATCAAAGTCAAAATCAACTTTATTGTCAATCTGCCATATGTGTTCAACATACAGTGAATCGAAATTCCCTTTCTCCCTGGCCAAGCGGTGCAAAAAAGACAGTGTACAAAATACAATATAAAGACAATACAAGACAAAATCTAAAAGCAAAATCTAAAAGGTGGGTTGTGATCAGATACATTTACTCTTTTGAAGCAACTGTAACATAAGAGTAGATACCATACCTTGCTTCTGCACTTGATAAAAATAACAATGCAGTCTTATAATATCTAACTGTTGCATCTTAGTTAATATCGAACTAATGCATCTTATACTCTATGATTCTAAGATACTATTGTAACCAGCGTTAGACTGACTGAAGTGAGGCTGTCACCAGCACCATTAGTGTCTAGCATAACGACAAGTGCTGTAAGGTGATTTAAAAAAAATAATCGAATTAATTACAGGATTTGTAATTAATTAATCTAATTAATCGCATTTTAATCTCGTGAGAGAAAGAGAGAGCAAGAGACTGAGAGAGAGGGAGAGAGGCAACCCACTTTGCGATTGAGTTTGTCAGTTTTTCTGCGGTCGCTTTGCTCATTTGTTTCCCAAATTCTTCAAGCATAGTTTGGTGAAGTTCGCTCACACTCGCTCTATCACCGGTAACAATGGAGCTTGTCCGGACGTGTTTATCGTTCAAATGATCCATCAGGCTAGAGCAGCTTCGGTGATCGGAAAACATTTTTTTCGCATTCTTGTTGTCATGTTCTTGTCTTCTTTTTATAAATAAACTTGTTGTTCAAAGACCCTGGCAGCAATTTGCCAAATTTAAAATGTGCGTGCATTGAATTGCCGCTCATAATTAATTGCATTCATTTTTATAACGCGTTAATTTGCAGTGTAATTAATTATAATTACACTTATAATTATACTTATAATTACATAATAATCTAATTAACGCATTAAACTGACAGCCCTAATAATGACACAACAACAGTATGCACTGGAGCCACTGCTGCCCACTACAGTGTCGGGTAGTCCCCGTAGTCTCTCATACCAGGCCAAACCCCGCTTATCTTCTGAAATCTGGCATTCTTTGGGTAATATTAGTAGTATATTTTTAAAAGGTCCTATATTACGCAAAATGACCTCTTCTGAGCTTTAAGCCATGTTAGAATGCTTTTACCTCCTCAAAAACATACCTGGAGTTGTGTTTTGTTTAATTCACACATGTCTGAGTAATCCTGCATTATTAGTCTGTCTACATCTCCAAAGCTCAGAACGCTCTGTTCCACCTTGTGATGTCATGAAGCGGTACATTTTAAGTTAACAGCTCCTTTTGTTTTTAGTTCAGTAAATTGGAAGAGAAGAGAAGAAGTCAGCCTAAATATGCAGGGTTTGTGTGTTAATCACCTGTGATTGAAACAAAACAGCTCCAAGTATGTTTGTGATGAGGAAACATTACAACATAGATCAGAAAATAGTGTAATATGAGCCATTTAAGTAACTGTTCTCTTATTTGATTCGATATAAAATTAAACAACAGTGTGAGTCCCTACCTCTTTCCGCATTGGCCACGTAGATGAAACCATTGACTTCCTGACACACCTGCTGCACATGTGGGGCGGGGGTGAACGTCGGGACCCCAGAGTCAACATCTACTCCCACTGTGAAGAGTTTGTTGTTGACGTTTTGCTGCTGGGCCCTGGCCCTCTCTCTTTCAGCCCTGTAGACAAAGTTTGTGACTTTAGAACAACAGTGGAAATAGGAAGATAGAAAAGCTGCTTAATAAAGGGCCCATATTACTCAGTTACCCTACTTACCAATTTAAGTTCTGATGTTGTTTCCTCATCAAAAAAAACAGACCTGGAGTTGTGTTTTGTCTCATTCACATGTTTAACACACAAACCCTGCATATTTAGGCTGAATTCGTCTCTCACACTAAAAATACTCCGTTCAACCTTGAGATGTCAGGAGGTGCCACTGTGTTTTTAAACTCCTTGACTGTTACGGCCCCAGGTCTCCAGTTCTCTGAATTGTTTTGTGTGTTTCATTTCTTTTGGCTGTCCCTCCTGATGTCTGCTGTGAGAGCCCTGGTCCCTGTTTGTAGGGGCACTTCTACACTTGGCCAATCCTGCCTCACCTTGTGCCATTTTGTGTGTGTTACAATATCTCTGTCAAGTGTCTGTGCTCGGTAAAAGAGACATTAGTTTCGGATTTAATGTGTTAATTTAACGTGTCTCTCATTTTTCTGTCACTGTGGTGTCAGAACTGATTTTGTTTTGACTGAGTTTGTTAAGGCCTTTATTGCATAATTAGTTTTAGTAGTTAACCATGCCCTTTGTTACTCTTTTGTTTAAAACCTTGTAAATATTTTTTGTAAATATTTTAGAACCCCCTTTTGTTAAGTTTACCTTGTACATTCCTGTTAATTAAATGACTTTATTTCTACCATTTTTCCACCTTGGTTTTTGTTACTTCCCTTTCCTTAGCAGAGCTGGGTCGTAACATGGACTAGAATCATTTGGATAATGTCAGCCCTGGAACTGTCAGTCGCTTCTGAACTAAAGGTAAAAGGAGCTGTTAACTACCGCTTTATGGCATCACAAGGGGGAACAGAGCATTTTGAGCTTTGGAGAGGTAGAAAGATTGATAATAAAAGGTTACTCAAACACATGTGAATGAAATTAAACACAACAAGTTAACAACATTCTAACATGGCTTAAAGCTCACAAGAGTCAGTTTTGAGTAATACGGGACCTTTAATTTAAATCGTAAACATGACTGTACCAGTTTGTCGAGTACAGGGTCAGAATGTTGAGTTTGTGCTGGTTGTTGAATAAGAAACTGATACCAGAGCCAATACCTACAAAAAAGATGCATATTATTATAATATCAGATAATCATTTCAACATTGAATAGAACAATAATAATATAACAGATTTATTTGTTTGTAAAATGTCCAATAAGGCTTTATATAGCTGCAACTCAATTATGGAAAAAAACAACAACAATCAAACATCTCCAAAGTTCTACAAATAATACGACAATGGATGATGTTGTATTTACAGGCCTAATTATACATCTCTGGATGTTGTGAAATGCGTTTACAAGGTGTCATTTCTAAAATCTGTCCCAATCATGCCATCTGCTGGTGAACTGTCAAAGCTTGAGCTGTCTCACCGTTGATCTGTCTGTGAGGATGGTCTGACCCGGACAGAGGAAGCACGTCTGGAGCGTACAAGAGCCGTGTGACAAAGGACACGTCCAGCTGCTCCATACCTGGACCAAACATGGCGTAACGTGGTTCAGCTGAAACCACCAGGGACTGAAGGAAGGAAGTGAGCACTTTGTAGGGCGCTACAGAGGGAAGCCACTGCTGTCTGCAGGAGGGGGAGCCTCTGAGGTACCTGGAAGACCATTTAGAGTCAGTAGTGGAACATAACAAAGTAGTAGTAAAGTACTGAACTTAAAGATCCCATGACATGGTACTTCTTGATGCTTTTATATGGCTCCTTAATGGTTCCCTAATACTGTAAATGAATCCTTCTTCAAAATCAACACTCAGTGCATGAGAAACAGAGATAAGATGAGAAAGAGTCATAAATATCTCTCTCAAACTCTTTATTCTGGGCGTTGTTGCTTGAATGCAAATGAGGAGAAAAAAGCTGGCCAATAGTAGAGGGTGGGGGCGTGGCCAAACGCTCCGGTCTCCGCTGTAGCTCACAGCTGATCCATTTCCTTGTTTTTGCACGGGGGGAGAGTTTTGAAGCGTTCCATTGAAAAATAAACATATTTCCACATAAAATAAAGGTCCAGAGGCTCAAACTCGCCCGTTTGAGCTCCGATTTTTTGTAAAGCAGAAAAGGATCGCAAATGCTCAGTTTAGACATTTCACAAATTTTAACCATGGGGGGGGGGGGGCTAAACAGGGTAGGGGAGCTCACATTAACGTTCAAAAACCTCAGAAAGTGAAAATTTCATGCCATGGGACCTTTAAGTAAATTGCAGGTATCTGTACTTTACTTAGGTACTTTACATTTACTTACATAATATGTAAGTGTGTGTGTGTGTGTGTGTGTGTGTGTGTGTGTGTGTGTGTGTGTGTGTGTGTGTGTGTGTGTGTGTGTGTGTGTGTGTGTGTGTGTGTGTGTGTGTAAAAAGGCTGAGGGTTTATTTTTTATCAAGGTCATAGTTTGAGCAAACAAAAACATACAAATAAAAAAGCTAGGAAAGAATAATTCAGTTGTTTCTGTTGAACAAAATTCAACACTAATCTATATCGAAATCAGCTTTATTAGATCTCAAACTCTGTGCAAAATACTTTTATCTTTTACTCTTTGCGTACATTTATAAATGTGTTTTTTACCTAGGTATTTTTTGCTTTGGTAGCTGTACTTTTACAAAACTGATATTCACTGTTTAGAGTGAATATCATTACACTTTAGGCTGTCATCATTATGTACCAAAATGTTACCCACTCTGCCATGTAGTCCACTCTAGGTTCAGTATCAGCCCCCTCTTCTCTATCCTCCAGGCTCTCCTTCTCATCAATCAGAGGTGCATCCAATAGCTCCAGCTGAGGCATGCTCAGATGATCGATGGAACTCCAGAAAGGCATATCTCTGAGTAAGAGAAACCTCCAGAGCAGAGGGTCTCTCACCATCTTTCTCCAGTAGTGACATGTGGCTCCGAGCAGGCAGAGGTCAGCCGGGGACAGAAAGGTCATGATCAGGAACTGTAAGTCAACCTGAAACATCAAATATACACTCTGGTGGAACTGAGCAGCAGAGACCAGTGGTGGAACGTAATGAAACAAAAGCACTGTAATATACATTTTAAAAATCTGTACTTTACTTAAGAGGATACTTTTTACTTTTACTTCACTACATTTGAGACGAGGTAGCTGTACTTTCTACTCCACTACTATTTTTGAACACAACTGAAAAGTTTTACTATTGTGTGAGACCTGTTGAAAATCCTGCAGGTTTTATTGTTTTATCAAAGCTATAGTTTGAGCAAACAAAAATATACAAATAAAAACAGCTACAGACAGAAAAATCTGTTGTTTCGGCTGAAGAAAATTCAGCTCAAATCTATATCAAAATCATTACATTAGATCTCAAACTCTGTGCAAAAATAAGTACTAGTAGAATTTTTCATGGGATTTTTTTTTTTCTTTGGTATCTGTACTTTTATTTAAGTAACAAAATTGAGTAAGCTACTTCTTTCCCCACTGGCGGAGACACACAACCACTACTCCATTCACCCTCCATCCAGAAGTTTGTGGTTCTAATTCCTCCACCCTCCGCCCCCACTGGAGCGCTTGGGCATGGGTTTAGTCCCTCTGGAGTTGAAGTTTATTTCCAGGGCTTTGTCTCGCTTTAGTTCCAATTATAATGTGGTGCATGTGCAAATGTGAACAAACCTGAGGCACACTGATGTTAGAAAGGGCGATATTTATTGATACTTTGCGGCTGATGAGATCAACATTGACTGTGGGGGAATCACACGCAAATGTGTTGGTTAAATCCATTTGGTGTTTTAGGTTGATCTTAAAACTTAAGTGTTTGCTAATGTGTGCAGTGTGTTCATCTCAGTTCAGTTCAGTTCATCTCAGTGTGATGTCACTGCAAAGTATCAATGCATGTTGACTTTTATATCACTAATGCTGTAATTTCAAATTTTCACTTAAACATAGATCATCTCTGCTCATTTTGTCACAGCGTTGAAGAAACAATCACCCATGTGTTTTGTGAATACTCAAATCTTTTGGAATGACATATTCCTGTTTGTGAATAGAAAGCTTGATACAAACCTACAATTGAATGCAAAACATGTACTTTTTGGTGTCTTTGAGAAAGGTTTTCCTGCAAAAAAAATATGTGTTTAACTTGCTCCTCATCTTAACAAAATTTAATATCCATTGCTGTAAATTTTCCAGGCAGAAACCCAAATTTGTTGCATTTCAGTCGCTCTTGTCCTCCTATATAAACTCTAAACTCTCTTTTTTAACTACTGTGTGTAGTTTTATGTATTTTAGCATGTTACTGTGTGTGTGTGTGTGTGTGTGTTACTGTTTGGGTTGTTTGGTTGTGTGGTGTCGGGCAGCTGTGTTAATCACTGTAAAGCACTTTGTGTTACATTTTTTTGTACGAAAGGTGCTTTATAAATAAAGTTTTGATTGATTTTGATTGATTGATAAAGTATTGCACAAATCCAAAAGCCATGAAAACAAAAGCAATTTGTATGGAATTTGAAATATAAACTGTAAATGTATTGATCATTTCTATACATTTGTATGATGCAGAAATTGCATATGCTGAGTCCTATGAATATGAACTCTTAAGCCTCGAGCATTGTTATTGTTTATACCATTGTATATTACATTATATTTTTGGAGAAAAAAAAAGTCACTGGCCAAAATGTTTCCTTTATTGCCATGTCATGACAATAGTCTGTACTAAGTTCAAACTTCTTATCTGTATTATAATGCAGGTTATGTCCGCATGTTTATACCGATCCCAACACTGGCGCGTCCAGTGCGTCTGTCTGACCTCAATCAATCAATGCGCTCAGACTCTTATTTATTTCAGTTTAATCAGACTAACAAAATAAAACCGCAGTACTGAGAAAACATGCGTTACCTGGAAAAGGAAATGCAATTTGAATCGTTAGTATTACCGGTAAACTTTCCAAAAAGCCCGTCTGAGAGTCTCGCTGGTCCGTGTCCACAGCCGCTGTGACTGCGCTGCTGTCGGGGAAGTATCGCTCCCGGAGTCTGCGGAGTCTGCGGACCACCACAGACTCACGGAGACCAGGGACGTGTCCGGACATTTCTCTACGGGAAACCGCAGCTTGTGTCCGGGAGGTTAAGACAACATGACGGACGGCCCAAACCCAACTCACTTCTGTTTACGTGTGTTAGAGCAGAACACTTCCTCATCGCTGACATCATCCAGGAATTATGGGAAATGTGGTTCATACAAAGTTCACAACTCAGACAAAAATAGCAACGTGTCTCGTGTTTATTGTCAACGAAGACATAAAAAATGACAAAAACAATTACCCTCTCTTTTGTTAAACAGAAAAAAGAAATCTTATGAGTGACAGCAAATTGAATTACAGAAGATGGAATTGCATCAGATGGAAATACAAATGAGTTGTACAAAGCTGAACAAAAGTGGACATGTGTGAATAGATCAGATCTTCAGACATTTCTTCTTTGCCTCTCATAGACACACACATACAATTATATGTATGCAGTTATTATATATTAAAAGCATAGCAAAATGGCAACAAAATAAATAAAAGGTTACTGTGCAATGTCTCATTTCAAGCTGGATTATCTTTAAACTCGTAACAATCTTTAAAAAAATGAAGGTCGATATTATATTAACATTTTTATATTAATATTTATGTTATTAAAACACATTCCTAGAGCAAAACAAATGCCCTGCTCAACAGTCTGGAACTAGGGTAAGAAGCCTTTTCAGCAGGGCAGGTCAAATAAAAAACTTACACAGTGCCTTCTTGAAATGTTAAAACTCTCTCACCTCTGATTCTCCTGCTTTGGCTGGGGCTGTTGGCAAACGTTAACTTTTAAACTTGAACAAAATGATCCCTCCCGATGCCTTTAGTTAAACTCTCAAACTTGGACCCCACCTTTGATGGAATCACTCTAGTATTTGGGGTTTGGCACCATTTCAATACTGACGACCAAACAGAGCCAGTCTGTTTCACTGCAAAATACTCAGGATTTCTTTAGCGTTTTCGGTGTTCCAGCCCTGACCCTGTAGGGGCCCCTCACATGCAGTAACATATTTATTAAGAATTTGTGTGCCAATGTCCCGAAACTGGAGGCGGTCCTCTTTGCGTTCTGTTGAGTCTGCGCTGCAGTCTTCATACTTCACAGCCCAGAAACACATCTCTCCAATGTACATCATCGTCAACAGGTGTGTGTCTGAGAAGACACCTGTTCAACAAGAAGAAGTTTTAAATGTGTAATCCCGACGTCATGCCAAACCATTCACTCCTTGTGAAAGAAAAGACATGTGTGTTTACCTTCAGAGAGGAAGTTAGCGGTAGTAGTGTCATGAAGGACAACCCCATCACTGAGTTTCACAGAGTTCCTCACTTGTAACATCCTCATCAGGTACCGCACCCCCTCCTGAATGCACTGGAACAGAGTGACAGGATTTAGCAACTACTTATAATCCAATTATTATACCAAATATACAGATGTTTGTTCTGCTCTAGACAGCTTGAGTCCAAAACCATTAAAAAAATTAAAACTCACCTTTAGAAATGTGTCCTTGTTTTTCTTAATCCACTGTTTTCTCTGGTGAAGAGTGTGGCAATACATGTACAGCAAAGCTCCACGTCTCCAGTAAAGGCATTCAAGTAACTCGAGGCCCAGCACAGACTGCACCTGCACACACCAAACATGTTCATGGGGTTTTGTGCAGTGAGGCCAAAACATTATATGCCAAAAGACATGGATTACAGTGCGCTGAAGGCCCATGTAGACAAAATAGTGAACAATATTTAAAGAGTTTCATCTTGTAAATTGCTATCTAATGTATAGTCTCATGTCTCATAGTGCTTGTGACATTAACATTAGGAAGTAGTACCTTTGCAACATAATTTGATAAATAGTTGCTGACATATCATTTTAACAATTTTACTGTGTATTTTGATTTCAGTCTCTGCGTCGATGATACTGGTTGGTATCCCGTGTCATAAAATACCAAAACTAAAGTATCAGTGTCGTACTGGATTGGGGCAGCTCACTACTGACACACTCACCTCTTGACCTGGGGCCAGTCTCCCGGCTAAAACCTCAGGCTCAGTTAAATCTTGAAGAAGCTGCTGGATTTTCCCTGGTGAGCATTCCTCTGGGAACTCCAGGTCAACCAGTCTGTTCTCCTCAAAGAACGTGATGTCCAGAATCACCTAAAGAATCACAAGTATGTTTTTGTTAGAGCGGATTATGAACGTCACTGCAGACAAACCCAGACCATTGTCACCTGCTAGAAGAACAATACTACAGTGTGTAGGGTGTCATTTTTGGCCCAGTGCATTTAAATAATAAACGTTTCAAGAGTGTTTTGCTGCATACCTGCGTGTAATCCTGGAGCAGCTTGGACAGAGTGCTGCTCTCCCCTCCGTGCCTGAAGTAGCTTTTCAACTTCTCGAGTATGGAGGCTGCATTCTGCAGGTAATCGTCGTCTAAAAATCATCAAACCGAAAAAATTAAGTTTATCTCACGAAATGTGACCGTAACTCTATCACTAGTCCTTTTTACGACATACAGACGCATCCACGTGAATTAACACACATTTCTAAACACTCATAACATGACTCACAAAGCAACAATAAACACAAATCTACAAAGCGTAAGCTCTTATCAGACATGTCAGCGTTAGCAAACGCCTCCCGTTTACAATGCCATTTCTCAGAGATTCAGAGTCCTTTACATTTTCGATCTAACAAACTGAGACTTCCCTGAGCTCTGATGAATCATAAACAATAAAGTCCCCACTAATGAGCACGGGAGCATGTTTGGGAAACATTTTCCTCACACAGCGCTGTTGCTATAGTTGCAAGCTAACTGGGATAACATTAGCTTGCTAGGTTTGCTGGTAGCTAATGAAGTAGAATAGCTACAAATCTCCCAAGAACTGCCCTAAAATGCTAAATACGTATTAAAGGACGGTGCATACCTGGTTTCTCAGCTTTAAGACTAGCGCATTTTACGTCTAGGTCGAATATTCTTCTCTCCAACTCAAAGCCCTGTCGCCTGTAGTCGTCGGCCATGACTGAAAGTGAGGTCACGTGACGTAGGGATTAGTCACGTGTTTACTAAAGCCACAAAAGCGCGTGGCAAAAAATAATTAAGATGAAATAATAATAATAATAATAATAATAATAATAATAATAATAATAATAATAATAATAATAATAATAATAATAATAATAATAATAATAATAATAATAAAAAAGAGGAAATATTAGTCAGCTCTCGACATCGCATTTCATAAATGTTCCGTAGAAAAAACGTATGTATTTTATTAAGCTATGCTTGGCCTAAGGCTACAATAAACTTAAAAGTGCTCTAGGCTGTATACATTTTCTGATGTTGTTTTTCCTGGAATATTCATGATTATGGCACATCCTCATTTTTTATCTTGCTGTATTCCATTACAGTTGTTGCTCTAAAACACATTGAGAAACATGCACTCTTACTGTCAGCGGGATCGCCTCTTCAAAGATCTGACCTGTAACCGTGCTCGTCTCCATGGAGATAAATCATAAGTTTAATGCCATACTGTGGAACACCATGGATACAAGCCGGTGGCAGGCAGTCCCTCCACCAGAAAAGGTGGAGGGAAGTGCACATTGTTACAATTTAAGAATAATAATATCCTCAGTACTTCGGACAGTGGCTATTCAATATATTATTTATTATTTTATTTTTGGAAAGAGAAAGACTATTGACAATAAATAAACACAAGGGGGCAGTATTGTCTCATTTAAAATGCTGTTTCTTAGCTCAGAAAATCTATTTTATTCACTTCATCCACATAAAACTTAATGAAAATAAATAAATAAATACAATTGTTCTTTAATTTTACTAGCATAGCTGTCCTTGAATCGTGCAGATTTGTCACTAAACGAAACTAAAACCTACCATTGCTCGTAATGGATGTTGAGTAAGTGCGGGAAAAGTTGATAGTTGTTGGTTGTTGTGTGATTAGCAGAGCCCCAGATGCTCCACACAAGGTTGAATCAGTCCCTCCTAATGCATAATCCATGAGTTTGTATTTTCCCTTGAAATACGAGTCTCCCTTTGAAGTGCACTGTGCTATTATTGTTCAGCGTCCTGAAGAGTAATAATGTTGACGTCTCATATGAGCTGTAATTACTGGATCTGGAGGTAGGAGGGCACTGCCAAAATGGGCTTGAAGTTTTCAGTGTGGCCTTGCTTTGAAGTAGAACAGAGAAAGCAAAGTAGTGTTTATCAGCAAGGAACACACACTACAGATTGGGACACACACACCGAAGCAAACAATCAAATAAATAAAACACAATTTTTTAGTAAAATAACAACAAAATATATACATATAATTCAGCTTTTTTCTTACTTACAAAACTCTAGACATACATAATCTTGTATGCAGCATAGTGGCAACTCCAACTGGCACTCAATGCACTTTAACTCACCGCACAGACATTGAGAGCATGGAGGACGGAAGAGTCTTGCCCAAGGACACATTGGCAATATTCATCTGTGGGAGCTGGGATCAAACTGTGGGCTAGTGAATCTCACCGCTCATCAAATGTTATAACTGATGAAACAGGATTAGTGTTGATGTGTTTGAGGCATGGGCCAAAAATGTTTTTAATGTTGTGGAATGTGTTTCCAGTCTGGAGTGAACATTTTCAAATTCACTTTTAAAATTTCAAACTCAATTTTGATAGTAGGCCAAAGTCAAAGGCTTAATTTCACAATAATATTGAAAACATTGAAAAATATACAAAATGTAATGCTATTTTCAACACAAAATAATAGTTTCTTCAATATTACCATGTGGTTTTATTCTTGTTCTGATATAGATCAAGACCATTCCAAAACTCTTCTGTCATGGTAAATTTGTCCTATTTACGGTAAGTCTTTTTCAGTATACAGTAATTACATACTCAAATGAGTATCCAGTTTCAATCCAAGTTTTACTATGAATTATGGCATGGACTTTTTCACTACTATCGAAAAATACTATTGATGCCAAAAGTATTCGCTCACCTGCCTTGATTCGCATATGAACTTAAATAACATCCCATTCTTAATCCATAGGGTTTAATATGATGTTGATCCACCCTTGCAAAAAAAACCCATAAACACACTCTTAATCCTTGTGAACAGCTTCAACTCTTCTGGGGAGACTGTTCACAAGGATTAGAAGTGTGTTTATGGAATTTTTTTTGACCTCTTCCAGAAGCACACTTGCGAGGTCACACACTGATGTTGGACGAGCAGGCCTGGCTCACAGTCTCCAGTCTGATAGAATACCAATGTGTTCTATCGGGTCCTCTTTGAGTATAGTTTGGAGCTTCAGCTGTGCGTCAGTTGTAGTGGTGGGATGAGGCGCCCTTGGCTCCGGCTGCTCTTGAGTCAAAGTGGATGTGGAGCTCTGGTCCATCAGCACAAGAGACGGCCTCCCTCCATCTGTGCTCTGGAGGACAACTGTGCGTCATGTTTGGTGTGATGGTGACGAACTGTGATGAAGTGTTAATCTCAGAAGTAGGATTTTATAATACGGTGGAGAAACTGATTTTTTAAGTAAAGGGGTTCCACAACAAACACTGTTGGGAGAACATGGCTGTGGTTCTGGCTGTGGTTGATCTTGTTATATTGTTATATTGTGATATATTGTGAATGTTGTTTTGAATATGCAAAATGTGATTAAATACATAAATTATAATAAAAATGCTGCAAAAAGAGCTGATTATAAGTGAAAATAGAAAATAAAAAAATCCAGATATGGGAATAAAGTGATTTTTCTGTACTTTTGTCACATATGTGTGTAGAATCCCTCAGTTGTCCAGGTAGAATCCATGGCAAAAGGAGAAATTCAATTTGTCATCTGGACAAAGTTTATTTGGTCGAATACATTTCGCAACTCATCCAAGCCGCTTCTTCAGTTCTGGCTAGAATCCTGGTGGACACTGCTTATATCTGTCTGCAGGGAGGAACTAACTACAATAAAATTACTTTGAAACTTTCACACCTATTTGTTTTCAGTTTATGTTAGTTAAGTAAGCCTATTCAATATGCAGTGGGAGTGTGGGGTCTGGTTAGCATAGCCATTCAGGACCATAATGGGTGTTTTCACACCTCTGGACCTGACCTGCTGCCCTATTGTTTTCTTTGTTTGTTTTGATTTAAGTTTGAGGATAGAGTTATAGATGGGAGACAAATTATGTCTGAGGCCTCCATTTATGTTCAAGGAAGGGTTCTCTTTCTTGACAAAAAAGCCTCTTTAACTCTTGACAAAAAAGCCTCTTTAACTCCCCTCTCAAACCCCCTCTTTCCTCTGTCTAAGATCTGTCATTAAAGGAGTGGCCGATGGCTTCTACTTGGAGATGTCCAGCAGATTAGTGGACCTTCAGCTGCCAATGGAGGTCTGTCAAATACTTTTCTACATGAAGATGTTATTGCTCTGTCTGAAATGTTTCACAATATGGCATTAAACCTTTCTATCTTCATGGAGACCAAAGCAGACCAAGTTGTAGGTCAGACCTGTGGAGAGGCGACCCTATTCACAGTCACAATGCCTGTGTTTCTAGGTATTTTTGAGCTATCAAACCATTTATAATTTAATAAATGTAAAGCAGAGCTGTTTAATGTCATACTGTGGAACATTTCAGGCAGAGCAATGACATCTCCATGGAGAAAAGCATTTGACAGAGCCTCCTCCAGAAAAAGTCCATAGCATTACATTAACCAACAAAGACATTTAAAGATATGTTTTAGCACATTTCTGTCCAAATTACACACTATTGTGTTAAAGATATCAAGATTTTTACCACGATTGTCGTATAACTGGAACTTAAGATGATCCAAGTTCTGACGAGAGTAAACTCTTGTGTCTTTGAGCAAGACTCTAATTATCCAACCTCAGGGCAGCTATGGCTATACATAACACATTTAAAGGAAAAGTAACGTTATTTTACAATCTGAGCCTTCTTTCGGTAATAAAACAAGTCGTTTGACTCACCCATAGCATGTTCGTGTCATTTGGAGCTGTTTGGTGAAAGTTATGTTGTAGCGTATCCGTTAACATGAGTACTCGGGGCATTACTTTGCGGTCTCCAAATAGCACAAACTTTAGCACTTTTCAAATCATAGAAGCCCGATGTCTTAATCTACGATTTCGTTTGAAGCAAAAGTGGCCTGTAATCCGAGATTTCCGGGAGCTGATAGCACACTCCGCGCATGCGCACTGGCCTCCTCATCTACTCGAAACTATGGCTAAATCTCGGATTACAGGCCACTTTTGCTTCAAACGAAATCGTAGATTAAGACATCGGGCTTCTATGATTTGAAAAGTGCTAAAGTTTGTGTTATTTGGAGACCGCAAAGTAATGCCCCGAGTACTCATGTTAACGGATACGCTACAACATAACTTTCACCAAACAGCTCCAAATGACACCAACGTGCTATGGGTGAGTCAAACGACTTGTTTTATTACCGAAAGTAGGCTCAGATTGTAAAATAACGTTACTTTTCCTTTAAATTAGTCTGTTTTATATCAGTCATGGCTCTGCTGCTTATTTGAACTAATGAAAAAAGATACCATCAAATTTTCTTGCCAATACACTAAAATGAAGAATGTCACTGTCAGTTTTATTCTTATAGCACACTTTTAACTTTTAAAGGTCTGAGTGCTGTAAAAACTAGCAGTACTAAGTACAAAAGAAAAAACTCAGAATCTAGTATCTTGTAAACTGGCCTATAGGAAGCATGTGTTGGTAATGCGTCTTCACAAAACAATCCTATTAAATGTTTTGAAACTACTTTGCCCCAATGCATTTTGAATATTGTATTTATATTTGACCTGCTTTCTGAGCCTGAAGTGTTTGTGACTTGAAGTTATACAACTGCTGTAATTTATTCTGCACATGTGAATGGCAACAGGGCGCAGATACAACATGACTTTTCACTTCAACACTGCATTATGGTGTTGTGTGTGTGATGTGCACCAGACAAGATGGCACAGGAAGTGACATGACCCACAGAAACAGCAGCAGCTATTGAAGAGTTATTTGTTGTTTATATTGTCCACTGGTTAGGGTCAGCTTTGTTGTTAAGGAAATTAAATGCTTTTCTCACACCCTTCATGCCGGCCTGACACTTGATTAAGATAGTGCGTTTTTTTTTAATGTTAATCTGTATGAATTTCCTTCTAAAAGTTACGTGCGATAACACCAGCTTACCTCTGACAGTTTGTGCTCAGCCCGGTTCTGCTCTTTCTCTTTCTGGTGCTCACGTAATTAGGTCCGGTGAGTTCGCGGGGACTCGTAGTGAAGCTTGTTTTTCTTCTCAAAACAAAACATTTGTCCAAAAGGTGATATATTTGCGTCCCAAACAGTTGTCCACGAAACATCCAGCAGCGTATTGTCGCATTCGCATATCTCGATTCGTATCACTGCGCGCCTATTACTTATTATTAGCCTGTTAACCTTTAGCAGAAGTGAACGACTATACCTTTAAACCATCTCTGAGTTGGTGTAAATGTTATGTTCTATTGTGTTTGTGAGTTTCAGTGCTGCATAATAAATGACACAGTCCACATACGATATAGAAAGCTGTATTATTATTATTATTATTATTTTTATTCCTGTTAAGATTGTTATTGTTGATTGCTATTATAAATGAAGTTGAGGATCCTAAATGTTACTCATAATTCCAAGAGTTCCAATAAAAAGGTTGGGGTGTCATCTTACATACACATCTTTCCACATTAAGTTTGATTGGCCTGGAAATGTGTGGTCCAAACTGAACCTTGCCTGCTGAGATTTTTACAGATGAGAAGATCTCAGCTGTGAGGAAGATTATAGTTTGAGGAAGATTATATTTTGTCCCTTCGTGCACCTTTATTCAGAAATCTGCATAAAGTTTTATAATCAAGATTTTTGGACAAAGTTTTAAAGTGAAAATTATTTCACCTATGATCCAAGAGATTTGGTCTATTATGAAGGAACTGGAGGAACTGAATTCATGCTGCTATAAAGGGGGGAGTCTATAACTGAAAAACTACAGCTAAGAAGATATGTGTCGATGGGATCTATAGGCTGCGTCCCATTTCTCTATCTTACCCCTTCGTCTTGCCCCTACCCCTTGGTTTTGTGCGTTCATGTGAAGGCAAGTGGTGTCCAGATTCTAATTTTCATCAAGGGCTAGGGCCACGACTGAGGGCTACATCCCCCTTAAAATGAAGTAAGCTCTCGACCAGACTTGGAACAAAGGGGTACGCCTACAAGCTCAGGCAGGTTTTGGGATCAGGATGGCAATGTCACATCAACCAGCCAAGGAGTCTCATAAATGTATTTTCAGCAGTTGTAACAGTTTAGCATGGTTTACAATTATGACGCTGTTCTACATTACTTTTAGTGAACTGTTGTTGAGGTTTTAATTGTAGTCATGTCTGTTCAGCTGACATTATTGTTTTTATCAAACTTTTATGTATAAACAAGCTATTTTTTTTTGTCGAGCTGAGGTAGCCGATAATCCTTGACATTTGTTTACATTTGTTTGCGTCAATTGTTGTCGCCCCTGTAGACGTAGCAGCCAGGTAGAGGCAAGGGATGATGACGCCAACGGTAATCGAGTGGCGTCCCATTTCTTAGGGGAACATTCGTACCCCTGGCCCTCTCAGCTCATTATCAAGGGGCAAGACAAAGACGTAGATAAAGGGGTAGAGGAAGGGGTAAGACAGAGTAATGGGACGTAATGCTTTAGAGTGAGATCTTAATAGTGAAACCACAGTGTATGATCAGAGGAAGAGGGATGAGCAGGCAGGATATCCCATCTCAAACAGGGCGGCGGTCACACACTTCCTCCTGCTTCTCCCAGCACCACATCAGCATCAGCGGGACTCTCCCCGTCCAGAGGTCAAAGGTCAGCGGGGTCAAGTAGCCCCCTCCCACTGTCATTATCCACTCATCACCTGCCACAGACTCCATGCCGACACCAGAACTCTCTCTTTCTCTGGCTCCTGTCACCAGCTTTCACTATTTTTACAACCCTCAGTCCTTTTCTTTCTCTCTTCTCCATTATGGTTTTCACATTCTTCTTTGCTCCATCTGCTCCCTGCTTCTGTTGGCTTTCTTGTTTGCTCTTGATTTGTCCCCCTGCCATTTTCAGGGGGAAGATTCTGGGACCTTTTGTTGAAGTTGCCACATTGGATTGCAACAACAAATGCTCTTTTTACTAGAGATTTTGGAATTCTTTGTTAGAAAAGTTGGGAAACTCAGAAAGAAAATCTGAATTACTCACTGCAATTATTTTATATAACATTAAAAAAAAGTACACTTCATCATTGTTAGAATCCCCATTTCCTTTATTACATATTATGGAAATTGCAAATAAATAGGCAAGATTAAACACAAAACTATAGAACTTTTGCAATGTAGAGTTAAAGTACTTCCAACAACACGCACTAAGTATTCACTAGAAGTCAGAAGTTGCCCTTTTTAATACTCTTTTTCAGTATTCATGTCTGCCCAAAATAATGTGCGTATGAGGTTTTGATGATTCTCTAATTTTGATTTAATTTGGTGGGTTAAAACCTGTAAAAACCTGTAAAACCTGTAAATATAAATGATCGTTTTACACCAAACAAGAAACAATTTGTGAATAAAAGTTGAAAAATAAGTTGAAAATTACAGGAAGTGAAATTCTAAGATGCATTGATCACACCGGGAGAAATCTATCCAAAAGTTCAGCATGATTTACGCAAATGCATTTTTCTGACACGTTTAAAATGATTTCAACAAAATAAACAGTTTATTATAAATCCATTTATCAAATCATAATTTCTGTGCACATTGGAGGAGTGTTGCCCCAGTGCACCCCATGGTTGCTAGATTTTTTTTTTTTGCATTGATGAATCTACCCTTTGAATAGTCCATGGCAAAAAAACAGTGTAATCAACAGGGAAAACTAGCCTATCTCTTGCCCCCCATCCTGGAGCACGACATCATCATCATGTTCCACAATCTGAAAACCACCAATAATGAGGGAACACTGTTATAACTGGCTGTACATTCTACCAATACAAAACCATTTGAGACCTGCAAAACAATGGGCCAAGAGGGGCCAGAGACGGGGTCAAGGTCAGGGCGGAGGTCGGGGCGGAGGTCGGGGCGGGGCCAATATTTGGAAGCAAAATAAAGGGAAGATGGCAGAGTAGTACCTGTACCTTCATTACCATCACAAAAAAAGTAAGAAGATGGATTGCCAGTTCTGGTCAGCTGAAGATGTCCGTGCTCTCCTCACTGTCTGGGCAGAAGACTCTGTGCAGCAGAAAATCGTCGGGGTTTGCAGAAACGAGGACGTCATGAAGCATATTGTGGCATACTTCAATAGCGTTCATTATGAATGTTGTAGTGTTCGTAGTCAGAGGTATCAGCTGTAGTTGTTGGTCATATACAAATCGTCTTGTCATTGTGATAATGAATCGCCCGCCTATCCTGTTTCAAAATGGGCTGTATCAGTGACATTTCTGCAAATGGGAACATAACATGGAGAGGCTAGTAGCCCAACAGTCTTAACACAACTGGTCTCAGGGCATGGGGCTAGTGAGCCGGGGCTATTAGCACTGAAGTGACCCCCTAATGGCCCGGCCCAGCCTGGCCTGGCCCAACAGTCTGAAAGCGGCTATGGTTATGGAATTATGCTCCTGGCTCAGATCTGGAAAAGTATGACATCATTAATCATTGCTTTTATGACACCTAAAGTACTTTACATGTGTCGTGTCATGATTTCCAACCAGGAAGTAAAATTATAAACCTAAAATATTGCCACACTGAGAAATTTTAACTTTTTTTTTTTAACTAAAATCTTCGATATAATTATCTTACCTGCATTTTAGTAAAATGAGTACTCTTATCCTTCACAGGCACTTTAATATGAAGTTTGGACACATTATTTGTGTAACAATTCTTTTGACAACTCCAATCTCTGGTGAGGTTTACACGAGGGACTGTGCATGTTGTTTTTGAGCTGGAGAGCACAGGCTAATGTGTGTCAAAAATACAGCCAAAACTAGGGCAAGGCTCAATGCAATATGGATGTTATGTCAAAGTGAATATTTCATGATGCAAAACAATGTACTGTAATAGAATAATGAATGTGAATGGGCAAAATGGAGCAGCAGTGATGTTATCTCAGAGTCTGACATGCAAATGGAGTTTATGGAGTTTTTCACATGAGCAAACCCAGGTACAGGGAATAGACCACTCATCTCTGAGCGCATTGCTTTTTAAGGAATTGGGCAGATAATAAAATATGATGTGACTTTTCCACTCCTATGACTCAAGGTTTTGCATATTGCACATGGACACAATACAAGTATTTAGGCTGTTAGTAAATGATTAGCTACCAGATTATTTTTACTGCACCCTCCTGCAGCAAATATCTGCTTCACAAACCCTGCAAAAGTTCAACTTAGCACTATAAAGATGCAACTTCTAAATGTTTAAGTAGTTGGCTAAAAAAATTAAAGGTGCACTGTGTAACTTTTCTGCTTGTCTCCATGGAGATGTTGTTGCTTTGTCTGGAATGTCCTGGTATGGCATTAAACATATCCAACTTGCACTTACTCATTAACGTGGATTTATATTGACTTCTGACTGGGAGTGGTCTCACCTCTCTACACATCTGATATTAAACGTGGCCCTGTGGTGTCACCTGCTGTCTCTGTAAAGATAAATAAGTGTAATGCCATACTGTGGAACATTCCAGGCAACATCACCATGGAAGCAGGTGACCCTCTTCCAGAAAAGTTACACAGTGCACCCTTAAAAATACAAATAGAAAATCAAATGGCAAAAAAAAAAACAAGGCACTCTATCTGTCTAGAAAAGTTTAAAAGCCTTTATTACATTTTGGCTATTAAGAATAAAAACAAACAAACGCATTTCAGCCAAAACGCCTTCATCATGACTTTTATCCTTTTAGTAGCCAATTGCAAGAAAAGCTTTTTAACTTTTCTAAACAAATGGAGTCCCTTCTTTTCTTGTTTTTTTTTTCTTCCTAATTTTCTATACACATTTTTAAGATTTAACTACTTAAATATTTTCAATTTAAAAAGAATCCCTCTCCAAAGAGTACCTGTCTACATGTTTGAAGTATACATGTACCCACGCAGCTCCTCTCATCGTATTCTTTATGCATTACGTAACCTGTCTGCCATGTTTCTTTTCCTGCTTTTCCAGAAATGTTACAGTGCTGCAAAAATGTACCATGTATTTATTCAGTTATACATGTTTTAGTGCAAAGTAACAATAATAACAAAAGAAAAATGAATAAAAAACTGCTTTTATCCTTTGAGACTCTCCTCTCCATGCTTGTAACTTGGCCTGGTGTTGCTACATGCTTGTCTCCATGGAGATAGATAAATTCAATGCTGTCGGGGCACCTTGGCTTTGGAATGAGGAGGAAAGGCTTGCATCATGCAGTACCATGTTTGAAATCACTTCTTAAAACATTTTTTTTATTGCCTGACCTTCATTTAACTGGATTTAATTCTTATTTGACATCTTATTTGTTATTGTATTTTATACTTTATTACTTACTTTTCTATTTAAAGGTACACTGTGTAAGATTTTTACCCATTAATTACCGAAATTGAAGATACCCATTCACTTCCATCATGAAATCAAAGTATTCTGTTGGACTTAGATATAGTCGCATAAAAGGGGGATCTTCCCCATGTGGAGGCAGCCATTTTGATTACGAGAGCCGCAGAAGGACATACTGTATTTTGGGCTCCGCCTTCGCCGTTTTCTTTCTATACAGTAGTTGTCGGCACTGGCCCGTGGTTTTCACACAACAAGATAGTACGCATTTGGATAAACAACGACAAGCATGTTGCCGGATCACACTTACTCCGCACATACATCGCAGGAGCAAGCACCTTCATCTAAGAGGAAAAGAAGAAGGACATAGTACCTACCGCGGCTGGGGCTTTGTTGCAGCGCGGGCCCGCACCCCGGGTTCAGACCGACCTCCGCCCTCCGTGGTCCGGTTCCCGATTCCCCCCACCCGCGCACAGCGCCGGGTGCGCTTCACACGTGCGCGCGGTTCGTGCGCGGCTGCCGGTGAACACACCTCCAGGTACGCCGAGCTGTCCGCGTTACGTTGCTCCCGGGTGACCCTCGAGGTCTGCCGTAGCTAGAACCGGAATTGCAATGCCCACCATCCACCAATGCGCCACCATCCTACACAGTGTACCTTTAATGCTGATTTGTACATATACATTTATTATTATTATTTCTTTTTTATAATTATGTCTCATCTGACACTGGTCTATTGCTCTTTGGTTGCTATTCCATCTTTTTTTTTTGTTACCCTCTGTTATATATTATATTTGATGAGTGAGCTACTGTACCCAAAACAATTTCCTTTGTGGATCAATAAAGTTTGTCTAAAATAATAAATAAGTCTAATTTGTTTTATTAATAAAAACAAAACAATGTAGGATCAAACTAGTCAATCAGTTATAATACATTTATAACTGCGATTGACTAGTATGATCCCATTTTGTATTATTCTGTTAATTGATCTTGACTGATATGCTTCCTGTATTTTTGTTTTGTATTATTTTGTGGTAGTTTATTGTCCCCATATAAATGTCTTGTGCATTTCACCCATCCTTTCAGGAGCAGTGGGCAGCACATGGGGCGCCTGGGGACCCATCTCCATGATCTTGTTGCTAGGCTTGGTCAGGACTGCCTTAGCTGGAGTATTTTTACCTATACTCATGGTGCATTTATTTGGGTAGATGGGGGAGTGCCCAGAGGAAACCCACCCAGGGAGAACATGCAAACTCCATAAAGAAAGGCCCAGGCGACCCGGGGATCAAACCCAGAACCTTCTTCCTGTACAGCATGAGTGTTAGCCACCGATGCCATTTTTATGCTTTTTTTTCTATTATTGTTCTTTGAGTGTAAACCTTGTTTTTAAAAAGTGCTCTATAAATTAAAAAAATGATTATTATACAGTATGTGACATTCCAGGCATGTACTTGTGCATTAATTTGTGATTAATCTGATGTGTGGAACTGTCTATTCTTTCATATAATCTACAAGTCATTTTGGGTCTTTGTCAAATAAAGTGCACACAATTATAGCTACAATGAAGCACCAGTGAGGGGCGTGGCCTCATGCGGCACTTAAAGCTCCAGTACAATATAAACCATCCATGTTGAACACTGGGGCAATTAGCCTTTTCTCCCAGCAGCATCTGTTGCTATTCTCCACCAGCTTTCATTTGTCCTCCTGAAAAGCAATGGCCTATTCATTACAATGGTGAAAAGAAAGTGGCTGTCCACACACAAATACAATGGCTTTAAGTAATGTAAAACCACAAATCAACCCCAAGAGGGAAAAACATTTATTTGGGTGATCCACACAAAGTAATTCCTCAACCACTTCACTCATTTCTAAACGTTTCATTGACAGGAGATTTATGTCTATAAAATGTAAAATCTCCCTTATTATAGCACAGTGGTTCTCAAAGTGGGGTTGATGGAAGCATAAATTGACATGAAGTAAATATTATGAGAAATTACGGTTTGAACTTCTGAATTGTATTGTACAGTGAACCCTCGCTGTATCGCGGTTCACTGTTCGCGGCCTCGCTGTTTCGCGGATTTTTTTTTCCAATTTTTTTTCCAATTTTTTTTTTTTTTTTATAGTGTAACTTTTTTTTACAGTGTAACATTGTGTCCTGCGTCCTGATTGGCTACGAGACTAGACCAGGACTAAACCAGGTCTAAACCAGGACTAAACCAGATCTAAATCAGGTCTAAATCAGGACTAAACCAGGTCTAAACCAGGACTAAACCAGGTCTAGACCAGGGATGGTCACGCAGGGTGGTAGGGACAGAGTCTCTGATGTCCTTCACGAGAGCGCCTGGGTGACAGGAGGTGTGGCCTTTGTTTACTTGCACGAGCCACGGAAGAGAGTGCGAGTCGGACCATGGAAGAGCCAAGAATCGGACAGGCCTGGCCCGGACGCCGCGAGGCCGTGGGAGGCAGCGGGGCGAGGACACTCGCGCGCAGAGAGGAGACAGTGGGTCTTCCCCGTCACGAACCCGACCCCGTCCTAGAGAGCTGTGGAGTATTGGCGACGCATTGATAGCCATGCCCCGAACTCCGGGGCGGACTGATTTTGGAGCCGGGGTGAAATGCAACCAACCCTTGTGAGCGCAGGTTAGTCTTACCTGGTCTTGTGGTGAGGACTGGTGCTCAGAGGCGTCTGTTAGCGGTTTTGCACTGTTAGCATTGGCTTGAGTCTTGCCCAAAATGATATCCAGGTCGCTTTCCACTCGACTTTCGCACATGGCATGGATATGTGGTACCAAAACAGCGCGCACATGTCCGCGCACACGTGTCCGCGTGTCACGTGTCTCCCCCCGTGTCACTATTAATATATTTTGATGAAAATCTACAAAAGTTTAAACAAGAGAAAAATGTGAGAAAATGTTAATACCAGTCTCAGAAAGGTGTATAATGTGTGTGGTGAAGCGTTTTCAGCTTTAAAACATGTATAATAATTGTAAAATATAAAATTGTCCTACTTCGCGGATTTCACTCATTGCGGGCTATTTCTGGAACCTAACCCCCGCGATAAACGAGGGTTCACTGTAATGCCATTGTGGGGACAGATTATTAGATATTTTCATACCAATAAGTTTGAGAACCCCTGATCTAGCACAGTGGTGATTAAACAATTAATAAATTAGTTTGAAATTACAATGGAAGGCAACAACATGAATAGAAATATCTCTAAATAAAACTAATACTCAAACTGTTAATGACTCAGCAGTGGTACATGTCCCACAGTTTGAGAAACACAACATTTGTCCTGAGCTCAATACATTTTAATAGTCTGTAAGGAAAATAAAGTTCTGCCCATTATGGAAAAATAAAGTGTTTTAGGAGAATAATATTTCAACAGAAAGACAATTTATTTTGGGGCAGGTCTTCATTATGTTGTAATGTCATAAACAGAATACTTAACAGGCTCTTCAGTGGCCAAATGTGACGCTTTGAACAGAAAAAACAACGTATTTATTCCACATGATTGCATATGGAGAATAACATTAAACAGTAAACAACATGCTTCAAAAGACATTCAAACTAATCTGAATATAAATAATACAATACAATAAAGCAAATGTCAACAAAAATAACAAGGAACACAAGCTCGTCTGTCAGTGGGTTTCGGAAAGATGGAAAATGAGGACCTTTATTCTAGCAATAAACAATTACAAACAAAATATCCTGTCTTTTGAATGGTAGAAGTCCTCAAAATGTCACTTGTCAACAGGAGGCTGCACTATATATTTGTTGCTTATAGACCAAATCCTTATAATAAAAAAAAACATGCATTAACATCTTTATTAATTATGATTTTTAGAAGTTGATAAATTGCCACCATATACTGTATCTTCTAACTACCAAGCCTTGACATATGGCTGTCACATGTTACCAGAGATGGGTAGTTACATTTTTTTTTTTTTTTAACAATTGTACACTTCAGAGTACTTCTAGCAGCATATTTTTATTGAAGTAACAGTACTCTTACTTGAGTAAAGGTTTTGGTTCCTACTCCCCCTGCGAGTAAGTTTCTGTAAGTGACCAAAGATGTACAGAATGTTGACAATATTTAATAATTTGAACATTGGCGTCTCTTGTAGAGCTCCTTCAGGTATGATAGTTTTCCTAATTTTTGTGTCTATCCTATAAAAATGCATATATATGTACAGCTCTGGAAAAAAAAATAAGAGACCACTGCATCTTTTTCTGAAATCAGCATCTCTACATGTATTACAGCCATTCCATTCCAGCGCCTGTTGAATTCCAACACAAACACAAAGCTGAGCTACTTCAGTTCTTGCACCAGGAGTGGAATAAAGTCACCCAAGAACAATGTGAAAGACTTGTGGAGAGCATGCCAAGACGCATGAAAGCGTGATTAAAAATGTGATTAAAAATAAGGGTTATTGCACCAAATATTGATTTCTGAACTCTTCTTAAGTGTAAACATTAGTATTATGTTGTTTTAAAATGAATTTGATCTTGTTTCTTTGCATTGTTTGAGGTCTGAAAACATGTATCTTTTTTGTTATTTTGACCATTTGTAATTTTCTGCAAATTAATGCTCTAAACAATAATATTTTTACTTGGAATATGGGGGAAATGTTGTCAGTAGTTTATAGACTCAAACAAAAATGTTCCTTTTGCCCAAACACATACCTATAAGTAGTAAAATCAGAAAAACTGATCATTTTGCAGTGGTCTCTTTTTTTTTTTTTTTTCCAGAGCTGTATATTAAGTTACTCTTAGTAGTACTAGTAGTTTCTCTAAATACTCCTCTGTCTTGGACCACTACTTTGTACTTGTACTTGACTAATATTATTTAGAAGTATCTTGAGTACAATCTTTGGTTACAGTATCCACCTCGGCACAGTACTCAGCATTTAGTTCTGCTGACAGATTTTTGAGTTAGAGCTGGCGAATCCTCCTGAAATGGCAGTGCTGGCACCATTACCCTTCATGATTTCGGATTATTAGCTCGCTCTGATTTATGCAGCACCAGTCGACCCTTGCCCACCCTGACCTACTTTTACTTTCACCTGGACATCCATCATTTAACAGTCCAAAACCATGCACTGTCTGCTGAGGAAGGCACACTCTGCTTCACTCACTCTGAGCTGACAGCCACAAAAGCAGTCGGTGATATGTGCTGGAACATACTCTCTATTATTGTGATATACTGAATTTCAATTGCGTTAAGTGATGGGGAACGGTCGATTTGAAGGGCGTCTCAGAGGAGTGGGACCTTTGGGTTTTGCCTCCGGTCGGTGTGCGTAAATATGCACGCTGACCAAGGTCACTTTGGATTTCAAAGGATTTTCTTCAACAAGCAGCCATAGAAAGTGAGTGGCGTGTGTCATGGAATAAACTTTTATTGTTTTATTTACTGAAAGCTAAATAATGCAACTGAAATATGGGAACAATTAATGCTCACTAATAAAAGTAATGAATGCAGATGTCAAGTGTATAGTTTAATTTGTGTGCTTGCAAATTCTATTAAAGATGCGTTGTGCCAAATGCTTTTCTCCTTGGAGATGTTATTGCTTTGTCTGGAATGTTTCACAGTATGGTATTAAACCTTTCTGTCTTCATAATAACCAAAACAGACCAAGTTACAGGCCAGATCTGTGGAAAGGCGACCCCGCTCCCAGTCAGAATGCCTGTTCTTCTAGATATTTGTGAGCAATAAATCCACCTGTAATTGATGTAAAGTAGAACTGTTTAGCGTCATACTGTGGAACATTCCAGGCAGAGCAGTGACATATCCATAGATACAAGCAAGTGATGGAGCACCAACCAAAAAGTTACAATATGTACCTTTAAAGAAACTGCTGAAAGTCCAGAATGATACCCCTGTGTATTTTTTATACCAATTGATATCAGTCTGGCCCCCACGCCTTCTGTCGCATCTCAAGCCCAACCAAACGTGATCATTGTGGGGAAGCTGGCCAATGTGATTGTAAGTGGGAGGCAGACACAGGAAAAAAATCCCATTCAACAAAAATCTATTCACATTTGCCATGCTAAACCATGGCAAAATAATGCGCATTTACAAAAAATAACAACTGCACAACTTCAAAAGCAAAAGCAGCAGAAATGAAGAAAACTAAGGAAAACCCCACATGTACCAGGCTAAACTGACACTCCCCAAAGCACTAAACCAGATACTTTTATATCTCTTTTATATCTCTCCCTAGCAGGGAGGACATCCCCAGGTAAATACAAATATTTTCACAGGTGATGGTTAGGTTTAAGTGTTTAAAAGAAAACTATAAACACTGAACTGCAAAAGGAGAAGTTCAATTTATCAACTGGACAAAAGTTTATTTGTTTGAGTATGTTTCATTTTGTTTTGTTTGTCCAGTTAACAAATTGAACTTCTCCTTTTGCCATAGATTCTACCTGGACGACTGAGGGACTCTACACATATAAACACTGAAATAATTAAAACAAAATACACAAAAATATTGAAACAAAAAGGAATGTAAATCTCTACATGGTCCAGCTTATGACCTCCCCCAGAGGCTTTTAAAAAGGCTGACATTGGGCCCTCTACTTATTTGGACCATATGCAGATTTAGTTAATTATGGAGAAAATAATTAATGTGAGTTTAATAGTAGGACAAAGGCCCACTTTGTCACAATCACGCTATCAGATTTTTTTTAATTTTTTCTGTGACCCAAGTGAAACAAAGTTCATTGGTGGTCATTATGGTCATTATGATTTGCAAATAAAATCAAATTCATCTCACCTCATATGAACAGTTTAGTACTTCACTCATTGATTGTGTAACATATGTACAGTGCAGTGTGTGATGCAGGAAATACAGGGTAACATTTTATACTTCCTTGACCTTTTTGCTATTTTAAATTATTTTAAATTATTACACCTCCCTCAGGAGGTGTTCCGGGCATGTCCCACCGGGAGGAGGCCCCGGGGAAGACCCAGGACGCGCTGGCGGGACTATGTGTCCCAGCTGGCCTGGGGAACGCCTTGGGGTCCCCCCGGAGGAGCTGGAGGAAGTGTCCGGGGTGAAGGAGGTCTGGGCGTCCCTGCTTAGACTGTTGCCCCCGCGACCCGGCCCCGGATAAGCGGAAGAAAAATGGATGGACATTTTAATAATGTTGGTTTGCTCAATTTAATTCAACTGTCGGCACTATTTTGTCTCTATGCAAATGTATTATTTATTATTTATTGTATTTTATTTTATTTTATGAGGACGTCCCATTGAGCTTGGATCAGTTGATTGGATCTCATCAAGGGAGACCTGAGTACAGAGTAAAAAACAAAACAATTTACAATTAGTAAAATGCATCATAAAATGTACATTTAAATATTTGTTGAGCCTGTAGTCCATAAGGGATCCAGTTAAAACTATTGCAATGGTCTTAAAAGGTGACAGATATAGTATGTTTAAATGCACTTGCGCGTATTTTTAGCAATTTGCAAAGAAAAGTTGAAAAATATGTTGAAAATCACAAATAAGTAGAGAGTTCTAAACATACTGATGAATTCTGTCTTAAAGTTCAGCACAATTTACACTTTAAACAAAATAAAAGTGTCTTCTTATATTTGTCATATAGTTATTTATTTTGTGCATTAGAGGAGTTTTAGGTAACAGTTATCAAATTCAAAGTGTTACGTCACGTTTTCCAACCAGAAAGTAAAATATTAAACATAAAAAATGTCGAAATTGGGAAAAACGAGAGAATTTTTTTACAAACATCTTAAATATAATAATAATTGTGTAAATTAAGGCATATGCACTTACACTTTTTAGTTTTAGTTGGTTTATTAGCATTATTAGCACCAGTTTTTCCTTGCTGTACGTCTACGTGCTGTCCCACTGAAATCGAGGACATCATTGACTCACAGTCAGGTGGTAGTAGAGTCTAGGACCAGCCGAGACAGACAGCAAAAAGCTGCGTCCTGAAATATACATGAGCACGATGGGCCAATGACTTATTCAAAAAGGCCTCCCTGTACATGCCATCCAGTCCACCTATAGGAGCGCGGCGTTCTGATCTGCTTAAACACCCTTGACGAAGGGGAGGAGAGGGAGTAACATGCCACTTGCCACATCAGGGGAACATCTGTCTCCATTTTGTACATCACCATGGAGATCTTGTGCCCCACGTCTTATCAAAACAATTATTCCCAGATTCTAATCTCATTCATGGATGCAGCAGCAACAGGGAGGAGGCAGGTGCAGTGGGCTCTGTGGGAATACGTGAGTGTACTGGTTGTTTACAGTGAGAAGCAACGAGGCAAAGGTCAGATGGCAGTTTGTTATTGAGTTGTTTGTGTGTAGCATAATTGGATATACATATTACGCATTGCTATTGCTAATGAGATGGAGGCACATTGATGCTGACTGAAATAGTAAGCAACTCCTGAGCTTGGAAATGAGTATCTTAGCGTACGTTCAGACTGCAACCTTTTTTTTTGCCTCTACGCAACCTGTATCTGATCTTTTAACGACAGTCTGAATGACACAGATCTGATTTTTTCAAATGCAACCCAGGCCACTTGGATATGTGGTCCTATAACCAATACATATCCGATCTTTTGACATGCGACTTCAGTCTGAACAGCCAGGTCGCATTCCGACTTACACATCATCACCAAGCAAAAAACGTCACTATTCTGTGCTGAAGTATGTGGAAACTGAACAGAACTGGACCATATTTTGAGAGACAAGCCCAGAGTTGAGCCGATAGAATTGCGTCACTAAAGAGGAGCCCTGGCCCGAGAAGAGTCCAGGTCCCTCAGCTAGTCAAACCAACCCAAAACATGCACCATAGGTAAAATCCTCCAGCTTAGGTCCTGACCAAGCCGAAGCAAGAAGATCATGGAGATGGTCCCCGGGCGCAGTAATGTGCAGCCCACTGCTCCTAATAACAGGATGGGTTAAATGCAGAGAAGAATTTCTCCTGTGTGAGATCAATAAAGTTGCTTTCTTTCTTTCTTTCTAGCCCAACCAGCCCAGCTAACCACTGCCCCACAAAATACCATGGCCAAAAACCTTCTCCTTCTCCTTCTTAATCTTCTCTTTAAAACAAATAAGTTGTACAAGTTCTGGCTCTGGTACGACAGTAACTTTAATATCGCCAGGTGCCCAATGCTAGTGTCCATGTTTAGGCTACTTCCGTAAACACTGAGCACGCTCGCTGCATGTGACATCGTCATGTCCTCCAATGTGCATGCGGGACACTTTTGGGGTGTTTAAAGTTCACACTCAAGATCACATGCAAGTCGCATTTAACTGGAAATGTGAATGACCTCGCAAAAAATTCCGAATTGAGAATTAAGCCTTCCAATCTGAACATAGCCAAAATAACTCTTCCTTAAAAATTCTATATTACACAAAATTGACTACCTTTTAAGACATATTATAATGTCTCCACATCTCTAAAGCTCAAAATGCTCTGTTCCACCTTGTGATGTCATGTTAACCGCTACCTTTTACCATTTGTTCAGTAGAGGTTGCCAATGTAGGTCTATGAAGTTTAAAAATACAGCGGAGCATTTGTTGTATTATCACATGACATTACAAGGTGAAACAGAGTGTTTTTTGGAAAATAAGAGCCTAAATAATATGCAGGATTTGCGTGTTAAACAAGTGGGAATGAAGCAAATCACAACTCCAGGTATGTTTTTGAAGAGGAAGTGACATTAGTCTGGTTAACACCTGACCATATCACAAGTGAGATATGGGTCTGGAAACTCGCTTCGAAAAATCCCGTAGCGGAGGTGTGGTTAGCGATTGCCAACGGCCGTTTATTGGGCGTTATGAATGTCTATCATTGAGCGTATACGTAAGTCCATAGCCAATCATGTCAGTTGTCAGTTCAAACTACAAGCTTCCGTTTGTCATGTAGTACGCATCACCGTCTTGCCACACCTCCCCCGCTCTCTGATTGGGGCCCTAAATCTGGGACTCTCGCTTGGACGAGTTTCCAGGCCGCCTTCCAGTTCGAAACGAACGGAAGCGGCCTGGGAATTCCCAGGCTAGAAGTGACATAACATTGATCAGAAAATGGCGTAATATGGGACCTTTAACCCAGAAAATATCTAGAAATACATATTAAATAAATATATATGATCTTAACCTTTATTAAAAAATAATGTTAACTGTGGATAGCACTGGAAAATCATCTCAGTAAAAGCAACAATACATATCAAGACTGAACTTACCACAACCTTTTTGACAGCTAATATGTTGTTTATGTTCTGTGAATTCAATATTGAGAGATTCAGTGACATTGTTTTATATCTGCTGTACATACTCTTAGGGTTAAGTGAGGTTTTATTGTGTAGGGAAATTTGTCCTCTGCATTTGGCTCATCGTCAGTTCCACCGGGGCAGACTGTCAGGAGCACAAAGCCACTGCAGTGTGGAGGGGAGGCCAGGAAACTTTCTCCAGGCACGATTAGTCTATTCAGCATCTTTTAGGTTAATAGGAGAGCTCGAGAGCTAAGAGGCGACACACCCTGACACGTAGAGACCATACATAAAAAAAAATAATAATAAATTAATCAAATATTGCTACCCAGCCATGAGTCTTTGTAATGGCTATTCTCACCTTCAGGTAAAATGTGCTTTTCAGGAATGGATCTGCCACTTGCTTGTCTTCATGTTTTGATGATGTGTTCTGTAATATTAAACATATCAGTCTCCATGGAGACAAGCAGGTGATGCCACCATCTGTGAATCAGAATGCACAAAGGAAACACCTGTAACATGTCATACTGTGTAACATTCCTAGCCAAGCGTAAAGTCACATACTTTTGAACGTACCTTTAAACTAGAGCTATAGATGGACAGATATCAGCCAACGATAGATCAGGCTGATATTTGGACCTTGTAGAACAGCTCTGGAAAAAAATAAGAGATCAGTTTTTCTGATTTGACTACTTATAGGTATGTGTTTGGGCAAAAGGAACATTTTTGTTTGAGTCTATAAAAGTACTGACAACATTTCCCCCAAATTCCAAATAAAAATATGATCATTTAGAGCATTTATTTGCAGAAAATGACAAACGGTCAAAATAACAAAAAAGATACATGTTTTCAGACCTCAAACAATGCAAAGAAACAAGATCAAATTCATTTTAAAACAACATAATACTAATGTTTACACTTAAGAAGAATTCAGAAATCAATATTTGGTGCAATAACCCTTATTTTTAATCACAGCTTTCATGCGTCTTGACATGCTCTCCACAAGTCTTTCACATTGTTCTTGGGTGACTTTATTCCACTCCTGGTGCAAGAACTGAAGTAGCTCAGCTTTGTGTTTGTGTTGGAATTCAACAGACGCTGGAATGGAATGGCTGTAATACATGTAGTGATGCTGATTTCAGAAAAAAATGCAGCGGTCTCTTATTTTCTTCCAGAGCTGTATATAGGCAATCGGCCTTAAAGCGTAGTATATTTTGGTCAATCTGCTGCCTAAAAATACACACAAAGAGAAACACAAAACGTGACTACACACCTCTCAAAGTTTTGTGGTAAAAAGGGTTAGTAGTAGTAGAGTAGAGTTTAGTAAATTTAAATGTAATAAATTGCGGAAAATAGTCAAAATCTGCCTTATATATCGACCCAAAAATATCGGCAGAGCTTATCGGCCATCTGTTGCTCTGGATTCTAAGCAATCGTTATTGGCATCGCCCATAAAAAAAAAATAATAAAAAAAACCAACCATTAGTCGATCTCTTCTTTCAATGCCATCTCTCCGTCCTGTTCCATTTACCCATGACGTCAAGCTGGCTTTTCTCTCCCACCCTCATCAGCTGCATGACGTCCATTTGTGATGCAGAGGCAGACCGATATATAAAAATACTCACCTCTCCCTCACTCTGCCCTACACTGGTACATCAGTGGTTGGTAGGACTATGTGCTCTAACTGTCAGTCCTAGTTACAGACCTATCATGCAGAAATGTTGACTTATTAATGACCTGGATGCAGACCTGGTGCACAGAGGAGGCTGACGCAGGAGCAGAGGGGGAAGGGTCTAACCAAGTCCAGCTCTCGATCTTTCTGTGAAATCCTCTACATCGTTTTGCCATTAAAGTGTACACACCTTTGCATAGACTGCGTTGTATTAGTATGGTTTGTGGTTTATAGTAGGGAAATGCTTGAAGTTTTTACTGGATGTAACCCCAAAATGTCATAACATTTGATTTTAACATGACTTATTAACCCGCTCCATCATGCATGCGTATCAATAAAACATGAACACATATTGATTTGAGAGTTGCTAAGTTCAATCTGTTTATCTTTGTAAGGAAGCCAGTAGATTTATATTTTTTATGGTAAAAATGTAAACAAATGTTTATTCATATTTACAGTTTTTTGATTTTCTATGTTTTTGATTTCTCTAGCTAATTACAGATAAGCTTTAAATGTCCTATATTATGCAAAATTGACCCTTGTGAGTTTAAGCCATATTAGAATGCTGTTACCTCATCAAAACATACTCGGAGTTGCATCTCCATAGCTCATAATGCTCTTTTCCACCTTGTGATGTCATGTAGAGGTAGTTTACAGCAGCCACCTTCTACTTTTTATTTAGTAGAGATTGGCAATAATAATTCTTGTGAATGTGTATGGAGTTTAAAAACAGTGGAGCACTTCCTGTATTACCACATGACATCACAAGGTGGAACAAGTGTTTTCTGTTTGTGTGAATTAAACACAATGCTCAGGTATGCTTATGTGTGCTTATGAGGAAACAACACAGCAACAACACAAAATGGCATAATATGGGCCCTTTAAAGGATCAATGAAAATGTAATTTCAAAACCATAACTTGAGGAGGCTTGAAATAACATCATTGACTGGTTGATGAAATATATTGTCTGTTGTGATATTAACCCTAGAACACTTTCTCTATAAAAAGTAACACCATCACTTTTGCCAGGTAATTTTGACCCGATATAATATAGCCAACAAAAAGTACTTGTCATGAAAAATAGATCAAAATATGACAACACATGATAAATTTGAGTGGTTTTCTTTTATTTTCAACTGTGGTATGTGTAACAAAGTTACTGAAAAATTAGGAATTTGAGAACAAAAAACAAAACAAAAAAAAATACTGGAAACTTGGTGTTTGGTCCACCCATTCCTGGGACATGTGAGACTTCCCTGGTGAAGCACAGACTCCTTGACACACGAACAGTTGCAGGAGGAACAAAAAATAGTATTTTTTCAGTGGGTAAAAATGACCAGTTGACTAAAATATTGTTTTCACCATAAGAATTCCCTTTGAAATCACCACTTTGTGATATTTATTCATAACCACTGCACTAAATAAGGATAGATACACATTCCAGGACCACTCTTACTTACCTATTTTTTACATCCTCTTACATTAAATTCATTACATTCTTACATTCCTCTTTCACTATTTCTGGGTGAAAATCACCTGAAAACCTGTAGGAAAAAGTGGGCTTTGGGGTAGGGAAACACCTACACCTTCAAAGATGTCAAAAACAATGGTGAAGCTCCCCAGGGACCCATGACACTCAGAAAAATGCAACATATTGAAAATCATGTAAATACTTTTGCTCGGGTGAAAATCACCCAGCGATAGTGCTCTAGGGTTAAGAAGATTGTATAATAATAAACAACAATTTCAAAGATTCCACTACAGTTTCAAAGATTCATCTATAGCTTCATCAGTATACTGTAATAATTTACAATAACAACTGTACATGAAAGAACAAAAATCTAACTTCTCCAAAACACACAGCAGCTATGTTCTATAATAGAGCACAAATCAAATTGTTATAAACCTTCCTTCTTTATAGCACCAAAGCAGTTCACCGATATTGCTGTGCGCCTAATTAGAATAGTGTGAAGGTACATGTGCCAGTTGTTATTCACATGAAATGCTCTGATCTTGTCTCAAATACTTCATCTTTTCTTGTCACTGGCGCCTCCTTCTGCGAGTGCATAGGCTTCTGTATGTGGCTCCTATAATGTAAAAATACACAGCTATTTTCTTCACCATCAAAGCTTTGCTAATAATTTTTCCACAAGAGAAAGTCTATGTGATCTCTGCGCTGATGCTGCCTCCCCTCAGCTTAACCGTAATTAAACAGTGGGGTGCTGATTGTGCGTATACGATAACTGCCTCTGTTATTTTGTGAGCTGAAACATTACAGTGGCACTATTTTAAATATACAATTGGTAAATATTGGTATTGTCATTAGGTTTGCCATTAAATATTCAAATCAGGATTCAGTTCACAGTGCATATTTTAAAAACTTCCAGGAGCATTAACATTGACTGAAATATGAACTGCAAAACTTATGCAAGAATCCAAGGCTATTTGGAACATGTTTATAGAGAGGTCTAAAGTTTAGTTTAATATTATAGATAACAAGACAGGATATTTTGTTGTTTGTAAGGAAAATTGCTTTACTTAAAGGTTCTATATTACACTAAACTCTTGTGAGCTTTTAGTCATGTTAGAATGTTGTTACTTCTACTACTTCTACTACTTATTTTTAGGTCTATTTTTTAAACTATTTTAAGCCATTATTTATTATCTTGTTTTATTACATGCTACATTTTCCTGCTGTTCTTGATCTGTGCGTTGCAACACTTGAATTTCCCCACTGTGGGACTAATAAAGGCATATCTTATCTTATCTTCCTCAAAAAGGCCTTGCTTGAGTAACCCTTTTATTAATCTGTCTACATCTCAAAGCTCAAAATGCTCTGTTCCACCCTGTGATGCCATGAAGCAGTAGTTTTCAAGTTAACAACTCCGTTTATCTTTTGTTCAGTAGAGACAATGCCAGAAAGCTGCACTCATCCAAAACATTCTAGTGAAGGTGTATGGAGTTTAATAAGACTGCGGAGCACTTGCTGCATTCTCACATGACATCACAAGGTGAAACAGTGTTTTTGGTTTGAGAGAACTCTAAAAGCTAAATATACAAGGTTTGTTTGTTCAAATTTTGTGAGTGAAACAACACTTCAGCTGTGTTTGTGATGAGGAAAAGACATCATAACATAAATCAGAATATAGTGTAATATGTAATTTTGATTTGATTGTGATTCATTGATTTGCCTCTGTGTTTATGAGGAAAAAGTATTCAGTGACAGCAAGCTAAATAGTGCAGCTTCATCATGCCTCTGTATCTAAATATGGCTAAGCTCTAAATAAGTGTCTGTATATGCACCACTTTGGCTGCGTCTATAATTATTTGTTTGTGGAACATGGTGGCTCATATAAATTATGCACAGTTTAAAGTCTTCATTACGGTGCAGAGGAACACAGGGCTGCCTGTCCTCAAATCCAGTGTTGTGGATTAGTCTAAAGTAATGGTGTTTGGATTACATTTAAAATGACTAAAACAGTACAGAATAATGCACACATACCTATAGCTGAGGCAGTTTTATTGGATGTATACGGGGATATTTTTTAATATAAGCTGTATATGATGATTAGTACCAGTCCCAGTGTGGTAGAAATCATATTAATTACTTACAAAATAAGGTTTAACCCAAAACATCCTTGATGTATGAGTCAAATTAGGGGCAAATAATACTTTGAGAATTCTTTCTGGTGGAGCCAAATAGTTTCAATATCAGTTTCAGTTCTGTTAACTTAAAAACTACCGCTTCATGACATCACAAGGTGGAACAGAGCATTTTGAGATATGGAGATGTAAACAGGCTGATTGTAAAGGATTACCCCAACATGAATGAAACAAAACACAACTTCAGGTTTTAGATGAGGTAACATTCTAACGTGACTAAAAGCTCATAAGAGAATAATTACTCTTACTGCCAAACATTGTTGCTGTCTGACTTTTCTACTTCCAATACCTTTGTCACATTTGTATAATTTATAGCGTATTATTGTCCCTCTGCATCCATCCATAGCAGCTGCAGAGAAAGGACAACTTCTTCCCAAACTTACAATACGAAATAATCACTACTTCGAGGCCTACAGCTGTTTACCCAAGTCATTTCTAGATCATTATAATCCCTTCTTTCCTGCCTGGTCCCAAAGAGCCACTATCAATTATAAGATGACAAAGACCCATATAGAAGTCTTGGTATGACAGCGCACCCTCCGCACGATGCATATGGAACGCTTTAACAATCAACCACAAATCTTGCCAATAACTACGTGTTTATGCTTTTTCCACTTTGCACCCGTTGGGGAGAATAATTAGAGTGTAGTATGAAGAGCAGGGGTAGTTGGTTTGGAACGCTGTTGGCTGTCACTAGAAATAAGTTAGGGTCAAGTTTAATGCTTCTATATATTCCACAGGTCCGAGGTACGAGTCCCATTACAGGTCAGATCATAACAAGAGTGGTACCTTTTAACAAATCATGCTTCTCCAACGGTCCAGCAGACTCAGCACGGTGGAAAAGACAGGACTATTTACCAACTATAATGTGCAGGTATAGTAGTCGTGAGGGACTTTATTAAGATATATAGGTGTAGCTGGAGTTTGTTTGGAAAAAGGGGTGAGGGTTTGCGCTGTAAATCCAGTATTTAAAGGCTATTTTAAATTATGAAGGAACACATCAAACATCTCTGGACAAAAAAGAATGAGCTGGAGAAGTGGTAAGTTTGAGAAGATATTTTGGGAAACTCAGAAATAACAATAACTTCTTGTCTCCATGGAGCTCTTGTGAATTAGGACAATGCATATTAATCAACATGACAACAAACAATGTAAATAAGCACAATAGCTACTTTACATTCATTGTCCTAAGGCAGGTCAGAACAGAAGAACATTTAGAGGAACACACAAAAGAGACAGAAGTGCACATAGACATGACAGCAAGTTCACCACAATAGACCGTTCTGAGTTTAAGAGGCCTGTCACACATGTTTAACACACAAACCCTGTATATTTAGGCGAGTTCTTTTCTCAGACAGAAAACACTGTTCACCTTGTAATGTCATGGGGTAATACGGGAAGTGCTCCTCTGTGTGTTTAAACTCGGTACACCTTCACCTTCCAATAATATGAATAATTTTAGCCCTGAAATTACCCATCTCTACGGAACAAAAGGTAAAAGATAGCTGTTAACTTGAAAACTACCACTTCATCACATCACAATGTGGAACAGAGTATTTTGAACTTTGGGGATGCAGACAGACATGTGAGAGTCAAAGAGTCGCATTTGTGCAATGTAGGACATTTAAACTGCATTTTTGGACCTGCAGGTGCATGAAGAACCAGATGACCCTTGACTCCACAGGAAGGAGTGAAAGATCAGAAGATAAAACCTCTAACCCGAGAAGATCCAGGTTCAATTCCTGCCCCTACAATGCAATGTTGCTTTAACTTCATGGGTTATTTTTTACAGACAATACAGTAACGTGTATTTACCTTGTTGACATGTTTCGGCTGCTAGCTGCAAGCCTTCTTCAGAACTGTCACCGGTGTTGGTGGTGACCTGTCGTATATCATGTTACTGTATTGTCTTTAAAAAAGAACCCAGGAAGTTAAAGTATATAAGAAGACAAAATGAACATCTTTGGTTTAATGAAGCAATGTTGCTGTGGTGTTCTTGAGCCAGACATGTCTTGCCTGGGTTTACGCTCTTATTATGTGAGAAGTCATTATGTAAATGTAAAGATACTTTATTATCCCTCTAGGAAATTGTGCCCTTTACATTTTATCCATAACTCAACGCTGCTTAGCCAACCTGTTCAGTTAAACAGTCGCTTTTTAATCTCACTGTATTATGGTTAGTTCTATTCTGCAAGTCATTCTAAAACAGTTATTGTCCTTTCACAAACTCCTAAATTCACAGGAAAAAGTATTATTTGACTGAAATCTATATGTTTGGCTCTAGATGGAGGAAATGCATTTGGGACATTAGGAACAGGCTGTGGATAAAGTTGCAGAGGTTGAAGAGGACAGAAGGTTGTAATAACAGCTGCTCCTGTCAGGAAATATTAAAGTGAGTACATGTCTTTCTGAGTAAGACATTACACAGAGACAGTTTTGTGGATTTGTGGAAGGATCTGCTATTTCACTATTTAAATTGCAAACACATTGGTAAAATATTTAGCTTCTATTGCCATATCAGTTCCCATCTTGTAACTGGATGTAATTATATAAAAATCAACAAGACTAAGAAAGAATTTTGGCCAAATATTGAATAAATAAATGCTAGAATTCCAAAACAGTGCTGCTTCTTTCACTTCCTGCTGCTTTGCACTCTTAGACATTGTACCCAGTGTTTTAATTAAGTGAATCACCAGTGTGAAAATGACAGAATGAAGCTGCAATCACAGTTTTAATGAACTACAAGAAGACTGGCTTTTTGCATTGTGAGGTGAGATGTTTGCAAATGTGAGCCAATTACCTACTACACAGAGCCTCAACCTTAAAGTAAAACAGAGGTCTACAATGTTTGTAGTGGTTTAGTTATTCCTTATCTTATGCATTTTTAGCATCCAAATTATTCACCACAGCAGGTTTAAGTGCATTTCACAACTCTCATCTTGAATGTTAAAAATGTACTATGTAACTTTTTGTCACCTGCTTGTTCCTATGGATATGTCTGTAATGTTTTACAGTATGACATTTAAAGGGATAGTGCTTTAAAAAAAAAAAAGTTAATCTGTATGGGTTTCCTTCTAAAAGTTACGTGTGTTGACACCGGCTTACCTCTGACACTCTCAGCTGATCCTGGTTCGGCTCGCTTTCTGGAGCCCACGTAAGTAGGTCCGGTAACTTCCCTGTGTAACGACCCTCAATCATACGAGACACAGGGGTTCACAGTCACTGGGTTTATTGCCTTCAGCGGGAGGCGATCTGCATTCAACAAACAAACAACACAAAAGGCGTCAGGGCGTCTGCACGACTGCATATATCTTCAGCGCGGGGCGATCTAGCTGAAGGTACGGCAAGCGCAGAAGCCCAGAAAGTGTCAAACGAGAAAGGCAGTCGCGCACGCCCATGACTTAACAAATGAATGCGGTACGACAGTTTTAACAGTGATACAATAAAAACACAGATTTTGTGAGAATTCAAAAAAAACTCAAAAAGGGTCAAATTTCAACTCTGTTACACCTGGAACATGAAATAAAGCTTGTTTTTCTTCTCAAAACAAAACATTTGTTAGAAAGGTGATATATTTGCATTTGCATGTTGTCTCTCTTCACTCGTATCCAGTGTTGTATAAAGTACTGGAAAATCAAACTCAAGTAAAAGTATAGGTACCCCTCCCAAAAATGACTTTGGTAAAAGTCGAAGTCACTGACTGAAATGTTACTTGAGTAAAAGTCTTAAAGTATCTGGAACTTCTTGTACTTAAGTATGACAAGTAATGTAAAAATAAATGTACTCAAGTAATGTAATTAAAAGTACAAGTAAAAGTATCAAGCAAAGGCAGTCTGAAGCTAACCCTCGCTTTGTTACTTAGATAGCACAAACACACAGCGCTTGTTTACATTTTTAAAAGTAGGCACATGTAAATCTTATTTTTTGTCCTTTTGAACTCTCATTCGTTACACTTAGCCTACAGCTATGCCTTCCCTTGAGCCGAAAAAGCGTCAAATACGCTTTGTGTAACCGAAACAATGTCACACAAAGTTCATTTCTACATGTTATGCTCAAGGTTTCACCTTGAGAATGTCCATGCTATGGTTACTGAAATTGGAATATAGACGCTAACAATTTCATGAATCTAGAACTTACCTCGATGTGTTTCTTGAGGTTGGACGGGGAGTTTCTGTAAAATAGGATTTCCACGTTTCTTGGAAGGCACAAGAGGCACTTCATTCGATAGGACGAATCCTTCATATCAGCGTAAGAGAACATTGTGTTTAAGTACGGCCAGGGATGCTCATCGTCAGGTCCCCCTTCATTTGTAGCCGACGTGGATGCTGTCTCCTCTTCCATCAGGGATGTTGATTGATTAAACTAGCTGCATGAAACCAACAGGTGTAGGCTGATTGTCATGCGCAAGTAGCGAACAAGCCCAGGCACGTCCTGACTTCCTTGCAGTCAGTAGAGGGTTTTTTTTGTAACGGCACATTGAAAATGTATCGGAGTAAAAGTATGCAATTAAATTCGGAAATGTAGTGAAGTAAAAGTAAAAGTAATCATTTTTTTAAGTACAAAGTACAAAGTCTTCCAAAATGTACTTAAGTACAGTAGTGAAGTATTATTACTTCGTTACTATACAACACTGCTCGTATCACTACGCCCATGTTAACTCTATCAGCCTGTTCACTTGTAAACTTCGGCGTAGACATTCGCTGAAGGTGAATATATATCACATATATCACCTTTCTAACAAATGTTTTGTTTTGAGAAGAAAAACAAGCTTTATTTCATGCTCCAGGGAAGTTACCGGACCTACTTACGTGGGCTCCAGAAAGCGAGCCGAACCGGGATCAGCTGAGAGTGTCAGAGGTAAGCCGGTGTCAACACACGTAACTTTTAGAAGGAAACCCATACAGATTAACATTTAAAAAAACCGCACTATCCCTTTAACGGCTCTACTTGACATTTGTTCAATTACAGCTTGTTTTATAACTAAAAAATACAAAGAAAAACAGGCATTCTGACTGTAAAGGTGCGTCTCCACAGATCTGACCTGTAACTTGCTCTAATTTGGTCTTCATGAAGATAGAAACGTTTAATACCATACTGTGACACATTCTAGACTAAGCAATAACATGTTCATGGTGAAAAGCTTTGGACAGACCCTCCACCAGAAAAATTACACAATGCACCTTTAAATAGGATAAACACAAGGCTAAGAGCGATGACAGACTCATAAACCGCTATATAATTATTTCGATTACATTTTGTCTTTGCACAGTATAGAAACTGCAGATTATATTAAAAAAATGACCTCTGCCATATTGAAAATGTTCATCACCAAAGCAAAACCCTATGAAACCCCATCACTAGAGCTCCAGTGGAGGACTCCCTCTAGTGGTAGTGGCCATAGGCTTAGGCTACTGTCTCATGCCACAATTTGAAATGTTAATGTTTGTTATTTTTGGATTGACTGAAATGCGGTCAACACCTATAACCGGTTTACACAAGAATTTGCGCTCTATCTTGAAACTTTTGAACTCGTATTACTATTGGGAGCGCTGCCTCCATGATACCAGAGCCGCTTCAGCTCATTTGTAAAGCCTCAATGAATGCTGAGCGTGTGCGTGGGACCACCCGAGGAGAAGCAGGGAGGGCCAGAGGGGTTCAGGGGTTCGGGGAAAGATAATGGTCCACGGAAACTTTGAAGAGGAGCGCGCATACCGATCTGCCTCATGCGTGCGTAAAAAGAGCAGCGTTTGGACATGCAGGTGCCGCGGGTTTCTATCTGGATAACAAGCAGCTGATTGTTTGAACCACAATCACTTAACATTATGGAAAATGTCACCAACTTCCTCGCGCGTATTTATATTTATAGCGCGCGCTTTCCTCCGTCTCCAAGCATTCTTATGAAATGCCGGTGCGTAAAAATAGAAATACAGTTGTTCTTAACTGGCTCTCATTGACACAATAGCTCCCCGTTCCTCCTCCGAAGCTCCTCCCAGTCAGTCAGCGTGTGTATGTGCGTGTAGCGGGTGGGTGACAGCTGGGCTCTCGGCGCAGCGCTCCAGTCTAGTGCTAAGAAGCTTCATCTCCAAATAGGATGATGACCGTAGGCTTTTGTGGAAAGCACCGTTCAGCTCCGCGAGGCTAGTTCCGGGACCCCTTTAATCTTCACTTTACCCACGAGGACTTTGAAAGCATTTTTCCCTTTTAAAGTGTGGATATTGGATGGATATTTCTATTTGGGGAGGTGAGATTTGAGCGCGGCATGTAACAAAAAGAAGAAGCGCAAGAGAAAAGTAGCGCTCGTGTTGATATCCCGTTTAAGACCCGTTTTGGACTGCTTTGAGATCGGTATCTCATGGATTACTAAGGGACAGAGCAGCCAACATTCTGCGGAACACCCATTCATGAGCTGAAGGTAAGATTTCTTTGTTTATTCCAAACTTTGGCTGTCTCGCTTTCCAACCTCCGGGGCTCGTTTTCTGCGACAAGTGCACACGCTTCCCGGGGCTTCCCACTGCCAACTTCAGCTTTTTCCACCAGTTGTTTTGCGTTTGTATGAATTAAACATTTTAAATAGAAAGGTTTAGCTGTTTGTTTTTCTATCCAAATGTAGTATTTGGGGTTTTCTAGCGATGTAAACTGACTGGATTCTGTGCGTAATCGCTCTTGTGGTGCATCCGTAATAAAGACGTGTCAGTCAGTCCGTTGCTAATTTTAATGATGAATAAGGGCAGGATCTAATTCAAAACAAGTACATTTGCACGTGGGTGAAAGAATACGAGCCATTTCATTCACATAACACGGATTATGAAAAAGCACTAGTTCTCAGTCAAGTGAAAAGTGGCAGTGCTACGTGCGTCGTCGTATTTGTTCAGTATGCGCGCTTAAAAGCTGCTTTAGATTTGTTTGGTCTGTGGATGTGGACAATATTTGCAATGTTGGTGTACTAAATTACACGTGGACTAATTACAAGCACAACCTCCTGCTACTTTCTGTCTTTTTGTGTTCATAAAAATCCTCATTCACACGGCGTGGTGCCAAAACGCCTCGAGTGGTTTTCCAGTTTACAGCCTGTTACTTTTTCCTATATCCTCCTCTTTACGCAGTTACAGTAGCAGTTTATCGGGCTAAGGGAGGGGGCAGAAAGTGGTCAGCGTTGCCCCACTATATTGCGTTCTGCCAACAGATCCAGTCAAATGCTTGTAATTAAGAGCAAGGAACCAGAAATTGCACATTGGGTTTCACTGGGGGATTTGTCATTAAACAAAGTGCCGCTGGTCATTATTCCTTTAACAAGCTGAGGAGTGGAGCTGCAAGGCCGAGCTAACCACATCCAGCGAACCCCGACTGCCAACACCCAGTCATTCCCAAAGGTTTTCCCATTGCGCTCCTCTTAGCATTCCCAGAGGCGCTTGGAAAACCTGGAATGGGGATCCGGCAATTCCAAAATGTAGGTTATAAACTAAAGAAACGAATACAGAGAGGATTACTTTTCTTTCTTTCTTTTTTTTTTATTTATTTATTTCACAAGGCAAAACAAAAAATCTAAATAAATAATTCAATGCACAGAGGAATGTCATTCTTTTCACATACTGTAGGACTGCAAATATTCATGGTTGTGTGCTGTGGGCTTTTTCATGTGTGACCTTCTGTGTTTGCAGCTGTATAGTATGCCATCCCATTATACATGGATCTTGAATGACAAATGGCAGAATAATTTAACATTTAAACCACTTCCCACACATCACTCCTAAGCATTCATATATCCGGGAGGTATTATTTGGAGATGCTCTTAAAACTAACACTTGTGAGCTTTAAGCCATGGTATTAGGCTATGTTTTAATTTCTCAAAAAACATACCAGGAGTTGTGTTTTGTTTCATTCACACGTGTTTGAGTAAGACTTTATTATTAGTCTGTCTACACCTCCAAAGCTCAGAATGCTCTGATCCACCTTGTGATGTCATGAACCTTTTACCTTTAGTTCAGTATGGTAAATTCCAGGCTAGGTGGAATAGAATGTTTTCCATTTGAGAGAAGAGCTTAGCCTAAATATGTTAAATATTATTTGTTAAACATGTGTGCATGAAACAAAACACAAACTTCTGGTATGTTTGTGTTGAGTAAACAGCATTATAACGCAGATAGATCAGAAAATAGCGTAATAAGGGGCCTTTAAGCTTAATTCCTACCCTTTCTGTCCAACATGAGCTCGTATCTTTTGCTTTTAACACATCATCCGCTGACATGTTGGTGGTGAATTACACTAATATTACCTTTTGTGACAGCTTCTTGTTCTCTTGTGGAACCACGGCCAGGAAGAGTTGGTGGCTTGTATTTGTGAAGCTTTTGATGTGTCGATCCTCTTTAACAATAGCAGTGGGGTTGGTATTGTGTGTGACCGATGTGAATTTGTCACACTGCACTGCCACATGTCTCTGTTTGAGAGAGGAACAAGAGAGAGATTTTTTTTTGGATTATTACTTACCTTTGTCAGATAAGGTTGGATGCCTACAGTAGTTTTAAATAATTGATACACAGCTTTGCACTTGTTCAGATGAATTGTACTTTGTTAAACAAAACTTGCCAGCTGCTCTTAACCATTGGGTCTCTATGAGCTTTTGTCAATAGCACAATGAATAGTGTGTGTATTTATGCATATTTTATAAAAGGCCATGTTTTATTGATGTGCGCTGGGTGTGTGGGCTCCAGTTTTCCAAACAATTAGATGAAAATCACTCATCTCTGTGTGATTTATTGATGCTTAACCTATTTTCAGAAGAGAGTACAACCCTGGCACTGAATATGAAGTTTGTTTTTGTGCTCCACACAGTATTTGCACATTCTCTGCTCCAGAAATCCAGGTCAGCGATATCAAAGCCTCCTGTATTGTAATAGAAGTGCCCATCACAGATGTTGCGTGGCACATTCGCTGATCTCAGCTCAGATTGTACATTCAGTGGGAGGAGGTGAAAAAGAACTAGCCTCTTCTCGATATTACAACTCAAATCGGAGCTACTTAAATCTATTAAAATATGCTACTTACATCATTCGAAGGGATAAATATTTTGGATTAAGTGATTTGGGTGACGGGGAACATGGCCTGTTTCTCAATCTCCTGCTAGCTTAAGACATTTAGTTGCTTCTTTCAGAATATTTTTATTGACTATTGCAATTGTACATGTGGCACATAGAGCTACAATATTACAGAATATATGTATAAATATGTTAATACAAGTGTGCATATTATTGCAAATGAACAAGACTACTTTCTATCCTAGTCCAGTTAAGCCTGTGGAGCCATTATTTGAAATAAATAAACGTCATGATATAGTAATAGCATACATTAATATGCACAGGCACAGGTATTCTTTTGTCACAGTTGTTTTAAGATAAGATAAGACTTTATTGATCTCATATAGGAGAAATTCACTTGCCATATTAGCTCTGGGCAGTTTAGTGCAAAGAAAGTTCGAACAAGAAAAGTGCATGCAGACAAGATGAGTAGTGAATAATAAAATAAGTAAATAAGAGAGTATAGAAAAATATTGCACGTTTGGACTGCATATCTGGCAGTGAAGTAGGTCTTGTTCAAAGTCAATTGCATCTATGTTTTATATTCACTCAGGTTTTTGCTTCGCTGATTGCTTCCCTGGGTGTTCTGTTTCTGTTTTGGGAATTCTTCATAAACCTGTTTGGATCAACAAAAAAAGTTTATTTTAGTTGGAAAAAAATGTTGATTTGGGTTAATTTGTTTGAGCCGCATATATATTTCTTGAAGTGGTTACCCGGGGCTATAGTTAACAACATATGGCATATTTAGGGGATGATAAATGATAATGGCACGCTCTTACACGTTCTATTCACGCCTCATTGACGACATAATCATTTGGTAATCACTTGCTTTATCCTGTGTCCTTCCATTCACAAACAAGCTTTCCCCATACTCCCATCACACATTAACCCTTCTATACCACCTGATAGAAATGATACTCTTCAGTACATTCATGCAACAAGCCAACCATGTGTAAGCGCTCTCTATACTCGTCACATTAGCATAATTGATTGCTCTTGTTATCAGTGCCAAGGAAGCCAGCGGCATGAACAGAGACCGTCTTTTTGGGCACGATGCCACAAGTCACTGGCACATTTTGTGGAGTGTCTTTTCTTTTCTGCGCTTTTTGGCTGTTATTCCTTGGCATGGCTTTGTTGTTAGAAATCAAGTAAATTAGAAAGCGATAGTGGGTCCATCTAAAGCTGTGCTGACATAAAAGAAGGACGTTTATTGCAGCATACGTCAAAGTGAAAGCTCTGTTAGCATTGGGAGATATATCGAAAATAGTTAATATCACAATAGTTGTTTTGATTATGTGCTAAATTTGAATATATAGCTAAATAAAAAGTGGTAAAAAGAGCAGATAAAGTGAACTTTCTGATTTTTGTGGTCTAGTCCTGTGAGATACTTGGATCTCAGTCCCATTTACAGACACATTTTGACAAATTTCAGATGGATTTCCATAAAATTGTCCCAACATTGTCATGCAGAAAAAAACAACAACACAAAGATAGTCATATTTGTCAACAGAGCCCATCCCTATTCTTTGTTTTTGAAATATTTAGAACAACATACCCTAATGCTTTTGTCCCAGTGGAGTTGACTGTCATTATTGTCAGTATGAAACAGAAGAGGAAAGCTTTTATGTCGGGATAATCCAGGAGCAATGGCAGAGGCTTTGCGCGATTGCCTAGGAGATGGAGGGAGATGGGTGAATGACTGGCCTTGAACAGTGCCAAACCTTGTACAGGGGATCAGATGAAGTGAATGGCTGTACATGGAAGAAAAGTATAGCAGAATGTCCTAGATTTTGGTCGTTTTGTAGTTCTGTTTTCCAGGTAATGGCAGTGAGCTGTGAGCTACTCTGGCAGCTCCACTATTTGAGCAGTTAAGAGGGCTTTATCTCTGCTCTGGCTCGTTCTCTGTGGTTAAGTCTGTAGTTATCTGTTGAGGGGCAAACCACAACAAAGTGAAATAAGATGAAAGGCTACTATGAGTGGGCGATGTAGACAAAACTGTGATTTTTGTGTTTTTTCTCTGTGTCCCGATAGCAATAATCAACTGGGCTGTAAAACTGCAGAAAAATCACTCAATGTTTTCATTTTTAATTAAATTTGTTTTAAATTCTCTAGCATTTTTTTCTGCATTTATTTATTTTTTTTAACAATGGCAAATATTATAACTAACAGTGCTTATGTTTAATGGTTATGGTGGTCTTTGTCTTCTACAGCTCTGGAAAAAAATAAGAGACCACTGCATTTTTTTCTGAAATCAGCATCTCTACATGTATTACAGCCATTCCACTCCAGCGTCTGTTGAATTCCAACACAAACACAAAGCTGAGCTACTTCAGTTCTTGCACCAGGAGTGGAATAAAGTCACCCAAGAACAATGTGAAAGACTTGTGGAGAGCATGCCAAGACGCATGAAAGCTGTGATTAAAAATAAGGGTTATTGCACCAAATATTGATTTCTGAACTCTTCTTAAGTGTAAACATTAGTATTATGTTGTTTTAAAATGAATTTGATCTTGTTTCTTTGCATTGTTTGAGGTCTGAAAACATGTATCTTTTTTGTTATTTTGACCATTTGTTATTTTCTGAAAATAAATGCTCTAAACGATAATATTTTATTTGGAATTTGGGGGAAATGTTGTCAGTAGTTTATAGACTCAAACAAAAATGTTGCTTTTGCCCAAACACATACCTATAAGTAGTAAAATCAGAAAAACTGATGCAGTGGTCTCTTTTTTTTTTCAGAGCTGTATGTATTGTCTTATATTGGGGTGGCAAATTTCCATATTTCCAGACATATTATGTTCATATTATGATTATTATGATGATTTGTTTGAAAGATGTAACCATATTTTTGTTTCTTTTAGTATGGCCTTCACTCACAATAAATGGCTTAATTAGTAGGGCTTGTGTTGAGATAATGTTTGCATATGGTCCAAAAGAAACATGTACAGTAAAATGTATTGTATTAACGCTAAGACAGTCACATGAACCACATGACATTTCTGCTCCTGGAAAAAAAGAAATGCAAGTTTACAATATTTGCTTTATAGAATTCTATAAAGCAAACATACCCCGAAAGCTTCCTCCTCTCAGCTGGTATCTCTAGCTTCATTTGCATGTGCTTGGTTAGGCTAATGTGCTGTGTATGCATGGCTTTTCCCTGTGTTGTGAGTAGCACCATAGAGCGGGAGCAGCTAATGATGGGGGTTCGAGTGTGCACTTACCGTGTGTAGTCCGGGTGCTTGTTGCGTGCTGGTTCGGCGCAGCATTGTTGGAGTGCATCTGTCCCTCCTCCCTAGGTCCGGGCGATTGGCACAGCCTCTCTCATCTATTAATCATACAGCGCTAGCTTGCTCTCCCATTCCGTTGCCATAGTTTCAGGACCTGAGACAGTGTTGGGGTGCCGGGCTGCCTGGAGAGAGCGCAAGTGCCAGGGAAAGGATGGAGGGCCAAAGCAAAGCAAAGGAAATGAATGGAGAATACACAGAATATGGGGCATGGTTGGAATATGGGTTAAGTGGGAGATTATTCTTTGAAATGGCAACTAATCTGTTTTGAAAGCTTTTTACTGTTGATATTAAGTGCTGTAAAAGACATAGCTCAGTCAAATGCTTGTTCCAGTGCAGATTGATTTTTCAGAAGCAACAATTTTTGAAGTTCTAGTTTTCAAATTCAAACGTTTTTTGGTAATTTTTGGGAACAGTCATCCCCATTGAGCTACAGGACAGTGTAATTAGTACAATTTTAATAGAAAAGTTAAGACTTTGGAGGAATAAGGTCAACTATTTTTGATTGAGAAATTAATATTGAAACTCATGTGTGACAAATTATTGAAATGAGGAGAGTCACCAAACAATATCACTATGTTAGGTTGTATTTTCTTTTTCAGATGTCACAGTTGAAGGTTTCTGATTAATTATACTTTATACCCAGTACATTCTTTGTAATCTGATACAGTTTCCATTACTATACCCATTACATGCAGATAAATCAATATCTAGGCGAGACATAAGGATTCGGCTAAGGAAAACCCTAGAAAGATTTTCTTCTCAACAATTGATTCTGGTCTGTGGGGTTCCAAAGCACAAAGAATCATGTTTTTTTTCTGCCCCTGCACACTCTTAACAACAATAACCCCCTAGTGCCTGTCTGACCTACTAGCCTCCAACCTTCTATGTGTTATTCCTGCATCCAGCACAGCTCCGCAAGCCAATCAAAATGTCTAAATATTTCATTACTACATTATTTATCCATTTTTGCTACCTGCTACCACATGCTGTAGCAGTTAGTCTAAACAAATAGTGTAAACCCCAAATGAAACATGCAATAACTGGCTGAATTATCAGCATTAAATCAGATTTAGGTGATTTTGAGCTTTCAGTTTGTGATAAGTCAGTGAATAACCATAGAAAAGCCTTTACGACCAGTATGGCGTCAACTGCCTCGATACCAATGTGATATCTCTGCTGACTGCCCCGTGTCACGTTAGTTAGCAAATAAATATACAAACTCCTGAAAGACCAAAACTGATAAAATTTTGTGTAACAGTGTATTTTCTTTATGTAACTAAGAATTTTTGTTATAATATTTATTAGGCTATATAATACTTACATGTGATGTAAATCAAAATAATCAATCAATCAGTCAAGCTTTATTTATAGAGCCCTTTACAACACTCAAGGTGATCAAAGTGCTTTACGTTAAAATCAACAATATAAAACATGTAAAAACATGAAATAATAATCAATCAATCAATCAATCAATCAGTCTTCTACCTGCTATGTGTGTGTGATTTAGAGCGCCTTACCAGTTTGTGAAGAACTCATATTTCCATAGGCTTCATCTTGGGGGCCACTGCATCCCAATGGGGGATATTCTAGAATGGATTGTTCTTCCAGGGTGAGATTGAAAATGCCCCTGCCCTCTGTGCTTTCATGCTCAGTTGGATGTTTTGATGGTAAATCGGGCTGAATTCATGTTATTCAATGATGGAACACAAAGCAAATCGACCACGGTGGAAATTTCTAAGACAGTCTGTTGTGGGAGATATGGAAAACTGTCTCTTTGTCCGTCTCACAGAAATATGAATCATTCAGCGATACTTCTGTTTTGGCTGTGGGCTGTGCACCTCCTCATTGACCTCCTCATCTCATCAGCGTCTTTTAATGGCTAACCGTGCGCTAATGTGCTGGTTGCATTATCGCTTTGTCTCATCAAATGGAGAGCGTTCGCAGTGGGAGTTTGCAGAACGGAGACAACTGGCTGTAAGTAGAAGATTGTCCTTAAAGGAGCACTGCGTAACCTTTCTGGTGGAGGATCCTTTACCTCCTCATCTCCATGTGATTGCTTTGTCTAGAATGCTCCACAGTGATGCATTTCTGTCCATGGAAACAACAACGTGACACCACTAAGCCAAGTTACATGTCAGATCTGTAGAGAGGCGACCCTGCTCATGTTTTTTTTTTAATAAAAACTCCTGTAATTCAATAAATGCAAGATAGATATGTTTTTGGAAATTTATATCATAGGGGTGAAGAGGTATTACTTTAAAATGGATGCCAAAAAAGTTGAAAAGTGTGATAACTGAACATGTCAAAACTGTACAACTGTTAAATACATTTTTTCTTGGTGTTAAGTATTGACAATCTGTTTTTTTCAAATTACTTCCCTTGTCAGTTCATGTTTACTCAAGATTCACCAGTCAAAATCTCATGGAAAAACAGTGGCAAAAGAAGTACTCTTTTATGTTTCTAAAGCATTGGTTCTAAACCTTGTTGGAGGTACAGAACCCCACCAGTTTCATACGCACATTCACTGAACCCTTCTTTATTGAAAAATAAAATATGTTTTTTTTTTCAAATGCAAGACATAGATATATGTTTTCCTGGTGCACAAAATGAACCGTGCATTAACATCACTGTGTTCAAAGAACAAAACCAATACAACGCATAAACTCACAACAAATTACATACCTTTTCACAAAGACAGGACCTTTTTTAATACTACCACAATGAAATGGTTTTAATTCTTAACCTTGTGTATTCCAATAATGAAGTTATTGTATTCATGCTTTTTATTATTTTTAACATTTTATCACACACCCATCACCTAATTTCCATCAGACTACAATAATAATGTATATTTACTGCAAATCAGTGTGACTTCTGCTGTTGCCTTTGAGAAACCAGTTCAGAAATGCGTGGCTTCACGTTGGCAAGTCCCAGTCTCATGTCATTTTCACAGCAAAATCTGTTCCTTTCCTTCGTTTTCATGTCCAGCATCCTCAAAAAGGATTGCTCACAAAGATATGTTGTAACGCCTTTTGACCTCCACTGAACCCCATGAGACTGACTCACCGAACCCCTAGGGTTCGATCGAACCCAGGTTAAGAACCACTGTTCTAAAGTAAAAATACAGATACAAGGGCAAAAAATATCCTTAAGTAAAAGGAGCAGTTTAAAAATGTACTTAAAGAGTACAAGGTAAGTATTTAGCACATATTTTGAGCTTCAAATGTAGAGATATTGATACAGTGCTGAATTTTGTTCAACAGAAACGATTCAGTCTTTTTCCTAGGTGTTTTTACTTTTATATTTTTGCTTGCTCAAATTATGAACGGGTTAAAATTAAACTTTTTTTTTTCTCAATCTATAACAAAAAATACTGTTCAGTCCTGTTCAAAAATGTAGTGGAGTAGAAAGCACAAAGTATCCACTGTAAAATGTACAGATACTTACAAATTATATTTAAGAACAGCACTTTACTGCTTTTACTTCCACCACTGGAAAAACACATGCAACCCCTCATAATGTGTCCAAAATACTGGCTTACGGCTGCTTTGTCTGAAAATGCTATGGGGACTATATACTGTTCAACTTTGCTCTTATTTCCCTAGTGAGTACCAATTTTGACCATTTTCGTACCACTGTGACAACTGCTTTATCAGTATCAGCATGACAGAAAACGTGAATGTAAAGCCCAGCAAGAAAATTATTACTCATTCACATTTCACAATAGCCCTATAGTTGTGCTTTGTTTGACTGACATGGGCTGTTAGATTTATAGACGTGGCTTAGTGATTTTTGCAAAGCTTAAATCTAAGTATAAAAGTCCTGTTGTTTGAGCGCTATAGTCGAATCACATTGGGCATAGAGCCAAGAACACCTGATTGACTGCCTTGAGTATGTAGAGCTTTCACAGGGGATTACTGTAGGGGTATGTTGGTACAAAGGGAGAACGTGTGGAGGGTACTTTTGCTCTTTGTGCTGTAGTACTGGGGTACATTTGTGTCTTTGAAGTGCAGGGATTGGACGTGACATCAGCGAAGCCACATTCTCAGGTGCGGCAGGTGAATTAATCCAGAGGGGGAGGGGAAAGGCGTGTGTGTGTGTGCGCTCGGGGTATTGGAGAGACAGGCCTTGTGTGTGGACATGCGTGGGGCTGTGCATGTGGCTCATCAAAGCAGAGGGGAGCGCTGTAAGGTGATCTGTATGCTCAGGGCACAGCAGCAGTCATGCTCCCCCAGAGGCATAAGGCTCCTCTGAATGTGGAAAAAGGCTTTCCATCCACTGAAGCCTGCTCCTCACACTGGACTGAACGTGGACAGATTCTGCTTGTTACCCATGTTTTGTGGGGATTTCCTTCGTCATCGTCACAGTTTGGTTGCTACATGAATGTGGTTTCACCCAATCTAATATTTCCTCTATCCTCTGATGCTCTTGAGATGTGCCCAAACCGGCAGCTTCCGTGGAAATCCTAGACAGCATGTAATTTGTTCCAACTCTCCTGCTCATCCACAGCTGATGATGATAGATTGCTGGTAATTGGCCCCGGGTGGGTATTAATTATTTCCAGGTGAATGGTAAATGGTAACAATGACCTGTCATTATACTGTCACATAAATATGCGGCGTGTATTCAGTCACAAATCAACAGTGAAAACTGTTCAACTGTTATAGTAGAGCTCAATGGAAAATATCCACTCAGACAGCATGTGGTATTATCATGATCACATGGGTTTATTGAATGTGCCTGTAGTGCACACAAACTACAGCTGATGTGTGCTTAAGAGCTCGCCTTGTTAAGAAATCAGTCTCCTGGTCACAGTGGCTGGCAGAGTACAAGTCTTTCCCCTGAGGGCCACGATTTCACAATCCAATCAGCCACAACTCAGAACAATATTACCTCTGTGTGTGTGTACATTTATTACATAGCTAATGAACAAATTGCAGCCATGTGTGTGGCTTGGTGGCAAGGCTGGTGAAAAAAGAAATAGAAGCAGGCTCAAACTCCCCACACACTGGGGTCCCAGGGCACCGGCCCCTCCCTCTGTCTCCACCACAATAAACACACACGGCCACCACAAGGCCCCAGTGTTCCGGCTGTCCGTCCATCAGCTCAGGCAGAGCAGAGCTGGGAGTACTTATCATCACTGTGCTGAGAGCAGCGCACAAAGGCCCACTCACACTCGTGCACACACACATGCACACACATGCACACACTTCTCAGTCAGCGAGAGGGCCACTGGCCTGATTAAATGGACGTATAAGAGCAGCCAGTTGACACTGGACAGAGAGGTGCCAGATAGGGAAATGGACACCCTGTCTACCATGCACACAGAAGCTGGGGAAACGGGCTAAAAGAGTGTTCACAAAGTTTCTCTGTGCCTCTCCTCTGGGCTTGTGATTAATGTTTAATTTGGTTTCCAAATGCCAGCACAATAATTAGCATTTAGAAGGACAAAGAATACACCTGTACACAATGTGCTTTGTGCTGTTGGTACAGAAGCTTTTGGGCCTTCAAAAGTATGACATAAATATTTGATTAGATGCGAACAGGAATATTTCTGAGTGTCTGGAGTAGACTGTTCCAGACAGCAGTGATGAAAACATGAAGCAGGAGTCTGTGTAAAGGCACTAGGGGCATGCACGGGCTGAGGTAACCAGGCTAACTCAGTGTGTCAGAAAGTAATGTAGCCAGAGCTGCTCTGAGCAGGCACCCGGGCCCTGTGCATCAGAGAAAAAAACATGACAATCAAATCCTGTGAATAGAATAATATTCCAGCTCACCCCTTGGCCTTATTTAGAGTGGACAAAGGTGCGGTGTGTGGCCAGGTAATCATAGGGTGCCCTGAGAAGAACGAAACCAGGAACGATGCCCTGCATTATAATGTTCTCATTCATCCCCCACTCTGATAATGTTCACAGCAGGCCTGGCTTAATTCATTCATCACAGTCTTCTGGGGGCTACTGGGGCCTTTTTACGTTATTTGTTAAAAAGCCTCTTCGCTTTTCTAAACCAGTTAAGTTTCAGCCCTGTGCCCTGACTGGATTATTCACGAGCTGATTGCTTCTGGGCTTTGAGAAGGCGGTACTCATGTATTGGAGCAAGTGTTTTTGTTTGACGATGTATGCACTTGAATAAATTGGTGTGTGGGGACCGAGAACTCTGCACTGAGCCTTATTTTGGTCCCAGGCTAGTTTGATTGGTCGGTGTGGCAGATGCATACTAAAAGGCTGCGTCTCCTGGCCTATCCCTAGTCTGAGTTTAACTTGTACGGCTTTTAGGAGTAAAGGAGTTTCATCCTCATAGCACTCAAAGCCACTGTTTATTGATTGTTTACAGAGCAGATGGAGTCAGACTTGAATATGAATGGTTTATGGTTTATGGATGCCTGTCGTTACTTAGAAAGACTTAACTGTTAAGACAGCATCACGACACATGTCCATAGTTGTTGGAAAAGGTGTCTCCAGAGAATAGAGTGAAGCTCAACTCTACTTTTTGGCCTTTGTAAATGTGTAAGCATATATTTTTTAAGATTACACTAAACTTTTTTCATTCATTCATTCATCTTCCACACAATGCATTAATCACATCTACATAAAGACAGCCATGTAACTTTTTGGGTGGGGAGTCCAGGCCAGCTTGTCTCCATGGTGCCTTGAATATTCCATAGTTTGAAATTAAACATGGCTATCTTGCATCAAATTAAGTGTTTTCGTTTGCAAAAAAAAAAATACACCTTTAAAGTGAGCTTAAGTAGTCCATGTATTGACCACTGACTGACCATATCTGCTGCCACGTGCTCAGTAGGTCAACTTGTAGGATTTTATGGGAAAAAACAAATCAATCCAGTCCATGAGTCACTGTAGTTTTGGTTTCTTCACTCACTTCCTTATTCTCGTGGCCTTGCATTTGTGTCAAAGAACATGTGAGCTAACACTGAGTGAATGAGATCCAGTAACGTTAGCTAGCCCAAGTAACTGGATCGCATTAGCAGTGGACATCAGGTGAGGCCAGAGACGTGTGTGCATGTTAATCATTTACTATTCCCTTCTATATTACACAAAATTGACTCTTGTGAGCTTAGAGCCATTACAAATCAAAAACATACCTGGGGGTTGTGTTTTGTTTCATTCACACTTGTTTGAGTAACCCTCTCAAAGCTTAAAAATGCTCTGTTTCACCTTGTGATGTCACGAAATGTCAGTAGTTTTCAAGTTGACTGCTCATTTTTACCTTTTGTTCAGTAGAGATTGGCAATTTCAGGGCCAAAACTGTCCAAATGATTCTAGAGAAGGCATATGGAGTTTAATAACAAAGTGGAGCACTGTTTAATAATACAAAAGACAAGTCCAGGTATGTTTTTGATGAGGAAATAACACTATAACATACAGCTCTGGAAAAAAATAAGAGACCCCTGCAAAATTATCAGTTTTTCTGATTTTACTACTTATAGGTATGTGTTTGGGCAAAAGGAACATTTTTGTTTGAGTCTATAAACTACTGATAACATTTCCCCCAAATTCCAAATAAAATATTTTCATTTAGAGCATTTATTTGCAGAAAATGACAAAAAAGATACATGTTTTCAGACCTTAAAGGAAAAGTAACGTTATTTTACAATCTGAGCCTTCTTTCGGTAATAAAACAAGTCGTTTGACTCACCCATATCACGTTCGTGTCATTTGGAGCTGTTTGAAGAAAGTTATGTTGTAGCGTATCCGTTAGCATTTGTATTCGGGGCATTACTTTGCGGTCTCCAAATAACACAAACTTTAGCACTTTTCAAATCATAGAAGCCCGATGTCTTAATGAAAGATTTCGTTTGAAGCAAAAGTGGCCTGTAATCCGAGATTTATCCATAGTTTTCAGCTTTGCATTTCATGTTTGGGTCCCGGGAGCAGTCCGCGCATGCGCACTGGCGTCCTCATCTACTCGAAACTATGGCTAAATCTCGGATTACAGGCCACTTTTGCTTCAAACGAAATCTTACATTAAGACATCGGGCTTCTATGATTTGAAAAGTGCTAAAGTTTGTGTTATTTGGACACCGCAAAGTAATGCCCCGAGCATATGATGCGAGCACCATGTTAACGGATACGGGATCATTACTAGAACAGAACGGCTCAACATAAGTTCTGCGATACTGCTCCAATTGACAGAAAAATGCTATGGGTGAGTAAAACTACTTGTTTTATTGCCGAAAGAAGGCTCAGATTGTAAAAAAAAACGTTAATTTGCCTTTAAAGAATGCAAAGAAACAAGATCAAATTCATTTTAAAACAACATAATACTAATGTTTACACTTAAAGGGATATGCCACCCCCAGGTCAAATTTGGGCATCTCCCCACAGTCCAGAGACTAAAATAAGTGGTGGAAAGCGTTTTCCTGCTCACCCAGCCATTGTCCGAGTCTGTGGCCACTGACCGCCGCGGTAACTGGTGCTCCTCCGCCTTAGACTGGAGTCTAACGTAGCCAGAGAAAGATTTCGGCCAAAAGGAATTAATTTGCTCGATGCGTTTCCCAATTACTTTGTGTGTAGTGCGCATTCATATCGAGTGCAAATAAATGTGCAAATCAACACGGAGAGCTTGCCTTGGTCATTTTGGGTGGGAACTATTTTCCAGTGCGTAAGAATACAGGCGTATCACGCACCACGTTGTGCAACAGGGGAACTCCCTTCCCGGTGCGTAACAGGGATTCCCCTGGTAGCGTGCTGCGTGATACGACTGTATTCTTACGCACTGGAAAATAGTTCCTACCCAAAATGACCAAGGCAAGCTCTCCGTGTTGATTTGCACATTTATTTGCACTCGATATGAATGCGCACTACACACAAAGTAATTGGGAAACGCATCGAGCAAATTAATTCCTTTTGGCCGAAATCTTTCTCTGGCGACGTTAGACTCCAGTCTAAGGCGGAGGAGCACCAGTTACCGCGGCGGTCAGTGGCGACAGACTCGGACAATGGCTGGGTGAGCAGGAAAACGCTTTCCACCACTTATTTTAGTCTCTGGACTGTGGGGAGATGCCCAAATTTGACCTGGGGGTGGCATATCCCTTTAAGAAGAGTTCAGAAATCAATATTTGGTGCAATAACCCTTATTTTTAATCACAGCTTTCTCTCCACAAGTCTTTCACATTGTTCTTGGGTGACTTTATTCCACTCCTGGTGCAAGAACTGAAGTAGCTCAGCTTTGTGTTTTGTGTTGGAATTCAACAGACGCTGGAATGGAATGGCTGTAATACATGTAGAGATGCTGATTTCAGAAGAAAATGCAGTGGCCAGAGCTGTAGATCAGAAAATGACATACTATGTACCCTTTAAATTAACAACAGCTTGTTTTTTTAATGGGCAAATCACTCTATAGGCCCATTGACCTCTCTTATTTACGAGTTACTGTGACAAACTGTGCACAGAAATGCCATTGCAGTACTCAACAAAGCTTAGTTTTTCAGCATGTGACTGGTTGCAATATACATGGATCTCAAACACATTAGACTGCACGGCTTCCCTCTCAGCCTCATGTTTGCATTGCTGCTTTAAGTGCAGCTTAACTTGTATCAAAGGGCTGATTATGTTGAGGAGTTGTCATGCCGTGTAAGTATTTTTACTCAGACAGATTACGCATGCTATTTTTGAGCCCACTACCTGGCCTCCATCTTGACTTGCAACTTGTTACATCATCAGGCATGACAACAAAGAACCCATAACGCGGCAACAAAAGAGGATGGAGCGATTCTATGGGAGCGTATTCGACCCAGTTTCATGCGAGGGGAGTTTTGGAGTTAATGTAACATAGGACTATTGTTGTCATCAGAGCAATGCTTTGATCATCAGCCTTCCCCCTTGACACTCTGAATTTGTAACTGTCAGAGAGAAAAGTCCAATTTTTACATTTTATAACACAGAGTCTGAGATCTTTTTTCTTAAACTTTTTTTTTTTTAATCTTTATTTAACCAACAACGTCCCTTTGAAATTTGAACTTTTTCTTCAACCCAAAACACAAGCCATAAACAAAACATTTGAAGGGCCCATATTACGCCATCTTCTGATATCTTATCATGTCATTTCGTCATAAAAACATACCCGCAGTTGTGTTTTATTTATTCACATGTTTAACACAAAAACCCTGCATATTTAGCCTGAGCTTTTCTCTCAGACAGAAAATATCTCTGCTGAGCTAAAGGTAAAAGGTAACATGTTTATAACTCAATAATCTTGTTGGTCAGTGACACTGCATTGACAACAACTTGTGACATATTAAGTGTGTTTTGTAGTGGAAAAGCAACTGGTGGGGGCGCTGTATTCACCTTAATCCAATCTTTATAACCACCACACATACGCATATTCCTTGTGGTCTAGTTTTTCAAAATAAACATGATAAACAGATGAGATGTTTCACTGTTTTCAGTTGTAGGTGCCGTTATGATTAAAAAGATACAACTCGAAATAGCAAATGTGGTCTACTCCGTTCAGTGTATTGAAGACTGCAGTGAGTGCTACATTGGAGAAACAAAACAGCAACTTCACAAGAGGATGTACCAACTAGGGATGTCAACAATTAATCGACTTACGACTTACAATTAATCGACTTACGATTAATTGTCGATCAAGACGTTGGTCGATTAAAATGTATTAATTGTAACTAATCGCTAGAGGAGAGGGCGCTACTCTGGAATGTGAACACGAGATGTGAACCCACTCGCGAGAAGGACCATAGCGTTACATCCGCGGCCGGATCTAGAAGCAGTGCAAAATGTTCTCCTGCCCACCCAATTTTTGCGGCTTGGTTCGCTCCACGTCCCGCTGTCTGCGTGAACACGTGCGCGGTGCGCTGCACGTGCTCCTCCGCTCCGGGCCGCATAACAGGCTCCATGTGAAAGCGCAGTGGAAGCAGCCTGCTGTCCGGCCCGTGTGCTGGTGTGTGTGACTGTGCGTGTGTGTGAGTGAAATGCTTTCCCCGATCAATTCATTTTTTTATCATTTCATATCACGGAGCTCTGCTTCAAGCCGCATGTACCACGCACCTAAAAGCTGGAGTTTCGTTTTTCCAAAAAAAAAATATTTTCAATAAAGAATGTATTTTGTTATTCAGCATCAATACATTTGTGTGTTTTTTACTAAGGAATAATTAATTGAGAAATATACAATATAATAATACTATGATATATTTTTGACTCTGTGTTATGTATACTATAGCTTATATTCTTAAAGGGACAGTGTGTAAGATTTTTACCTGTTAATTACTGAAATTGAAGATACCCATTCAAAAATACATTGTTTTCCTAGCCTTTTCACTTCCATCATGAAATCAAAGTATTCTTTTGGACTTAGATATAGTCACATAAAAGGGGGATCTTCCCCATATAGAGGCAGCCATTTTGAATACGAGAGCCACAGAAGGACATTTGGGCTCATCCTTCGCCTCGGCTCCTGCTAACAGCTGCTTAGCCGCGCTGCGTTTGGGAGTGAAGGACAGAAGGAGAGAAGGGGAAGAGGAGGGGGGAAGGGGGGAGCCTGTGTAAAGAAGCATGCTGCCGGATCACACATCGTAATGGATACAACACGTATTTTGGACTAAATTGTTTTACTGGATTTTATTCGCTGGATCCTTATGGACAGATTGAGACCAAGTTTATGATGAAATACAGAGTTTGACCTGTGCAAAGCCTTCAAAGGTAAGCTAAGTAAGCTAAGTTTTGTGCTTTTCTGTATAAAAGCCCCATGTGCTCGGGGAGTGATTGTTTTGCAGGGAAATGAATTGCATAGTCAAAAAGAGGAGACTGTAAGGTTTCATTTGATGTGTAGATTGTCATGAATCATGATCGGGATTGTGTGTTTTCATGCGAAAAGAAAAAAAAAAAGTGAACGGGGGACCGCGCTTTATGTATACAGCGGTGCGCGGTTCGTGCGCGGGCACGCGAGATCTCGGCGCTACGTCGCGTCCGGGTGACCCTCGAGGTCTGCCATAGCCAAAAGAGGAAGTGGAATAGCTAGTAACCACCTATGCGCCACGAATCCTACACACTGTCCCTTTAAAGACCCTATTGAAACACTAAAATTCAGGTGAAAAACGCCGCTTATCAATTAATCGTAAGTCGATCGATAAGGTCAATCAACTATAGATTAATGAATTAATCGATAATTTGCATCTCTAGTACCAACACAGACGAGAGAGCAAGAGTGGACCTCAGTCTGATCTTAGTTAGCGAAAAGAAAAACAAAGAAAACAATAGGGTTAGCCAGGTCAGGTCCAGAGGTGTGAAAACCCCCATTATAGCCCTGAATGGCTATGCTAACAAGGCCCCACACTCCACTCCCACTGCATATTTAATAGGCTTACCTAACTAACAGAAACTGTAAACAAATAGGTGTGGTAGTCTCAGAGTAATTTCATTGGCCTTCAGGCAGTGTCCTCCAGTGTCTGACCAGAACTAAAGAAGCAGCTTGGATGAGCTGCGAAACATATTCGACCCAATAAACTTTTGTCCAGTTGACAAATCGAATTTCTCCTTTTGCCATGCATTCTACCTGGACGACTGAGGGATTCTTCACACAACTTGAAAAAAAAAAAAACTTTTACAGTTTTTGTACTTTTAAAGGATGAAAAACAGATTGTGTCTCTTCTCAGGTGTGGGAAGGACTTTATCTAGAACAAACAGGTTTTCTCACAGCCACCGATAAGACTGGACACGGTGGTGCTCTTTCCGTGGCGCCACTCGCTCGCCCCTTTAACAGGTGAGATAGCGGGGTTAGTCAGGCTGTCTGGGTAAGTGCTTGGTAAATGAACAATGATGCAAAGATACAAATATACTAGTCATTACAACAGAGAGGAGAATGAGGATGTGTTGAGAATTTTCACAGTCAGTTGTTTACATTTGAAGCGGGGCCATTCACGGTCAGTGGGGCATGGAGTTTTCCTGTGAGCACCTGCATGGCTCCGCACACATCCAAGACAAACACTTGAGTAAGAGCTCCATCTGATAAAAGGGGAATAGAGTACAATGGAATGACAGACTCACCTTGTGTAGAATGTAGGTCAAAGCTATGATTCAAAATTGAAGTGTTTTATAAACTTTGACTACATTTTTATGGTTTTGACAGAAGAAACTCACCTGTCATTGATAGAAAACAGTCTATATATTAGGCTACAGTGATGTTCTTGGGCTAAAGTTTTTAATATTCCATTTGTAAAACTCAGAGTGGTCCTGCTTGTAAATTGCAATTGAATGTTCTATATGGGCAGATTACAAAGTCTACTGTAGTTATCATGAGTAACATCTGTAAATACACCCTTATGTTGTTATAATGTTGTGTTCATTACTTTGATTAATAATTGTGATTGAAATAGAATGTATTGATGAGATGTTTTATAGTCACTATTATATGTTAATGTCTGGAAAAGGGAAGAGGGGGCAGATAATATAAGATTACAGACACTTCTCAACTTACGAACGAGTTACGTTCTGAACGGCCATTCGTTTGCTGAATTTTTCGTAAGTCCTTATAGGGCATTCTTTAGAAGGGAATGTATGTTTAAGGCTTGTATAAGTAATCTATATGGATTTGTACTGCATTTAAATAACACTAAATAGAAACAAAACAATATGCTTTTTAAAAATATGGAAAACTGATGAGATAAAAAGAAGAGAGAGACATAGAGGCAGACGCAGTAGACACAGCTGAGAGAGAGAGAGAGCGAGCCAGCCAGCCAGCGAGAGAGAGAGAGAGCGTGTGCGTATGTTCCACTTTCACTAGAAGCGTTTTGCTTTTCACCAACCATATTGGATTACGGATGCAAGAACTATTTACCAATAAAACAACAAAGTTCGTAACACCGCAAGAGATACGTCTGAACACTTGGGTAGTTTCAACTGAGTGGGCAGAGGAGAGAGTGTGATGCTTGGGGGATGCTGGGCACACGATCGCAGCGCCCTGCCTGTGCATCAGCGGCGGAAATACGCACTAGTCGGAAGTCAGAATAGGCGCTAAATACAAAAACTCACTGACGTACATGTACAGCACTTTTGCCCAAACATTTAACTTTTTAAAACATTTTTTTTCGACCTATGGACAGTTTTGTTCGTAACTCCGAATGTTCGCAAATTGAATGTTCGTATGTGGAGGAGCGTCTGTACTCTTCTTTCTGCTCCCTTTCATTCAATTTTTTTTGTATTGTTATCACACTGTTGATGTCTTTTTATACTTTATGAATGAAATAAACAAACAAAAATAAAATGTGGGGGATGTGTCTTGCATAAGAACCTTCGACTTTCAGGTTGGTGGATGAGCGCTCTAACCACTGAGCTACACTTCCTATACGATTAAGTCGGAGTATGCATAAAATATGATCCTTAATTCGCATATCCAAGGTTGTATAATTGCAACCATAGCAACCACAGTCAAGCTTTACAATAGAGGAAATTTTTTGTGTGGTTGCACCCTACTATAAACGCTGTCCTTATGGGAAACAGAACCCATTATGTTGACCATGCTATGATGTTTCCCCTGTTGGTGCATTGTGTAACTTTTCCGACGGCGGGTCTGTCAAATGCTTTTCTCCACGGAGATCTTATTGCTTTGGCAGAAATGTTTCACAGTGTGGCTTTAAACCTTTCTATCATCACAAAGACCAAATCAGATGAAGTTATAGGTCAGATCTGTGGAGATGCAACCCCACTCACAGTAAGAATAACTGTTTTTGTAAGTATTTTTCGAGGAATAAAGTCACCTCTAATTGAATACATGTAAGGTAGAGTTGTTTAATGTGATATTGTGGAACATTCACAACAGAGCAATGACATATCCATAGAAACAAGAAGGTGACAGACCCCCAACTGAAAGGCTACACAATGCACCTTTTAAAAGCCCCACACATGACCCTGACTACCTGGGGAGGAGATTTCTCTTTCCTTTTACACGGCATGACTCTGAGCTGGAATTTCTTATTGTCATTTCAGTCCCTGAGGCAGCCTGATAGTTATTCCTTCATCATGGTGATTTCCTCGCTTGTAATACTAGGCTAATTACAATAGGAAGTGCCGCATGGGCTGTGACTACCGCTGCTGCTAAATGCTTGCACGAACATGGGAAGTTGCATTTCATTATATGGGTTGTTTTGAATGAATTGGACTACAGGGAAATCGAAAACTATAATTTTCAATCCCATCCACTTTGAGTACCACTAACTGAATGTCCACCACACAAAAACCCCTTGCATTCACATATCAGAAGTGACAAGCCTGAAAGCTGTAGAGCGTTTGTCCACTGATCCAAAGGTTGACGGCTCGAAACCCGCTCTTGACATAAAAAACATCACTGGTTGAGCGGTCAGATCCACTGACCCACATGTTGGCAGGTATGATTCCAGCTCCCACAGATGAATGCTGCTGTTGTGTCCTTGGGCAAGACACTTAGCTCACCTCGCCCCCAGTGTCTGCGTACACTGGTGTGTGAATGTGTGTGTGAATAGGTGAGTGGTTCCTTGTTGTAAAGCGCTTTGGGTGCCTTGAAGGTGGAAAAGCGCGATAAAAAGATGTGACCATTTAAACGTGCACTATGAAACTTTTTGTTTAGGGGGTCCATCACCTGCTTGTTACTATAGAGATGTCATTGCTCTGCCTGGAATGTTCCACAATATGACATTAAACAGAACTTTACATTTACTCCATTAGAGAAACACAGACATTCTGACTCTTCACAGATCTGTAACTTTGGCTGGTTTGGAGTTGCTCAAGGCACCTTTAATTACTCTAATACTGTATGTCGCCTGAAAATTGCAGACCTCTGTCCAGGCATTGGACCTGCCTCGCAATGATATACAATACAATTTTTTAATGCCAGGAGTAAATGTTTTAGCAAGAAATCCAATAATTACGGAGCCCGGGACGGCTCAGGGAAAATCTTTTTTGAGGAGTGGCAAGAAAGCGTGCGCTCACTTTGCAAAGCGTGCTCTCCTTTTATTAAGTTGCGCGTTCGTGTTTATTAAGTCGCGCCTTCGTGTAAGTAGAGCGTGCTCTCAGTTTACTAAATCGCACGCTTGTTTAAATATAACGTGCGCTCGTTTACCTAAATTGTGCACCCTGGTTTACTAAATCGTGCGCTCGCTGTATGAAGTCGTGCCCTCGTCTATCTAAAACGTGCTCTTGTTTAAATTTGCTCAAAGTGCTCGTTTTTCATTATGCAAATTTGTAAATTGAGTGCACATTTTAAAACGTTTCCGAAATCGTGGCAACGCTTTAGTAAATTGTGCTCACGACTCAATTTTAGCGAGCACACAGTTTTAGTAAGACAGATTTAGGTAAACGAGCGCGCACTCTATTTACACGGACGCGCAACTTAATAAAAGGAGGACACAATTTCACAAAACGAGGACACGCTTTGCAAAGTGAGCGCACGCTTTATTGACACCCCCCAAAAAAGATTTTCTTTGAGACCTCCCGGGCTCCGCAAAGAATTCATCATCAGTGTATTCAATCTTTTATAGCTGTAATTTGTATCTTCTTTGAAATCTCATAGACTGTGTTTATTGATTCAGACCTTCACTAATTCAAGTTTCTATAAAGTAATTCCGTAATGTACTTTCTGCATTGATTTATCAGTTCAAGCCAATTTGAAAAACTTTGAAAGCGTACACTTGTGCTATACAGTCTAATAAAAGTTCTCTTAAAGCGTAAATCTTCTACAGTATTTCTCTTTTTTTTTGGCTATACAATTTCTCATCCCTTCTTCATCTTTAATTCCTTATGCCACCATATTGAGATTAAATACAGATTGCGGTTGGGGGAGCGATCGATTTGAGTGGCTAGAACGTTGGCTGCTTCTCTGGAGCTTTTTATAGTCATTAGCAACGGTTATTCATTCCCGGCGATGGATCATGTTACATCTGGGAGGGCGCAGGAGCGGATGGCGAGATCGTAATCGATACAAGCATTAATACCTTTTCTGCCCTCTTCCAACCAATGACCGCTGTTTTCTTCTTCTTCATTCGTCTCCAAATTGTCATTACGAGTCAGCCCCAGGTGCAAAATGTTCAAAGCGATTGTTATCATACGATTGTCTTGTTAGGATAGAAAACAGCTTGCTAACTACAGTATACCTGCCATATGCCTGGAGTAAACAAAAGCTCAAAGAAAACATTATTTGCTAAGTGTTCTCGAAAAGGGGCAAGTCTCAAAAGTGAAGGAGCTTTGGTTACCGTCTTAACTGATAGCGATCTTTCAAAATGGGTGAGAGGACACCTGCGTAGGAGATAGTGTTGGAGGACAAATGGAGGATTTTATTACCTGCAACTTTAGACATCTCAGAAGGGATCGGGTAAGGTTTGATGAACTGAAATGTGTCATGATAACAAAGTTGAGGTAAGGCTTTGTGCGACATTGACATTGGAGATGACAGGTTTTGAGTGAGTGCACACGCATCTGACAGGTAAATGGGAACAGTTGAGCGAGGTGCAAGGATGCGGATAAAGATGCGGTGGATTTCCTTGCTGCGTTTACGTGTTTACTCGGTGTTAGTAAAACTCATGAATGAAGCAGAGACGAAATCAAATTTTAATTGAGATCAAGATTCATTCATTTCTAATTGTCAGTGATCACATTAGCCTGGGACTTTTTAATCAAGAGGTCCACAGCCAATTCTCTGCCAGTAAAAGCATTTGGTTTGGAGTTCTGGCATGTTAGATAGCAGTGTTAAAATTCGGTGTTATTTCTGTTCGGGAAATTTATTTTGTATTTTGAAAGCATTTTTTGAATGAGAAAAAAAATAAAATTGAAGGTTGTGATCAGTCGAATGTTTTTGTTATATTGCCCAGCTGTACTTTTTCCTCACAGAAATGCTTGCTTAGGCTCATTCCCTCTTTCTTAAGAAGGCCTAAAAGTTGTGTATTTTAAAATTAGACCCAACAAAAGAGTAAAAAAATGCTCACCTTGGTAAGATATTATACCATGATGTACAACGTATGTTAGCTCAAGTATTGTCTTTCAATATAAAATGTAATTAGGGGCAAAATGACCCACAACTGATTCAAGATATACAGTAATTTAGGTGTTCTGGGAGCCTAAATTTTCATCAGTTACCTTTATTTTGATTCTGTTTTTACGATTTAATCATTTGACAGTTTAAAGTTTGTGTCTTAGTATTGCCATTGGATACTTCGCTAAAGGCAAGATGTCCTGTGTTAGCAGACTGGGCTGGGTTTCTTTGTATCCAGTGTCGATGGGAGTCGGATAACTTGTGATGTGACGACGAGCTGCTCTTTTCTGTCACAGCATTTCCTCTTTTGTGCTTCTCTGGATGACTTCAGGGGGAACGCATTTAAGCAATGAGTGGTCACGCTGATCCCAAATTTCAATTCAATTTATTTTTGTATAGCTCAAAATCACAACAGCAGCCGCCTCACGGGACAAAACAGAATGGACGATTCAACCGACAGACAGTTAGAAAATCAAACAGTAACAGATCAACTAACGGGAAAATAATGGGAAATAAGCCAACAACTGTCCCAGCGGTGGATGAAGTACTCAATTTTAAGTAAGTTTCAATTGAAATTATCGCATGAAAAAATCAAGCTCAGGCTGTTAACACAAACATAGTAAAATAAACTCAACTTACTAAAAATCCTCCTTAAGTACAGTACTTTACTGCTTTTACCTCATTACCTCCCACCACTGCCCATAGCACCCCCTGTCCTTAGATCTTATTTTTTGACAAGGAAAAACTCCAAACACCCAGTGGGAAAAAGACATTTTCAACAGAACCACAGCGAAGGAGAGATCTACTCCCATGGACAGAGCGACTGCAGATGTGTCCAAGACTGACCCATGTCCATTTGCAGATAAGTCTTCAATTTAATCTTTAATGCACTGACTTAACACAGGCCTGGGTTTTTGGCATCTTTTCCCTACAGCTCCACTGAGAGCACAGTAAACAAGGTATGCTACAATATTGAGGTATAAAATAGCACATTGTCACGCCATCTGCTGTTCCTAGTTTGTTTCAATTACAATATGTTGCTAAATTTACACATCAAAGTGCCAACTGCGAACGAGCCATGCGTTCTAACAGCTCAGACTGTTATGGATTTCTGCAGTGTGACTATTTTTGTTGTTGTTGTTGTGTGTGGTATTAAAGGCACTGTAGGCAACTGGATTTTTACTGTCTTAAATTAAATTAAATCAATCAAAATTTGGCCCCCATGACAGAAGTACATCGAGGCCGGTTGTGAAGTGGGCCGTCCTCCTGTGGACCCACCACCCGCGGGAGGATTCATGGGGGCTGGTGCATTGTGTTCTGGGCAGAAGTGGAAGAAGATGGATGGTTGGATGGAAATCAAAATTTGGTCCAGAGTTATTCCTAACTTACTTTATGCATTCTGCGCATCCTAATTATTCACCGCAAAGTGTTAAAAAGTTCATTTCACACTTTTTAGTAAGGAAAAGTGAAGAACTAGCATGCTAATAGCGCATTTCCTGAGTCTCTGAGAATTATTATTATTACAGCAGTGCCGATTTTGACATCAGGAGCTGCTTTTTCAATATAGCTGTATGCTGGAGTAAGACTTAGACAGACTTTATTGATCCACAAGGGAAATTGTTTTGGGTAAATTGTTTGGAACTTTGCTATATTTGAAAAACAGGTACTGGTCCATCAAGTAAAAAAACTTGAGTGGTAGCTGTATTTGTGTTACAGGGAAATTATGGTGTCATGTTAGCAACTGTGGAAAGCACAAATAACGTTCAAATGAAGTTATCTGATGTGTTGCGGCCCACCCACCCTGCAGGCCATGGGATTTAAGCTGTCGTATTGTATCACAAAGGGGTATTCAACTACGCTTCCTCCTCCTCTAAGCCGATCATATGAAAAGATAAAAGTTCACTTGGATACCTGGATACAAATGATATGAGATAGTCCTATTTCAGTCAGGGATTCCAGCGCTGTTGTGTGGGTTGAATGAATGAGTGGATGTTACAAAAAGGTCAGAAAAATGTGATATTTATTACATAAGAGTGTGAATTACTATTGTACAATATGATGGAGCTTACATGTAGGAATGGGGACAAGCAATAAGCATGTCCAAGTTTAGATGTAGGGATGCGTCAAACTGATACTGGTATTGGATATTGGTATTGGCTGACATATTGGTTCAGCCGATGAACACATAAATTGATGTCATAAAACTATTTACTGATTGCAGTTGGTCCACAAAATGTTTGTACTTTTATTTATGCAAACTTCTGTGTTCAAAGGAAATAAATGCTGTTTTCAGTCTCTGCACTTCTGCACTGGTATTGGTTGATATTGGAGTATCAGCAGATAGTTAAAGACATAGGCTGCGTCATTACTCTGTCTTACCCCTTGCCCTTTCCCTACCCCTTTATCTACGTCTTTGTCTTGCCCCTTGATAATGAGCTGAGAGGGCCAGCGGTACGAATGTTCCCCTAAGAAATGGGACACCACTCGATTACCGTTTGCGTCATCATCTCGTGCCTCTACCAGGCTGCAGAGGCGACAACGATTGACGCAAACAAACGTAAGCAAATGTCAAGGATTATCGGGTACCTCAGCTCGACAAAAAAACTAGCTTGTTTATACATGAAAATTTGATGAAAACGATAACGTCGGCTAAACAGACATCACTACAATTAAAACCACAACAACAGTTCACTAAAAGTAACGAAGGACATAAGCAGCATAATTGTAAACCATGCTAAACTGTTTATTGATAATTACAATCTTTATGTCTGGGACTGCGGATGGAAATTAGCACTGTGCTAAATCCGGCATGTTTACGTCGGTTTGCGTGATCTTATACAAATTGTGCGTTCATTAATATGCATTGTCCCTTCCAAATAAACGAATAAATAAATAATAAATTACAACCGCTGAAAATACATTTATGAAACTCCTTGGCTGGTCGATGTGACGCTGCCATCCTGATCCCAAAACCTGCCTGAGCTTATAGGTGTACCCCTTCGTTTCAAGGGGTATGTAGCCCTCAGTCGTGGCTCTAGCCCTTGATCAATATTAGAATTGGGACACTCACATGAAGAAGAAGCAGCAACTTTATTGATTTCACACTGGAGAAATTCTTCTCTGCATTTAACCCATCCTGTTATCAGGAGCAGTGGGCAGCACATTACTGCGCCCGGGGACCATCTCCATGATCTTCTTGCTTCTGCTTGGTCAGGACCTAAGCTGGAGGTACCTATGGTGCATGTTTTGGGTTGATGGGGGAAACCGGAGTGCCTGGAGAAAACCCACCCAGACACGGGGAGAACATGCAAACTCCACACAGAACACACCCAGAAAGCCCTGGGCGACCCGGGGATCGAACCCGGAACCTTCTTGCTGTGAAGCATGAGCGCTAACCACTCAGCCAACGTGCTGCCAAACGTGCAAAACCAAGGGGTAGGGGTAAGACGAAGGGGTAAGACAGAGAAATGGGACGCAGCCAGTGTCGGGATCGGTATCAGAACTGCAAAAGCCGGATCAGTGCATCACTACCACTTTTTAATGGTAGAACACTATAAAATGAAGTGAACAGGAATCAAAGGTTTAAAAATGTAATCCTAGTATGGAAAATTTTTAAGAATTTCTTTATTGACTGACTTTTGATGGCCGATAGGGAATGTATTCTTGCTGTTTGCCTCTTGAGTCGAGTTTAGCTACGGGAGAAAGAAATAATAATCTCAGTGTTTGCGGTAACTATGACAACTTAAATAAACAGGGTCTAACCAGCACTAGAACCAGAGCTGACGAAGCCTCTCGGATGAGCGGCGAAACGTTTTCAACCAAACAAACTTTGTCCAGTTGACAAATTGAATTTCTCCTTTTATCACAACTTAAATAATAGTTTTATCAGAACATATTTTATTAGGCCTGTTATGTGGAGTGGCCATTCATACATTTTCAAACTAATATTTTCTCAGTGTGACAGTTTCATATATTGGTTACTATCAGTGCTGGCTTTTTGCATGTTTGTACGGTTGTACACCTTCTATTCAATGTTTCCTAAGATTTCCCTGAGTTTATTGTTGACTCTAGTTCAGCTGGCAACCATTCTTTTTTATACTGGCTTTCTTTCTATGAAAATCATTGAAGACAACCTCACATAGACCCTTCTGCACTTCATCCTTAAACACATGACTTATTGACATTCTGTAGTTTATAAGCGTTCCAGTGAGGAGGAGGAGCTGGATAAGAGCACAAACCCTCTTTTAGTCGAGGTTAGGTCTCTCAAGTTCACTGTGTAGTGCTCTTGTAGTTGAAAGGGATTTTTTTTTTTCCCTTTTTTTAACTTTAACATGTGTACGTCTATGTTTACTTCAAAGTTTTTGTTTCATGTACTTTCTCTCTTGGTTTTGCCCTCCCTGCTGTGAGCTGCTTGTGTGCGACTGTGTATTTCTGTGTATGGTGTAGGCTTTGCTGCTAAGTCGACCCCTATGAAGTAAAAATCGCTGGGAAAGCCGTATTGAACCAAGCCGAGAATAAGGAGGAGAGGGGGGTGCATGCATGGAAGCAACCTGCTAACAAAAGTGTCTTTTATACTGTTATACTGTACGAAAAAAATTTAATTGCAATTTTTTCTGACAGGTATTTTGATTTGTTGCATGCTTGAAAAGTAAGATTCATTGTAAACTCCATAACACAACCTTTATGAGAAGAATAGCAAAAGAAAGAGCTATAGATTCTACCTGGACAACTGAGGGATTACACAGACATCTGAACAAGACTGAAATATGAATAATGTGTTTTTTTTATTTTTATTTTTTTTATTTCAAGAGACAATATAGAGACATTAAAGGTGCATTATGTGTCAGAACAGAAATAGATTACATAATAAATTAGATACATTTATAGAAAATTTACAGAAATAAATGCAATAACATCGGTCCTTGTGCCGTTCGTTCTTTTGCATTTCAATTAACAACAAAAAAAACATAACATGGATAAACAATCTCGCATTTCATTATTCCATTTTAGTGTCATACCAAAATTTCGCCCATTTCCAATATTCAAATCAAAGGTTATTACAAAAAAACAAAAAACAAAACAGTCTCAATGCCTATTTCAGTGTTTTTTTTGTTTTTTTGTTAAATATGAATAATGTTGTCACAATATTAACATTTCAAATTTGATTTCCAAATCCAAACAAACATGACACCTGGACACCACAGTCGTCCACGTAGGTGCCATAACAGTCCACGGGTGTACTAGTTCTGGTTCATTTCTGTCCTGTGAATGTGACTTTTTTAGTATTGATACATGCTCAAATGAGTATCTGGTTTTGATATCAGTTTTACCACTGATTGGCATCTAATTTTTTTTTTTATCATTTTGACAATCCTAAAATTCAACTAATAAACAAGACTCCCTTGAAATTTCAGAACATGTTTGTAAAATCATTCTAAAGCTATTCAGGAAAGGTTCATTTCTCTCCTGCAAATGTGACTTTTTTCTATCAGTACTTGCTCAGATCACTATCTAGTTTCTAGTTTCAGTTTGAGTATTTATTAACATCTGCTTTTCAATACTTTTGACAGTCCTAAATATGAACTGGTAATACAAGAATCACATGAATTTCAGCACATGTTTGTAGGGGTGTAAACAGCTGGTCCAACAAGACTTTTCTCTAAAAATACATACGTTTTGTTCTGTTATTCTACTCGCAATTTCAATTTAATTGCAATATATTGTGCAGCTCTATACAAAGGATGTTAGATTGAGGCCAGGTACTTCATTGTGGTACTAGGAAGTGAGTAGTTCATATGGAAATGGGCACCAGAGTGGGTTCCTTCAGAGGGCATTTGTTTTAGAGGAGCTTGTAGTGGCTCTTTGTGAAGGGGACTGGATGGAATGTGACAGGCTACACTGCTGTTTAGTTACTGTAGCTTAATTGACCCTGAGAAACTTAAAGTGCAGAGAGGAGAGGAGGGGAGAGGGGATTGGGACGTTGGCGCTGACAGAAAGAGGAGAAGAAGAGGGAGAGCAGTAGCAGGTCCAAAATAGAACCAGGGAATGGATGGAGAAAGAGTGGCTGAGTGATTATAAAGAATAAGACTGTTAATAAGACTGCAATTAATCCAATTTTAATCAAGGTTCAGTAATTTTCAATTGTCAAATTGCTTTGTTTGAATCGGGAGGACCATAGCCAGTCTTCTGTCAGTAAAAGCGTGTGGTTTTGCAGCTAAAATTCACACTTACAACTGAAATGTGTTTGTATTTTTTTGTTAAATGTCACTGATTGCATGTATTGTTTGTCTGTATTGTTCAGAAAATTTGTAATGAAAGCCATTTTTATTCATTTTTAATCAGACTAAATAAAATTGAACTGAAATTTGTGATAAAAAATTGTGATACATTTTTTGTCGTATTGTCCACCCTTAAAGGCAAATTAACGTTTTTTTACAATCTGAGCCTTCTTTCGGCAATAAAACAAGTAGTTTTACTCACCCATAGCATTTTTCTGTCAATTGGAGCAGTATCGCAGAACTTATGTTGAGCCGTTCTGTTCTACTAATGATCCCGTATCCGTTAACATGGTGCTGTATCATTTGCTCGGGGCATTACTTTGCGGTGTCCAAATAACACAAACTTTAGCACTTTTCAAATCATAGAAGCCCGATGTCTTAATGTAAGATTTCGTTTGAAGCAAAAGTGGCCTGTAATCCGAGATTTAGCCATAGTTTCGAGTAGATGAGGACGCCAGTGCGCATGCGCGGAGTGCTCCTGGGCCCCAAACATGAAACGCAAAGCTGAAAACTATGGATAAATCTCGGATTACAGGCCACTTTTGCTTCAAACGAAATCTTACATTAAGACATCGGGCTTCTATGATTTGAAAAGTGCTTAAGTTTGTGTTATTTGGAGACCGCAAAGTAATGCCCCGAATACTCATGTTAACGGATACGCTACAACATAACTTTCACCAAACAGCTCCAAATGACACGAACGTGATATGGGTGAGTCAAACGACTTGTTTTATTACCGAAAGAAGGCTCAGATTGTAAAATAACTTTACTTACTTTTCCTTTAAGCAAGAATATTTGAGGAGGATGTCAAAGTTTTGGTTCATAGGAATGTATATGATTGCAAAAACAATACTGGTTAACATTTTAACTGGTTTCTACAGCTAAGAAAATGACTGGACTTGATATGTCCAGTGTTGTTCGTGAATTTGCGTTTAGCTAAGTTCTTCTGAATGAACATCTTTGGTACAAAAGTGTAGCCATTTCTTTGCACCATCTTGCCTCTGCATTTACCAATCTTTCTGTTTGACCCTAGACAGTAGATATAACATTTAATAGCAAATATGAAAGTGCAAACACAACTATAGAAACACCATCTCTCTTTGCTGAGTCCGCCCCCGATAGTGTTGCGTTCCTCTGAAGTCTTCTCTTCTAATGAGCAACTTGTCCAGAATAATAATTATTCTAATTATTTACCGCATTTTGTTTGCGCTTTCCATTTATGTTGATCTATTTTTGTTCTTCATGCTGATGTGCTTCTTTATTTTCTGGGTCAGGGAAAAGCTGAGTCTTGTCTTTTCTCATTAAACCAGATTCCGTCATAAACGTGGCGGTCTCTGTGGGGGATGCAAACTGTTTGGGCACAATAAGATTTCATTACCTCCTCGGGATGATGGAGCTGCGTTTAACTGTGTGGTGGTCTCATCAAGTGAAGGCTGCTTGATTTTAGAAGGCCGTTGTCTTCTGGGACATTCTTTTGGGTGAAATCTGTTAACCAGAACTGAATTTGTTCTGTGGAGTATTTGATCAGTGGGGCATGTTGTACTTTATTGATGCTACTGCTTTTTGAAGTTTTTGAAGTTAAATTTGTCTACCAGTTCTTTGAAGGGGCAGGGAGAAGTACTTTTTTTTACTGTAAATCTAAAAGAAATACAGGACACAACCAGCTGCTGCAATTCTGATTTTATTCCAAAGTGAAATCAGAAACAGAAAGTTCCTACCAGTTGTTCCTAATGTACAGTGATATGGGATTGTTACAGCGTATTTCAAAGTCAAAGTCAACTTTATTGTCAATTCTACCATATGTGTTCGACATACAGTGAATCGAAATTCCGTTTTTCCCTGGCCAAGCAGTGCAAAAAAGACAAGTATACAATGTAAGATAATACAAAAACTATCTAAGGACAAAAATCTAAGAGGAGTGCAAAGAATAAATACCTTGTTACAGATGTCCAAAATATTTGTTTTCCTGTTAAAATGCATGACCATGCTATAAAGCTGCATTATGTAACTTTTCATTTTGTCTCCAGAGATATTGGTTTGTCTGGAATGTTCCACAGTAAGGCCTTAAACATAGCCTATTTATTTCCATAAAGACAAGCAGGTCATGCCACTAGGTCAAGTTACAGGTCACATCATTGGAGAAGAAAGCATGCTCACGATTGATGTAATTGACTAATGCAAGATGGATCAATACTACACTATTGACAATTCCGGGCAAAGCAAAATGTTGACAAGTTAGAAAAGTTAGATAGTACTCCTTTAGGGGCAGCAGTAGCTCAGTTGGTAGCGCCTTTGTCCGGTTCGAATCCCGCTCTTGACATAAAAAAACATAATTGGTTGAGCAGTCAGATCCACTGACCCACAGGTTGGCGGTATGATTCCAGCTCCCACTGATGAATGCTGCCGTTGTGTCCTTGGGCAAGACACTTAACCCACCTCTCCCCCAGTATCTCCATACACTGGTGTGTGAATGTGTGTGTGAATGGGTGAGTGGTTCCTTGTTGTAAATAGCTTTGGGTGCCTTGAAGGTAGAAAAGCGCTATATAAAGATGTGATCATGACCATTTACATTTACATGAAAATGAATTAATACATTACAGAGCATTTTGAGCTTTGGACTAATAATAAAGGATTAATAATAATAAAGGATTACTCAAAAATGTGTGAATGAAACGAAACACTATTTCAGGTATGTTTTTGAGGAGGTAACAACATTATAACACGGCTTAAAACACACATTTTGTGTAATACCTTTTAAAATGGAGGTTATTGTATATAAGAAAAGTATAAGTTTTGTCAATGTACAGCTTTGAATCACCCGAAGATTGTGTGCACTTATCATAGCCTGCTTTCATACCAGAGGACACATCTTATTTGTATAGCTTTCGTATTCTCCGTCATTTAATTTTCTAAAGAGCATTTAGTGTTAAGTGGATGACATTTTGTGCCAGCGCAAGGATAGGTGGTATTGTGCTGTTCCTCTCTGAAGCAGACTCTAGGTGGTTTAATCTGACAGATATGATGGATGGTGACAAAGAAGCCTCATTTTGTATGCACCCCACATCTCCTGGATCTTTTAACCAGTCAAAACGCCATCTAAAGTCATGTCAGTAGGGACTAAAAAACTTTGAAAATTAGATAGTCCTCCCTCTGCCATTCCTGTGGTTAAAATCTCTTTTCTATCCCCTCTGTAGCCTCAAGTCAGGAGCTAATCAAAAATCCCGCCACCTCCACGGACCTTGGTCAGACCATTTATTATTCAGGTTAAAGCTGGAGCTATTTTAAGTTTGCTGGATGGTGCTTCCTATGTCTCACAGTTGGAACTCAAAGTCATTGATCAATTGCCTGGAAGGTGTAGTTCAACCCCTTTAGCGTATCCCACAATATTTATCCGCTGGATCTACCACACAGGCGCTTGAAGAAATAAAACATCAAATGGTGGAGCTTTAAAAGCTGTACTGTCAATTTTTTGGAGGAGGGTCTGTCAAATGCTTTTCTCCATTGTTCTGCCTGAAATGTTCCACAATATGACTTTAAACAGCTCTACCTTACATTGATTCAATTACAGGTGGTTTTATAGCTCAAAAATACCAAGAAATACAGGCACTGTGACTGTGAGCGGGGTGGCCTCTCCACAGATCTAACCTCTAACTTGATCTCATTTGGTCTCCATGAAGATAGAAAGTTTTAATACCATATTGTGAATCATTTCTTCGTGGAGATGTTATTGTTCTGTCTGAAATGTATTTGACGGACCCCCCAACCAAAAGTTACACAATTCGCCCCCAAGAAATATGCTGGTGTAAAAAGTTTGTAGAGCAGGTGAAGAACTGAAATGGAGATGAAACACACTCTGACTGTCCTTGCTGGATTAGAAGCACGAACAAAGAGAATAGATTTTCACTGTGTCTGCTTTGCTGTTGAGAGGCTCAGAATGATGTTTGAAGTGGTTCATATGACATTTTCAAAGCACAGTACCCATTGTTTTGAGTTTTTGAGGAATTGTACTTCTGAAAATTTCAGTACAAGAATTTAAAGGTACATTGTGTAACTTTTCTCGTGGAGGGTCCGTCAAATGCTTTTCTCCATGGAGATATTACTGCTTTGTCTGGAAAGTTTCAGAATATGGTATTAAACCTTTCTATCTTCATGGAGACCAAACCAGAATAAGCTACAGGTCAGATCTGTGCAGAGGCAACCGGAATGTCAGAATGCCTTATTTTCTAGGCATTTTTGAGCTATAAAACCACCTCTAAATAAATACATGTAAGTTAGAGCTGTTTAATATTAGCCTGGGAATTCCCAGGCCGCTTCCGTTCGTTTCGAACTGGAAGGCGGCCTGGAAACTCGTCCAAGCGAGAGTCCCAGATTTAGGGCCCCAATCAGAGAGCGGGGGAGGTGTGGCAAGACGGTGACGCGTACTACATGACAAACGGAAGCTTGTAGTTTGAACGGACAACTGACATGATTGGCTATGGACTTACGTATACGCTCAATGATAGACATTCATAACGCCCAATAAACGGCCGTTGGCAATCGCTAACCACACCTCCGCTACGGGATTTTTCGAAGCGAGTTTCCAGACCCATATCTCACTTGTGATATGGTCAGGTGTTAACCAGACTAGTTTAATATCATACTGTGGAACATTCCAGGCAGAGCAATGACATATCCATAGAAACAAGCAGTTAGCGGACCCCCAACCAAAAACTTACATAGTGCTCCTTTTAAAGTTTGATCAGGATATTCACTTTTAGAGGTAAAACGTTTCATTAGATCCACAGTCAAGAGGTCTTATTGATTTTGGTAATAGGCTATAAACTGGTGTGCTGTAATAGAAAGCTATGCCTTTATTAGTCCCACAGTGGGGAAATTCCAGTTCTGCATTTAACCCATCCTGTTACTAGGAGCAGTGGGCAGCACACCACTGCGCCCGGGGACCACCTCCATGATCCTCTCGCTTCGGCTTGGTCAGGACCTAAGCTGGAGGATTTACCTATGGTGCATGTTTTTGGGTTGGTGGGGGAAACCGGAGTGCCCGGAGGAAACCCACCCAGACACGGGGAGAACATGCAAACTCCACACAGAATAGAATAGAATAGAAAAGAACGAACAATAACATTAGCTAATTACTCCAAATGGCTGTAAATAGCAAAATCAAGATTATTTTCCGCATATTGATCAATCATATTTTTCAATATTAATTTTCCGAAAATAAAAAAAATACTTTTAATTACTGCCATTCAACACAATCAATTCAAATTCCTTCCTTCAAAGTCTGAATGCTACAGAAGACTGGGTGTAGCCCTCTTTATTTAAAAGAACCAAGCTCGTCATTACGCATGTCAAGATCTAGTTTTTGGCTCCTGTCATATCTGATATATGTGCTGTCATCGTATGAAAAGAACATATAGCTATGTACTATATATAGGCATATTATGTTTAATGTCTCAGGAATGTAGGCTACATAAACCAGTCTAGTCACCAATCATTTCTTGTGTTGGGCTAACTATGTGTGCGCTGTTCCCTTTAAAGGTTGTTTCTATAACCCCAAAGCTTCTAGTTTATGAATTGGTAAAAAGTAAAAATCTGTGCTCAGAGTCTAAATACATTTTGCACACTGAATCCTTCATAGAAATAAGTCAATAGAACATGTTTTCACAAGATTCAGGAGGGCTTACTTTGAAATGGGTATGAAACTATGCGTTTCATCTAATCCTTGTGAGTCGTAGTTGAGATACTATGAACAAAAGGCATTTACTCAAAGCTTAGAAAATGAAATAATGAAATAAATATTGTAATAAATCCTTGCTGATTCACAATGGGCCATGGAGGGGGAGTGCCGTAATGGCGCGTGTATTGAGATGTCTTGTTCATCTGACATGTGTTACTCGCAAGTTCAAAGAGGTTCCTGTTTCAAACCTGTGCCCACTCAATCACCACTTTAGTTTACTTTCTCGCTCCCCCTGTCCGAGGGTCCCGCCGCAGACTCTCCCGCGATGTCTTTGTATGTTTTGGTAATGGATTCTAAGTTGCTATTGTTGCTTATGTCAGTTGTTGATTGATGGTAGAAACTTCACCTTCACTTACCCCCCCGGGTAAGGACGCAGTGAGAAGAGCAGGGTCCATTCTTGTGTCCAAGTGACTCCTTGGCATCCGGATGCTCCTTTTGTCTTTTATTTAGACCAACGGGCCCTATAGCTTTAAATCAAGGGACAGAGCCTTCCAAAAACAAGGGTGAATGTGAGTGACTACGACAGTGCAGCTCCCGAAAAGGGAAAAAGCTGAGATTATATGCGTGGAAGGTTTGGGGGTGTCTCTATTCATCGGCCTTGTCGCCCCATGGGGGAGGACTAATTGGTGGCCCCAAAGCGCCCCCTGTTTTGTCCCCAATGATCACAAAGGCATCAGGGTGCGGTCACACGGCAAGGGAAGGGGCGGAGGGAGGGCAGGGAGGGCATGCAGGGGAGCAGGTTTCCCATACACGAGCATGCAGGGGTGCACCGCGATGGGACAGGGAGCAATCATTCACTCAGTCACAAACACAGAGTCCCAGTTGGGGATTCTGGTGCCGGTTGCTTGCCCCCACCACTACAAATGATCCAAGGCTGACCCACATAGGCATCCATGTGTGAGGCTTCCCTTTCTCCCACAGCCCAGTTGGAGCAGTGAGTTATGGGTGTTCGCCGGTGCTCCTCCTGCCTCTTCGACTGGGGGCCTCTACGGGACCACATTGTTCACCCAATCCCAAGGACAAAGAAGGGGTTGGCTCACAGGAAGAGAGGGAGATAGAGACAGACAGAATAAATGAACGCCTGTGTTTTCATGTAATATGAAGTGAAGGTGAGGTGAACTTTGAAACTGCCAGAAGAAAAATGTCTTTCAGAAACTTGTAGTCAAAAAGTTCAGCTCACATCTGTAGTTTCCAAAAGCTGAAATACGTATTAAACGAGTCTTGTTCCTCTCCCAAACTCCCCTTTCATAAGATTTGAATGCAAAACTATACCCTACAATTAGAAAGCTGTTCTGATATAACTCTTGTCTCATGAAGTTGCTTAATAGGGGAGTGACTTTACAAATGTGATCTTGTTGTACTGCTTCAGAATTCATAAGATGAAGTAAAAAGTCATATTCAACTCATTATAATCGAACCTCGGGGATTTTAATAGCGTAGCACTCATAAGTACGCTTTAGTGATTATGTTTCTCTGATTGAACAAAAGTGCTGTGATTTGAGGTTGACTTTGGGTCACCATATCTTCTCTTCACTTAACTTTTCTGGTGGAGGACACATTACCTGTTTGTTTCCATGGAGATGTTATTTCTTTGCATGAAAAGTTCCTCTGTATCAAATTAAATAGATCTGTCTTGCATTTATTCAATTATAGATGTCATGACATAAAGAAAATAGCATAATAATAATTAAAAAAACATACATTTCTATGAATGGGGTTGCCTCTCCACCAGTCTTACTCAACCTGCTTGTCTCCATAGAAATAGACAAATCTAATGCCATACTGTGCAACATCCCAGACAAAAGTGACATTGTGCGCCTTTAATATTGGCATATATACAATTACTGTTTGTTTCAGCTTCAACCTCAAAAGTAAAGGATAGTTCTAGACCAACAAACCCGAGAATATAAGTGCTTGGGGTCGTAGATGTAAAGGATAGGACAGATGGCGAGACGGGCTTTGAGAGTGCAGGCTGGTTCAGTAATAAGATGTATCGATTTCACTGTACTCTGGTTGTCTTCAGTTGTCGTGGTTGGATCTAGTGAGAGGTTGTTAGTGTCTTCAGTGCATGGAGCTTTGGACATTAGCGGCTCTTTAACAAACTCTGTATTGATTTAGACTTAGGAAGACACATGCGTAACAAAAGCAGACCCTCCACTGTATAATTAGCAGCATAGCTCTGAATGGGCTTTCGGTGACATTGCTAGGCACATAAAGAATTATGAGCATGTTTAAATGTTGTTACCTCCTCAAAAACATGCATGGAGTTGGAGTTTTGTTTCAATCACAAACATCTGTCTACACCTACAAAGCTCAAAATGCTCTGTTCAACCTTGTGATGTCATGAGTTGGTAGTTTTCAAGTTAACAGTTCCCTTTTACCTTTAGTTCAGCAGAGATTGTTGCCTGGAAGAATCCATGACTCATCGCTGTACCAGCGAGTGAGTCTGGTAACGCTTGATCCACAGAATGCGCTGCGGTTGCGCGTAGACAGACAGCTAAGTGAACCAATCAGAGATTGCGCCATCTTGATTCAAAACTGAGGCGGACTTCCGCTGCCTAAGAGTGACTTTGAACGAATCAGAATCGCGAAGTCCGTTTGGAACCGGAGGAGCGAGGGTGGATGGAGGGTGTCCAAATGGTATCGCGGTGTATAGGAAATACAGAGAGATATCATTTGGCTGGCCAGGTAACAGAGATTGGCAATTCCAGGTCCAAATGAACAATGGAGCACATCCTGTATCTGTATTACCACATCACAATGAAGAAAAAACATTATAACAGATCAGAGAAATTAGTGTAATATGGGCCCTTTGTCACCTGCTTGTCTCTTTAGAGATACTGTTGCTTTGGCTGAAATTTCCCACAGTATGACATATAGGCTGTGTCCCATTACTCTGTCTTACCCCTTCCCCTACGCCTTTATCTACGTTTTTGTCTTCCCCCTCGATAATGAGCTAAGAGGGCCAGGGGTACGAATGTTCCCCTAAGAAATAGGACGCCACTCGATTACCGTTGGCGTCATCATCCCTTGCCTCTACCTGGCTGCTACGTCTACAGAGGTGACAACAAGTGACGCAAACAAACGTAAACAAATGTCAAGGATTATTCGGTACCTCAGCTCGACAAAAAAACTAGTGGGTTTATACATGAAAGTTCGATGAAAACGATAACGTCGTAAACAGTTATCACTACAATTAAAACCGCAAAAACAGTTCACTAAAAGTGAAGTAGAACATAAGCGTCATAATTGTAAACCACGCTAAACTGTTAGTCGATAATTACAACTGCTGAAAATACATTTATGAGACTTCTTGGCTGGTCGATGTGACGCTGCCATCCTGATCCCAAAACCTGCCTGAGCTTGTAGGCGTACCCCTTCGTTCCAAGTCCGGTTGAGAGTTTACTTCGTTTCAAGGGGTATGTAGCCCTCGGTTGTGACCTTAGCCCTTGATCGAAATTAGAATCGAGACACCCCTTGCCCTCACATGAACGCGCAAAACCAAGGGGTAGGGGTAAGACGAAGGGGTAAGACAGAGAAATGGGATGCAGCCTAAGCCAACCCATGGGCACAAACTGGAATTTCCTCTATAGGCCAAAGTACCTACCTCATTCACAGCAAGAATGCACGTTTTTCCAGGTAATTTTAGCACTAATAAACAGAAATACAATGTTAATAAGTTTAATGCCATACTTGGGAACATTCCAAACAATCCACTAGTGTCTGCATGGAGACAGCAAGTTTAAAAGCAGTATAGTGCACCTTTAAGATTCAAGTATCTTTTAATGTTTTAAGTAATTTAGTAATTCTGTTTTTATGAGCCTGATAGCCTGCACACCTTGGCAATTTGTCTGAAGCGTTTGCGTGGCTCAGAGTGGCTGATGAAGCTAACAGTTTATGTTAAAGGCATAACTGTAATAAATCAAAGAGGAGCTCAGACTGTGCCATGGCTCATTTAACTTGCTCTCTTTATTCTCTCCCTTTGCTGTTCCTGCTTCCCCGTTTGGCCAAGATTAGTAGCGAGCTGAGCAGTAAGCGAGTGGGGAATTACTGGACAAATGACACAGGCTAATCAAGAAACTGTGAAAGAAAAGTGGGCTATTGTGTGACATGGTTCATTCAAGTGCCCATTGTGCTCATGTAATAAATTATATATTATTTTAATCAGGAGGTACTTTTAAATGTTCTGTTCTTTAAAGTTTCACTATGTGACTTTTCTGTCAAACGTTTGTCTCCATGAAGATGCTATTGCTTGATCTAGAATGTTCCACAGTGGCCTTAAAGGTGCACTCTATTACTTTCTGGGTGGAGGGTCCGCCACCTTGGAGATGTTGTTGCTTTGTCTGGAATTTTTCACAGTAAAACACAGTTAAAGTTATTTATTTCCATGGAGACAAGCTACAAGCCAATTTACAGGTCCGGGTTGTGGAGAGCTAGCTCTGGATATAGCTCTGGAAAAAAATAAGAGACCACTGCATTTTTTTTTTTTTTTAAATCAGCATCTCTACATGTATTACAGCCATTCCAGCTGAGCTACTTCAGTTCTTGCACCAGGAGTGGAATAAAGTCACCCAAGAACAATGTGAAAGACTTGTGGAAGCATGGCCAAGATGCATGAAAGCTGTGATTAAAAATAAGGGTTATTGCACCAAATATTGATTTCTGAACTCTTCTTAAGTGTAAACATTAGTATTATGTTGTTTTAAAATGAATTTCATCTTGTTTCTTTGCATTCTTTAAGGTCTGAAAACATGTACAGTGGTACCTCACCTTACGAAAGACTCTACAAACGAAAAATCCAAGTTACGAAACGCCCTCACGTTAAATTTTGGTCTCTAGATACGAAAGAAAATTCAATGTACAAAACGCGAAATCTCAAAAATTCAATTAATGCGCGCTCAGATGCGCGCTCAGATGCACGCCCCGAAACGTAAATACACTTTATCAACACACACGGGGTTGGGTTCCAGACGTGTCCCGCGGTGGGAGAGGTCCGTGAGGTAGGACAACTTTGTATTTTGCAATTGTTGTTGTTGTTTTAGGGTTGTAAATGCCTCACCACACACATTCTACGCTTTTCTCAGACTGGAGTTGGGCTTTTCTCGCATTTCTCTCTCGTTTGAACACTCGAACGTTCATAGATTTTCAACGGAATGTGTTGATAGTGAAGCGTGGGGGGACACGGCTCAATATAGCGCCGAACGCGCAAGGGGAGCGGAGACACAGGATTACTATTGCAACAACACATCATCAGTAGGGTAAAACTAACCTGTCTCACGACGGTCTAAACCCAGCTCATGTTCCCTATTAGTGAGTGAACAATCCAACGCTTGGTGAATTCTGCTTCACAAGAGATCGACATCGAAGGATCAAAAAGCGACGTCAACACGGCGCCGCGGGATGGAGCCGCGGCGCCCGGGCGGTGCCTTCCCCTCGGGGCCGAGCACGCGGTGATTTAATCCTGGTCTGGTCCCGGTTTGGTCCGGGTCTGGACCTGGTCTGGTCCTGGTTTAGACCTGGTTTAGACCTGGTTTAGTTCTGGTCTAGACCTGGAAGTCACATAGAACCAGAGCCCGCCCTGAGCGAGACCCCACGGTCTTGCTGGAAGTCAGATAGAACCAGAGCCCGCCCCGCCCCGCTCTTATTCCCACTGAAAAAGCGTCTTTCTTGGCCTCTTAGCTCTAGTGCGGAACGCGCAAGGAGCGCGGAGACACGAGCAACGCGCTCCTCCAACGGCACTGCCATGTCCCGGGATAATCCTGGTCTAGACCTGGTCTAGACCTGGTTTAGTTCTGGTCTAGACCTGGTTTATTCCACGTGGGTCTACAGTCTCTTAGCCAATCAGGACGCAGGACACAAATGTTACACTATAAAAAAAAAAGTTACACTATAAAAAAAAAACCTTGGAACGGATCAGGCCTTTTCCATTGAAATAGCTACTCAACTTACGAAAAATTCACGTTACGAAACCACTTCTGGAACAAATTAATTTCGTAAGGTGAGGTACCACTGTATCTTTTTTGTTATTTTGACCATTTTCTGCAAATAAATGCTCTAAACCAGTGTTTCCCAACCAGGGGTACAAGTACCCCTAGGGGTACATTGCAGGGGGTACTCAGCAGTGTCGCTGCCAGACGTAGGGGGAGATTTTTTTGATTTTTTTTATTTGAGTAAATTTGAGTTAAAGAAAAGAGAGAAAATGCCTGAGAATTAAATTTTCAAATTAAGGAGATGAAATAAAATGATTTTCATTTAATAATCCGTTGTGTCACGTTCTACTTTTGGAGAATTATCAACATGTATGAGTGAGGGGGTACTCGAGGTATGACAAAAAGGCTCAGGGGGTACACAAGACAAAAAAGGTTGGGAAACACTGCTCTAAACGATCATATTTTTATTTGGAATTTGGGGGAAATGTTGTCAGTAGTTTATAGACTCAAACAGAAATGTTCCTTTTGCCCAAACACATACCTATAAGTAGTAAAATCAGAAAAAGTGATAATTTTCCAGTGGTCTCTTATTTTTTTTCCAGAGCTGTATTTCAAGGTATTGTTTAATGCCATACTGTGGTACATTCCAGGGAACACGATTGCCCTAGTTCCTATTTCCATGGACACAACCAGGTGCTGGATTCTTACCAGTAATGTTACATAATGTACTTTTAAACCTATCCATCTACACGGAGACAAGCAAGTGACAAAATAGGTAAAGTTAGGTCAGATCTCTGGGAAGGTGACTCCACACGCTGTAATGGCACACGTTTAAAAAGCTAATTAAAACTATGTAATAAATGCAATATAGACACGTGTAATGCCATACTGTGGAACATTAAAGCTATAACACTAAGTAAAGCTAGAACACTTCCATACAGGCAAAAAACAGAAAAGTTACATGTAGAACCTTGAACTTAAACTGAACTAACTATTGGGCAATTACAGACTTGTTGTCAAATTAGAACATCTATTCCCGGCTGCTATGCTATTTACATTTAGCATCTACAAAACTGTCTGATGTCTTTCCGATAGCATCTCTTTGAGTCATTTGTTTTACAGACCGGACGTCCATAGGTACAGATAAAAGATGGAGCTGGATCCACTGATAAAAGCTTTGTGGTTCTGACAACAGTCGTTTGGGCATCTGATACGTGTCCACAGTCACGTTGGTGGCCTATCAGCTCAGATCAAACACTGATTATGTCGTATATGCCAACCTTTGAAGACTCACTATGCATGGAGTTATCTATGTGGGTTTGTGGAGATTTTAGAGATGCACATATCCAGCTTTTTCCGATATCTATACTTAAAGGAGAATTAACGTTTTTTACAATCTGAGCCTTATTTCGGTAATAAAACAAGTTGTTTTACTCACCCATAGCACTTTGGTGTCATATGGAGCACTTCCAGAGATGTTTTAGATTTGCGTTATCCGTAGCGCGAGTTCTATCTATATAATATATGCCTCAAGCATGTAATATATGCCCCGTGCGGTCTGCAACTAACACTAACTTTAGCACTTTTCAAATCATAGAAGCTCGATGTCTTAGTCTACGCTTTCGTTTGAGTCAAAAGTGGCCTGTAATCCGAGATTTATCCATAATTTACAGCTTTGCGTTTCATGTTTGGGTCCCGGGAGCTGAGAGTGAAATAAACTGTGACTCTGCACATGTGCACTGGCGTCCTCATCTACTCGAAACTATGGATAAATCTCGGATTACAGGCCACTTTTGATTCAAATGAAAGTGTAGACTAAGACATTGAGCTTCTATGATTTGAAAAGTGCTAAACTTTGTGTTATTTGTAGTTTGTGTTGAGCCGTAGCTCAGGGCATATATTATATGCCCCGAGCTAAGGCTAGAACTCGCGCTACGGATATCGCAAATCTAAAACATCTCTGGAGGTGCTCCATATGACAAGTGCTATGGGTGAGTAAAACAACTTGTTTTATTACCGAAATAAGGCTCAGATTGTAAAAAACGTTAATTCTCCTTTAAGCGTTACGTAGCAGTTGATGCCTGAGTGGGAAGTTTATCATCACTGCAAAGTAAATGATGCCCACAGGAGAAGCACTGAGCAGTGGATATGTGGTTCCGTTTAAGGTCTCAGATAGAAACTTAGACTTGGACTTACACAAACTTTATTGATCCACAAGGGAAATTGTTTTGGGTATGGTAGCTCATTCATCAAATATAATATATAATATATAGCAGAGGGTAAAATGAAAAAAATAGATGGAATAGCAACCAAAGAGCAATAGACCAGTGAAAAAAAACATTGTACTATAAAGGTGTAATGTGTAACGTTTCAAGTTGGGGGTCTGCTACCATGGCGATGCTATTTGATTTACCTTCCGCAATACAGTGTTAAAGTTATATACAGTAAGATGCATTTATTAAATTATGGGTGTTTTTATTGCTCAAAAATACCTTTAAAAACATGCATTCTTACTGTGAGAGGGGTCGCCTCTTCACAGATCTTCCCTGTAAATTGACCTAGTTGTGTCTCCTGCTTGTTTCTATAGTGACCGAAAAGTTTTTTTGAATATTGGATGTAAAGCAATAACATCTCCATGGAGACAAGTGACTGGTGGACCCTCTACCAGAAAAGTAACACAGTGCACCTTTAACCAAGAGTTATGTGCAATTTACAGTAAAAAAAAAAGTTTATAGATATTACAACATTTTATTGTGAAAACTGCCTGCATGCTACCTGTATGTACTTTTGTATTTGTATTTTTTATATCTGTATTTTTATTTTTTTTTTGTAAATTTTCCAACTTTTCATCAAAACTGTCTTCCTATCTCGACTTCTGAATTATAGCTGGTTAAAGGCCTGTGACTGCACTTGGAAGAGGCTGTCCTTTATCTTGTAAACATCTTCCACCAGACCACACCAAACCAGTAGCATGTCATCAAAAGCTTTAGAATCAAGCTCAGTGCAGAGGCCTGGCACTTAGTCTGGAACCTATTTTCAAACTGCTCGGAGACCACATGAAAGCTTTGCCCCTGTCCTTCCGCCCTTCTGCCCCCATCCTACCGTTTTCATCTCCCCTGAGTTAGAAGATTAGAAAACTTTACTGGATTTTCATAATCAGACATGGCAACCGCACATGGAAACGCACCACCAAATGTTTTTCGATAGCTCCCCCATAAGAAGGAGTAGACATATGCAGGTCGTTATACTTTTCCTCGTAGACAAAATACACAAAATATAAACTCAAAGTCTGTGGGCATACACAAAACATAATTACCATATCGTAGATCAAGACTCTTGGCTCTGACACCACTTTTTCAATTACAGCGAAAGGTTGTTAAGATGCAAATTCAACAAAATGGACGAAAGCCCCCAAGAGACGGATAGGGTTTCACACCCAGGGCCGCTTCTTAGGTTTCGGAGCTCATCACATTTTGACAAAGAGGAAGAGCTGTGAGAGAGCTAGAGTGGTTAGGTAAAGTGGTGTACATCTATAATTTATCTGTTACTGTGACAACCCATCATTTTATATGGAAAACTCGGATGTTAATGGCATATTCTTGTTTGTAGCTAAGCTCGCAAAGTTGCCTCATCCACTTACTGTCATTTTAAATTGTTTAGTTCAAGAACGAAAAATGGCAGTCAATGTCACCAAATAATTAGGCGTTTTGTTTGGCGTTATGGTTTTAAAGGTGCTATATTAAGCAAAATTGTGAGCTTGAAGCCAGGTTATCATGTTGTTATTCGTCCAAAACATACCTGGAGTTTTGGTTCATTCACACATGAATAGCTTGAATAACACTTTATTATTAGTCTTTGATTAGGCCTACATCTCTAAAGTTCAAAATGCTCTGTTCCACCTTCTGATGTCATGCAGTGGTAATTTTCAAGTTAACAACTATACCTTTTACCTAGAGATTGACAATTCCAGGGTTGAAATCAGCCAAATGATTCTAGTGAAGATGTGTGGAATCTAAAAACCCAGTGGAGCACTTCCTTTTATTACCTCATCACAAGGTGGAACAGAATATTTTCAGTTTGAGAGAAGAACTCAGCCTAAATATGCAGGATTTATGTGTTAAACATGTGTGAATGAAACAAAACACAACTTCAGGTATGTTTGTGATGAAGAAACAACATTATACTGTAACACAGATCAGAAAATTGCGTAATAAGGGCCCTTTTAAATACTAGGTTTAAAATAGATCATTTTGCACTAAATCCACTGGAAATTTAAAACAAAATTCTCCCATTCACACAACTTTATACGCCACAATGGACATGCATTACAGAGGCAAGATGGGTTAAGTCTATTGCCCACGTGCACAACTGCAGCACTGGTGGGAGTGGAGATCAAACTGTAAGCCTTCAGGTCAGTGGGCAAGTGCTCTTCTAATTAAGTAACTGCAGTTCCCAATTTATATAACGAATATACACATTCTCTGAACTCTTGTATTGCTTATAACTAATGTACAGCATGTTTACACCACTCATGCATGTTAAATATTCATGTTTTTAAAGGGTAACATTGATTAGTCTAATGAGAAGAAACGTTCATGAGTAACAAATCTATATGATTAAATGCAGGTACCCCTTGAGCTATCACACCAAAACACAGTCCTATGTATCCACACTTACCCAACGAGCTTCCGCCATCTCAACCCCCTTGGGAAGAATTTCTAAACAGTGACAAAAAGCCTGTTAAAATTGCAGTGAAAATCACCTCAAGGGAAAAAATAGTGATTAAGTAGTTTGTTATGTCCTTATCTTCATTCTGAGACTTACTATTGTATAAATGTTTATTAACTGGGACATTACCACTATAGATGCCATGCATAAACCTCATTTGAATTCTATCTGTTAAAGTTGTAATATTTGTCTTCCCTGGACAATATTTCGTAATAGGGATGAATTATGCATTGGCACTATACAGGATTACTGGTTTTGCATATTCGTGGTTTGGCCTAGAGCACTGCTTGGAGGATTCACTGTAGATAGAACGGAAGATGTAGCTGATAGAAAGCACAAAATGGATTCACTTATGGACAGTGAGAAAAACAAAACTATTAATGTAAGTATCTGGAAGTAAAAACTATATATATTTAGTTTAGTTTGTACTGCAAAGTAAATTATGCCCTAAGGAGAACCACTGAGAAGTGGATATTTCTGTTCAAGTAGGTTTGAGATAGAAATAAAACATTGTATTTTACAGGTGCATTGTGCAACATTTCTGGTGGAAGGTCCATCAAATGCTTTTCTCCCTGGAGATGTTATTAAATTATTAAATCTTCATGAAAACCAAGCCAGGACAAGCTACGGATCAGACCTGTGGAGAGGCAGCCCCGCTCACAGTCAGAATACCTGTTTTTCTAAGTATTTTTGAGCAGTTAAACAACCTGAATTAAATAAATGTAAGGTAATGCTGTTTAATGTCATACTGTGGAACATTCTATGAGCAATGACATCTCCATAGAAACAAGCAAGTTTCTATGAACTCTCAACTAAAAAGTTACTTTGTGCACCTGTAACCTAACCTACTGTAAGCGTTATCTCCAATGTATAGTCAGGGCTCTCAAGGCTCACGCATTGAGAGTGTGACACACGCAATTCGACGTATTCACACGCGCACACGCCACACATGGCATTTCTCACGCTGATTAGTGTTTTTATTTTTATTTTTTATTTTTTGTGCCCAGAAAATCGGTCTGTGTGGCTTAGTTTATGCAGGCTCCGCGCGTTTTCAGCGCCGCCCCCTCAGGGGGGACGGCGGGACGGCGGAACAGGGGGACGACGACGGGGGACGGCGCGTCTGCTCGCCGTCCCCCGGGCACGTCCTGAGCCTCAGTCCCGGTGCCACGTCTCCTCTGAGACGCACCGACTCCGGTCCCCGTGTCTCCGTCTGTGCGTAACGTGTCCCCCCCGACGGCTTACGCGCGGAATACGCGCGGCCCAGAGCCGAACTGCCCATGGTGAGACGCGGGCCCGGTGCATTGACCAGACTCTTACATGAATCCGTTAAAAATGTCCCGCTCCCTCCTCCCCGCCCCTCTCAGCGCACTGACAAAGTGCGGTGATGATAAAACAAACTGAGAACCATCAGGTAATAACTTCATTTATATAACTCTCATTAGTTGCTTTGTAGTTTAAGTTTGCTCTTTAGACAAACAGGGCTCTCAGCACGCAATTCGACGTGTTCACACGCTCACACGGCATTTCTCACGCAATTCAAGCGCCAAAAATTGTTCACTCGCACCCCCCCCCCCGGTCCTCGGAAATTACAGTCACACGCACGACCCAGCTCAAAACTTGAGAGCCCTGGTATAGTTAAAAAATAAATACATTAAAAAATAAATATGTTTTCAGGTATGATAAAAGGAGAAATTCAATTTGTCAACTGGACAAAGTTTATTTCAGGTATGGCAACAAAAACAGGAAAAAAAATGGAAAAATATGGCAACATTTTATTGTAAAAATGGTAACCTTATTGTAAATTCGATGCATTTTTGTTTTTTATTTTTGGTATTCACTCCAAATTTCACAATTTCTTTTACTATTTTTAATCAATCAATCAAATATGATTTATAAAGCGCTTTTCATACAAAAGTGTAACACAAAGCCCCTTTTAACTCATTCACTGCCGGCCTGTAGTGCATTTTTACTTTACTATTTTCATTTCACAAGACCATTGCTCTTTTTTTTCTTCAGCAAAACACTCAAACCCCACGCAAGACTTACGCTAACCCCCCTAGGAAACTCCCGGAGGATCCAAAACATTACATCATTGCGATATAACTGCTCCATCCACGTTTATATTTATACTTGCCCATGGAAACATATGATTACATGGATGCCAGTGCGTCTCATGACCCGCTGGTGTACCAGTGGATACAGTGAGGAGATCTCTTTGACTGGAGCTGGCTGGAACGCTGGGAATCTCCGAATGCGCCTTGGGGCTAAAAGGAGAAGGAGCTCTGGGACCTACCCTCGCTTGGCATCCTCTCTCTTTCTGGGGCTGGAGCCAGAGAAGGGCTGGAGGAGACGCGGTGGCTCTGTGCTATGAATGTGTGTCTGTTAACTTGGCTTCACGCTGATGGCCTCATTATAACAGGGTTGAATTGAGAGTTTGAGTTGGATCACAAAAGCAATGGCAGGGTAAATAAAGGGAGACATGCCTAGCGCGCTCATGTGTGGGCTCCCAGGGTCTTCCACTGTGTCTGAGCGCTCGAGTGTATCAGCGAAAGTGTAACAGGATGTCCACTTTCAGTGACTGTTTGGACATGTGTTACGCATTAATCTTCTCCTGCTGTTAAGGCAAACTTGATCAAAATTGTGTATGATAATTAGCCTTATATGAATTGTTAGTACTATTTGAACCATCTCAGGACCCCAGAGACCAGCCTCCTACTGGTGCCCAGAGTCAGGTCTAAACCAGGACTAAACCAGGACTAAACCAGGACTAAACTTGTATTGTAAGTTTGGATTATCTTTTTTTTTAGCTTGCCAAGCAGCTTTCAAATAAACAGCTAATAAATATTGGCTATATAACACAAGGAACATGAAACCTCCCTACTGAAAGGTCTTCCACCTGCTTGTTACCACGAGGATGTTATTGCTCTGTTTGGAATGTTCCACAGTATTGCATTAAAGTTACTTATCTTGTGTATATTCAATTACAAATCTTATTGGTCTGAAAATACCTTGAAAAACTTGAAATCTGACTGGCGGTGTCATCTGCTTGTACAAGTTCTGTACTGTGGAACACTTTCAGACAAAGCAATAATATATCTCCATAGAAACAAGCAAGCAGAAGTTACACACAGCACCTCTAACAAGATGGCGCCATGGTTACAATGATCTGAATCTACTGAATGAAGACGTGGGACTTAAAGGGACATTAATAATTTGTAGGTTTTCTAAATGGTCCAATGTTCCAGACAAGTCAAGTGTCTCCGCAAGATGTTCCCTTTCAAGGAATACTGAAGGTAGAACATCACGTCTCCTACTGTCTCTCAGAAATCATTACGCAACCGTTCATTAGAAATACATACCATTCCTATATACCCCCTCCTCTGTGTTCATTGTTACCGCTGTAGCCAATTTTCCCCTGACACTCCAAAGCGTACAATTCATGCATAATGCACTTCACACAGGAGAACGGGGCTGCTATTTGCGAGCACAGCCAACGTACAAACCCATCTTACTCGAACCCACACCCGCACAATGTTGTTTACACAGCTTTAGAAATTCACAAAGGGAAACTAAGATATTATTTGAAAAGATGCCTCCCTCGTCTCGATACGTCTTTTATGTGCAACAGTGGGATTATTTGCGATTCTTTTCATGACTTGGTTTCCTTGGGTGTAGCGTCTTATATTTTTCCAATCTTACCATCCCCCCTCTCAGCTTTACCATTCTTATCTCACAGGTCTGTAGATTATTAGTAGTCGCCGTGAAACTAGCCCAAACCCCCACTCCGTATGTTCCCATGGGGCCCCTACATTAGCACCCCAAATCCATGCAACCTCGTGCCCCACTTTATTCTGCATTCTTTCTCTGAAGCCTTGCCATCTCGCTCCCATTTGCCTGGTCTTTCGTCACCTTATTCTCCTACATAGAAAAAAAGTGGCCCCCAACTGCAAGTGGCCCCTACAGCTCGCATTCGCTCGGCTAATAAGTTGAAATCAGCTGCACTGCCTTTGCACCGAGATGTGTGCCATTACGAATTTGGCACACACCGTTCTTGATTGTTACCCCAGCGATGATGCAAGAAAACAGAGTATTCCAGATAGAGATAAACAATTCAAGTGTTTTCTGCCAAAAGCTGAAGTCTAGGGCGTGTTGGCAGGCGTAGTAATCGACCTCGTATCATTTTACACTTTTAAAGGTCCTATAGTACGTAAAGTGATTCTTGTGAGCTTTAAGCCATGTTAGAATGTTGTTACCAGGTCAAAAACATACCTGGAATCATGTTTTGTTTCATTCACACATTGAGTCATGTAGTGGTAGTTTTCAAGTTAACAGCTACCTTTTACCTTTAATTCAGTGTGATCGGCAGTTCCAGGGCTGAAATCATCCAAAGGATTCTCGTCAAGGTGTGTGGAGTTTAAAAAACAAAATGTAGCACTTTCTTTATTACCACATGACGTCACAAGGTGGAACAGAGTGTTTTCTGTTTGAGAGAAGAACTCAGCCTAATAGTATGCATGGTTTGTGTGTCAAACGTGTGAATGAAACAAAACACAACTCCAGGTATGCTTGTGATGAGGAAAACTACCCTATAACATATCAGAAGTTGATGTAATATGGGTCATTTAAAACAGTGTAATTGGTGTCTGAAGAGTCTCACGCCGTGCTAGTTTCAATCCCTCCCCCAAGATCCAATCCTCTGAGGAACATGGCTTAGATTAGCTCTGCTGTTGTTGTCGCAGCCCACATCCAAGTAAATATGCAAATACTCCTCTTGTATACACAGTGATAAGAGGGTCATCTAGAGTTTATTTTAGTCTGACAATCTTTGGATTTCCACGTTATGAGTTAAAGGGCCCATATTACACTATTTTCTGATGCATGTTCTAATGTTGTTTCCTCATCACAAACATAACTTGAGTTGTGTTTTGTCTTATTCACACATGTTTAAAGGTCCCATGGCATGACATTTTCACTTTCTGAGGTTTTTGAACGTTACTGTGAGCTCCCCTACCCTGTTTAGCCCCCCCATGGCTAAAAGTTGCGAAATGTAAACTGAGCAATTGCGATCCTTTTCCGCGTTTGAAAAAAAGACAGCCCAAACGGGCAATTCTGAACAAGAGAACTTTCTGACGTCACACTCAGGGAAAGGTTTCCACCCCCCGTCTGGATGTCTACCCACTGTCTCTGGAAATCACGCCCAGAGAATTTGGACCGTGAAAGAGCTACAGAATGTGAGATGCGGTTTTTTATTTGCCTGGAGACACGTGAGAGTGTTTCCAGGCTCGGATGTCCTTTATCCGAGCCTCCGAACCTCTGAAACAGCAGTGGTTTAATTTTATTTTCTGTGGAAATGTGTTTATTTCATGGCACGCTTCTCATATCTTCCCAAGCGCTTAAAACGCGGAAGTGGGTGACAGCACACCAGCGCACCGCTAATCCAGGAAACAGCGGCGTATTTGGCCACAACCCACCCGCTGCACTGGCCTGTCTCTGTCCTCCTCATTTGCATTCAAGCAACAACGCCTGGAATAAAGTGTTTCAGAGACATAGTTATGACTCTGATTGTCTTCATGAGGCTTTCTCATGCACTGAGGCTTGATTTTGGAGAAGGATTCATTTACAGTATTAGGGAACCATTTATCCCATAACCACTAAGGCGCCATATAAAAGGATCAAGAAGTACCATGTCATGGGATCTTTAACACACACACTCTTCTCTCAAACAGAAAACTCCATACATCGTCTAGAATTATTTGGATGAAACAGTCCTGGAATTGCCAATTACTACTGAACTGAAGGTTAAGGGAAGCTGCTAACATGAAAACTACTGCTTCATGATAAAATTACAAAAATGGAACAGAGCATTTTGAACTTTGGAGATGTAGACAGACTAATAACACAGGGTTACTCAAAAATGTGTAAATCAAACACAACCTCGGGTATGTTTTTGGTGAGGTAACATCATTCTAAAATGACTTAAAGGGATATGCCACCCCCAGGTCAAATTTGGGCATCTCCCCACAGTCCAGAGACTAAAATAAGTGGTGGAAAGCGTTTTCCTGCTCACCCAGCCATTGTCCGAGTCTGTCGCCACTGACCGCCGCGGTATCTGCAGCTACTCCGCCTTAGACTGGAGTCTAACGTAGCCAGAGAAAGATTTCGGCCAAAAGGAATTAATTTGCTCGATGCGTTTCCCAATTACTTTGTGTGTAGTGCGCATTCATATCGAGTGCAAATAAATGTGCAAATCAACACGGAGAGCTTGCCTTGGTCATTTTGGGTGGGGACTATTTTCCAGTGCGTAAGAATACAGCCGTATCACGCACCACGTTGTGCAACAGGGGAACTCCCTTCCTGGTGCGTAACTGGGATTCCCCTGGTAGCGTGCTGCGTGATACGGCTGTATTCTTACGCACTGGAAAATAGTTCCCACCCAAAATGACCAAGGCAAGGCCCTCCGTGTTGATTTGCACATTTATTTGCACTCGATATGAATGCGCACTACACACAAAGTAATTGGGAAACGCATCGAGCAAATTAATTCCTTTTGGCCGAAATCTTTCTCTGGCTACGTTAGACTCCATTCTAAGGCGGAGGAGCACCAGATACCGCGGCGGTCAGTGGCGACAGACTCGGACAATGGCTGGGTGAGCAGGAAAACGCTTTCCACCACTTATTTTAGTCTCTGGACTGTGGGGAGATGCCCAAATTTGACCTGGGGGTGGCATATCCCTTTAAAGCTCACAAGAGTCAATGCTATGTAATATAGGACCTTTAAGCCCTGGTCACACAAAATAAATATTGTAAGAAAAAAGTACTAGGGTTAGTTACTTATTATGTACAAGGTGACTCTCTCTCACCAACAGTTTACTGCAACAGCTGGTAATGCTTACATGCACTGAACGTGAGAATGTTCTACTATATAGTGGAGGTTATGACAAATGCTCCGAGGTGAGATAAAAATATTTTACGAACCAACAACTTCGGAGACTTCCAGGTTGGTGGATATGCAAGAAACCGCAGGACGTGCTCAGCTGTGCTCTGTCCAGAATCTGCAGAGCCAGTGTGTTCAGATGGATGAAAGGAGGTGCAGCAACTTGAATCTCATGGAAAAGGTAAAGTTTAGTCTCTCTCTTTCTTCGTTGCAGTTAATCAAAGTTGTTCAAGGTTTTATATTTGGATTCAATAGGTCCAGGCAAGTTTATTTGTACAGCACAATTCGTACACAGTAATTCAAAGTGCTTTACAGAACAAGGACATTCAAATCACAAACTAATCCAAACATAAATAATCATCTCAAAATTAACATTAATAGAGAAGAGGCAAGAATAAAAACTTTTCAGTCAATATTCACAAAAGCTTATGACTGGTATTTCAGGCTGATTATAGTTACTTAAAAAAACATCATTTCAAGTCAGATCTGCAGATAGGCAAGCAAGCTCACAGTAAGAATCCACATTTTCAAGGTATTTTGTTGTGGCAAACATCTGTTATTGGAAAAAAAAATCCAAGATAAGTGGCATCGTTTGGAATTTAGGTAGAGCAATAATGTCTCCATGGTGAAATGGCGAACCCTCTGTTTGAAAACTTTGTCATGATATTTGGTATTTCAACAATTTTCACTACGAATGAAGAGTTTAAAACCATCTCTCAAATGTGACTTCACATTAAAATGCCTGGATCATTGTGCTTCCACATTTTTGCATAATAAACGAACATTTGAAAACGCAACGTCAAATTGAAATCAATCCACTATTCACAGTCTCCATTTTCACTGTCTCCTGAATATTTAGCAGTGAAATCAAATGTCAAATTGCCCTGGCTTTATTTTATTCATAGACTATGACTCAGAAGTTTGTGTTCATGTTTGTGACAGCAGCCCTTTTTGCTGTATTTGAAAGTCTCTTTTTTGGGTGCTTATACCAACCAGTGTTCTCTGACTGTAATTTCTGTCATTTCCCTGAGTATCTGAGCTTTGCAGGGATCTTTTTTCCCCTGACCTGCTAAAACACGGTCAGACAGATGTGGAGCACAACACTACGCTTTTCTCTAATTGTTTTGACTGAAAATGCAATATCATAGTACAGATGAAATGGACTTTTAGAGCCCTTTTCAGATTATTCGCTTGTAGATGGATTATCCTGTCCATTTGGATTTGTTTGACACATGTAAGACAATGGGGCCATTAATTCTTGTCCTCAGATGACAGCGATGCTTAGAAGTGTGCCGTGCTCTGGAGAATAAAGGAAGGCTGTAATTGCTTCTTCCTGAAAAGTGGTGTTTTTGCTTTTTAAGTTAGCGAGATGGGTATGGTATTCATGGAATATTATCAGTGGATCAGTCATTTTCTTAATATTCATGAAAAAGGGCTATTCAAAATTGTGTTTAAATTGACTTTTGTCACCTATTGTTGTTGTATCTTAATGGACTGAACATTCACCCTCCACTCCTTTCATACAGTATACAGTCAAATAAACCTCTCGGTTGCATGATAAGGCTAAATTCTGAATACATGTTTCCTGCTAAGTCTCTAAAGCTGAATTTGTATTGAAGATCATCCCTCAAAGACGACTTTCTCGTGGCTTGTTGTTGCACATTGGCATGAGAAGATTAACCACTAGTTCTTGTCAGTTGTTCAGTTGCCAATCCTCTAAACTAGTACACAGACACGCACAAACCCGTCTTAAAAATTGCAATTTGGCACTGGACAGACGGCGCTGTTGATAGCACTTATGTTGACAGCTTTGCTTTTTGGCACGAAGTCAAAGGGCAGAGCAGAAGTCACCATAAATTTAACATAGTCAGAGAGAGTGTCTAGACTAGTGCATTTTCATCTCAAAAGGGGCTGTAGAACATGACTGTTAGAACAGAACATTGGGTAATAAGGAAAGAAAACCACTTTTGTTAGGGGTAGAAGAGGTTTTCAAATCTAAGCTAACCAGACGTGGACAGAGACGTCTGCTGTATTTTTAATGCTAAGGTTTAAAGTTCACTTGTTAAAACTGTATAGCTAGATACTAACTGATACAGTATCAATACATGTAATAAATAGTTTTGTTTTTCTTTTTCTTTTTTTAAACCTTTCCTGAATCCTTCTCTGTGGTCTTGTTCAGAAGTATACCATAAAGATTAAAGCACACATATTACGTTATTTTCTGATCCATGTTATAATGTTATACCCTCATCAAAAACATACATGGAGTTATGTTTTGTTGCAGTATTAGATGGATTATAACATAAGTGTAACATAAAAAAAATGTGATTGTGGGACTGAAATGGCTTTGAAAATGGACTGGAGTATCAAACCTTTTCATTAGTATTGAAATTCAGTTTGAAATTGCTGTATTTTGTGTAATAACTTAGCCAGCAAAGGTAAAATGTACTCATAAACCATCTATCCATCCAAACCAATACGAATTAAAGATTGTTAAAGATTGAATTCACTACTTCACAAAAAATACAATCCAAATTCCAAGATGCAACCAACACAGAAAATTGTTAATGGTGCCACCAAAACACTGAATCTGTTCCTGGAATGCCTTTGTCCATTTCTAATTATAACGAAGTCCTGCCCCCCATTGTTAACATTGTGACTTCTCGACTCAATTTATGAATAATAAAATAAACCCAATTTAACCCTAGAAAATTCTGTTCCAACCCAGGCCCAGATCTAGACTGCACAGATTGGGGGGGCATTTCAGAATTTTGGTGGGGCATAGTGTGGAGTTTCATGTGGAACATTTTTCTTCTAATGCACGCACACACGCGCACACACACACACCGAGAACCGGCGCACACAGGCCGGACAGCGAGCTGCTTCCGCTGCGCTACCCGCCCCGTGGAGCCTGCTCCGTGGCTGCACGTGAGGACCGACCCCGGGGTCACAATGGAGCTCTGGGGCTGAAGCGGCGCGAGGGAAAAGAGGAATACTGTGGAATACTGTAGAATACTGTGGGGTTGCGCATGGATTCCACGAGTAGAGCTGCACACAAACAGTGCACTGCAGACAGTGGGACGCAAAGCGGACCACTAGTAGCAAAATGAGCGCGTTGTGCTCGGGTAAGCGGCTTGGCGAATCAGAAGTCGTGGCATTTTGGTGGAGCAAACAAGAAAATGTGATAGGCAGGTTGAAATTACATCAAATACAGCTGACCAATGGGGTGGGCAGGAGAACATTTTGGTTGGGCATTGCCGACCCCTGCCCACTTCTAGATCCGGCCTTGCTCCAACCTCAGCCATTAAACATTTCTGCAAGGAATATATTTTGACAAATAACCAAGCTGTTCTATCTTCCAGCCTGTCAAAACATGGGCTCCATTAGAATCATTAGCGCTCTTTCACTGATGCTGCTAGCGTCACGTCTTTTGTTAACTCACTCCACGGGCGTCTTGAGAAATTGTCTGCTAACCTGTCAGCCGGTCGGTTTTAATTTTGCGAGTTAATATGCCACGAGAGAATGGATCTCTGTAGCATCATTTTGCAGATGGTTTATCTGTGCAGAAGAAAAATGCAAATGGGAAATGGATTGTAGTGAAACTGTTGAATGGTTGAAATGTTGAAATGGAGCCAGGAGAAAGAGAAGTGTTTAAGAATTCAAAAGACAGAGAACGATCACTGGGTAATCGCTATAGGAATCTGGATGTACTTAAATATGCTATACCTGATTTTTACAATCTTAAAAACGTGAAAACATTTGCAGTGGTCCAGTTAGACCTGTCATAACACGAACAAATTTTGAAGAGTGATATTTTGCAAATTTATGCCATTGATACAATTATCTTAAAGCTTTATAAATACAAAATAAAACAGAATGAACAACTTTGTATGATGATTCAAATTCATTCAAACATCTACAGCTCAAATCATGTTAGTACAGGGGGTCCTCGGGTTACGACGTTGATCCGTTCTTAAGACACGTCGTAACCCGAATTTCGTCGTAAGTCGGATTTTGCCTTTGATCTTCCAACCAAAGCACCAATAACCTTTCCATCTCAATAATTAGACCACTACGCTGCTTGGTTATCACTGTCGCTTTCATAGGAGCAGATCAGAGCCCACATCAGGTACTTCCGCCCACATTGGGCACGCACACGAGGCCGTCTTCTTCTCCCTACAACCACAACAGAGCGTATTCTTCCGCCGTGCGCCGCGCGCCGTTCGCGTTTGTTTACATCTCTTACCACGCTAAACCGCGCAAGACGGAATGACGCATAATATATATATATATTTTTAATGGGGGCGCGTTCGTAACCACGAAACGTCGTAAACCGAGACCGTCGTAACCCGAGGACCCCCTGTACAGAAAAATAGCAAAAAGTTCCCCGTTAGTATAGAGAAAAAGTACCCACGATAAATATTGACCCCTAAAAAGTATTCTCCTATTTATCATGTATAGAACAATAACTAGTATATTTATCGTGACAGGCCTAGGACCAGGCACTCACCGCATTTTTCACCGCAGTGATTTTTTCACAACCAGAGACCAGAGCAAACTTTCTGATTAGTGAACAATTAAATGCTTTATAATGAGATGCAGATAGTACACAGCTGCTTATTCATTATACCTGTACTGCGTTAAGGTAAAGTTTCCTCAAACACATGAAATTGGGTACAGAACCTTTAATTGAATACTTAGGGATCTATTTTGTCTAAAGGCCTGTTTACACAAGAACGGTAAAAATGACAAAATATTTTAACGGAAGTGCCTTTCGTTTAGACGGTGACGGCGTTTTGGGGGCTTAAAAATGCAAAGCACTGAAACTGGCCTCCAAAGTGGAAAACTTGAATACCCTTCAACACAGCGTTTTCGTCTACACTGTCCAAGACACAAAACTCAAATCTGCTGACGTCGCATACGCGTTTACGTCACATCGGTCCATAATATCAGTGTACTTTGTTTGGCAGGACTCCCAGACCACACCTTCTTGCGCCTTCGTTGCTTTGTAGTCTTACGTGGTCTGAAGCAATAGTTGAACTTCTGCATCTGACAACACAATTTTTTTTTTCCTACCGGTAGCCATGTTTTGTTCGGCGCAGATGAGAAGAAGGAAGATTCTACGCATGCGAACGGACATAGTGATAATGTATCACAGCGCCACCTAGCCGCCTGGCATGCTTACCCAATTGAAATCCACATGCTTTTGCGTCACCGTATGCATGCAGATTTCCTCCTGAAAATGTTCGTCTAAACACGGAATAAAAAGTGAAGACACTTTTGCGTCTTCTGTTCAGACCGTCATCATACAAACGTAGCCTGAATAGTATTGGTTTCGGCAATTACATAAAAGTTGCTCAAGCAATAATGTAGAATCTAGGATAAAACCAGACTTGCAATCCACTGTCTGAGACCATCTAACTAATTACCCAGCAACAGTATTATCCTGCGTTGGGAGCTTTAGTTACCATAGCATTTTAAGGTAACATCGCTAATCCTTTCTTAACAATGAGACCAGATTCTGCAGCGGATTGGCTCTGCGTGCTGAACTTGAGCTTCTTAGTCAATTACACAGGTTTGCATTCAGAGACCTTTTCTGCCGTTTGAAACCTGAACACAGCAATTTAAGTTCAGGCTTTGTAATTATAATAATAGTAGAGAGGGTTGAAAATGGGATAACGCATCTAAAAACTGCACTGAAGTTCCTGTAATATATATATATTTTTTTATTTAGTTTTTCCTGAGTAGATGAGGGAGCTATATGCTGTATGTAAAAGATGATAATAAATAAAAAAAAATAGAATAAAGAATGAAAAAAGTACAAAATGGGTTGACAACATACTGTGCAATCTTCTAATGGATGAACTGAAACAAACAAAAAAAATGTACAATTTGATTATTGTTACTGGGAGAGAACTGCAAAAATGTAAAAGCCAAATTTTTTTGCAGATAACGTTCACCAACACTGTCCAATCCAAAGTATGCAATCATTTCTCACTACTGAATACATATAAAACAAAAAATAATACCTTATTTTTTGTGAGCTGATCTCTTTATTTAGCTGCTAAGTGCTATAGACTGCAGAAGATTACAAAAGAGAATAAATTGTGCAGTTCAGTTGACAGTTTTGGGGTTCACAACTTGTAGAAGAAATTGTGTTATTACATGGCTTCTTAAAGGTCCCATGGCATGAAATGTTCACTTTCTGAGGTTTTTGAACGTTAATGTGAGCTCCCCTACCCTGTTTAGGGCCCCCCAATGGCTAAAAGTTGCGTAATGTCTAAACTGAGCATTTGCGGTCCTTTTCTGCGTTTGAAAAAAACACAGCTCAAATGGGCGATTCTGGACAAGGCACCTTATTGACGTCAGATCGAAAAAAGAAATGCAAATTCAGTTCCACCATCATCTGGATCTCCACCCCCTGTCTCTGGAAATCACGCCCAGAGAGTTTGGACCGCGAAGGAGCTACCCAAGGAGCGACCCTCTGGACCTCTGAAACAGCAGTGGTTTAATTTTATTTTCTGTAAAAATGTGCTTTTTTTCATTGAAAAGCCTCTCCTTTCCTCCTTCGCTTACACACGCGGAAGTGGGGCCAGGCACAGCGCACGCTAACACAAGGAACCAGCGGTGCATTGGGGGCCCCCCCTCCCTCCTCTAAGCCTATCTGTGTCCTTCTCATTTGCATTCAAGCAAGAAGGCCCAGAATGAGTTGTTCAGACAGAGAGATTATGACTCTGACTCTGTAGATGTGTCTTTCTCATGCACTAAGTGTTGATTTTGAAGAAGGATTCATTTACAGTATTAGGGAACCATTAAGGAGCCATATAAAAGCATCAAGAAGTACCATGTCATGGGATCTTTAAAAATGTGTAACTCACTACCACTTAAGCCTTTGTTACCCAAATATGTGCTCAATCTTGCGAGATCTTGTTCCATCCCTACTAGATATCATACAATTTTTCTGCTCCAACAAAAATAGAATTAAAAAAACAGTAGAGTCCCCTATGTTTTTTTGTTTTTTTGTTTTTTTTGTGATGTGTGAGCTACTGTTTCCATTGCGGATCAATAAATTTTGTCTAAGTTTAAATTTTGTGTGTACTTTTGTGTAGTGTGGAGCAAGGTGTGAGGTGTGGGAAGGTTTTGCTTGGCTTTGCTTTTTTTTTTTTTGTTATCTAAAAAAATCAAAACTGGGGAGAAAAAATAGAATTAAACAGAGTGTGGTCTTAAATTCCTGCAGTGAATTCCATCTAATCCTGCTTGATCTGGAACATTAATCCTTGTTCCCACCGGATAGCTGCTTTGGATTGTTTTCCGCTTCAAAATTGCATGTAGGTGGAATAAAACGTACCAACTGCTAAATGGTGTAGGTTACCGGATGAGCAACTTGATCCTCTTATTTCTCCAACGCCCTGTCACCGAGGCACCCATTTCATTGTTACAGCGCCGAGGTTTTTCACTGATTGCTTTTGTGCGTTGATTTTTGGTGAATTTTGGTTTATATATGGATGAAAGAAGGTTGGAGATGGACGCGAGGGAGGGGCCGGTGTGCTCAAGGGACCCGTCAAAAAGAGACAGAATGAGGAGAAGCAAAAAAAAAAGATGGAAAAGAAAGGAGGCAGGTTTGATATTAAACATTTTCATCTAGCATTTATTAATTGCAGGTATTTCTATTGCTCAAAAACAATAATTCCTTCTGTGAATATGGGCCTAACCCTAACCTGCTTGTTTCCCTTATGTCCAAACTTGTCTAAATTGCTCAATAGTTCTGATTTGACAAATACAAATCCATAACAATACCCTTGTTTTGTTAAATAATGTTTAAACTATATATATATAAAAAAAATCTGTTACTTCCACATAAATTGTCCCTGCATTTGGATGGAATTTTCGGTGTTGATGACATCCGTAGGTAGAGGTATTCCTTTTTAGAACTCATTCTTACTTCCTGTATTTTTGTACTTTTTTTCCATTTTTATATGCTAAATATTCAATTATGATTTACCATTAAGATACTATCCCACTAAACCACGTAATAATTAGAAAAACATGAAAACCTATGCAGCTTTAAAGCCACTGCGCTCCTGTTAGCTTCTCTTTGGTGTCTTCGGTTCCATTAAATTGATTTACATTAAACAGACAAACGCATTAATCACGTTTCCCTCTGGAGATAATCTGGTTGTCAATCTGAAGCCTGGCGGGCAGCAGCGAGATGAGAAGAGCAAAGAGGAGACAGCTGAAGCACGTTCTGAGACCTGGGCCAAACACTCATCACCATGGGAACATTTAGATACTTACTCAAACACAGAGGTGGGAAGAGTCGCCAAAAATTGTCCTCAGGTATAAGAGTAACGTTACTTCAAAGTAACATTAGGTAAGAATAACAGGGTGTAACGTCTGATTTATAATTGATTAATCATTTGAAGTTAATGTAATTGAAAGGACAAAGCAATAAATAATGCTAAAATATTGTATTTTCAAAGGGTAAACCACTCTTTCAGATTTTCAAAAAAATCTGAAAGAAACATCCATCCATTTTTTTCTGCTTATCCGTGGCCGGGTCGTGGGGGCAACAGTCTAAGCAGGGACTCCCAGACTTCCTTCACCCCAGACACTTCCTCCAGCTCCTCCGGGAGGACCCGAAGGTGTTCCCAGGCCAGCCGGGAGACATAGTCCCTCCAGTGTGTCCTGGGTCTTCCCTGCGGCCTCCTCCCGGTGGGACATGCCCGGAACACCTGCCGAGGAAGACGTCCACAAGGCATGTGGAACAGATGCCCGAGCCACCTCAGCTGCTCCTCTTGACGTGGAGGAGCAGCGGCTCTACTCTGAGCTCCATCCGTGTCACTGAGCTCCTTACCCTATCTCTAAGGGAGCACCCAGCCACTCTGCGGAGGAAACTCATTTCGGCCACCTGTATCCGCGATCTTGTCCTTTCAGTCATTACCCAAAGCTCATGAAACACAAACATTCAAATTATTTAATATTGTCAGCATAAAGCTTTTGTAACTTTTAGACTTACACAGTGGGAAGAGTAACCAAAACTTTTACTCAAGTAAGAATATTGTTACTTCAAACAAAATGCCGCTCCAGTACTTTTTGTTCAAGCTGCAGTGATTTTTGTTGACAAAGAAAGATGGCATCTGCAGAAGATTATGTAACCTTTATATTTCAACATCATGGTTCTTAAGTTATTAAGTTTAACGGATAGACTGAGACTGAAACATTGGGTTGGGTTACGCCTATAGCCGCTTTAAGGATGTGAGGGTTGTGGCCTGAAAATGACCAACACCATTTTCTATCTATTTGAAACACTCTTATAAGTGTCATTGAATATAAAACCTCTATCTCTGCACTTTCAAATGGGACCCAAGACCCCTGTGACGTGAGATTGGTTTACATTGTCTGCACATGGTTCTGCATTGAAATCATTTAGGCCTGTAAAATATTTAATATGAATTCAAACAGTTACGCAATTGTTACAGTGATTGATAGACGCAAAACTATCAATACTGGAGATGGATCCTACTTCTCCTGGCAGGTTAACCCAGCAGGAATCAAGGATGGGTCAAATGCAGAGGTCAAATGAAAATGTGTACATTACCTTGCCTTGCCTTACATTTATGTTTTCTATATTTCTATGAGTTTATGAGGAACAAATATTTTCTTCTGCTACTTGTGGACCGTGGTAGTACGTTCTACCACAGTTTAGAATACAGAGATGTCCGATAAGTTATGCTGATATTTTTGGGCCGATATGTGGGGTCGATTTGGATTACTTTATTAAAATTATGTACATATTATGTAAAACATGTTCAAATGTTCTACAAACTCCCCCCAAGCTCTTTTGTACTACACTGGACTGTGTTTTGTGTGAGGGCATGTTTTGTGCAGCTATCTTTTTGCATTAGACTTAGACAAACTTTATTGATCCACAAGGGAAACTATTTGGGTACAGTAGCTCATTCATCATAATATAATATAATACCGTATATAACAGAGGGTAACAAAAATAGAAGAATAGCAAGAAAGATAGCAAGAGACTGGTGTCAAATGAGACATAATTATGAAAATAATAAGTGTATACGTACAAATCAAAATAAATGGTAAAAGGAGAAGTTCAATTTGTCAACTGGACAAAGTTTATTTGGTCGAAAACGTTTCGCAGCTCATCCGAGTTGCTTCGTCGATTCTGGTTAGAGTGCTGATGGACACTGCTTATATCTAGCTGCAGGGAGGAGCTAACTACACTGAAATTATACTGAAATCAAAATAAAATACAAAAATAAGTACCGTATTTTCTGCACTATAAGGCGCATCGGATTATAAGGCGCACCTTCAATGAATGGCCTATTTTAAAATTGTTTTCATATATAGGGGGCACCGCATTATAAGGAGCATAGAATAGAAGCTACAGTAGTGGTAGCCATGATTAACAAGTATTGATCCATATATAAGGCGCATCAGATTATAAGGCGCACTTTCGGCTTTTGAGAAAATTGAAGGCTTTAAGGTGCGCCTTATAGTGCGGAAAATACGGTAATAAAATATCAAATCACAGCTATATACAGGAGACCGGCAGTGCAATAATGTACTGATTGACAGAGCATGAGGTTATCTGTTACTTAAGATTGAGTTGTTATACAGTTGTAGGGAGTATTATCTGTTACATAGGGGTGAATTGTTAAAGTGTTGATATAAAGTTTTGTGTATTTTTTAGACAGCTGATTGACCAAAACAAAATACTGGCCTGTGCTGGAGATTTAAGGGCGATAGCCGATCTGCCACAAAGCCCAAATATTGGCCAACAGATATTATCGATCTGTCTCTGCTTCTAGGCATTGTGCTCTATACTGTATAATAACCACTGTAGCAAGGATGGAACAACAAACCCAGCCTATAAATAGGTGTGCTTTTGAAGAGTCAGGGGAGACTCTGGTAGTCGATGACGATAAATGACTTTGACAGAGACAATCAGGATGAAATGTTAATGTGCTTGTGCCAGAGGATGCAGTAACAGCCAGACAGCGGCTTCTATGGGGAAATCAGATGCTTAGTTACCCTGCACACCCCACAGAGCAAAAACAGGCTGTGGAATACCAAGGAAATAGAGGTGTACCTGAGGCGGGTGATGGTACAGTGAGGAATGATGAAGGAGAGGAGTAACTGTGATCCTCTGATCTGCGTGAACGAGACGGAGTGCATGTCCTTGAGTTTAAGTACTACACAGCCATGCAAGGGCTTCTGTGGTTTACAAAATTGAAATGGCACCACTGGAGGAGAAGAAGACGGTGAAGGAGGAAACATATTTTTAATGTAGTACTCAATAGCATGTGTATGGATTCATTTAATTTAATGGTAAGGTATGGAACTTTCTGAAGGTTATCTGCATGATGCCCACGAAAATAGAAAATTAAAGCCATACTTGGGTATATTCTGCATGGACAGCACTGCACGGCCACATTTCGCACGCAAAGGGGGCAAAGTTTAGATGGGAACAAACAATAGAGGCCCTCTTCCAGGCCAAATAAGAGTTTTTGTTGTTGTTGGTTTTTTTTTAGCAAAATAAAAACAATAAAATAAAACATCCAAAATGAAAATATATAAATAAAAAAACTTAATAATAATAATAATAATAATAATAATAATAATAATAATAAAAATAACAAAAAGTAATCACAGGCCAATAGTGCTTGTCTGAGATATGATGTTGAGAAGCTACAGCAACTAGAACCCCATGCATCCTTCTCTCTCATGACCTCCCGTGTGCCACTCATTTCCGGACTTTTAACATTTCATTATTTCTCCAGTTTTTCCAATGGAGATCAAGCCTCTCATTCAAAGCCCATGTTCAGAAAGTCCTTGTAATATAAATGGACACCACAGTCGCCCAAATTTGTAGAACGGTCAGCTTCAAAAAGGCAATTTTCATTTTCACTTCTCGGCACCAGCAATTTCACTTTGAGGGCTGTAGATTGGCACAGAGATGGGAGATACAAGTAGTGTAAAAGACAATATTGTTTGGCTGATACTGCCTGTGCAGGTGCATTCTCACATACAGAGAGACATAAAAGCAATTTGTGAATTGTAGCCCTGTGCAGTATATCACAATCGAAACTGCCATTTGAGCTGGTCCAGTGATCAAATCACATAGGCTGGAATTATTCAGGGATTAGAATGTCCTTAACAAAGAACAAAATATCGATATTTTGCAGTGACATCATGCTAGGGATGTGCATGTTTCTCTGTTGGCAGAATGTTTAACAGTTCCTATGGTGATGCAATGCACACATTATATACTGTACACAGTGTGAAAATTCGAGAAAAAATACAAAATAGATTTAAACAACACATTTTCAGGACACTGTGATAATTGTAGCATTCATGGTCCTGTTTAGGAGTTTGATTTTCAACTAAAAAAGAGTGACTAACTGAAAAACTGCTAGATATTTTATAATTTTTTTTTACATTTGTTCTGGTCAGATTGTGTTGAAATAAAGCTCAGATTAGGTCTGATTTCTGAGTAGCTTCTAACAGAGCAGTGCTTTCAGTTAGCTTAGTTTATCATGTTTATTTACAAACATGTTTTGAAATGTATAGGTTTTTTGTATTAGGTTTTCAGTGTATTGTCAAAAGTTTACTCTGAACACTTTCAACACAAACTTACTTACCAAACATCACAAACATACAGGAAATCAAATCACACATTGTGCAACCCTAGAGTTGTTTGTGAATCCATGTTTTTTATTCCAAACAATATTTCAGGTTTTTATCAATTTCTTGAGGCTTGCCCGACCACCGTGCTAGAATTTAGTAGTTTCATCTTTGTATTTTTGAACTGTGTGTCATCCCTGGAGCATGCTTCTCTCACACAACCCTGACAACACCATTGACAAAACTGACAAACAGATCCGCCAAATAATATGATGCAGGTTCAAATGATGTCTTCCTCTCTGGCGTTGGGTTTTATGTGGCATCTGTTTTGTCAGAGCCGCAAGCCTGATTTTGACACCGTCATAAAGAGAATTGAATTGAGGGTGCAGACGGGCTTCCTAGCAATTTATTTTTATGAAAAGTCAATAATTATGTGTGGTGACTTGTTGGTAACTGGTGAGAACGGATTAGAGCAGTTTAATGCAGTTATTTTGAGTGACAGTAGAACTTGATACTAGAAGTAGATGAAACCACACAATGTATAAAAATAAAACTGAAATGGCACATTTTTGTGCATTTATTTGATATTGTATTTTATATTTTATTACTTATTTTTCATTTTTTATTCTGATTTGTACATATAATCATTGTTTTAGTTTGTATAATTATGTCTTTGTCACATTTGTCACTGGTCTTGGTTGCTATTCCATCGATTATTTGTTAGCCTCTGTTAGATATTATATTTGAGGAGTGAGCAACTGTACCCAAACAATTTCCCTTGTGGATCAATAAAGTTTGTGTAAGTCTAATTATTCATTCACGACATACCCCGTGGTAGTAAGCTGCTACTGTAGCCACAGATGCCATGGAGCAAACTTACAGAAGCAAGGCGTCCAATCTGTGCCATCGGTCCCTACGACCAACACCAATACTCACGGGTGCACACACCACACTGATACTAGGCAAAGGGGGTGAAGTGTCTTGCCTAATGACACACAACACACTGGTGCCCTACAGTGGCACCTGGAATTCCCAGTGGTCTTCCATCCAAGTACTAACCTGGCCCTGCCTTGCTGAGCTTCTGAGGATCTAACGAGATCAGGCTTTGACCAGGAGGTTAGGTCAAGTTCAAAGTTCAAAGTCAACTTTATTGTCAATTCTGCCATATGTGTTCAACATACAGTGAATCGAAATTTTGTTTCTCTCTGGCCAAGCAGTGCAAAAAGACAGTGTACAAAATACAACATAACACAATACAAAAAACTATCTAAAACTAAATCTATAAAGTAGTGCAAAGAATAAATACCATTTACAGATTGAGTAAAATGTGCAATACAATGTGCATTGAAAATAAGGTAAACATAAATGTGCAACAGCAGTTCTTAGAAGCACTTTTAAAGGTCCCATGGCATGAAATGTTCACTTTCTGAGGTTTTTGAATGTTAATGTGAGCTCCTCTACTCTGTTTAGGGCCCCCCCATGGCTAAAAGTTGCGAAATGTCTAAACTGAGCATTTGCGGTCCTTTTCTGGTTAGAAAAAAACAGCTCAAACGGGCGATTCTCAACAAGGCACCTTATTGACGTCAGCTCGAAAAATGCAGCTCCACCCCCCGTCTGTGTCTACTCAGCGTCTCTGTAAATCATGCCCAGAGAGTTTGGACCGCGAACGCGCTAAGCAATGCGAAATGCGTTTTTTTATTTGCCTGGAGGCACGTCCAAGTGTTTCTAGGCTCGGAAGTCCTTTATCTGAGCCTCTGGACCTTTGAACAGCAGTGGTTTAATTTTATTTTCTGTGGAAATGTGTTTATTTTTCAATGGAACTTCTCATGTTCTCCGCGCAAAAACGCGGAAATGGATCAGAGAGCGCACAGCTGAGAGCTGAGAGCGGAGAGTTTGGCCACGCCCCCACCCTCTACTGTAGGCCATCTCTGTCCTCCTCATTTGCATTCAAGCAACAACTCCCATAATGGCCTGTTCAGAGAGAGAACAATTACTCTTTTTCATCTTATCTCTGTTTCTCATGCACTGAGTCTTGATTTTGAAGAAGGATTCATTTACAGTATTCGGGAACCATTAAGGAGCCATATAAAAGCATCAAGAAGTACCATGTCATGGGACCTTTAAAGTCACCAAACTCCAAACCTTTCTTGAATCATTTGGTTGGCAATTCCAGGTCTGAAATCAATTTGTACTGAACAAAAGGTAAAAGCTTTACCTGGCCAGCCAAATGATATCTCTCTGTATTTCCTATACACCGCGATACCATTTGGACACCCTCCATCCACCCTCGCTCCTCCGGTTACAAACGGACTCCGCGATTCTGATTCGTTCAAAGATGGTGACGTCAGTGCCCCCGCCTTTGCCCGCAAAGTCACTCTTAGGCAGCGGAAGTTCCGCCTCAGTTTTGAATCAAGATGGCGCAATCTCTGATTGGTTCACTTAGCTGTCTGTCTACGCGCAACCGCAGCGCATTTTGGACCAAGCGTTACCAGACTCACTCGCTGGTACAGCGATGAGTCATGGATTCTTCCAGGCAAGTAAAAGCTAGTTGTTAATGTGAAAATTACTGCTTCATAACATCGCAAGATGGATGAACAGAGCATTTTTAAATGTAGACATACTAATAACAAAGGATTACTCAAAGTTGTGTGAATGAAACAAAATAAAACTCCAGGTATGTTCCTGAGTAAGTAACAATGTTCCAACATGACTTAAAGCTCACAAGAGTCGAGTTTACATATTTCACCTCTCACCCACTGCCAGTTAGTACAAAATCCCTCTAGCTTTCTGAATGAAAAAGAGTATCTAATGAATTCCCTTTGATGTGCTATTATATTATGTTATATTTAATGTGGCTACACTCTGCCATTTCACTCAGTTAGGTGGGTTAATGTTTCACTGTGCAGGTTGGTGCACGCCTCCTGTCTGACCTGCTGTAATAAAACTCACCAACTCAAAGAACTGTCTGTTCTCTTCTCCTTCTTCCTCTGCCAATGGGAAGTTGTAAATGATGACCCTTTGCTGCTTAGGGGTCAAGGAAAAGGTTGTGGGGTCAAGAAGAATGCTGGAAAAACTGCTGGGTACTTCAAACAAAAAGACTTGACAATTTACTCACGAGAAATGGTTGTTGTTCTTTTATCACTCTAGGGATGCAACACTCTTGTATGCGAGTGTGAAAAATAGAAAATAGAACGGAGAGAGAAGTGTTACACAAGAAATACAATTACGGCTAATGCTAAACTGGTCTTTTAGTGTGGAGAGTGTAAACAGGTCATTTTAATTTGTAGCTAGCTTGTGTTCCCATTTTTTTGTGCTATATTAGACATTTTGATATTTCAGACATTTTGATTTTTGTTTTTTAACATCTTTGGCCATCTTACAATCGAGTAAAATAACATGAATTCTTCTCTTGGATCCAGGAACTACTCACAGGAAATTGTACAAGCAAATAATGTGGCTTTTTATGTAAACACATTTTGCCCATTATATTGATACTTTGCAGTTAATGTCGTCAGCATTCACTGGGAGCGTGTTGCGAACTGTAGGCATGCTCTGTCTGAGATGTTGTTAGACTTTAATTCAAGCTTTACTTTAACACAATTTAATTTGAAAGAACTAACTTAAAGGAATATTAACATTTTTTACAATCTGAACCTTATTTCGGTAATAAAACTCACCCATAGTACTTTGGTGTCATTTGGAGCAGTTTCGTAGATGTTGTAGTTTAGCGATATCCGTTAACGTGAGTGCTTGGGACAGGTGATTGCAGTCACCAAATAACACAAACTTTATCACTTTTCAAATTACCTCAATGTTAGTCTACACTTTCGCTTGAGTCAAAAGTGGCCTCTAATCCAAGATTTAGCCATAGTTTCGAGTAGATGAGGGGGACAGTGCGCATGCGCTCATTCACAGCTGATTTCACTCTCAGCTCTCGGGACCCAAACATGAAAGGCAAAGCTGTAAGACGTTTGGACCATTGTGTTTGCAGTACTTTTTAAATTTTATTTTATGCGATACCGATGGCTGTTCTCTGCGCTGCTCCTAAAACTGTCTCCGCTTCATTCTTTCCGCATCCATTCTGTCTCCTCATCCGTATACTCCTCTTCAGTCCTCAGTCCTCAGTCCTCCATAAGTCCTCTTCAGCCTCAAAGTCCATCTTCTGCCATGTGTCGCTTGCAACAGAAAAGTTATTAGCGTCTTCTTATCTGCAAAACAGCTGTGAATGAGCGCATGCGCATTGCCCTCCTCATCTACTCGAATCTATGGCTAAATCTCGGATTAGAGGCTTCTTTTGACTCAAACGAAAGGGTAGACTAAGACATTGAGCTTTTGCAATTTGAAAAGTGATAAAGTTTATGTTATTTGGTGACTGCAATCGCCTGCCCCAAGCACTCACGTTAACGGATATCACTAAACTCAGGGCTCTCAAGGCTCACGCATTGAGAGTGTGACACACGCAATTCGACATGTTCACACGCTCACACGCCACACATGGCATTTCTCACGCTGATTTGTTTTTTTTGTTTTTTTTGTTTTTTGTGCCCAGAAAATCAGTCTGTGTGGCTTAGTTTATGCAGGCTCCGCACGTTTTCAGTGCCGCCCCCTGCTCCGGGGGAGCAGGGGGAGGGGGGGACGGGGCGTCTGCTCCCGACCGTGCGGTCCGAGCGGAGGCCGGAGCAGACGCGCCGTCCCCCGGGCACGTCCTGAGCCTCAGTCCCGGTGCCACGTCTCCTCTGAGACGCACCGACTCCGGTCCCGGTGTCTCTGTCTGTGAGTAACGTGTCCCCCCCGACGGCTTACGCGCGGAATACGCGCGGCCCAGAGCGGAACTGCCCATGGTGAGACGCGGTGAGCCGCGGGCCCGGTGCATTAACCAGACTCTTACATGAATCCGTTAAAAATGTCCCGCTCCCTCCTCCCCGCCCCTCTCAGCGCGCACTGACAAAGTGGGGTGATGATAAAACAAACTGAGAACCATCAGGTAATAACTTCATTTATATAACTCTCATTAGTTGCTTTGTAGTTTAAATGTGCTCTTTAGACAAACAGGGCTCTCAACACGCAATTCGACGTGTTCACACGCTCACACGGCATTTCTCACGCAATTCAAGCTAATTCCTAAACTGGACCATGAACACTCGTATTAATCAGGCTCCTGAAAATGTGTTGTTTAAATCAATTTTGTGTTATGTCATGACATTTCAGACAGTTTCAGACAATTTTACACATTTTCTGGTAGTGTTTGCTAGCGTGAGCTAACTGTTGAGCATTCCCCCTTACACATACATGCAAAACACCCTCATATCATATCAAAAATGGCTTCTGCAGTCAATCCTGCCTTCTGGTCTTACCCTCCTAAGTTTTTGGCGCAGGTTTTTATGCCAAATGTCCCTTATGATATAAAACTTTCAAGTTATCCTGGCAGTACACTGACTGATCACTCCCTTGTTGGTTTTCTTTTGCCCTATCTCATCTAAACCACAGTGCCAGCAAATTACGTATTTCTAAAAGTTATAGTTGCAAGTGAAGTAGATTTGGCAGTGAAACAAAAACAAAAATAAATCACCATTGTTAAAAATCTATAAAACTTGTAATTTATGTGTGATTTAGCTAGATTGCAGGTTAAAAAGACGAACAAGATAGCCCATAAAAGTGCAGTCCCAGCTGTTTGCTCTGGCTGTAGTTATTGCGAGTGTCCGGATTGGCTGGCCCATGCTCTGCTCTGCTGCACTGAGGCCCCACCAGGGAGATTTACTGCAGTGATATATAGCTCCGACCACTGCATTAATGTAAGATTTCCATTAGAAAAATTGCACGACAAAGCTCATAGAAGAAGCCAGTGATCACGGAGATCCTATGATACAGCAGGGAACGTGCCTTGTCAGAGAAACATCAGCAGCCCTGACAGGAGCACAGGTGACACCTATGTTCACGAAGGGCTTTAAAGGGCCTACATTATGCTAAATTAACTTTTGTGAGCTTTAAAGGGACAGTGTGTAAGATTTTTACCCGTTAATTACTGAAATTGAAGATACCCATTCAAAAATACATTGTTTTCCAAGCCTTTTCACTTCCATCATGAAATCAAAGTATTCTTTTGAACTTAGATATAGTCACATAAAAGGGGGATCTTCCCCATGCAGAGGCAGCCATTTTGAATACGAGAGCCGCAGAAGGACATTTGGGCTCCGCCTTCGGCAAGGCTCGTGGTTTTGGGTAAACAACACAAGCATGCTGCCGGATCAGACATCGTAATGGATCTAACACGCGTTTTGGACTAAATTGTTTTACTGGATTTTATTCGCTGGATCCTTACGGACAAATTGAGAGCAAGTTTATGGTGAAATACAGTTTGACCTGTGCAAAGCATTCTAAGGTAAGCTAACCTCGTTTTGTGCTTTTCCATATAAAAGCCCCATGTGCTCAGGGAGTGATTGTTGTGCAGGGAAATGAATTGCATAGTCAAAAAGAGGAGACTGTAAGGTTTCAATTGATGTGTAGAGTGTCATGGTACATGATCGGGAATGTGTGTTTTCATGAGAGAAAAAAAAAAAAAAACAGGTGACGCGCGCCCGGGTGACCCTCGAGGTAGCTAAAACAGAAAGTGCAATAGCACCATCCTCCTATGCGCCACGAATCCTACACACTGGGGCTTTAAGCCATGTTAAAATCCTGCTACCTCATCAAAAACATACCTGGAGTTGTGTTTTGTTTGAATAATCAGCATTTTAAAGGGACAGTGTGTAGGATTGGTGGCGCATTGGTGGATGGTGGGTTTTGCAATTCCGGTTTTATCTACGGCAGACCTCGAGGGTCACCCAGGCGCTCCGTAACGCGGACAGCTCGGCATACCCGGAGCCGTGCACGAACCGAGCGCACGCGTGAAGCGCACCCGGCGCTGTGGGGGGAATCGGGAACCGGACCACGGAGGGCGGAGGTTGGTCTGAGCCTGGGGTGCAGGCCCGCGCTGCAACATTGCCCCAGCCGCGGTAGGTACTATGTCTTTCTTCTTTTCCTCTTAGATGAAGGTGCTTGCTCCTGCGATGTATGTGCGGAGAAAGTGTGATCTGGCAACATGCTTGTCGTTGTTTATCCAAACGCGTACTATCTTGTTGTGTGAAAACCACGAGCCCTTTGACAACTACTGTATAAAGAAAAGGCGAAGGCGGAGCCCAAATGTCCTTCTGCGGCTCTCGTAATCAAAATGGCTGCCTCTATATGGGGAAGATCCCACTTTTATGCGACTATATATCTAAGTCCAACAGAATACTTTGATTTCATGATGGAAGTGAAAAGGCTTGGAAAACACTGTATTTTGGAATGGGTATCTTCAATTTCGGTAATTAACGGGTAAAAATCTTACACACTGTCCCTTTAAGGAAACAACATTTTAACAAAGATCAGAAAATTGTATAATATGGCCTATTTAAACAATTTATAGGTCAGATCTGTAGAGAGAATACAGTGTTTTCAAGGTCTTTTTGAGCATTAAACACCTTTAATTAAGTAAAAGATACATTTAATGCCATACCGTGTAACATTCCATGATACACTGAGGCAAAAGCAGGTGCAATTTTGTGTTTTCAATAAGTTTCAATACATTTGACACAATTTTACAGTTTTGTTTTGTTTTTTGTTTTTTTTGTTTTTTGTTTTTAGGCAAATGTGAAATATTCCAGCTTATTTTACTCAAAAGTAAAACTACCTCTGTCCATATTACCATGATTCTTTGTATCTTGGTAAAAATACTAACCAAGCACTTTCTTTCTTCACTTTCTTCATACACTTTTACATTTTAAACTGAGCACCAAGTTACAGGTCAGATCTGGGGAGAGGCGAGTCCACTGACAGAACAATACAATGTTTATCCAGGTATTTTTCAGCATCAAACACCTGTCATTAAGTAAAAGACACATTTACTTTTCAACAATTTATAATAATTTTCTTACATTTTCATCGCTACATTGCTTGTTTTATTATACATGATTTTATAACAAGAGCTATATTTACCCATATGACACAAAGAAAGTCATTGAGATTTGACAAATGCATTGATTTTTCATTTTAAACTGCGCACCATATGGACAAGTCCTCTCTCGGTTAAATTGGAACAGCTGTTCTTTTAGGCTTGATGTATAATTGCAATGTATGTGCTCGATTCTCGCTTAGACGCTTTAAATCTTACTTCTTCTGAACTTGCTTTGGCATTTCCAAGTGTGAATAATAGGCATCATGACAAACATTCTTCAAGGGAAACAATATCGTCTTATCCTCTTTGCATTTACAATTAGCGCTTTACACTTGAGCAATCATCCATTTTAAGCACCCTTTCTAAACACCATCTTGGCGGGTGATTCAATGCAATTAGCAGAACTATACAGCTCTGGGAAAAAATAAGAGTCTCTTATTTTTTTCCCAGAACTGTATATTTTCTGTCTTGTTTACATTGGTGGAAGAAGTAGTTTTGTTCCTTAAAGGTGCGTTGTGTAACTTTTCTGGTGGAGAGTCCGTCACCTGCTTGTTTCTGTAGATATGTTACTCCTGCCTGAAATATTCCACAGTGTAACATTAAACAGATCTACCTTACATTTCTTAAATTGCAGGTTGTTTTATAGCTCAAAAATACCTAGACAAGGCATTCTGACTGCCTGTAACTTGGTCTCCATGAAGATAGAAAGGTTTAACATCACCATGTGAAATAATCCAGACAAAGCAATGACATCTCCAATGAGAAAAGCATTTTGTCATTTGATTTAGTTTTCCATAGATGTTATTGCTTTGCCTAAAATGTTCCACAGTAGCATTAAACTTATCTATCTTGCATTTATTCAATTACAGGTGTTTTTGTTGTTTAAAAAACTTTAGCAGAGTCACCTCTCCACAGATCTGATGTGTAACCTGGCACATTAGCTAACACTTATAAGTAAAAGTATAGATACCAGAGCAAAAAAAAAAAAGTAAACGTAAAAGTAGGCTATCACGTGAATATCTACTTAAGTTAAGGTAGTAAAGGTATATGATTAAAAGTGGACTTACACAATAATTCCTTGTAGTGTAGTGGAGTAGAAAGTACAGATACCTGCTCTCAAATGTGGTGAAGTAAAAATAAGTATCCACCGTGTAGTATTCTAAGTAAAGTACAGATACCTACACTCCACAACTGGTCTAGTATAACATTTCTTACTTGATGGCTTGTATCTTGGGGCTGTCATGGAGCCCACTGCATAAATGACCCGGGTTGAATGGTGCGGCTTCCCTGTATTGATTCTGTGGTCTCATTATGGGGAATGCCCCTCTGCTGTGGCACAGATATTCACACAACACATTACACAGACGTTTTGCTGTTTACAAGTCTCTGCTTTTGTGTTAAAGCAATTTCAGAAATCGCTCATCATGTAACAGGACTCCGGTGAGTGCACATCACGAGTTGAAGGAGGTAGCGTAGCATACTTATCTTAATAATCCTGTGACATCAGGAGATTGGGTTCTGAGCTAATTGTTAATGTGGCTAATTAGACTACAGTGCTAAGTACTTTTTGTTTTAATGGATTCAGTGTCTTGTGTGGACAGATCAAGTAATAAGGATAACAAAGGTTACTACTACTGAGGAATAACATTCAGATACCATGTACTATTGTTAATGTTGTTTTATTATAAGTAGTATCTTTAATGTTTCGTAAGCATTGGCGGATTAATCATCACTGTCTTGTGTCACTTCTGAAAAAAGTATAATTGACAAACATATTATAAATGATATCCAATAGGTTTATAACATTGAGATCAAATTTAAAAACTAACCATGAAATACCTTTAGGAAGTTTTATCTCAGTTGGCCACACTTTTTCTATGCCTTAATCAAGAAACATGTAAAACTAAGGTCGTTTTCACACCTGCCTTGTTTGGTTCGTTTAAAACGAACCAGAGTTCGTTTGCTCCTTTGATTTGGACCTTTTGGGCTGGTGTGAATAAAAACCAGAAATCTCGATCCGGAGCAAACAAGCGAACCGAGACCACCTAAAAAGCTGGGTCTCGGCACGGTTCCATTCGAATCCTGGTGCGGTTCGTTTGAGGTGAGAATGCAGACCGGACTCGATCCGACACAAATTGGCTTTTTGTACTTCACAAGCTCCTGTCGTAGTTTGAGCATTTTGGGAAACCGAGGCTGACGAAACGAAACGAAAGGAAAGGAAACTTACAAGGCTTACTTACGTTTTGCGTGAAGAGCAAGAGTCAGAAATTGATGCGTGCACATGAGCGCTGTTCTCCGTAGCCGTCTTGCCCTGTGTCTTCGTTGTTTGGAAATTGATTGAAAAATAGTGTAAACCTCACGATGCTGCTCAAACATTTGTGCGAACTGTAAAAACTGGGCAAACCATATCGCTAAGGCTAGATTGAAAACAGCACGTAACACCATTATTCTCCTTCTTCCGTGTTTGGACACGGCGTATTGACACGGCTCATTTCTGTCCAATGGCTGAGCGACCTCAGCACACGTGCTTTTGTTTATAGATGTTAGTCCACTTGGGGAAAAACTGCAATGTGAAAGCGAACCAAAATTTTTAAAAAAAAATTTAAAATTTGGTCCGGACCAAAGGAAGTGAACTATCGGACTTTCCTGGTGTGAAAATGACCTAAAATAGCCCCTGTCTTTGCATCAGTACCTTACCCTGTCGTGTTGTCATGTGACCCAGCCTGCTAGTCCCGACCATGTGGCTACGCTAACCCATGCTTTGATTGGCTTGGCACTAATCAGGTTTAGAGACACCAGCTTCCTGCAGAATTACATGATCTTTACATCACAACACTTGGATCCATAGTCTAACCCCATATGCATCAGGCAGAAAGCTCTGTGCTGTTTAAAGGTACACCGTATAACCTTTGTGGTGGTGGGTCTCTCATATACTTATCTATACAGTGCCGTGAAAAAGTATTTGCCCCCTTCCTGATTTCTGTGTTTTTTGCATATTTATCACTCAAAACATTGTCAGATCATCAAACCAATTTTAATATCACACAGAAACAACCCAAGGAAAGACAAAATTCAGTTTTTGAATGATGATTCCATTTATTAGTGCACAAAAAAAATCTAAACCTATCTGGCCCTATGTGAAAAAGTAATTGCCCCCTTAATCTAATAGCCAGTTGAGCCTCCTTTGACAGCAATAACTGTAACCAAACGTTTGCGATAATTGGTGATGAGTCTTTCACACCGCTGGGGAGGGATTTTGGCCCACTCTTCTATGCAGAATTGTTTCAATTCTGCCATATTGGAGGGTTTTCTTGTATGAACTGCCCGTTTAAGGTCACACCACAGCATCTCAATCGGATTTAAATCCGGACTTTGACTTGGCCACTCCAAAACCTTAATTTTGTTTTCTTTGAGCCATTCAGAGGTGGACTTGCTGGTGTGTTTTGGATCATTGTCCTGTTGCATGATCCAAGAGCGCTTGAGTTTGAGGGCACGAACTGATGGCCGGACATTCTCCTTCAGGATCTTCTGGTAAACAGCAGAATTCATTTTTCCGTCAATCACAGCAAGTTGTCCTGGTCCTGAGGCAGCAAAGCAGGCCCAGACCATCACACTGCCACCACCATGCTTTACTGTGGGCACCATGTTCTTTTTATCAAATGCTGTGCCATTTTTACGCCAGATGAAACGGGCTGCAGACCTTCCAAAAAGTTCAATTTTAGACTCATCGGTCCACAAAATGTTTCTCCAAAAGTCTTGAGGGTCATCAAGGTGCTTTTTGGCAAAGGTGAGACGAGCCTTTGTGTTCTTTTGTGAAAGCAGTGGTTTTCTCCTGGGAACTCTTCCATGGATGCCATTTTTGGCCAGTGTTTTTCTAATGGTGGAGTCATGAACACTGACCTTAACTGAGGCCAACGAGGCCTGTAGTTCTTTCGATGTGCGTCTAGGTTCTTTTGTGACTTCCTGAATGAGCCGTCGTCGCACTCTTGGAGTAATCTTAGTTGGTCGACCACTCCTGGGAAGGGTTGCAACTGTTCCCAGTTTCCTCCATTTTTGAATAATGGCTCTGACAGTGGTTCGCTGGAGCCCCAGAGCTTTGGGAATGGCTTTGTAACCTTTTCCTGAATTATAGACTTCTATCACTTTTTTTCTCATTTGTTCTTGAATTTCTTTGGATCGTGGCATGATGTGTTTGTTCTTGAGATGTTGTAGCCAACTTCACTTTGTTTGACAGGAACTATTTAAGTGATTTCTTGATTCAACACAGGTGGTGACAATCAGGTGTGGGTGTGGCATGTAGAACTGAACTAAGTTTCTCAAAACTGTGGTTAGTCACAGTTAGTTTGTGATTTAACAAGGGGGGGCAATTACTTTTTCACATAGGGCCAGATAGGTTTAGATTTTTTTTGTGCACTAATAAATGGAATCATCATTCAAAAACTGAATTTTGTCTTTCCTTGGGTTGTTTCTGTGTGATATTAAAATTGGTTTGATGATCTGACAATGTTTTGAGTGATAAATATGCAAAAAACACAGAAATCAGGAAGGGGGCAAATACTTTTTCACGGCACTGTATATATACAGCTCTGGAAAAAAATAAGAGACCACTGCAAAATTATCAGTTTTTCAGATTTTACTACTTATAGGTATGTGTTTGGGCAAAAGGAACATTTTTGTTTGAGTCTATAAACTACTGACAACATTTCCCCCAAATTCCAAATAAAAATATTATTGTTTAGAGCATTTACTTGCAGAAAATGACAAATGGTCAAAATAACAAAAAAGATACATGTTTTCAGACCTCAAACAATGTAAAGAAACAAGATCAAATTCATTTTAAAACAACATCATACTAATGTTTACACTTAATAAGAGTTCACAAATCAATATTTGGTGCAATAACCCTTATTTTTAATCACAGCTTTCATGCGTCTTGCCATGCTCTCCACAAGTCTTTCACATTGTTCTTGGGTGACTTTATTCCACTCCTGGTGCAAGAACTGAAGTAGCTCAGCTTTGTGTTTGTGTTGGAATTCAACAGTAATACATGTAGAGATGCTGATTTCAGAAAAAAATGCAGTGGTCTCTTATTTCCCAGAGCTATAGATAAAGATATAGATCTCCTCTCTCTCTCTCTCTCTCTCTCTCTCTCGATAGATAGATAGATAGGCCTAATATTCCACAGTATGGCATTAAACTTATCTCCATGAACCATAAACTGTAAATAGGACACAGTTATCCCACTAGCCTGACCATGGGGGCGCTTCCTGCTCCATCAACTGTTTCCAATTGACTTCACATTGAAACATTGTCGTCCCTCTATTTGTAACTGCTGCTGTGAGCCTCGTTATTTTGCTCTTAAAATGTTTGTATAAACCCACTCTACATGAACAGAGTGTTTTTCTCGCTATTTTCTCCATAAATAAATTTCTATTCCTAATCTATTCCTATTCTATTCCTAACTGGCTCCAAACTGGCTCCTACTAGCCTCATGAACTTCATTTGACTTCAGTCCAACACTATGGGTGATGTCGCACTGCCTTAGTCCAATTCTTTATGCAGTCTATGCTATAGACACAAGCAGGTGACACAACCAAGTTACAGTTCAGATCGATGGAGAGGCAAGCCCGTTACCAGGAAGAATGCATGTTTTTCCAGGCATTTTTTAGCAATACAGTAAATACAACAACTCTAGACAGCTACTTTTAATGCCATGCTAAGGGACATTCCAGGCAAAGTAATCAAGCAGGTGGGTGGTACACCGCCAGAAAACACAGGGCACCTTAATAGTAGCCGCCCCATATATTAATTTTCCAATTATTCAGGTGTCATATCTTGCAGTTACGACAATGGAAGCCAGCACCTCATTTTCGTAGACAGAACAATTGTTTACATTGCGCCGGTGTACAATGCATTTCTTGTCTCCTTTGTTTTCTATGTTGTGGGCGTCATAGCGATATATCTGCCAAAACATTGTCATCTTAGTCATTAGTCTTTGGGGGCTCTGTGCATCTCCACAATATGGTATGTAGAGATAACAGCAGCATAGGCGCATTCATTCGGTACATTGGCAATACACAAAATGCGAGTGATCTCCGGTGTCGTCCGTCAGCGCAGTGTCTGGGCAAAATGGCCTGTTTTTATCGCTGATGATTCATAATGCTATTGGATATAAAGCAACAGTGGAAAAGCAGCTCTACTGTTATCAGGATCACAATATGACGGACTAACACACACGTAATTAGGTTTGGCCTTTTCCTTATAAATATGGGTTTTCTGACCAAACAGAGAATGAAGGAAAACAGAGTCAAGGCTCATTTAATATCTGTTTTGAAAAGGTACTGATTTGTTTTACGCTACGAATACACACTTTTGCCAAGGTCCAACTCGTGTAGTAATCTTCCCAATGGGATACAGGGGGTCCTCGGGTTACGACGGTCTCGGGTTACGACGTTTCGTGGTTACGAACGCGCCCCCATTAAAAAAAATATGTATATATTACGCGTCATTCCGTCTTACACGGTTTAGCGTGGTAAAAGATGTAAACAAACGCACGCGGCGCGCGGCGCGCGGCGCACGGCGGAAGAATGCGCTCTGTTGTGGTTGTAGGGAGAAGAAGCCTCGTGTGCGTGTCCAATGTGGGCGGAAGTACCTGATGTGGGCTCTGATCTGCTCCTATGAAAGCGGCAGTGATAAACAAGCATCGTAGTGGTCTAATTATTGAGATGGAAAGGTTATTGGTGCTTTGGTTGGAAGATCAAAGGCAAAATCCGGTTTACGACGAAATTCGGGTTACGACGCGTCTTAAGAACGGATCAACGTCGTAACCCGAGGACTCCCTGTAGTTGAAAACATGATTCATAATAATGGTGCACTATGTAACTTTGGAAGGATTCGCCTACTTTTCTCCATGGAGATGTTATTGCTCTGCTTGGAATGTTCCACGATATGGCATTTAAGTTATCATTCGTATAGTTACACAGTTACAGGTACCTTAAAAACATGTCTTTTTTTCTATAAGCTGCATCACCTTTCCTCAGTTCTCAAGCAGGGCGACAAGCAGGGGGGACCTCCCTCCAGAGAAGATAGTGCTCCAATTGGAAGGTTTAACTTGTTAAATTCAGGCATATGCACATTCTGTAGATGTAATATATTTTGTAATATTCTATGAAACAGATGGCAAAATAATAATTTAATAATTAACTAAATTAGACGCTAAAAAGTGCCCAAAATGATGCTACACATTGCTAGTTGTCATGTAGTATTAATTAATTTTACCAAAGAAATTGTTAGTTTTTCAGTTTTGATTTTAATTTATAATCTTGAAAACAAATGATTCTCCACTAAAACACTTTTATAAACGGCCATTGTTTTATTTTTGGGGGGTCAACAAGCCTAGATTTCAACAATGTTTTAATTATACCACCTAAGATCCCAACTGTTGACTCCTAAAACAGCAGAACAAAGCAGTTAGTTCAGTGTGTCTTTGAGGATGCGACCCACGGCTGCACATTACCTGAATAGAGATTAGCATAGTGCTCAGTCAGATGGGATAGGTCTACGCTGTGGAGCAGAAGGCCAGCCAGCCAGTTATCAGCGAGGACACACATTCAATCACTTAGCATAATGGACGCCGCATCAAATGAACAGGGGGCTCAACATGAAGAAAGCCATTAACTGAGCTCAAATGATCCCTGCGATGGCACCACAGAAAATTGAATCACATTTGCAGACTAAACGTAGATTGGAATAATTTAATAGAATGCAATTTGCAATAAAATAATCTCAGCTAAAAATATTACCTGTTTGCGTCAACATGGAGGAAAAAGGAAGCAGAGAAAATTCTGTGATATCGGTTAAAGCTACACTGTGTAACTTTTCTGGTGCTCTGTCCATCACCTGCTTTTATCCATGGAGATGCCATTGGTTTGCCTGCAATGTTCCAAAGCATGGTTATTCTGCCTCCACTAGTGTTTAGAAACTAGTTTTACAGATAGCGAACAGTTTCTCCAATAAATACCCAGGAAGCTTCTGCTATTTTGGACATTTTCTGAAGAGTTGATTGTAAAACTGTAACAGACAAAATATGAATACATATTTCAATCATGTTTTCACACTCGAATGAACAGAGGATATGTAGAGTTACATAAAACAATGTAGAGCAGCTTAATACAATTTAATATATGCATAACAATAGCTTAACATTAGCTGAACTTACTAAAAGCATCTATAAAACAAGTGATTAGCATGATGCTAACATCAATGGAAATTCCCATAGATATGCTAGCCCCATTAGCGTCATACATTTTAGCCTGAATTTGAAGTGTAAAACAACTTAAAGTACCTCATATAAGTTTACAAAGTGAATTAACATCTTATAACACCACAATACTTACAGACAGATATTCATGGGCCAGATGACAGTTTACAGGATTTAAACACTGGCAAGTAACAGAACAGTAGAAAAGTCTAGAACAATATGGTGGCTAAGGCAGCTCAGAGTTGACAGAACAGATAAACTCAAAACAAAAATATTCTTTCTCCACTGGGGCAGAACAATAGCCGTGTCTCAATTCTCAGAGTGCACAGTTCAGAGCGTGGTTTTAAGGGCATCCGGCGCGACGACTCCTGTCCCATTTCTTTTTTATCCCATGCACAGTTAACACGTGGTCTGGAGACCGCAGTCGTTTCCATGGAAATCGGGGCGTGGACCAACTGCGTGAAAAAGCACACTTTGCGCACTCATATATCCCAGCATGCACCGCGCGCTACTTCTTCTACGGGAGAAAATGGAGTCAGCGGCTGCATCTGGTAGTTGTGAGACCTGTCGCATTTTGCTGACGCCCATGCGGTCCGCAGAGTGCACTCAGGGCTGAGCAAGTATGAACAGTCTTGACTGCAGTCTGAGCCTCCTTAAAACCACGCTCCGAACTGTGCACACTGAGAATTGAGACACGGCTAATGGTATTAAATTGATCTATCTTCATGGAGACAACAGGTGAAGCCATCAAGCCAAGTTACAGGTCAAAAACATCTGTAAGTGAATACATACAAGATAGATTAGTTTAAAGGGCCTATATCATGCTGTTTTCATAGATCTTTTAATGTTGTTTCCTCAACAAAAACATACCTGGAGTTGTGTTTTGTTTCATTCACACATATTTAACACACCACCCCTGCAAATTTAGGGTGAATTCTTCTCTCAAACAAAAAACACTCACTGTGTTCCACCTGATGTGTTTGTACACCTTTGTACACTTTCACTTGAATAATTTGGATTATTTCAGATTTGGAATTTCCAAACTCAACTTAACAAAATGTAAGCCTACTGTAAAAAGTAGACTGGAAAACTACCACCACATGACATCACAAGGTGGAATGAAACATTGTGAACTTTGGAGATGTAGACAGACTAATCATTTGCATGTGAAAAACAAAAAACAACTGCAGTATTTTTTTTTTTCTAACATAGCATAAACCTCACAAGAGTCAATTTTGTATAATATAGGACCGTTTAATGCCACACTGTAAAACAGTGTTTCCCAACCTTTTTTGTCTTGTGTACCCCCTGAGCCTTTTTGTCATACCTCGAGTACCCCCTCACTCATACGTGTTGTTAATTCTCCAAAAGTAGAATGTGACACAACAGATTATTAAATGAAAATCATTTTATTTCATCTCCTTAATTTGAAAATTTAATCCTCAGGCATTTTCTCTTTTTTATTTAACTCAAATTTACTCAAATTAGAATAAAAAAATTCCAAAAAATTTCCCCAGGCGCCTGGCAGCGACACTGCCGAGTACCCCCTGCAGTGTGCTCGAGCACCCCTAGGGGTACTTGTACCCCTGGTTGGGAAACACTGCTGTAGGACATCCAGGTTAAGTAAACAGATGTCCATGGATACAAGCAGGAGATGGACCCGCCCGGAAAAAGCTACAAAGTTACATTGTGCACCTTTTAGTCATTCCCCCCAAGGCCACCCGCTAACAACACCCGGAATCTGCTCATTCACTTTGGACCCAACAAAGAAGGGAACTTAACAAAAACATGTGTATAAGTGATAGAGCACATGCCGAGGGTTTGTGTATGTCATGGGAATTTTGGAAGTTGGATATGTTCTGCAGATGAATTGCGACGCAAGGTTAAAAACAGCTGTTGGGAGGGGGTCAAAGGTTGTGTTGGTGAAATGGAGTGATGCTACATTTCTGTTTAGTGGAATGCTAAGGTGCAGGTTAAGGAAGTATGGTGCAGTTGGTACAGGTAAACTGTGAAACGCTTGTGTTTTGATGAACTATTCTTAAAAGGGTCATGAAAACAGTGAGACAATTATATAGACACAATACTGAAATTTCAAATTCAATTTCGATAAGGTATAGACTCAATACAGATTCTGATACCATGATTCTTTAAACAATACAATGGGAAAAAAAGGTTTAATGTACAAAAAAAGACCAAATGAATGTTATTGCATTAATATAGTGTAATTGTAAATGTTAAATTGTAGTACTTTCGATTTATATGTGATCTTGTATTTGTGTAAAACCTCAGTCGTGCAAGTAGATTCCATAATGGTCCATTCCTGCTCAGATGAGTATTTAGTTTTGATTCTAGTTTTTGTATCAAATGGTATTTGATTTAGTTTAAAGGCATGTGGTTTTAAGGTAGGTAGGCTAAAATAATTCAGTTTGAAAATGCATTTGTCCAGTTTAGTCTTGATCTAGGCCTGGTTTGGTCCTGTTCTAGTCCCGGTTTAGGTCTGGTTCAAGTCCCATTTCAGTCTCTCTATGACTGAAGCTCTTGTAGAATGTAGTGGGTACAGTTTTACACCCTTCTATTCCAAAATGTACTAATTCTAAAATTGAAACCAGCTACTGCTTCACAGCTCCTTATCAATGGGTTTCAAAGTGATGAAAAATTATTACAGTTGCCATAGCAATTACACTTGAAAACAAAATATTTTAATAACTTTTGGGCAGTCAGAATTCCTCAAAATGACATCCATTACCAAAAAAAAATAGATGTAGCTAAAATCCATGACTAAACCATAGGAGAACCACTAGCAAACAGAGCCTACTTTTAACTCCTTTAGTAGCATGTTACGGGTGTATTTTAGAAAATATACCCGTAACATGCTACTTTTTAAATCTTTTTATGTGTGTGATTAAAAGATAATATCGTTTTAGTCAAGCTAGTTTTACCAAAAGTCAATTTCTTCTTCCAAATCTCCTTGAGGCTTTTATATCCATGTAAAAACCATTTAGTAAGCCTCCGCACGATATTGACTGAAACTTTTCTCAGTCCTGCTGTGGAAGAGGCCCTGTTACCACCCCTCTCCCACAACCAGAACTCCTATTGTTTTATTGATTGTTCATCCATCTGTATTTGTTAAAAAGCTACCCAGCCTAAGAATACTGCATCGTCCATATCTTCCAATATCCAATCTTTTTCATGCATGGTTAACTTAAGCCTATGAAACCACGCTTTTTTCTTGTTAGCAACCATTTTTTTAGTCTTTAAGAAATTACACAAGAAATTTTTCAGGCCTCATGCATTTTAGATTCGGAAATACTTACCCACGGAACCATAAAAAATTCCTTCTCTCTTATCATAAATTTAACCAAGGACACAGCCTTTCCTTTCCTTCTTAGCGTTTCATAAACCTACTCCCGATACACTCTTTAAAACACATTTAATTTGTATCTTTTTGAAATCGTAGGCGACCTGGTTTGAAGTCTAAGCATGACTTGCCAACCTCGAGAAAGCTGGGAGGTCTGTATCATGACGAAGCCGGGCCCGGTGTGGTACTGCGTCGCCCACAGGCAACTCGCAGTCGGCCTTTGCGCAGTCACTTTCCAAGTTAAATGCGCATTATAACAAGTGACAGTATGAACTCCCTCATGGCTGCCCCCCTCAGTCAGTCCAGGATCCGTCTCTTATCCTCCTCTTCTCCCTCCATCTCCCATTCTCTCTGCGGAGTTAATGTAGTATTTAGCTCCATGACTCTTTTACTACCATGCTGAAAAAGTTGGATCTGTTTCTCTACGCTCTTTTGACCAAGGCAGAATGATAAGCGTTTATCTTATTTTGAGCAACTTTTTCAAGTCAAGGTCAAACCTGAGTTGCATCCAAAATTTTTGTTGTAAATTTGGTGCATAATAAACTGTGGGATTTATAGTTGGTTTTGTCACGATATTAAAAATTCAAACTCCATTTCTAGAGAATAGAATTGATTTTTGATACCCAAATGAGTTTTTTTTTAGACAATATTGTTAAACACAAAGGGCCACATCTTGCCACCAGTCTTGTTAATAAGGGGGCGTGTCCAGGTCGAGCTGTATTTGGTCGCTGGAGGTTGGAGTGGGACGATACAGGTACATATAATCTGTAACTGCTGTGGCATTTAAAATCACTGCCAGCGTCGGTAATGTCTGCAGTCTTTGCCTCATTACCAGGCAGCAAAAAAAAAAAAATGTTGGAAAAAATTTAAAAAAGTATCTATGGGTACAAAAAACAGCTCCGGAGCCCCACTAGGTCAGTACGCACAAGTAGAGGTGCCAGGATTATAGAATTTTGGATGTGCCGACACAGAACTGGCTGGGCTTGTATTCCGTGTGCCTCTCCCACGAATGAGCACCCCTGTAGGCCCGTGCACGCACACTCACATCAGCCACAGATTTCTCTGCGTTCCTCCATTGTTTTGCCTTCCATTATCCAGCAGAGCGCTGTCTTTCTTGTGTGCTCCCCATCCCACATCAGACCTGCTGATCTCCTCTCTCCCCCTGGTAGCACCTGCTCCCGCCTGTCCCGGGCCGGATGTTTACTCCCGCCTGTCCCGTGTCTCTCACCTGAGGTACGAGTTTCCACTGCTGTTAGTGAGGACTGCTCACATTCTTGTCTCACAGGTGTCCACTGCATTTGGTCCCAAACAGGTCCGAGAATTATGGAATATGTTTATTGTCATTTAAATGTTTCTGATTTTACTGCTTTGTGCACGGACATTAACCTCCCCGTATGTTAAACTATTAACACCCTGGGAGGGTGACTGCATGACCTGCGCTTGTAGAAGGAGGTGCCGGGCCATGAGGAGTACCCTGCAGGCAGGGTAAGAAAACATACTTTAGGATAGTGCACCTCATGTGAATGAGCAGCTTTTGTACAGATCATGATCAAACCAAACTGTAGAGCAGCACTGAGCCGATACAGGGAGTCTCTGCTGCTGAAGAACATCCAGACGGAGCATGAACATCCACAACACAAATATGTGAATGTTATGCATTTATCATATATTTAAAAATAAAAGAAGGCTTTTCATACCTTGTTACATATAATGTTTCTCAATGAACTTGAATATTTCATTTGGACAATTCAACCAATGCACCACATCACGCCCTCAGTCTGCTCCACTCTGCCTGATATTCAGGCACGGCACACTTGTTTAGAGCTCCACGCCCCACACGCACTCACGCAAAGATACAACCCAAAATATTAAATGTCCTACATTACGTGAAAGTGACTCTTGTGAGCCATATTATAATGCTGTTACCTTATCAAAAACATACCCAGAATTGTGTTTTGTTTCATTCACACATGGTTGCGTAACCCTTAATCTGCCTATATCTCCAAAGCTCAAAATGCTCTGGTCCACATTGTGATGTCATGAAGTGATTGTTTTCAAGTTAACAACTTCTTTTACCTTTAGTATCCAAATGTTTTTAGCGAAGGTGTATGGAGTATAAAAACACAATGGGAGCACTTCAAGTATTACCATATGACATCACAAGGTGGAATAGTGTTCTCTGTGTGAGAGAAGTCCTAAATATGCAGGGTTTGTGTTTATTATTATTATATAAATAACATTTCAAGCCTACTTATTAACTGTATACAAACATATATATGCTTGTCATATTTCCTGTACATGGGCGGAGATGGGTGCCTCTCAGGCTCAGATGATGCAGGTGCTCTACGAGGATGTTTAGTCACTCCTCGTTAATATTTATGGTTCCAAAAATGTATGGCATATCTCTGCTTTATTGTTTTATTTCTCATGGGTCATAGGTCACGGGTCACGGTAAGACATGCACACACATTTCCAGAACATCCAGACTGTTTTAATGCTGCACTGTAACTTTCTGGTGAGGGAGTCCACTATTTAGGGTTGGAATTTTACACATTATGGTATTAAATGTATCTATCTGCTACATAGACTGTATAAAGGAATGGACTTAGGGAATGTGAGGTCATCCATGGCATCTGGCTCCAGTCAAATGAAGCTCAAGGGGGCTTGCAGATATAGGAGCAAATTTGGAGCTGTGTTCCATATTAGGAATAAAGACATCAGGAACATAGAGCAGGTTAATACAAACATTTTAAAACCAAAATTAGCTACAAAGAGAATTGGAGCCGGAGTCAATGAAGCCGGAAGCGTGCAGATGTCCACTTCCTATTTGGTTAGCTATGAACATTTACTTACTGTGAGCGTGGTCGCCTATATCCACAGCTCTAACCTGTAACTTGGTCCGTTTCTGTCACCTGCTTGTCTCCATGGCGATAGATACTACTGCTATGGCTAAGTGAAGTGTCTTGTTTTTGTCTAATGCAATTTTGTCTCTGAATGGACCTGTACTGAAGGATTATTTATCAAAAGAGACTGTACACGAAATAGAAAAAGGTCATGTACTCATTGCATTACCACCTTTGAGTGACAGTTTCGCGAAAGGTTGATATTTAAATGTGTCAGCCTATTCTTTATGCTGGGTCACTATCTCCGCAATCAATCGCCCAGATGTTTTTTTTTTTTTTGAATCAGAAATCTTTTTTCTACAGACAAAGATGAGGAACAGCAGCACCATGAGATGAAAGAGAAAAAGAGCGAGGGGAATTAAACAGATAAGAATAATGGACAGAGGGGATTTTTATAACAGGTAGGCCTGGGGTGAGGATTCAGGGGCTGTAAGATCCTATGATTTAATTTATTTTCGTAATGTGTGTATTGGTTTGTTGCCATCACTGCATTTAAATAGTACATTTGAGTGACACAAAACTATATCTAAAACGATATTTAATCTTGAAAAATCAAGGAAACAAATACAAGTACTTGCATTTTTTATGGCTGTGTAATCTCAACAGCAAATCCTTAAAGATGCACTGTGTAACTTTAATGGTTGTCTCCATGGAGATGTTATTGCTTTGTCTTGAATGCTCCCCAATATGGTGTTAAACTACCCATCTCGCCTTTACTCAGCATGTGTTTTTATTGACTTAAAAACATGCATTCTTACTTACTGGAGAGGAGATGGTGGTGGACTTCTGCAGACGCCACTCTACTGCCCCCTCAGTGAACATCCAGGGAAGGGACATTGAGAGAGTGGACTCTTACAGGTACCTGGGTGTTCATCTGAACAATAAACTGGACTGGACTCATAACACAGATGCACTGTACAGGAAGGGCCAGAGTCGGCTCTATCTCCTGAGGAGACTCAGGTCTTTTGGAGTGAGGGGGCCACTCCTGAAGACCTTCTATGACTCTGTGGTGGCATCAGCCATCCTGTACGGTGTGGTCTGCTGGAGCAGCAGCATCACAGAGAGGGAGAAGAAGAGGCTGGACAAGGTCATCAAGAAGTCCAGCTCTGTCCTGGGCTGTCCTCTGGACTCAGTGCAGAAGGTGGGGGACAAGAGGGTCCTGGCTAAGGTCACCTCTATGCTGGACCATGAGTCTCACCCCCTACAGGACGCTCTGTCTGCTCTGGAGAGCAGCATCAGTGACAGACTGATTCACCCTCGCTGTGTGAAGGAGAGGTTTCACAGGTCTTTCCTTCCTGCTGCTGTCAGACTGTATAACGAACACTGTTAACATGTCATTCAACTTATTTGCACTACAATATTCAACTATACTCCAGAGTCTATTTTTAGGTCTAGTTTTAAATTATCCTAGGCCATTATTTATTTATTTATTATATTGTTCTGTTGTATGCTACTTTTTCTTGATGTTCTTGATCTGTGCGTTGCAACACTGGAATTTCCCCACTGTGGGACTAATAAAGGCATATCTTATCTTATCTTACTGATAGCGGGCTTGCCTCTCCACAGATCTTATCCTGTAACTTGGCCCTGTGGCACGTATTTATCTCAAGTTTCTTACTTGAGATAAATAAGTGTAATGCTCTACTGTGGAACACTCCAGCAAAGCAATAACAACTTGATGTAGAGAAGCATATGACAGACCCTCCACCAGAAAGTTACACAGTGCACCTTTAAGGTTTGAAAGTGAAAAAAGTCATAGTATTCCACAAATTGTACAAAAGAATATACAGCTCTGATTTTACTACTTATTGATATGTGTTTGAGTAAAAGGAACATTTTTGATTGAGTCTATAAACTACTGACAACATTTCCCCCAAATTTCAAGTAAAAATATTATCGTTTAGAGCATTTATTTGCAGAAAATGACAAATGGTCAAAGTAACAAAAAAAACATGTTTTCAGACCTCAAACAATGCAAAGAAACAAGATCAAATTCATGTTAAAACAACGTAATACTAATGTTTACACTTAAGAAGAAGAGTTCAGAAATCAATATTTGGTACAATAACCCTTATTTTTAATCACAGCTTTCATGCGTCTTGGCATGCTCTCCACAAGTCTTTCACATTGTTCTTGGGTGACTTTATTCCACTCCTGGTGCAAGAACTGAAGTAGCTCAGCTTTGTGTTTGTGTTGGAATTCAACAGACGCTGGAATGGAATGGCTGTAATACATGTAGAGATGCTGATTTCAGAAAAAAATGCAGTGTTCTCTTATTTTTTTTCCAAAGCTGTATTTAGTGCTAAACAGACAGAATCCAAAATTTCAAACATAAAGCAAGGTAGATGTTCTGCAAATGGGATAATAGCGATACTAAGTTTCGGTTGCATGTTCTTAGTCTCCTACTGTTCTTTATCTTATCAACATTGTATGAAGGCTTCTTGATCAGTAGTGTCAAAAATATACTTGACTGTAGGAAGTTTGCCTGGTTGAACAAAGGTATTTTCCAGTCAAAGACACTCTGAAACCAGCCCTATTTTCGTGAGACTTTATCAGACAGAATACCATTTATATTTCAAATTGCCGTATTCTTTTTGTGACATCTTTCTTGTTGAAAAGTTAAGCTGCACAGATTTGCCTTTGTCATTTGGGGGAACTCATCACAGCTCCCCAGCGCCTCTCAGAGTTCTTGACCTACTTTTAAAAACAATGTTGTGAGTTTGTAGGTGCTCCTCTTTGCCTCTCATCTCTCTTGGCTCTGATTTGAGCTGGTGGCAGGTCTGCTGTGATGTCAGTTTACTTTGGATCATTCTCAGACAAAAAACAGCCACTAACTCGCTTTCCTCTTCTTTATCTTCCTTCCTCTTGTACAATTTGGAGTTTCTGTGTAGATAGTAGACCATTTTAATGCAGCGGTAGAATTACTCAAGATCTGTTTCTTAAAAGCAGTATTCACTTCTTTAACTCTCTTAGAGACTCATTTAACCTTTTGCCTTGGATCAGCTGGGGAATGTCATCCAGATGTTTTAAAGGTTGTATAGAGGATTTTCCAAGAAATGAGAAATCCAGCAATTGTTTCCCCCTCCTCCACAGCTCCCTAAGTAGAAACGCCTCCTCCCGCCTCTCCCCGCTGCTTGTTTACAGCCGGGCGTGTTCAGAATCGCTGTTGCTGCTGTAACTATACTGTACATTTTAAAATAATAAGCAAAAGTTTCCTGTCCAGAAGTAATTTAGCAACCAACACATCTGTCTTTAGACCCTCTGCTTCAGTGCACGCCATCGCTGGAAGGAATCTCAGAAAATCACCTTAGTTTGGCTTCGCTCCTTTTTCCCTTCTCTTATTCTTTCAGCAACCTCAAAAACTGACTTTCTTTTGTGGCTAACTGGTAGTGGATTCTTGAATGCCATCACAACAAACTTTGCGTTAACTGTGAGGAAGCTACAGTTGGAAAAAGCCGCTAAGAACCGCTGCACTGGTTGAGTAAACGGCATCTAGCGTCTGTGGAACGTGTAAGAGGCATACACAAACCACGTAATCCCAGCGAGCCAGCAAGTGAGTTATGCTAGAAGCGTAGGCGTAGTTTGATTGACAACCGAACAGCCAAGGTAGCCTCGTTATCGATTGGCTAATGTTCATCTGGCCCCACTACGTCCACAGTTGATGGATTTTCATTATTTTTATTTTTTGGTCATCATAATTACAAGGCTGCTTCCCCTTTATAATGCTATCATTGACAATTTGAAACAAAACAAAACAAAAAAAATCCTCCATACAACCTTTAAGTAGCATGAACAAGCAAACAGCTAACAATTGTGCCACTTCTTTATTTAAAGCTGCACAATGTAACGTTTCTGGTGCAGGGTGGGCAAACTGCTTTTCTCCTAGGAGATGCTGATACTTTGCTTGGAAAGTTACACAGTATGACTTTACACTTATTTATCTTCATGGAGAGAAGCATGTGATTCCACCAGGCCAAGTTAGAGATCAGATCTTTGGAGAATGTTCCGAAGTAAGGTTTTAACTTTCTACTTCCAAGGAATCAGTTAAGCAGTGTTGCTGTAAATAAATAGTTGAGAGATACCTTTAATGCCATAAAATGGAACATTCCAGGCAAACACTCATTCGTCCAGGAGTGGTCTATGGTAGAAAAAGTAAATTTTATACTACTCACTACTCCAAAATTTTAAAAAAAAGTGTACCGATCCTACTGTAATTTTGAATTGTGATGGCAGTCAAACCCACTAGCTCCATCAAACTGTCCTTGAGATACCCCAAACATAAAGCCTTCCTGTGGCCCCATTTTACTTTTAGATGGTACGTTCAAATGAATACATTTAAGGAAAGTCATCCATCATGGTTCGATTATTAAAAGACAATGTACTGGACATGAATGAGGCCCCCACACCCCGCTATAGGGTTTTTATGGAGGCTAGAGTGTCTCAAAGGGGTGACTGATGGTTTTGGGAAGACAGCCAACGAAGAGTCAAAAAGGAGACAGCAGGGACACAGGAAAGACAAGAGAACAGAGACTTAGCTTCAAGTGAGAAAAACAGCAGTGATCAAAGACAAAGAGATAAGCTGCTATCTTTATAACGGTGATTTAAAAGCTAAAACGTCTAGCCAAGCTCCTGTGCTTCTTAATTATCACAAACAATTATCAACGGCCCAGTGGTGGATTTATACAGTAGACTTGCTGCAACTGATTCTTAATATCTACAGAAATTACATTGCAAAGAAGTTTATATTATTTCCAGCTTCCTGCCTAAATGTGACATTTTGAGGACTTTTGACCATCCACTGTTTTGAATTATTTATTCAATTGGTTTTGAATTATTAATTGGGCTACCACTCTTCATATCATTACAAAAAGTAGAATTGATTGATTTGGATTTGACTTCCATTTAAACTTGGCAAGTTAATGCATCTCAAATAAGCCAAAGTGAGGTCATATATAGGCCAATGTTTTGGAAGTATAATGCAATTTCTAATGTATAATTTATGTTTTATGGAGTGCTGCTTACTCTTTACAAATCATTGTATTTTGATAGAGTAATTTCTGTTTATGAAGCAGTGCAGATGCTATGTGTTTTAGTGTAGTACACATGGTGTAAGTAGAGGTCAAACGTTGTAGCTGTGACAATACAAAATAGTTTGAAGTCTCAAATCAGAAAACCCACACAAGGAAGATATGTGCATTGAAGCCAAGTACCGATAGCCTGTTATTTGATTGTATAGACATCCCTGGAAGTCTTGCTCTGCTCAATGATAGCTTAGAGACGGGAGTTGGAAGTACACGTCAGGTTTCTCTCTTGTTTCCTCCTCTTATCAGGGCCTCTTGGGTTCTGGCTGACAGCTCGTCCTGCCTTTTCTCTGCTTTATCAGGGCTGTACCTGACAAGTGTAAACACCTGCCAGGGTATCCACCCCGTTTGGGATCCTCGTGTTTGGAGTAGTTCCATTGTCCATCCTCTTATAGTAGATCAGTGCTTTGTGTACAATAGGTTGTGTTCACATGGAATCACCACATTGTTAAAAGTAAAAAAAAAAAAATAGGGAAAGGGTGAGACTTTTATGGAATCTGCTGTTAAAAATGTGAAGTCTTTTCAGTTGATTTTTTTTTTCAAACAACACAATTGTTGTCAGTTGAAAGGACTTTAAAGGTGACTTTAAAGGACTTTAAAGGGGTTGCAATCCCCCCACAAGAAAAGTTACATAGTACACCTTTAAACCATAAGAATAAATTGGCATATTTGGGTTCTTCTTTTCTCCATTTAGAAGTTGTTGCTTAATAAGATAAGATAAGATAAGATATGCCTTTATTAGTCCCACAGTGGGGAAATTCCAGTGTTGCAACGCACAGATCAAGAACAGCAGGAAAATGTAGCATGCAATAAAACAAGATAATAAATAATGGCTTAAAATAATTTAAAAATAGACCTAAAAAGACTCTCGAGTATAGCTGAATATTGTAGCGTAGATAAAGTTGAATGACAGTAATATTCAGCAAGATAGCATTAGAGTTATATATCTACATGGAGACAAACAGGGGATGTGCCAAGCCAAGTTTTAAGTCAGATCTGTGGAGAGGCAAACCTACTCACAGGTTTAAACAGCTGTAATTGAATAGAACAGAGGTCTTCAACAGGGGGGTCGCGACCCCTAGGGGGTCGCGGAGGTACTGCAGGGGGGTCGCGAAATCTTTTGATTTCACTTTAAAATAATATAATTTTATATTTTATAGTGTAAAATACAGTATTAACCTGTGAATTATTTCCTTGTATTGGATGTACCATAACAGAGTAGCAATGTTTATACATGACACTAAGCTCAATTTAATATAAAACACAATTCTATGCCGTATATATAGTAGGGGGTCCCTGGCCCAGTTCGCCATCTGTTTGGGGGTCCCTGGCCTGAAAAACGTTGAAGACCCCTGGAATAGAATAAATGCAGGATAGGTATGTTTAATGCCATACAGTGGAACATTCCAAGCAAAGCAGGTTGTTCAAAGTTCAAATCAGTTTTATTGTCAATTCTGCCATATGTGTTCAACATACAGTGAATCAAACTTTCATTTCTCTCTGGCCAAGTAGTGCAAAAATACAGTATAAAGACAATACAAAAATTATCTAAGACAAAAACTAAAATCTAAAATCCAAAAGCAGTGCAAAGAATAAATAAATACCTATTTACATATGTCCAGACCCCCCACCAGAAAAATTACACAGTACACTTGTAAACCATAAGAATAGAATGGCATATTTGTGAACTCAGTCCCTAACAAGTAATATTGTAACCAGTTATTTTAGTTATTTCTTTCAAGAACAGTGACTGAGTTTAGAGTTAAAAAGCCCCTGCCGCCCATCTGAAATTATGATATCATCAAATCTATTCACCCACCAACTGCAGGCCCCTCTTTTCCTCACTGATGTGCCACCCCGGACACTAGCCTGTATAACTCCGTCCAACTTTGTAGTAATAGTTCTTGGTGGTCTGTGTTTTTGGCAGTGGGGTTATTCACACCCTTGTGCTAGTTCTATTTGTGCTCTGTGAGACTGCCTCCCTGCACTCTGCTCTCAAGTGTCTAGAATCACTCTGCTGTAATCCACCTTTTCTTCCTCACATGATATAGTTTTCAACTCTTTAACACCTCCTTGGTTCTCACTGTTAACTCCAGTCTGTGTTTGGTCAGTTAGGAACTCAAGAGGAGGTTATTATTTTGTGTTCTCAGATTCATTTTCATTTCAAAACTACCGCCACAACATGAGGGATTCGAGCGCGTTTTGAGCGGTGTATTTTCTTGACGATGAATCAAAATTTGGTGCCCTAGCTTTGTTGTTACATATGCACATCTCAAATAACTCAAAATTGGATGCTTTTTGGCTGCTATTTGTAAAACTTTAAGGATTTATTTGAGGGATTTAGGGATTTATTTTTGCAAATATGTTTACAAATTATTTCACGTTCAACAATTGCTGAAGGAGACCTATTTTGCATAAATCAACTTTTCAGAGCTTTTAACCGTGATACAGTAATTTCCCCTTGCCATTTATTCACCCAAAGTTGTATTTGGAGTTATTTGTGTATGTTTGAGCAATCTTTAATCCCTAATTTCCAAGACACTATATTGCCAATCCCTGTTTTTACTATCACTAGCATATGCCCACTGCTCTGTCCTTACTTTTTTCTGTAATCTGTGCGTATCCAATTTTATTTTCTTAATTGGTGATACAGGTAGGATTCTGCAGCATAGTCATTTTGGTACAAATGAAGATGAATAAAAACACTGCACACTAGCGTGATCTGCAGCTGTCCATAGGAGGGGCTGACAACTTCACGGCTCTTTGTTGTGATGACCTTTGCGGCGATGTCGGCTCCCGTTGGCCACCGCAGTCAGTGGAGATGTTTCTTTTATTTAATATAAGTTGTTTAAAACGTTCAAATTATAACATAACAAACCACGCGTGTCATAGATAATAACTATATAGCAGTCTCAAGCACAAAATGTGTGACCGTCATAGTGTTTTCAAAAGGACAAAGACGAGATCTGAGTGTGTCTGTATGGAATGAGAAGAGCTTGATCTGGTTACTTTCACATTAAGTAAACAGCTCAGAGAACAAGTGTCCTGACAAGAGAAAAATATGTTTTGTGTTACACCAATCTAAACATTTGAGATATCATAAAATTGTGTGTATCTTTCAAAGTGCGTTTGAAGATAGAAATAGCAGCATCTTCTATTCTCAAGAGGCTTAACAGTAAAACTTGTCGCTTTTACGATAAGTGATCGTATTTCAACTATTCTGAAAGTACATAAACTGCTCCTTTACTTCAGATATGCTTTAAGAATACTTACTTTGTTAATAGTAAAATGTCTACAAATTATTATTATTATTATAGAAACCAATACTTTCTTGAGGTACTCAGGACTCAGTACTTTTACTTGAGTTAACTTTTTAATATAATTGTACTTTGGACTCAGAGTAGTTTTACTTTCTTTCTGACTTGAGTAACATTTATGTAGTAATATATAAAGGTTTGGTTACTTATTCCACTATGAGTAAGTCTACAAGTAGTTAAAGCTTTCTGTTGACGATATTTAACTGATCTGTTGTTTCTTACATCTTACAGATATGATTATGTTTTCCTTATTTTGTGGTCTATCCTTTTTCTATCCTGTGTTAATTATTTGTTATAATTGTTGAGGTTATCTTTTTAGTAATTGTGGTATGTCTTGTAGTAATGAACTTGAATTTGTACTAGTAGTTACTTATCCAATCACTGCATACTTGTTGTTTTTTTTATTTCAGCATGTACAATACTTCACTTTAACTATTACTTGAGTTCATGCTTTCCAGGCATTTGCGACAGCCCCTAAAAACTCCATTAACAGTAAAGCGGGCCCCTCTCTGTGGCATCCCTGTCATGTGTCCAGACATCAGCACCAATCTGCAGACACACGCGTCCAAATATACACTCCCTGCCAGACTCCCCGCTCGTCCCCTCGCCGTCACGCCACATTTATAGAACACTGTCCCTTTAAAAGAATCTCATCCCAGAACACTTTCTCCTTGGTCCATAGAGGTGAATGCACAACATGACGACATAGGGCAGACATGGTGATGATCCTATAGTGTCCTTTGCTAACAGGTCGGTCGCTCTGTGCGTCTGGACTATGTGGAGACACTTATATTAGAGCAGGCATGTGTCAGCAGGGAGGACGGATGGTCATGAGGACAGAGTACACACAAACAAGGCTAAAGCAAACTGGCAGACCTTTACCAGAGCAAGTCCCATCTTGTTTAGTGACCCCCCAAGCGAAGACTGTATATATAAATGGACATAGCTAACCAATTAGGAAGTGAACATGGGGGAACTTCTGGCTCCATCTCTGTTTCCAATTGAGTTAATTAATCATATCCTATCCCTAATATGGAACTCTAGTATTATGAGTTTCATTTGAGTGGAGCCTAACGCTATGGGTGATGCCACTTCTTTATAGGCACTTGATGTTTGGGAGTGTAACACCTTTTTACTGCATAAATATACTCTGTGCCCCAAGTATATGAAAGCCATACAAGTTAAAAGTGCTCTATGTAACTTTTCTGTTCTGTAATATGACATCAAACTCAACTATGTCTATGAAGATAAGTCACCGGGTTTTACACCAAATCTGTGGAAAGGCAAGCTTACAGTTAGAATGCATGTTTTACAAGCTATTGATGATACTTTGCAGCTAATGTCATCGTCATTCCCAGGAGGTGTGAAGCTCACTGAAAGCAAGTTAGACCTGATCTCAACTTTATTTTAACACAATCTGACCAGAAAAAACTGACTTATTTGGAACTGCAACAGGTGACATGATTCCTGCGCTTACTTTTTGTACTATTTTGTAAATGATTAGAATAGTTTTTTCTTCCAATTATGTCAAATCATTCCACATATTGTGATGAATATACTGCTCTATAAGCAAAATGTTTCCAGAACAAAAGTAGTGAATTTTTTCTTGGTTTAGGTCACTAATAAAGAAAAAATAAGTCAGAAGTGCTGATTGGCTATAGTTTCCAAGATATAGTATTGGGGCAAAATAGGAAATTTATGCAAAATAAGGCAAAAACGGTAGTTTATCAGAAGGTACAGTGTGTCTACAAGCAACCAGTTCTATCTGAAAGCCTGTCTGCACATTCCAATACATTCATTTTAATATGTTTAACATAAAATATTTTTAGATTTCACATAAGAGAGATGCCTCAAAATTGTGTGCACCTGATGTCTTAAGATATTTATTGTTTATTTCTTGACAGATAAAGAAGTGCAAGTTAAATATTTTAAAATATAAATATTATTTTTAAGCAAAAATGCCTAAATCTATTGTATAAACAGATGTGATTTTGATGTAAAACAATATCATTAAATATCTTGAATACATTAGCTAACCAGCACAATTATCAGTTTTCAGTTCATCTTATCAGTATAAATGAGATTTAGCCACTTTTATCTCAGAAGCAGATCGAGTCCAAATTTTTTTAGACCAGTGACCAGCCTAATTTTCTGTCCTTGGCTTTTCCTCCTGCCTCTTTTTCCCATACACGTCTCTGACCTTGCTGACCGCCTGTACCTGTATATTTTACTTCCAGCTAAACTGTGAGTGTAACAGTAGTGCTAACATCATTAAGCTTGATAAGTGTTTATTGTTGAAGCTAAAAGGTTTG